>JBBBDQ010000651.1:7382500-8750000 GCA_037127315.1 Ascarosepion bandense | reverse complement strand
ATGGGTTTAAATATAAGGTATTAAAAGTTTTTTAATTAAGTTTATTTAATTAAACTTTTTAGGTAGATGCGAGCAAAATGCCAATTACAGGAAGTTATAAGTTTAAAAATTATTAGAGAAAAAAAAAAAATATATATATATATATGTGTGTGTTAACCAAGGAAAAAAGGGGTTTAGTAAAAGAATCCATATTTTATAAAGATGGACAATTAAAGGAGATTGGGATAGGAAGGTAGGGGGGTTAAAAATACTTTTTTAAGGTTAACGTTAAAGTAAAATTAAGATTAAAATTTAAATTGAATCCATTTAATTTATATTCTAACATCTTGCAAATGGGGATTTAAATTCTAAATTTAAGTATTCAAAAAATTTGCCTTGTGGCGGCACTTATTGATGAATTCCCTTCTAAGATTCAGTAGACGGTGTTGGTTGGTGGGGGTATTTTAATATTTAAATTTTTTCCAGTAAACATAGACAGCACCTATCACGAAAATTCCTCAATACGGGCTGAACCTACAGCTAATTTCAGGATTCAGCCCTTCCTCTTTCATTTTCCAGAATGCTCGTGAAAGGGCTGTCTGGTACCTCTGACTGGGGTTCGAAAAAGAGTACCTGTGGTTATACAGTCTTTGTTTGAAAGGACCAGCGGACATACCAATATAGGTCCGGAAGTTGTTTCTTTTTGTTTGATGGAGAAATGCAGGCTTCATAAATCACCTGGGTGGATTTTCCCTCCACCGGGCAGGCATCCACAGAATTACAGCTGCATTTGTTTAGAATTCTGGACCTAGATTCAGCATTGCGCAAGTTCACCAGAATAATACTCCTATTGTGGGAACCAATAATGCTGTCCATATTCGGGGTGCAAGAATAACTAATTTTAAGGGTGTACCCATTAAAAATCTTCCGGAGAGGGTTACTGCTATTAAAATTTTTGTCTATTAACTTGAGAAAATATTTACCAATATTGATGTTAGTTTACAATAAGGGGGGTTAAACCAAATTATCTTTCTTTTTCTACAGTTTCCTTTATTTTAATTTTTGGATGATTCGGAGTCTATTGTAGGTTTATTATATGTTAACTTGTTCTTATATCCGCTTTTTTGAAGGACCTTATTGTAAATATTTTTACTTGCGTTGAAAGTTTTAATGTTGGATGATAATTGGTTGATTCTATTATTCACTATATTGGGTATCTGTTTTATAATATTTTTGGGGTGGTTGGATGAAATATTAATATAAGTGGGGGAACTATTTTCTTTGAGAAATGGTTGGTAGGATCCATCATTTAAGTTAAGGGTGATGTCTAGATAGTTTACAATTTTAAGATTAGAGGTGACTTCGACTTTAAAACCGAGGTACTTCAGGGCTCTAATTATTTTTTTGTGTATCCTATTTGTGTAGGGCCCATTGGAATTAGGAATAATTATTAATCCATCGTCCCGATATAGGCCTAATTGTTTTGGGTCTAAAAATCTGCTTAGAATATCTAAAATGTAAATTCCCACAAGATCTGCCACCTGGGCTGAATCATATGCTCCCATAGGGACGTCAAAACCGGCCCCCGGCCCCTTATATATATATATATATATACCAGGCTCTTGAAAAGAATGGTAAAACTAGAGCTGTTGCTCTTGATATCTCAAAAGCATTTAACAGGATTTAGCATGCTGGCTTTCTGTACAAGCATTAGACCTACAGTATTTTGGGATGATTGATTTAATCTAATCATTCCTAACAAATACTGAAATGAAAATTGTTTTGAATCAAGATTCTTTCATATGAATTTGGGCATCTCTCAAGGTCCTACAGATTTTTTTATCTTTATCAAGGATTTTTCTGATGTAATCAGTTCCCAAGTAGGCATCTATGCAGATGACACCACCATTTACTTCTATCTCAATAAGAAATCTACCAAGGTTGACAAAGTAAACCTGGCTGATCCCCTTCAAAAGGAACTCCAATCTGTGACGGAATGGGGTTGGTATTTCCAACCCCATTCATAAATTTTAATGCCTCTAAAACAAAACTGCACTCCTTTAACCATCAAAAGAAACTTTCTTACTTATCATCAGAATGGATGATGCTAGTGTGGCAGCCATCATGCAAATCCACGAAGAAAAAAAGTGTGGCGTCCATCGAGAAGAGACCTGGGATTGAAACTAGAGCAGACTACTTGCAAGAAAGAGAAAGATTTTGTGAAAATGACATTGGACCACATGTGGATATAGAGAGAGAGAGAGAGAGAGAGAGAGACACATCCCAGACACAAAGAAAGAGAAATTCTTACAAGATATTTCGGCCTTTAAACGTGCAGCTGATTTTTAATTACTTTGACACATGATGGTGGATGCAAAATTCAACCTGAAACTCATCCCGAAGTTCAATGGCTCCTCATCTGTGGTGGACTGGGTTGAGAGAGTGAAGTTAACCTATCGCTTGTGTGGGGTCAAGTCATGTTAGTTATTCACCTGAGACTAATGAGGGGCACTCTGGATACCAGCAGTTAAGCAACAGGAATAAGGCCGATGTTGAGCTAACTAAGGCTGTGTTGTACAGGGCCTTTGCAATGGACCCTTGTACAGCATACAAATGCTTTACCACCCGGAAGTTATTGGTAGGCGAGGCAGTGGAGGTCTTCTTTGCGACATTGAATAAGCTGGTTGTGCTGTTTGGGGGACTGCCTGAACAGACTTTTGTATGTGCATTTGTGGCCAGACTCCTGGTTCGAGTAAAGCAACTTCTGAGAACATTTACATGTCTTGAGGTGACGCCAATTGAGCAGCTACTTGAGCATGCATGGCCATTATCAACGATTAAGCAAAATTTGGGGAGCCTGTTGTGATGGCTGAGCAGTCAGCTCAGAGTGGCCACAGAGACCCCAAGCCAGACCCACATTCCCAAAAAATTGCTTCCGTTGTGGGCAGTGTGATCACATTGCTAAGGATTGCAAAGGATGAGGGGAGGGGGGCGCATACACTGCTTCCAGTGTGGCAGGATCTGACACAGCCTCAAGCTGTCCAGGAAAGAAGCTGGGCAACAAGATGTCAGCATCACTCTGCTCCCTAGACAATGAGGTGCAACCAATCATCCAAGTGCATGTCAACCAAATGCCTTGCTCAGTGCTGCTTGATTCCAGCTGCTCTCGTACCATAGTGAATGCAAGGTGCATCTGCTGAGGTCAACATGCTGGTGACAAGGAAGGGAATACTGGCTTTTGATCCGCTGCTCAGATATGATGCCGTCAAGGCACTAGGTGGTGTCCTTATTATTGAGCTGGAACAGTGCAATTCCTGAAGGCCCCAATGCGTGCCACACTTCGGATCGATTGGCCAGACTTCAAGGTAGAGTTCAATTAATGACAGAAAATCTGGACCACATTGTGAAAGTGGACGGACAATATAGTGCCAACTAAGCTACAGAATAGCATCGCAGAGTACCCTGTACCTATGAACATTAGGGCCACATATGAACAAGAGCTTGACACCTGGTTCAAAGATGGCTGGTTGATCCCATACCCTGACCAAAAGCTTGGACCTCCCAAAGGTCTGATCCCTTTAATGGCAGTGGTACAACAGATCAAGTCAAAGGTTCAACAAGTCCTGGACTACTGTGAGCTCAATAAATACATAGAGGCCTACATGGCTGATGTATGTGCAAGCATGTTGAGGGAGTGTCGCCAGAAAGGGTCAAATGTATCATTGCTGGATCTGAGGAAGACCTATCTGCAGGTGCGGGTTTATGAAACTTTATGGCATCCCTGAAATCCTCACAAGGAGGACCATCTTTTCCCTGTGTGGAAAACTTGTGGGGTACCTGCCAGTGTGTAGCTGGCTTTGCATAGCAGTGGTTGGAATAAAACGTAGGGTGAATGTGGTAACCACAGGGTGGGATAATCAAACATGTGATACCCTCCTCACCTAAATGATTCCAGAAAGTGTGGAGAGAGCTACACATGAGAACCAAGCTCGAAGAGAGTGGTGTATCAATAGGGAAGAAATAAATGTATGTGTCAATGCCAGTTCATCAGCACTGGGAATCTTGTTGAAGATGGAGTATGCTGGTTGTGCTCTGTGAACGATGCCCAGCACATCAACATGGCTGACTTAGATGCCGTAGTGAAGGGCATTAACCTATCATTACAAGAAGTTGCACTTGCATACCGACTCCTTTTGTGTCTATCACTTGATTAGCAGCAAGGTCTCACCCTTTTAACATCAAAATCATTAAATGTAACCACCTCTTCTACTCTAACAATTTCTTTTCTCACATTTCCATTTACTTGCTTCCCTGATAGCTACAATCTCTAAAAGTTTAAATGTAACGTCAATTGCCATCTTCTATCTTCTTGATATCCTTTCTTTAACATCTCCAGTACCTTACTTTTTCTCTCACTGTAACCTCCTGTGAACCAGTGGCAGTACTGCCTTGCTTGGATTGAAATGATTATAAAAAAAAATCTATGTAAAGATTATTATAAAGTTCTGGAAAATTCCAAGTTTTGTGCCAAGTATCAAGAACAACTACTATCCATCTCCCCTGCCTTTTCAGTAAAAGATGCAACCACCCAAATAATTATCTAAACAAAACCATTACATAATGTGAGAGGAAAGAAAGCAAGCAGTTTGTCAGCTCCTTTATTGGCAACTGTCGAACTCCTAAGAGGAAATAAGGAAAAAAACCAGACAGTGGTTGTTGAAAGTTGAGAAAGGGATGTAGAGTAATTACATTATTTACAAATTTTTTTGTTTATTTCTTAATCTGGTATTTAAGAATTTAATCATAATATCTGCTTCAGTAGTTCTAACAAACAATACACACTTTGCTTTTTTTTTTCTTAAATTTGCCATTGATAGCTTCAAGAAAAAAAATCAAAGTTACATTTACAATTATAAAAAACAACAGAAATACATATTCAATTTAATCAGCAATTTAACACCACTTTGCAGACTGATTCCCCAAGCTGTAGGAACATGCTACCTAGCAGCACAACTTATACCTGTGCATTCAAAGAATTCTGCCCATATCTCCCAATGTACAATTTGTAGTGGATATATATAAAAAAAATTTGTACATGTTCTAAAATATAATTTATAATATATATATATATATATATATATATATATTTTGTGTGTGTGTGTATGAAACATAGTAAGTCCAATGTCGAAACAATGTACAATTTGTAGTGGATATATATAAAAAAAATTTGTACATGTTCTAAAATATAATTTATAATATATATATATATATATATATATATATATATATATTTTGTGTGTGTGTATGAGACATAGTAAGTCCAATGTCGAAACAATGTACAACTTGTAGTGGATATATATATAAAAAAAATTTGTACATGTTCTAAAATATAATTTATAATAAATATTCACAGCTCTATATTATATATCGAGCACTGTTTTAAATTAATGTTTTGGACGTTTTAAATTTTTCCTCATTTCTTATTCACTTGGAGATATATATATATATATATATATATATATATATATATAAAACAAAACTTCATAGTTAAGGAAGATATTTTAAGTAATTTGCTCATGTCTTTAACTTAGCAATTTGAAAAAAATCTTGTTACTATTTTGAAATATATTAATATAGGGTGCAGCAGAAATACCTCCCACATAATGACAATAGTGTCTTCATTTAGCTAATGTCTTACCATTATGTGAGAGGTATTTATTCCCTGTATATATTAAGAACTTTTAAAAATATATTGCTACCACATGTTATAGTTGATTTTAATTTTACAAATGAAACTTACCTATTGACCACAATGGTTTCAGCACATAAAGCCTGAAGGCTTGGAAATTGGTTTTTATGCTGCACAATGCGTGCACAAGTAGAGTCAAACTTATTATGAGCCACATCAAGCTCGATAAGATGTAGATTCACAACACTCGCAGCCAAAAGTGGGATTTGATTATTAGACACAAATAAACTTTTCAGATTTTCAAGTTTACCAATTGTGTTTGGAAGGCGTTCCAACTGGTTATATGAGGCTTGTAAAGTTAACAATTGCTTCAGTCTGTCAAGGTTTTCAGGAAGTCTCTTAATTTTATTTTCACTGACATCTAAATGAGTCAAGCAATCCATAATAGGTGGTTCCAGTAATGATAATGGTAATGAAGTAAATTGGTTTTGTTTTAAAATCAGTTTCGATAATCTGAGATTGCAAAAAGAACTTGGAAGTTCTTCCAGAAGGTTCCCACTAAAGTCCAGAATCTGTAAAGATTTTAGTTGTAAAATCCTAGGATCAATCTTTTTTAGAAAACAGGATACAAGCAAGTGAGTCAGTGATTTTGGAAAGCCTTTCAAGAAAGGATAATCTTGTCTTTTAAAAATGCTCAACTTTTTCTTGCAACTCTCCAGATGTTTTGCTGCAACTGGTACTAGAACTGTGAAAGATTGATTACATGGAGGAGGACTAACACCTTGAAGACAACCTTTAAGAACAGCCAGAAAACTTTTTAGTTGAATAGCATCTGTCTAAAAAATAATAAAAATCATTTAATTGTAATTACAAATTAATAAATAAATAAATTAAAAATTTCTTTCTAATTCTACTGTATCAAAACAAATATAAAAAATAAAATTGATAGGGGAACATCAACACAAGAATGAAATTTGGTTGTAGCAAATTTTATCAATGAATAACATTAATTCACATCTTAGATTCAATGCAGCTATCAAAATCAACATTTAATTCTATTATTTTTTACTGTGACATTAAAAGGATCATTATCAGGAATAAAAATATATATTATTAAATGTATCATCACAATATAAAGGAAATAATTCTAATTTTATGTTTCTTTCTAAAGAAAAGAAAATATTAAAATGAAATTTAAAAATGTATCCATCTGAAATTGGAACTTCTTTCCATTTG
This sequence comes from Ascarosepion bandense, assembly GCA_037127315.1. NCBI lineage: Eukaryota > Metazoa > Mollusca > Cephalopoda > Sepiida > Sepiidae > Ascarosepion > Ascarosepion bandense. The sequence goes on along the minus strand of JBBBDQ010000651.1, from coordinate 8,743,096 downwards.
CTTGCTTCCCTGATAGCTACAATCTCTAAAAGTTTAAATGCAACATCAACTGCCATCTTCTATCTCCTTGATTCCCATCCATCTCTTATCCTTTCTTTAACATCTGTACCTTGTTTTTTCTTTCACTGTAAACTCCTGTGTGCCAGTAATGGTACTGTCTTGAAATTATTATCCTTTTGCAGTATATAATATTTACCCTAAACCTTGCATGAAATATGAAAATTAAATTGATGAAATTTTCAAAATCCCTCATAAATCTAAAGCTCAAGGACACAGAATGATTTTGAAATGTGAGAAGAATACATTTTATTATGTTGCAAAATAATTTCTAAAATAGCAAGCAAAATGCTTTTACAAAAATCAGATAAGTTGGAGATTGTTTTTAATAAGAATAAAGTACTTACCTTACTTATACGCAGATCAATCTCAGGAGATTTTAGTCTAATAGTGGCTTTTCCCTCCTTGACATACTGGCAGAAAACTTTCTCTATATTGTCCTTTACCTAAACAAATAGAAATTATGCAAATGACGTGCAAAATTTAAAGTCAAATATAATAGTCATTTCTGCTATGATAATTGATGGAGATCTTTTCATGAGTACAATAGCTATGTCATCAAATAACTATTTTCTACTTAGTCCTAGACTCAAAAGTATTTTAAGTGATATTTTAGCATTTCATTTGCAAATACTTTAAATTCATAACATTGAGAGCATTAATATACCTTTTTCTATTTAGAAATATATTTCATATAAAACACCAACAAATTTTTAGTTTGTTGGTGTTTTATATGAAATATTTTTTTTAATAAAGCTATATTTTTAAACCTTTTTGTCTCTTCAAATTTTGCTACAACTTTGTCAATGCTTATTTCCTGTTTGGTATCAATATCTAACATTTTCTTAACAAAAACGATTATTAATATTGCCAAATTTTAAATGATTGCTTTCTTTTTAAAAAAAAATTAAACAAACTTATACTGTTTAGTGTTATCCCAGACACACACACTTTCTCAAAACTGACATGAACATTGCAATACCATGAGGCCCTGGTAGTTCACTTACAGGACAAATGCTTTTCCCTAAACCCTTCTGATAACCATGACAGTGAATTTCTCTGCCACGTCTTACTAGTGAAACCCTCTATCGCATCTATCTTCTACCTGGTGTTTTTTTTTGTTTGTTACCAACTGAACACTAATCAGCAACCTTTTACTATATTTCTTATTAATAAAAATGAGACAGGAGGAAAAACAGTTCTTAACCAACATGTTTTGTCCTTTGAGGAACTTTATCAAAGCAATCTGTTATCTTTTCTTTCTACTACATGTCCTGCCCACTTTCATTTTTGTTATTTAACCACTCTTAAGTTTAGTTTGTTCTCTGATTTATGTTGACCTCTTTGTGCCACTGAAGAGTTATCCCAAGCCTTGCTCTTTTCCATCAATCTTTTCATGCTTGTGAGTTTGTTTTTAAGTCATTTTGTTACATTCCTTGTTTCATATTCATACATCACAGCTGATATTATAAACTTTACAAGTACAATGACATGAGGCTTTTTAGTATATCTCTATATTTATTACCTTTTAAGAAAATTTCTATCATTTTATTTTACATCATTTTATTTCCTTTTGTGGTCTTAAATATTATAATTGTCCTAAGTATAGATATTCTTGGACCTCTAGTTCTTCCTCTTCTTTTTCAGAATATTACTGGTTTTATTTCTGTTCATTTTGCAAGACTCTCCCTATTTAAAGCAATTATTAGTTCCTATAATTATCTGATGATTCTGGTATTAGTAAAATGCCACCAGTAAATTGTAGACAGTTTAAATATTCTGTTTACATTTACTTCTATTACTTCCCAGTTTATTTTTGTTTTCAAGAATTACACAAAGATGAGATGAAATGGTGTCCCTTTCTTCTACTTCTTTTCCAATCTTTTATGACGTTGTGTAGTCAAATTATTACAATAGTTATAAAATATTCTCAATAACTTTTAGTTTCCACTGATACTTTGCTTTTGTTGTGAATTAAAAACTGACACTTTTTTCCAACCATTTTATAATCATTCACCTTTTTATAATCAACAAAAGCTAAACAAAGTAGTGTATCTTTTTGTTTTGTTTTGTCATTCAGTTGATTTAATGTTTGTAAAATGTAAATAATCTATTGTCCAGTTGCCCCTTGTAAAACCTGTCAGTTCATGTGACTGATTTTCATCTAACATGTTTTCACAATAAAATTAATATTATTTAGAAAAATATCAGAATTGTTATATGAATAATAGACTGAGTTTCAGCTTATAATATTTATGCTTATTAAAAATATTAACAACTTGTTTTAGGGGAGGATGTTAGTTTTCATTATGCATACAAAGCACAACAGATTTATGTTTTTAGAAATAAATTAAAAATTTACAGACCACAAAAATACATTTGATTATTCAGGTATATTGAATAATGTATTAAATTATTTATTATATTACAAATTAATATGGGTTCCCTAATCAGCTACACACAGCTTTAACATTACTTGCATCAGTTTTTATTGCTTCTGAGATCTCCACTGCTGGTTATTTCATACAACTCATTTTAATGATGGAAGAGACCTTTTTTATTGGATTAATGTCTGGATATTATGGGGAAGAGATTATTCCATTTGGTCTCTGAAATCTTTTGGAAAGATAGACAACCACCAGTTTACAGAATAAGGAGTATTTTCTTGTATGACTAAATGTTTTAACTTAAAAGTTTCTTGGTTGTGACCTGCACCACTCAACAAATATTTGTATTTATCTTGAACAATTAAGAGATTATAATTTTACTGCCTAAAATACTTGTCCAAAAGTCTAGTCTCCCCACCCTGTTAGTTGACTATTTCTATGATGGATTCAACCTCTAGATCAGCCATCATGTCTAATCTAACATAGCTCTATATTAGTCACTAAAAATTACTATTGAGAAATCAGTTTTCATGTAATTCTTTGCTCAATTTCCACATTTCTCTTTGAGTGTTTTACTTAATTACTATTTGGTTGTTTTCAGATCTCTAGCCAATGTTCTTAATATTCTATATTTTTTATCTGCTTACATTCATAACAGTTTCAAATATTTTCTTACTTGTCAATGTTTTCAATTTCTTTTTTGATTTGTTCTCTCATTTCTATTCAACATTTTCACAATTTCCAACATTGTGTTCACATCACTCAATAACTTGCAATATCTGGTTTCTCTTTTGAGATGGTATCTTTATTACAATACATGACAATCTTTATGTATAAGTATCTCTTGAAACTTACCAACATTAGTTGGTGGTGAAAATGTTCACATTATACTTTTGAGAATACTTTGTATAGGTTCAGACTCCTACAGAAGGTAGTGAAGGAAAGCAAGAAGAAAGGACTAAGCATCAACTGCAGGAAGACAATGTATGGCTGTTAGCAAAAAGATGAGCCCAGGTCATTTCATTTTTATCTTTACCTTTCAAAAGATTTACTGCTATATGATTGTCACCTGGTGCTTTTCTACATTTTGAAGCACAAACCCTATTTTATCCATCATTATCACAGGAACATCACCAGTTATCTGCCTTTGACTATTGGTGGTAAGTTAATTTTCAAAGCAAGTTTAACCTTCTTTATTCTTAACATCTTGTTCTTACATAGATAACTTGTTTCTTGTGTTCTTTATCTCTTTAGGCTGCAAATTGAACAGGTTTCAAGCACTTCTCTCTTCTGAAATATTCTTCAGTCAGTCAGACATTTAAGTGCCATATGTGTTACATGCTTGGGTGATCATGTCTCGAAAGAGACATGACTGAGCAGAAGATTATCCCGCAGTAGGTTGTCATTGCTTTCTGCGGTAAACTGGTTGCCAACCAAAGCTACAGAATCCAATATGTCCTGTTATTTAACCCATAACTGGAGGGAGGACACAATTTAATACCTTTCCAAGGGTATTAGCGCGTATGTGAATGCAAAGAATTCAACTGGAATTTGAACTCGGCTCTCTGATTTCTTGTTCCGAGCCGATATCCACTGCACCACAACGCACATCCACATTCTTACTATAACTAAATTTATTTTTCCTTTTTTCCAGGTCTCATGTTTTGTTGATTACTTTAATTATAAATTTCTTACTATTTAAAGACCCTATTTCTCTGTTTTTCATCAGTTTTAATCCTAACCAAATATTTTCTTTTCTGTTTTGCCTGTTATCTTGGCTGCCTCCTTAATTATAGTTAACAATTTCCTGTCATTTTTATTGTTCCACAATGTATGAAATTGACTCTTAATTTCTACTTGAAATCTAGTAATATTTTCTTGGAATTTATTAAATCTTTCTGAAAATCGTTTTGTTTCACTCTATTTTAAAGGTAAATTTAATTTTGTAAGTTACCATTCAATGATCACTGCTTACATAAACTTTGTTTATGATAGTTACATCTTTAATAGTACTGGCTCTGTCAGTAATTACAAAGTCAATTTTTTTTCTCTAGACTTTTCCAGGTCAATTTATAGCCTCTTTTGAGAACAACAACAACTGTAGGATAAACTTGTTATTACCTGTTCCCTTATTATAAAGTAGATGGTTACTTTTAGCTCTTAGAAATTTTTAAATACCTACCACATTTACACTGTATTGATAAATATGATCATTTTTTTATGTACAGCTGTGCAAAATTTGTTATTCTTATAACTAATTTTGCACAGCTGTACATAAAAAAAACTGCTTCTTTTAAACAAAAAAAGAATATTTAACACTTTAAAAATATCTATTATGCCTGTCTTGTCACATAAGATGTTAAAGTTGTAAAAGTCAGACATATCTGTAAGAAGACTTCATTTTTTAAGAAAAACATTTGTCAGACTCATCTGCAGAATATTTTTAATTCTACAAATGAGTCAGGCAAATTTCTTCTTTTCTCTAAATCATGCCAACTTCTTGATAATTCAATTAAATCAGAAAGATACGAGAACATTTCACGACTCAGTTTTAACCCTCTAGGGCCATTCGTATCATATTTGATACAGTATTTCCCTATAAGGAAACATTTGGTATTTCCCTATAAGGAAACATTTGGTATTTCCCTATAAGGAAACATTTGGTATTCATTGACTGAGCAGTCAGTACTGCTTTCATTTGAAATTTATAAAATATTTCTCTTAAAAAATTTTTCAGGAAAATATTTCTTTCAAGGCTTGTTTTCATACTATATCAAATATGATATGAATGGTTAGTTCCTGTGACATGACCCAAAGAGTTGTGAGTTCAATACCAGGCTACAGCAGTGGTGAACAAGTAACTTAGAGGATTAGAAGGAGATAACTCATGACTACCAAAAGAGGCTCTATGCAAGGAATGAGAATGATATACCCCAGTGATTGTAATAAAGAGTTTGGTTCGAAATTCGTACCTGAAGAAAGTCAGAGCGTACAACAAAACATCATACAAATGGCAACAAAGATGAAGACTAGTCCGAATAGTGTAAATACTACCTCATCTCAGAAATATAGACAAATACTGGAAATAGCAAATTTAATCAATTAGCTTTCGATTAAAACTAAAATAAAAGTTTCAAGAAAACTTATTTTTAAAAATTCAATTTAAAAGTTAGTTATTGAAATCAAGAAATCAGTTTTTACTTATGAATTCTCTCTCTCTCGATATATATATATATATATATATATATTGTAACTAAGTTGTTGAACTCGTAGGTTTATTAACCTTTTGTTCATGCATTTACTTTTATGAAGATAGATTTAATTCACTAAGAAATCAACTGAAAATGGACATAAAAGTATTCATCCATAAAACAAAGTTTAGATTCAAATATAAGTGAATTATTTTATTCTCTTAAAAGTTATTATAGGTCTATTTCTTGATATTGATATTTTTACTCACAAAGACTGTTTATAATGTCCTACAAAGTTGCCCTGTTATATTTTTTAAATAGTTATCACTCTCTCTCTCTGTATGTGTGTGTGTGTGTGTGCATGCATAGAAAAGAATTCACAGTAAATAGGAACAGATTCTTAAATTGATATTGCAAAAAGTTTGGTGTCGAGTAAAAATAATCATTATTCAGACTGTTTTAAATTCTGTTTCTCTTGTCATATTGTGCATCAAAAATAAGATTTAATCATTTTGTATATTTAAGGTCACCTGACTATGAATATTTTACTGACATGAAATCAATAACAGGCCGTGTTAGTGACTTTTATCGGGTATGCTACAGTCAAAAAGTTTGGAGACTACCTCACATTTCTTTTAAAAGACAACTTAAAAAAAGATAAAATCTCACTAACTATAGTGTATTTGCTTTTATTTTGACAAACAATAAGCACTTAACTACAAGAAAAATTATTGCACAACTGCATCATATTTTGTTTTAGTCAATAGAACCAATACTTGCCTTAATTGCTGCTTTACAAATTTCTTGACATTCTTTTCTAACAATTAAAAAAAATTGAAATGGCAGAACTTTCTAAGCATTCTGAAAGAATTAAAAAAGGCTCACTTTCATACTTTGGGTATTCTCTTTGAACTGTCCTATCCACTTCATCCCATGCTAATTCAATGGGAGAGAGGTTAGGAGATTGAGATGACCATGTTATAATTTTTAAAATTTTGTTCCTTTGTTTTTTACTTGAGGTAATTTTGACATAATTTAAAAGAGTTTTTTTGATCATTGAATTTTTCCCAATTATGCATAAACCAGACGGTATAGCACATCTTTGTAAAATTGAATGATATTGTTCTTTTTTATGATTTCCTTGACCTAAATCAAATCTCTAGCTCTCTCTCTCCTAAAACACACTTACACCATAACAGACCTGCCACCATGCTGTTGGAACCACACATTCATCATTCAGTTTTTCTTTCAACTTTCTTTTTACATAAACTCTTCTCTTAATATCAAAATGCTCAAATTTGAAAGTCTGTAATATGTTTTGCCACTTTTTCAATACCAGGTTCTTATGCATATTTTGTCCATAATTTTGTCTTATTCACCTTCTATAACAGGTTTCTTGATGGCTATGCACTCACTGAGCTTCACTGATCTAAGTCGACTTTTCACACTTGAGAACAACACTGGTTACTGTCAAGAGAAATTGTAAGTTCAACTGTAAGGTCTGAAGTAGTTTTCCTTATTACTTTTACTCTCAATAATTTAGTATTTATCTTCAGCAGCAGTTTTGGGTTTTTTTTTTTTTTTAAGTCAGTTCACCTCAAACAAGGCAGTAAAGCAATTAAGACAAGGGTTTACTGGGTGTGGAATAATTCTTCTTTATGTGCCGTGTCCCTTCAGGATGTAGGCGATCATGGCCCGCCCCATCTTTCTGTCCCTTGTAGTGCTTAATAAATCTCATCTTTCTGTTATTTCTCTCAAAACCCTGTTCTGCCAGCTATTTGCACAAGCCCATTAAGTATGTCACATGCTATTTTCCCTGTCTCTATTCACCTTGTGAGTATCAGATTTTCCAAGCTCTCTTTCCTCATTATGTATGCCAAAAATTTCAACTGCATCTTCCTGATGTTAAGTGAAAATTAATTTATGCAAATACATGGTACAATGGGTCAATTGTCACCATTTTATATTTTCAATTTTGTGCATGCCAATAGTTTTTGATTTTTGTTGACTGCAAAGTATAGTAAGGTCAGTTAGGCAGTGCCTGTGAGAAAAAGAGCACCATGACACAATTCACTCAGCAAGGAATTTGGAAACAGCATGCTGTACAGCTTGGCATTAATGCTAGATATTAACATTTCAGACTGTTTAGATCTCTATCTGAAGACAGTGCAGAGGATTTGGAAAGAGTTGAATGAGTCTATTGGTGGTTATAAAGATACATCATCGCAGAAAACTTTCTCTCATTCTGATAAGAAAAGAACTCCTGAACACAGAGGCATAGATCAATTGTCTTGAGGTGGGTATGCTGCCCTGGGTCAAGAGGGTGGCTGTTGAAACACACTACAGGACTCTGTACCATGCCACACAAGCATGAGAACACAGTCATGGCTGTCAGACAGTTTCTGTAAACATATCACCTTTTACATCTGGCCACCTAACTCCTCAGACTGCAAACCCCTTGATTATTATATGTGGGACACAGTTGAACAAAAGACCAACAAAACTCCTGGTATCACCTTGAAGGCAAGGATTATGGCAGCATTCACCAACTTAAATAAGGTGAACGTCCAGAAGAGATGCAGGAGTCATGTAGAGGATGTGGTTGAAGCCAATCGTAATTTTATTGAATAAATTCACTCTTTAGTGTTCCAAGATATTTTTATGTAATTTTGGTAAATTATCTGTTGAGTCTCATAGATCTGTGTGTCAAGTGGGACGCAATGGATTTTACTACTTAAATAGTGTCAGGCTAATTTGCATGGGATAATACACCTTCCCTGAACCAAAGCGGTTGTAGACCCTTGTTCTTCCCATCACTCCTAATTACTTTTGTCTTATACTGTCTTTCTGTTCACAGTTCTTGTCATCTTTTCAACAGCAACCTCAGTCTTTCATCTTCCTCCTCGTACACATCAGTTTTTCACTTTCACTTAATTCTATATCTCATTTCTGTAATTCCCTGTCTCTCCCTGTTTCTGTACTACTATTCTCTGCTTTGCCTCATCATTGCAATTTCCTTCCTATTCATGTTCTTGATCTTTCATCTCCATATCCTCCAATACATTCCAACTTCTAAACTGGTCAGCATGCTCCAAAATACACTGTCCTTTCTTTTCAATTATGACTGTGTTGTTTCCTTTCTGTAACAGGAAATTCACCTTTTCCAGACTTGCCACTTTGTTTTTCTTATACCATACCTTCTCCCTTGTAGCAAAAGGCACCATTATAGGGGCTCTGATTTGCCTTCCCATTAGTACCAATAGGCTCAGTTTCCTTTCTACTTTTTGATAAGAATGCCTCAATACTTTCATTAATAGTCATTTTCATAGTTTGCACCATTCTTTCCGCTATGCCATTAGAGTGTGAATGATATGACAGTGTTTTATATGAGACGCATACAATCTGTCTTAACCAAACACAAACTCTCATTCCAAAACTCAGGCGCATTGTCTGTAACTACTGTTTAAGGCACTCCGTTTCTCAAAAAGACAGTTCTTAAGACCTGTTTTACTGTAGCTGCTCTTCTATCCTTTACTTTGATCACCTCTGGCCAACCTGAGTACACGTCCACTAGTATTAAAAATTAACCTCATATCCTTGATATGTGCACACTAACCCAAGGCTGTGCTTCCTTAGGCCACAAATGAATTTCTTTCTGCCTGAAACTTCTTATTACACTTTGGACACCTTCTAATATACATTCCTAACATCCTTTGAATACCCCGGCCATCATACGTGCAGTTTTAACCTTCTCCATGCTGCCGTTGCTCCCCAATGCATATCATTATGCACTCCTCTCAATATGTCTTTTCTCAACACCCATGGAGCTACCATTACATCTTCACTAAATATTATACCATATTATACCATACTCTATGGCCAACATGTGTCTTGCCTCTTTGAATGATCGCTTTACCATTAAGCAATTGCTCCATCCATCTATTACTTCTTATTCTTTCCATCACTCTGCTAAACATCGGATCCTGCTCGGTTTCACTTTTAAGTCTATTTATAGGAAGCATGTCTGTCTTCATCCAGTGTATTATTCTACCCTCACTAGTTTCATGCTTCTCTTCTGTTCCATTCACAAACTGTAACTTTGACAAGGCATCCACATGAGGAATAGTCTTTCCTTTCACATATATTATGTTGAAATCAAATGCCATGATTTTTATTGCCCCATGCAGTATCCGTGTGGTCTGACTTCAAAACTTTTTTACCTAACAAAAAATTTTGCACCATTTCCATGCACCATACAATCACTCACGTCTCTTTCTCGATATTTGAATAGTTAATCTCTACTGATGTTAACCTCCTTGATAAATACATAATTGAATGTTCCTCTTGTGATAAAATTGCAGTGATTGTTTTTTCACTTGCATCAGTGGTTACAGTTATTTCTTTTTTAGGATCGAATAATTTTATTATGAGTTTTCTTCTCATGATTATCTTTAGTGCTTCAAAAGCACTATTTTGCCTTTGCTTCCACTCAAACAAAATCACTGCTTTTCTTATGTAACACTGCAAATGGTTCAATTATTTCATTGTACCTTGGAATATACTTTCTGTAGAAATTTATTAGTCTCAAAAAGGATTAATTCCTTTTGATTCATTAGAGTCGCTGTATCATTAATTTTCTTTGTCAACATTTCATCAGGTGCTATGTCTTTTTTTGATATCTGACAGCCCAAATACAACAAATTCTTTCAAATAAAATTGCATTTGTCTGTTCACTGTTAATCATATCATTTTTAATCTTGTTAATATTTGTTCAATTTTTTGCTTTAATTCTTCCTCCTACGCCTACATCATCCTAGAATATAATTGTTACTTATTTTTCCTAATAACACTCCTTTAATTGCTTTCTGAAAAATGTGACTGGAGTTCTTAATTCCAAACAATTGATGAGTCCATCTCAGTAGACCTACTGGGGTATTAATTGTGGCAATTTCTTTAAACTTTTCATCAATCTCAATTTGGTTTTATGCTGACTTACGATTAATTTTGGCAACATATTCCATATTTGCTAGTTTGTGGCTCGCAATTTCAACATTCAGCAACAAAAATGAATCTGAGCAAATTTGGTGATTCACTCCTACCTTATAATCACCACATATCCTTAAGGCTTCATCAGCTTTTTTGATCACAACAATAGGTGATGCCCAGTTACTTCTAACTTTAGTCACTTTTCTAGAATGCCCTGTTGCATCATTCTGTTTAACTTTGCTACTACCAAAAGAAGTACGTAAACCAGAACTTTTCTTGCCTCTATATATTTAAGGTGATAATTCTCTTTCAACCAAATGCTCACTTTATACCTTTTCAACAATCCTATTCCACTTTCTCGTGTCTCCATGAAATTTATCAGCTTTGCTGTATCTACCTTTAATATATCGATTCCTAACAATCCATGATCTTATGACATTCTACTATCACAATTGGAATTACTTCAAATTGCATACCAGTTTCAAAGATGCCCTGAAAGAAACACATTGTCTTAATGATTGATGCGTCAAACTGCTTTAATTTCACATAATTTTTTTAATTTAGATCATCCCAACTTAATCCAAAAATTCTTTGGTATTAAAGTTATTTCTCTACCATTATCCACCTGCACATTAAATACATGACCATTTATTCTTATATTCTCTTGATTTTTATTTTTGACATTTACTGCAAATAACTGGCTTCTTCTTCAGGAGGAGGAAGAGGAGGTCTTCACTGTTTACATTTTCTCTACTTGCTTCTCATACCTACATACACTCTGATAATAATTCCTTCTTCTGCAATTCAAACATAGTTTTCTTAGTGCTGGACATTTGTATTTATTCCTTTCATGCATTTTTTCCACAATATTTGCATTTCATTTTGAATTTAATTGTATTCATCTTGTATACTTCGAGGTCCTTTTTCGGTTAATTGAATTCTCTGAATAACTGTTGTAAAAATTCTACACTTGTTTCCAAATTCATTTGGCTGCTTTGCATGCACTCCAACATTTTTCGCTTATGACTTTGGTCTTGTAATTCCTCAATCAACCTTAGAAGAATCAATTTGTCTTCCACTGACATTACTTACATTCCTAACTCTTTGAACACGTAAATACTTAGCTCACTTCTTAAGCTTATGCAAGTATTGCATCTCAGATTCCTCTGGCCACTGTCTTGCTTCCAGAAACTTGGTCCTTTTGGCAATAACCAACTTTTTCTTTGGTCTGATTTTCATTTTAATGACTGACAGTTTTCTCGAAAGTCATTTGATCCAACTCCTTTGGGTAAAATATGGTAGAAATTCTCATTAAAACATCACATCCCATGATAGCCAAAAATAAATCCATTATATCTCTTCTCCTTCCATCCTTGAGTCCTTCAATTTTTAAAGTCTTGCTATTGCCAAAAAAGTTCTCATCCCCACTTTGTGCTCAGAATCATCCAACGAACCTAAGGACCCTATTGACAACGCCATTGTTGAGTCACGTATATCTCTGTGTATAGCAATAGTCATGATGTAGCTCTCCTTGTCAAGTGTGACACAATGGATTGTTGCCCAGCCTGTCAGCTACTTACTACTTGACTAGTGCCAGGCTAATTTGCATGGAATACTACAAAATGTTAAAATGAGATGTCAGTGTTATTTTCATTTTTGTATAATTTAAACAACAATCTATCCATTCCATCCTGTAATGTTATAATGGCACAATCTTTTCCTTTCTTCAGGCAGACACAGCTAGATGTTTTGTTTACAACATTAATCAGTGCTGAGTTAACATTTAGAACCTTTATTAACTTAAGTTTTCATGACAAATAGTGAAAACAAAATGTTTCTCATGCAAAATATTCATAGACAGACAAGTTTGAACTTTTTGTTAATAAGAGGAGTCTGGAGAAAGACAAATACACTGTAGTTACTGAAATATCTTTTAGTTTAAAAGAAGAAAAAAAAATCTTATTTTTAGGTGTCTTTTAAAGAAATGCAGGGTCACCCAAAATAGTCAATTACACTACAATTATGTGTTTATACTGGCAAAATATATTAAAGATCAAATCTTTATACATTGGCACTACCTAATATACTGATTCACTTATGAAAAATAGGAAAAAATGTTTTTGAACATGAGCATTCTTTAAATCTTTCATAGGCCGTGACACTTCTCAGAATAAAAAAAAATATTGATTTGGTATTGATTTAGAAGGGAGGGGTCATGTTTATAACATCGATACAGTGTCAAAATGATCCCTGAATTTTGCAAAGTTATTGACATTAGCTGCATTTATTTTTTTTAGGAGAGAAGATCTACAAAAAGACTTCTTTCAAATAAAGAACAAACAGACATGTACATTTTTTATTAAAAGAAGCAAAATTTACATAAATTAATAAAATTATTTGCTTAAGAAAAATAATTATTAACGGTAAATGTTAGTGCTTCTGGAAAAAAAAAATGCATACAAAAAAGTTTAACAATTTATTTTTTAAGTTTTCAAAAAAGTTAAAAGGTTGAATCAAAATAAATTATGCAGATATCAAGAATGTTATCACAGTTTCAAAGTCGGCATTTGTGAAATAACAGCTAAATGGCTTAGCTTAAGTCCAATAATTCTGTAAAAGTCAGGGACTGATTTGACACTATATCAATATTACAAACAGGACACTTCTTCTAAAATGATAAAAATAAAAATCAATATTTTTCAATTCTGACAAGTGTTGCAGCCTAAGGTAGGTTTACAGAATGCTAATCTACAGAAATTATTTCCTATTTTTTTATGAATGAACCCGTCTATTTAGTTAGTGTGTAAATATTTAATCAGACTCCCTTTTCAGAAAAATAATTGCCCTGAAAGTGGTTTGTAAAAATTATTTTTATAACTGTCAATAACAAACATGGATTTCTGCATAAATTCAAGAAAAAATATCCAAACATAATGAATACAAAAATACATTTCTTTTTATCTTTGATGAAACACTACCATTTTTTTGTCAGTTTTTTTTTTTTTATTTCTCACTTTGGTTCTATTGCTTTCATTTAAATTCTCAAATTTTATGACCATAAAGCAAGTAGCAAGGATCAGAAATAAGTGACTTTAATTACTATTAATACTAGTAGTTACATTATGGTGGCAGAACAAAGAAACAATGAAAATTTAAAGAAATAAACAATTGTATTAGCATAAAATACAACAAATGATAAATCAGTATAGATGTTTCTAGTTGAAAAGAGGTAAGTGGAGTTGTGAGAAATATGGAAGGAGAAGGAGGATGAGTTGGGACTTAGGGTGACAGGCCTTTGAAGAACTGTCTCTTTGAGATGGTAGATTGCTTTCCAATGCTGTCCAACTGCTAAAAGCCTCTTTTATGATGGGCTTTTATGTCCTTTTTTAAGGCTAAAATTGGATCCAGATTTTATTTTGTTTCATTAGGTGGGAGTGGGTGCTATTGGATGGGAATTCTGGATTGTATTGTTTTTTTTCTTCTTTGAGTATGTGAGTAAAAATGGAAGATGTGTGTAGAACCTTTCACAGTTGACAGAATTTAAGTTTTGGGTGTTCCAGAGTGTTCATATCCAGCCAGTGATGGAAATTAGTGTAGCATGAATCAGAAGAGGATCTGGTTTTAGGAAGAATGTAACAAGTTGGAGTAGAAAAGAATATAGTCATATGAATTATTTGAACAATGAGTTTGTATGATGTAATTGATAGGTGTTCACGTGGTTAAGTTCCCAAAGAGAACTAAGTTCAAATCTTATCTTACCAAATATTTATTTTATATCCTGCTTAGTCATAAGAGTTGTGATGAAAGCAACAAAAAAGAAATGAAAGAAAAACTAGCTAAAAATGTACAATGTTGACTGAAGACAGAAGTCATAAGTTTAGGGAAAGAAAAAAAAAATAGAGCAAGTGGATATGAGAAATTTCTTAATGATTTACAAACAACAAATAATACAAAATTAAAGTCATGAAAATTTAAATGATGAAAAAATAAAAACTCACCAAATATTGAGTCCCAGATTTATCTTTTGCCGTACAAAAGGATATAAAAACTGTTCGGTTTTTGTTGGTACTACCGGGTTTTTGACCAATACTCAAGTAACCCCGAGTTGATCGTCCAGAACTCTTCATATTGTATGATGGCAAACATCGGTTACAGATTTCAATATCACACATAAACCTCATGGCTTTCTGAAAAAACATAACAGCTCCTCATTAATCATTTTATAATTGCAAAGTAAATAAAATTAGGCAAAAGCAATAAATAAAAATGTATTACATTTAAATGAAAAATTAAAATGATGCCAACAAAAAGTGATTTACTTCTTAAATTGTGATATTCCTATTTTCATTGAAATATAACATATGACACCCACAAAACTATAAAAATTGATAAATCATTATTGGCATTAATTATAACCTTAAAATCAGTCGATTATTTTGATGATATTCATGGAATTTAGCAAGAAACAAACAATAAATCAAATTGGGGTGTTTCAGTAAAAACAATTTTTTTCTTAGTTTAATATTTAAAACATCCATAAATTCAAATCAAATAGATTCATAAAAAACAATTTTGCTATAAATGCTGAACTACAATAATTAAAATAAAATGATATAAAAAGAACAACTTTTGTTTATATTTTAAAAAATGTTTCATAAAATAGTTGCTATTTAATAAATTTGCTTCTTTATAACAAATTCTGCATTTTATGAAGAAAAAGAATCTCTAAGATTAAATTACTCTTTTTTTTTCATTTTTCTTTATTACAAGGAGTTAAAAATCAATTATTTGTAGGTGCTTATTGTATTATAATATTTCACAAGCTGAATCTTATAAATCATTTGCTATAAGCAATTTGTTAATCACTTAGTAAAAAAAATATGTCAAATAATGTTAAGCAGAGCAATTACAAAGCAACTCATACTATAATAGAAAAAAAACAAATAGGCAATTTTTCTGAGGTTATTTTTATCATTGCTACTCACAAATACAGTAAAAAATTATATTCATATAACAGAAAAAAGTACCTGCCAAAAAACATATTTGTTTATTTCTGAGATGAGGTATTGTAATTATTTATACAATTTACATTGTTCAAACTGTTGTCCTCATCTTTGTTGCCATATTCGCAATGTTTCGGCTGTTCTATGCTCCGACCTTCTTCATTGGTATTTCAAACTGAACCTTTTATTTTGTTCACTGGAGTAGATGGTTCTATTTCCAGATGTTTCAGTATCAGTTTTCTCCCTTTAATTCAACTCTCTAAGTTTTTTAACATCCTAATACAGTGTTTCTCAAAGTGGTCCATACCACCTCGTTGAGGGAATTGAGGAAGTGCAAGGGGATGGTAGAAGGTTCCACCTTGAATGAGGAGGAGGGTGTTAAACGTACAGAAGGGGGCATTTAGCACAGAAAGTTTGGTTGATATTTTTAAAATTATGAAATTTTATTCATGTATGTGCCCATTGGGACAAACAGCTCTGTTACTGGAATGAAAATAATCTGTACTTGTCTTGAAAACGTATCGTTTGTGTTGCTCACTGTCACTCAGACAGCCCGCCAGTTGAGCAATGTTGCCAGAGGCTGCCAGCAGGTTTAATTAAGTTACCACTAATTAATTTAGATACAAAAACGTTATTTCGACTGAGATCCATATATTTCATTACATGCATATTACTGATAAACTCGTACGCATGAAAACTTATTCTAACTGTGATGGACCCCTCTTTGTCATATATATTATTAAACGATGTATTGGCTGACAGACATAGCAGTACACCAAAGAGGAATTTAAATATTTTGAGGAAATAGGAAAGAGACAGAAATTTAGATAGGGAATGCCATGCTGGCTATATTTAGACTTTTGGCCCAGCAACAGAATGAGCATCACCCATTGGCTGAATCAAACTCACCGCTATCGGCAGAAGAATCAAAGATACGTGGTGACAATTCCGCGGTCGAAATTTGTCTCATTTTCAAAGTCTTAAAATACAAACTGATGACACTGATACTTCTATAGTAGATGACAATCTCTTGATTTATTGTGATCATTAGAAATCTCTGCAGGAGGACATGACTCAAAGATACCAAGATCTTATAAATATGGAAATACCAGACTGGGTGCTGAATCCATTTAAGAAGACTTAATTGCTGTAACAACTTTGAATTGAAGCCTCACTTTAAAAAAATTGTATATGGATTTTTGGTTACAGAAAGAAATTCCTGAAAGATATCCAAATTTGTGGGAGGCAATTAAACTTTACTTCCTTGCTTTCTCATCATCTTACATGGCTGAATGTGGATTTAGTGCAGTTTCTCAACTTCTTACTAAGCAAAGAAATTGCCTGCAAATTGTAAAAAGAGACTACATCTAAGCAGCATTGATCCTAGAGTGAGTGAATTAGTCAGGAAACAGCAATGCCATCCATTTCATTAGAAGTTCTGAGTAAAAGGTGAGTTTATTAAACATTTTTTATTGCACAATTGAAATTCATTTATATGTAATACATCTTGCAATTTATAATATACAGTTATATAACCATTAGGGGGGGGCGGTGGAAAATCAAATTGTGTCCTAAGGGGGTGGTGGTTAAAAAAGTTTAAGAAACACTGTCCTAATAGATAACCAGACATAGATACTTTTCTCGGAATGGAATCAGACATATATCGACAGATTGAAGCTTAGCTATGAGCTCACCATTATCACCAGCAATGTTTAACGTATACATGGAATACTTCAAAGAGATAGCATTAGGATCCACATCACTAAAGCCAACTCTATGGCTGAGATATGTAGATGCCATCTGCATACTCTGACCACACCAAGTTATTATTGGCACAATAAAAACATCGATACAGTTCACAATGGAGAAAGAAAAGAACAACAAAATAGCATTCCTAGATGTGTTAATATCTCAAACAGAAAATGGATTCAAGACATCTGTATATCACAAGCAAATATTCACCGGACAGTATCTCAACTTCAACTCTCACCACACGAACAGTGTAAAGAAAGGGATGTCCACTGCTTACAACATCGAGCAAAAGTCATAAGTGATAACCCAGAGATATATAACCAAGAAATGGTCAGTATAAGCAGTATCCTATAATCTAACATCATCATTATCATCATTCTGCGGCCTCAGCCGAGATAGAACTCACTACACCCTTCCAGTATTCCCTATTTGTCATAGCTCCTGTAAGGTCTTCCTTGGCGATAGATTTATCTTTATGTATCCTGTCTGGAAAGGTTAACTTACAAGATCAATTGTGAGATGATGGATGCTTCCATAATACAAACGATGAAACAAGTTCATCTGTGGCACATGCACAATGCCGAGCAAACTGGACACGTCTCTTTTGAACTAAGGTTGATACTCTTGATAGGTCTCCATATATCATTTCTAGAGTTGGGTGGTTTTGCCATGAAAGATCAAGTACTCTTCTGAGAAGACGAGTATAACATCCATCTAAACGACGCTGTTGTTTTGCTGAAAGAGTCCAAATTTCAGATCCATAGAGTAAGACTGATTCAATAAGTGCGCAAAAAACTTGGATTTTGATTTTACGATCAAGATTAGATTTCCAGATTTTATCCATTTTGTTACTAGCAGTCCATGCTATGCCTTTTCTGATATCAAAGTCTTTTTCAGAATTCTTGATGTGTGATCCTAGATATTTGTAGTCTTCAACGCGTTTAAGGATGTTATTCGAGAGAGTTTTAATTTCATGATTGCTGCGAATGTTAATTGGCATACACTCAGTTTTGGTTTCATTCAGGTGAAGCCCTGAACAGTTTGCTGCTGATTCAAGAGAAGATAGGAGTGCCTGAGCACTAAGGAGGTTGTCTGACAACAGCGCAATGTCATCAGTAAAATCAGCATCGGTAATATAAAGTGCAGGGTAACGTGAACTTCTTCTAGGCTGATACATGAGTCCATTTTCTTTTATTGTATCCACAGAGATGCGCATGATGTAGTCTATTACAATGATGAAAAGGAAAGGTACAAGTGTATCGCCTTGGAGAATACCAGCTAGAATATCAAAAGGCTCTGTTTCACCATCTGGAGTCAGGACTGTGGCTTGTGTGTTTGTATACAATACTTTAATGGCTTCAATGATTTCTACTGGTATGCCTTAAAGTCCAAGAATTTCGAACATAGTCTCGCAGTTGACTGAGTCGAAAGCTAAGATAAGAGCTGCAGTTTTATTGCAGAATGTGATTTCCTCAATTATTCTATGCAGAGTGAGAATTTGTCCAAGAGTGGAACGACCTGGGCGGAAACCATTTTGGTTTTTGCATAGAATGGGCTCTATTTTTGAGCAAACACGATTTAGAAGTAGCTTGTTATAAATTTTCGCAGCTATAGGCAGCAATGAAATACCACAATAGTTAGTTGGCAGTGTCAAATCACCCTTTTTGGGAGTGGGAATGATTTGTGATCGTAGCCACATGGTTGATAAAACATGGCTGACCTTTGCATAGTTACATAGGTCAAGAAGTAATTGGTGAAAAATAGGGTCTTTCCACAAGATGGCTGGAATCTTGCCCGAACCAAGAGCTTTGTTCATTGTCCTCTTTAGAACAAAACTTAACTCTGCAATGGTGTACTCTCCTGTTCAAAGCATTACTAATTTGAACTTTTGGAAGGGATTTGTCTTCTGATAGGTTTGCAGGATTACCAAGGAGGTTTTTAAAGTGAGAAAGCCAGTTACCAAGACGTTGCTCATGGCTTCCACCTTTGATTGTTCGTGGAGATTTTAATCCCTTCCCCGATAGTTCATTTATAGTTTTCCAAGTTGCAGAGTGTTGTTGGTTGATATGAAGATGGGAAATGTCATTTATTTTCCCATTTACGAAAGCTACTTCTGCCTCAAGATATGCATGGTGGAGGGATTTTTTAGCAGCTGTTAACTCGTCCTTATTTATTCGAGAAGGGTGACAGTGATAGATATACAAGATTTTCTTGAGCTTCTGAGACTCTGGTGTCTGAACTAACTGGGTTTTTTCGTAATTTTGTTTTTTTGGGAAGTGTAGATAGAGCCTAAAGGAGACAAAAAATAATGCCAAGACATGGAGCAGAGTACAAGAAACTTCATAGGGAGATAAGGAACAAATGCAGACAAGCTAAAGAGGAATGGCTTAACAACAAATGCACAGAAGTAGAGAGAATGAGCAAGACCAATAAAGCAGAGATGCATAAAGAGATAAGAGAACTGACAGGACAAAAATCCTGCTCCTCAACAGGATGCATAAAATCCAAGGATGGAACAATCATATTGGAGAAAGAGGAAATACTCCAGCGATGGGAAGAGTATATAAAGGATCGTTTTTGCGACAGGAGAAAACAACCGAGAATACACAAGGAGATGGATGGACCGAAAATACTAAAATCCAAAGTGGAAGCTGCAATGGCGAAAATGAACAGAAACAAAGCAGCTGGTCCAGACGGCATAGTGATAGAGCTGCTGATAGCCTTAGAAGAATATGGCATACAAAAAATTACCGACATAATAAACAAAATTTATAGCAGTGGAATAATACCAGATGACCTATGCAAGTCGATATTTATAGCACTGCCGAAGAAACCAGGTGCAAACGAGTGTGAACTACACAGAACTATCAGCTTAATGAGTCACATCACAAAACTGATTGTCAGAATCCTGATGAATAGAGCGAGAAGCAGAATCAGGCCAGAGATAGGGCAGGAACAGTGCAGGTTTGTTAAAGACACTGGAACAAGGAACGCCATATTCATGATTAGGATGTTCTCCGAAAGGGCAATACAAATGAAGAAAGACTTATACCTATGTTTCATTGACTATGCGAAGGCATTTGACAAGATATGACACAAAGAATTGATGGAAATGCTCGGCAGCCTAGACATTTTCGGGAAAGAAGTAAAACCTCACCAAATTATACAATATTTAAAAGAACAAAACTGTTCACTTCTCTAAACAAAACAAAAACGGCAAACAAATGAATATCTACCATATCAACTACATAAAAGAAATATATTACAGAACCGAACAAAACAACATATTTACATAATACCACACTGGCATTGAATGACCCCACAGTGGTTGAGATGCCATAAAGCCCAAACAATCAGTCAATCCATAGCAAGGTTTTCAAGAGATGTAGTTGCTAGTTTCATGTCCAATCTGTTGTACAACTTATTCAATAGCTGGTGGAGAGAAGAGATGGATTCATACTTTTCTCAAGAGTATTTGTGCAACAATGAATGCAATAAACTTTACCAGAATTTGAAATCTGCAAGTCAAGTTATCTTTCCAAGCTTCTCACCCAGTAGGTTCCAAACAGACTCCACCCACATCTATTGAACAGGTGAAGAGGCTCATCCCTTGTTTCCTGTTTAGGATGCGGTTTCCGGTTTTCTCTTTTCCAATCTTTTCACTCTTTTCCTTTATTATTTTTTTTTTTTTCAATTGGAGTAGATAGACTAAACTATCGCCCGGTTCACACTCCACCCACATCTATTGAACAGGTGAAGAGGCTCATCCCTTGTTTCCTGTTTAGGATGTGGTTTCCGGCTTTCTCTTTTCCATTCTTTTTACCCTTATGTAGCCCCCTGCGCATCAGTGGCGTTACTGCCTTGCTTGGGGTGATATGATTAAAAAAAAAATTTTAAAAAAAATAAGAATCTCTACTGGCAGCAAACGGCCTGCATACGGACAGGTAATGATCTCAGTAGATTTACAAAGATAGAAAGAGGCGTAAGAGAAGGATGTGTCTTTTCACCGGATTTGTTCAACCTGTACAGCAAGAATATTTTGAGGACCCTAGACAACACGCCAGGATTTGCTATTGGAGGCCACAACTTGAACAACATAAGGTATGCAGATAATAAAGTGCTGATTGCAGACACGGAAAGGAAACTGCAGGACCTCCTACAGAAGGTAGCGGTGGAGAGTGACAAAAAAGGACTACAAATAAACTTTGAGAAAACTGAATGCATGTTCATCAGCAAAAGGTGCAACCCAAAATGCCAAATACAGGTGGGGAATACCAGAATAAAGCAGGTGCAAAAATTTAAATATCTAGGAACTGTTCTAACAGGAGATAGAAAGTGCGACACAGAGATCAGAAGGCGAATTGGCATGGCAAAGGGTGCGTTCCAGAAGCTGAGCAAAGTACTAACACACAGGAAAATTTCACTAGAAACAAAGAAAAGAGTGCTGGATTGCTATGTGATGTCAGTTCTTCAATACGGTAGTGAGTGCTGGACAATATCATCGAAAATGAGGACAAAACTGGAAGCAGTGGAAATGTGGTTCTACAGAAGGATGCTGCAGATATCGTGGACTGAACATGCAAGCAACGATGAGGTGTTGGAAAGAATGGCAACCAAAAGGAAATTAATACCGAGCATCAGGAAGAGACAACTAAAGTTCCTGGGACACGCAATGAGGAAGGAGAGTTTGGAGAACCTGATATTGACTGGCCAGGTAGAGGGAAAGTGAGACAGAGGAAGGCAGCGGATAACATATTTGCAGGGCCTGGTCGGGTGGATGACAGAATGGGGGTAACCAGGAGTAACAGGAACAAACATGCTGAGGGCCACAAGGGATAGGGAGACGTGGAGGGCCATGATCGCCTACGTCCTGAAGGGACAGGGCACATAGAAGAAGAAGATAGAGCCACTTCCTCATTAGCTTTAATCAAGTTTCCATAGATCAAGTCTGTTACTTGAATCTAACTAAGGGTTTTCTGCGTCATAATGAGAGAGTTCTTCGAATCAGTTAAATACACTCACCGCATACTGAGAAGATAGATTTCTATCATGGGAGACTACTTGCCAGTCAATAGCTTTCATGGGATCCGTAGTTGTTTTTTTCGAAACTCTCAAACTCAGTTTAACTGTGGCAGAAACAATACGATGATCGGATCCCACAGAAGAAAAAGATGAGTATGCTTGACAATCCCTGATACTGTTCTGCCACTTCTTATGGACTAGTATGGAGTCCAGTTGGGCTCTGCTGCCATTTGGATACTCAAAGGTCCACAGCTAATGGTTGTACTTCATAAACCTAGTATTAGCTGGATGGAGATTAAATTCCTCCATTAAGTCAACCTGATGCTAGCCGTTACGGTTGGTTTCTGTATGGAAGGTGAATTTAGCAGCATCCGGTCCCAGTCTGGCATTGAAGTCACCTGGTACTAGAAGAAAATCTTCTAGTATAACCTAACAACTACCCAGGATACATGACAGCAGGTCTGAAAAAAGGGTGGAAGAGGATAACACCCAGAAAACAGCCTTGGTCTACCACCCTATATGAAAAAATTATCAGAAAAAATATCAAATATCCTCACAGGATTATTAATATAATGATTGGCACTTCTGCTTAGAATCAGAGTATTTATGAGTTCTACCTAGAATCAAAGTGACATGGCCAATTTTCAAAGCCTTTGATTGCTTCTACATTTTGTCACATTTTTTACTCATTATTTCAAGTCTTGCATTTGAAATCCCCAAAATTGAAGCTAGTTTGAAGTAAGGAGATAGATATTAAGATTAGATTAAACTTTACACATAAACTGAGCTTTCTTTCTCCTTTAATCTTCTCCAAATAAATTTCTTATTATTATTAATGTTCATATATTAAATACACTGCTGCAATAATACTTACATGAAGAATAGCAGGACATTAATTTCCAAATGTGAATTGCAGTTCTATTGTAATCTCAGATCTTAATGAAAATATATATAAAAAGAATTTTATGACTAGTTACAGTATGGTCATAGAGAGATATTCTCAAACTGTTCAAAGTTGAACTTTTCTCTATTTTCTTTTTAATCAAACAATACTGTTGACCAGATAAGATTAACAAGCCAGTTTTTAATGCAAGATATATAGTGATAAGGATTATCCTTATCATTATATATCACTCAATCAGAAACTTATCAATTCTGAAGTATAGCATTAAAAATAAACTTGCCAAATTTAGGAGCTAGCCTGCCTTTATGCAATGCAAAACAGTAATATTTATATATTATAATAAAGTAATTTGTGAATCAATTTCACAGAATTTAAGTTCTAAAATATATTTTCTGACTGAAGAAAAACAAATAATTTCAGCATCAAAAATTCAAATTTCTTTTGAAAATAATGAATATATTAAACTATAAAATGAAATAAAAATAATTATCCCAAGATTTACAGCAGTCTATTAAATAGGTACTTTGACATATTTGCTAATAAATGAGCATACAAAAAAATATTCAAAACATAATAAAAAACAATGTTTTATCATCAAAATTCTTTGCTATTATTAAGAGGAAAGACTAAAGGAACTTTTAAAGACCAAATTATATTTTCTGATAATTTTTAGAACATAGAAACTTTTGATTAAAAATTTTCTTTTTCTTGTGTCAGTAGTGGACCAAAGATTAGTATAGAAAATTTATCATCTTTCTGGTGGTATAAAACACATTGATTTCGTAATTCTTGCAAAAATCAAATAATTGTTGGATTTTAATGAAATTTTCAGAACTTAAATACAGAAATTATTTTTTAATCAAATTTTCTTTTTTTTTACATCTGTTGCCACTCTCTTATTTAATTTTATGAAATTGAGAAATCAAATGTTATAGACTTTAATGATTATATTAGATAAAAGTAGAACTCCTTGGAAAATATAAATCATCAATGTTTTTTGTAAAACAGGATCCTCCAATCACTAAAAATCTGCTCTAAATCATAAAAAGAATGTAATAAAACTAAGACACTGTTTAATTAGAAAAGCTTTTAATTACTTTTAAGAATAAGATATATTGTCTATTGTCATAAGAAAAAAAAATTTTCAATGAATAATGAATTTTTACAAGAATTGTTTTTATTTGTTTTTTTTTAAATTTGAATTAGAATAATTTATAAAGTTTCAAATCTTTTAAATTTCTGTATTAAGTTGTACTGGTTAACTAATATTGTTTTAAGTAGAAACTATATTTACTAATTATAAATGGAAAAGCTTAGTATAATTCATCAACTCCAATATTCTAAAAATAATTTTGAAGTTTTTTTGTGTATAAACACGCCAATTTTTGTAAATATGGAAGTCCATACATGACATTATCAGAAAATAAGAGCAATAACTATAATAAATCTAAAACTAAAGCACATAAAATTCAATAAAATTATGGAGAATATTTTCTTAAATTTTGAAGATTACTGGATAGTTATCACAATTATAACTTATATATTTTATAAAAAATTATATATATAAAAAAAAAGGGGGCACATTATATTCAAGTAATTTTTGTAGATGTGTACCCGGTAGAAGAACATTAGATTAACTTCCATCTTTCAGTCAAGCTGTCAACACCTTAAATAAACAGGTATTGCCAGACTAAAAAATGCTTTTCTGTAATATTTTAATTAAAGTAAGTAATATTTGTCTCAAATCTGATTAATTAAATTTTAAATCAGTTATTATTTCTCAAATAGACTTTTCAGAAAAAAGTATATTTTATTTTTGAAAGATTTTTAATAAAAGGAATTACATTGTGCTTACAGATTACTATTTTAACAATAAAAAAATGTTTTTTTTTAAATCCTTCCATTCAATTTAAATTTGTTTTGAAATACAGCAAGGTATTTTGCTTATTGTGAATATTAATTTTAACCTATTAGCTTGAAATTAAAACAAAAATATTCATTCTAAACCTTAGGTATCATGTTTCTTTGGTGGTACCAACTATTAAGTTGGTCATCAATAAGGTTGCCAATTAAAAAAAAATAAATTATGAAACAAAATAGAAGTTTGTATTCAATTTTCTGAGGGAGAACCATGATGAAATTTTAGCTTAATATTTCATATTTTTTACACATTCTTATTTAAAGGTATACAAAAAATTTATTTAAAAACTTTGGCTAAAACCATATTTCATTGAAATAAAAACCTCCTACAGAAAGTAGCTGAAGAAAGTAACAAGAAAGGATTAGAAATAAACTGCACGAAAACCAAATGCATGGTCATCAGTAAAAAGGGCAGCCCAAAATGCCAAATACAGGTTGGGGATAATAGAATCAAGCAGGTACAAAAATTTAAATACCTGGGAAGCATTATAACAGAAGACGGAAAGTGTGACACCGAGATCCAAAGGCAAATTGGCATGGTGAAGGAAGCATTCCAGAAGTTGAGTTAGGTATTAAGAAACAGGACAATCTCGCTAGAAACAAGGAAGAGAGTACTGGATAGCTATGTGCTGTCCGTCCTTCAATATGGCAGTGAATGCTGGACAATACCATCAAAGATGAAGGAAAAACTTAAAACAACTGAAATGTGGTTCTACAGAAGGATGCTGCGATTATCATGAATCAAGCATGTGAGCGATGATGAGGTCTTGGAAATGATGGAAACAAAAAGGAAATTAATACTGAGCATCAGGAAGAGACAGCTGAAGTTCCTGGGACATGCAATGAGGAAGGAGGGCTTGGAGAATCTGATACTAACAGGCCAGATAGAGGGAAAAAGAGACAGGGGAAATCAACGGATAACATATTAGAAGAACTTAATCAGGTGGATGACGGAACGAAGATTGCATGGTGTAACAGGAGAAGGCGTGCTCAGAGCCACCAGGGAAAGGGAAACATGGAAAGCCATGATCGCCTACGTCCTGAAGGGACAGGGCACATAGAAGAATTGTTACACAATGACATGAAATTTAAACAATTAGTTTTCATGTACTCTCTTAAGTTTTATTTTGATATACTCTCTTTATAAAAACTCTTACAATTAAACCATAATCTCTCCAACACTCTAGTAACAAACCCTTTTGTCTTCAACTGCAAAATAGCAATAAGGATTGCAATAAGGAAAGGTATCATATTTATAATTTTTGAAAACTTAGATTCTTAATAAAAAAAAAATGAATACCTAGACATGAATAATTATATTAAAGGCATTAAACATTTTTCTGTTTGCCAAAATGTAAAAATTTGTAAGCATTTTTGTGCTATAAAATTGTTACAAACAAATATACAATGGGTGATAAAACGTTCTCAATATGACCCACTTCTCCCAAATCTGGGTATATAGAATATTTCTGAAATATCTTAGTTGGATAAAAAAAAATTTTTTTAAAAAAAAATTTTCAGCATAAAATGTCTATGAAGGAATTTTAATCAGACAATAAGATAAGGAAAGAAGAAATATGCTTAATAAAAATTTACATGTCCAAGATTATCATGTAATTATTAGTAAAGTTTAATTTACAACAAAAAATGATTAATCTTTTACTGATTTTACAAGCTAAATCTGATTCCCAGATGTTTCACTTAAATGCTTTTGTTATTATAGAAACAACAGTAACAATGATTCATGTGATTGTAAATAAAAAGCAGCTGATATGTGAGATAAAGAAAAAAAATGTAAGGTAACTCCTCAGATTAAATCCCCAAAATTAATTTACCATACTTACAAAAAGGAAATTGGACACAAATCAAATTTGCTATATCCAATGTACCATTTGTAAATTTTTGTTATAAACAGAAAAAGTAAAAAATAATGGAAGCTATTATTAAATGCAAGTTTAAAATTTTAAATTCCAAATAAGTGATTCAATAGATGCTGCATTTAGCACAAGCTTTATAGTGAAAGAAATTTTTTTGCATTGATCATTTCTAATTTAACCACAAAACATCATACTTTATAGCTTTTTATACCATGCTGCAAGAGATATATTTACCAGTTCATTTCTAACATAAAAAAAAAAGAAATCAATATTTGAAGCCATAGAGTGATTAAAAAGTGGTAATAGCACTGCATTTTATGTTCAAGTTTCCAAGACTCAACAGAAAAAAATATGAATTAAACTTTAAAAATTGAGCAAAATATAAATTTAAAATTTTAATTTTGTTTGCTTATCTCACCAGAAAATTGACAAGGAATTCTTTTTACAGTGTAAAAACTGACACTAAAGAGAAAAAGCAAAATTGGACTTATTTCACATTTCTCTATCTTTATATCTCATTTTGCTTCAGAGTGTAAGGGATCATGACTTTCCACAGCTTCATTGTCTTTAATATTTGTAAATTATGTATTATTATGGATCTTCTTGAGAAAGATAATAGGGTGTTTTCCTCATTGCTTTCTTCACAGTTTCAAAGTCAGTTTTCACTCTACAAGTCTAGTTGGCAAAGTTAGAAACTCCAGTTTGCTATTTAAGATGTAACACATCACTCAATAAATTCCGGGCCTAACTAATAAAACAACTTTAAGCCAAAATTCAATTTTATTCATCAACATAGTGTATCACCCTAGAAAGAGACTGATTCTCCAACAATTCAATGCCTTTTTTGTAGAACGATTTGTCTTTGGCCTCAAAATATGCCTCAGTTTCCAATATCACTTTTTCATTGGAGTCAAATCTCTTTCCCCGAAGCATTCTTTTGGGGTCCGCAAACAGCCAGTAGTCACTGGAGGTCAGATTTGGAGAATAGGATGGATGCAGAAGCAATTTGAAGTGCAATTCATGTAGTTTTGCCATCGTTGTGATTGACTTGTGACAGTGTGCGTTGTCTTGGTGAAAGATCACTTTTTCTTCTTCATTTGTGGTCGTTTTTGGAGATTTCTTCCTTCAAATGTACCAATAACAGTATATAATATTCGCTATTAATGGTTCTTCCTTTCTCAAGGTAATCAATAAACAAAATACCTTGCGCAGCCCAAAATACAGAGACCAAAACCTTGCCTGCTGATGTTTGAATCTTTGGTCGCTTTGGATGGCTTTCACCTGCTGCTGTCCACTCAGCTGACTACCGATTTCACTCTGGAGTGAAGTGGTGGATCCATGTTTCATCTATTGTCACATATTTAGGCAAAAACTCCTTATTGCATTGAAACAGTTGCAAACAACACTCTGAATCATTAACGCATTGTTGTTTTTGATCAACTGTAAGCAAATGCGGCACCCACTTTGAACACAGCTTTCTCATTGACAAATGTACATGCTAAATACACTGCCTTCTGATATGTGCAACTCCACTGCTATTTTACGCAACTTCAATTTACAATCGGCTAAAACAAGTTTCTGGATTTTTTTGGTGTTTTGAAAGAACTGCTGATTTTGGGTGACCTGAGTGTTCAGCATCATTTGTGCTGGTACAACTATGTTTAAAGTCAGCATATCACTTCTTAACTGTTGCTTCTGACGGGGCAGAGTCCGAAAAAGCAATTGCTTTGTTTGAACAGTATTTTTCCCCATCAGAAAGCAATGCTTTATCAACACATGAAATTCAGATTTTTCCATTGTTTAGAAAATTTGCAACAGTAGATTCACTTAAATAACTGTAATTTGTAAACTAATAATCTGATTGGGCCCAAATTTTGTCATGTGCCATTTGAAGGGACTTCATAAAAATCATATAGATTTTTTATTAGTGGTGCTATCTACATGTCAGGCCCAGAACTTATTGAGTGATGTGTTGACTAGAGAAGAGAAAAATATAGATTTATGCCTCTCCCAAAGACATTTGTGTGAAAGTAAATGTAATAGACCAGTCTGGAATTTGAACTGTTTGCCAATTCCACTTTCTGCATCATTAACTGTGGCACCACACTCACACATTCAATCTAGATGTAGCAAAATGATTATACTTTAAAATATGAGCTTCATTAAAAATAATATTCATAACTATGCTTTAGAATGTACCATTATAATTAACTGATAAACAGAGGTAACTATTTGCAGTCAACAAATTTGTCCATAAAAAAAAAAATTTAAATAAAAAGATAATTTAAGTTATTTCTAATTTCTGTTCATTAATATTTATAAAGACCTGGAGATATAACATGAGTTTTCATAAAAGTGAGTAGAAAGAAAGAGTGCTTAAAAGTTTGGTTCAAGGTGACCTTAATGAATTACTGCATCATTTTGGAAAAAATACTTGCAAATGATAGTACATGACAGTATAAGAAAAAAGATTTAAGTCAACCAAACAAGTCTGTAATACCAACAGGTGTGTGTGTGTGCGCACATACAGCAGAGAGAGAAAAATCAATAAATGAGAATTTATTATATCTTGGATTTTGTCTCAAAACAAGCAAAAGTTAAACATCCAGTCATCATAAAAATCAACAAATAGAACCAATTTTGAAAACAACCCATCTAAAATAGATTTAAACACAAAAACAATTTACCTAAATTAAGAAAGTTTAAAATGTGAAAAACAATTATGCAGAACCAGAAAATAATTAATCTATTATAGAAAACATTTTTTCATTTTTTTTTTTTAATTTCTTAAATTTTTTTATTTGTCAGTCACCTAAGGTTTTTCATAAAATGTACTACTTGTCCTATAACAAATTGTTATATCTGCATACAAATTTTAGGACATACTATACATAACCATTATAGAGTTGTTATGCATAGTTGTTTTATTATTTATTATTTCTAGTTTCCAGGCATTTTGCCAAGAAAGCAAACATGTTAAAAGCTTTCCTCTTCTTTAATAGGTTTATTGTATTTTTAAATAGGTATTAGAATAGGGTTCATAGCCTTCATAGTTTTTTTCTGTTTGATAGTTATTAATTCTACAACACATTATCAATATGTTCATGATGTTTTATTGAACTGTTGGATTATTTTGAATTATTGATACATAAATACAGATATTCTAATTACTGAGAAAATGGAAACATCAATAAAAATTGATAATTAAAAAAATCATTTTCACAAGCAATACTTAAAAAGTGATTAAACAATCTGGGTCAAATATATTTTCAGAAACATCATATTTACTTGGCTTAATTTTTATTTTGCAACTTAAGTCTGAAATTTTAAGAAAGGAATTAAGAATGCTGTAATAAATATTTTAGTTTATAAATTAAATTTAAGAGATAATTGTGCAATATGAATTTACAGTAATGAAATTGAACATTCAATACTGAATAATATTTCAAGGATATTTCTTGGTTAACAAAAAAAAGGAAAAAGAAAACCCAAAACACTTTTTATTTTAAGGAGATATTTTTACTAATGATTTTCTCACCCAGAAAAATAAATTCAGACTTTTCTATTTTATCTCTACACAATCTTGAATGTTAAGAAAATAAAATATCAATTACTTAGCTGAATTAAATGGATCACACTTCAATTCATATATAATGTGCTGATACAATTTGAAAAACTACACATGGATATCTTTGTCAGTAGTTGATATTAATTCTGGGTTTTACACTTGAGATTGAATCATGTCAATTTCTAATGATAAATAATTTCCAGAAATAGTTTTGTTATTTTGGAACATGCTTTTGAACATTAAATCATTATATGGTAAAGCAGAATAATGTGAGAGTCAAAGAAATTAAAATGAAGGAATAATCCTTGCATATTTTTTGGTTTAAAAGAAACATTTTTGCTTTTTATTTTGACATTCAAAACAAAAGCATATTTTTATATAACTATATTTACATTTTTGGAATATCGTATTGTGCTCCAATTATATCATTATAGCTCTTATGTCTTTTCAAAGCAAGTCTAAACAATGCTAGAAAATAAAAAAAATTAATGGAGTAAAGACAACTACTTTATTATATGGGTGCAAAAATAATTGTAGTTTTTATGATTTTGAAATTTAATGCTTATTTTGGAATATACTATAATTTAACTATGTTTATCTAATACACCATTTAAAGGTGCAAATTTCATGATGTTGATTTATGCTAATGGCTTTGTTTTCACTGTTTATTTTAACCTGTCAAATTAAAGGAAAAAAAAAAAATTTAGGTCAATCAAATGTATGACATTTGCATCAAATTGAAAAAATAAAAAATTTCAACAAACAGGTAATGCATGAACTGAATAAAAATAAAAATCTTTGTTGTTAAAGTCAGTTCTGCACAACAAAAATGATCCATTTTTTAAATCAAATTGTGACAACAAATGGATTCTATGTGGCAATTAATGGCATTCTGTGCAGTGGCCAGACTGAAGTGAAACTCCAAAACACTTAACAAAACTAAAGCTGTATTGAAGTGGTCATTATTTGGTAAACAGCAAATGGAATTATCCATTATAACTTTTTAACTCCAGATAAAAAAAAAAAAATCAAATAAACTAGTACTGCAAGAAAACTGACAAAATGCACCAAAAACCAAAATGATTACATCCAACATTGGTGAATCAAAAATGACCAATTCTTCTCCATGACAATTCCTAACTACATTTCTTAAAAATGACTACATAAATTGAATAAAATTGACTATGAAACTACCTCAGCAATTTTCTCCAGTAAGGTGAATGGTCTTAAGAAAAACCAAGCAGCAGCACAAAAAATGAATTTAAGTTTCTAGGATAACCTAATTCAAATATTTGTCTTAAATAATCAAGAAATATTTATCAACTGGATTGGAAAAATATTTTCTATTAGAAGAAATAAAACACTTTGATGATAGAAATTGAAGGTTTACATCCTTTTAATCGATATTTAAAAATTAATAATCTTTAAAGAAAAACATGAAATACTGAAAGTATTTTATGTAAAACTGTCATTAAAAAGCATGTTAAGAATATATATCAAATTCATAAACACTTGAAAATAAACATTTAATTTGAGAATTTCCTATCAAAAATGGTTAAATGCTGACCTGTTGAATCAATTTGACGAATAAAACAAATCTATTACTATGCTTATATACATATGTTTGTATGTTCACACATCACATCCAAGATGAAAGAGTCAAGGACCAATTTCCTGGATGACCACAAAACCTATAGTAGAGGTTATATGTGGTTGATTTGGGAAATCATTTGAGGTCACCAAAGCATGTCATTTCTAGCCAGATGAAGAAATTTCAAGTAAAATGGTTTGAGATACTGATTTTGCAATCAAATACAAACATTTGGGGAGGATCTTATAGATGATAGGGAAGATAAGGTCAAATTTGAATGCCAATCATACTTTTTGAATTTGAAAAACTCCAAAATTATACAATAGAACTATGAAGCAGCTTCTCTCATATGTCATTGAACCAACAATCCTATTTGGGGTAGACAAAAGAAAGAAGGATGTTTCATCTCCCAGATCCCTATAATTCCAATAAAATTGACTTGTAGATTCAATAAACTTATTTTCAGTGAGGTTCAGCTTTGTCATGACCATCACAAGTTAGAAAGACAATCTCTTAAGTTCACTGACCTCAATCTGATTTCTCTATAGCCAGATTTATGTTAGTTGCTTTAGCATTGAAGCATCAAACGACCTCTCCATACTGGAATTTAATAAAAGCGCTAATATTGTTTATCTAGAAGACCCATCAACAGAAGCATCAGAATATATTTCAGTAACATACTTTTTCCTGTGTAAATAATTTGTTTTTTGAAATTTATTATCTTCTATGAGAATAAGTTAAAGAGCATATTATTTTTTGTAGCAGTATCTTTGAAGTTATTTTTTCTCTAGGAAGAGATATAAAGTCAAAAGTATTGTTGTAGCATCCACAATCATTTTTTTTTGTGTTTTTATTGTTGCATTGCTCTAATTTTATTTTTATGCTATGTCCCTTTACAATGTGACAATCATGGCTCTTCAGATTTCTTTTCTGTCTTTATTATTTGTGAGTTGCAATGACTTTCTCTTAAAGGCTGTGTAAGAGTTTGCTGTTGCCTTTTCTAAATTTTATGTTAGTGTAACTGTATTAGTAGTAAATACCTATAAAAGTCATTTTAAGTCAGGAGTGGGGAGCAATGTTAGTTTAGTTTTACCAATTTATTCATTAAAGGTTTTACTTATAATCAACATTCTTAAGTGTTCTTAATGTAAAAGTAAAGTGTTAAAACCCTATCAAAAGAAAATTTAGTGTTCATTTGCATTTTCAAATAAAATATTTAAAAGATATTTTTTAAGTAGTTAAAAAAATGGTGATTTTTTTAACCGAGCCTTAAACTTATGCTGAATATTTCTAAAATATTTTATAAATATTCAACAAATTACTTTTTGTTACAAAGTAAATAATACACCCCTAGTAATGGCTTAAAGAACTCCAAGTAAGCCAAAACAGTCCACTGGAATCAGTCATGAGTATTTCTAACAGACATCACAGCAAGTAGCCTAAGCAAGACTTACTATTATAATCACTAGAAACAAGTTATAACAGAGGTGACAAGAAATCAAAACTCATATGGATGTATAACAAGTAGAAAAAAAAATGGGGCTTTGGCACATGTGATAACAGTGACTATGAGAATTTTGAACTATGTTAGTTTAACTTTTTCTCTTTCTCTTTAGTGTGTAACCAAAAAAAGAAAAGAAAAAGAAAAAAACTCAAATATTCTTTAAACATGGAAGAAATATTAGCTCAGATGGCAAAATACAGAAGGAACAACAGCTTTTGTTGTTATTTCTGGAGTTCCAACAAGAAGTTGTTGGAACTCCAGAAATAACAAAAGTTAATTAAAATAATTTAGAAGAAAATGGAAAATCCCTTAATTTTTTTCTCTCCTGATGAGGTGACAAATGCCATACCTGAATTCACATACAATTCAAATGATGCAATTATATTTTCTGTTTATTTTAGAAGATACAAGCAAATTTTCAGAAAGAATACATCATCTGGGAAGACGAGAAAAAAAACAAGACTTTTGTTGAGAAAGTTAGCACTGGTAGAACATGAAAATTACCTTAATTTTATACTTTTGAAAAACCAGGAGAAATTTGCTTTGAATATACAGTAAATATTCTAAAATTTTTAGTAAGGAAAGTTTGTTATTCATTGGAAATTTATGAATCTGATGAAAAAAGAAGACAAAGATTTTGTCACATATGCTGAAATATTTAACAAGGAGTGTGAAAGATTCAAATTAAACAAATTGACTCTGGATATGTTTAAAGGGTTAATGGCACCCCCCTCCACAAAAAAAAAAAACATCCACAAATACAAACAAATATTCTAACAAAATTTTAACAGAATAATAAACTTACACTACAATAATGTTAGATAATCCTAAATCTGAGACATGATGCTAAAGATTTTGAGGAAAAAGAATGTACATACATACAAGCCAAAAGAAAAAGGAATCCCTGTTTCAGATGTGGAAGATTACATCTTGGAGACAAATGACCTTTTAAGAATTTCAAAATGCTACAAGTGTGGAAAAGTAGAACATAAAAAGTCAGATTGTAAAACTAAAACAAAGAAAAGTTCTCACAGAAAAATATTTGTGCATAGTGCTGTGACAGAAAAATAATTATGGAGAACCAAAGAAAATTTGTGTACGTGAAAATTAATGTGGATGTAAAAATGGTAATGATATAGACTCTGGTAATGATATCGCAACAATCAATGAAATCACATGGAAAGCAAACAGATAAGCTATATTAAAAAAGACTTCGAAACTTGCAAGTAGCATGTCAGGTGAGAAATTATTTTTTTATTGGCATAATGACTTGTAATGTTTCATTTTGTAACAAGTTTGTAAAAGCTAATGCTTGTGTTAAAAAAATAGTAAAAACTTATTTGGTACTGACAGAATAGAATTATTTGAACTGTGGGATGTACCTATAAATGTTTATTGCAAAAATGTAAGTAGACAAGCAACCAGTTTTAAAAAAGTGATGAATTGAAAAAAATATTTTCCAGATGTTCTGTCAGATGAGACGGGTAGGTCTTATTAGTTCAAAGTGAAATTTCAAGTGATAAATGGGTTAATGCCAGTGTTTAAACTGAAACGTGGTGTACTATTCACAGCACTGAATAAAATCATTGAAGAATTAGGCAGATTTGAAAAACACGTAATTGAAAAGATTAACCATTCAAAATGAGCAGTACAAACAGTGTATCTAAAAAAAAAATTACTGTTTGTGCTGATTTTTTGATAGGGTTAACCAACTGTTTAGAACCCATAACTACCCATTATCAAATCCAGAGATTCTTGTGAAATTAAATTGGAGTTCGACAAGTTGTGACCGGGTCAGAAAAGAATAAGAACAGATAACAAAAAGAATACTAAATTTTTCAAAATTGGCGAAAAAGTATCTTACAAAATATATAAAAATGGAAAATAAATAAAAATGTCACAAACTGGAAAGATGATACACATGTCAAAAGAAAAAAAAATGGGAACAAAACACATTGCAATCAGTTAAAGAAAAGGTTTACAGAAGAAAAGCCTGCAAGAAAAGAAGAACCTATGCAAGTACTGTATGATACTTTTGATATACCAACATGCCAAGAACCTGTTGAACTTACAAGTATGATTACCAGAAAAAAGAAATATACAGAAAAACTAAAGGTTGACCCCAAACAAAAAATAGTTCGGTCACTTGGTGAACTCACCTGAAAATGGAGTAGGTGAATATAAAAAATATAGATAAAATATATACTAATAAAATGAAATTTCAAAAAGCAGGATGTTGTGAAGTAAATACACTCCCAATAACACAAATGAACTAGAGAGGTCTTAAAGAAAGAACTCCAAGATTTTTCAGTGCAGATTTAAAAATAGGTATAAAGAGAAAAAAAAAAAAAAAAAAAAAAAAACTAAATTTCCACTTGAAATAATGTAAAATTTGGTGATTAAAATTTTAGTTCAGTATAACTAATGCAGTTTTATGTGTGAGCATCTTGTTAACATTGATTTATCAAGAGCTATAACAAAAAAAGTAGTTTCCTTAAGTAAATGAGTACACAAAAATTATCACACTTAAATTTTACTTAGAAAAGAACCAACAAAACCCCTTGTAACCCCAAAGATGAACTAAAGGCAAGGATTATGGTAGCATTCACCAACTTAAACAAGGAGGCTGTCCAGAAAAGTTGCAGAAGATTCTGAGATCCTGTGGTGGATGTGGTTGGAGCCAATGACAATTTTATTGAATCAATTTAGTATTTCAACATATTTTTGTGTAATTTTGGTAAATATATGTTAAAATGAGATGTCAATATAATTTTAATTTTTATGTAATTTAGACAATTTATCCATCGCACCATGTATTTGGACACTTGGATTTGTGTCACATTATGTTTTCAACTTCTTAAGATGAATGTTGGTGTCATGTTCCTATTTGTTTTTAACTTAAAAGTTGACTGACAACATTAATTACCAATTATACTGTTTAAAACTAACCAGAGATATATTGTAGCTTAATGGAAGTTTTATTTACTCATATATGGGCTTCAGATATGACAGGCTGAGTGATTTAAATTTGTCAAAAATACAATAAACTGAAAATATGCCACTTGCAATACAATTTTCATATGATAATTCATTTGCATTTAATTTCTATGGATCAAAGAATGCTAAGCAGAAAAGTTGGCCCTTACAAATATTCACTTTATCAAATTTGGCCCTCTTTGAAAAATTGTTTGGACATCCCTGCTATAAAGGCTACAAGTTCAGATAAAATTCAACTTGTTATTAAGAACTTTAGACCTGAATTATCTCCAGTCTTGGCAAAGTTGTTTAATAAGAAGATTGTTGTCCCTGGAAACAAACTCTTGTATAGATTTTACTTTGCTATGTCTACAATTTATATATGCACTACCAAAAATCAAAAATGTTCAGAGTCTGGTAACTGACATCTTCTATGACCTAGCTCAATTGAGAAAAACTGGCTCGTAACTTTCAAAAACCAAGATAGTATCATTTTATGAATACCGATCAGACCCCAACTTTTCTCCAATCATGTTGAACAGCTGCACTCTCCATGTAACTCCATACTTTGAACATCTATTCATACTCCAAAACTCAAGTGAATCATATATATGATCTTTGGCTAAAAATGGTTGACTCAATGGACCACACTTCTGTCATGCTTTATCTTTAGAAAAGTCAGATTATACCAAAACATAGATCATTGCTGTCATATCTGGGCTAGAGAAGCACAATCTTTACTTTCCAGTCTTGTTAGATAGAGTCCATGTCTTTCATGTGGCCTTGTGGGAAAACTGCTATGTGTGCCTCACTTTTAATCAGTCTCCCAGAGTATTCATCTGCAAGCTAATTGTCTGAGGAGGTTAACAATATCCAACATGCACTGATTCTTTCTGTCATCTTAACTTTCAGTGTTTTTCATTCTACTATCTTTACTTTCCAATCTTCCCCCCCCCATTATACATGATCAGCTATGCCTGATTTCAATGTCTCTCTAGAATAGAACCTTTTGATTTCCCTTTACCATTATTACTTTTAAGAGAGACACGCTTCTTGGGTGATTTTTGATTGTGGAAACTGAGGTCGTACTTATAGAATAGTTTTTACTTTGAAAAGTGTTTCTAAACATAATGTTTTGGCTATTGTGCCTTCATCAGGTGTTTTTCAATCTGGTAACCTACATGGGATTCTGAACTGAACCCTTCTTAATCTATGAGTAGACTAGTGTCGTTTCACTGTCCATGACAACAGATTCCATCTAGTTCTTATTTTTAGCACTGCTCAACCTGTTTTCACTAAGTACAGTAAGTATATCATAGTATGATACACTTACATGGCCCAGAGATTGTGAGCTCAATTCCTGAGCGAGGCATGAAAAGTGGAATGAGAAAAAAAATGTACCCATGCAGATTGAAACTAAAACTTTTAGTGATTTAGCCTAGTAAAAAAAAAGGGAGGGTTCTAAAAATTCTGACGGCTGACGTCAGAAATCCGAAACGTTCAAGTTGAGTATTTTGGCAGGAATAATTTTTCTTTCCTGATGGAAGATTTAAAAAGGTTTTCAAAAGTAATTGGATTGGAAGCAATTGGATTGAGGCATTTTTAAACTAAATTAAATCTCCAGTCTTCAATGCAGTTTTTTTTGTTTTTGTTTTTTAATCACTAAAACAGGAAACAAGAGTAAGTGCAAAGCAGCAAAAAAAAAAAAAAAAAAGAAAATGTGAGTTTATGACCCTACTGTATTGAAAAAAAACATTATATAAAAAAAAAATATGTAAAAAAAAAATGTAAAAAAAAAAATGAAATTTTTAATTTTTGTCACAAAAAAACCCAAAAAACTAGTGAATTCTGAAATACTCGAAAAAGACACAATTTCAAAACAGTAACAATTAATGTCACAATATTTTTAAAACTTGCTTTTTTTTAGGTTTTTTATCGTAATTTTCAAACTTTCAAAAGGAAAAGAAAATCTAAAACTTAACATTTCAATTCAATATATTTTTTTTAGCTATATTTACAAAAATAAACAATTTAAAACTTACCAAGAATTTTTTTTTTCATTAAAAAGTTTTAATATTTTAAATGAATTGTATTTTCGACAATGGATATTCAAACTATATAACAAGATTTGTGAAAATAACCTCTTCAGTTAAATTTTTGTTAAGGTATTCCAAATTCAAACTACTAATGAATCTTTTCGAGAATAGTGTTAAAAATGTTTTTCCTAAAGTAAAGAAAAAAATAGACAACTGTTACCATACATTTTAAATTTTAGACATCAAACAGAAATGTATAATAAAAATGCATCAAACGCATAAAATAAAAAAGAAAATTGCAGTATATATTATGAAAGTGTTTAAGGGATGATTAAGTAAACCTTTTTCTCTTTTTTTAAGAGTTTAAACAAGGTAACAAAAAAGTTTGTATATATATCAACATTAGACACCGAGATTGTGTAAGTTGGACTTAATAAAAGAACAACAAAAAACAAACAAAATACGTTAATTGATAAAACAAGAATTGTTTTGGGGACATAATTCGTTATAGTAGCTTTTAATAGGCTTTTAAACAATACTAACCTGTTTAGTTTAAAAAAGAATCCCGCCAATTTATTTACATTTCTTGTTACAATCAACCCCGGCTTTCGAGTAATGCTAAGTTTTAAAAAAATGCAGGAAACCAAAATGTAATTGACGTCAGAAAATATTCCAACGCATACACTAAAAAAATTTTTTTAATAAATAAAAGATAATTTATGAAAAGTATTCGGCTTATACTTTTAAATCTCAGACAATTTTTATTGAGTTTGTACACTGATATAAAGTGCAAACTTGCTTGTGGGTATACAATCTCTTTTTTACTGAGGAAGAGTATTTTGGAAGGTTGGTTGTGATAAGGCGCAATGTTGATATCAATGAAAGAAGCAGGAGCAAACAATTGCTGCTGCTGCTATGTTAATCATGATCAAAAGCTAATTGAGTGACGATTGTTTGACTCTGTTACGGAATACCTTTCTGACTGTAAAACATTTTACTAAAATTCTAAATTAATTTTGTCTTAAACAACAAAACTGATGCTTACTGTAGTAGTGTAGTTTGAAATCAATATTTTATTGCTTATTTTATAATAAGACTATTTTAAGAGATGCTACCAGTAAAAAATGTTTTCGACCTGATGAATTGAAAGTTGAGAAACCATTTCAAAAATATTTTTGTTTGGACATTAGATTTTGGAAAATGGGTTGTGCCAGAAACCTTTCAAAACCCCCTGGTACAGATTTGGGCAAAACGCATACTTATGCAATACACATATATACTGAATGCAAAAAATTATATAATAAAATAATAGAAATTCAAAATTATATAAAAATGATGAAAGAGTAAAAAATAAATAAATTAGACGAAGAAGTTTGTTTATTTAATTTAACACTTTCTTTGGAAGGGAGTGTTTAAATAAAAAAACATTTGTTAAAAGAAAGAAGAAAGCTAACATATTCTTTAAACAAAAAGTAAGTACTATGTTTGTTTAGTGGCATATAAACTATTATAAACTTCTAAGGGTTTTTTTAAATCAAAATATTTTGTATGCAATTTTATTGTTTTATTTTTTTTAGATAATAATGATTTTTAGTTATACAAGTCTTAATTAACCCATATTTGGAGGAAAAAAGTTGGAGTATACCTTTCCTAAGGGTATTTGTGCAAGTGAATATAATAAACACAACTGAAATTGGAACTCGGTACTTTGATTAACAATCCCAAGCTATTTACCCATTACCCCACCAGCACATGCAAGCTTACTGCTGCTAAGATGAAGTCATGAATACGTGACACACGCTTTGGGCAATCATATCTCTTTCGAGACATGACTGACTGGACAGAAGATTATCCCGCAGTAGGTGGCCATTGCTTTCTGCGGTAGACCAATCTGTCCTGTTATTTAACCCAGAACTGGAGGGAAGAGACGGCTTAATACCTTTCCCAAGGGTATTTGCGCATAAGCAAATGCAACGAATTCAATTGGAAATTATGGAAGCACACAGCAAAAATGGTTTGAATAAAATTTGATGTATAAAAATTTGTACATGTGAGGCTTAAATTATTGTTTTAAAAATATTGTCAAAATGAAGACTAATTTATAAAATGTATAAAATTTGGTACACAAACAAATGTTTGGAGGTACAAAATTGATATACTGTTTTAAAAACAAAGAAATTATTATTAGTCCCAAAGGCCCTTTTGTTCAATCTCATCAGGAGAAAAATCATTGGAAAATGAATTAAACAAAAAGAACAGTAATAATGAAAGTGAAGGCCAAAAGAAAAGTGGGGAAAACACAGTAAAATATATATATATATATATATCGAGTGAAGGGGAAATCACGTGTAAATAATTAGCGAGAGACGATTAAAATATAATATCCCCCATAAAATTTAGAGACTTTACAAAATCCTTCTGCTATCAGAGAGAAGGTTTTCTGTAATGATATTGAGACTGATACCAAAATCTTTAAATGATTATTGGAACCAGCCCTACAAATAACTCTAAACCACTCTTTCTTATAAAACTTGGCACATGCTATATTCTTCACTAAATGTTGAGCAATAGCTGATTCCAGATTATTAATAAAAAAACGAGAGAATTTTATTCTCCTAAAGTTCTGGGACCTTCCAAGTGTTCAGTATATTTATATTTATATATATATATAAAGGTTCTTTGGATTAGGGATAAGAGCCAAAGGTTATTTAAGCAGATCAAGCAGTGAATAACATTCAAAATTAAAACATAAAATATAAGATTTATTTATAGTTATGAAGGTGAATAA
Source organism: Ascarosepion bandense (assembly GCA_037127315.1). Taxonomy (NCBI): domain Eukaryota; kingdom Metazoa; phylum Mollusca; class Cephalopoda; order Sepiida; family Sepiidae; genus Ascarosepion; species Ascarosepion bandense. The sequence continues at coordinate 8,701,534 of JBBBDQ010000651.1, read as the reverse complement.
AATGACAGAAGTACTATATTTCATGTTTCATAAAGATACTTAACTAAAATCTTTTTAACTAACTCATAAGTATAGAACACTGAGTGAGGATCAAATTCCCTATTTAATACCAATATAGGCCAGTTTCCTCATCAGTTCAATGACTGGATATGGTCATAGGGTTATTGTATAGTTCCCACTATATGTTTTGTTTGCATACCAATGCCTGGGTGTCTTTGAATAATCTTTACGCATATTGTCAGATTATTTTTTCCTCTTCTTTTGCCTAAGGTGGTACTTTATAGGATGGTAGTGAAAAGATTGTTGGCTCTTGTGACGTAGCTATACCATTTCAACTTCCTCTTCTTGATAGTGGTTATGAGGTCATTCTGTTTACTAACAGTATCATTTTTTTTTATTAGTACTATAAAATAATTAAAAATAATAATTAATTAAAAAGTGTAAGTAATGAATGTTAAATAGTTTGAGTTTGTCTTATACACTTACTTTTGATAAAAGCATAATAAAAGCATAATAAAAGAAAGCCAGACAGTTGGTTAAAAAATTTTTCATTTGTGTGTAAAAGTTTTTTTTCAGAATTGGCTCTAAAAGGACTGCCCAAAATAACTGTCAGCTCGGGATTCATTTTTTTCAGATTTGGGAAAAATACATTACCCTTTTGTCCAATGAAAATTTTTGTCCATTTTTTATGCGCTTAGAAAATTACAATTGAGGACCATTTGAGCCTCATTTGATGATAATTAAGATAGACCAATGGATGAACTACAGAAGATGTCAGAAGGTATTAAATGTTATCGAGCAGAAGGGAGTGATATGTCACAGAGATGGTATGAGGCTAGCTGGCTGCAGTTTTAAGGCTTCTTTATATGAAAGTCACAGACTAAAATGCAGAAAGGTTTTAGTATTCTTAAAAACTGTGCAAAGAAAAGACATTTCATAATAATGTAAAAGTTCTCAGTGCTTCTTGCAGAAAAAGCAAAAGCCAAAATAACATGTGAAAACCAAGTAGAAAGAAAATCAAACACCATTGCAAAAATATTGATAAAACTTTAAAATTTTGTCTATTAGTTTTGAGTCTTATTTGTTATTGTAGATTTCTTTATGATATTTACAATAAGAGAGTAGATGCTCTCCCTTCTATTCCCTTCCAGGAAAAAAAAATCTGGAGATGAATGAGCTTCGCCAGGTTTACTTTACTCAGACGCACTACACATGAATGAATATCTACCAAGACATGTAGAGGGAGATGGTCTAGTGTTTAGCTGCACAGTGATCGTATGAGCACACTTGATCATTGGACTGATGATGATGATAATATCATAGTGAGATACTCTTGGTATGTTATAGTATTCTTAAATAGTTAACTATTTGATAAAGGTCTAGCAAAACATTTTTTTATGTTTTTGTTCATATAAAAATCAGTATTTCAATGAACTAACAATGTAAATTAATACATTATAAAAAGTAGAATTGTAAAATCATGTGAGCATTTTTACTTCACATTTTACATACATTCTGTTGGTATCATCTTTAAAAATCCTACAAGATATGAATACTATTATATGCTCATAAATTAGAAGCTGAAAATGTCAAAAATAATTCAATGATATGAAGTTATTGATTCAAAATTTTATTTAAATAATTGGATGCTTAAGGGATAGTACTCAACAAAACATGATAATTCCAGAATTCAGAAAATGTCAAAAACATGAGAGTATGCAATAAATATCATTAATACTAAAAACTTAAAATACTTTTTTAACAACACCTACATATAAATAACAGAAAATTGAGAAATTTGCTTGCAGTTAAGATGTTTTTACACGGTAGGTTTATTTTTTCAGTATTTATGTTTTTACTAACAAATCTTTATACTAATTATGCTATATTTTATAATGACAAATGTTCTTTACTAAAGTCATTATTATGATTTATTCTAACTAACATCGTCATTATTATTTATACTGTAGTCCAGGTTTTATTATATTCAAATCTGAATGTCTAAATTCCAAACAGTAATAAAATAAAAATAAAGAAAACATGAGTATATTTACAAACATATGTACATACATTCAAAAGAGTTAAAAAAGAGTAAAAATAGTCTTCAGTTGAGCTAAAGTCTTTGGATAGTTGGTCCATTGTTATCTAAATTACACAAAAGTAGAAATACCACTGATAACTCATTTTAAATTACACAAAAATATCTTGAAATACTTATGAGTAAATTTTATTCAATAAAATCACCATTGGCTTCAAACACAGCTTCTAGACAACTTGGTGAATGCTGCCATAGTCCTTGCCTTCACTTCATCTTTGGTGTTACAAGGAGTTTTGTTGGTTTTTCACACAACTGCGCCCCACACATAATAATGAAGTGGGTTGCAGTCTGGCCAGTTAGGTGGCTAGATGTAGATGATGATGTGGTTGCAGAAATTGTCTGACAGCTCTGACTGGGTTCTCCTGCTAGTATGGCATGGTGCAGAATCCTGTTGCCAGATACAGGATTTTCCAGCAGCCATCCTCTTGACCCAGGGCAGCACTACCTTCTTATCACACTTGATGTAGACCTTTGGTTTAGTTTGAGGCCCTCACCAACAAATTTGGGAGTTCTTTTCTTACCAGAACAATCAGAATAAATTTTCCAAGTTGCCAAACCATTGTAATCACTATTAGACTCATCAAAATCTTTCCGAATCCTCTGTGCTGTCCTCAGATTGACACTCAAGCACACTGAAATGTTCATATTGGAGATTCTGATGTGCAAATGCTAAGCAGCATGCCATTTCCAAATTTTTGGTGGAGTGAATTGCATCATGGTGCTCTTTTTCTCAGAGATGGTAACCAACTGACCCTACTATACTGTGCAATCAACAAACAGATAATATACAAATGTGAAATGAAACATGTAAAATGGCAATAATTTACCCATCGCACCCTTATATGTGGGTATGCAATTGCAATGGAAATAGGGTTCATTCCTGTGGCAGACAGAGTGAAGTAGAACTGTAGAATGGCTGAAATGTTGAACAGAACCTGTCTTATTCTCAAAGAAGGAGAATTTGTCTCTGTCTGGCATGTAGGACTTCAATCTTAGAAAAGTATATAATTTTCTTGTGGCAAAGAAAATGGCAGAAAATGGGGTGAAGATGAAAAAACTTGACACCTTTCTTAAAATGTCTAAAAAGTTTATAGAAATTGAGGTCAACAAACTTCTCATAATGTAGTACGACAAGAACTGCTATATGTATTAAATTATGCTAATGAATCTTTTGGTATGGCTGATCAGAAAAATCGCTCAGTGAATAAAGGCCGTTGCATTTTTACTAATGGCAATTGGTATGTTTGGCAGATTGAATGACTTTTGATTTTGTGAACGACTTTTGTCAGTATGTTATTGTTGAGAATTTGTCACCAAGTTACTGTAGTTCGTTGGGTCAGAAATTAAGACACAAAGACAGAATAGTGTTAAACAAATATATTACAAAAACAGTAGTACAAACATATACCAATGAATGATTATTAGCGTGGCTGTCAGAGTTATGCTGGAATAGATTCCACTTTCTCTTTGCCTCTCTCTCTCTCTCTCTCTCTCTCTCTCTCTCTCTCTCTCTCTCTCTGCCTTGCTCACTCTGCTTCTACAAAGCAGAACTGCTACTGCTTGGACGAGTTCATGTGTCATATGGGTGAGTCCCCCATAATAGTTATTTTGAAACTTGTGTGACTGTGTTTATATTGTAAATGTAAAGTAAATTTGGAGCTTGGAAAGTGGTTTCTAATTGATGAGAAAAGGAAGTCTCTGTTAATATCATTATATACTTTTGTGAGGTCTACAATTTTCTATTGGAAAGTTAAACAATCTTTTGGAGTTGTTTAATGGCATGAGTGAAAGCCAAACTGGGTCTTAAGGAGTTGACTTTCATAGGTGAAAGTCTAGTTAATACAATGTTCATTAGTAACTTTACCATAATGGATCAAATTTAGCTGTGTGTGAGAGTTTTTGATGGGGGTTATCATTTTGTTTCTATAGTGTATTAATGCAGAATACACCTCACTTTTTGGAGATGCACTTCTGGTTCCAGATTTTCATTATGACATTTAGAAAGTTGATTTTTAATTTGGTGAGAGAGTATGCTAATTTCAAAAATTTGGCCTAGATGTTGAGTGATGTTTTTACTAAAATTAACAAGACACAACATTCCTAGACATGGGCATTGAAATGAGAACAGACTACTCCCCACCAAATTAAATAAAGGGTTTAGTTTCAAATTCTTTGAATGAAGAAAGCTGGAGGGCACAATAGCTGAAACATTGTGATAATAACAACAAAGATAAGGGCATTAATCCAATAGTAAATCATGTAAATTATCATATTCTTTTTCAATATTAGGAAATCAGTAAATTTTTATTATAATTTGAATTTCATTTCAGTTAATGAGAAAACAAAAATATTCAGCACAATATAAGTAATAAGTGGATTTTATAATTAGTTACACTCTAGCTTATTATAGCCAAACTACAGGGTATCTGCCTTTCTTCTTTGCAAAAGAACAGTTTTTGGACCATGTGAATATTTTATCATTAAGATAATAGTTTACTCATGTTGTCAAAAATGATGGCATATATTTAATTGATATTTTGTTAAGCTTTTACTACTCTTTGATTTTCATATTTGAAGCTTTAAATAGAATTATTCTAGTTATTATTGTTGTATTCTGCATTTGCTTAAAGTCTTTTTTTTAAATTCCACTACTGTAATAAAAAAAAATTGTCACTTCGTGTTGTCAGTGTAATAGAGATAACACCAACATTAGTAATGGTTTTAGTTATTCCCCCTTTTAGCAAAAAATTATAGGCAAAAATACACATATTCATGGCATATTATATAGTAAAATGAAAACAAAAAACATCTCAGTATCATCTTTTACATATATTACTTTAATCACTGTGAGTTTACCAACATTAAAAATATACTTGCTACTTGATAAATTTATAAAGGAATATTCAAACATATGCATATATTAAACATTTAAACAAATTCCATTAAAACATCTTATACCAACAACTCAGCTGTAGATTTTTACATAACCTAATTTTTAACAAAAATGTTACTTTTATCAATTTGACAACATTTACATTGAAGAAGCTATGGTTACAGTGAGAATTATGAATCTTACTAGCAGCTAAATTATTGATATTTACATGAATTCAATGCATATAACAAAAGAAAAATCAATGTATTGGAAACTACTCCCACTTTTTTCTTAAAAAATTAAACAATTGAATTGTCACTTTTGTCACATTGTTAAAAGATGATTGCATTGAATTAGACCTAATTCAATGAACTTACCACTCCAATAAACTTGGTTAAAGTTGCAAATAACAGCTATATAGAAACCCAGCACTTAAGCTATTTACCTTTCTTGGCAAATCATAAGAACTCTAGTCTTTTATGACAACCTGCATTCCATAGAAAAATTGACATGTTAAAAGGTAACTAAAATGTTGAAAGATGCTAGTGTATTCCCAAATGATAATTTGCTGCAATATTGTTTTACTCATTTTCAGATTCTTTTCTGGGTACAGCAAAGGGTTACATAAACATAAAAATTTTTTGAAAAATCTTTTGAAAGAGATTTTATTTTCTAAAAGTGATAGCAATATTATCTGTCCTCTTTTCTCTTTCCATTTTTTCTTTCTCTTCTCCTTATTTTCTTTTTATAATTCTTTTGTGTGTTATTATTGTGTGCTTATATGGTCTCATATAAGTTTATGTATGTATGCTTATTTTGTGTATGTCTATATCTCTCCTCTTTTTGTGTCTGTATATATTCTCTCTTTTTTTTTTTGTGCATTTATGTGATTTGATGTATGCAGTCTTTATTTTGTGTTTGTATTTGTGCATGTGTGATTTGATGTATGTATTCTTCTGGTTTAAATGTATACCCAATGTTCCCTTCACCTAACCTATTAACCCTCTGTTAAAAACCGTTTTTAGAATATTGTGAATGAAATTAACACTTTTTTTTTTTTCTCAGTCTGAAAGAAGCAGATTGTAGTTTTTACAACTGCTGAAATAAATTCTGGATTTATAACCATTTAATTATGTGTTGAGTTTTCCTCTCAATATTATATATATATATATATATATATAGTCGACTGACACCAATTCAGCTGGGTTTTAATCCTGGGTAAAAGCAATCGGATGTCTAACCGTACTGATGAGCTGTGATACAACGAAACAGATCTATCTGCAGATGACTATACACACACACACACACACACACACACACACACACACACACACACACGACGGTTTTTATTAAAATAGAAAGGATAAATACTTATTATATGAAGCATGAAAGAAAGAAGCCAGAAAAGAGCTCCATAGATGAGAAGTGCAAGAAAAGAAAGTATTAAAATAGAACTTACAGTTACATCTCAACAGAAAAATAATGAAACCTAGAATAATAAAGAAAAAATAAGCACAGATTTGTCTTTTATTTTGATGTGAAGGTGCCTATCTAATTACATAATGAAGGTGAAAAGTGTTGTCAATACAAAAATATTCCACTATTTCATTTCTCTATTTTTGTTGGGATTCTGTATCCTACTAATCTGCATGTATCTAGTGATTTTCTAAGTGCAGCTTAGATGTTGTACAAGACTGAAAGTATAGGGTACCCAGTGAGGATCAAACTCACCACTCAATTGTAATGATTTAAGCTTGCTAACTATTACCCTACATTAAGGTGCCAAAAACCTGCACACACATATATATATATATATATATATATATATATATATATATATATATTTACACATTACTCTTCAATAATGAATTGCCTTCTCCCAGTGGCTGGCATGTTTATACAACATATATATGTAACATGCTAAAATTTCCTCCTCTCTCATTCCATGTGCTAATAGCTTAGGGAGTAGGCACCCTGACTGACACCAAATAGGTCGAGTTTCAATCCCAGCTGGAAGCAAGTGGCTGTCTAGCCACACTGATGAGCTATGATGCAGTGAAATAGGCTTGTATGTGGATGACTAATAGATTATACTCTCATTACGATTGAGCTCTCTAGAGAAGGAAATTTTAAAAACAGTTACGACTTCTGCTATTTGTGTATTACTCTTCAGTAATGAATTGATTTCTCCCGGTGACTAGTGTGCTTATACACTGCATATATATAACACGCTAAAATTTAAAATTTCCTCCTCTCTCATTTCATGTGTTGATAGTTTAGAGACTAGGCACTTTGACTCACACCAAATCAGTCGAGTTTTGATCCCAGCTGGAAGCAAGTGGATGTCTAGTCACACTGATGAGCAGTGATACAGCAAAACAGGCTTGTATATATATATATAGTTTATAAAGGAAAACCCAACACGTCATTTCAGTTGGTTATAAACTATAGCTGATTTCAATGAGTTTACTTCGCTCATATCATCAGACCTTACAATATATCCTCCATCTGGTACAAAATTTCTGCTGAAATGAATCTTTTTGAAATGACGAGAGGGATAACAATAAAATTAATAATAATAAACATAAAATTACAAACAAACAAATAAATAACAATAAAAATAAGGGGAAAGAGGAGAAAAAAAGGAAAGAAAAGGAGGAAAGAGGGAAGAAAGAATTCAAAAAGGAAAGAGAGTCCAGTTCACGCTATTTTATTAATAGAATTAATTGAATTAACAAACAAGAAGATTATATTGAAAGATAAATATATAAAATACATATTTTTTTATCCCTATATTAGGAACTTATAGATGCATCTATATAAATTTATTTTTCATGTTATTCCATTTGATCTTGATATGTAAATCTTGTTGGCAACAGAATTATTAAACAACCATGATGGAATCTGTCCTTGGGATCTTTTTACTGGAAATATTTTCTGTTGAATATCAAGGTAAATTTTATACTTACATAAAATTCATTAAATAAAACATCAAGTGAACAATGAAATATTTTCATGGCTTCTGCTTCGATGAACTTAGGTCACTAGTGACCCTACATAAGAATTTTCTTGAGCAACCAGACTGGAAACAAGGAAACTCTTTAACATTTAAATCTACCAAATGCAGCTAACAATTCTACTCCGGCAGTTTCTTTTCTCACACTTCCCACTTGTGGAACTCCCTCCCATATACTTGCGTTCCTGATGGCTACAACCTCCAGGAAGTTAAATGCAATATCAATTATCCACTTGAATCCAGTCCTTCCCTCGTCCTTTCTACATCACCCTGTGTATCTTGTTCTTTTCCTTTCTTACTCTACCTTCACAACTGTTATTACACCTGTATTCCCATCCTTTTATTGCTCTTTCTCTGACATCCCCTGGAACTGGTTCGTCTTTCTCTTCCTGCTGAAACTTCTACTCTCTTATGTAACCCCCTGTGCATCAGTATGGCCTTGCTTGGGGTGAAACAATTAAAAAAAAATTTGATTCATTCTTAGGCAATTGAGTAAATGCTTTTGAAATGAATAATTCCCTACTCTATTCCAATTGAATGTGACTATTGACTATGCAACCTGTTGTGGGTTTAATGATATTTTATATGTTCCTGGTACATTTGACCCACTAACAATTTTTTAGTTGTGTCTAAAGGAAAAATAAAACAGAATTTGAACAAAGAAATATTAACAAATATATTGGTAGGACATTTTACAAAAGAAAGGATGAGAAATAAAGAGAAATGTGAAAAGTTTAAAGCAACCTCCAGTATCTGTAGTTGATGAGTCATATTTTCTGGAGAGAAAAGAATACGTCTTTTTGCTATGAAAATTTAATGAGAAAGTGATTGATTCTTTCAAATTTTGTGCTACCTGTAATTATAGATAGGGGGCAATAATTAAAAAATCTCAGCAAGTTTGATTATCATCAGGGGGCGATAATCCAACAAATCAAAAGATAATCAGATTTTCATTAAAATTTGTAGCATTTGTTTTCTACATGTCAATATGAGAGACTTCATATAAATCTATAACAAATTTTAATGTAGAGATAATCATAATTACAAAATACTGGATACTGATTTTGGAGCAGTATATTTTGCTTTCCAGTACATGTGGCTATGTATTTGATATTATCGATATTTCTAACTAATTCTCACTGTCCAACATTCTCAGTACAGTTACCCCAAAAGCAAGACAAGAATGAATTTCATAAGGGTAACATTTATGTAAGTATCAAAGAGTACTGAAAAGTTCTCAGCCTGATCTACTATATAGGGAATACCTATAAAAAACAATTTCTTCTCTTAAGATAGTGTGTACTCTTCAAATATAAACTGAATGCCTAACATTTAAAAGAACCATCTTATTGTTATAACTAATGTACCGCAACAATAATAAAAACCTCATGATATGTTTGAAGATAATTGTTACTTTCAAATAAATACAGTAGTATCTATGAATTAATGATTACTCCTGGTATTATATAAATCACCTTTTTCTCAATACCTTTTCATGTTTAAAATTTTATGTATTTAATATAACAGTGAAATGGAAATATTCCTCAGAAGAAAAAGAGTAACAACAGAATGACAGAGACGGTGATGACAAAGCCTATTTCAAGACCAAGATGAAGCAAGAGGATCACTAAATCAACAAAAGTTTCTGAGTACCTCACATGAAAGGCTTAAATAAATAAGACTGCATTCTAAGAAATGTAAGAGTAAAGAAATTCATTAATTAAGCAGTTAATTTTTCTCAGCAAGTAATTTTGTCTAAATACAGATAAATATTTTATTTGTATAATTTAATAAAATTACTATGGGAAGTAATTAATCATAAATTTAAACTTAAATCAATTTACCTCCTTTCTCACTACAGGTGGGACAGGATATATATAAATAAATGCACACTGATAATTATTATATGGTTTGATGATTTTATAAAAAAAAAAAAATTAATAATGGAATTTTGTAGAGCAGTTAAAACTGACTTTTTTGTTCATTTCATTTTCAGTAATTTAGTATTTAATAAATTGCCTTTTTAAAATTGACTCTTAGCCTTGGTTAATTTTCTTTTTTTAGGTGAATCAGTAACCTGGTATTAGATATAGAGACAGAGACTTGAGAATGAATCTTCACAACCCCCAGACTTATCATTTATTATTCATTTAACTTATGAAAACTATTCAACTGATATTTTTGAATAGTGTAAAATTGCACTGATTGGAAATGTCTTTTGTTACTTTGTCATACAGGATATTCCAAGCTTAATTTATTTGCTATCCTTATGCTATTTTTGAAGATTACTTTCAATTTCTGAACAATTTCTCTTGTATTACAATCAATCAGCAGAGATCCTACTTCAAAGTATCAATTTTTCATTTGCTATTTTTTCACTATAATGGGAAGTTCTTATCTTTTGTTTCTAAGATATCAAAAGCTATATCTAAAAAACACCAAAAACAAAATTAATTTCTTTAACTTTGCTAATATTGAGGAAATTATATTAAGTAATCAATTCTGCCTCTATTAACTTCTATATTATAAACTATTATCATTACACATCTATATGAGGAGGTGCTGAAAATTTCTTTTTCTTGACCTGATTTGTAAAAATAAAATTCTAATGTTTGATCAGATTTAGTAAGTGCTTGGAATGAGAACTTTTTAACACCATCTTATATATATATATATATATATATATATATATATATATATATATATATATAGGTAGGATACCACAACCTGTGTATACCAACTTTTTCTTCAGGACCAAGCCCTAGCACAAGGTCTCTTAGCAAGACCCATGCTCAGGGTTCTGACACTAGTTAGATTTAGCTCTAGCCCAAGAGGTTACATCATGGCAAGAAGCAAGGGAATCCTTGCATTGATGTCAACAAGATGAAACAACTAAACCTTGTGGAGTTGTTTGCTGAGATGTGTGAAACCAAACTGAAAAACTGAAAACTGGGGACACTGCCACAGAGAAGTGAGCTACTTTACAGCACACCATGCACTGCCTTGGCCACCTTTGGATGAAAGATATTGAAGTCACATGACTAATTTGAGGTAAAGTTCTTCGAGATGACTCCCAGTATTAAAGCCAAGTACATACTCTAGCAGAGTACAAGTGGTCTCCCAATGAGAGAAATCTACAGATCCTCCAGACTGCAAGGAGCAAAGCTCAGCAGACTGCCAGACACTGGGCAAATGAGTTCTGGACAGAGCTTAGTGAAATCATTTAGATAGTAGCAATCACAGGGAATATTATTGAAATGTATAATGAAATTAAAACAGCAATGAGACCAGCACTGAACAAGATATCTCCCTTCAAATCCACCACTGGGGTAGTCATCATAGACAAATGACAACAGATGGAGAGATAGGTGAGACATTATTCCAACCTCTATTCCCAACTGTTGTGACAACTGCAGCCCTTGATTACATTGCGTGCCCTTGATTACATTGCATGCTTACCTGTTGTGCAAGAGCTCAACACTGAGCTGATGATAGAGGAATTTAGTGAGGCGATCAACAGCTTGACAACAGTGAAAGCCCCAGGCAGTGATGAAATTCCTCCTGATCTTATCAAGCACTGCAAGACTATCCTATTGCTTCCTCTGCACAAAGTCCTCTGCCAGTGCTGAAAAGAAGGGGCTGTACCACAAAACATGAGAGACACTATGATGATCACCCTCTACAAGAACAAAGGTGAGAAAAGCTACTGCAACAATTATAGAAGCATCTCTCTACACTGCGTCATGGGCAAAGTCTTTGCTCAGGTCATCATTTTCTGTCTGCAGAAACTTGCCAAACGTGTTTACCCAGAGTTTCAGTGTGGCTTCCAAACTGAATGATCAGCAGTAGACATGGTTTTTTCACTTTGTCAACTCCAGGAGAAATGCAGAGAACAGCAGATGCCCATGTACATTGCTTTCATCAATATGACCAAGGTATTCAACCTCGTTAGCAGGGAAGACCTTTTCAGAATTCTGTTCAAGATTGGCCGCTCACCCAAGCTGCAGAGCTTGATTGAGTCCATCCATAACGTCATCTGGGGAACTGTGCAGTTCAATGGCAGCACCTTGGAGCCCTTCAACATCTGCAGTGGGATCAAACAGGGTTGTGCCCTTACTTCCATTCTCTTTGGAATCTTCTTTGGATGGTTTCTGAAGCACAAATTCTGCACATCATGGGAAGGGATTTATCTGCGCATGAGATCAGATAGAAGGCATTTCAATCTCACCTGTCTCAGAGCCAGGACCAAAGTACAAAAAGTCCATGTTGTTTGCTGATGATGTGGCATTAGCATCCCATACCCAGTGTGAACTTCAGTCACTGATGGATTATTTCTCTCAGGCCTGCAGTGACGTTGGACTGACCATTAGCTTGAAAAAGACAAAGATCCTTGGTCAAGACACTGTAGAATCACCGGTCATCACCATCAATGAGTTGGATACAGTCTATCAGTTTACCTACCATGGCTCCATAATCACTGACAACTTCTTCCTGGACATATAGCTTGAGAATATAATTGAGAATGCAGCCACAGCTCTTGTGTGCCTCACAACATGTGTTTGAACCAACTCCAACTAACAGTGAAGACAAAGATGGCATTGTACAATGCCTGTGTCATCAGTACACTGCTATACAGCAGCAAAACATGGACCATGTACACCAGGCAAGAGAAGCATCTGAACACTTTTCATGTGAGAAGTATTCACCACATATTGGGAATATCATGGCAAGACATGGTACCCAACACTGAGGTCCTGTCTCATGCAGGTTTGCCTACCATGTTCACATGCCTTAAACAGTGCAACCTCTGCTGGCTAGGCCATGTCCACCACATGCTAGATAGCTACATTTCAAAAGATCTCCTGTTTGAGAGCCTGCCTTTGGAAGAAGACCCACTGGGTGGTCACAGCTGCATTATCTTGACATCATTAAACATGACATGAAGGCTGTGGACATCAATACAGAGTCATGGAAGAGCATGGCATTAAAGCAGTCCAAGTGGTGAGGAACCCTGGCCAAACAACCCAAATCAGGGGAGGAGCAGCTGACACAAGCCACCATGGAGAGGCGGGTTTGCAGAAAGCAAAGTGACAGCTTTGACAGACCAGAAACAGAATATAAATGCAGCCTCTACAACAGGGACAATCACTCCTGCATTGGCTTCTACTGTCACAAATGATGATGCTCCAAGCCGACAAGTAGGATGCTACCTATGGTCAACTCTGACCAATAGAGGCCTACAAAAAATACATATATATTATGCAAAGTAATTATATAAATATTTTATCCGTAATGTCTAATTTTTTCTGTATTAGAGTTCCCTTACTTGCACTGGCAATGCCAGAAGAAAGTGTCTTTGTTGTGACAATGATGGACTCTATTCAAAATGTTTATGAAGCCATAAGGTGAAAAATTTGATTCCATGAAAGATCAGAGTACAACAACAATTTTTAACAATATGAGTAAAAACTATTAATACAAGATTCTACTGGACATAAAGTGGGAGGTTGATTTTCTGTCGTTGTTAAGTAATAAAGTGATTTTTCTTCTTCTTCATTTATGTGTCTTGTCCTTTCAGGACATAGGCAATCATAGCCTTTCATGTCTCCCTATCCCTAGTGACCCTAGTGGCTCTAAGCATACTTTTTTCTGTTACACCATGCAACCCCCGTTTTGTCATCCACCTGCTTAGGCCAGTCAAATACATTACACGCTGTTTTCCCCTGTCATTTCTTCCATCTATTTGGCCTGTTAGTATCAGGTACTCCAAGCCCTCCTTCCTCATCACGTGTCCCAGGAACTTAGCTGTCTCTTTCTGATGCTCAGTATTAATTTCCTTTTCATTTCCATCCTTTCCAAAACCTCATCATTGCTCACATGCACAATCCATGATATCTGCAGCATCCTTCTGTAGAACCACATTTCAGTTGCTTCAAGTTTTTCCTTCATCTTTGATGATATTGTCCAGTATTCACTGCCATATTGAAGAAGTGACATCACATAGCAACCCAGTACTCTTGTCTTTGTTTCTAGTAAAATTTTCCTGTCTCTTAATACTCTACTCAACTTTTGAAATGCGTTCTTCATCATGCCAATTCACCTTTGGATCTCTATGTTGCACTTTCTGTCTTCTGTTAGAACACTTCCTAGTTATTTAAACTTTTGTACCTGCTTGATTTTAGTATCCTCCATCTGTATTTGGCATTTTGGGCTGCTTTTTTTGCTGATGACCATGCAATCAGTTTTCTTGCAGTCCTTTCTTGTCACCCACTTAAGTTACCTTCTGTAGGAGGTCTTGTAGTTTCCTTTCCATGTCTGCTATCAGCACTCTATCATCTGCATACCTTATGTTGTTCAAATTGTGGTGTCCGATGACAAATCCTGGTATAACATCTCGGGTCCTCAGAATAGTCTCGCTGTACAAGTTGAATAGATCCAGTGAAAAGACACATCCTTGTCTTATGCTCCTTTCTATCTTTGTATATCTGCTGAATTCATTACCTGTCCACATGCAGGCAGTTTGCTACTAGTAGAGATTCTTGATTACTCTTATGTCTTTTCCAAATATGTTGATGCTGCTAAGCATCTCCATCAATTCGTTGTGCTATGTTTTGTTAAATGCCTTCACATCATGAATAAAACATAGATACAAGTCCTTCTTCATTTTTATTGCCCTTTTGAAGAGCATCCTAATCATAAATATGGCATTCCTTGTTCCAGTGTCTTTGATAAACCTGCAATGTTCTTGTCCAATCTCGGGCCTGATTCTGCTTCTCGCTCTATTCATCAGGATTCAGACGATCAGTTTTGTAATGTGGCTTATTAAACTGATTGTTTGGTGGAGTTTGCACTTGTTTGCCTCTGGCTTCTTAGGCAGTACTATGAAAATCAACTTGTTTAGGTTGTCTGGTATTACAACACTATCATAAATTTAATTTACTATGTCTGTAATTTTCTCTATGCCAAATTCTTCCAGCGCTATCAGCAGCTCTATTACAATGCCATCTGGTTCAGCTGCTTGGTTTCCATTCAGTTTGGACATTGCAGCTTCCAATTCAGGCTTTAATATTTTCAGTTCATCCTCATCTTTGTGTATTATCAGTTGCTCTTTCTTGTCATGGAAAAGATCTTTTATATACTCTTGCAATCACTGGAGTATTTCCTTTTTCTCCAATATGATCATTTCATCCTTAGATTTTATACATCCTATTGAGGAGCAGGTTTTTGTTCCATCAGTTCTTTTATTTCTTTATACATGTCTGCTTTATTAGTCTGCTCAATCTCTTTACTTCTGTACATTTGTTATTGAGCCGTTCCTTTTTAGCCTGTATGCATTTGCTCGTTATTTCCTTGTGTAGTTTCTTGTATTCCATTCCATGTCTTGGAAATCTGTCTCCTTTGCATCATGTCAAGAATCTCTTCAGTCATCTACTCATTTTTTCTTCTGCATCTGTTTTACTTTGGAGCAATTTTGTTTGCTGATCTCACCAGCATCTCCTTTAGTGAGTCCCAGTTTGAGTTTCCTTTTCCAATTTGTTCTTTGTATTTGTTTTTCACTCTGTTAGTGTGCAAGTTGAGGTCATTCACAAGTGTGTTGTATTGCAGTGTTGGTGCTGTACTCGGCTTCTTCATTCTCCGGAATTTCACCCTTAGTTTGCAGATGACTGGGAGGTGGTCGCTTTCACAGTTGGCACTTGGATAGGTTTTGCATTGAACCACTGCATTTCTGAATCTCCTGTTTATGGTTATGTAGTCTTAGCATGTAATAATATAATAAAATAAATGAAAAAATAGAGACCTACATGTGGAAACCACTAATAGTAAGGATTTAGTAAAATGTTATTTTTAAATTAATTTAAACTTTACTATTACTACCCATGAATTCTCTGTTCCAGGTTTTCTTTCTCTTTGTCAAAAAGATTCTAGGATATGTATGCAAGAGCATGGTGTCTACATCTTCCATTGGTAAAGCAATGAGTCTATAGATTTTTCTTTCATGTGCTTTCAACTATCTTTGTTGTACTCTATTAGCTATCACTGTTTTCTCTATCGTTCCCCTTCTTCTTAGGACTGTAACATATTAAACAAAATATCTGATAGTAGAGAAATCCCTTTCTCTTTACATTCATCTATGAACATTTTTGTTCATAGTGATTTTAATGCTCATGATGTCAAGTGGCTAAGCATTCTAATGTTACTGATGTTGTCAGTATTCAAACTTTCAATTTTTCTGTTGCTCAGTCTCTCAGTCAAATATTCATGAGAGGATGATAAGCTATAAAGCAACTAACTCTCACTCAAAGAGTGAATTTCTTTACTTGTTTCCCCAATAATTCTGGTCAACATACTTCTTTACTTGATTTGCTCCTTATCTTCTGTCCAGGCTCTTGTAGAACATCGCACCTCTGTCCTCTTGACAATTTGGATCATGCTGTATGTAGAAAATATTCTCTCGCAAATTGCTCGAATTTTGGGCCAGAAAAAGAAAAAATGCTGACAATTCAACTCGCCGGTCCAATCTCGCCAACTGCTATCCACCTAACCAGTTTAAAACCTCCTCTTCGCTTCGAGAACGACTGCTTTTATCAGCTGATCAATTTTTTCCATTGGCCGACAACACAGAGAGGATGTCAAAGATTTGCATACACTCCCATAGTGACTCCTGCGGCGGACTTTGGGTATGTAATTTTCTTTTTCGCCGCATTTTACGTCGTAGTATTAACGCGATGCGCTGTCGCTTGGTTTGACGAGGTAAGTCGCCGTTTTCTTCGCTATACTGTAGTATCTGCTTATATTTCTTTTGTTGTGTATTAGAAAGGAATTTCCTATTCACAAGACTTCATTCTGTTACTAGTATACTGATTGAAATTCATTTTCTGATTTTCTTCATGATGTTCCTTGGAGTGATATTTTTAACCTTCCTTTGGAGAACTGTGTTGTTGAGGTTTCTTCTTGGGTAAAACACGACCTTCTTCTTGGTTCACACCTATCTATTCAACTCCTATAGTCCACAGGTATCAATTTTTCTGGCTGTGCCAACATGATAGTTCTGATCCTAACAGAAGTGACTTTGTGCAATAATTCTCCTTAGTGAAGTTTTTGTTCACTGACTTGAATAAGGCAGTATATAGTCTCTAATAAGTTTAGTTCTCATGCTTTTAATGGCACTGTAATAGAATGTTAAATAAGTCCTCTATCTCTTCTTTCTTCACTTAATGCTTTGCTCATAAATTCTCTTCCAATTCTAATCTTGATTCATCTCGAGCATCTTTGCCTGACTTTCCACTTAGAACTGAGGCTCTAACTCCATCCACAGTTTCTGCTGTCATCTCTAAACTGGATCTCCAAAAAGCATGTAGACTTGATGGTATACCTGAAATAGTCCTCAAGAAATGTGCTCCTGAACTGACTCCTATTCTCTCAAAGCTTGACAATAAATGCCTTTCTGCTTCTTGTTGATGGAAATCTTCTGTAGTTCCAGTCTTTAAGAACACAGACGAACCACCTGATTTTTCTAACTATCAGTATATAAGCCTTTTACTTCCTTTTGGCAAAATACTAGAGGCTCAAATCAACTGTAAATTGGTTAAGTATCTCAAATTGCAGTGTCTTCTTTTAAACAAGAGATATGGCTTTGGCTTCTCTAGATGAAATACTGAAAGTGTTTATCAAGCTTTGGATAAATTTATATAGTTTTATATATACTTATTATTATTATTATTATTATTATTATTATTATATAATTTATATATATTTATTACTCAACCTTTAGATAGCAATGGTGAAGATCAGGCTGTTGCTTTGGAAATCTTGAAGATATTTGTCAGGGTTTGGCATGTTAGTCTTGCAATTTGAAAGGTTATGGCATTTCTGGGTAAGTCTTTGATCTGATTTAATTTTTCTTATCAAATTGTGAAATGGAAGTTGATTGTCTTGAACAATCACTTTTCTAGATCTTTTTGCATTAATGCAGGTCTTCCCCAATGCTCTATCCTTGGACTTATAGTATTTCTAATCTTTATCAACAACCTTCCTTCATTCTCAACTTAATATCTCTGCTGATAACAGAACTTTTTTCTTTCTATAATGATAAGTCTGATCAGTTTGATAAGGTCAAATTGACAGCTGGTCTCAAAAAGGAACAACAATCTCTTGTTAACTGGAGCAAGAGATGACTTGTTAATTTTAACACCTCCAAAATGAAAGTTCTCTTTTGTCTGGAAGAACATTTTTGTCTTCTATTAGCATGGTTGATGCTAACCTCCAGGAGAGTGACTCATTGCACCTTCTCAAGTTAATGTTTTCCACCAATATGATTATATTGAATCAATTGTTAGGTCTGATATTAAGAAAGTTGGTTCACTGTGTTGTTCTTGTTTTTGTCATTGGTTATCTCAGCTGTTGTCACTTTACCACCATTAAATCATAGCTTCCCTATGACTTTCTTATAAATATCCTCATGGTAATTGTTCTGATGAGCTTTCCTCTTTGATACCTAGACTTTATGAAGTTAAGTGCAGTACTAGGTTAGCAGCAAGGTCTCACCATTTTACAGTTGAAATGGCTAGTAAGTTCTATGCTGACAATTTCTTCTCTTGCACTTCTCACTTGTATAACTCTCTTCTAGCTTCTTACTTTCCAGTCAACTTTGATCTTCAGAAATTTAAATGCTATGTCAATCATTAACTTTTATCTTCTTAATCTCTGTTCTTTTATAGTTCTCTCATAATAATAATGTTTTCTTATTCTATTACTCTCAGTCACCTTTTCCAGCTTAGTGGCTTTAAATGAAATGATTAATTTTGTTTTTTAAAAATTAATAAACTAGTGTACTAAGAAGACCACACAAAAACTTATTCCTTTTTGTGATAGTCTGAGAACAATTCTTATCAACTCATTATAAGAATTAAACATAAAAACATCAAAAGTTCAGTTTTCTAATCAGTGGACTATCACTTGCAAATCATTTAATATTAGTAGATGATGAAAAATTTTTGCTTTGACTCACTTAGCAAAATCTGGTCAAATAATGAAACATTAATTTTTTATGTGAAAGAGCTTCTTGGCTGAGCTGAGTAGTTTTCAATACTCTCTCATAAATATATAAAACATTTTTATATTGTTTTTAAGGATTAATAAATATGACCAACTTATCACTAAGGTTATGCAATATGCCAAGTAGCCTGTGATAAAAAATAAATGCACTTAACTATGAAAGCTGAGAATCAGTAGAAATTTGGACAGACTAATAAGTAAATGAAATCATACTAAATGTTTAACGTATAATTTGTGAACTGTCAACCCTTATATCATAGATATAATTCCTGAAAGCCAACAGGTCTTTGTCAAAGTCACTATTAGTTGATAAATTGATTCATTACAGAAGTAAAATGACTGGCTTGTAATATATGTGAATGAAATGAAAAAATTACCTTTTTAAGTATGTCAACTTTTTAAAAATTGATTTTCATCTTTTCTAATCTTATTGCATAAATTTATCATTATGGGTTTTTGTACTGTTTCTCTAAAGCTTTAAGAAAGCAAAGATTAACAAATTCAGCAACTTGAAACAAATAAAGCAGTTTGTGGTGATACAGAGCATAGCGATGGACCAGATGTTTGCACCCTCACAACCAAAAAGCAAATGACCAAAAGTCATCGGTGTGCATCCGGGTTCGTGCAGATGTTCCAGTTGAAAAATAAAAATGAATTAAATATTTAATTTCCAGTTCTCGAGCCTATGTGAATTTTATTTATCGGCCAATGGGAAGCCCAGAATCAAATACAAGTGTGAATCCCAAATGATCTGCTGCGATCCAAAAAGAAGATAGAAAAAGACGATACAGAAAGCATCGCCAGACAGAAAGACAGACAGACCAACCGAGAGAGACGAGTGTAATTAGTAGCCCCCTTGACCAACGTCAAGTGGCTTACTACCCTAGCCTCCTTTCCCTCTCCTCTTATCTTTCACTGTCTCAAAACTACTTACTGACCTAAGGAGCAAATACATCAAAGACATTCCTTACTTACAGTGCTCCCACATTCCTAAGCATTAATTCTCTTTTCAGCATTTTATTGCCATGAACATTTTAACATCTGTTGGACCTATACTTCAAGTATTACTTTAATTGTAAAAACCTTAATTGATATGTGTATATATAAAATGTTAGTTTTCAACTCAATTTGTTTTTCTTGATTTATAATCATTTTATGACTTATAGTTGGCTACCTACAACAAGGCCAAATTCCATTAATCTGCAACAATATACAACTACCCTTCACTAGAATGGACTCCCACTATAAACTGGAAAAGAATGGATAACCCACTATAAATTGGTCTACCCTGATGTGATTTGAACACCCCACACTTACCCAACTTCTCAACAACTATGGCAATGAACAACTCCTACTACTGTAAGCCAAATTACTCTTTCCAGCATTTCGGCACCAAAATGAAAAACCTAACGTCCGTCAGACTCACCACTAAAAACTCCATGTGCTTCAGACACATAGTTGAAGAGTAAATAGGCCCCTGGCACAAACAATTAATAATGAAAAAAAAAAACGAAAGAAAGAAACAAAACGAAAAAAACAGAAAAACAACAGAAAAACAAAAAAAAACAGTCGGATAGTCACTTGTGAATTTAAAAGAACAACAAACCCACCATAAACTGGCAACTACCTGACATGAAAGTCAACACCCATATATATATATATACACACAAAAAAAAATTTGTTTGGACTTTCAGCGAAATTTGAATATTTCTCTGCAACACAAACTCAACATGACAACGGATGCGGAAGAAACTTCAACAAATCAGAAACAACCAACCCATGGCTATTTCCACAATGAAAAAAAAAAAGAATTTGGACTTTCAGCAAAATTTGAATATTTCCCTGCAACACAAATTCAACATGACAACGGATGCGAAAGAAACTACAACAAAAATCCAAACCAATCAACCCATGGCTGTTCCCACAGCGAGAAAAAAAAATTCCCTACCAGTGTTCACCCTTTCAACAAGAACCAAACACCAAGAGATTCCATCGAATCAAGACGAGATTTGAATACTCCCCATCTTGTACCAAGGAAATTAAGTTCGGTAGAATGGTTAAATGGAAGAAAGAAAACATTTTTATTCCAAAAAAAAAACATAAAACGAAAATTACCATTTAAAAAAAAGAGAAGCCACAACAGATATCCAAAAACAATTCCGTTTACTGGGGCAAAAGTTATGTGGTGATATGGAGCACAGCTATAGACCGGATATTTGCACCCTCACAACCAAAAAGCAAATGATCAAAAGTCGTCGGTGCGCATCCTGGTCTCGCGCAGATGTTCCGGTTGAAAAATAAAAATGAATTAAATATTTAATTTCCAGTTCTCGAGCCTATGTGAATTTTATTTATCGGCCAATGGGAAGCCCAGAATCAAATACAAGTGTGAATCCCAAATGATCTGCTGCGATCCAAAAAGAAGATAGAAAAAGACGATACAGAAAGCATCGCCAGACAGAAAGACAGACAGACCAACCGAGAGAGACGAGTGTAATTAGTAGCCCCCTTGACCAACGTCAAGTGGCTTACTACCCTAGCCTCCTTTCCCTCTCCTCTTATCTTTCACTGTCTCAAAACTACTTACTGACCTAAGGAGCAAATACATCAAAGACATTCCTTACTTACAGTGCTCCCACATTCCTAAGCATTAATTCTCTTTTCAGCATTTTATTGCCATGAACATTTTAACATCTGTTGGACCTATACTTCAAGTATTACTTTAATTGTAAAAACCTTAATTGATATGTGTATATATAAAATGTTAGTTTTCAACTCAATTTGTTTTTCTTGATTTATAATCATTTTATGACTTATAGTTGGCTACCTACAACAAGGCCAAATTCCATTAATCTGCAACAATATACAACTACCCTTCACTAGAATGGACTCCCACTATAAACTGGAAAAGAATGGATAACCCACTATAAATTGGTCTACCCTGATGTGATTTGAACACCCCACACTTACCCAACTTCTCAACAACTATGGCAATGAACAACTCCTACTACTGTAAGCCAAATTACTCTTTCCAGCATTTCGGCACCAAAATGAAAAACCTAACGTCCGTCAGACTCACCACTAAAAACTCCATGTGCTTCAGACACATAGTTGAAGAGTAAATAGGCCCCTGGCACAAACAATTAATAATGAAAAAAAAAACGAAAGAAAGAAACAAAACGAAAAAAACAGAAAAACAACAGAAAAACAAAAAAAAACAGTCGGATAGTCACTTGTGAATTTAAAAGAACAACAAACCCACCATAAACTGGCAACTACCTGACATGAAAGTCAACACCCATATATATATATATACACACAAAAAAAAATTTGTTTGGACTTTCAGCGAAATTTGAATATTTCTCTGCAACACAAACTCAACATGACAACGGATGCGGAAGAAACTTCAACAAATCAGAAACAACCAACCCATGGCTATTTCCACAATGAAAAAAAAAAAGAATTTGGACTTTCAGCAAAATTTGAATATTTCCCTGCAACACAAATTCAACATGACAACGGATGCGAAAGAAACTACAACAAAAATCCAAACCAATCAACCCATGGCTGTTCCCACAGCGAGAAAAAAAAAATTCCCTACCAGTGTTCACCCTTTCAACAAGAACCAAACACCAAGAGATTCCATCGAATCAAGACGAGATTTGAATACTCCCCATCTTGTACCAAGGAAATTAAGTTCGGTAGAATGGTTAAATGGAAGAAAGAAAACATTTTTATTCCAAAAAAAAAACATAAAACGAAAATTACCATTTAAAAAAAAGAGAAGCCACAACAGATATCCAAAAACAATTCCGTTTACTGGGGCAAAAGTTATGTGGTGATATGGAGCACAGCTATAGACCGGATATTTGCACCCTCACAACCAAAAAGCAAATGATCAAAAGTCGTCGGTGCGCATCCTGGTCTCGCGCAGATGTTCCGGTTGAAAAATAAAAATTAATTAAATATTAAATTCCAGTACGCGAGCCTACGCGAATTTTATTTATTGGTCAATGGGAAGCCCAGAATCAGATACGGATATGATTTCCCAAATGATCTGCTGCGATCCAAAAAGAAGATAGAAAAAGACGATACAGAAAGCATCGCCAGATAGAAAGACAGACAGACAGACCGAGAGAGATGAGTGTAATTAGTAGCTCCCTTGACCGACGTCAAGTGGCTTACTATCTTAGCCTCCTTTCCCTCTCCTCTTATCTTTCACTGTCTTAAAACTACTTACTGACCTAAGGAGCAAATACATCAAAGACATTCCTTACTTACAGTGCTCCCACATTCCTAAGCATTAATTCTCTTTTCAGCATTTTATTGCCATGAACATTTTAACATCTGTTGGACCTATACTTCAAGTATTACTTTAATTGTAAAAACCTTAATTGATATGTGTATATATAAAATGTTAGTTTTCAACTCAATTTGTTTTTCTTGATTTATAATCATTTTATGACTTATAGTTGGCTACCTACAACAAGGCCAAATTCCATTAATCTGCAACAATATACAACTATCCTTCACTAGAATGGACTCCCACTATAAACTGGAAAAGAATGGTTAACCCGCTATAAGTTTAATGGCATGAAAAATAGAGGCAAATATGAACATTGTTATATTAAGTTTGAGGCTTAAAATTGCATGAGATAAACTGCTTTGTATATTAATGAAATTCTTGAAATTCAAAATAATATGCTTTCTACTCTTCTTCATTAAAAAAGATTTGAGAAAGTCATGAGAAAAAAGTTACAATAAAGGATTTGCTCTATATTCTCAACTCTATTAAGTGTCTGTTCTATTTGGTAAATTTCATTGAACTTTAAAAAAATAATTTTGTATTTCATTCACATATTCTGTACATAAGAAATGGATTTGGTATATCACTATGCAGATGATACGAGTGTTTATAGAAGCATCTCCAAGAATCAAGATGATTAGTCTTGTAGCTGCTTACTCCTCTGACCTGAGCTCTAACAACTCAATGAGGGGAAATCACTGGCTTATAACTTCCAATATCTGAAAGACTAATTTAGCATCATTTCATCATCACCAATCAAATCCTGACTTTCTTTCAGTCATATTAATGATTGCACTCTCAATGAGACTCCATTCTGTGAACATACTGGGTCTCAAGTTCACTCCAAATCTCAAGTTGAACTCATATATACAATCCCTTGCTGAAGATCTTCATTCTGTCATTCCAGGAAGTACTTGACTCCTTCCTCTACCTAGAGTTAGATTAGACCAAAAATGCAGTATTGCTGTCATATCTTGGTTGGAACTGCTCAATCCATAATTGACAGATTCAGTATTGATTTTTTTTTAACTTTGCATATTCTTTTCCATCGACACAATATAACAAAACTATTGCTACTCTGTTGTTATTTTCATGGCAAATGAGCTCCATTCTTTAATTCTACCAGTTCAGACTTTTACTGCTAGGTCTCATCATACTATATCCACAAAGTCAAACTAACCTCATTTCCTTTCTATTTCAATTGAAAGTCCCACTCATCTTTTTTTCCAAGAACAGCTATTTTGTGGAGCATATACCTACATGGATCTTCCCTCAACACAGCAATCTTAACCACTTCAAGTCAAGGACCAACCATTATCGATTATCTTTATCCTCATAATCTTCATTTGCTACCACTTTCTCTTTTGTTCATATCACACACCACATTCAGTAATCCTCTACTCTGAGTGGCTCTTGGGCATTGTATGGGTGAAATTTAGTAAAAAAAAAAAACAAACTATTATTTGATATGCAAATATTTACTTAATGAAGAAGACCATGGATTTTTCAATAAAGTACTCTACTCTGTTAATGTCTTATAGAATTTCCATACTAATGAACCAATAAGTTAATGAACTGGTCAGCCTAAGAATCAAGACCAAAATTCTAGAGGTTGAACAGAATGAACAATTTTTCTTCAGTAGGCTTGCATGACAGATCTCTGAGACACATTTTAATTATATTTATCATCTCTCTACTGATCCATGATTACTTGGTTGCTACATTAAACATAATGAAACAAAATCAAATTCACCAAAACAAAAGCTGACAATGATCTTGAAGTTATTTCAATCAAGGTAATATCAGGTTATCTTGCTGCTACCACAAAGGTCAGTTGCTAATAATATTATAGGTCAATATTAAAATGGTAACATCATGATAGATATACAAATCAGAATGTATAAAGAGAGCACTTTGGTTGACTTGCTGTGTTGCGGCTATGTATATGCTTAAAGGTGATCTGCACTCATTGTTGTATAGTGCAGAAACAAATATCTCTCTTGCTTGCGTTTAAGTAAATTTTGTTTTCAAGTTATTCAGGAGTCCAGAAAGTTTATTGAGGATGTTGGTTTGAATGAATTATTCAAACATTTATATAATTACAAATTAGGTGAAGAAATTGATATATAGCTTTTAATCAGGCTACATGTTAAACCAAATTCTATTAAGAAAAAAAAGTGAAACCAATCAGAAGTAACAATTACTGTTCTACATGTTGCGATGGGTAAATTGTCACCATTATATACTTTTAATTTTTTGCATGCTCATTGATTTTGTCAACTGCACAGTATAGTAGGGTCAGTTGGGCACCATCTGTGAGAAAAAGAGCACCATGACACAATTCTCTCTACCAGAAATGTGGAAATGGCATGCTGTACTGCTTAGTATTCATATCAGAAACTTCAATACAAACATTTCAGGGTGTTTGGGTATCAATCTGAGGTCAGTTCAGAGAATTCAGAAAGAGTTTGATGATATATCCAGTCAAGATCATGGTGACTGAAGTGATCACTAGTGATGGCCACATTACATGTCCATTCATCTTCCTACAGGGCCTCAGACTCAACACAGAGGCCTACATCAAGTGAAATAAGGAGGGTCAAGAGGGTGGCTTCTTAAAGACCCTGTATCTGGCAACAGAATACTATATTATGAAACACAAGCAGAAGAATCCAATCATGACTGTCAGACAATTTCTACTACTAAATCACCACTTACTTCTGGCCACCTGACTCACCAGCCTACAATCCCCCCCCCTTGATTATTATGTGTTAGAAGAAGTTGAGCAAGAGACCAACAAAATCCTACTAAGTCCAAAGATGAGCTGAAGGTAAGAATTATGACAGCATTCACTAACTTATATAAGGTGACTGTACAGAAAAGATGCAGGAGCTTCTGAAGTCATCTGGAGGATTGACAAAGTCAATTAATATTGGTGTGTGGCTTTGAGGGCTTTTTCTGAATGTAGATCTTCTTCTCATAAGGATGTGTGAGACTATATAGTCCATCTATAAGGTCACCTAGTTGTCTCAGATGTGTTCATTCTAAATGCAGATGAGCCAACCACCTGTTCACATATCAAGGACACTGACATCTGTGAAGTATGAATCTACACCTGGTGGCTATGAGATTACCTTTTGATACACCTGGCATTTTTGATGTTCTCAAGTGAAAAGTCTACCTTGGTACTACTTATAAATGAACCCAGTGCTTGTTGGTATCACTCAAGAGTAACATCTCTTAGAACAAAGGTTCTTTATTGACAGTAAATTTTATACAAACTTTTTGTATTCCCAGGCATGAATCACATGCTACTACAGTAGGGTGGAATCTATTAATGTATCTAAACATTTAAGCTAATACTACCTTTATTGAAAAAGATTTTCAGTTTAAGATTCAAAATAACTTGGCGCACACACACACACACACACACACACACACACACACACACACACACAACTAGTGACTGATGTCCAACATTGAGTGAATCTAGGCAACTTTCAAGCTTCACCACTAATTCAGTTCTCAACCAAATTTCAAACAGGTTAAAGAGTTAGATAAGATGCCTCCTTAGCTACAGTTTGAAAAAAATTTGAATTTTGGTCCAGGAGAAAAAAGTTACATCAAAATATATGAAGTTCAAAAAGGGAGACAAACTATATAAGTAAATAAGTGAGTGACCAATGCTTCTAATAATAAATATTATTGTTTATAACTTTTTTCTGTTTAATATTTTTGTATGTGATTTTCAAATTTTAAATTCTGATGCTATCTTTTATCATTTTTGTCAATCAAACTTCACTTATCATTTTATCAGAATTGATCATCAAAATTAATTATAAATAATCAATCTTTTTATTTTTTTAATCAATTACATATAATTATTTTTCTTTTCAATATTTTTGAATGCGGTTTTCAGCATTAAATTTATATTAAATTAATAGCAATGCGTGGAAAAATCATGGATTACATGGAAAATTGTGCACATGAAAAGTAATATTCTTAAGATTATATTAAACCTGGAAAAGAACAGGACAAGTTATTAAACACAGAAAAGTAAAGGACAAGCTATTCTAGTGAAGTAAAAAATAATAAACTTCTTACAATATTGCAGCTAAAAATAAAATTTGAATGTAATATTTGAAGTAAGAAATTTCTTATTTTTGACTTTGCTAGAATATCTTGTCCTTTATTTTTCCAGGTTTAATAACTTTTCTTTTCCAGGTTTAATATAATCTTAAGAATATTACTTTTCATGTGTGCATTTTCCATGTAATTACATAAGCCTTAATTTAGCAAAACTATTTTAAATTTTGTTTTGTCATGGGTGTAATTAAATTTGTAGATGATTATACATCAGGGGTAAGCAAACTTTTTAGTGCAAGGACCACATTCAAAAATTTACAATTTAATAGGGCTGAATAGTATTATAAACAAAATAATATTTCAAATAAACAAAATAGAATGCTTTTAAAGAAAAAAATACAATTAATTTTTAAAAGCACTGTAGAAGATACATATGAAACATATTCATTTGAAAGGAAAAATAACTCAATTTTAACTTTAAATGAAAACAATTTTTATTAATAAGTATTTTTTAAGTAGGAGCTTCATATGAAACACATTTGAAAGATAAAATAACCTTGTTTTAAGAAAAAAAGCAATTATTTTTATTAATTAATATTATAAAGTGGAAAAACATATTTATTTGAAAAACAAAGAAACTTTGTTTAAAGAAATAAAAAACAATTTTTATTATTTAATATTTTAAAGTGGAAACTTCAAAATGAAACACATATAAAGTAATTCAATTTAAAGGAAAAATAATTTATAATTTAAAGCAGAAACTTCACATGAAACATTTGTTTGAAAACACAATAACACAATTTAAAGAAAAAAAATTCTCTTTCAAATTTACTAATATTTGGCGAGCTGCATGTGACCTGCAGTCCATAGTTTTCCCACACCTGTTATACATGGAGCAGAAACTGTTGCAAATAGAAAAGAGAAAGCAGAATCCTATGTATTTTATTGTTATCTCAACCCATATCCTTTTGATGTCAGTTTAAACTAATGCCTTCTTTTTTTCCATTATGAACAATAATTTTAGAAATTGAAAACTTTTCTGAAATATGTTGAAAGAAATGTCCAAGTTTTCATCTGAAATCAAGAAAATATGAGCATTAAGAAATATGGTTACAATGTATTGAAAAAAAGAAGTTTAAACTCACACTTGGAAGATACAGGCTAACAGTTTAATGAAAAGCCTTTTTCTGAAACATTTACACATGATTGCCAGAGATCAAAATTAAACATTAGATATCTTTTCTTCTAATGAAATAAAAAATAAACTTTTTTCTCTGAATTTCACCATAACAGAACAATTCTGATTTGTATATATTAGAAGAAACAAAAAAGCAAAAATAAAATCTATTTTATAAAAAACACAATGTGACTTTATATATTTATCAGTTACCCAACCTGATCTTCCCTTTTTAGTAATGAGATATTCCACTGATAATAGGAAGCATTACTGAACACCAATAAATAAACATATCTCCTTTTACCATCATATCTCCTTTACAAGATTGGATTGTTAATATATTGCTTTTTATTTTGTCTTCTATTAACTCTCCTAGATATGGTTTAACAAAATAGAATTATTTCTTACATGTAACAATAGCTAAATTTATAGATTAGTATCAGAGATCATGCATGCAGAAAATATAACCAATACAACTGCAAAATTACTTAAATATTGCTATCATTTTCTGATGGAAAGAAACTTGTTTATTAATATTTTACATGACTTCATTCATTTCTGTATTTTTAATGAAACTAACAGTAAAGCAAATTATAAATACTCGAAGGCAGAATGACAAATTTAAATCTTAGAATTAAGATTTGTCTGCTTTTTTTTATAATAGAAGGGAAAATTTCAACAAAACTAATAAAAGGATATGTTTTTATCTAAGATTTTTTTAATTTTGATTTTTTAGAAGATTTCTGTAGTTATAAAACACTTGCAAGAAAACTAAGTCAAATATGTATCTTCTAATAACAGAAATACACAAAATACCATTATCAGAAAATGATTAACATTTGAACAGGATGTCTACCTGAATCTGAGAGAGTTGATGATATTTTTTATTGTGTTTCACAAAATTTATTTGATGACACAAATATACTCTAACATAATAAATATTAGTGCTTTTATAAAAACTAACATGTAAACCTTTCCATATACTTGCTAGGAAACAGATAAATATAGGCAAAGAGTTTCTGTTTAAATTATTTTAATGATTAGCTACTTCAATAATTAAATGTGTAAGGTTTCTTACATTAATATTTTATATATAGTACATAAAAGAATGGTGGTGAGAAAGAATACATGCACAAAATAATGGACCAATTGATTTGCAATGCAAGATAACATTTATTAAAACAGTTAACTAAAAGAAAACAAGAGTTTCTTTTGTAGGAAGTAAACTGCATACACAATGAAATGTTCACAAATATTTTTGAGTGGGACTTACTGTGTTGGTGTGTTTTTAGTGTGAAATGTTTCCAGCTCTTTTAGCTTCAGTGTGAAAAGTTCATGTTACCAGCTTGAAAGAGGAAAACACAGAAGAGAGATAGTTACTTTAGGGTTCATATGTTCTTATATTTGAAAGCTGTTGCTGATAACACATCACTCAAATAATCCTGGGGCTAATTAATCAAACAACAACTTTTAGGCAAAATTCGACTTTATTCATCAACATAGTGTCTTTCTAGGGTGATATAATGAATCTAACACTTGTCTCACAATTCAATGTTTTTTTTAGTAGAATTATTTGTCTTTGACCTCAAAATATGCCTCAGTTCCTTATCACTTCTTCATTGGAGTCAAATCTCTTTTCCTGAAGCATTCTTTTGAGGTCTGCAAACAGCCAGTAGTCACTGGGAGCCAGATCTGGAGAATAACGTGGCTGCAGAAACAATTTGAAGTGTAATTCATGTAGTTTTGCCATCGTTGCAATCAACTTATGACACGGTGCATTATCTTGGTGAAAGATCACTTTTCTTCCTCATTTCTGGCTAGTTTTTGGCAATTTCTTTCTTCAAATGTACCACAAATGCTATATAATATTCACTATTGATGGTTCTTCCTTTCTCAAGGTAATCAATGAACAAAATACTTTGTGCATCCCAAAATACGGAGACCAAAACCTTACCTGTTGATGTTTGCATCTTTGGTCGCTTTGGACGGCTTTCACCTGCTACTGTCCACTCGGCTAACTGCCAATTTAACTCCGGAGTGAAGTGGTGGATCCATGTTTCATCCATTGTCACATATTTATGCAAAACATCCTTCTTGTTGCATTGAAACAGTTATAAACAATGCTCTGAATTGTTGAGGCGTTGTTGTTTTTGAGCGACTGTGAGCAAACGCAGCACCCACTTTGAACACAGCTTTCTCATTGACAAATGTTCATGCAAAATGGTGAATACACTGCCTTCTGATATGTCCAACTCCTCTGCTATCTCACGCAACTTCAATTTATGATCGGTCAAAATGAGTTTGTGGATTTTTTTTTGTGTTTTCTGGAACAACTGCTGATTTTGGTAACCTGAGCATTCAGCATCATCTTCTTTTTCACTTTCTCATGGCCATAAAAAAAGGAAAGGAACACAGATTTCATTACTATCCTGTTAATCTTTGCATATACACAATATGGCCTGCTACTTACAACTACAAACTCTTGATTCCTTTAACTTTGTACTACACTTTCCCTTTGAACATTTACATAGTAATTTCACATCTTATAGATTTTATGTTCTTTTGTTCTGTTAATAAAATTTCACTTATTTTACAAACAAAACACTTTTATTCTTTCAACCTTCAATCAACCTTCTGATATTTTAAATTGTTGGGACTTCGGTTGAGTTTGGTACAAGACCAATTTGATAAACATAACAAAGAGCCCTACAATACCACCTCTTAACCATTGTTTCCAATGGAACAGAGTCCGAATAACACTTATCAAGCCATTGCTTTACTTGACAGCATTTTTTCTTATCAGAAAGCAATGCTTTATCAACACACGAAATTCAGATTTTTCCATTGTTTAGAAAATTTGCAACAGTAGCTTCACTTAAATAACTGTTACTTGTAAACTAATAATCCACTTGGGCCCAAATTTTGTCACATGCCATTAGAAGGTTAGTAATTCATAAAATCATTGGTGCCATCTATATGACAGGCCCGGGATTTATTGAGTGATGTGCTAGGTTTAAGAGCTGCTGCTACTACTATCATGTTTTAAGAGCTGCTACTGATATTAAAGAGCAATACATTATAAACATTTTAGATACATTGATACTTTCTATATATATATATATATATATATATAGAGAGAGAGAGAGAGAGAGAGGTGGATCAATAAGTCTGCTGTGTAATATGAAATTTTCACTGAAAATATTTGATCTAAGTCCTTTAGGACTAAAGTGCATTGAAACAGGAGATTATGTTGAAAACTAAATAGTTATGTAAAATAAATGATTTTTGATAATTCATCATTGTATTTCTTGATGTGCCAATTTCTATGTATATAAAACCAGTTAATTCATACCTAAATTTTCCTCTGGGCAAATTTTATTGAATCTTAATGATCACTGGCAATTGTGGAACTCTAAAAGTGAGGGGGAGGGCTGAGTTTTTCTGAGGAGGAGGGATCAAACTCAAGTAGTGTCTTCATTTTCATTTTACACCACTATTGTATACACAATTTAGGAATAAGTTTGGGTATAATATGTTATTTCACTAAATTAAATGGAATAACTTTTCATTTATAGTAGTGGTGCTATTGTTGCCCTCTTTTCCACTCTCAAGCTGTTGGAACACAAGAGAGGCTAATTTCAAAACAAAATCAAAGGGTTAATTAATTCATGTTTTTGAATTACCCCATCTTTTCTGTGTGCTTTTTTCCATCATCAAAATCCAGTTTTAATAAATGCATAATCTGCATTGCCATATGTTGGTGGTGCAAAGTGCCTACACGCAATTCAAAACATAGCATTACGTTCTTGTGAATATTCGACTCATTGGTATTTGTCGCACCAAGCACTTACATATGGCTGAACATAGCTCTTTCCTTCACTGTGCTTGGGATACTCTTGCAAACGTGGTTGAATTGGAAGAGAACCAGCAGATAGGGATATGTCAGTTGGTGTGGTATTATTCTTCTTTGGTTTTTGAGATGACTGTCCTATAACAGTTGCAGAATATTCAGCATGTAACTTCAACAGTTTTGCAGATACTCCTGCTTCTTCAATGTTGCTATTTGTCGTTGAAGTGCATTTATTATAATTAAAAAAACTTATCTATAATCATTAATGTAGTGTTGGTTTATAGTTGTAGTGTCGTGTGTGTGTTTGTGCTATGTTTTGTACAAAGATGTTTGGAAATATAACTGTGTTTAGCTGAAAAGAATCGAATATGAGTGACAAAAAGATGTATGGTTCACTTGATCATTTGTTTAAAAAATAATAATTTCAGTGTTCAGTGGTAACCTCTGTATGTGTCCTTGAAAAAGCTAAATGAAAAGAAAACACAGAGGGAAAAGTGCTGAAGATCAAATCTTATCAAAATCAGAGACTGATCAGTTTCATAAATTTTTGAAACTTATAAAAGTGTGTGTATGTTGTGTGTGTCGGGTGCCTACCGAGGAGCCAGCCAAAATTTTGGGGGCCCTTGGCCACTTCTGCTCCACCCCCAGAATTACCACTGTTAATGACCACAATTTTTAAAATAGCAATTCAAATATATTTGTCCTTACAGAAAATATTTGTATTTTCTATGTTCAGTCAATGTTGACTACTTTGAACAAATTCTTATCATGCAAAAATGATACATTTCTAATGATTGGTGAGAATTTACTGAATAAAAAATTTTAATAAGATAGTTGAAATTGTGAAATTCATTTGCTTTACAAGTATTTTCATATATTTTTCTAATTTTTATAACCATAAAACTGAGAACTTCCAAATTTTTACATTGATGAAAACCAACAAGTTTTTGTCAAATTTCAAGTATGTAGTTTGTGTAATTAAATTATGCAACCTATTTCAAATCTTAAATGAAACTTGCTTATTAAAAATGTCATGCTAACATTTACTAAAAGGTTGACATGATGTGCATGAAAACAACTATCAGCCCAATTACTTCTGTTTATCAATAAGTCAATCTTAAAAAAAGAATTTTTAGAAACCACTTTCACTGTGTAAGACTACATTTAAAGACTTAATTTTTCCATATTCATTACACATTTCATTGACAAATTTAATAAAAACCACACATTTTTGTAATGAAAAGAGTTATTTGAATTTTATTATTTGACTATGATGTAACTAGCATTTACATTTTATCTGATCAAAGAAAATTTATGGGAATGCATTGAAATATTTTCATTTTAAATAATCTGTGCATTACTGTCAAAGAGAGTTTTGCTAAATGCTTGATTTGTAATTTTATATATTTTCCTGCATAATAATCTTGTTTAAGATCTTGCTTGTGTTTGAAAATATTACATACATTACGCTAATAAATGTTATTGTTGAATTAAATTTTCATATATTAAAAGTACTTAATTCCTTTAAGCTATATAGTCCTTGTTGCAACCTTTCAACAACCTACCTTAACCTTCAATATCTCCACCATATTTTGTAGAATTCTGTTGGCAGGAAATGTTAGACCCACTAACATAGATGTTGTTATAAAAGATTTTTAGCTAACTGATGATTAATTAATAATAAAAGAAAATATAAACATACAATCAATAAAAAAAAACATCACAAAATACAACTATTTTTATTTTTTACACATGATTTAAAAAGATGGAAAGAAGATTCATTTATTATTTCAGAAAAGTTAAAATATTTGAACCATATTAGCAGGTGGTTTTAATTGATAGATTTTTATTGCAAAGTCTTCAACTCTTATAAGTTCAGGCGTTTATGCTTCTTGCTTGTTGATTTACTCATTATTGCTATTTAATGTGGAGGTGTTTGTTTACCTGAAAAACGTTTACAATGTTTAAAGGATATGTGAATTGAATAAATGTACATGTGTTTTTGCAAGACAATGAAAGATCTGTACTATACTCCGAATGCTTTTTTGTTGGTGTAATGAGTAGTAAAATAATCTGCTAAAACTATTTAGTAAGTTTGATCTTCATTCTGGTGGCCTTGTACCAGATTACTTATATGTGTGTAACTTTGTACATTATTGTATGTTTATTGTTTATGTATCAGAAATTTTAATAATTTTTATTTTTATGACCCGGTAAATTTACTAAAATCAACACCTCATTCCTAATGAGTACAAAAATTATATTTTTTAAATTATATTCGTTGATAATCTTTCTTCTTAATCTATTCTAGACAAGAAGATTATTCATTCCTTATTGAAATCTTTGTTGAAAAGTCACATTTCTTTTCATATTTTGTCACCTCGAAACAGTCAGAGGTCTGTTCTTAAAATTGTATTTTAAAACTCAAATTTTTCTCGAATAATAAGCCTTTTATTTTTAATAAGTTTTACTTGAATATATAATTACTACAATTCATGTTTTTAATTCATATATATTTAAAATAAGCAAATATATAATCGAATAAAAAAGAATCAAAATAAACAAATCAATACTTTTTCTGGCATTCAAAAAAAGATTGTGAATTCCTTGGATCAGTTAGTACTTTAGAGCATCCGTAGTTTCTGCAGTATCGCACATTAGCCTAACGTCGGCAGCAAAGCAGCTACGATAATAACTGATGTTCGCAACAGGCCGTCAAAATGGGTTTGGCAAAGAGTAACATTAGGCTTATAGTCCTCATAGGTTTCTATATATTATACCTTATCATAGGAGCCTCCGTCTTCTCAGCAATTGAAGGACCACAAGAAAGAACCCTCGTGAAAGAGATTCGCAGATATCGAGAGAAATTTGCTTTGGATACCCGCAAATGTCTAACAGGTAATAATAATGACCCAACAACACCCTCCCTCCCTGCGTGTTACCATGTAATGTTCCTTTCTTAATCCCCAACTGCTCTAAGCATGGTGGTCACAAAATGGGTGATCAGTTTTTAAATACTGTATACATTGATTATTACACTATTTTTCTTTCACAACTGAGATTGTAAATTACGCATGCTGTGTAAATGTGAAAATACTTGTGTATCTATATAAAAAAAATACAAAGTATGTTATTTCTCTACTTACTTGTATTGGCAAATTTAAATAATTTCTTTTATTTTACAAGAGATTTGCTTTGCATATCTTTTATTTCCAATAAAGTTAAAAGTGGTTGTCTGATTTATCCTCATACTCAGTATTAAAAAAATGAATTATCCACTTGAGAAGCACTCGTCTTTTTAAAAGTCTTACATCGATCATACCGCATGGTCTTAAAGTGGGTGATCAATTTTAAATTAAAAATTTATTACAAACTGGTCACTCATTTTAAGGTCTCATTGTCTAATTGCGGTTGTGTATTTTTTATCCATCTGTGTTTTGAACTTGTATTTTTACTGAAATAACGAAAAACTTTCCTTCACGTAGTAATGATTAATTTATTTTTCCTTTTGTTTATTCATCTCTTATTTGATACTTTTAATTTTTATTCGGCATTTTTCTTACATCATATCACTTTTTTTTAGTCAGTCAGCTGTTCAAATGACAGTTTAAAATAAATAAATCATCACAACCAATGGTAATAAACTTAAATTTGTTCATAGGAAAATCGCCAGTTTTGATTGATCTCTAACTTATTTTGTAAAACGAGAAAAAAATTGGTTTCAACGCTGAAAAAAATGTTCAGCTTATTAACAAGTTAGCAGTGGTTTAGAAATAATTTCACGTTTTTGTATTGCTAATTATTTAAAAAATATTTACTTTTATTTTGGTTTATTTATTTAATCACTGTTTAAATGGCTGATATTAATCATATGCAATGATGCATAATGTTAGAATTGTTATGTCATTTAAACTGTATGTAAATGTGTAACACCGGGTAAAATATTCGGTTCATTCATTCATTGTTTTTCAACATTATTCGTTACGGCTTCATAAGTCATGATGTGTAATTGTGAACACGCATTATTTCGCTTGTACTCATTATGAGTAACTCATAAAAATATCAATATCAATAAATATGACCGTACTTTAATAACTTAGTTGTAAAAGTGGAACCATTTCGCTAAAAATGCTTTCCTTAGACTAGAGATACT
The DNA here is from genome assembly GCA_037127315.1 of Ascarosepion bandense. NCBI lineage: Eukaryota > Metazoa > Mollusca > Cephalopoda > Sepiida > Sepiidae > Ascarosepion > Ascarosepion bandense. The sequence goes on along the minus strand of JBBBDQ010000651.1, from coordinate 8,664,921 downwards.
ACAAGTCAATGTTTAGCTTTTTCTTTGTTGTTAAAAACGTCGTACACAGAATGGCATGCATACATCAATTTGAAATGATTGCACACAATGAATACGTCGCTACTAACACCGTATGCTACAAAACAATACTTTAAAAATATTTTTATTTTATCATAACATTTGTATTTATTTTTACAGTCTTAACTTCTTTAATAACGTAGACTGGAAAAACACTACTGAAAAAATTCTTCCCTAACACAACTAAAATAAAGATTGTTATTTTGATTTTCTTTACTTTATCTTTATGGCTACACAGGGTCACTTTAAATCGAAGTATCATATTGACATTTGACATTCCTTGTGCAAAAAAAAAAAAGACCTTTTTCTTGACATCCGTTTAAAAAATCAATGCAAAGACGTCCAATATTTTTTACCTGCAAAAAAATCTAGTGTTTTTTATTAGTATTCGAAAACTAGAAGAAAAATGCCAAGATTCTGATATGAATCAATGAAGAAATCACATCCACGATGCAAAGAATTGAAAACAAAAATAGTGTAAAAAAAAAAAAGTAAAGTAAACCATACTGCATTAGCAACAGATAACAGAACACTAACAGTCTGCATCGGTTTTTAGCTACGAGCTACATTTTTTGTGAATGAATGAATGAATGAAATATGTGGGTGGTTTTGTAATTAAGCCCTCGTCTGTCAACATCAACGAATAATGAATGTGATTGTGAATGATCATTGCTATGAGTTATTTTAGTTAAAGATTAAGAAACATGACTTGTTTGCTTTTTTTAGCTTTTATTATTTTATTTTTGGTGACTATTTTTAGTAAAAGTGTTTCAAAAACTGTAGTGTTCCCAGAAATAAATTGAAACAATTGTAATTTCAGAATTTTTTTGTCGTCTCGAACTTCTTGAGGGAAAAAAAAAACATGACTTCCGACAATTCATTAGAAAAACTGGCTTTTCTTTCAATCTGAGTGCTCTAATACATTTTTTATTCACATAAGCTTAACTTAAGTAACTTTATGTCGAATTGTAGGTAAAAATGAGAAAAGAAAAAGAAATATTTGCTTCGAATGCAAAAATACGTCAGTGATACTGTTACTAGTTAAAGTTTTTTTGAGATATGAAATAGTTAAAAAAAAAAGTCACCTTAAAAGGAGCAACCGCGTTTTAAAGGTAGACAAATAGATTTTTGTTTTGCACATGTATGTTTGCTACCAACAATAATTGTCATTAAGTTTCATTCCTTCATGTAGTGGTGTAATTTTTAAAAAACAGTTTACTCAACCATACGTGTTTTAAAAAAAATGATTGACTTTTTTTTATTTCGTTTCCGAAATTGTCAGCGAAAGATTGGAAGAGTATCTGTTTTATTACTAACAAAACTAAACAATATGCCCTTTTTTGGTATACCAATCTGTCAGACATGTCAACTCAATGTCAATGTCATCATATGGAACTTGTAAAAATGTTACTATTTAATTTAAAAACAACGTTATTTCAAAAGTACTAAATCTAAAATTCATTAACATAGAAACGACTGTTTAATCTTTTTTTACGTACTTAGGATGTCAAATATATTTTGGCATTTTCTTGAAATGAAATCTTCTTTCGGTCATTAGCATTTTGGCGAATTTCTCCATAAACTTTCTTTGTCTGACCAAATGCGTCACAATATATTTCTCAAGTACTTTTTGCATTTTTTTCCCCAATGAAGTTAGTTAACTAGGCAAAATTTATAAATATATAAATTAAAATATTTAACTTAATTTAGCAAATAAATGATTATTATAACGTTTTTTGTTTTATTTAAATAAAAAAAAAACAAAAACATCTTGTACAATGTACATAAAGCATTCCTCCTACAAATCCTTGGGTGCTAAAAATTTAAAAAAAAAAAACTGTTTGTGTGTCATGTGTGAGCTTAAGGCCAAGTTTTCATTTATTTTTTCTTTTGCAATTTTTTTTTATAAATTCAATTTTTTTATTAACGTACTTGCCTTTTTTACTTTCTTTCACTTTTTTTAAGTGAAAGAAGAAAGAAAGAAAAAATGTGTATTATGCCACGCCGTGATGTGCTGGTTGTTTCTGATTATCAATAAGTATGATTCCCATTTCAGGTGTACCCATTTACAATGCTTACGGCCTTGTGCCAAAACTAAGCTAAGAAATACCTACTTATTACTACTGATCCTCATTGGAACTACGTGTTTAAATACGTTTGTTTTAATTTATAAAATCTGCGCTACACCTCTATCGAAAAAAACAAACGAACAAGAAACACCTGTTTGGGTCAATTACAAAAAATGAATTTTTTTCTCTTTGTGCCGCATCTTTGTCTCATTTCATTTTATTTGTCTTCTTCTTGTCCTCAGATATTGTCATAGAGATTCTGCTCCAAGTTTCACCCTTTTTTTTTTTTCTTAATTTTTAACCAAAAGAAGTGAAAAAACGTATGCGCTGAAAGCAATAATTGATTGAGAATGCATTTTCGTTTTGTTTTTTTTGGTTTTTTACTAAATGACCATTGTTGTTAGTTTTCTTACCTTTGTTTGTTACAAACGTGAGAAAGGGGCATTTTATTGTGATCTGAAAATGAAAATAATTTTATTTAAAATCCTGTAATTTGTGGGTTTTTTTTATTTTTAATTTATTAATCCAACATTAGAATTATCTTCTTTGTCGTCTTGTCCAAGAAGACTACCTGTTGACTCAACAGTGTTGAGTGTTGATCGGTTAAGTGGGGAGGAGTCATGTTTTTAATTTAATTTTAACTGTTTCTTTTGGGGACAAAAAAAAAAACGAACGGAAAATGAAACTTTCTTTAGCGACAATATTGCACCTTCCTTTCTTATTTGCGTTAAATTAAAAATGTTTGTATGTGATGAACAAACTTAATAAGGACTAGAGATGTCACATTTTTATGTTTGAAATTAAGTTTAATTCGAAAATCTTAAACTAAAAAAGCTCAATTAAAATTAAATGCAGACCTTTTCCTTCCAAGTATTCCTTGGACTTTTTTTTTTTTTTTGTTCATTTGACAAATCGATGTTTTCTTCAACCTTACGGTGAGGTTTCGTTTGAACACATATTGTATGAAGCGAAGCTGAAATAGCCAGTTTATGAACATGCTTTGTATTTGTTTAGCAGTTTCGGTTTTATATTTCACTTAAAAAATTACAAGAAAATTTACCCCCACAGCCAACAGTTAAAAAAACACTAACACCGAACAGTGTATAGTAGTAGTCAGTTGACAAGTATCAGCAGTCAATAAAAAAATACATTTTTTTCTTTATTGTAGTAAGTAATGTAATTCTAAGTTAGTGGATTTGTTTAAAATTTTCAAGTAGCATTCGCAACAAAATATATTTTAAAATTTTGAGTAGATATATTATATTTCTTTTTTCTCGGCGATTTATACATTTTTAAGAATTTAAATGATAACTATGATATTGTTATTTTATTCGGGAACTTGGAAAAATTATTAGAAAAAGAAGTCACACTGTATGATTTGTTAGGGTAAAGGAAAGGTTCGACGAACGCCCACGCGAACAGAATGTGGAGCAAGATAGAGTTTGAGTCTTACGCGTATATGGAACAAAAAATATTCTTAGTCCAGCCCCACTGGGCACTTGCCCCTTTTGGGGATGCCTCAAACGTGGAGGGGACAGGTATTACTTGAGGAGACAGGGATTGGACTTAATGTTTGTTGGTGGTCAACCTGAAACTAAAGGCTAAGAGAAAAGGAAAGTTAATTCAACCGGAAAATCCTAGAGAAATTCAGTATTATTATTATTTTCAGCTAACTTAGTCATTTGGTTTTATGAAACAATTTGAATTAATTTCCCGTTTGGTGGAACTCACTTCCCTGATAGCTACAATCTCCAAAAGTTTAAATGCAACGTCAATTACCACCTTTTACTTGATTCCCATCCATCCATAATTTATCTTTTCTCTTCCTGTACCTTTTTTATTTTATTCTCTCACTGTCCCCCTTGGCACCAGTGGAATTTCTACCTTGCTTGGGGTGAAAAATGATTATTAAAAAAAAAAAAAAATGATGAATCTGAATAATATTGTGGAAAATATATAAAAAATTCACGGAACAAAAAGTCATAAAAACACGCTTTGTTGTACTGCTTTCTTAAGTAGTTAATTAATTTTAATAAATAATTGTATTTTATTTTTATCTAAATACGTCTTAAAATAAAGTTGTAGTAAATGAAGAAAAATAAACAAGTTTAAAAATTAATTGAAAGAATAGTAATACAAATTTCTAAGTTTAGTTGGCGCAACAAGTGTGGATCGAGCTTCTCATTGTCGAGCCTGCTAGTGCCAAACAAACATTTAATTACAACACCCAAAGCACCTTACTAAAAAAGTTATATCTTGGTTAATTAATTCAATTAATTAACCAATATATAACTTTTAGTAATCTTTACAACTACGCATTTTCGTGGAGTTGCACAAATAGCAGTACTTTGTCATAATTTCACTGACATATCCGTCCAAGCTAGCTAGATTTTGAAAAGTGAAATAGTTGTTCAAGTTGAGTCTTTAAAAATATGAATTTCCAAGCCACAATAAAGTTCATGAAATTGTAGTTTTATTGGAAAATTTTACTCGGCTTCCCCACTAAAATCAGGATGTGACAAGTTTTTGTTTTACGTGGGGAGCCCATACAAATGCTTATGGGGAAAAAGGACAGAAATTGCCCAGTCCCCACGACCACTGTTACACTGGCGTTAATTTTACGCCAACCCCACCTTAGTACAATGAGGAAGGTGCTGCTGCAGGGTTGGGATCTCCGGGACCGGGCACTGTCTTAAATCTAAAACGAGATGAATAGTTTCACACCACTTCTGACCAAAAGTCAACTCCACAGCCAAGTAATTGTTATACTTATTGATGTGATTTTTTGGCTCTGTATTTGGAAGTGAAGAAAAGCATGGCAGTAAGCAAGCACGATGTATTGTTTTGTTTACCAGTCAAAAGAAAAGATATTGATATTTAATCTTTAACTTAGCAAGGCAAAGGGGAAAAATATCTTGGACAATCATGCTGCATCAGTTTTTTATGGTTTTCTTCTATGGAATGTGTTCCTTCAGGACGTGGGTGATTTTTGGCTCTCCACAACTATCACTTCTGGACCCTTAGCAGCATTTCTCCCTTTGCCAAACCTTTCACCTATCATTCTACCATTCATTCACGCAAGCTCATCAGGTAGGGGGAGAGGCTTTGTCTTCCCCTGTCTCTCTTGTCCTTGATATCTCCTGTGAGAGTTAAGTTTTCCAAGCCTTCCTTCCTCATTTCTTTTGTTAACAAATTTCTTTAGGATTTCCTTGTTTCTTACTCAGTATCCTTCTGTAGAATCACATTTCTGTTGCTTTTAGTTTTCTTTTCATCTGTGAGAAGATTCGCTGCCATACAAGAGGATTGTTACCATAGTACAATTCAACATTATGCTCTTTGTTTCTAACAAAATGTTCCTGTTTCTTAGTATTTTGTTTAGTTTTTGGAATTTAGCTAATCCAATGGCCATTTGGATTTCGGTGTTGCATTTTCCATCCCCTAAAACCTCTGTATTTGTTTGATGTCATTACCTCCCATTTGTAGTTTACATCTTGGGTTTTTCTCTTATTGTCTTTTTACTGTTGATGGCCAGTCCTTTTTTTCTCACTTTAGTAGATAGACAAAACTATCGCCCAGTTCACACTCCACCCACGTCTATTGAACAGGTTAAGAGGCTCATCCCTTGTTCCCTGTTTAGGATGTGGTTTCTGGCTTTCTATTTTCCAATCTTTTCACTTTTTTTTTTCAATTGGAGTAGATAGACTAAACTATCGCCCAGTTCACACTCCACCCTCGTCTATTGAACTGGTGTAGAGGCTCATCTCTTGTTCCCTGTTTAGGATGTGGTTTCTGGCTTTCTCTTTTCCAATCTTTTCACTCTTACGTAGCCCCCTGCACAACAGTGGCGTTACCGCCTTGCTCGGGGTGATATGATTTAAAAAAAAAAAAAAAGAAAAGAAAGATAAAAATATTGATCTAACATGGGAAATAACTGTTTTAACCATAAAGTAGACTGCAAGAAAGTTATGTGAATTTATCAAAGTCACTAAAAATTGTATGATGCTTTTAGTTTTAAAAGATATGAAATGAGTGTGAGAATTATACATTTCTTTAAGAGTTTTAGTCTTCATTTGACAACATTTAATAAAACTGAAGTGTTTTTATTTGAAAAAGAGAGTGTTCAAGCAAACAGATTTTAATAAAAAAAATTACTTTGAAAATAGCCATGGTTAGCTGTCTCCTTTACAGAACGAATGATAGCTGAATAAGGACAATATTAATAACTGTTTTCCTTATTTTTAGCTGTTGATAAATATCAATTGTGAGTGTCTTTAATTGATTTTGATCTATGTGAAAGTAGATAAAAAATAAATAAGGAGCAAATATTCTGTATGTTAGCCAGAAAAGATACTTACTTAGCCTTACAGATATTTCTATACAGATATGTCAATTATATATTTTCATGAAATCACATCTTATATTTTAATATAGTAAGGGATAGAATAAATAACAAATAAATGTGATATGTCTGGGTTTTTTTAATCATTTCATTCCAGGCAAGGAGATATAGTCATTAAGATGCAACGAGTTACTCAGAGTGAAAAAAAGAATAAGACTTTACTGAAGAGAAAGTAGCTAATATCTGAATTTTGGACTGAAATTTTCACTGTATAATGTTGAATCTGTATTATTAATAATATTTACTATTAAGTGAATCAACAAGAAAGAATAGCATATTGAAAAATGTTTGTTGTGTAAAATAATGAAATAATATTGTTGTTGGTGGTGGCGATTATTATATTATATTATATTATATTATATTATATTATATTATATTATATTATATTATTAGGTTATAGACATATTGCTATATCCACACATATATTTCAAATTCAAGATTATTTATAGCTTTTACTAATATGGGAAGGGGTGCAAAAAATTTCTTGGACTGTTCCACTTCTTGAAATCTAGCCCAATGACCAAACATTAAAATTTATTTTTTAGAATCCTTCTTGGTAAGGCTGAGAATTTTCCATTATTAAGGTTATTACCTTTTCATTCATGAACTACAATGGGGCATGGGGCAAATAGATGTGTGGAAGCATGAAAAGTGCATTTTTTTCTATAATTACTTACCTAGGCAATAGTAGCATGTAATGGTTACATTAATTGTTAGGCATGAGAGTAAGAGGCTAATGAAGTTTGATGAGGATTTAATGTTTTGGTGAGAAGCCATTTTAGCTTAGTTTTTAGGTGACCTATTTCAGTTCAGTTTGAGGATGCAGGTACTGTAGAAGAGAAGATAAGTTATTTACTAAACTTTGATATGGTCACAACTGAGGGAATTCAGAACCAAACTCACTAGCATTAGTTTATTTGACTAAGCATCATTAACATTTTATGGTGATGCTCTGTTAGAAAATAGTTAAAAGCTGGAAGGTACATTTTCCTATAATATCTCAAAGAAATTACTACTTTTTAATCTTTTTCAAAACCATTATCATTTATAATATGGGAACATGTCTACTTTAAACATTATGATCCCAAATATCAGATTTGATTGATTTGATACATTTTGCAATTGAAAATCTGATCATAATTAAATTAAAGAAATTTTGAAAGAGACTATTGAAGTGAATCCATGTCAAAGTGCTAGAGATTTCATGCAAGAATTTAATATAATTCAACTCAATGGAACTCACTATGAACACCTCTTTGCATATCGGGAAAGTTTGCAAAGAAGGAATTTGTGTTCCTCATAACACAAATTTCCACCATCTGCAACAGTCTTTAACCTGGAATGGCAACTTTTCATTTTTGCAACTCAAAACAAAAAGACAGGGGTTATTACATTGTGAAACCAGTGCCAACACCAAACAAGGACTCAATCTACAGAAGTCTTTGATTTGTGTCTAGTGAAATGTCATCCATTATGTGCTACTGGAACCTGGAAAAACCATCTCTGCAAACATTTATTGCCATCAATTTGATTGTGTAAATGAAACATGTAAAAAGTTTCCTGCTTTGTTAAGTACAAAATGGATAATTTTCTAGTAGAGACATACTTTGTAGAACAAAGCAAAGAAAAAATAAAATCATTAGGATAGGAAGTATTTCTGCTCCATGTTCACCAAATTTAGCACTGATAGATTTTCATTTGTTTCAGTCATTAGAATATTTCATTAGAATCTGGACATTCAGCAAAAAAGACAGCTTTTGAAAACAGTCTTTCAATAAATATTTTTGGAGTTAAAAATCAAAATTTCATTAAACATGGAATATTTGCTTTTCTGTTGGGTTACAGTTGTTGAAAAAGAAAGCAATAACTTTTTTGGCAAATAATAATTTAAATAAATTTAACTTATGTTTGTCTTTATATCACTTCTTGTAAAACAAAAATAAACTTTCTAAATACTCTAAAGAATTTGTATTTTTTAATATTTTTTTAATCATTTCACCCCAAACAAGGCAGGACTGCCACTAGTTTGCAGGAAGTTATGGTGAGAGAAATGACTGGGTATAGGGGCTATTGAAGAAAGAATAAAAGATGAATAGAATTCGAGAAGATAGAATATGGTAATTGATGTTGCATTTAAAGTTTTGGAGATTGAAGCTATCTAGAAAGCAAGTAAATGGAATGGCGTTTCACAAGTGAGAAGTATGAGAAAAGAAACTGTTGGAGTAAAAATTATAGTTACATTTAAGTACTTCAATGGTAAAAGGGTGGGACCTAGATGCCAATCTAGTAGCATGCTTAAATTCATGTAAACAGGACACCAGAGAAAAATAGCTCATCAGAGTGGTTGCCATAAAAATATTTGTAGAATATTTTGATGAAAAACTGACTGAAGTTGAGATACCAAGTCAGGATTGATTACATTGCAGATCCTTCTTTGGATTTTATTAAGAACCTTGAGATAAATAGCAGAAGCATACAACCAGATATAACAACAGTATTCAATGCATGGATAAATGATAGATTTATAAATGTGCAAATGAATTCTGATGATAAAAACTTTCTGGCGGCCCAACACAGAGGCCCAACAGTAGATGCAGCTATAGATCTGATATATTTGTTCCATTTCAGGTTATTTGAAAAAGTGAGGCCAAGAAGGTGCAGTGTGTTGCTCTCAAGGAGATTTGCATCAGCCATGATGATGGCTGACAGGAAAGTTTCTCTATGGTGGTTCAAAGAGAGCCATTTTGTATCTTTTCTTACTGCATGTTATAGTCTAATGAAAGAACTTATAACTTGATATCTGTTCTTAAACATATATTCAATAAAGCAACTTATGAGTTGTAAAAAGAATTAAAAATAAAGATATTGTGCAAAAAAGTAGTACTTGCTTTTTTGTAAAGGGAGAACTTTGCCTAAAGTTATTTGTGAAGTGAGTTAAGAGTTTTAGAATTGTCTGAGCTTGAAATCAATTTATGGCTTTATACAATTTTTGAAGGTTCTCCAAGGCAAAAAAAATTATTTTGGGCATTTTAAGAAAAGTGATAAAAGTTGCTAGATTTGTTCATTTCTTAAAAAATTCAACAAATATTATTGTAGCAGCAGTAATAAAAAAAAATTTAAAACCACAGAATTTTATAGAAAGATTCCACCTTTTTATTGAAACTTGCTATCTCTTTGTCATTCTATTTATTTCTTGATTTGTTACAAAGTCTATATTAAATCTTGGCTTTTTTTAAGAAGAGAAGAAGAGTCTTCAACAAGTAGGAAGTTCACCTTTAATATCTACAGTGTATGATTTCAGGAAAAGGTGTAGCTTCAAATATAGATTTGTAACGTACATACCAACTCTTCAGGAGATGAGTGTAACCCAATATTTGAAAAAATATTTTGATTAAAACTTGATTAAGCCATATAAATCTGTTTTAAAAATTATTTTATTATTTCCGAAATCTATAATTCTATTTTTTTTTAATCATGTCACCCCAAGCAAGGCATTCCACTGCCACTATAGCACTGGGGGTTACATAGAGTGATTGGGTATAGGAAATGTCAGAAGGAGGGTGATAGACGAGTTAGGATGTACATAGGGAGAGAGTTGGAGAGAATGGGTGTGAGTTAGTGTGTTAGGAGGTGTCTATTGACTCTACATTTAAACTCCTGGAGGTTGTAGCCATCGGGGAAGCAAGCATGTGGAAGGGAATTCCACAGGCAGGAAGTGTGAGAAAAGAAGCTGTTGGAGTAGAAATTGCGGTTACATTTCATCGGTTTCACTGTAAAAGGGTGGGACCTAGTTGCCAATCTAGTATCTCATGCAAATTCACACCTAGGGGGCACCAGGGATTTAAGTTCATCAGAGCAGTAGCCATGAAAGTATTTATAGAAGAGGCACAGGGAAGCCACGTCACGCCGGTGAGAGAGTGACTGCAAGCGGTCAGCTAAGTCAGTATCAATCACATTACAGATTCTTCACTGTATTTTGTCAAGAACCCCCAGGAGAATAGCAGGGGCACCCGACCAGATGTGGCAGCAGTATTCAATACACGGGCGGATGGTAGATTTATATAAGTGCAGGATAGATTCAGACGGAAAGAATTTCCAGGCCCTGCACAGAGAGCCGACTTTCATAGTAGCGGATTTAGCAATGGATTCGATGTAGTCATTCCACTTGAGGTCTGCTGAGAGTGTAAGATATAAATGCAACAAAAGAAATAATTAGTTCAATACACCATCAATAAAAATGATGTTTGTATTTTCTGTTCTGAATTTTAATATTAAAAATTAAGAAAGATAAAAATAAAATAATGTATTATTTTCATGGCTTGTGAAAATCAAATTTTTATCAAAGAAATGGCAAAAACATTCTTGATGCTATTTATGAACAGACAGATCTTTATATTATTTGATTCAAAAGGCTCTCCAATTCTTCTCTTGAAATTTACTGCTTTACATGTAGAGGTGGTACAAAAAAGTTCTTTGACCAATTCTCAAAATATAACTAAATGACCAATATTTTCAGTGCAGTATTATGATTCAGGACTTTAGCTGATGAGTTATCTGCATTTTTTATTCATAAACAATTTATATTATACGCATGTCAAAGCTGCCAATAAAAGCAGAATAGTATAAAGCTACAACCTAGACAATTAAAGAATATAACCCAGTAGTTATTTTACTTTTTTCTTAATACCTGTACTTTTATTTGCATTAATTATTGGTAGTTATATAGGGTACAAGATTTGGTTGTGTGTATTTGTGAAAATGGAAGTTTTGTTGTTTATATGGACTTTGCAAGAAATAAAACAAGTGGCAGACAGAAAATAAAAATATCTCAACAGTTACTTTGTAAAATATTAATAACGTACAAAAGCATCATCATTATCACTATCATTGACTTTAGATTTACCATATTACTAAATATGAAAGACATATGTTGATAACTTTATTTAATCAGTGTTTAATAAGTATTTTGTTAAGATGAAATTCATATCATGCAAATGAATGCCTCAATTATTTCTGCACTATTTAAATAAGAAAAACTTGCAGCTGTTGCAATAAGCGTAAGAATACTGAACCTAAATACATGCCTGTAACTTTAAAATGATTGTTTGCACTAAAATGCTTGTCACCTTGGCAAACTGTTCTTGCATATCATTACTACTGATCAGTGATTTTGAGCTTCACCTGTTCAAATCAATGTAGATGATCAGCTTTGCTTGCATTTTCTGTTTGAATTGCTGGCATAAATTATCATTACTTATATGTGGTCTACTGTCTTCATATTTGCTGTTGTTATCACGTTTTGGCTTCATCAAGTGCTTTATTTAATCTACAGAACTAGATTGTTTTCCTTCTGCTAACCATGTCTAGAGATATCTTGTCTTGATCTTATTTAGTATTGCTCAGTTATTGCAAATCTCATTCCCAAGTACACGCTACCTGACACAGAGATTGAACTTACAATTGCTATATCTCCAAAATCATGAACCCACAAGGCTATTGTCGTATAGGACAATTCTAAATAGAGAGCTTAGTCTTAAATCTGTCTGCTGATGAATGCTGCTGATATTTGTAACACTTGATTGTTTTATTTATTTATATATATATATATATATATCGTTACTTGTAGAAATGTTTTTAATATACAATTAAAAGCAATAAAAACAAAAGTTTCTATAAATAATTCTTAGTTATGTATAAAATCTTTTCTAATTTAGACATCTGCAAACAGAAAAAGAGTGGGTGACTCAACAATACAGGAGATTCAACAAAAAAAAAAAAATTAAAACCAAGTTATTTGCAGTTTAAGTAAACAAAGAAAGATAAAACAAATAGTCAGTGGGTCTTCTACTAAAACGATCATTTGTAAGTGTTTCTCAGTGAAAGAATTAGTCAAATCACTCTTCCGTTTCTGATTACTCTCTGCATCGAATAAACTCTTAAAAACTGCTCTATTATGTGTTTATCCCCAAATTCTACAGAGATGTATATTTGATTGTGTCTTTGAAATAATATCTTTTGTAAAGAACTGCTTTATCCTTTAAAATGGTCAGAAGTGATTTGCTTACTCATGATGATTAACATTTGATTTTCTTTTCCTCTATTTGTTACACCAAAATATCGAATTGATTTTTTTTAATCGCTACCTGTTTTCATTATTCTTTCAGCCTTCTAAAATTATAGGTTCTAACTTAATTGAATAAGGATTTAATAAAATTGAATGAGGTGTACATAAGTTGTTAATGCATACTTATATGAGCCATGAATAACTAACATTTTTGATTGCTTGCCAGTAATTCACTCTGTGATATGTAATATTCAATGATTCAGTGGGGTCACAAATATTGGTGTGATTGTCTGTTGCAAGAATAAAAATGATGTATTAACACTTAGGTATAAATGTGTATTAATTGTATCTTTATTATATACTCATTTGCTTGGACTTATGTCCTCACTTTAGAGATTTTAATTACAATGTTTCACTTGTTGTACCCTCCAGTCTTCTTCAGGTATCTATCATAACTGGTAAAACCACAGGAAGGTAGATTGTTCTCATCAGTCTCTCCATGTTAAAAGATATCTTGTCTGAGATAATTATATCTAGTTAATTAATCTTTGTTATATCATTTTCATCTCTGCTGAACCAGAGTATATTACTTTTTTGTGCTATTTAACTTATGGGTTGATTTCATATTTGTCCTAAGAGATAAGTGTTCAAAGATTCAAAGAGTAGTGCTCATTGACACTTTGATGAAGTCATTAATATAAAAAAAATGCTGAAATATTTGTTTGTGTAAAAATGTATTGAAAGTGTATATATTAAGGGAAAGTGCATTAATGCCCTCACAAAACTATGAAGAAAGCTTTTCAGTCTTTAACTTATTGGAATTAAGGTGAATTCTAAAATAAACAATCCCCCCTATTATAATAAAGACCATTATATATATATATATATATAGCTAAAATCCATCCTGTCATACTCATGGAGAGAGACAGTGGTGAGTTATGAAAGCTCTTGCTCTTTAACAGTGCCTCATTTTATTTTTTGCAATAATTATGCTGTCAAGTAGTGAAGAATATATATTTATATATATACATTCTTATAATAAAGACCATTATATATATATTCCCACTTGTCATGCTCCTGTGAGGAAACAGCTAATAATTCTCTCAAATATTTTGCTGTCATTTTTGATGGCAGGGTTACACTTGTGTAGAATAATTAATGAATTAATATAAACATCTTTTTAGACCTTTTGGTAATGATAAAATTAGCTGTTTCCATGCAAAAAAAACTATTGGTATTTATTGACTAAATATATTTAGCATTACAGTGGACACTTTGATGTGGTGTTTTGCTCGATCAGTTATGAGTGAATAGTGAGTTTAATCCTCATTGGGTACTCCATATCTTCGGCCTTGTGCCACATTTAAGCTATGCTTGAAAAATCTCTATTCAGCTGTTGATTGAAATTTTCAAAATCTCTCTCTTTTTTTTTAAACACTTTTTCAGGAAATTAGACTTCTCAAGTTCACTAATTATTACCACTCTAGCGATCACTAATGGGAGTTTCCTTCCAAAACTTTTGCTTTTGATAGTATGGAAAGCTTACATCTTTATTATATTATTTTCTTATCTAATTACATGTCATATCTATTTTTGTTGTTGCAATTGGAAGGGTACAAAGAGATGTGGTTTTTGTTATTTGGTCAAGCTCTTTGTGATTTTTTAGTGGTAGTCTAGAAGGTCTGATGAAAGATCGTCTTTCAGATTTAAAAGATTTAGTTGTTTGAAAACGTTTTTAATCATTAATTCGAAAAAATAGTGGTTGTATCCAGGTGAAAGTTTTGACATTTCTGAATGTGTTATGTACAATGTATGATAATTGATATCCATGTGAGTCTAACCTAATCTAACAAGGCTATTTATGAATATGAGTTTACAGTCAGTATTTTGGTTTTGTAGCATTTTACAATTATTTTTATGTTTGGTTTTATAGTCTTTTATTGTACAAAAGTATCTCTAGTGTAAACTATCCTGTGTTTTTAATGTCTTATTTAATGAAATATCATTTGAAAAATATTGTCTATTTCATTCTTAATAATATAAAATTATTGACATTAGGAGAAATTGAAGAATAAAAATCAGATAAAATGAAGCAATACAATTTTATTTATTTTTATTTTTTAAATATCGACTAAAACCCAGGTAAGGGAAGTAAAAAAAAAACAAAAAAACTCTCATGTAGAGAATCCTTGAATATATCAATTGTTAATTATAGAAAATTCATGTAATTGAAACTGGTTGTTTTCTGTTGTCACATTTGATTAAAGTTATCAATTTCTTATTTTAAGTAAGCAACTAGTTGTGTGTAAAGTCTGCATATGTTCAGGAAATAGATAAGGAGATACACAACTGAAATAACATAGGCACTAATTTTATCGGATAAATTAGGTATGATTATTTACTTTTCTCACAACTGAACAGGAAATGCCCATTATTTTAGTAGCCAATATCTTACTGTTTGACTGGCTACTTAAAAATGCATTTAATTTGTTTACATTAAATGAAGTTACTTTTGGATAAGAAACCTTATGTTGTCATGTTGTATTCTGTGCATTTCAACGTTTCAATGTTTTAAGCTAATTTGAAAAGTGCCAAAATATCTAAGTTACTGTTCATTAAAATTTACATAAATCATTAGATTTTAAAATTATCTCCTTTATTTTGTCACTTGAAATTTTACATCATGAAGAACAATTGGAACATATATTATTAAATCTTTTTTTCTGTGTCCAGTTTTGATTTTTTATAATTATTAAGAATGTGCAAAAATCAAAATTTAGTTATCACTTATATACAAGTTGACTGAAAAGTAACTCCCTATTTTAAATTACTTATAATTTAATTATTAACTATAATTTTTACAGGAAATGGATATGAGAAGAAAAAGGTTTTATTCAAAATTCACTATGGGCACCAGATTTCATTAACAGCTTCTCGAGCCACCCAGAAATTGCATCAAGTTATTTCACAGGAAATTTATGGTATGGAAGACATAACTTGAGTATTTACCCTTCACGTTCTTCCAAAGTCTTGGTTTGGGATAATAGACTTACTCATTTAACCAACCCCTCCAAAAAGTCACAGGATGTTAAGTCAGGACTCCTTGCTGACTACTTATACATAAAATAGGGAGTTACTTTTCAATCACCCTGTATATTTACTAAAGTTATTCATTCATCAGTAATTTATTGAAATTATTGGATTTCTGTTTATAAATATTGCCATGATGTTCTAAAGAGAAGTTCTTTGCGAATATCCTATGTTTAAATCTCTTTGGATTTGTAAGATAAATAACTCAGGTTTTTATAGTATTTCTTGAGCACACTATTAATTTTTAATATATTGTTTTTTTTTTTGTCAATTGATTTCACCTTTTATTAATTATACAGGAAGACATGTCAAGACTTTTTTTTTTCTACATAAAAAAAAACTTATATTATTATTACATTTGCAGGAATCTCAGATTTTTTTTTCTGAATATCCATATGTAGATTTTTGGGTGCCAGTATAGTATGTGACCTACCTCTTCAATTCTGGTATAGTATGTGACCTACCTGGTTTGAATGTGTCCTACCTCAGTAAGTGTATACTTATATCTATAAGTATTTGGCTATTTATTGAAACTAATTATTTTCCCTAACCCTTAGTTAGTTTGTTAAGTGCCATACGTGATACACACTTTGGGCGATTATGTTTCGAAAGAGACATGACTGACTGGGCAGAAGATTATCCCATAGTAGGTTGCTTTCTGTGGTAGACTGGTTGCCAGCCAAGGCTATAAAACCCAATCTGTTCTATTATTTAACTCATAACTAGAAGGAACAGACGGATTAATACCTTTTCCAAGAGTATTTGTGTGTAAGTGAATACAAGGAATTCAACTGGAATTCGAACTCAGCTTCCCAAATTCTCATTCCGAGCTAATATTTACTGCACCACAACGCACATACAAGACGGTAGGTCACATACTATACCAGTGACAGAATTTTGTAGGACACATTCAAAAGATAGGCCACATACTATATCAGCACTAATTTTTGTATATAATATCAAATTATAAATGCATTTAGATATCTATCATATTTCTAAAGATTGAATATTATGAGTATACTATTATGATACTGTGAGTCTGTCTTGACTTGTTAAGTATTCAAATTTACAAAAATCAACACTGATTTATTAAAACTATTCTTCTCATTTTGGTTATTATAGTCACATAACATTTTATACATACTTCTGGTAAAATTGTGAAAATTTTTAACTGAGTCCTTTATTCAATCCTCAAGTATAGACTGTTCTCATTCCACTGTCCAGATGAGGACAAAAGTTCAAATAAATCCATATTTAATAATGATAATTCTTCAGAAATTCAGAAAGAAATGACATTGTTCATTCAAATAAATTACTCCCTTTTAATTGTCTCATTTTTTACATAAAAATATTTTTCTCTATTATTAAATTCTAGAGGGATTACAGTGTTCCTGGCAATGAGTTTGGGATAAAAGTTTTATTAAGACAATAATTTAATGGCATTATGGAAAAGTTTTCATTTTGCAGCATCCAAATAAATTTTGATGTGCATATAAATCTTTGTAAATGTATGTTACTTCTGTTATCACTCAGATTCAAATAGTATTGACATTAAATTTAAAGCAATAACTCTAAAAATTTCTAAAAAGTGTAGGAAATATAATCAAGACAATTTCATTAATTTTTCTAAAATTTGTTAATTTTTGAGTCCAATTTTTTATTTTAATTTAAGGACATTTAATTTATGTGCGTTGTGGTACAGTGGATATCGGCTTGGAACGAGAAACTGGGGAGCCGAGTTCGAATTCCAGTTGAATCCATTGTATTCACTTACGCACAAATACCCTTGGGAAAGGTATTAATCCATCTCTTCCTTCCAGTTATGGGTTAAATAGCAGGACAGATTGGGTTCTATAGCCTTGGTTGGCAACCAGTCTACCGCAGAAAGTAATGGCAACCTAATACGTGGGGGAGGAGTTATCTGCCCAGTCAGTCATAATACTTTTGAGACATGATCGCCCAAGCGTGTATCACGTATGGCACTTAACTGACTGAATTTATTTTATCATGCAAAGCAGTTGTATTTTTTGCTAAAATTTATTGTTTACAATAACAAACTGTCTTGTGTAAGATTGTTAGTGATGTTTATTATGACAAGCTCATTTAGAAATAAGAATCTCATGCTAAACTTTCTTGAAAGGGAATTAAGAAACTGTTATATTTTGTCATTATAGAACAATAAAGAATAAATTATCTTATCAAACTCTGATGATCAATGATTGTTGATAATGATTTCTTGAAAGACAGTCATTGAAAAGGGGAAAATGTTCCTGTCTTTAATAATCAGCCATGTCCATTATTCAATGGCATTAATTTCAAATGTATCAACCAAAATTAACTTATTAATAATTTTTGACTCACCTTTCTTACATCTTAATTTCTCTTACTTCTTATTGCAACTACTCAGACCATCATTCTACAACTGTTAGTAAACATTGCAGATTGAAAATAAAGAATAACAACTGAGTTGTTACGATGTAAAGCAACTAATATTAAAGTGGAAGAAATACGAGATATAATAAATTAATAATAATTGGCAAGACATTATCTAATAAAATTCAATATTACTACTAATACTAGAAACAATAAAGCTAAACTTATATAGTTACATTGATCTTCTAGCATTTATAAAGCTCACATAGCTTAATAGTAAAAGCAGCTGCTTTGGTGAAATTGGCTTCCTGAGGCAAAAAACGGATGGGAGTTCAAGTCTTGCCAAGATCTTATTCTGTATTTCCAATATTTGCTATTAACTGATGCCAAGCTTGATGGTCTAATTAGTTGCGATGAAAGAATTACTACTCAAAAATTTATAATGGTTGACAATGTTTCATCTAATAACAAAAGTTTAAGATTATATTGAACTTTTTAAATGTTCATTATCTTTGTTAAAGATAATAATGTTTTCTGATTACAATAGCCACACCTATAAATCTAAAACAATATTATTTTTTGTATCTTTAAAACTGAAACATTTTTGGTTTAGCCTAATCATAGAGCTATTAATTCTTCCCTGAGCCAGAAGAAACAAGACAAAGAGACATTTTTCTAATATGCTTCTTCGCAAGTGCAGGGGTCCCTTAATTAGTGCAGATAATAAATACATTAAAAGATATGTACTTATTGAAAATGTATTAATCAAATATAATAAGGAAATGATGTAATTTATTTTAGTCTCATTCACAATTAATTGTTAATTTGTATACTTTCTAATTAAAATATAGATACTTATAAGAAGATGCAATAAAAACGTTTAATATTTATTAATCTGAACTTTTATGAAAAACGTTTTTAGAGTGGTTTACCACTTGGTATTCTTCTGTTCTTCATATAAATGGTGATAATGAGAAATTGCCCCTCTAATTTTTCTGCAAATTTGTTGGCTTCTGTCTTCATCAGGGTCTACTTCTAAACATTTTCCTTTGAACTCTTCAATGACCCTGAAAAATTCTTCTAATTTCCTCTTTGTCATCTTCTTATGCTAGTGGATAGGTAAATATTAAAATCTAGAACAAAAAGATTCAGTTTAATTTTTTAAAAAAGAAAACAACTTTTAAAAACATATTATTTATCATCAATTTCATTATGTTTTTTCACTTTTTTTATTAACATTTTAGAGACAGGATCTGAGTTTAGTAATTATGAGAAAAAAATTTCTTTAGAGTTGTCTCTTTTTTTTAAAAAATTACTTCTTAAATTTTGCCCTAATTTTTCATGACTTATTTGATATATTGAATTTTGATTAAAGGAGTTAATATACTACTTTATTAATGTTAAGGTTATCATAGAAATCATGTCATTTTTAATTTACCTTTATTTCTGAAATTTTCATATTTTTCCATTTTATTATCCATTACCATTAATACGGCTATAGTTTTATTAGTTCTTATCATAAAAGTTTATTATATTTATTAGTTCTTATCATAAAAGTTTATTATATTTATTAGTTCTTATCATAAAAGTTTATTATATTTATTAGTTCTTATCATAAAAGTTTATTATATTTATTAGTTCTTATCATAAAAGTTTATTATATTTATTAGTTCTTATCATAAAAGTTTATTATATTTATTAGTTCTTATCATAAAAGTTTATTATATTTATTAGTTCTTATCATAAAAGTTTATTATATTTATTAGTTCTTATCTTAAAAGTTTATTATATTTATTAGTTCTTATCATAAAAGTTTAGCTTTATCCTCAAATAATGATTGAAAAATTTAAGTAATTTTGCAGTTGCCTATGTTATATTTTCAGCAGGACTAAACATTTTTATCTATGCAAAAAAATATCCAATGGAAACAAAATAAATAAAAAGCAATATATTAGCAAGGTGGCATCCTCTACTTGCTAAATCAAATTTCTTGTTCACAAACCTCCCTAGTCTTTTGAAGAAGAGTAGAGATTTATCTCATTTTCTGTTTAGAATTGGGTTTCTGGTTCCTTCTAAAGATTGTTTTTTCTTTTCTTTCACTCTCAGTAGCTCATTGGATCTTGCTTGGGGTGAATTGATTAAAAACAAAAGATTTACCATTTTTAAGGTAGCAGGAGGCTTATTAGCATCAAATAATACCCTTTCTTGTTACCATAAAAAGAGAATCTCTCATTATTAAGGAGAGGTCATGTTTCATGACCAAATGTTATAAAGTAGTTATTGTAGAAAGTATTAAATCAACAACAAGAGGAAAATAACTTTTGCTATCATTTGAAATTGTTTTGTAAAGTTATTTGTACCTCAAATATATTATGGATCTTTAGTGATTGAGATAACCTTATGAAGTTTTGAAAAATTACTTCTGATTTGCTTTATAGAAATGTATAACTTGCCTTTTTATTTTAATGAATCTAAAACAATATTGTATGAGTTGAAAAGTATTCCAGAAAGGACAAATGTTGAAATATAAGCCTACCTGTAATTTTAAGACTTTCATGGGATTTCTTTTTCTGTTTATGTCTGTATTATTTGTCTATATTTCTGAGATGACATATTGTAACTATTTACATAATTTGGACTGTTGTCCTCATCTTCATTGCTATATTCACAACGTTTCAGCCATTGTACACTTGAACCTTCTTCAGGTGATATATATTAAAATTTAAAACTGAACCTTTTATTTAGTCCACAGAAGTAGATTGTTTTCATTCCACATGCCATGCATTTTTGGAATATCTCAGTATCAGTTAATTCACTTTAGTAATTCAAATCTATGTTTTTGTTTCTTCTGCTGTGCACTTTGGGTTAAGTCACTTTTTTGATACTCAACCACTGGGCCATAACCCCTAGAAATACAAAGCCATTTAAAAATGGATTTTTTTTATTTCATATCAAACCAACACCTCATAAATACTGCTGGCTTATTTGATTAAATTAGGTGAAGATTAATAAACATTCATATCTACTGTTAGGAGTACCACATGACCAAATGACTGATGCTCTTTTAAAGCTGTTCCATTTTTACATTGAAAATTTACTTAATCATTTTGAAGAGCAGTTTAACAGAAAAATACTCTTATCTTAATTCTTTGATAAACATGCAACATGTGATTTAAATTCTACAAGAAGGAAGTCAAGCGATGTAGAAAAATCAATACAGATTTGCTTTGAGTTTGTGCATACCATTCATGCTATTGGTGCACAAGAAAAAAAGTCAACTGGTATTTGTCAATTGTCTGTGTTTAACAACAAAGCCCAGGTTTCGATTTAGTCATTTTTGATGACTATTGTTTAACCCTGTGGTATGCTTGGCACCTAAGGCAAACCCATAATTTAGCACTTTTACATTGTCCACTATAAATAATACAAACAGGTAATTGGCAATTTCTTAACTTTCTAGTTAGATAGTTTGTATTTTTGTTATCCAGTGACAAAGTACAGTATTCAATTTTGTTTTTGTACTATATAATTTATATATACATAGTGTTAATTTTGCAAATATACAAATTTATGTTATAGAAATATTGTATTATATGATTTCTTATAGAATACATTGCATTTACCATGGACTTCTTTAGATTTTATGGTAGACTAATGTTTTTACAACCAAATCTCCTGT
This sequence comes from Ascarosepion bandense, assembly GCA_037127315.1. NCBI lineage: Eukaryota > Metazoa > Mollusca > Cephalopoda > Sepiida > Sepiidae > Ascarosepion > Ascarosepion bandense. The sequence goes on along the minus strand of JBBBDQ010000651.1, from coordinate 8,643,190 downwards.
TATAAAAGAACTTATAACATTGCACTAGTATTACTGCTATCTCTTACTGACATCTTTTCATTGGAATAAAGCTTGCCATTCACCTGATATACATATAATTTTCACAAATTTTTGAAGTAGTTCTGGTTATGACTATCTGATCAGGAGATTGGAGATTTTCAGGTGTCTGGAATCACCTATTGCTATTGTTCCCAGGTATATCCTGACCTAGGGTGGTAACACCTGTTAGGGTCCCAGCTATGGGCAAGTAATGAAACCTCAAGCAAAACACTATGAAAGTATAAAACTACATTTTTATAGTAAAAGTACCAGCAAAAATATGAGAAGAGTGCCTAACAATACAAACTTATAGTAGAATGATTAGCAATACATTTTATAACAAAATGATCAACAATACATTTTATAACAAAATGATCAACAATACATTTTATAACAAAATGATCAGCAATAACATTTTATAACAAAATGATCAACAATACATTTTATCTGTAGTTGAAGGGATACAATTTTGGTCAATTATATTTAGTCAAAGCTATAAAATTGTCCATATTTCAAAGATGAGGCATTACAGTTATTTACCCTATTTACATTGTTTGAACTGTTTACCCCTGTGAACAAAATAAAGAGTTCAGTTTGAAATTCCAATCATATGAAAGTTAGAGCATACAGTGGCCAAAATATTGTGAATATGGCAACAAAGACAAGAACAGCTATCCGAACGATATAAATACTATAAAATCCTGTTCAAAATATTTAGATTGAATAACTCATAGAGGTTGATATACTATTGAAAATCAATAAACCACTGAACATACTTTATTGCACAAAGCTATTAATACAAAATATGTTGAAACATGGATTCATTATTGTTCACAATGTTTTACTATTAGATCATTATCAAAAGGAAGTCAAGCTAGGGTAGGTAAAACAAAAAATAAAATCTGTTTAAAAAAAAGAAAGAAAAAGAACCTCTTTCTAAGCAATCACTCTAATTCTTGTAATATCTCCATGGTAAGATTTTGAAAACATGTTGCTGTAAGTACATGTATGCATGTACATGCAATGTCATATTTTATTGTTTTGTTTGAATTCACTTGGGAATAAAAATGTAGGAAGTAAATTTAACAGGAGGAGGTAACTGATGCAAATGACCCACAGAACATATAGGCAGGTAACACTTTCACTAAAAAAAATGACTGATACCCAGAACAGACACTAGCAGGGAATGTAACTTACACCAATACCAATTCTGTCCAATAGAAGCTTAGATGGAAACACTGCAAAGAGAAGACCAGATGGAACCACTGCAGAGAGAAGTCCAGATGATGGAAACACTACCAACAAAAGCACGGAAATAACTGGTTTCAAAACTGGCATCACACTTCTGTCTGTCTTTCTTTTTATTTTCCCTCAGCCAATATGCATGCAGTTTGATGCCTTTTTGCAACTGTGCATATGAATCTTTGCAACATATTTTCACATTAAAATTGACATTAATCAACCAGTTTATAGAATATACTTATGTGAATAATTGTACGAGTTTCAACTTACAATAAAATTAAAAATATTGATAACACATTCTGAGCATGTTCAGTTATGCAAAAAAAACAAAAACAAATTAAGTGCAACATTCATTTTTATTCATAAATACATTCAAAAGATGTGGGATACAGATATGTTTATTTGATTAACATTATAATCCCATATTCCTGAAGAAATCATTTTTTTCTTATTTTCTATGTTAATATAGTCTCCTTGACATTCTATAATCTTCATCAGCTCTTCATACATTGGTTTTTATTTTTCTATTCTTTTAACTTTAACTTTACTTAAGCACTTTTTATTGCTTCTCAGAGATTTTCCTTGCTTTAATATTGCTTTCTATTCTCATATGGATCTCTTTTGAATTATTAACTTTGAAGGGGTTTATAATTCTCTCATCCAACCATCAGATACATCTGATGTAGTTCTTCATGCATCACTAAAAATTACTGTTAAGTAATCAGTTTTAATTGGATGTGCATTATGGTGCAGTGATATTGGCTTGGAACAGCAAATCGAGGTGCTGAATTCGAATTCCAGTTGAATTCATTACAATCACTTACACACAAATACCCTTAGGAAAGGTATTAATTCATCTCTTCCATCCAGTTTTGGGTTAAATAATAGGACAGATTGGGTTCTATAGCCTTGGCTGGCAACCAATCTACCACAGAAAGCAATGGCAACCTACTGCAGGATAATATTCTTCCCAGTCAGTCTTTTGGGACATGATTGCCCAAAGCGTGTATCATGTATGGCACTTAACTGACTGAATCAGTTTTCATGTACTTTTTTCATTCAACATATATATTTCTCTTTGTGATGTTGTTTACTTAGATTATATTTTCATCTCTTTAGCCAATAGTCTTAAATATATTAAGTAATCTAAATATATTATTATATACATATTTATTTTCAATATGATGAACAAATCTCAAGTTGCATAATAAAATAAAAATAAATAAACAAAATTCACATTGTATATTTATTATATAAATATATCTTGAAAAGTTGACCAATATCTGTTGCTTCATACTAATTTTATTATGAAAACATTGACTTGCATAATAAAATTGGACATTGTGTAGTAATAGTAAAACTGTTATTCATTTAGATATTTTATTGGTATGTTAATAATCATACTGTCTTGAGTAGGTATTCAGATGACTTTAAAATTGCCTACATTACGTGATAAGCACTTAAAAGGTAGGCTAGAGAAAAGAAACAAAGAACATTTTAAAGTTTTATTTGAAATGCAACTAACTGCTATGTCTAACTTAAGTGCTATCATAATGGAATTTATAGGCATTAGAAACAATTCAGGAGGAACACCAGTTGATGATCTTAGTTCCATTAAAATTTATGTTCATGTATAATAAACTTTGTGGTTTTGAATTGAACTTTCCAGTTATTTAAGGATTTCTTCATTAAGGGGAAGTAATAAGAATTGTAACTGGATATAATGGAAAGCCACAAGCAAATAATAGTTGGGATGTGACAGTATCCATTGTAGGGAATATACTTGGAGTTAAGATTTTAAGTATTTTTCATATACTATATCTATTTAGTTGAAAGCAACTATAAACTAATAAAAAATATATTTCACTTAATTTTGCTACCCACTCTATTTTTAAACTACCTTTCAATATATATATTTTTAAATAGTACAATTTTGCACAATATATTTAACTCTTAGATTGTTTTCCTTATTTTTTCTGATTAATCATTCTGACTTTGATTTGACATTCATCAACTCATTTAGCAATAGAAAAACAATTTAAAATGTCCATTGGTAATAAGAGAGAATTAATATTAAGTTTTTTTTTATTTCCATAAGTATTAATACTTTAATAGGAGAGGGTGCTGAAAAGTTCTCAACTTTATGTAATTCTCAAAATCTAACCAAATGACCAAACATCACATTTTTGTTTTTTGGAAAAGATTACTGGTTAGACTGAGAATTTTTCAGCATCCCTCAAATAATGAGTTTTGCATAAGTACTCAAAGTAAATATTACTTGAGACTCCTTAATAGACATTTTCTATTATCTTCGATAAGTCATCTGTATTTTTTTTTTTTTTAACATTCTTCTATGTAGATCATTCTAAATTATCAAGATTTGATGGTTTCTGTTAATGAACAGCAATTTTCAATTCATACCCCAAGTATTCAATTGGATTTGGTTTGGTAATTGGGAAGGCAACTCTGTTATCCTAATCTTTTTCTTCTTAAATCATACTAAAGTAGTGTTTCAGATCAATCACCTTTTAAGCCTGCACTGGATAACAGAGGTGCTTTATCTCCCTTTAACATACATCTCTAAGTTATTTGTTCACCACTGCTCTAGCCTGGTATTGAACTCACAACTCTCTGGGTCAAGTCACTGGAACTAAACAACGTCTATATCCACTGGTTCATGTGTCCTTAAGGACAAGAATGACTGAATTTCTGGGACTTATAAACCTAATGTTCAGTAACCATTTTTTACCAGAGCTCCAGTTGAGTCTAAGGGCCTGTGGCAAGATGAATAGAGGCATAACATTGCCATCATTAGTGATCATGCTAAACACCTTCATAATCACCATTAGAGTCATATTAATTTGAAGTTTGAATTGGTGACAGTTTGATGACCATTGGTATGTTGGTAACTATGCACTAATCCACAAGATAGTTTGGCATTTGTCACAATGACAAACAATTTTGATCCTATTCATACCAGTTCATTGTTGACCAGATTAAAATGGCAGAGTTGGTGTACTTTCCGCTTGGGGTGAAAAAGATAGAATGCATGCTCGCAATGAATCTGGTGGGCAGTGCATTTGTTGAATATCAGCAGTTGAGCAAAGAAAAAAAGAATGATTTTCTTAAAAAAAAGGATGCATTTTACATGGCTTTTGTCATTGATTTCTTTGTAGCATATGAACAGTTTGTGGCTTGCACTCTGGGGAGTCCATAGATGTCTAGCTTGTGAAGATGAGGAAGATCTCCACTTCATTTGGTGGGAGTAGGACAGTGTGACCAGTGCATGATATGGGCAAACCTAAAGATCAATAGCAAAGTCCTCATGTCATGTGTTGCTTTTGGTGTCAGGAGCTAGGCCACCTGTTGCAGGATTGTCCAGGTAAAAAGAGTTAAGAGACAAGATTACAGCTCAAGTCTACTCCCTTGACATAATGTAAATTTCGTGTTACCTACAGAAGTGTAATGCGAATTGCTTCTAGGAATCAGTGTTCTGTTCAGGAGGCATTATGTTGGTATAATGTGACATCCAGGGATGGTATCCATGGCTGAAGCATGGTGTTACACTATAGGAGAGGTTTCCCTGATGGAAAAAAGAGATACATGTTTGATTCCTTTCAGGAGGCACATTTTTCCTTAATAGGACTCCTTCATCTAGGCCGGTTGATATTAATTTCATTGTTCAAGAAATTAAAAAAGAGATTTCGACTATACCCACAAAACATAATGTTTATGGTAATAAGAAATAATATCAGATTTAAAAAATCGTTTTAAAAATAAAGTAATGAATGAAAATTCTTCTTATAAAAATTTTAAAAAATATCTCTGCTAAATTATAAAACAAAAATGGCATAAAGAATCAAGTAGGAAAGAATGACTAAAAATTTATATTAAACTTAATCATTGAAATTTCCATAAGTGAAATGATTAAATGATCCAAAAAATAGGGTTGATTGTTCAGCAACATATTCTCAGTGGTGCTCAGGTAATTATAAAATTTATTTAGAGAATTTAACTAATGTTTATTTTACTTGAGTAAGTGTTCTGTAATTATTATTTTGCTGAAATCAATGAAAAGGAAATTCAGTTTCAACCTCAGTAGAGCTCCTGTTACCTTGCTGTTAATCTCAAAGACACTGATTTTGCAAAATATATTTCTCTAATCAGTAACAAAGTTGAAAATGTACAAGTATTATTATAGTCTCTAGAACCTGCTGCTAACTGTGGGGACAAAACATGAATCGAGCAGATGAACCATTTTCAAAATAATAGCACAAATACTGGAATTATTGAGTCACTACACCTGTATGGTTCTGAAACATTGACAATATCAGCTGAACTTGAGAAAACATTAGATAACATTGACACAAGACTTATGTGAAGAGCTCAGTATCTTTATTTGAATCTTAAATTATGTAAAAAAATAAATTATTGTATTTCCTAGGATTGAAGGTTCTATTTTCCCCAAAATAGCTAAAAAAAATTCACCATGTCCTAGAAGATGAAGATTAATTTATTTTTTTCATTACTTAATATGTTTATTTGTATTTGTTTTGGTTTTTTTTCAAAACTTTATAGATCAATGTTTTTGTTAATCCTTGAGACTAGAGCATCCTAAGGGATGGAAAGTATACAAAAAGATTTTTTTTCTAGAAAATAGTCAAGGATATAGAGTTAATTCATACTGTCTTATGACATCAAAACATGATAAAACATGATTTTCAACAATATTGAAATGAATTATCAACATTTTTGTATAAAAGTGAACATAAATTATTTACATTTCTAAGTTATATTAGTTTTGTTTATTTAGAAGAAGAAATTTTGATCATCACTGTGTTATGTAATGTCTTTGCTTTATTTAATCATGCTAATCATTCAACTAAATGAGTGGCATTCTATTTAACAACTGCTGAAAGAACAAAATAGACTCTAAAATGTAACAGACAAGGATGCAAAGTCTCTACTATTAGTACTGGTCAGAAGGAGAGGATAAGTCATTTGCAAGAACAGAAGGTGAATACAAATCATTTGAGTTTCGCTTACATTCTGATATTTTTCTTCTATGGGCTTACATCTGTATCACTTTGGAACACTGGTTTTTGTACAATCTCCAAAGTTAAGCAATGTTGAGCTTGGTCAGTACCTAGATGGGTGACCACTTGGGAATACCAGGTGCTGTAAAGCTTGAATGTGCAGGTTGTATAATGAATAACAGGCCAGAATTAGAAATCAGAGAGTCAAGTTCTAATTCCAGACAGGTTTGTTCTATTTACTGATGTGCAATTTGCTCCCAAGAAAAATATGAATTCATCTCTAATAGGACTTGTATCAATAAAACATCATTATTGTCTCCCAAAAATTCTAACAATCTAAAAATATTTTCTGGCTTTAAATAACCTGCAAAAGGTTGATAAGCTGCAAAAAACAAATCAATCAATAAAAACTACAAAGTTAAAAATTTATAATTGAGCTCATTCTTTATTTTTTTCTCGTATTAGACATCATGTCGTAATAACTTTGTCTCAGTTATAAAAACAGTGAACTGATTTTTGCAGGTATTAAATAAAAATGTAAATGTTAATTCTCACATTTTAACAAAGACATAGTTGATAGTTGCAATGAGCCTGGTCCAGCAAAGGTCAAAATCTGTAGATCCTCTCCCAATCTATCTATCACCTGTACAGTTCATCTTTTATTGAGGTTTTTGACCATGCATGCAAATTTAGTTCTAGAAACACTAGAACTATGCATGCACTTTACCTAAATTACACATAGCACCTCTGACTGGGCAGGCAAACATTACCTCTTAGCCAGGGACGGATAGGTTAGAATTCTTTGGTCCTATTTCACAATAAAGAAAATTGATCTCAGCATAAATATCTGGTGTGAGATGGATAAAACTTATTACCATTTTGTTAATCGATGAGTTTTGTTCATGTTTACTTTGGAGAGAGGGAAAACTAATTTCAAACACCAAAGTAAGAGATCTTGGTCTTCAGTCAACTAATTTAGTATTTACACATGATAGCAAAATATTTTAAAGGTTAAAAGTTTGGATAAAGATATCAGTCTTATTTTTAAAATTTGTTATGCTAATATTTTCTAGATGTAAACAGGTGTCATTCCTAAAAGAATGGAGGTGAATGGAATATCAATCATGAAATGCTTCCCTTCAACTTATTCTAATCTTTTATTAATTAACATTTTTACTGCTGCATTGTTGCCTGGCTGGACTGACCCATTTTGGAAAAAAAATAGGATATTTTCATTTAATAAAAATAAATGTCTATACAAAACACTGATGGCAATTTCTCATGAGCCCTGAGGACAGTTAAACGACACCCCCAATAAACAATATAAGAAGAATGTGTTAGAAAACATTTGTATATATATGCTGGTTTAAAAATAGCACTAAGTACTAGCTAGTTTATAACACAAACACTAGACATTTCAAAATGACTCAAAAATGTATAATAGCAGGCAATATAAATAAACTGTGTTCCTTACTCTTATCACACACACAAAACTGCTTTGGGCCTTGTATAAGTTGAACATAAGTAAAAAAAAAAAAAGGCTATAAAATATTACTTTTACAAGTTTTGATCAAATAGTATGAAAGTGGATTCAGTGTTGTTATATTCGAAAGTTTATTTTTAAATTCTTATTTAGTTACATTTGGGAAGTAATCCTGTAAGGGTAACCATTCATCCCCTTCAAAAAGCTTAGCAGATAATTATTTACTTGTAAAGGATGCATTATCATAATACTGTTCTTTCCTATTATTTGGTAAGTATGAATTTGAAATAGCATTTTAGATATTTACTCTGAAGATGCATTGGGATAGAGAAAGATGCCATCAAGAAGTTAACAAAAGTATTAGGAAACAGAAAAATCTTATCATTTTCTCTAAAACTTCATTGCTCACCCATTCAGTCCATGGTATTCTCACTGTCTTTTTGTAGAACCACAATTCTGTTGCTTCAAGTCTCTTCATCTGTGAGGAGATTGTTCAGCGTTCACTGCCATGTAGGAGGACTGAAATTATATAATGGTTCAATACTCTTTTCTTTGTTTCTCATAAAATTTTCTGTTTCTTAATACTTTGCTTAGTTGAAATTTGAAGGCACACTGGAATAGCGAAAGGTGCCTTCCAAGGCATCTATTCTATTTTTGTATATTTACAGAATTTATTTTCTATCCATATGCAGGTGGTTTGCTGTCAGTATAGGTTCCGGATTATTCTAATATTTTCCCCAATATGTTAAAGTTATCTAGCTGGTCCAATATTTCTTTGTGACAGTAATGAATCCTGGTAGGACTTCTAATTATCTCAGAATTGCCTTACTGTATATATTGAATAAGTTCAGTAAGAAGACACATTTTTTTTCTTACATATCTTTCTACTTTTGTATAGTTACTGAATTTATTTTCTATCCTTATTATATTCTAATATCCTTTCTTTAATATGTTAAGGTTATCTAGCTGTTTCAACAGTTCTTTGTGACATAAAATTCTTTTGCATAATCTGTAAAACACAACTGCACATCCTTCTGCCTTTGTATTGCTTTTTTGGATATCATTCTGTGCATAATTATCATATTCCTTGTTCCAGTGTCTTTAGCAAACCTGCATTGTTCTTGTCTTATTCTAGGGTTGATTCTGATGTGCACCCTATTTATCAGAATTCAGATAAGTTTTGTTATATGGCTCATTCAATTGATTATCGAGTGGAGTTCACATTCATTTGCACCTGGCCATAAAAACAAAAAGGATACTTATACTTAACATCAAGAAGTGACAGTTGAAATTTCCAGGACAGATAATGAGAAAAGTGTGTTTGGAAAATTTAATACTCATAGGATAGACTTAAGGGAAAAAGGAAAACAGCACATAACCTACCAATCAAGTTTGAGTAAATGGATGGCAGAACTAGGTTTAGGAGAAATAACAAAAATACAAAAGAACTACAAAGGTCAGGAAGTTATGGAGACCCATGATAGTCAACAAGAGGAGATGAATAGAGAAATCAGTTGTTTCAATACAAGGAATCAACTGTTTCCATACAATATTAATTTACAAAACAGGTAGTGTTATTGTTGGTTAAAATATGTAAAATATTTTTCTTATAACAGTTTTTCATGAAATTAATCTTCCCAAGTCCAATAACTGTTATAGTGCTTTCTAATACTGATGGGAGTTTCCTTCTAAATCTTTTGTTTATGGTAGTGTGGAAAGTTAACATCTTGATTATATCACATTTTCTTTTTTTTTTTTTTTTTAAATTACATGTGTTACTAATTTTTGTTGTTGCTGCTGTAAATGTTTTTCTTTATAAGTTTTCAAGTTTTATTTATTTTTACTTTAAGAATATCAATATTTATTTATTAGTTCCATGAAAATCTTGCTGTTTATATGTAAAATTAATTGAAAATAATCAGGATCCCAAGTAAATGAATAAATATTTATTTTGGGTCATCTTGTGCTGAATGGGAAATTGATTACCACATTCATTTAGTAAGACAAATGATACAGAAATCAGATAGCTACAACTTTTTAGTCAAGTATGATAGTTAATTATATCAGGAGGGTATCAGATCTTAAAAGCAGTAGTAGATTGTTAAAAACTGAAAGGCTTTGTATACTATAGATGATTTTGACTCATAAACAATTTACTATCTGTAGGATCAAATACATATTTATATCTTTTCTCATATTATTTTTCTTTCTTATATACAGATAAGACAAAGCAATTTCTAATTATGCTTTCTTACAGTTTATATCTTGCTTACATGGGATTGGGTTCTGTTGTATTTTTAATAATCTGATAAATATGTTAACTTCTGTTGTGGTAATATCTAAAGGAAAGTGTTACGTTTCAATAATGTTATTTTCTGTTTGAAATGTTAAAAAGGACATCATTATGACAGTTTTCATAATCTCTTACATATTGTCTGATGGAGGTTTTTAATAGCAAGCATTATTAGTAATGATAAAATTAAATGTTTCAAATGTTTTGTAATAGATTACTTAGATATGAACTGAATCTGTTTATGGATATTTGTTCTTTGCTTATATAAAGAATTTAAAAGCATTCATTACATTCCTAAATAAACCCCAAAATATCACATCTTAAAAATGAAATTTCAGACAAATATCTATGAAAGACTAAACTCCAATGTAATAACTTGTGTAACATTTTACACGGTGTATTTTTTATATTTCCACCAGATTTTATCTTTGTTTTATTTTTTCTTTTACTGATATTCCAAAAGTGGTCTTTCTAAGCCTGTATTAAGAAACTTGAATTATAGATTTCATATGTTGATATCAACCCAGAATAGCAGAAAAATATACATTGATTCATTTCTTGAAGATCTCTTGATAATTCTATCAATTTTTCTTTTGCATTGCTATTTCTTGCTTTTAAAACTTTGGCAAAACTTTATCATTGACCAGATTGTTCTTCATTCATCTAATACATTCAGCTACAATTTATTCTCTGTTATTGTTAAATCTTAAGGTTTAGCTAATATATCATTTAGCTATTATCTAACTTCTTAGTACTGTGGTAATTTCCCAATATCTTTCTCCAATTTTTTGTTAAGTCAGTATTAACTGTTATTACATAGTTTTCATATATTGATAAAAGTGTAAACAATCTGTTCAATGCTATAAAAATGACTTAATGATCTACTTTTACTGCTGGATCACTGTGTAGGGCTAGGAAGTTCTTCTCATCTTGCATATTTCTAAATCTACCATTTGACTGTGCATTGAATATTGTTATATTTGGGCAGGTGCTCCTGCTATTCATCCCAGGGTTTTTGGCAAAATCCAAAGGAGGATCTGCAATGTAATTGAACTTGATTTGGCAGCTCAACTTCAGTCACTTTCTCCTTGACAGAGTATGGCTTTTATCTGTCTGTTCTACAAATATTTGCATGGCTTCTGCTCCGATGAACTTCTTTCCCTGGTGCCCTGACTACATGAATTTATTTGTGCTACTAGACTGGCATCTAGGTCTCACACTTTTACTATCAAAATAGTCAAATGTATCCATCACTTCTACTCTATAAGTTTCTTTTCTTGCATTTCTTGCCTGTGGAACTGTCTTTCATATAATTGCTTCTCTGATAGCTACAACCTCCAAAAGTTTAAATGCAATGTCAATTGCCATCTTCTATCTCCATGATTCCCATCTTTCTCTTAACCTTTCCCCAACATTCTCTGTACCTTGATTTTTTTTCTTTTTTCTCACTTTAAACCCTTGTACACCAGTGGCATTTTTGCTTTGCTTGTGATGAAACAATTATAAAAAATTGTACAATTTGTTATATCTTGTTATATTGACTAATAATGTTTTATTTCCAACTCGTGGAAATATTTCTCTTTCTTGTGTACAATTCATTAATTTGTCCTTGATAAACAGCAATGATTTCACAAAGTTTATCTGTCTATATAAATAATAATAAATTCATACAACTACTATTGCTGTTTAACAGTTATGCCTACAACAAAGTTTTTATTGGAAGATAATGACTCCAGGACAGACGTATCATGGTACTCTAGCCCAGGGCACTTCATCATTACCTTATAATATCACCAGATTCAGGTTTTCCATCATAGTGTGGGAATGCCAAACCCATGCAGATATAGTCTCTTGGAACTTCTTATTATATTTCCTCTTTTTTGTGACAATCCAAGTTTAGTCATGTATGTTGAGGTCAAGTTGGCAATAAAACATTTGAATCTTACTTCAACAAAAAATATATTGGTTGTTCATCTATTATGTTTGTTCTCTACTGTGATGTCAGTCAAAAAGTAGTGTCTAAATGTTTCTGGAAAGTTGGATTATTTAGAAAACTATAATACCAGCAACATTAGAAACAAGCTGATAAAAGACAACATTCAAGTATAAATCAGTAATGCATATATATGTATACAAGAATAATTGTTTATGCCAAAGAAATTTTACTTTATTATTTTTTTATTTTGTTGAGATTCTCCTATAATTTTATCATGGTTTCTTACTTCTGATATTTTGGTAAGGCCATATTGTCATTTCTTTCAATGTATCAAAGGGTTATGGCTATATCACACTGAAACACAGGTTCTTATATGATAATCTAAGTTAAGCAATATTGTGCCTGGTCTGTACCTAGATAGGTGACTGTCTGACAATACCAGGTGCTGTAAGTTTGGATGTGTGGATGGTGTAATGGATAATGGCTTGGAGACTGGTTGATAAAATTGGGCTATATCTCACAGAAATGTCTGGGAAACAGATTAGGGGAATAGACATCAGCACCAGTCTCATTTGCTGCCCAGATATAAATAGGGCTCAGCTTGTAGTCAATTTATTGGTTAATGGGGAATAGATTTCAACTCTCATTGATTCTGGTTGCTCTCATTTGATCATTTAGTGCAGAGTGATGTTGGTTGCAGATCAGAAAGCACATAGATGTTGAACCGATCAGTGACTGAATGCAGGTATGCTGTCATGTTGGGATTATTACTATCTGCACAGACAGCCAACGTTGAAGTCCTTGTGGTGCATAACAAACCTCTAGGTTTTAACTTAATTGTCAGAATAGATGTGATAACTGCATTAAGTGGCATCCATATCAAGTAAACTGGAGCTGTATGGTTCTGCAGCAAAGAAACACTAACATGTGTGGTAATCCATATCGATTAACCTGAGTTTTCTGTAGAATTCATTCATCAGCAAAGGATCAGAACTGCAAAATGAAATGGAAGTGGACAGCAGGTGTGACTCTGGTTCATTTATGCAACAGGGTGTCAGATTACTCTATTTCAAAGAACATTAGGGATGTCTATGAACAAGAACTCCAGACATGGATCACCAATGGTGCTCTGAAAAGAATCTGTGGCTTCTCAAAGGCTTAGTGCCATTAATAACGCGTAGCTCAGCAAAGAAGAGGTGCACCCAGTAATGGTCTATTGCGAGCTCAACAAACACATTGATGCATTCACTGCAAATGTGGATGTTTGTTTGGCCAAACTGCAAGAGTGGTGCCAACAAGGAGCAAATGTGGCCATACTTGACTTGTGAAAAGTGTATCTTCAAGTACACATATATGAGTCACTGGGGCCATATCAAACTGTGATGATCCAAACTGTGAAGAAGTTTTACCTAACACAGTTGGAGTTCAGCCTCAACATGGCACCTGTAGCCATGAAGTCCATTATTAACATCATATGGTCACAGGAAGAGTTAGTTGGGAGAGTGATGATGGTATAAATAAATGATGTGTTTGTCAATGAGAGTTTCATGTCTGCAAAACGTCATGAAAAAATTGGACCAGTATGGGCTGATTACAAAGACCCAGAACGTTTCAGACTGGAAGCATAATACTCTGTAGAAGTGCAATCCCAAATGTCCCTAATGTTATGCCTCGGTGAAATATTTTCTCACTATGTGGGAAGCTGGTGGAACATCTAGTGTGTGGATGGCTGAGTTCATCAAGAAGCAGGTAAATGCAGTCACAGAGTGGTGGGATGACCAAGTTGACAACATCCCTCTCAAGCAGATGATGAAGGAAACCATGGCAAGAGTGCAACAAAAAGATCCTGCTCAGGGTGATTGATGTAAAAATGGATTGGAAATCAATGTATGGGTTGATGCAAGTTTCCTAAACAGGAGTGGTACTGGAAAAAAATGAAGCAATGTTGGAGGACACATGCTGATGCCCAAATATCAACTTGGCTGAACGATGCCCAAATATCAACTTGGCTGAACTGGATGCTGCAATCAAAGGCCTCAAATCTGTCATAAAAACTGATTCCTTACATGTATACCACTTGTTGTCTGACACCCCTACAAGAAAAGCTAGCATATGTACCAAAGCAGCGAGTGAGATGTTGGTGGGAAGTAGGTTGAGCACAATATAGGAGCTGGTTCATGAATAGATCAGATAGTATGCAGACATATTTGTCAATACCAGTCACATCCAGGTTTTTTCTTGTTAGCAGTAGGACAGTTTGGTGTGTTTAGCTAAATATGGGCCTCTCTGCAACTAGGTCAGGTGTCTTGATTGTAAAGGTTAGCAATCTTGTCTTGCTAGAACCTACATCCTTGTGCAAATTAATTGAAACAAAACAAATAATGTCTTTCTAGGATCTTTCACACTTTCTCTGGTCACATATACACCATCTCTTGGAATTGTTTTTCTCTTCCATCTACATTTTCTTTTAGGTTTTAGACTAATGGATCCAGTTTTTTTTCTTCTCCTTGATGACATGATTGACAGTTGAAAGGCTGACATCAACAATATCTGCAATCTCTCTGTGAGGCTTACCAGTGTGTTCATGCAGCATTACAATTTTTGTATGCTTCCTTGGAGTAACATACATGGTAGACAATGGCTGTAGGACAACTAATCGACAGTCAAGATACTAGTGTTTGGGTGTGATAAAAATCTGATGCAATCATGGATGATGTAATAAAACAAACAAGGCCAAAATATTTCATCATACACCCTGAAAATGGATTCATATTACTGTACCCCATACTTTCGGCCTTGTGTCACATTTAAGTGGTGCTTAGAAAATCACCTCTCTGCAACTGGTCAAGATCTGGGTCTTTATAAGATGTCTCTTGCCAATCAAAGCTTGGGGAAAACAGCAGTCGGCAGTTAGGAAGACACGGTATCTTGTGAAGTTGGTCCAGTAGGCATTTTGTTCCTCAAGTTTCTGTGGTTTCTGAGACAGTGTTATTTCTATGTTACCTCCTGTCTCTTTCCTCTCTCTCCCATAGTTGCTGGGAGAGCAATCAGTTAGGTATTTACCCCTAATCTCAACAGATTTGTTACTAAAACACAAAGCATTAAGTCCAATCTCCCAACCACACAAAAGTAATTTGTGTTTTAGCATTATTGATTAGATTAGTTAAATTATTTCAAAATATCAATAGTTTTTAAGGACTAATGATTTATGCAGTCTGTCTGGTGTTCACAATTTTTTTGTTGCAAGGTTTTTTGTTATTGTTACATTCAATTTGATAAAGTTAATTTATCTCTTTCATTTGAACAAGAGGGAAAATGCATTGGAAATATATATGGTTTAAAAAAACCTAATTTTGCATTCTCAAACACCTTGACATCTGAATTCCTATATTGAATATCTTTCTTTTGCTTTGATTTTATAACTTCATTTACACACTTTCTTCAAAATGATCATACTAAATAGCCTACTATTGCTCACTGAAAGTAATAGCGATGATGATGACTGTACTGTCATTCATTGCTTACTGTATCTCTTATGTTATGTAGTTAAACAACTTTTATCTACGTATATCACCAATGAAAACTATCTTGAACTTTTCAATTTAGTCAATACAGAATGATTACTTAATTTTTTATTGACTTTTCACCAGTTTTCTTTAGACTAATAAATCTTTCTTTAACAGAGCATTGATTCTTTCATCATCATAAAGATCTTTCTTAATATTGATTTCTGGAACTTTTTGCAAAGTTTTATTATTGCTATTTTTGAAATCCTTAATTTTTTTCTGTTTGTTTTTGGAATGAGAAAATGAAAAGGAAGCATGTGAAATAGTTACTGTAAAAAGATGAAAGGGAATTATCCAAAGAACAAAAAAGAATATGCTGGAAAAAACAAGATTAATAAAATCTCTAATTGAAGGCAAAATTTAATTCTTGTAGTGTTCTTTGCTAATGCATATTTATTTATTCTGTAATTATGAGATATAGAATGATGAGATATTTAGTAAACTGATGAGGTCATCTATTCTTATACTGAAGTACTGAGGATAACTAGTTCTATTTGTGCAAATCTAAAATTTACTTAAAGATTAATTCGGAGTGAATACTTATTTGGGAAAGGCTGTTATGTCAGTTTCAACTTCATGTTGGTCTTAGATGATTTCACTTTGTAAAACCTTTTTTTATTTAGCAGTAATTATCAGTATCATTTCTATATTGAAAATTTGTAAATGAGATTAATAGAAATAAGGAATTAATTTCTCTGATTTCAAATTAATTTTCTTTCCCAGAAAATATATGCAACAAAAAGATTCTTCAATTTTGCTTAATAAATAAAACTTTACTCTTTCTTTTATAATTGTATGCAAATTCATAATTTATACTATGAATATCAACACACACACACACATACACACACATTATAGAAAATAAAAATCCTGAAAAATTTTTTTTTTTTTGCCTAAGTTCATGGATGTCCATAATTGTAAATATAAATTATATAACTACTGATAAGTTGCTTTTCTGTTTAACATAGTTCTTGTATCATTTTTTGCATTATATGTAGAAAAATAATTTTATTTAGTTACAAGTAAGATGTTTGTAAACTTGAAAGATTGTGATTTTTTTTTTAATGACATTGTTTGCATCATAAAGCTTTACAAACACTTAAAAATGGTCATCTCTATCACTTTGTTGCTTCTGAGTTTCAAATGTCACCAGATTTATTAAAGAACTATAAATTTTGTAGTCACTTTGCTCTTCATTGATTTACAAAAATGATTCCAGCATTGTTTTTTACTTGGTTTAGTTATTTTTTAAGAAAGAACAAGAGAAAATTTTTATTTTAGAAAAAAAATTTAAATTATTATACTTTATAGCTTATAAAATCCACTTTTTCCCCAAATATTAAAATTTTTACAAATTTGCAATAAATGCAAAAAAAAAAGAAATTTGTTTTGACTCGAGAATATGGATGAAGTTTAAATAAGATTTGATACACCGTTCAATAAATTGTTTTTATTAATATTCTCTGCTAAATGATAGTGGATAAGGATGTTATGTGTCACCAAACACTGTAATGACTGATTGATTGGTCAGTGTTTTCTGTTGTATTAAGGCCAAGTGAATAACCATATAAATAGAGCAATTTTTTTCCTTCTAGTTTATAGAAAAGAAAAGATATATTTAAGAACAAATATTTAATTTTTTTACATGACTTTAAGAAATGTAGGATTAAATTTCCTTATATATCTTGCTAGTGGTTAGGTTTTTTCTTTCTTTCTCTATGTACTTGTATTGATCAATATATCAAATCTTATACTGAAAAGACTAGGCATTTGCCATAGAAAGATGGCTATCAGATTTGTCTTCAGGGTCAAAAGGAAGTGGTATGTTTCATCATGATTGTTTTTTAAGCCCTGTACTCAAAGATGAGAATGAAAAATTGTTTTTTCAAGGATATTTCTTAAAATTATTTTTAGCTTCTCATTCTCCACTTTGCTTTTTCGTTTTCATTATTTTAATAAAAACTCTTAATGATCCTCAAAACTGGAAATAAAACATATTCAAAGTAAAGCAGAAATGGTCGTTTTTATTTATCAGAAGGTCGCAATATTAATTTTATCAATTAATTTAATTAAGTCATTCATTTCTTTTGGATAGAATTGTTTATAGGTATATTAGAAAAACATTCAAAATGATGGCAGCCCTATAAGTATAGTAATTGAAATTTAGAATTTGAATCTTAAAATACAAAAGGTTGGGAAATTTTTCAATTGAATTGTTTTAATTATAAACAACTGAATCTTCTTTATTACTATAATTAAACGAAGATTATTTAATTAGTACATTATATCAGTGAAAGCTGTTTTTCAATGTAATCTCTGTATTCTTTACTATCTATAAATTCATTAATCTATCAAATGTTTTCATCTATGAAAAAATGTTTAGAAACTAAAATAGAAAATAGAAAGTGTTATGTTAAATGATTTGGCAATTTTTTGTATAATAGGTCAATGGAAATTTTATATCGTGAAAGCAACAGACAACTGAAGAAAATTGGAGAGTACAATGCTCAAAATATTGTAATTCTAACAACAAAGATGGGGTCAAGTTTGAATAAATTAGTGTACAGTATTATCTATCATCAACTCTATTTATTGCATATATCTCTCAAACATTGAGGTTTCAAACAGTATCAATTTCATATCTGCAACCTGCATTTTGCAGATGATATTGACCTTATAGCAGACAGTAATATAGAGCTTGAACTCATTGAAAGAGCCAAAACATATAGAATGCAACTCAATAGAGAAAAATCCAAATTAATTCTAAATAGCACAAGCAGCCCCATTGTCAGTATCACCATAGGTTGCAAACCAATGGAGGAAGTGTCCAGCTTCAAATACTTGAGACCAACCCTGTCAAAAGATGGCACCTGCAATGCAGAAATTCATATACAAATCACGACGACCACAGCAGTGATGACCAGACTGAAAAGTACTTAGAACAACAACATCAGCTTCCATTCCAAGTTCAAGCTCTACAAATCACTGGTGATCCAGCCTCCTATACGTGTATAAGATGTGCTGGTTGAGGCAAGAAAAAGGATCTAGGCATTCGAGAATAAATGATTGAGAAAGCTCCACTGCATCTCTTACTGAGAGCATAAAACCATTGATTATGTATGGAACAAGATGAAAAATCATGTAGGCTGACACCAATCTCTCCTTTCCACTATTAAGCATTGGAAACAGTATAGTTTGACTACAGCCCACTGCATAACAGTCTCTGCAGTACCATCATGCAAGGCACTGTTGAATGTGGACACATGCGGGGTGGCAGTGCAAGAGCTGGTCAGATAAAAGAGTAGAAGGACATGACAAAGCTAGAACTCCTGAGAGCCACCACTAACAAGTTAGCTTGAAGAAAGTTGTCTACACCTCTGATGATTGAAGCAGCCAAGGTGCTCATGAGAGTGATGATGAAAAGTATTGTTTACTTATATCTATAATCTCTCTCTCCCTCTTTCCCATTGTTGTAATCCAATTATTTCTGTTTCTTCTGTTCTCAGTTCAACCTGAGGGAATGATGATGGTGATGATGAAAAAATTGTTTACTTATATCTATAATCTCTCTCTCTCTCTCTCGCTCTCTCTCTCTCTCTCTCTCTCTCTCTCAATGTTGTAATCCAGTTATTTGTTTTTTGTTTCTTCTGCTCTCAGTTTCACCTGATTATTGAAGCAACCTGGGTTCTGATGATGAAAAGAATTGTTTGCTTATATCTGTAACCCCCTCCTCTTTCTCTCATCATTGTAATCCAATTATTTATAAAACGTTTGCTTGTTTTTTTTTCTCCCTGTTCACTTTGCATCATGGGTTAGAAATATAACAGTTTTGTAAGCACATTTAAGTTTAAATTTCTCAAAATATAAATTAAGATTTAGAAATTGCAAATGACTATGTCCTTTTTATCTTTGAATATTTTTGAAAATCTGCATGGATTAAGAGACATAAGTAGCTGTCTCTCATAAATACAATCTTTTTCTAAGACAAAAATTAGGAGATTGATTTCTAGGGAAACTAAATCTATATTTGCTAGTGAGATACTAAATACACATTTGCCTTGATAAAGTCCCTCAGAGGATGAAACACGTCAACTAAGATAAGTCTTCCTTTTGTCTTTTTTCATACTAAATATACCATATGTAAGAGACATGTTGAATGGATTCAAAGGATTTGCTGATTCAACTATATAACGTGGTTTTAAATAACGCAATAATTCTTTGCAAAACTCCTTACTAGAATTTGTGTCTTTTAAGAGTTTGATAGAAGGTTGCATTTATAACATCCCATACAAATCTGGAAAAGAATATCAAGAGAGAAATGAGTCATTCTCCTAAAGTCAAACTCAAGAGACATGAAAAAACCAAATTCAAAAACAAAGTTGAAAATCTGTGATGGCATACTATGTCTGTAGAGAGAAAGATAAATATCTCTGGAATGGGATCTAGATAATCAACATAGAAACATTGTTGGAAAGTGGAAAAATGGCATCTTGTCAGCTAGATTTGTAAATCAGATGAGTATAGATTTCAGAGTAATGTGATTTTCTTTGTTAACCAGTTAAGTTACTGGAAAGCGCCCTTGAGTATAAATTAGAATCAACTGTGTGAATGGTATTGACTGTGTTGATTGCATTACTGGAATCTGCTTACTCACTTGGTTACTTGTATCAGTGCATATTACCTATACTTTCTTTATGCAGCATTTTTACATTTGTTTTTTATTGATTCTGTGAGGTATGTGGCTTTTAAGAAATATCTATCAAATACATCCTTTAATTCATGCCAGCTTAGATCTGGAACTATTATAAAAATACAACAAAGCCATCTCTCGGTTTTCCACCAACTGGATACATAACACCATGTTGCATCTCTGTTCTTGTTTGTGTTGATGTGCACAAAACTGGTAAAGATTCATTGTATGTTCACAAGAAAGTGAAAGATGAAAATGAAGACTACAGTAAGCAATGAATTCTTTGCATTCACTTACATGCAAATACCCTTGAGAAAGGTATGAATTTATCTCTTCTTCCTAAGTTAAATAACAGGACAGATTGGGTTCTATAGCCTTGGTTGGCAGCCAGTCTACCACAGAAAGAAACAACAACCTACTGTGAAAAAATCTTCTGCCTAGTCAGTCATGGATCGAAAGAGACATGTTTACCACAGTGTGCATCACATATGGCACTTAACTGGCTGAAGCAATGAAAAACAAATCCTGTTTCCTATATATTCAGTTGTTTATTTCTGGGATTTACTTTTATGATCTGGGTAGGTAGGTGATATTTGAGACAACTTCTGCCATGTCAGTCTGACAAATTAACTTTTCCTTTCAGTCAATGAGAACTCTGACTCTCTCCTATCTCTGCTCATCTCTACATCACAAAGTGTGTCTTTCAAATGCTCTGTTGATGGAAAGTATGCATCCAGTAATAGTTTTTGTCTTCCCCAAAATGCAGTCCAGAACTACCTTGAGTCTGAAATGTGACTGTTTATGTAATTTGTAACTTTCAACTAAGTAGCGCTTAACCTCCAAAAGTTATCATTTGTTTATAATTTTATTCACATTTGGTCAAGTATGGTGGGTGGGCTTCATTGACGAAAATCCAACCACCACCACCACCACTTTGCTGACTCCACTGCTGGTCATAAAAACAAAACATTTAAGACTGAGATAAAACTATTTGCTATATTTCCCTATAGATATGTTTTGATCAAAGCTGAAGTGCCATACTATTTTAAGTAAATGTTTCTAATTTCACTAGCCTTCCAAGTTAGACTTGCATTCCAGCACAAGTTATGTAGTAAGCTAATTTTACTAGAAAAATGTGCTGCAACATTTGTAAAAATCTGCAGGTTTATAATTAATGAAACAAAATTCAACATAATAATAAAAAGCTGCTACTTCAAAAGTCCTTACTTTAAAATTCAAGCTGTCAAATTGATGGTTCATTCTTGTTTATCAGCACTAAATCAAACTACAATTTCTTAACATATTATCATGTCAACCAAATTAGAAGCAGTTGTCATTTTTAATAATATTGAACAGTGTTAGGTTTCTTTTAGTCTTTCTTGGTTGAGTTGTTCATATGTACATATGCTTTTTCTCTGATCAGGAAGTGGTTCAGATATCTTCTGTGGGAGATGGGTGTGGTGTGTGCAAAAAAAATTCAAGATAACTTCTAAGTATAATAAGTATATATATATATATATATATATATATATATATATATATATATATATATAGTTGAGAAAATGACTGGACAAAACAAGTGAACTGCAGATGTAACCTATCTTTATATATAATACATGGGCATAAAACGTAGGATATATAATCCAAACAAGAATAAAATAAAGAATAACTGATTTGTTGTTGATCACTTACTTCAAATCTGAAATAGTGATGGGATGAGAAAAGTGTCATATATATATAGAGGATAGTTGGTCAGTCTTTTCATATGTATCTACATATCTACTCTAGATATCTTGGCCATGAAAAAATGCTGTTGAATGAATAAGCCATTGTGGTAACAGCATCAGCAATATGAAGAATGAGTCCAGTTGTCTCAACAAATCATGGAAAATTGATACATTTATAACACTCTGAATGCAAGGTTTTACAAATTTTCATTTGTTTTAATAGCTTCTTAAGCATCCTTGAAAAATTATAATCATAAATAGCTGAATTTGAAAATTTGAAAATTGCTGAACACAGTGAGATAAGCACTGTAATTAATTTGTATGGCTATTGATAATTAAGGCTGCTAATGCTGCAGCTGTTTTACAAATTTCAAAACTCATAATTAATTTCTGTTATATGACATTTATTAAATTCATTTTGGCAGAAGAACACATTTATGCTTGTTAAAACCAACATTACACTAATTCTAAAGTATTCTAGGATATTTTCTATAAGTAGGAAATATATGAGTCAAGATTAATCTAGAATTGTGTATGATATAGCACTTGGTTGTATGTATAGCATTTTAATGTATGAAGTTGCAGTAGTGAGGTGCTTGAGCAGGATCTAAATTAAATGCTGACTATAAAAGATCAGACACAACTTTTAGATACAACTACTTTTTTAACATGGATGATATCTCTTCTGTCAAGAATGTTTAAATTGTATGTTAATCTCAAAATAAAGTTTATAACTTTCTTATTTTCATTAAGTGGAAGAAGGTGAAATTGAAATATTTAAATCAGTTAATATAAGTACAAGAGAAAATTGTTCAGATTTAATTTTGAATAAAGAAACTATTTTTCTTCATGACCAATAATGATAGAATGAAATTACTCTTATCAGTAGAGGGACATATGCAATGGTGCACCAATAAGCCTACAAAAATTTGATTCATATGATTAATATTTCACTCTAAATTAAATGTATCAACAAGGAACGATATTATGTTATTTTTAATCATTAAGCTGATGCCTTATTGATGTACCTATATAAAAAACTCTATAAGAAATTTGAAGTACTAGATATCTAGATCTATTCACCAATCTGTTAGTTGTGAAGTTGCTCCACACCTCCACAAAAAAAGAGTTGTAATGATTTTCATTATTTATCTAAAGAAACTGTGTTGAATCAATAAGTAGTGTGCTGATCTACCAGCTGTAAATAAATAAAACAACCCAAGATCTATAAGGCTCTCCAGTTTCCAACTTCTTCAGCTTTTTGGAATTTTTATTCAGTTAGAAAAGTGCAATAAATATGATCTAATATTGCTATTTTTTATTTTCTTTTTTCTTCAATTTTTTCTCATCATCAGTTAAGATTATTTGATGGCAGATGGGATTTACTACATTGGACTGAAAAAAAAAACCTCTTACACGATACAATTTATGAGTAATTTAAATACCATTACTACAGCATTGAACAGGTTCCTGCCTGTCTGCTTTTATAGCAGCTGACATGTCACATGTGCTTTGTAATGTCAGCTGCCGGTTTTACATATGAGAATTGAGCTTAATTAAAACATTTCAACTATGCCTTTAAGAAAACAAGCAACCATTGAATTCATTAATGTATCAGATATTTTAAGAATTGGGGCGATACCATTATTTTTAGATTTTTTTTCTCTTAACACATTTAACATTAATCATTATGAGAATAATTTTTTTTTATTAAATAAAACCTATTTTTCTGGTTGATTATATAAATAAATTAAATATTAGTAAAATTCTGTATTAAATATGTTACTGTTGGGTATGAATTCAGATCTTAATGTAATTTCTTATATAGCTTTCAAATGTTTCATACTTGAAAACTCAACTTATTTAAAATATTCCCCTTTTTAAAAGAATTTGATTTTTTAAAAATTTCTGTAGTTTAAAATCATTAATTAAAGAAAAATTAAAAATAAAGATAGATTTCAATGCGGTTTCATAAAATGTATAAAACTGATATTTAACTAGCAATGGATTTCAACAAAGAGCCAGAAAGATACTGGTTAGTTAAACTGCCATTTTGTAGATTGTAAATTGAAGTGAAACCAAAATGTTTATATTTTGTTAAACAGAATAACCACATTGTAGGCAAATAATATTTATTTGAAGTGCTTAAAATATAATACCTAATAACATAAATAGTATAATACTTGAAAAGGAGAAAGTTAAATGCCACCAAATAACTTTACATTTACAAAAACTAGATAGAACAAAAACAGTGTGGCTTTGTTAAAGATACTGGAACAAGGAATGCGATATTCATGTTCAGAATGCTATCTGAGAGAGCAATAGAAATGCAGAAGGACCTTTATCTGTGTTTTATAGACTACTCAAAAGTATTTGACAAAGTAGGCCACAAAGACTTGATAGAGATGCTCGACAACCTTGACATTTTCGGAAAAGACATTAGGATAATCAAGAATATATATTGGCAGCAAACTGCTTGCACACTGATAGGAAGTGAATTCAGCAGGTATACAAAACCAGAAAGGATGTGTTTTCTCACCAAATCTATTCAACTTATACAGCGAAACAATTCTGAAAGAAATAAAACCCTTACCAGGATTCGTCACTGGCGACCACAATCTCAATAATATAAGATATGGCGATGACACCGTGCTGATAGCAGACATGGAAAGGAGAATGTAGGACCTCCTACATAAAGTAGCAAAAGAAAGCAAGAAGAAAAGACTAAGCATAAACTTCAAGAAAACTGAATGTGTAGTCATCAGCAAAAAGATCCCAAAATGCCAACTACAGGTCAGAGAAACTAAAATAAAAAAGAGTAAAGAAATTTAAATACCTAGGAAGCATGCTGACAGAGGATGGAAAGTGTGATGTTGAGATCCAAAGATGCATTGGTATGGCCAAGGATGCATTTCAAAAGCTATCCAGTGTACTGAAAGACAGGAAATCTCTTTGGAAACAAAAAAAGAGTGCTGGATTGCTATGTGATGTCTGTCCTTCTGTATGACAGTGAATGTTGGCCAATCTCATCAAGGATGAAGGAAAGGCTTGAGGCAGCAAATGTGGTTTACAGAAGGATGCTGAGGATACCATAAACTGAACATGTGACTAACAACGTGTTGGAGGGGACAGAAACAAGGAGAAAACTCATACTTAACATAAGGAAGAGACAGATGAGGTTTCTGGGACATGTAATGAGGAAGGAGGGCTTGGAGAACTTAATACTCACAGGACAGATAGAGGGAAAGAGAGACAGGAGAAAGCAGTGTGATACCTACTTGATAAGCCTGAACAACTGGATGGCAGTGCAGAATTTGGGAGATACCAAGAGGAAGAATTTTGAGAGTGACAAGAAACAGAGCCAAGTAGAAGTCCATGATCACCTACTTCCTGAAGGGACACGACACATGAAGAAGAATTATTAATGTACATGTTGCAATGTATTTTTATAAATTTTGGAGCAGAACACAATTTTAATAAGACAGAAATTAATTGTTCAGATTAAAATAATACTTGATAATAATAACTGGTTAGTTCATATTTTTCAAAGACTACAAAAGTATAAAACAATTAAAATTTTGTGGTATATAAAATGCACTTTAAATTCAGTATTTAATATGTTGGAAAAGACTATCATATATATTTACTCTAAAGTTGCATGTGTTATTAAAATAGACTGAGTCATAGATAGAAAGTTTTTTAATAAGAACTACTTTCAGCTTGTTGATTTTGAAGGTCAGATTTTGAAAAAGAATGTTTTGTATGCTGTAAAATATGGTTATATTAAAATAAGATATGAAATTCTATGAGTACCATTTTAACTTTAGAGTAATTTTATGTGACAATAAACTTTCACACTTACCAGAGCCAAAGCGTCCAAGGTGTTTTGCTTGTCGGGCTGCTGTGTTGTGATGAATGCATGCGTAAGCCCATGCCAGACAGTTCATCGTTTCGTCAGCTGCGTCCTCTCCCCTCACAAGTTTGATCAAAGAAAGGAATATTCTTCAACCTGTCATTTTATGCTGAGTGAGAACGAAGCCGACAGCAATGATTGGTGCATCAGCAATGGTTTTTGTCCATAAAAAGGGTCTGGTACAGTGGCTGTCAGAGTCATTGGGACCATGGTGATGTGTGCTGCTAGAGAGATTAGTATTGAGTTAAGACTGTTTATTTTTGTCTGGAAGCTTCAAACCCACATGTGGAGTGAGCGGTGTAACTGAAACCTAACAAAAATCTACTGTTTAACAACAAGCTATTTCGGCAAAATGGGAGACAAATTTGACCTAAAGCTAATCCCAGAGTTTGATGGTACCACTTCTGTTTTGAAAAGGGATGGAGTGGCAATTGAGGATGCATGCTGGTTGCGACCAATGAATGATGCTGCGCACATCAACCTGGCAGAACTGGACGCCGTACTAAAAGGAGTTAATTTGGCACTCCAGTGGAGGGTAACAAAGTTGCATCTGCAGACTGACTCATTATGCGTATACCATTGGGTGTCGGACACATTGACAAGCAAGGCCAGGTTTCGCACCAAAGCAGTCAGCAAGATGCTCATTAGAAGACGACTGACTACTGTTAAAAAACTTGTCACCAAGTACGATCTATCCATGGACGTAACACTGGTAACATCTAGCTGCAACCTTGCTGACAAATTAACTCAGATACTGCAAAGATGGTTTGACGCTGTAAAGAAGGATGTCAAGCCCGTATCACCAATGTGTGCTGCATCTGTGGAGGAGCTGGACGAGATAATGAGGATGCATCATTGTAGTGGGCACCCTGGCATAAGAAGAACGTGCTATTTTGTACAGCTAACTAATCCGTCAGTACCTACAAATACCGTAAGGACAGTGGTCAAGGGATGCTGAATATGCCAGTCAATAGACCCTGCACCAGTTAAATGGCAAAAAGGAAAGCTGGGAGTAAAACACACATAGAGCAGGCTGGGTATGGACATAACACATTACTGCAGCCAGAATTTCCTGATGTTGATAGATTGTGGGCCCACCAGATTTGTAGTATGGCGCCCATTGTCATGACAAGACTTGTCAAGCATGATCTGCCAATTGGAGTCAGTGTTCTATGAACGAGGACCTCCAGAAGAAATCCTCACTGATAATGACACTGCCTTCTGCAGCAGACAGTTCCCACACTTCCTGGACAAATGATGGATCCAGCATAGACTACGATGTGCACGTATGCCAAGTGGTAATGGCATAGCAGAAAAGTGCTACTGGAGTATAAAGAGAATCGCTGCCAGAAAGCAGTGCACAGTCATGGAAGCTGTATGCAGATACAACATGATACTGAAGGACAACGTATCTGTTTTAAGTGCCTTCGCTAATGCGATATATAGATACCAAGTACGAGTCAAAGGGATCAACAGCGAGAATGTGCCTGATAGACGAGAAGTGCGTGGATCATATGAAACAGAAGAGGCCATCTGGGTAAAGCCTCCCAATAGTCGGTGCACAACTCAATTCAAAAAAGCTCATGTCACCGGTATAGTATGTGAGCACACCATACTGGTTGATGGACTCCCACGACATGTGAGGGATCTGCGACCTGTCCTCAACACAACCCCTCCATAAGTGACGGTGAGAGGGATTCATCAGAAGGCGAAGTGCTAATCGAGCCTGTAGTTAGCAATTTACACGAGGGTCCATCAAGTGGTCCTGATAGCTCTGACAGTTCGACTTAAAGCTCACCTGAAGAAGTTCAGATAATGTCCCTTTGGAGAAGCACCCAAAACAAAAGACCACAACCGCACTGTTATTTGTGTCATCAGGAGACCAGGGGGAAGTGTGACAATAAACATTCACATTTACCAGAGCCAAAGCGTCCAAGGTGTTTTGCTTGTCAGGCTGCTGTGTTGTGATGAATTTGTGCATAAGCCCACGCCAAACAGTTTGTCATTTCATCAGCTGCGTCCTCTCCCCTCGCAAGTTTGGTCAATCTTTCTTCAACCTGTCATTTTATGCTGAGTGAGAACAAGGCCGACGGCGATGATTGGTGTGTCAGCAATGGTTTTTGTCCATCAAATGGGTCTGAGACAATGGCTGCCAGGGTCATTGGGACCATGGTAATGTGTGCTGATAGAGAGATTAGTATTGAGTTAAGACTCTGTTTATTTTTGTCTGGAAGCTTCAAACCTACGTGTGGAGCGAGTGGTTTAACCAAAACCTAACAGAAATCTACTGTTTAACAACATTTTATATGCAGTATAAAGATTTTAGATGGATTCTTTAACTAAAGATCACCTGATCAGGCAACTTATTTAGAAGTGAAATTGATGCTACCAAGCTAAAAGATCTTAGAATCATTGAAGGTATTTTAAATGTCTTCTTTAGTTATAAGAAGCATAAAACATTATGAGAATGACCAATATATATATATATATATATGTATATACAAGATGTTATCAGAAATTTCTTTGAACTTGCAGTGATTATACCATTCAAAGAATAGGCACATGAAGATAACACTTATTAATGCTTAGCCAATAGGGTTCATGCTATTTCAAAAATCCTGTAATCTATTAGGGTTGTTGGGGTACCAAATATGCAGCAGTTATAGAAGTGATGTGTCCTAGGCAAGATAGCCTGATTGAGCTTAATTTTCTCCAGACTGGTTTGAATTTAGAATTTTCATCTTTGTAGACTGATTACCAACTAAGGCTAGTCTTTCTATTTACCAACAGTTGGGGAGAGAAAAGATAGATTCATACCTTTGTCAAGGGTATTTGCACATAAGTGAATGTAACAAAACTGACTGGAATTTGAACTTGGCTTTCCAATTTCTCATCCATTACATTACCATGCGTCCATTATTACACAAGGTTTTGTAATGTTATGTTAAAATGGCTCTGCAGTCTCTCTGATGACTGACAAATTCAAGCAATGTGTCTGCATCAAATTTTGTCTAAACCCTGATAAATCTGCTACCAAAACTCTTGAGATGCTTTTAGCCAACTTTTTATTCATCAGACGCAGTTTTTTTTGGCATACACATATCAAAGCTGTTGAATGTCAGTTTCAGGTGATGGCCAATCACCAGCAAGGTACCAGAAAATATTGAAAAAATTTGTGAATTCTTCCCTGAGGACTGTCATCAAATAAGCAATCCACTTTCTTGCATGATTGGAACCATTTCTGAAGTCTACCAGAAGATCCTCATAGAAAACTTGAACATGATGTTACTGTAGATTTTTTTCCATCTCTTAACACACTGTCAAAAGCATCTGTATATGATATTAGGGGTATGGTAGCTGATTTTAAATTATATATGAAATATATTAGTTACTAGAATAATGACTAATATGAAACCTACATAACGCTTTGTATTCTGAGACAAATTATTGTTTCATACTTCTAAAAGACTTATTTTGAGGGAAAATGTGTGTTACATAGGATTTTTTTCCATTCTGTCATTCAATTATCTATCATTTGTCTGATGTATTGAATTTATATATCATATTCTCTCATAAATTGCTAAGTGAATGTTTTAATTGAATCTTGTTCTGTGTAGAGATTTCTGTTTTATTGGAGAATATATATTTTTTCTTTTTATTGTCTTATTGTTTTTTATTGTTTTTATTTAATTGCAAATATCTCCACTTCATTGTCTTTTTCTCTATCCTTTCTCTGAACTTTTATTTATGCTTTTTATTTTTTCAATATTTTGTTGACAGTGTTAACTTTACTTCCTAATCTCTAATGAGCAAAAGCCTATTAAGCCTGCAGGATCATTTATTTGTTGGAGTGATTTCCTTTATTGCATTAAGAACAAAAAGAAGGAAACAAAATAAACAGGCTTGAAAACAAGATATGATAGCAGAAATAATGTTGATAGAGAAACTGATCATAAATATCTTTATATCTTGTTATTTGACAGATTAAATTTTAATGCTAGTTTCATTAAGGATATTCAATATTAATTGATGACCAAAGATGAATCAGTAGAAATGTGGATATAATTTTTATATTTGTTGATGAGGTAGCTACCACATCAAAAAATAGTTTCACATTTTTATCACTTGGCATGTGCATATTTATACATTCTTTGCTACAATTTAAAAAAGTCTTCATTTTGTCATGCACACACATACACTAATGTTACAGACCAACAAACACACATTCAAATACTTTACCATCCATGATTTCTCACACATATTTTTTAAAAAATTGTCCATTGTTTTAATACACTTGACACATGTATTATTAAGTATGCAGACATATAAACAGACAAGCGTTTATATATATATATATACATATATATATATATATATATATATATACTTATAAAATTTTCCACATACATTTCAAAATAATTGTCTATTGATTTATTACATATAACACATATCTGACCAACCAATAAGAATCAACCCCAAATAACATTCCAGTATACTGTCTCTTTGCAGAAATTTTTATTTTCTCATCTTTAACTTGATCTCTGAAGAAGCTTTAATAAAAGTGAATCATTTTAGATTGAAACATGTTTCCTACCTTGTTCTTTATTTATTCTATCACATCTATCTATACTATAAATAAAAATAAAAAATGTAGTTTTAATAAATTTATTTATTAATAAATTAATTTCTGACTTTTTTCACAGTAAATTTATATCAAGGATCATACAGTGTATCGTCTTATCAATATATCATTTAAGAAAATTATTGCTATTACAATGTAGGATATTTAAAAACAACAGTGATAAAAACAAAAGTTTTATAAAACTGGATGGCATCAACTAGATTGAGCGCCTAGACACACTGGATGCCAGAAATTTAAAATTTAAATCTCAATGTAAGCATCTCTGCATCTTCAGTGTTCTACATGATATATAACTATAGTCAACGTTTATTGTATTTATCTCCCACCCCCTAAATAAAAACTTTATTAAGTCTGAAGAAGTTCTTTCAAAGGACAAAACAAATCATATGAGATTTTTTTCTATTTTGTCATTCAATTACCCCCATATATAATACTTATTTATATGTAATTATATAAATGATATCTAAGCTTTTAATCTGTAAAATTAAACTTCTGATTAACTTTGCACTTGCTTATTCTCTTTAGCACTGAAGCAACAATGTCTGAAGCTTTAGGTTTCAGTATGTGTCTATTTGGTAAAGTGTGTGATTATATATTTGATGAGAAAAAAATACAAATTAAAATTCAAAGGAAAGCACAGCTTCTCTAATTGTTTTCAATCTTATTTATTGATGTTTCTATGTATTTTTTTTCCTAACCCAAAATAGATTAATTTTATTTGTTTGTATAAATAAAGTCAAACATTGCCTAATTGATTGGAACAGAACTGACAAATTGATTTGGATTCTGCTTTTTATTTTTGTCATTTTATATTAGTGCATGGGAAAGGTACGAACCTTAACTTCTCTCATTATGCTTTGTGTCTAGCAGTACTATCTCTTACTCCCCAAAGAGAACTTAAACTGTATTTATAAATTATATTTATTGAGTGAACATGACTAAGTAACACCTATTAAAAATAAACCATTTTAGTCTATTATAAACACTTGGGACATGAATAACCAAGATAAGATAAACTTATTTTATAGAAATTTTAGATTTCTAGCATAATTAAAACTTCTGCAAATGTTGAAATTCTTATTTCCCATTTATCTTCCAGTTATTGGCTTGGAAATTGGAATCAGCAAACTAAGTACAAAATTTAGCCTTGTCTATTGCATTCATTTTCACAGAAATACTCTTATTTAAGGGCTTGAATCCATCTCTTTTCACCAGCCCCCCCCCCTCAACATCAGCTATAGCTTAAATATTACGGCTTCTGGTTTAATCTTAAGTGGCTGTCAGACTAGAAGAAAGCCTATTCTGAATTCAGAACTATTGGGAATGCAATGGGAAACCACTCAACTATATTTTGCAAAAAATTTTAGTAATTCACAGAAAAAGAATCTGTGGAGAGCCATGGTCACTTAGGTCCTGAAGAAACATTACATTAAATAAATGCCAGACAAATAAGAAAAATATAAATTAATAGAAAATATTTCTTTCCTCAATGATAAATCAAGTTTAGTCTCACTTCAATTAACTATTGTCATTGAACAATTTGTTAATTTTTAATATTTCCATAACAAATATAGTCAGTCAGTTAAGTGCCATACATGATACATGCTTGGGCGATCATGTCTCGAAAGAGACATGACTGACTGGGCAGAAGATTATCCCGCAGTAGGTTGTCATTACTTTCTGCGGTAGACTGGTTGCTAGCCAAGGCTGTAGAACCCAATCTGTCCTGTTACTTAACCCATAACTGGAGGAAAGAGACAGATTAATACCTTTCCCAAGGTTATTTGTGCATATGTGAATGCAAGGAATTCAACAAATATTCAACAAATATAGTATTTTACCTTAACTGAATTGTGTCCATTTAGGTCTGCTGCCAGGGGTGCTGCTGTACTTCCTGAAAATGATTTTCCTCTACCACTTCTCAAAGCCCTCTGTCAATGAGACTTGTGTCCATTAGATATTTGATGAAAGTGCTAAATACCAAGAAGACCTCAATTATGAATTTCTAGAGGTTTAGTGTAATTCAGTTGATTGCTGCTATATTAAAATATCTTCACATAAATCTTTAATTGAAGAAGCAATTCACTTATGACTTTGGGTCAGTTCATTTTTGTATAAACACTGATTCAAATGACCTTTCCAACTGGGTAACATTGTAACCTCAATAATATAAATATCACATGCTTCTCTTTCATTAGCATTGATAAAAAGGATATTCCGATATTGCATATTTTGTTTTTTTATTATTATTTATATTCCTTATATAGGCTTATTCTTAAAGTTAAATTCTCAACAGCTTAATAATTTCTAGGTCATCATAAATATTTCTTTCTTTGAGTTTCTCCATCTATGCCTAGAATATTATTCTCAACCTGTTTCAATATCTTTTTTTACTTTCTAATCTCAGACTATTGAAACTTCAAAGAAAATAGAAATAGACTTATTTACTGTAAAATATATTCTTGGTAGCTACATTTAACCCATTTATTTATATAGATCAGCTTTCTCTTAAAGTTCATTAGTTTTTATTAAGCATTAAAGTAGTAATCAATGTAAAATCTTGTCATGTATGTGAATGAGAAAATATGTAAATTATTTTTGTTCTCTGACAAATAGAACATTTTATATGTGATGTATCTCACAGTGTAATGACAAAACATTTCTGCAAATTAAAAAATATGCAAAGATGAAAATAATTGGAGGATTATAAGTAATTTGTTATAATTAGTCCTGTAGTAAAAATTGTTTGTTCTTTTGTAGTAGAATCTTAAGACTGTGTTTTTGTGTTGACTGGTTTCAATTAAACTTTTGCAATTTGTAGATTAGGATTAAAAAACGATTTTAAAAAAATACAAATATTTGTATGTTTCTCCCTTTTATAATAGACGTGTGTGTGTGTGTGTGCGTGCCTCCTGACATGCTCATGGAGAGCGAGACAGTAGTGAGGCAGTATTACTTCAGATCATTAGAGAGACAATAGCAAGGCAGCATCAGCTAAGTTCATTCCCTTTACTACCAGTTATTAAACTTTATTATCAGTTATGAAAGCCCTTGCTTCCTGTTTACTCTCTAACACTGCCTTATTATTTTATCTTTTTTACAATAATTATGTCGTCAAATAGTGAAGAATATATATATATATCCTCTCTATTATAATGAAGACTGTTGTGTGTGTGTGTATATTTATATATGTATAAAACTTAGAAGTAGTACAAACAAATGGGTTAACAGTTCACTGTTCGTAGTAATTTACTTTTTGAAGAATGCTTGATACTTAGTAGAGCAAAATTTATAGTAATATTTTTATTATAATTGTTTATAATAAAGTATAGTTGACTGCAACATAAGAGCTTCAGTTTCAGTATTATTGTTAGTACTTCATCAGGCAATGAAATATTTCTCTGTTAGGAATTGTTATATATAGAACTTTAAAATTTAGAAACAACACAGTTGTTATCATATCCAGTCAATTAAGTGGAGGTGGTTCTGTAATTTAAAAGGTTGAACTAAACCAATGGAAAGTAAGGCAATGATGGGTAGGGGAATGTGTTAAGAATGGTGGGGTGTGGTGGGGTGTGGTGGAAAAATAAAATTTCTTAGAAAGCTAGAAAACATGGCCCATGTAAACATTTACAAGTTCTAGTTTTTTTGAATAATTTTCATTTTACAGTAATTGCTAATAGTATGTAGAAAATGATGTGCTGTATGCTTACTATTAAAAATACAATGTACTAATACCAAAGAATTTAAATGGGTTCTTGGTACAACTAATATAATTTCTTTTTTTTGCTGTAGGATTTTCTATGGTAGAAAAAATGCATAGGTAGACTTTTCTTTTGTAATGGACACTCAATCAGTTTTCAACAATTGCAAATATTGGTATTTAATCTTTAATATTTTAGGTGGTTGTTGATTGCTTAGGTTGTTATACTGATTTACAATTCTATTATTATGCTTTTTGATGATCTCAAGATTATCCATACAGCTATAACTCAATTTATGAGTATTTCTGTTAAAAATTTTGCTAAGGGGGTTAGTTTTAGGGAAGTGTTTCTCGAGTAATTTTAGGAATTTATGTCTTAACTTAGTACTAATCATTTGGTTAAAGGGGGGGGATACCAAATGATTTTTCTACTTCTATTATTCTTGTTATTATTATTATATTTGTTGTATTTGATGTTTAATTGTAGTCACTGTTTTTGAGGGCAGTGTCATAAAATTTGATGTGTTTATAAAAGATATCTTCACTAGAGGAATTGTTACTTATACTGTTTTCAATAGAGGAGGGTATGTGTTTGATGATTGATAGGAGGGGGATTAGATTTAGGGTGGATGTATATAGAATTGGTGTTAGTTTTTAAGTAGGGTGGTTGTGGTGCATTGGATATCGGCTCGGAATGAGAAATCGGGGAGCCGAGTTCGAATTCCAGCTGAATTCATTGCATTCACTTACGTGCAAATACCCTTGGGAAAGGTATTAATCCATCTCTTCCTTCCAGTTATGGGTTAAATAACAGGACAGATTGGGTTCTATAGCCTTGGTCGGCAACCAATCTACCGCAGAAAGCAATGGCAAACTACTGCGGGATAATATTCTGCTCAAGCAGGTATCATGTATGGCACTTAACTGACTGACTGAGTAAGTATTATCAACTAGATCAAGTGTTACATCTAGGAAGTTTACTTTTTTAAGATTGGTTTTAATAGTAACCTTAAGATTTAGTCTTTTCAAATCCCGATGTATTAATTTTCTAATTCTGTTAGCTTTAATGTTATTGGAATTCTTTACAACCATAAGACCATCATCCCTGTACAATCCTATGCTTTCAATATTGATATCATTATATGCCATAAGTTTGTACAAAATAAATAGACCAACGGGGTCTGAAAACACAGCATAGTCTATTTATTTTGTACAACCTTACAAATATGGATATATAAGACAACTGTCTTGTTTCTAAATTTTAACTTTCTATATATAACGATTCCTAACAGCAAAAATATTTCACTGCCTGATGAGGTACTAACAAGTAGTACTGAAGTACAACAGCTCTTGTGTTGCAGTCAACTATGTTTTCTTATAAATACTTATAATAAAAATATTACTATATATATAATAATCCTCTCAAATATTTTGCTGACATTTTTATGGTAGGCATACACTTGTTAACTTATAAAATATAAATTTAGTCATTGTTCTTTTAAATATGCATTGTTAAACGTGATCAACATTTTGTGTCTATTATATTTAATGATCTTTTCTTCTAATGTAAACATATCCTTTCACAAATATTTTTTGTTGTGTGTGAATAAATTGTTCAAAATTCATGTGTTGTCCCAAGCTTTTGACTCACAAAAAAGTTGTCATTGGTAAAGTGGCAGATGAGAAAAGAAAATTAAAAATGTCTTAAAAAGTAGATTGCATGATTATTTTTATAAGTGTCATTAGTTTTGAAAAATTAAATTAAATGAAGCTTAATGCAGAAAGTTATGTGATACCAATGTGTGATAACATGTATAGAATAGTAAATATGTTTTGAATAATGATAATAAAGTTGCAGAGAAAAAATATATTCTGATATAGAATTTAAAGACTATTTACATGATTTACATTATTCAGTTTGTTGCTCTCACCTTTGTCACCATATTCATGTTGTTTTGGTTGTTGTACAGGTGATTAGAATTTTGGACTAAACCCTTTATTTTATTCACTGGGAGAGTGTTCTCATTCCATAAGCCATACCAGATGTCTCAGTTATCTTTATTTAACTCAAATCTCTAAGTTTTTTTTCACCACTACTGTAGTTAGGTATTGAACTCCTAACTCTTTTGAATTCAACCAACACTTTTATCTACTGGGCCATGTGTCTTTGAGGGCATCAGTATATTTATAGAATTTAAAATTTCAATGAAATCTATTGATTTGCTTCTACTTATTTTATTGCTTTTTCCTACGCTAGAAATTTTTGCAACACACTGGCACATGTTGAAATCCTTGTAGTATTTATTATTGTTGAAATTATCACTAACATTTTTTCTCAAGATTGCAAACTCTACATTTTGTTTGATTTTGCAAACCAATTGTTTTTTAAATTTTCTTTAATTTTACTTGTAAAAATTAATGAAAATTCATTGTTTTAAGCTTAAAACCAATTTGTTCCCCCTTATCTGTTTGCTATTCTTCCCAAAGTTTGGTTATGATCAGTCAATGTATGGCTATTTTAGGTGTCATGGACAGACAGACTAATGATACTCACAGAATTATAT
Source organism: Ascarosepion bandense (assembly GCA_037127315.1). Lineage (NCBI taxonomy): Eukaryota > Metazoa > Mollusca > Cephalopoda > Sepiida > Sepiidae > Ascarosepion > Ascarosepion bandense. The sequence goes on along the minus strand of JBBBDQ010000651.1, from coordinate 8,606,356 downwards.
ATAAGAATTGTTTGTATTACTTTATACTATTTTGTTTATTGTTTAAAATAATGTATAGTTTTAAGATGAGGTCTGTTAAAAATATCTGCTGTTGCTAAGAAAACTCAGTTTACCCATAGAGTAGAGAGAGATCGTTTTCCTGTTCATTGCAGTTTCTTTTTGATTCTCTAAAGGTTGGTCGACATCTCTTACAGAGATTGCTATCAACTATTCACAGAAAGAAAACAAACCTCAATGTCTCAAGTACATCAACAGCAAAACCCAATAATCTATTTTCTCCTTTCTATGAACAACAACAATATCAGAATCTCACAATAAGCACAGTAGCAGTAGTGAAGATGTTTGTTCCAGTTCCTCATTATTGGTTTTTATATATATATATATATATATTTGCTCTAAAGGTCTGAGTTAATCTTATAGCCACAAAGCTAGGAAGCATCTCATTTGATTACATATTAGACACTATTTTCACTTGATATTTTTATTTTCTTAAACAATTCCTTATCCATGGAGACATCTCTTCTATATCTACCCTGAAGGTCAAAAATCAAACTCTTTTCAAGTTTGTAAAATGTTAGAAAATACTTTTTAGAAAGCTACAAATGAAATGTATTTGTTACAATAAAATATTCTATTTAATAAAGAATCTGTTGTAAAGAGATTTAGAATAAGGTATGTGTTTTTGTCTTGTGCACTAGGCTTATGGCCATATCACATTTAAACACTAGTTCTTGTACAATCACTGAAGTTAAGAAACATTGAGCCTGGTCAGTAACTGAATAGGTGACCCCTTAGGAACAGTAAATGCTGTAATCTTGAACATGCAGGTAGTGTAATAGATATAGGCTTGGAAGCGGAAATCGAAAAGCTAGTTCCAATTTCAGTCCTAGTCGGGTTTCTTATTTTCACTTTAGCACAAATACTACTGGGAAAGTTATGAATCTACCTCTTCTGCTCCCCCCCACACTTATATTAAGAAATCATCTTTATCTTCAAAAATCCTTATTATCTCCAACAAATTCTTACAACCTAAAATTTTTTATGGCTTTAAATAACCTGCAAAAAATAAACCAATCAATTAATCTTGTTCACTTATTTCTAAAATTCAGCAAAAAATATGATTTTGTTTGTTGTTTATCTATCTATAGGTATGTAGAATAAGATAAGTAAACTGTTAAGTTCATTAAAGGAAGTTTTATTTTTGTTTATAATCTACTCACTAATATAAAACATATATAAATATATATTTCTTGCTCTTAAAGTGATACAAAATATTCTTGTTTACTATGAATTTTACTATATTTTACTTTAACGAGTTGTTTAATGGCAAATTTATAGCAGCCAGATATTTTTTGTAAATATGTGTATCAGATGTATTTCCCGTTGAATATGTAGGGGGCATGAAGAAATGACGCTAATAACTTTAATTACTCCACCTACAACTCTTGCTGTATTATATCAAAAGGTGCCAGTCATAAATAATACATTGCATGATGGTATTTGATCATATGTATACATGAGTACATGCTTGTTTTAATACCTAAAGAGGATATACAGTACATTAGTATGAAGTCTGAGTGCTGTTGATGCACTCATTATTAGGGTACCTGTGCACATATAGATCTATAGATGTGACTATTTACCCTTGTCATGTATTATTACCTGTGCATTTAATAATGAGTAAATTGAAACATTTGTTCTGTGTTGTAATTTTATTTTCTGTCATTATATTTTTAATTTTTTAAATAACATACATAAATATTATTTTTAGTATTGTTTTCTATAATATAGAAAAGAGTGGAAAGCTCTTGTATATGAAGGAGTCATTTTGCAATGCTATTAATTAATGGTGGATTTTATGGAAAGAATTTAAATTTTTGTTTGTGAAAAACATTTGGATATAATAATTTTCTATGTGACAATTTTGTGACTCAACTTGTTTTAAAACTGACTTTGTGAGAAATAAGCAAATTCTTGGCACGTTGCTGGAAAGAATGGATTACATATTCAGGCTTATTTTTTCATAAGCATTTTTTTCTGGTATTCTGAATATTTTTCTAATTGCAAATACAACCTTTCTGAAATATGGAATTCTGAAATTCCATATTGTGATTATCAGTGATTTATAAACCACACTAAAAGCTTGGCTGTAGTAATACACATATACATTCCTATTTTAGTATGGAAAACTTAAACTCAGTGGAAATAGAGGTGAGTAGTAACTGAGCAGTACTAAATAAGAATGAGATATTTGTAGATATGGAGAGTGGAATGGGAACAATCTAACTCCATAGATTAAATAAAGGGTTCAATTAAAAATTCTCTGAAGATTCCAAGCACCCAATGAAGGCTGGAGGGCCCAAACAGTGTGATAATATCAACAAAGATGAGGACAATAGTTCAAATGTAAATAATGTTAATACACACATACATAGTTTGTCTTGACAGTCACAATGCAATGTTGATTTCTATGTACACACACAGAATCATATTCTCAGATTTCACATCCAGTCAATTGTAGATCAAAAATATTTAAATATTTGAAACGATTTCAGAAAACTTTAAAAACTTGAATTTACTGTATACAGAATCCACTCAAATGAGTCAGTGTGTAAACAACCCTTGCTATAGGCTCTTGCTATTTCACAGAACCTTAGTCTTTCTCTAGCACTTGTTTGACCATTGTGAACTCTTTGCTTTTCTGAATAAAATTTAAAATAGAAGCTTGTTTGAAAAAATTCTATTTTAAATATTCCTTTTAATATTAGCACTGAAAATTTTATTAAAATGTTGATTTTTTTAAAGGATTTTTAAAATTGAAGACTTTTTTCACTTACCAATTTTCCAATGCAAATTATTTTTTGTTTTGAAAATAAACAGCAAAATATCTCAAATTTTATAAAGTGCACACAAATAATTTTATATTGGAAGTTTTTCAATTTTTCTTTTTACTAATGATTTTAGTTTTATACAATTTTTCTTTTCTCAGTTGAACTCTTGTTCATACCTACAGTAAGACAATTAATTACATAGCATTTACATTGTGAAAACCAATTAATTTTTTTCAGTCCTTGACTTTGTTTCAGATTATTTTATTACATAATGATAAAATATGCATCTGTCTACTTTTTTATTCTATTTTGAAAATTTAGCACTAACCCTTGTATAATGACTATTTATCAGTTATTTTCTGCAGGCTTATGATTTGTATTCTTTGTGACTTACTCAAGACTGAAAATGTTGACTATGTGTAAAAGCAGTTTAATCCAAAAAATCTGTATAACAAACTGAAAGTGGTAAGTAGTTATAAAACAGAAAAATTTAGAATTAAATAAAGATATTAAATCTCATTTGTTTGATGATATATATGTCTATTTACTCAGCAGTTTGTCTGTTACCCTGATATAAACTGATTTATATTAGCTTTTATTAGTGTAAATTGATATCAATTTTAAAGGAATTGTTTAATGGGTTTTAAGCACTTATTTGTTTTTGTCTAGGGTTACAAATTTTATTTTTGTTCTGCAAAATATATATGCACAAGAAGATTTATTTTCTCATAATGAGATGCACCTTGTAAAATTCAAGATAAAAGTTTGTAAAAAACAGTTTATTGCAAAATGGAATATATTGGAGTAAAGCTGACCGAGTACTGAATTTTATTAAACACTAATGCAACTAATTAATGTTAAGTGTGATTTTGTAAATATTTTATTCAGATAAAATTGATGAATAAAATACTGAAAGCATAACAGTCTGTAAGTATAAAAAAAAGAAAAATAGTGACTATTATTTTATGAAAGGGGAAAAACAAAATGTATTACTTATGTGGGTGATTACAATAAATAAAATTTACACTTTGCGATAAATATTTAAAATGTTTTTTCACTATTAAGAAAAAATAATCCATTCTTTCTGTGCTGTGATTTTTATATATTTTTTATTTTTGTGATATTTCTGAATGAACAATGAACAATTATATTAAATTTGTCATTTTCTGTCTATTTGTAGTCAGAATATAACCAAATAAATTTAGGTATTTTCAACTTTTAATTATTTACAGGTATTACTTTTTCTTCCACTATATACAGGGTGTAAAGGATAAATTGGCAGTAATTTCAATCCGCAATTTAGGTTTTTTAAAGCAGCATTATCAATCTGAAATGTTAGTTGCTGTACTCTTTAGAGTCTGAAGTCCAGATTAGCCACCTAAAAATACTAACAAAATGAGTGCCAGTGTAGAATTTAACCATAAAATGGTTATTGCTGACTTGTTCTGCACCGGGCATAAGACGTCTGATATTATCAGAGACACTGGCTATGCTCCTAGGACTGTTTATCATGTTGTAGTAAACTTAAGGGAAGGTAAAGACATGCAAAGGAAAGCTCACAGTCCAAGAAGTGATAAAATCCACACCAGAAGGTTTCTCAGTGGCTTGAAACAATCCATTGCAGAAAATCCCTCACAGTCAACGGCTGACCTGGCAAAAAACCGGAATGTGACCAAAATGACCATTTTTAATGCAGTACGGAAAGATCTTGGGAGGAAGTCATATTGCAGACGATCTTGTAACATTCTTACAGCGAAATCTAAGACCATTCGTAAAGAGAGAAGCCCCTTGCTACTCAATCACCTAAAACACCATGGTGGTACCGTTTGCATTTTTGTGGACGAGAAAAAGTTCGTGGTAGACAAAGTCACCAACCGCAGAAACTCGAGAGTTATTGTCATTGAACCTTCTTGTGTTCCTCCAGTCATGCAGAGTAAACACCCTGCCTCTGTCATGGTGCTTGGAGCTGTTGCCAGCAATGGAAAAGTCATGCCCCCTCACTTCATTGGAGTGGGCTTGAAGATCAATACAGCGGAATATCTGAAGTTTTTGGAGGAAGTTTTCTTACGCTGGATTAAGAACTATGATCCTAACAAAGTGATGTTCATCCAGGACTCTATACCTGCTCATGGGTCAAAAACAGTGCAGACCTTCTTGAAGAGAGTTGCTGCTCTTTGTGCCCTCAAATATCTGGCCCTCTAGTTTGCCAGATTTGAACCCCTGCGACTATTGGTTATGGGGCGATGTTGAGAAAGTCTCTAATGCTCACCCCCATAACAGTGTGGCCTTCCTGAAGACCTCCATAAGGTGAGCATTCCACGCTATCAAGAAAGAGTCAGCTGTCAAGGCCTGTTGTATTTTTAGGGCTCGCATTCAGCAAGTTGTGGACGCAGGAGGTGGATGCATAGAATAAAATGTTTGTATTTAATAAAACAGTTAAATAAACATACACAAATCTTAAATGTCTTTAAATATTCATTCTTTATCAAGGTTTAAAGTCTGAGATCTCAAACTGCCAATTTATCATTTACACCCTGTATAGTTGCTCCTCAACTGCAGTAGTCTGCTTTTTGATTTCAGTCAAGATCATTTTTGCTGTTGTAATGGCAGGTCATGATAATGTAACTGCAAAAATTTTAGCACACTATTTTTCAGTAATTAAAGTCACCTGCAGGGTAAACATTTTTACTTGGGAAATGAGGCCTTTTTTCTCTTTTTATTTGTGCATTTTGAAGTCATAATAAAAAATTTGTAAAAGTTGTTTTCTACTGAAAAAAGATTAATATTTAACTAAAAAATAACAGGACATCGTTATCTTAGGCAGGAACAAGTAAATGACATGTCGAAGAAAGGAATTTGGATAATTATGTTAACCTATTCATCTAAACAAATAATAATTTCCTAAACGAATTTCTTTCTTTAATTTATGTCTACTTAAAGTTTGTTAAATATGGATAAACTATAAAACTGTCCCTGGTCAAAGAATTGTATAAACGGTGAGTATGTTGTAAAATGTAAGGCATTAAGTTTTCTATGTGATACATTAGTTTTAAAACAATAAGAATAGATTTAATTAAATATTTTCATTTTTAGTAAGTATTTATAGAATTATTATTTCATTTGTTAACCCATTAACTGCAATGATGGAAATTCCTGTCATCTGTAATTAATAGGTTAATATTTTTAAGTATTTCTGATCTATCACAAGAAAAGCATAGAAATTCACTTGATGTCTTAACAAAATCATAACACACAATAACCAATCAACACCTGTTGTCAACAAAATTTGTTTTAATTTACTCTAATTTTTACACAAGCACAGTAATACAGAAAAGAAAAAAATAGTTTATTTCTGTCTGAATAACTCTCAGTATAATTGTCTTGTTTTGTGGCAATTTGTTCAGTTATCTAACAATTAAAAGCTCTGTTTGAATGCCTCAGCCAACAGACTAATTTTATATACCATTTCTAATGTTTTATACTATTTACATTTTTCAGACTGTTGTCTTTATCTTTATTGTCATATTCACAATATTTTAGTTGTAGTATACTCCAGCCTTCTTCAAGTGATTGAAATTTTGGACCAAATCATTATTTCATTCTCAGAGTAGACTGTCCTAATTCCACATACTATGCCTCTTCCGGATATCTCAGTTTCAGTTATTTTTCTTTATCTAGAAGAGGCATGGCACATGGAACTAGAATAATCTATCTTGGTGGATGAAATAAAGGGTTTGGTTTTAAATTCTAATTGCCTGAAAAGGGCTGGATTCTGCAACAGCCGATAAATCCTGTAAATGTAAATAGTTACTGTACTATACTTATCTGCCCTTGGCATTTTGTTAGTGTAATTACTTCCCTTACTTGCATTCGTCAGTTGACGAATTGCTTAGTCAGGAAATGTTTTGTTGATTAAATCCTTGTTAAGGAAAACCAGTCTTGTCAACTCATTTCAATTTAATCAACAAAACATATTCAACAGTATGGATAAATACTTGAAGCCGGAACGTTTGGGCACCCCTCCTAATACAACATCCTCAAGTAAGCACTTTAATCACTGGCTTCGAAGTTTCTCGTCGTTCCTACGTAAATTGTTGACCCTAACATCCATACTGATTTGGATAAACTCGATACACTGATAAACTGTATTTCTTCTGAGGTATACGAATACATTGCTGAATGTGATACGTTTGATAGTGCAGTTAACCGTCTGAAAGAACTGTACATAAAACCTCCGAACGAAGTTTTCGCCCGGCATTTACTTGCCACTTGCGGCCAAAAAGAGGAGGAAAATATTGACGAATACGTGCAAAGACTACAGTTACTAGCGAAAGAATGTAGCTTTAAACCAGTTGATGCGATTCAAAACCGAGACGACTGTGTCAGAGATGCATTCATCACAGGTTTACGTTCAAACGTTATTCGACAACGGCTACTTGAAAACAAAACACTGCATTTAAATATAGCTATCGACCAAGCTAGAGCGCTCCATGCAGCTCAGAAAAATTCAGAAGCATATACATACACTCAAACACCAATTGTGGGTGCAGTTTCTCAGGAAAATAACTGTACCGGTGTCCAGTCAACGGTCCCCATTAATGCTTGTTGTGCAGCTTCGGCTAACACCAAGTATACGTGTTTTTTTTGTGGAGGACCTCGTCATAACAGAAGTGTGTGTGCAGCAAGAAACGCTACCTGTTTTAAATGTAAAAAAGAAGGCCATTTCTCAAAAATGTGCCGTTCGAACCCAAATACGACATCTGCTGCAACATGCTCTCACAGACTCGCGACAATGTTGATATCCAACACTACGTCTGCCTCCTTAGGATCCCTAAAACAGGCTGCATTATACGTATTGGTCGGGAAAAATGGCGCCGGTACGGCGCTAATGGATACGGGGAGCTCAGGATCCTTTATCTCCCTCAGTTATGTGAGGAAACACAAAATACAAATAAAACCTGCTACTGGTAACGTGTCCATGGCGTCATCATCACTTAAAGCTTCTATCAAAGGACAGTGTACGGTGGATTTGAACCTTCTGGGTGAGTGGTATCCAAATGTAAAACTTTCAGTTCTACCCAACCTCTGCTCTGATATTATTCTTGGCCAAGATTTCATGTCACAACATTCCACTATATCTTTTGCATTCGGTGGCTCTAAGAAAGATCTTGAAATCTCTCATCCTATCTCCTGTAGTGTGCCCTCGGCATTAGTGGACACACCATCTTTATTTTCCAACATTGATCCAGACTGTAAACCTATTACAACTAAATCTAAAAGGTGTGGAGAGGGTGACAGACGTTTCATACAGACTGAGATTGAGAAAATGATCAGAGAGGGTGTAATTCAGGAAAGTACTTCCCCTTGGAGGGCTCAGGTTTTAATAGTAACAAATGAACGTCAAAGAAAGAGACTAGTAGTCGATTATAGTAGAACAATTAACAGATTTACTAGATTGGATGCTTATCCATTACCAAGAATGGATGACTTAGCCCAGGAAATATCAAAATTTAAAGTTTATAGCTCATTGGATCTGAAGAGTGCATATCACCAGATACCAATAAAAGAAGAAGATAAGCCTTATACAGCATTTGAAGCTAACGGTAAACTTTACCAATTTTGTAGAATTCCTTTTGGAGTGACCAATGGTGTTGCATGTTTCCAAAGGATAATAGACAAGATTATTAAGGAAAATAATCTAACGGGAGTGTATGCCTATGTAGACAACATTGTCGTAGTCGGGAAAAATCAGCAAGACCATGATGAGAATTTAGAAAAATTAAAAAAGATTATTACCCAGTATAACCTCACTCTCAATGAAGAGAAGTCCGTGTTCTCTAAAACATCCATTGATTTTCTCGGCTACAGTATATCACAGGGCTTACTTAGACCTGATGCAGAACGTCTACGGCCATTAAGAGAGTTACCTATTCCTCAGAACAAAACCTCTCTGCGTCGAGTGCTTGGATTATTCTCTTACTACTCCCAGTGGATACCCAAATTCTCTGATAAGATTAGACCCTTAATAACAGCTAATTCATTCCCCCTTGATCCAGAATCGATAAAAACATTTGAAATCTTCAAGGAGGAAATTGAAAAGGCCTTATTGCACTCAGTCGATGAAAAGATACCTCTTGTAGTAGAAACCGATGCCTCTGATACTGCTATTGCAGCCACTCTCAATCAAGCAAACCGTCCAGTAGCATTCTTTTCACGCACACTTACGACTACAGAACGAAAACACTCTTCCGTAGAAAAGGAGGCTTGTGCAATAGTAGAGGCAGTTAAAAAGTGGTCACATTATCTATCAGCACGACGTTTTGTGATAGTCACAGATCAACAAGCTGTGAATTTCATGTTTGATGCAAGAAGGCATGGAAAGATCAAGAACAGCAAGATCGAAAGATGGAGAATGGAATTGGGGTGTTACGAGTACGATATCATGTACCGACCAGGGAAAAACAATATTCCAGCCGATACGCTCTCGCGTGTCCAGTGCAATGCACTCGACAACATGGGAAGATTGCATGAAATACACGAACATCTTTGTCATCCGGGTATAACCAGGTTAGCTCATTTTGTTAAAGTAAGGAATCTTCCGTACTCTATTGAAGAGGTTAAGAGAGTGTGTGCAGCATGTGCAGTGTGTGCCAGATGGAAACCACGCTTCTATACACCAGAAGCTGGACGCCTAGTCAAAGCTACACAACCAATGGAACGACTCAGCATTGACTTTAAGGGGCCCCTTCCTTCAACTTCGAAAAACCGTTACCTATTAACGGTTATAGATGAGTACTCACGTTTCCCTTTTGCTTTCGCATGTACAAGCACTAATTCAGACTCTGTAATACAGAGTCTAAGTCAAATATTCATAGTATTTGGCATGCCATCCTACATCCATTCGGATAAGGGTGCATCCTTCTTATCAAAGGAAGTACGTGAATATCTCACCAATCTCGGGATTGCTACTAGCCGGACAAGGCCTTATCACCCCCAAGGAAACGGTCAGTGTGAAAGGTATAACGGGATTATATGGAAACACACATTATTAGCCCTAGCCTCAAGAAATCTCAAGGAATCGCAGTGGGAAACGGTTTTGCCTGAAGTGCTACACTCCATAAGATCTCTTCTTTGTACCGCTACTGATGCCACACCACATGAAAGACTCTTTTCATATCAACGGCGAACTCCCAGCGGCCATTCCTTACCCACTTGGCTATCTAAGCCAGGGCCTGTTCTTTTGCGTCGCCATGTCCGAGCGAGTAAGTACAAACCATTGGTTGATGAAGTAGAGTTACTCGAAGCAAATCCCCAATATGCACACATAAGATTCACCAATGGTCGCGAATCTACAGTCTCTGTAAGCGACCTAGCACCAGCAAGGATCTCATTACAAAGCGAGAATGTTGTAGATGATATCCAGAAAGACCTAAATGATTCTACACCCACTAATGAATCTCCCAAGGAAAAAGTAGATAGTAACGATTCACAAACTATCGTTAACTCAGAAATTGTATCTTCTCCAAGTGATTTAAATATTATTCCTCCTCAAGTAATGTCAAGAACTCCTGATATACCCAGACGATCCCAACGGGAAATTCGTAAGCCAAAGAGGTATGATGAACCGTAAAAAAAAAAAAAAAAAAAAAAAAAGGAGGGGGAGAATGTACTATACTTATCTGCCCTTGGCATTTTGTTAGTGTAATTACTTCCCTTACTTGCATTCGTCAGTTGACGAATTGCTTAGTCAGGAAATGTTTTGTTGATTAAATCCTTGTTAAGGAAAACCAGTCTTGTCAACTCATTTCAGTTACAATGCTTCATCTCAGAAATACAGACAGACATTTCTAATGAGTTTAATCTTCATTAGGTAATTTACACTTGTACACTAGTAAATATCTACTGTATTTGAGTTAATTTATTTGAGTCTTTTTTATAGTAAAGTATAAATAAATTTTTGTTGCATTGTGGAATGAAGAGATACACAGTGAACTGTAGATAAATTACTTTATTATCAGAGTGGTACAACCAAGAGGTATATACAATATTTACAGTCTCTCGCAGTAGTAGGTGTTAATTCACAGAAATTCATGATAATGACAACTAAACGTACATTGTCTTTTATACATCCAGCGACTGACCGGATGTCACATGGTATGAGCCATGACACAACAATTTTATAGTGAAGTGTATAATGTAATTCATATTGTTAAAGTGTAGTGCTACATTAAAAATCTTATACATATTTGATGGCCATTTTTTTCAAATTGTAATATCAGTCCTGATGTGGCATCTCAACTTTTGTTAATTTCTCACCACTGTAACATGGCTTTTCTGTATTTTTCTATGAATATTTTCACTGTAATTGTTCTGATAAGCTTTTTTTCTTGGTATGTTGACCTTATGAATTTAAAACTGGCTACTAGGTCATATCATTTTATTGTTGAAATAGCTAAATTTAACCATAAGTTCTATTCTAGTGGCTTCTCTTGTAATTCTTGCTCGTAGAACTTTCATCTGATTTTCCTTCAATAAGTAATATCCAGCCTCCTTTATCTTTATATTGTTTGTATCATTAGGTCAAGTTTGAAATAATATCTAGTAAAATAATTTTGAATTATCACTTTATCCAAGATTGAAGCTTAACTTAGGATTCAAATGGTGTGCTTGGATCAAAAGAATGTGATTTAATATATTGTAAACATTTTCTTGTTTAAGTTAAAAGTCCTGTTGTAGAAAATATTTTTGCCCAAGGCAATATTAGGATTCAAGTAATTGAAATTACTGATCCCCTTTAACTAAACAGTTTCCTACTGAAAGAAATTATTTATGAACTTTTGAACTAGAAATTGTTCTTTTTTGAGATTAGAGAATTGAGCATTTATTTCAGTAGACTCCAGTAAAATCAATTGTTCTGTGCATTTCTTTTACAGAAATTATGGTTAGTGATTTATTTCTTCTGTCCACAACTTTAAGGTTACTGGAAACAATACATCACATATTATCTTCAGAATCAAGTAATGCAACACAATGACAATCATTTGATATATATTTGTTAAAAATGATATAAACATTTCTTTCTTAAACATAAATTATGTTTTACATTATATTTTTATATCTTTTCCTTTGGCCTGTTACTATTTGTATAAAAATATGCTTTTCACTTAAAGAAGATTCTTGGCATATCTCATTCTTATCAGGATAAAACTAGTGTTAGTTTAATTAATGCAAGTATATCAACTTAATTAGAATTGTTTTAGTTGTGACACTAATTAAAATTAATTGGTTGAGGTAACTGGCAAGTGATTTTATCTTGAAAAATAATATATCCTTTAGTTCAATAATTTATTAGTGTTGATTGATTGTTTTTTATGAATTATCAACACTTCAGGTCAGAACATATTCCAGATTGTAATAATAATTTGTTTTGCATTTTTGCAAGTAAATATTGTATTAACAGTTTTTGTTTTCTTTAGAATAACAGTGATTTTTTGAAATGCAAGTCCTACTATTTAACCCATAGCTGGGAGAGGAGATAGATTCATACCTTTCTCAAGAGTATTTGTGCATAAGTGAATGCAATGAACCCAACTGGAATTTGAACTCAGCTCTCCAATTTCTTATTCCATTACAACACCTGGATATCATGATTTATTAGAGAATATCTTTGAATGATTGTAGTAATTGTTCTTTATATTATATTATTGTTCAATCCCTAGGCTACTTAGTACTCTGGAGTAATATGTGAGCTATACAATTAAGAAAAAAAATGAGATATCTCTAGACATGGGCAACAGAATGAGAACCATCTATCCTCATAGATTAAATAAAGGGTTTGAAGGTTATCAAGATTGACAGACACCTGAAGAAGATCAGAGGATATAACAGTTGACATGTTGTGATAACAACAACAAAGATGAAGACATTCGTCCAAATGTAAATAACACCTATTTTTAGAAACATATTTTTCTTTTGTTTGTAAAATATTGGTTAGTTTTCCTTGAAATTTTGAAACTAGATTTGTGATATTTATTTTTATAGTGTTCTAGGGATGCTGTGAACACTAGAATATTAACCACATTAATTTCTCTCATTTATTAACCTTTATCAGTCTACATTATCAATATTGCTTCCCTTTCCACTGTATTATTTTTCAAGGTTTCTCAATTGCAGTAAGCTTATTGTTAATTTTACTCAAAGGTGTTTTCTGTTGCCATAGCAGGATATGATAACACGACTATGAAATTCAAATCCAGGGATAAAACTTTTGCCCAACAAATGAAGCCCCATGTAGAGTGATAAAGGTTAACTAATTATGCATTAACTACAAATATGTTGCTCAATTACTCATGTCCTTTATATTTCTCACTAACAGTTTGACATATTTTTTATATGCCATAGTCAGGGTTAGAAATAGTTAAAACTCACAAAACATTTCAATAATTATAATTTTATGGTGAAACTATTTTGACCAACAAAACTCTTTGCCCTTCAAACACTTGTCTCAAATCTTTGTATTATTGAAAGAATTATGAGAACTTTGATAAAATTTTAAATACAGATTCTATGATTTTATCTTTGTTATATGTTTGAATCATATTGGGCTTAATTCACTCAATATATAGGATTTATACCAATAAATCTTACTTGATGTTAGTGATAGGTATTGATGGTGACATTGTAGTCATGCAACTCATCAAGTGATGTATTCTAGAAATAGTATAATCATGTTTAATCAAGAAGAAACTATATTTATGATAGAATATTCATATTGGATAAGCCAGATAAAGTCAAGTATTTAATTAGAAATTGCATTTTATTAGTAACAATTGATATTTGATTGATGCTAGGCAATGGTACGTTACTTGTGAATCAGATGCACATACATATATACAAAATAAAGAAAGCTAATATGTTAACATGTTTTTTTTCAAAAGCTGAAGATGCATCACTGACTAATTATTCATATATAGTTTTGCAGATTTAACCAAAGCTTTGCAAAAATTATATGATGTCAATAACTTTTGCTAAATTGGTTGAAACTTTTTAAAGACAGCATTTTTCAATACTTTTGATGAAAACTAAAATAACCAATGAACCTTTCAAAATTTAGCAAACCAGGAAAAATAATTCACTCTTAAATTTAAATTTTAGAAAATTTTTTTCTCCTTATTTGCATATTACTTTATCTGTTAATATTCTTTCTTTATAAATGTTTTGTATTATTTAATGATTGCCAATAGGACTTTCATTAACATAGAAAAGGGTAAATATATAAAATAAGGAATTATTACAATTGTACAATGATTTATTCAAACTGTTGTCCTTACCTTGGTTGCTATAATAAGGTTGTTAAATACTGGTTGTGACAAATAAAGTGAGAGGATTAGAAGTCCGAATAAGATTATTGATGGCCACAATCTTAACAACAAAAGATATGCAGATGGCACAGTGTTGATAGGAAACTACAAGAATCCATACAGAAAGTACTGAAGGAAAGTGTGGAGAAAGGAGTAAGCATCAATTGCCAGAAGGGAGAATGTATGGTTGTTCGCAAAATGAACAGCCCAAAATGCAAATTAAAAATTGGAAATACCAAAATCAAACAAGTACAAAAATTTAAATACCTGGAACATGCTTTAACAAGGAAAAGAAAGTGCAATGCTAAAATCTGAAGGTGCATTTGGATAGCAAAAGGTTCTTTCTAAAAGCTCGGCAAAGTATTATGAAACAAACATTTTGTTAGAAACAAAGAAACAGTACTGAACTGTTATGTAATATCAGTCCTCCTATATGGTAGTCAATGCTGAGCAATTTCATCACAGAAGAAGAAGAGACTTGAAGAAATAGAAATATGGTTTTACAGAAAGATGAGAATACAATAGACCAAGCAACACTCAGATTTCAGAGAAAATGGAAACAAACAGTACATATATTTAACATCAGGAAGAGATAGTTTAAATCTCAAGGTCGCTTAATGAAGAAAGAGAGCTTGGAAAATTTGATATTCATAGAACATATGAAGGCAAGACCTACATGTATAACCTATAAGTGACATCATGTGTTTACCCCTCACACACTGTATAGTTATAAATTATCCTAGTTTATAACTATACAGGACGCGAGGGTTAAATTATTGCCATTTTATAGTTTTAATTTTGCGCATGTACATTGTTTAGTTTTTAGTTTTTTGACCGCACAGTGTAGTAGGATCAGTTGGGCATCATCTGTGAGAAAAAAAAGCACTATGATGCAATTCACTCTGCTAGAAATTTCATATCTTGTTCTACTTGAATGTAGATAAAATTCTTGATAGCATATAGGCATTGTAGAGAAAGGCTTGTAATATAATTAAATTACCAGTTAACACCATTTGCTTATGTGAATGGAGTGACTGAGTGATAGTTTATGTATGTATGTATGTATTTTTTTTTTTTTTTTTGCTTTAGATGTTGGTTAGGATTAATTTGATCTATATCTTGTTGAATAAATAAGTGGTCAGCTAATAGTGCTGTGTGTTTATTTTGGCTGTACAACTAACATCAACTGACTTACTATTCTTGAGTAAGCTGTAATTGGCTAGATTTGTGGTACTCTTGGTTTATGTAATTGGACTACATATAATTTTGCTAAAATTTCAGCTGTGAAAAAGCAATACTACTACTCTTCACTAGGTTTTATAACTATTTTAAACTTAAAATATTAATAACCCCTTCAAGAATTATAGTTAGTTATAACTTAATAGTTATATATTACAGATTGAATGGTTTAAGATGTTATCATGGCTTCCAGTTTAGCAATGCAGTTATGCTTTTGAAGAAAAATGTTGATTTTAAAATGAGTTTTTTTCTCCATGCAATAAAACTTGTCAGGTTCTAGCATTTTTACAATTGAACAAAATTTGTATAAAATATTCTTGCACTATTATACAATTTAGAATCTGGATTGATCCAATTCTTCATTATTTTAGAAAATTTTAAAATAAGATGAATATTTTTTTCTGATTTTTTTTGTAACAATTATAATTTGTAAAGATTCTACAAAAAGCCTATCTTGAATTGACTTATGTAGTTTTTGTATAAAAATAAAGCATGCGTTGTTTTTTGTTTAAATTTAATTATATTCTGAATGCAAAACCTGTTTTTTATTTTCATTTTGTATTTTAATCTTGTGGTTGTTATATTTGAAAATATATTCTGCTGCAATTAGATGTCTTTCTTATTCATTCTGCATGCTGACTAGATATGAATGTCGTGAAGGCAGAAGATAAAATAAAAAGTCATTTTTGCACATAGACTCTGAGCATCACATCTGGTCTATGAAGACGGCATTGCAATGAAAAAAACACTGGCTAATTGTGAATGTTCGTGCCAGAAAAGGAGATGTACCTGGAGACTGCCAGATCTGCTTAAAAGCTGGTCTCCTATGATGACCACTAGCATATATTGGCCAGACACACAGGATGCTGCGGCCATCATCAACATGATTGCTCTTCTCAACTTAACCATTATCACTCCTATCCAACTATCAAGCTTTGAGACTGCTATCGGAATGTCATCAATATCCATCTACAAACTTTTCTGGTCACTAATGCCATCACTTCAGTAAACCCAACTCACTACAAGCATACCCTCACGTCAATGTGAGGGTATGCTTGTCAATAAAATGTCAATATGCTTGTCAATAAAATGTCAATATTTTACCACAGGCCTACCAGCTACACCTAATTCTTTGTTGCCATCACTGTCACCTCAAGATACCCAACTCATTACAAGCATTTAACGTGGTCATCATAGCAACCCTGTTTCATTGAAACAGCATCTCACTCCAGCTATACCAATCCCTTGTTGTCTCAGCAACCAATGTACCCTACCACAAATTGATCCACCACTATGACTTTGATCTATCAAAATGTGTATCAGACCCAACTAACAACTATATCCTACAACCTCAGTCAAACCAACCCCAAAAATGGGTCAACACCTGGTGCTACCCATACACCTAATAACCTTCATGACAATCAGTAACTAAAATTAACATTTCACCAATTT
Organism: Ascarosepion bandense; assembly: GCA_037127315.1. NCBI lineage: Eukaryota > Metazoa > Mollusca > Cephalopoda > Sepiida > Sepiidae > Ascarosepion > Ascarosepion bandense. Next base: position 8,589,474 of record JBBBDQ010000651.1, on the reverse strand, counting down.
TTCACTAACACTGTAAGACATCTTGTATATTAAACAAATACATGTCTGAAAACCTAATCCTTGTTATTCCTTTCCTTATGCAACCATACTCTTATAACAAAAAGAAACTTGTAAAATATTTTGGAAAGATGAGTAATTAAATTTTTCAACTTTAAAAATTCAACAATTATAGATCTAATGAGCAATAGATGGAACAATCATGAAATTAAAAAAAATGACTTGCTAAATTTTAATATTTTTTACTTTCATTGCAGGAACCATTTTCTCAGTTGCATATAACATTTAAAAAGATTTGGAAGTGTTTCATGTTTCTTACATAGAAAGTGTTTATCTATGAACGTTAAGAATAAAAAGCTAAAAGATATATGACATTTATAAGATTTGATTGGGATTAATAAATAGGATTAATAAGTTCTTTTGAATATATTTGCTATTCACATTATTTACATTGTTTGAACTGTTGTCCTCATCTTTGTTGCCATAGTCACATTTCAGCCATAGTATGCTTCAACCTCCTTCAGGTGATTAGAATTTTGAACTGAACCATTTATTTTGTTAAAATGAAGTAGATTGTTCTCATTCCATAGGACATGCTACTTCTGGATGTCTCAGTTATCTCTATTTAACTCAACTCTCTAAATTTTTTGTTCACAACTGCTGCAGCCTGACATTGAACTCACAACTTTTTGGACAAGCTTTTATCCACTTGAGGACATCAGTGTATGAATTGTTAGAACATATAAAAAAAATTATAAAAACTTAGCTGACCAATTATTAAGAAATATGAAGATCATAGGATGAAGTTGAAATAATATAAAAAACATTAGTGGAAAATACTAAAGAAGGTTGAAGCGTACTATAGTTGAAATGTCATAAATATGGCAACAGCGATGAGAACAACAGTCTGAACAATGCAAATAATATAAATAATTACAATACCTCATCTCAGAAATGTAGACAAATACTATATCTGCAAGAAATTTTTTTTTTAATTAAATTTCTTAAACAATTATTAACTGTAAATTTACTCAGAATTGTTTATTAATGATCATCATTGCTTTTTTTTTACATTTGAATTCATAAGCAATTTGACAGTTTTGTAGGGAAAGCAAACAAAATCTATCATTTCTATGACTTAAAGCCCTGACCAAATCTTGTAAACTTTTTGTTTGGGACATGATTTTAATTACATTATGCCCAAATATGTCTCCGGAAAAATCCTCTGAATTGTGAAACAGTTTTGTATTTGTTTTTTACTATCGTGATAGTTTTTGTTTTACACATTTTGTTTTTTGTTTATATCAGTGAAGTTATGAAATTGTACTAAAGAAAATGTCAGACTGTTTTGACATGTTACAAATCATTTAATTATTTTTGAGTAGTTAACCGAATTATATGAATTAAAAATCTTGTTATGGTTAAGCTGAAGGGTAATTTTATAAAAGAGTGTAAGATGAAAAGATATGAAATAATGTTGATTAACTTCTGCTTTATTTTGAAACAATTTTCATGAAAGTCTTTCATATCAGAGATAAATGTAAATTTGGTTTCCTGATGAAAATAAATAGGTTTTTCCATTCCTTTTTCATATTCATTTCTTTAAACATGTTAAACCATGGTATTCTTATTGAGGAGCTGAAAAATAATAAACTTTCAACATAATTTCCTCTTATCAATGTATTGAACCAATTAATCACATAGGACATATTATACGTTAAAAATGTAAAACCAGAATTCAGCTAATAACTATGAATTTATTGATTTACATTTGAACACATGTAGACGAACATATTGGAAGAAACATTATATTGAAAACAAAGAAGATAGTAATCTGAAAAAATATATAGAATAAAAAACATAATGTTAAAATTTCAGACTATGTTTATAATATGATAAATTGAAATATAATTCCTGGTTCGGAATATTACCTCATTTCAAAATACAAATACTTTATAACTTTGAGGCAGATAATTGTGTTTCACTTGAGTAATCACCAACTGACTCCTAATTTACAAATATGTTTGGCTACTGGCAATAACATGCCAAAAGTACATCAGTTGAGTTGGCAAGGAAGCAAAATAGTTCAGTTCAGTACATATTTGAAATTGGCAAAAGGAAGGGTTAATTTTTCTCTTAATTAGCATTAAGGAAATCTACTTCCTAATTGGATGAGAATATTATCTTTTTTTTTAATAAATCTTCTTTTCTGCATATTATCCAATGGGAAATACCTTATTTTCTCATTACTTGTCTTTCATTGCTTATTAATTGCTCTCCTATTGCCAGTCGAGAATGATTGTTCAGGGAAAAAGTAAACATTATTGTTAGAGTTTAAAAGACGCACAAAACCTATAGATATTTTCAAAGTCTTGGAAAGACAGTCTTGTTTGTAGTATAATGTTCAGTGATTCTAATATTTTTATCTTGAATTGGGTAAAAGGTTACTGAATGAGGTTGTTGTGTGAATGTAAAAGGAGGTAGTTAGTGCAAAATATGAGGATATATAGGATAAATAATAGCTGATCCTAGACCTAAAAAGGTTAAGACTGTAGAGATCAGGAACTCTTGGGAGTAGTGGTTCTTAGGAAGAAGCTGTCTGAGTAGAATTTCTTTCTTACTAATGGAATCCAAACATTATGAGGATGACTTGACCTGTGTACATGGACTTACAGATTCTAGCTATAAAGGTCTGAATTTGTGGAATTAAGGAATGTAACTGTACATTTGTCATGGAAATAGCAATAGAGTAATGAGAGGCTTGAAAATAATAAATTGCTTACAGATCCATGTTAAAAAGTTTTTGAACTCTACCAAAGATTTCACTATTATTTCTTTTCAGTTTAATTTCAGTTGTTTTTCATCACAATTATTCAGATTGTCCTTGTATGGCTATTAGGAAACAATAAGGAGTGGAAGTAAAGAATAAGCTTTGGTGAAACTCAAACTCACATTCCCTTTTTTGGTGGGGAATCATATCCTGTCCTATCATGATAATTGCTCTTACCAATTAAGCTAGAGAGCATTATGATTGGCAGTAGACTCAATTTAACCATATAAACTTATTCCTTATTTTTTCTGATCTCTCAGTGTCATCATGTTTGATGTTATTATTTATATTGGCAGTATTAGTAATAATGCCTTGAATTAGATGAAGTATTATCAACTATTAGTTTAAGTCTTATTGAAAATTTTATTTTATATCATATTTACAGTTTATTAATGATTATAGAATGACAATCTGAGTAGTTGCAATGAAAAGTCAATGAAATTAACATGAAAAGAAATATCAGTCAAAAATTAATGATGTTTTCTAATTTTGTTATCGGGAATAAAATTGATGAAATTTTTTTTTTTTACACTTGCAACAGTATTTTTATAAGCCTATGAACAGGAAAATAAGAAAGCCTAAGAAAGGGATAAATTTGAATAGTTAAAGCGTCTACTTTCACTTTCAGGTGGTTATATTGAATAACCAATCAAAACAGCAAATGTGTTTATAGGATAAAACTTCAATACTCAATACTGTTTTGTGAAGACTTTTTTAAGAATGTTTTTTAGGAACTTTTCTCTTGGGTTTCATGTCTGCTGATTGTCTTAAATCCAAATTGATATTTTAACATTGATATACTGTTAATTTTATTAGCTTGACATGTTCAATGATTAAGTTTCAGTTTTTTATTTTGTTTTGTTTTATGTGCATATGGCTTTTTGCCATATGCACATAAAACAAGAAGCAGTTATTAAATTCTGGTTACCGTACATCCTGGTTTGTCAGTTGGAAAAGAATGTTCAGTTTCTTTGATATCTGTTCATTAGTATAATTCAAGAAAAATGCTGATATGTGCTTTTCAGAGCCAAACATTTTTTTTTACCATTTCACCCCAAGCAAAGTGATAAAACCACTGAGACACAAGGGTTACTGAGAATGAAAGAAACAAGAAAATTTAATTTGAAACAAAGTAAAGAATACTGAACTGTTATATAATATCAGTCCTCTTATATGGCAGTGAATGCTGGACAATCTCCTCACAAATGAAGAAAAGACTTGAAGCAAAAGAAATTTGGTTCTACAGAAGAATCCTGAGAATACTATCAACAAAACATATGTGTAATGTTTAAGTTTAAAAAAATGGAAGCAAAAAGACATTTATACTTAGAATCAGAAGGAGAAATTTTAAATTTCTAGAGCACATAATGAGGAAAGAGGGCTTAAAGAATTTGACACTCACAGGAGATATTGAAGGCAAGAGGGAGAGAGGAAAGCAGTGCATAACCTACCTAATGAGCTTTTGTAATTGGTTGACAGAATAGGGACTAGAAGGAAGAGTAAAAAGACAAACCTTACTCAGAATTACAAAAGACAGTGTGAAATTGTGGAGAGTCATGATTGCCCATGTTCTGTATCTTTGATTATCATGAATGTGAAATGCTGGGATAGTCAGATTGTTAAAATACTTATATAAATTACTCAGTAAAAAGATAAAGTTTGGAGCTATATGATCACTTACCTCACAGTACCACTGTTCAGCATTAACTAGCAGTAAGAAAATTATTATGAGCAAACTAAGGAAGTAGTCTTAAATTTTCTGAAAAATCTATGAAATTTAATTTTAAGTGTCAGCAGGTCATATTTTGGGATTTGCAGGAAGTATAATATGAAGAATTACAAGTAAAAATGCTCATGATTTCATAAATTAAAAACCAATAGAAAGCTTAAAATGATTTAAACTAACAAACTAATATTGTAAGAAAATTCTGTTCAGCCACTAAATATCAAATGTTCAATAAAATGTATGCAGCTAGGCTTACCATAATTTCCAAGCATTAAAAAATTTTAGTTTCTATTTTTAATTTTTATGATAAGTTTAGTTTTCTTGTGTTTTCATAAACTGTCACTTAATAAGCTTCATATCTAGACTTACCATGATTTTCAAGCCTTAACCAAGGGAGGTTTTCAATTTTTATGACAGTTTTCATTTTTCTATCTAATAAAGTGTTTTCATCTAATTAAAGTGTTTTAATTCCCAATAAGCTTCAACTTATATCACTGAAACAGCCAAACCAAGATGTATGATAACCAGAATTTAATAACTGCTTCTTAAAATAAGCAAAGTTTAAAGATGTATTTTAACCAATGCACACACATATAGGTTATACTCTAATGCCAAATCTTATTGAAAGAATCATTAAAGATTTAGTAGAAAGGCAAATATATAGTCTGTCTATTAGCAGCTGGAAATAGTTACATTATTTGTAGTCTGCCTGGAAGAACAACTGATTTTTTTTTCATTTTTAATACTATTTTTCCCAGGCTACTCAGACTGTCCTATTAATTTGTGATTGGTGATTGCAGGCAAGAAATCATATCTCAGAAATTAGCTTTATTATGAACATTCTGACAAGACTTTCATGAAATTAACTTAGTTTAGATATCTTCTTTAGATAAAAAAAAAATGTCTACTTGTTATGATAATTCTCCTTGGAAGTTTAATTTTGAAAAAAAAAAAAAATAATGTAGTTGATCTCACTATATAGGGCATTTTTTTATTGAATTAATTGAGACATAACATGTTGCAAATATTCTAGATTTTAATTATTCTTTTGTATCAGAACAAATGATATTTCGTAGTTTGTCTTAAAAATAAACTATGAAAAACTCTGATCAATTAACTTGCTCAATTCATTTCTTTCAAATTTTTATCAAATGATTCGAATGTAAAAAGAGTAAATTCTATAATCAATTTCATACTTGTTAATGAACTGATTCATTAAATATATTAAACCTGAGTTATATTTTAAAATGGAGAATATGTATTGTTATTTAATGAGTTTTGCAGATTCAAATAGAATCTGACAGTCACAGAATTTACTGTTTCTGGGTTACACTTTTGAGGTTGTTTTGAGGGATCTTTGCCCTTGTTTTGAATAAGATTGTTAGATAAACTCAGTAAAAAGAATATAAAAATTTTATTTCTTTTCAAATCAAATTTTTCATGCCAAACACAAAAATTTAGTATAACAGAAAGTCATAATAAATGCAAATCACAAAAGAAGCCTCAACACTGGCATAAAATTTTAAAGAAAAAGCATTTATTACACACACACACACTCAAAAAAAAAACATTTATTATACTATTGCAAGAAAAGTACAAATACAAAGTCTGTACAAAAATTTTCTTCTGTGTACCTATTATGTCAGGATAACAATTACCACAGAAGAAATACAGTTTGGGAAAAGACAAGGATTGAATGACAAAAGAGAAAATAATTCAAGAAAATAGAAAACAAAGGTGCAACCACCTTTCAGAAAAATAAAAAAATCTACCTTTACTTGCCTCAAGAGCATTACTGGGACAGATAGTTATATTAGAAAAGACCCCTTTAAATCATGTTCATGCTTGGGAAAATTTCTTAGAATTCTTTTTCATTCTGTGTTCAATGGCAGGAGAACTTTCACTTGAACTTCAAAATCCTTTTGTCACTCTGAAGCTTTCTGGTAACCTTGTGCTCTCTTGATGCTCCCTTCTTGATGCCTTCTACTTGTTGTTGATTTACCTTTTTCTGTTGCTGGCAAAATGTCTTCGTCCCCATTGACTGACCTGAGTTCTATTTATTCAGAGATTTAGACTCACAAAACCCCCATTTGGGTTTTTACTTGAGCTTGAGTTTATGTCTCACATTGGTCAGTATACATGGAAAAAATAATTTTCAATAAATTAGAAATGGATTCTTCATGAATTTTACCAGGTTTTAACCACTGAGCTAAAAGGAAAATATATTAGTATGACAATTTTTTACACAGATTGTTTGGCCTTCATAAAAATACATTTATCTTACAAGAGTGTGTTCTAAAAAATTCAACCTAGACATTTAAACATTTAGTCAAGATTAACATTTTTAAAAGTAGTAAAATAAAATTTTTGTAATAAATCCTGAACTTTTTGACTCTCAATCTTTTACTTTTCTACTAAGCCATACTAAAGCCAATAGACATCAATATTTAACTATAATATAAAATTCATAATTATCCTTATGTAAAGAATAGGTTACTATGATATACCATAAAAAAGATACTTACTATGGCATATAAATTTTATACCCAGTCAACTATATATATATAGCTAAAAGGTGAGACCCATGACTGAATAAAATGTACCAATATTTCTGAAATTGAATACTTTAATAAAGTTGAAATATTTTTCCTATTTGTTCTTTTTCTTTATTTCATCATTTTGTCAGTTTCTGATTCATATATATTTAACCCATATATATATATATATATATATATATATTCATCCGCATATAGTGTATCAAGGCAGCAAATAATTTTCTAAACATACTGTTAAATATAAGAGACAATGAATATCTATTATGTTTAATTATGAGCCGTTCTAAACGTATTTTGGCTTTAATTTCAGTTGAAAATAAAGACAAAAATTCTCCAACATTTGGATAATTTTTTATTAATTTGGTTCTAAGCTTTTGGCTCACATGAGCCATCTTCAGAGAGATTATTAAGATGGTAACACAATAACATCCACCATCAACAACGATTTTATTTTGTGTTGACAAAAAACTCCGCTAGAATATATGTTTAGAAAATATATTGTCATATGCCTGCCTCGACAATAACCATTAAGATGATTACATGTCGATTTGGGGATATTTACTATTCCACATCTATGGACAGATACGAATTATCTCTCCTAGATCATGATAAATGGACAATGATAAACAAAGATAAGAAAATGAGATCACTGTTCGATTAATATAATCAAGCTGTAATCTTCCCAGGTCTGCTTTAATATCAGTACATGCGCTGACCAACAATTCAAGCATGAACAACAAGGCGAAATGATTTTTGATATAAGATTTTAATAAGTAACAAAATATTAAAATAAAAAAAATATATAAGTATGAATAAGAATGTCCAATGACCTGAACCTCAAAACTTATGTTTGAATACCCAACTTAGTCGAAATAACAATTTACGACAAATATTAACAAATATGAACGAATACAGGTGAATACGAATGCAAGAGATTAACACAAAATAAGAATGGGGAGAATCATGTAAGATTATTATTGGCACACGTGGTATGGTGTTTGTGGTCACATAATATTTGTGAAAGTATGTGTAGTTTCTAACACGGGCCTAAGAATATAATAACTTATCTTTATATCAGTTTCTCTCTTTTGTTTTACTGTCTTTTCTTTTTCTTTCTTTCTCTTTCTTTATACAACTTTGAACTCAATCACAGTCCGCTTGAAATGTATGTAGCTGCAACTTTCTTTACTTTTCTTTCAGTTGACTGTTGTATTTTCAGCATACATGTATTTTGGCAATATCCACAATCTTCTTTATTTCTTTCTTCAAACAAGCGTTGTATTTTTGGCACACAAATAATTCTGTGGTTTCTTCTCTTCACTATCTCTTCGTCCACACGTTATCTTCTCTGCATCGCTATCTTTCTTTCTTGATAAACAATTTGCTTTCGTCTTCTTCTTGTTTTAATGAATAAGAATTTATACGCTTGTATTTCTTATCTGGAGTTGCTTAAGATGAATTGGTCAATTACGCCATTATCTCAAATTCGTTTTCTTTTTCATTCATAAGTTATCAGCACTCAGCAATCGTGACTTGTTCATTCAAGATCTGATCTGCAACTGACTTCCCATCTCTGCTTTCCACATGACTTGTCTTTGGTGTGGACTTTAGCTCCTGCTGCTTCGTGACCTCATGTCTAGTCTCTGTCTATTTCCTGTCTAGACATTTGTTACTAAGGGTATCTGGGTCAACCAACTTTGACCTGCTATCCTAAAACTGATTTTAGGCTCCTGACCATCTCCTTGTTACCACCCCCCGGAGTATATGTGTGTAGGTGTGTGTGTGTGTGGTTATCTATATCCATAACAATATAAGAGAGAGAGGGAGAGAGGTAACTCCAAAGATTTCCCAGAAAATGAGCATACACATAATGAAAAAAATATTCAAAACTTAATAAAATAGTTTCATTATCAAAACCTTTATTATTAAGAGGAAAGACCAGATGATTTTTTTTATGTAAAGTTATTCTTTTAATCCTTTTTAGAATCTTCAAAATTTTGGTTAATTTGATGCGGTGGGGTGGGGACAATAAATTTGTATAGGAAATTTGAATATTTTTTGCAGTGAAAACGCATTGATTTGGAAATTCTTACAAAAATCAGATAATTATTGAATTTTTAATGAAATTTTCAGGATTTGCTCACAAATGAATGTAATTATTTTTTTAAATGTTTCCTTTTAGAAAATCTTGTTAAAAATATGTTTTTGTATTTGTTACCCTGCACTTATTTGATTTCATGAAATTTTGAGAAATTCATTTTTAGTAGCATTTAATATTGGTTATAAGGACAAGTCCTAGGAGAATTAAAATCACTAAATGTTTTGGTCAAACAGGATCCCTAGTTAAATAAAAACTATTCTGAATTTTAAAATAAAAAATGCAATGAAACTAAGACATTATTTAATTAGAAATGCTTTTAATTGCCTTTATGAATAAAATATATTATTGATACTATTATCTGAAAAAGTTTTTTTGATGAATAATTCATTTTTATGAGAATTATCATTTTATCAATTTTTTTTAATTTTTCAATTAGAGTAATTTAAAAACTGTTACATTTTTTAAAATTGTGTATTTGTAGCTGTCAAGTGATATTATTATTAAATAAAGATTATATTTACCATATATGCATAAACAGAAAAGCTTACTACAATTCAGCAACCTACCCTCAATTATTTTAAAACAAATTTTTAATTTTTTTGCACATGCCTATATGTGCTGATTTTTGTAAATATGAACGTTCATACAGGATGTTATCACAAAATAAGAGTGGTAATTATAGTAAATTTAAGATTTATTAGTAATAAAGTAATTTTATAACATTTTCTCAACAAGCATCTTTGTAAGACTATGAGGCCAAAGTACATTAAATTCAATATAATATTATATGCTTAAAATATTTTAATTTTTAAAGATTACTGTGTAATTAAACAATTACTAAAAAAGGCATTTATGTTGTATTCATCATGTAATTTTATTACAATTATTTCCTCTTGTAAGCATCAGGTTATTGTCAATTTTTCATAAAAATACCCACCTAATGTATTAAAAAAATATTTTTTTGTGATATATTAAACTAAAAGTAATATTCATTTTAATTCAGATTAATTAAGCATTAAATCAGTTAATCTTCCTCAAAGAAAATTCAGAAAAGTACATTTTATTTTTGAAATAATTTTTAATAAAGAGAATTATGTTGTGTTGACAGATTTTTTGATATGGATGAGTTTAGTGATTTTACTGATAATAAAAAAAATAATAATTCCAACCAATTTCAATTCATTTGGAAATATAGTAAGGTACTTTGTTTATTGGAGATATTAAATTTAATCTATTATCCTGGAATTAAAACTAAAACATCAAAAAAGATTTTTCATTTTTTAAAATGCATTTTAAACCTCATCACATTTTGAGAAGAGGTACATATATATAAATAGAAAAGCTTGCTACAATTCAGCAACCCACCCTCGATTATTTTAAAAGAAATTTTTAATTTTTTTACATGCACATAAATGTGCTGATTTTTGTAAATATGGATGTCCATACACAATGTCATCAGAAAATAAGAGTGGTAATTATAGTAAATTTAAGATTTATTGATAATTTTCTAACATTTCCGCAACAATATATATAGTCATCCGCAGACAGATCTATTTTGCTGTATCACAGCTCATCAGTACGGTTAGACTCTGATTGCTTTTAACCCAGGATTGAAACCCGACCGAATTGGTGTCAGTCGGCGATTCTACCTCTGGGCTATAGGCATTCGGTAGAAAAAGGCAGACTTTTTAGCATGCATATTGTCATTATACCCGCCCAATAGCCAGAGTGCTCTAATTCATTTTACTGAATGAGCAATGCGTACATGCCAGAGTAGCTACTGTTTTTCAAAGTCTCCCATTCTTCCAGAGTGATCAATCAGGGTGTGAGAGCATAAATAGTCATCTGCAGACAGATCTGTTTCACTGTATCACAGCTCATCAGTACAGTTGGCGATTCTACCTCTGGGCTGTATATATATATATATATATATATATTGTGCAGCAGAAATACCTCCCACATAATGGTAAGACATTAGCTAGAAGAAGACACCATTGCCACTAATCTATATATATATAAAAGACAATCTGTGAGTCTGTGTGTGACTGTTCCCTATGCACACCTACATTTTTTAAGCTACACTATTCAAACTTTCTAGGGACACATACCTACAGGGAAGCCAGGTTGACACATACTTTTTGAGTTTAAGTTCAGCAACTTTCCCTTTTGCACTTTTTGGCCAATGGAGCTGATTGTTTACATTTGCTCTCTAAGATGGTTGCTAGATTACATCACAGAAATCAAATCACATGTGTCAAACATGACTAAAAAAAAAAGATCCGCCTTTATATTTAATTTTTGTTTTGACATTTTAAAAATTAATTTGGTCAACAAAAAAATGTGAACATTTTTCTCTGTAATTTTGAAACAAAAGAAATATTTTAAAAAAAAATTTTTGAACTTAGAGCATAATATTTTTGGTATTTCTACATTTTTAAATATTCTTCAAAAATTTTTGAACTGAGAGAGTAATAGTTTTTATATTTCTACATTTTTAAATATTCTTCGAAAATTTCTGAACTGAGCATAATAGTTTTTATATTTCTAATTTCAGTAAAACAAAATAAATAATTTTTATTTTCATTTAGTCAACAAATAATGTAAATATTTTCCCCTGTAATTTTGAAACAAAAACAAATGCAATGTTGTTTACAATGTCACACAAAACATCAAATCATGTTTTTGCAAAACAAAAGAAAATAGATTTTTTAATGGAATTTTTAAACAATAATTTTTTATATAACCGAGTCTTACTACTAAAATGTTCTGAGTTGCACAGGCAACACTGGGTTAGGATGCTAGTGTCTTATTATGAGGGAGATAAATATGAGAGGTATTTCTGCTGCACCTTTTTATTTTTGCAGCAAAAAAAAAAAACAACACTATAAAAATATTTCAAGCATTGTCAACAGGAGTAAAAAGGGACCAATAACTCTTAGTTATACACATTTGATATTTACCACAAAGTATAATGCTTTCCAAACTAGTCACTTTTAGAAACATCTGTATATTGTATGTAACTGGATTCATTCATCTCAAACACAATTTCTAGGTTTATCTGAAGTAAGGTCAGTATGTAATAGCAATATCACTAAGTAAAATGGCTGTTTCTTTTTTATTACTTCATTAAGCTGTAGTAACTGCAGTATAATGAAATAAAAATTTAGTTTTCTATTTTTTTTTCAGACTAATCTACTATAGATGAACTGCTTATTTTAGCAATCTGATAAGTATCTAGAAAAGGTTGTAACAGCCACAAATGCACACTTAACCAAAATACATTGTATGCATTATCGGCCTGCTATTATTTTCTTTCTTTTCCCCACTGGGTAGTTAAAAATTAGCCATGACAATGAAGAGATCCATACATGTCCACTCCAAATTTTTCTGCTGATGGTAAGAGTTCTTTGAGTTCTTTAACTGAGTTGGATTTCAATGCAACACAATCCTGTTTCTCCATCCTACTTTTTGTCTCTGCTTACCGTTATAAATATATACAGGTTAAGTCTTGTTCAACTCCATTTCCTTTTCATGCCTTATTTCTTTTTTTAGAAACAGTCTGACATTTCTTTGTTGTAATAAATTTTCTATTCATTTATCTATCATTTCTTTATTAAAACCATAATATAGAATTCTACCTGCATTAGTTTCTGAAGCATGATTATAAAATGGTATGCAGATGCATAGATTGATTTCAACCAAAGTGCCTGAGTTACTTTTAATTCTAGGAAGATTGATTGACTAGTGAAAAATAAGGAAAATAACTCAATCTATGAAATTCAAACAAGAACTGCTTATTTTAGCAATCTTTGGCCAAGCTTCAATCAGGTCCTTCTTTGCTCAGAAGCAGAGAGTTTAACAAGAAGTAGCTTAACAAGAGAGAGACTGATCAAGAATGATCGCAACTCAATCTATAAGCAAGAATGATTATTTTTGTATATAATGCAAAAAATATGGCACATAGCTGAAGAGGAGGGGGTTGAGGATGGTCAAGACTGACTATCCTATACCTAGCTAATCACATTCATGACACAATCACTCCTTACAATCTTTTCATTTACCACGAGAACTTGTCTATCATATTACAATCCTACATATGCTATAATACCATAAATTCACAGGGAAACCTAAAAAAGTAGGAGCAAAATCCATGACAGAAATGTTATTTATATACAATATAATGCAGAAATATATTTAAAATTTAATGATATGAAAATGAGATGGGGAGGGTATGAATAGCCCCAAAACTAACTAAAATATAACATTCAAACTAAGATTAAACAAATGTTAGTAAGACCTATCTACCCAACAAAAATTCAAAGTAGCTGCTGTATTTTGTCTAATGGCAAAAATCAAGTAGCACACTTGCTAAGGGAGAGGAAAAGGAAAAAATAAATAATGGAATGGCAAATGAAAGACTCGGTCAAGATGAAAAGTAGGGCCAAAAACAAATTGGAGAGGTTGGGAATCGTGATGTGGATCATAACAAAAGAGAAAGCTGGGAACAGGCTAAGAACAACATTTACTCACATTAACTAACTTAATCAGGGGAAGGTTTGCAGAAACCGCCCTGTTGTGTAATAAAGAATTTAAAAAAAGAAAATCAAGACTGGCCCAATTAACGTGAAAAAAACTTGCTACAAATACCCACCTTTTGTTGAAATCTGATGATATCAAATGCTTTCTATCAGATCTGATCTTCATCTTGAGATGATGCTCAACGAATCTAATCAGATTCTGATAAGAATGACATTCATATTGAAAAATTCCCTTCATCTTTGACGTCCAAATCACCATTCATGCTATGGCTAGTGATGTGAAAAACACCATCCATTTCACCCCAGAATATGGAGGCAACACATTATCACACATGTACACAAGATTGACACACACAGAAGCTGTTTGGGAGCAATCAAAGCTGTCAACTTGCTGACATGGTCCCAGAAAGAGCATACCTGAGGACGATTGTAGAAGGCGTGCTCAGCCATTTCTTTTAAACCAAGGTCACACCGATGACAGCTGAGCAAATCCACTCCACCCCATCTGAAGGACATATTGAGAGATAGCTTGTTCCGAATCAATTGCCAGGTAAGTGAAAACTCTGGGTTACTGAGGTAATTTGCCACTGGTGCCTAAGACCAAAAGGAGCACAACTCAGTCAGACAAGCCTAGTCAATCATGTAGAGAGTCCTTCATTGTGACTCCCTCCACTAATACACAACACAAGTGCCTCTGGGGCCAAGAAAAGTCAATGGACCAAGGAATGGCCCACAAGGCCTCTTGACACTCAAGTAAGAATTTCGATTGGTTTCAGGGCTTACATCAGCACTCAGTTCACAAAATGGGTGGAGTGATAATAAGGCTAGGGAAGGTGTCCCTGACACTCCTCTCCAAAATCAAATTCTCTGTTAATACATGGCATAGGAAAGCCAACCTCGAGATGCATGTGGCATTCTCAGCTCCACACAGATGCTTGGCACAGACATCTCTGTTGACCTAATGCTTGCATCCACCTCACAAGAGTGTGGACTACAAGCACTTGATCACCTTCATATGGTCATCATAAAGATGGAGTACCAACAACCGATAAAGGATGAGAGGAGAGATATATATAACATACACCTCAGCCCTCCCTTTTATGGACAATCACTGTTGAAGTCAAGTCTCGATCAACTTTTGCCAGTACCTTTGACCAATTCTTCTCCAGCTAGAGATCTGCCCCAAACAACACTCCAAGAATGCAAACGAGTCTGTTAGTCCAAATAAAGGGCCCTGGAAGCGCGACCCCCTTCCAGTTATCTTTTCATACCACTTCAATGCCTTCTGTACCACCTCAATGTCATCCCGAGACAACATGAAAACAGATATGTCATCAGTGTATGCAGAAACTCTGGCCCAATCCCCACCAAGGACAGCAATTCCATGTAGGGTCAGACTGCACACTCTGTCCCTTAGCCAGTGAAGATGAAGCTCCAACAACAAAGTCTAAAGTAGGGGTGACAGTGAGCAACCCTGACAAACTGACTGAGACAGTGCAAAAGCACCCGACCGCTTTCTGTTGACCTGTACTACAGCAATGAGGGAGTGATACAGCAGACTGATCCCCTTGCAGAAGTTGGCTTTGAATCCAGCAGCCTTCAGGACAGCAGCCAGATATCGATAGTAGACCCTATCAAATTCCTTGAACTGATCTAAATTGATCAGTTCAGTCTTTTACACCCTCTATGATCATGCGGATCAAATGCAGGTTGCTCTGAATTGTTTGACCCTTCACAGCACAAGTCAGCTCAGGCCCTAACAGAATCTTGGCAGCTGACTGCAAATGCTCTGTCAGGATCTTGACCAAAATCTTTAACTCTGTGTTTAGCAGAGTTATGGGCCTGTAATCATCTAAGTCCCTCCCAACACCCTTGACCTTTTACAACAGCAGAACCAGTTGTTGAACACCACCGTCAAAATTGGTACAATGATATGCAACAGCTTCAAGTACAATTAATAGGGTAGACTATCAAGTCCCAGAGACTTGCCACTGCTGACCCTCTTCAATGCCAAATGAACTTTGCCCTTCCATGATCTCACCCTCACAGCTAGTTGCTTTAGTCGGCACAAGTTGGAGAATAGTACTACCCAGTTCTAATCTGTAAGCAAGACCGTATTTACCATCCTCCCATCAAGGCATATATAACACAAGGTCACTTAATGTGGGGATTTTGAACTCTTAAGCTCACCCAAAAATATCCCATAGACACAGCTTAAGGTTGGATCAGGCTCTTGTTTTTTCACCCTAAATGAGACTCTACCTTTGTTTGGGTCCCTCTCTGGTCAGAAGCAGAGGGTTTAACCAGTGATCTTGATCACAAATGGACAAACGACACAATCTGTAAGCAAGACTTACTAGTGAAAATGCTCTTTCTCATTTATTCATGATAGACTAAGTCCACCATAGTGTTCATAAAAGGTGCTGGGATATTACATTATGACAGATGAGTACACTTACTGGTCTTCCTTGGGCATATATTGCATTTGCTAACCTAAGAGATAGATGTGCAGGGGAATCAACTGAGACCAGCATATAAAATGACATGGTGATCTGTTCAAAATCTAGCTGAGAGAGTTCACTTTTACACAAATGTCATGCAGAAGAGCATGAATCCATCTCTTCTCACACCAGCTATGGGTTAAATATTAAGGCAGACTGAATTTCTTTAGTTTTTGTTGATGAAAAGGTGAAAGACAAATTTGAATTTAAACTGTGGAGAAAGCAGTGGAAAAACTATTATATTTCGTAAGAATAATCATAACAGTGTACAGTTTAAAGATATCGATTTAAATAAAAAGAAAGCTGTGGAAGCTATGATTACTTACATTTAGTTTTTTTTAACTTCAGAATTTTAAAAATAGAACTGTTCATTTGATCAAGAGTGGTAAAGTAGTTTTTGTCCCCTGCTTTTGTCATATTCAACATTCTTCCCAAGGGTTTGAACTTATAACCAGTTTTTTGCCAATCTATTCCCTAAGCCAGAGTAATTTGGAACTGCTTTGCTGAACTAAAGGGAATTAGAGAAATTTAATAGTGTGAATCAATCTCATTATTAATCAAGTAATTGTCCCATATGCCTTTCTATAAATTAAATCAATTTGCATGTCTTACTTGAATAATCTGATAACTCAACCAAATAAAGCAATAATCATTATATAGGAGCCTATATTTAAAGACTACACATTAATTTTATGATTTCTAATTTTTTCTATGAAGTGTCTTTTTTAGGAATTTTAACACTTAAAGTATGATTGTATTTGCATTATTTTGTCAACAATTTGATGATAATATTCAAATGAAAATATTTCTACTTTGAATTAATAATGACACTGTATTTAAATAAATTTTGTTATTTGTAATATATCTAATAAGGTGATATATTTTACGAAATTGTTAATTAAAAATTGCAGATAAAAACAAGAAAAAATTATATTTTTCTGTAAATATAAGATTTTCAAATGAATAAGTTTTATCCTATATATTTTATTATTTGTGTATTCCACATGTTCATCTGTTTTTTATTAAACTTTGAATTACTTTTTTTGAAGCAGGACTAAAATTGAAAATTGTTTTCCCTCCTACAATCAATTTAGGAACTATCAGTGTAGTTAGTATTTAAATATTGAAATGATCATCCTTATCTCTCCATATAATCATAAAATAGAAAATAGAAATAATACCCAATACCAACTCATAAAAGCATTTTGTATCACTAAAAGTGCATTAAAAAGCATACTCGAGGACACATGGCCCAGTGGATAAAAGTGTTGGTTAGTTCCAGTGACTTGACCCAAAGAGTTGTGAGTTCAATACCTGGTTACAGCAGTAGTGAACAAATAACTTAGAGAGTTGAGTTAAAGGTAGATAACTAAGACATCTGGAAATGCAAGATTCATGGAATGAGAACAATATAGCCCAGTGATCAAAAAAAACAGTTTGGTTTGAAATTCCAATCACCTGAAGAAGGCAAGAGCATATAACAGCTGAAACATTGTGAATATGACAAAAAAGATGAGGACAACAATGTAAATAGTGTAAAATAATATTTTCATTATAAATATGATGTATTTTTAAATGGGTATATAAAAAGAGTAGTTGCATAATTGGTGCCTAGTGATTTATGATATCAACAGTTAAAAGATAGTTTCAGAAAGTGAACTATTAAATATTAATGATGTCATTAATAATTAATGACATACTAAAACTTTCTCTTTCTTGAATATATTAGCAGCACAGCCTAAGCTGATAGTTTTCATTTTTTGATAATCATGTCCAATGTCTTCTAATTGTGAAGTAAGATAATATTTTATTTAAAATGTAATTACTTGTAATATATGACTAAAAGAGTGGCTGCATACCCTGTTATTAACTGTCTCTTTGGCTGAATGAAAAAGTCTTCAGCTGTTAATTGTAATAAGAATACAGGTCTTCATTATATTACCCCAAGCAACTTGGAGATATTACTCTTGTTTCTTGAACTAATGCATCTGTTTTAGCTGCTATTATTTTCACTAAAAATAAAAATGAACAAATTTTGTTATTGTTGTGCTGTTTAAGGAGAAAGAAGCAGTGTTTGGGAAAGAAGAAGAGTGTTTGGGAAATGAATCATCTACATTAACAGCATAATGGATTGCTGTACAAGGGCACTTATATATTCAAATGATCAATATCACTTTTTTATGTACACTTATATGTTTTTCCTCTTTTTGTTAACAAACTTGAATTTCGAGCCATTGAAATATTGTAAACTGTAAGATTATTAAAGTTATTTCTTTTCCATTAGTACTGCCATTATCAGTATATCTTTGTACTTTGATATATCTATAAAATGAAGAAATTAAAAAAACAAATTTCACACTCACTGAGAATATATTTTACAAAACGTACATTCAAAATGATTTTTACATTTGATTAGATTAGTATAAACAATTTAAATTGTTTTTCATTGCACTATTTTATTGTTTTGTAAATTTCAAGACTTTTTTTCAATCATTATAAATATAACCTTTCACTTTCAATCTGAAGCTTTTTTTTTATAGATTCAATCTTCAATTCCAAATATTTTGCCAAGTCTGTTAGTGGTTAACAATAAATTTCTGTATTTATAATGTTTGACTGGTTATAATTTCAGATTTTTGTTGTCTGCAATGACCCAGCTTTCTTACTTATTTATGAAAACAGAAAAACAGATAAAAGCCACACGGATCTTGGCTGTATTTCAGTTTTTCACCATCTGCTTTAGTGTAGCCTTCTGAATCAGATCAGAATATCATAAAGAATTCTTTGTAGATATTTTCAGACTCAATACTATCCAATGATTTTTAAATGTAAACAAATCTAGTTAATTTCAAGGCCAATCAAGAATTCATATTTTACTTTTTCAGTTTTTGTAGTGTGGATCCATAATATATTATTGTTAAAAGTGTTTGGTGGAAGACTTAATCCAAATGTTATCACAGTTTATTCATAAGATGGTGGCTCTATTTAAGTATGTACAGTATTGCTGGGGAAAAAAATGATGAAATTAAGAATCAATTTATTAATCTATATAAAATAGTACCTAACTTGTTTATAAAAGGACCCTTACAATAGTTTTAGGCCAACATTTTTATTGATGTAGCTAAAAGTGTAGCCTTTCTGTCCTGTTTAGTTCCTTAGCAAAAAAGTGTGTTGGATAGAAGAAATTAATGTAAAACTGTGATTTAACAATTTCTTTTAGGCAGTACGTCTGAATGTATATTTGGTGAAATTTTTAAGATATTTTTTATTGAATAAGCGTCAATTCAATATATAATTCTGGTTTGAAATTGTCTTATCAAACAAAATCTTCAAAAGATGATATAACTGCTAATACTACTACAACAGTATAGAACCAAAAGACATGTTACAATACTTCAGGCCCATTTGAGAATTGATTGTATAACAAGGGATGTGTTTACAGCTTAAATCTTCTCAATTTTAGAAGTAGAAAAAAACATTATACAATTTTTACAATGAGAACAAATGTTTTCAGAATCTTTAGGAACAGTTTTTGTAAAGCTATCGAAAGGCCAACTATTTAACAGAGGGAGTCTCTATTCCAATTTTGGAACTGAGCCTTTTTATTATTTTCATCATTTACACTTGGACTAATGTCCTCATTTTTATTATAAAAGCATTTCAGCTGTTGTTCAGCCTTCGTCATATGTCTGCTTAATTAAATGATAGCATGTGGTAATCTGATAAACATTTACAAACTTTTGAACAGCACAGATACACAGAAAAACCCACATGTAAGTAAAAAAATTTAAAAGTTTCCTATAAACCTACATGTATTATAAACATTATATATATATATATATATATAAACATTAGGTACTTTTCCAAATATTATTATTTTCTCTATACAGTGAGTTTTGTTCAGACCTTTCCAACACTTTAACTTTTTACCTATATATATATATATATATATATATTAATCATTTCACTCCAAGCAAGGCAGGACCACCACTAGTGCACAAGGAATTACAGTGAGAGAAAAGACTGAGTACATGAGGTATTGAAAAAAGTTTAAAAGATGAACGGGAAGAATAGAAGATGGCAATGGATGTTGCATTTAAAATTTTGAAGATTGTAGCTATCAGGGAATCAATTAAGCGGAAGAGAGTTCCATAGGCAGGAAGTGCAAGAAAAGAAACTGTTGGAGTAGAAGTGGCAGTTACATTTAATTATTTCAATGGTAAAACGTTGGAATCTTAATGCCAATCTAATAGTGTGCTTAAATTCACATGGTCAGGGCACCAAGAGGAAAAAAGCTTGTCAGAGCAGTTGTCATGAAAATATTTGTAGAAAAGACAGAGAGAAGCCATTTAATATCAGTGAGAAAGTGACTGAAATCAAGATGCCAAGCCAGGATCAATGACTTTGCAGATCCTTCTTTGGATTTTGTCATAAACCTCGAGATGAATAACAGGAATACCCAACCAGATATGGCAACAGTATTCAATGCACGAATGAATGGTATATAAAGTAGTTTCTTAGGAATTAAAATCTTAAAGGAATTGTGTCTTTTGGCAGTGATTGAACATACATCTCACTTATATTGGGAAAACCACCTTTAAGCTGAGTGGCTGCTTAGCCATAAAAGACTTCTTAGCAAAACAAGGTTCAGTTAACCTTTTTTAATAAATGTATATGTTTCATTGGAAACTTATTTTTCTTGCCAAAAAGCACAAAGTCTTTATTAAGATTATGCCAGTCAGCATCATTTACACTATTTAAAAAAAACAAAAAACAAAAATGGAGGAATCATTACTCAAGCATGACTACTAAATATAACATTTATAGAAATACGTACAAGGTGCAATGGATGAATTGTTATCTAAATTAAGCAAAAATGAAAATAATACTGACATCTCATTTTAACAGATATATTTACTAAAATTACACAAAAATATCTTGAAATACTAAAGAGTAAATTTATTCAATAAAATCATCATTGCCTTTGATCATAGCCTCCAGATGGCTTTGGAACCTCCTGCGTCACTTCTGGACAATCTCTGTGTTTAAGTTGGTGAATGCTGCCATAAATGCAACATCAACTGTCATCTTTTATTTTCTCGACTTCCATCCTCCTTCTCACTTACACTTTCCTCTCACATGACTCTCTTCACACCAGTGTACCCATCCTTCTCTTACCCATTCTCCAACACCTACTGTAACCTGTTCTCCTCTCTCTTCACTCTCCTCTTATATAACCCCCTGCACACCAGTGGCAGTACTGCCTTGCTTGGGATGAGACAATTATAAAAAAAAATAATAATCCTTGCCCTCAGTTCATCTTTAATGTTACAAGGAGTTTTATTGGTCTCTCACTCAACTGTGCCCCACACATAATGATCAAGAGTTTTGCAGTCTGAGGAGTTAGGTGGCCAGATATAAGAGGTAATGTTGTCACAGAAAATATCTGACATCCATGACTGGGTTCTCCTGCTTGTGTGGCATGGTGTAGCGTTGTGTTGTCAGACATAGGGTTTCCAGCAGCCCCCTTCTTAACCCAGGGCAACATTACCTCCTCAAGGCGCCTGATGCAGGCCTCCATGTTGAGTCTGAGGTCCTCACCAACAAATTTGGAAGTTCTTTTCTTATCAGAATGATCAGAGTGATTTTTCTGTTGAGCTACTTTTCATAATCACTATTAGATTCATCCAACTCTTTCCAGTTTCTCTACACTGTCCTTAGATTGACATCCAGACATTCTGAAATGTTTGTATTGGAGTTTCTGGCATGAATTCCAATCACTATAGCATGCCATTTCCAAGTTTCTAGCAGAATGAATTGGATCATACTGCTCTTTTTTTACAGATGGTGCTAAACTGACCCTACTATACTGTGCAGTCAACAAAATCATAAACAGTGTACAAATTTAAAAATTTAAAATGGTGATAATTTACCCATTGCACCTTTTATATATCAAATGAAATATTGATTGATGTGTTTGCTTAATGGCATATCAACTCCTTATGTGTCATTCACTGATGAAATTTAATTTTCTTGAGAGCTTTGAAGTAATTTGGTAATTGTTACTATAAATATATAGTGTTCATAATTTTTTTTATATAAAAATGCATTATTGGCATTTTACTATAAAAATGTATTTTTATTCTTTCATAGTGTTTTGTTTTTGTTTATTTGCCCATAGCTGGGTACCTAACAGGATCTATCAACCTTGGTCTGGGTGAACCTGGGAACAACAGCAATAAAGAGATTGTTCCCAATCAGAGACCTTGCTGCCAGATGTAGTTTATCATCATACCCAGGACTCTCGAATGAAATACCAATATACAAAACTATAAGGGTTATCATGAATTAATGGTTGAGAAAACAACTGCAGCTTCAAATTAAATCCTGTTTTCTTGCTCTATTCATTTTGAGGGTTCATAAAGGGTTCTGCTTGGAATTCCTTGTTAGTTGCCCAGACTGATATGCACCTGATGAAGACCAAAAGGCATAATGACCAAAATGTTGTGATAAGATGATAACAGTAGTCTGAATGTAAATAGTGTAAATAATGATAGCTCATCATCCCAGGAATTCAGACAAATTTATTTTGACTTTTGAAAAGTGTGGCTAACTGAATAATATAGTTCAAGAAATATCAATTTCTCAAGCTTTTGTAAGTTTAATTTAATGAAAGAAAAGTTAGCTTTGATCTTTCTAAAAATAACATTTAAACAAATTGTATGAGTTAATTTAACTTGAATCTGAAGCTCATGTCTTTCTTTGAATAGAAATATGCAAAGCCATCACTGCTATCAGAAAGGGCAATACAAACAAAAAAGAATGTGTACCTGTATTTTATAGACTACGCAAAGGCATTTGACAAAGTATGCCACAAAGAACAACAAGCTTGACATATTTGGGAAAGACATTGGAGTAATCAAGAACCTCTACTGCACACAGACAAGAAACAAATTCAGCAGATATGCAATGATAGAAAGAGGTATAAGACAAGGATGTATTTTTTTACTGGATTTTTTAAAATTGAACAGTGAGACTATTCTGAGGGCCCTAGCAGTCATGCCAAGATTTGTCATCAGTAGTCACAGTCAGAATATCTGATTCACAGATGATACAGTGCTGATAGCAGACATGGAAAAGAAACTACAATACCTTCTACAGAAGGTAGCTGAAGAAAATGGAAAGAAAGAACTACAAATAAACTACAAAAAAAAAGAAAAAACACTGAATATATGATCATCAGTAAAAAGAAGAGCCCAAAATGCCAACTACAGGTGGGAGATACTAAAATCAAATAGTTACAGAAATTTAAATTCCTGGGAAGCATTTTAACAGAAGACAGAAAGTGTGGCACTGACATCTGAAGGCAAATTTGCATGGCCAAGGATGCATTCCAAAAGCTGAGTAGAGTATTCAGAGACATGAAAATTTTGCTAGAAACAAAGAAAAGAGTACTGGATTGCTATGTGATGTCTGTTATTCAATATGACAATCTCATTAAAGATGAAGGAAAAACTTGAAGAAACTGAAATGTAGTTCTACAGAAGGATTTGTATCTTCCAGATATGAAAATATAGTAGGTTCTATGATGGTAATGTTTTTGTAGCTCAAAGTGATAACAGTATTTTATTTTAATCAAACCTAATAAATAAATATACTATATATATATATATAGTTGTATTACTTTTATTCCTGTAATTGTAATAGTACTGATAATTGTTGTCAATTGACTAAAATTTTACTTAAGAACTCAATGGAATTTACATATCAATACCATAGTAGCTAATTAATTTCTTACATCAGGTGTGCATCAAAAAAGGTTTCACTCACTTCAAAAGAATAAAATGGTAAAGGAGTAATTAAGTTCAAGATAAAATGCAAACCTTTTTATATTTTTCTTTCATTCCTATCCCTCCTCTGTTCATTTTTCTACAGCTTTTTTGCCTTCTACCTCTCTTCCTTCATATTTTCTTCCTCTCATTTTTTTACTCATTGCTTTTTCCAATTCTATTGTCACATGAAAAAAAAGCTGACAGGCAGATTATATGTACATATATATTTATTGTGTGTATTTAACATTTTTCAGAGTGCAGAGAATACTATACTTTGATCCTAGGCAGAAGTGATGATCCATATGTAAATAATCCTATCATTTTTATGGGTGCTATGCTAGTTTCATATAAATCTGCTGCTAAATTATTTGCACTTAATTCTACTAAACCATATGCAAATGCTTACCTTTTTATGAGATTACAATACTTACTATTACTAGTTATATCCTTGTAAAACATGTTTTTATGAGCTCTTTCATGTGGTTCAATGATAAGTACATAGTAATGCATTTAAGTAAAATCATGTCAAATTCTATGAGTGAACATCTTCAATAATCTTTTGATCAGTTAGACTCTTAATTAACTGAGAAAACACTGTTTTATTTTTTTTATCTCTTGCATGTACTCTCAACTTCAAGTTTTCCCATAAATTTTCTATTGTATTTAGATCTAGTGACTGGCTAGGCCATTCCAGAACATGAATTTCATTTTCATTGAACCAGTATTGATTTGTTTTAGCCCAGTACTTTGGATTGTTGTCCTGTTGGAATAGAAAATCTTGATCAAGTCCCAAAACTGTTGCACTTTTTAATAGATGGGTTGATAAGATTTGCTTGTATTTTGCTGCATTCCTTCTTCCTTCAATGACTTATATTTCTCCTACTCCATTATGTGAAAAGCAACCCCAGATCATTACATTTTCACCCCCATATTTGACTGTTGAGATGGTGTTCACTGGGTTGAATCCAGTTCCTTTTTCTCCCTATACATGGGTGCACATGTTTCTCCCAAAAAGTCAATTTTCATTTCATCTGACCAAATAACTTTCTTCCAGAAACGTTCATGTTTTTAATAAATTTCAGACGGCCTTGCACATGTTTATGTTTTAATAGTGGAGTCTTTCTTGGTGATCTAGAATACAGGCCTGTACAATTCAGTGATCTCTTAATTGTATCTTTACTTACTTCCATTCTGGCATTTATTTTGTCCACTTAGATTACATTTTGTAAACTATAAAATATAACATTAACGTGCATTTTTAGTAATAGCTACACTTTCTCTCCATGACGATTTGATACATTTGTACGCTGCAGTTCAAAAGTTTGATGAAAGCCCTGGTAATTTTTTAAATTTGCCTCAAAAGTAGTTGTTTTGTACTAAAATACGATAAGAGAAAATTATTATACATGGTTAAAAAAGTGAGATATGATGTTTTATTAAAAATTTTCTTATGACAAAAAGAAAAAAGAATTTTTGACATTTATTGCAAAATTTTCTCAAAGTATAAGTCTGATAATTGATTTTATTCTTTTTTTCCCCTAAAAGATCTGTTTCATTTTCTGGGATGGAAAGGTTTCACTCTTCTGTTAAGTTCGTCCCATGCTAATTCTGGAAGTTGCTTCAATCTTTTGAACTGTAGTGTACATCAGAGGCAATATGCAATAAATCAAAAGACACATATATGTCTTGTGCAATAGACATATTCAATAGTTCTTATTTAACATTTCAAGATTCTTCATTTAAATTGCCAAAAAAGGATATCTTAAATGCATCAAGAAAGTCTGTCAATTTTTGGTAGAATATGTATTTAAGATTTTTGTTCATACCTGATTCTACAGATGAAACTAAAATATAATATTTGTATGCTGGACTTTATACTGTTAAGAAATCTTAACTTCACACTGAAGATGAAAAGTTACTGAAACTAGCGACAGAGATTGTCTCAAGACAATGCAAAGCAACAAAACGCTGACCAGGAACTTACCATGTTACTTTATATAATGAATTTTTTCACATTGAACTTTTGAAATTGCAGATGATATAACATTTTCTGCAATTTCAACAATTGCCTGAAACTTTTCTGAATCCAAATTTTTTTTTTTATGAAACTAGTCTGTGATCATGAAGCCTTTCTTCTTGCCTATACAAGTCTCTAACAAAACTTAAAATTTATAGAACAGAATAGAAGGTTAACTCTAATCCTTATCAACTCCACAATCCTTTCATTGGCTGTATAGTATGTGCTTTGCCAGGGCTATATATGGTTCTTCTCTTAGACTGGTTGCCAACTAATGCTAAAGAGCTCAGTCTATTCTCCTACTTAAACCATATCTGGGATAGGAGAGATGAATTCATACCCTTTCCTAAGGCTATTTTTGCATAAGTGAACTTGTTTGGGATTCAAACTTGGCTCTCTGATTTCTCATTCTGAACTGCTATCCATTACACCACCTACACATCCTTAAAAGGATTTAGGATGTGTAGTTAGAATAAAATTCATGGAAGAAATTATATTTTGTGAGTCTTTGAAAATTACTCTGCATAATATGTGATAAGGAAAGATCTGACAGACAATGATATTATTCTGTCCACTGCTGTTGAAGATATGCCAACAATAATGAGCAAGTTCTAAAAGATGATTATCTATTATCCTGCTATGATGATTGTTAATTGCATTATTCACAGAGAAATTTTGGTGACTACTACACTTAATCCTACATTGGATGAATTAATGAAGAAGGTGATTAGTGGCAAATTTGATAAGTCTTCCTAAAGACTGTTCAAAGAATTATGTAAGGACATAATTGAAGACTATGTAAGATTGTGCTTTCTTAGCTACATATAAAGGTAATAAAAAAGTACACATTTTTACTGTCCTGCATGAAACTTTGTTAGATTTTCATTAAAGATTGTGAGGACTTATTTATGAAATCCAAAGAAATCAAAACCTTGGATTTATGAAAACCAAAGAAACCAAAACCTTGATTTAATATCTTTCTGGTATTTTGGTAAATTAAATGCATTGCATAAGGAACTTTAAAATGAACAACAAACTCTTGTAAATTGCAATAGAAAAATGATCTATTTAAGCAGCAAATTGAGTGTTTGAAGTTCCAGATCTCAAGAAATAATTTTTATTTCATTAGTCAGTAAATATTATCAATCACAAAATATCTTTTAAATAAACTCAGATAACCTTTCTAACCTCCATAAGTCATTGATCTAAAGCAAATGAAATTCTTTTCCTTGTTCAGTCTTTTCTCTTTAACTGGAAAAATAATGTCTAGCTAGATAAAATTAAGTTTGAGCAAATTAATAATCTAATGAATAGGCAAAATGATGAGTGTGAAACCAATCCATGATTTAAAGCAGCATTTCATGTGGTTGAATCCCCAAATTTTTGACACATAACAAATTAGCTATAAAACCTTGGCTTTAGCCTTTCTCAACAACTCACTTGATTGAATGTATTTTTTGTGCTGTTACAGATGTGTTGACTTAAAAATGAAAAACATCTCAACATTTGTATGTGTGTGTGTGTGTGTGTGTGTGTGGTGACCTTCAAGCAAAGCCAACAGGATTTGTTATCAAGTTTTCTAGTTGAATTATTTTGCATGAAGGCCAAATTGGACATTAAATCAAACAGAAATTCTGTGTTGTGAGAATTTTTTTATTACTTTTTTCTCTTGATGACACTTAATAAATTGCTTTCCAATAACATATTTGGACATTCAATCAAATAAAAGTTTTATGATTCATTGAAATAAAGATTTTCTTTTTTTATTTGATTGGAATTAATGAAGCAATTTGGTTTTATAAAAGGTTTTTAATCATTACCACTGTAAAAATATGGGTAAAAATTAAGAAAATAACAGTTCAAAATGGAAAAGGAGTTGAATAAACTTGATTGAAAGGAGAGGAACATGACTTTAGACTTTAAGAATTTTGTCAAAAGAATTATGAAAATAGAATAAATGCAATTTTTTACTAATGAAGTGAAAAATGTATCAAAAAATGAATTAAAATAAAGATTTTATAATCACTTTGGAAAGCTACAAGCAAGAACTGAACTAACAATTGACAACATCATTTTGCTAACCACAATGCAAATTATACTGAGATTAAAAATGCTTTATAAAATCAAAAATTTTTACATGAATTTACATGAGTTTAATTGTAAACATTTGAATTTTAGCTTATATAATTTTTATAACAAACATTAATTCATTCAGTTATAAAACTTTCTATGAGAAAAAAAAGCAAAAAAGTTATTTGTTCAAAATATAATGATAGAAAAGTAACATTAATATTTCAATTGATTCAGTGTTTTCTTTAGACCATTTCAGTGTCAGAACAAAATGTATCACTAATTCTAATTTTCTTCCATATCTGTTAGTTTTTCTGTGCAATTAAGTTACTAAAGAAATAAGTCAAAAAAGGTAATATAACCCTGATATAAGAGAAACCCAGATATAAGATATTTTCTCGGTCCCAAATTAGAGCCTGTGGTAATGTATATAAAATAGACCAAACCTGAATATAAGAGAAACCCGGATATAAGATAACTTTTATCCGGTCCTGACAACTCTCTTATATCAGAGTTACACTGTAAAAGGAATTTATTATCCATTTGTTATTCACAGATATAAATCATAACAAGTATCCACATAAACTCACATGTATACATATATGTATTGTAACACTTTTGATGAATATTATGCTAATTAGCAATAAAAAGAAAACGTTAACATCAACCACTTGGTAAATAATCCTTGCCTTCAGTTCATCTTTCATTTTACAAGGAGTTTTGTTGGTCTCTCGCTCAACTGCACCCCACTAATAATAATCTAAGGAGGTTGTAGTCTGGGGAATTAGCTGGCAAGATGTAAAGAGTGATGTAGTTGCAGAAATTGATAAAGAGTTGGATGATATATTTAGTTAATATTATGGTGTTTGGAGTGATCACTAGTGATGGTGACATTATGCCTCCATTCATTTTCCCACAGAGCCTCAGACTCAACACTGAGGCCTATAGCAAGTGCCTTGAGGAGGTAGTGCTGCCCTTAGTCAAGTGGGCAGCTGCTGGAAGACCCTATATCTGGCAACAGAACACTGCACTATGCGACACAAGAAGGAAAATCCAGTCATCACTGCCAGACAATTTCTGCAACCATATCACCCCATCATGTGTGGGTCGCAGTTGAGTGAGAAATCAACAAAACTCTGTGTAATACCAAAGATGAGCTGAAGGCAAGAATTATGTCAGCATTCACCAACAAGGAGACCATCCAGAAGAGTTGCAGGGGATTCCCAAATCATCTGGAGGGTGTGGTTGAAGCCACTGGCAATTTTATTGAATAAATTTACTCTTTAGTATTTCAAGAAATTTTTGTGTAATTTTGGTAAATATATATGATATGAGATGTTATTTTCATTTTTGTGTAATTTAGATGACGATTCATTCATCGCAACCTTTATATGTGTGTGTGTGTGTGCGTGTGCAAAAAGTGATTATCAAAAACTATAAAAAAATACAGTTTTTACTTTATTGTTTGTAATAAGAAGTTTATTTGAAGAATGCAAAAAGTACATGTGCAGAAATTTAGTCTTGATATATTCCTTGACTATCAAATGAAAGCAAAAAGAGCATCCAATGTATGAGATAATTGATTCTTTAATGAATAACTGATCTCTTTTCAGTCATAGGATACTTTTGTATAAATGTGAATTTTTCTTTTGTTTTTGTTTTTTTTTGCTTCTATATTATTGACTTTTATTCTGTTGGCTACTTGTAATTGAATATTCATTGTTGTTCACATTATTTACCAGAAATAGTTTATTTGTAAGAAGTTGATCAATTGCAAGTAATTTTTTATTATATGTTAAAGTTTTCCCCAAAACAAAAAAAGTGAAGGGAAAAATTAGAAGTGATGACATCTGATAAAATCCCCTCCAAATATTTTTATTCCTTTTCATAATCAATATATAAAGTACTAGCACTATAGCCTGGCGTTGCTCGGGTGTAATGAAAGCTTTAAAACTAATCCATGGTCCTGGAGCTCAGACTCTTTGGACATTGGCACGAAAGACTAAAAAGCAATAGTTGTTTCCAGTTAAAGCGAAACTGTAGACTGAAAGAAAAATGAATGGATGTAAGTCAAATTTTGATTTCCTGGTATCGATATCAAATAAGTTTTTTCATTGTAAACTGAATTTTGAAGGCTAAATAAGTCCTCTGAGTAAATGGTATCATAGCTGAGACTAAGAACTACAATTATACCTACTTAGAGCCAAACCCGAAACAAAAACTAAAATAAAAGGGCTGAAAAAAATACAGACATACAGGCAGATAACAGACACACACACACAAACATCTTGCCTTTTATATATATATATATATATATATATATATTATTGATTTTCTGCACTATTATAAGAACTGCAACCTTGAAACTTCTGAATATCGTTTCTTATGTTTTGTCTATGAGTGTATCAAATTTGATTAAATTCGAACCACTCCTTCTATAGCCCAATTTTTTCGATTATCGGTTTTCGATATTTATTGGAGGTACCTTGACACAAAACCTAGCTAAGAACACTTGCAGATGCTTATAATACAACTGTGTAAATTTTCAAGAAAATCGGTTCAGGCGTTTCAGAGTCTATAGGTAACGGATGGACACACACACACACACACACACACACACACACACACACACACACAGAGACAAAGTTCCATTTATAAATAAGTTTAGATTTACATTCAGAAGTGTTATTTGGTGGCTTTCTCACTGAAACTGAGCAATGTTGAATGTATTTACTAATTTAATTGCTAGGACAATAATTATTAAGCATAACTTAGTTTTAGCGCAAAGCTACAAGCAAGGATTGAACTAACAATCTGCAACATCATTTTGCTAACCATGAAATGGTACCTACAATGACAATCTTTTTTTTGTCAGATTCAGGAGAGGAAATAGAAAGATAGATTCAATTGTTAAATATTTTTAATTTTCATTTTCACTGAAAATCATAAGCATTCAGGAGAACAAGAAATATGCATTTAATCCTTTCCACATAACATGAATATGAATATTTTATTGGTTTAGATTTAACCAGATATTCATTAATAAAAAATACCATGACCATTTGGCTTGAGCATAGTCCTATTAGAATATACACATTCTACTTAGGTTAAGTTGGGCAAATAGTTTATAAGTTTAAATTTTTTTTGTTTTTAATAATTTCACCCTAAGCATGCCACTAAATGCAAGGGCTTACTAGAGTCTGAAAGAATCTGAGAAAAATCAATTATTAAGGAGAAAGAATAAAAGAATAGAAATTAAGAAGACAGAAGATAATGATTGACATTGTATTTAAAGCATCATCAACTGATTTCCTCATTACCTTAAACAAAAAGTTTCTTAAACAAGAAGAAAACTACTATCAATACTAGAAAGAGTGATAACTGAAAAACTATTTTAAAAGAAAAATTTTACCTGTTCCAACTGACAGTAATGCTAACTGTTTAGTCAGTGAACACTTAATGCTTCCTTATAAGGACATGACAAATCTCATCATTACCATTAAAGTGGTAAATAATAAAAACAATTTGGGAAGAGTTAATAGCATTAGATACCATCTTCATTTATAAACTTATTCTTAATTACTGTCCTCACCTTTTTATTTTTTGGCTCATCAAGTTTTCTTATCTAAATTTGACATAATTTATAAATATAGCTTTAACCATTTGCTAAAATAGCAGCAATATTGAATAGATGAATAGGCAGTCTAATACAGTCTATATATACTTTGGCACATCATCTAATAAATGCCAAATAATTTGTTCTGAGATATTAGTTTAGCCATTATTTGCTTAAAACACAATATTTTACATTATGATATTTCTATAACATATATCTAACTTCTTTCTTGTAAATTCCTGAGCTGCAGGTGTAAATCGAAAACCATGAAAGCAAGTGTCACTTATTTCCTGACATCAGGTACAAACCGGATGCTAATTCTGGCCTCTTTCCATTTCCTTTGTAAAACCCACCAATCAACTGTCATAGTTTCATTCTTGTTTTGTCTTATATCTCCTTGATCAGTTTACTTGTTAACTGATTAAAAACGTTGGTGTATTAAAATCTCCAGCATCAAGTTTTCCTGTTGAACTACTTTAAGCCATTAAAGTGTTTTTACATATTCCTAATATATTTGCTGCAATAAAACTCTGAAGTTTAGTCTGCTGCATGTTCTTTTGCATTTGATACTTAGAAACAGGCGTAATCTGAATTCATTTTACAAAATTTCTACATTAAAAATATCTATCTCAACAGTAAGATTTCTAAGACATAACACATATCAAATGTTAGAACTTTTGGAGTTTTGATATAATAATCAAAATAAGTAGCATATAATGATTTAAGAGATGTATGAAGAAGCTCACACAAAAAGAGGATCAAGGTACATATAAATTGTACATTTATATGTATAATGATATTTATTTTCTTGGAAACCAAGGGAGCACAATAACATTTTTGGATATACCGATTTTTTTCATCTGGTCACCATGGGTTGACATTGGTGCAAAACTATGTGGTAATGTAGCTTGCCACACTGTCACCACTACTGAAACACATTACTCACCACATAACTGTGCTCACATTCATAGTTTGGTCTCTGCAGAACAAGTGTAAAATCAGGCATGCCCGACAGACATTTTATCAACTTTTTCAGTTATCGGCACGTGGTAAGTTTGTTTGTATTTCATTCACTTATAATTGTTATCCATTTCTTTGTTACTAAATTATACTAAATTGCTCGGTTGTTTAAAGGTCGTTTGATACAGATAGTTTGAAATTTTTGTTATTCTGCTAGTGACCTCTTCCAAGAAAAGAATTTCGAAGACCGTTAATCTTTGAATTCAACCATTTTTGACTTATACTAAGTTAAAACTTAGTAATTTTATATATCCAAATGTATAAGGAACAAAGAAAATATTAACAACGTTAAAAACATTAATTTAAAACAATGCTCAATATAGAAATAGATCTGAGTATCTATGATAAATCAGTTAGCAAATACTATTTTTAAAATAGCGTTAGCTAACTGATGGAACATCATTCCTTCAATGTCGAAACAAAAGAACCTCGTGTCGAGTTGAGAATCTTTTATTTGAAATATTCTTAAAGTAAGTCTTTTTTTTTCTGCCTAATTTTAAATTTTAAGCTTTTCATGTTAAATTGGCTTTCTTTAATTCTTTTTTTGATTTTAGCAGAAATCTCTTGACTGGATTTTTACTACCATGTTTTTTTTTTTTCAATTGGAGTAGATAGATGTATTTATCGCCCGGTTCACACTCCACCCACATCTATTGAACAGGTTAAGAGGCTCATCCCTTGTTCCCTGTTTAGGATGTGGTTTCCGGCTTTCTCTTTTCCAATCTTTTTCACTATTACATAGCCCCCTGCACATCAGTGGCGTTACCGCCTTGCTCGGGGTGATACGATTAAAAAAAAAAAACATTTACCAAATATTGATGAATATTAATGATACAAAACTAATCTGAAAGAAAAACAATGATATTGAGTTATGATATGAAGGAGAAAGATAGCTGAATTTTTTTCACAATTTTTTCCATTTTAGCTTACCTGTTTAATACATAGTTGTTATGATAGTCAAATTGAAACTATAATCAAAATGTGACATTATCAATTTACTAATGTTTTTTTTTTCTTTTTCATCAGTATATTCATGGTATTGGCTTTATTAAATATTTATTACTGCAGAAATTTCAGTTAAAGCTGAACACAGTAAAAGTGAATACATAAAATGATAAGGTCAAAGAATCTATAGTTCTAATTTAGAAAACCAATGTAACTTTAAAAAATGATGTTGAACTTATCATTGTAGAACATATAACATTTGATTTACTTTATGTTTAAGTGGTAATACATATTCAAATGTTGATATATGGGTTAAATTATACTTAGATGGAAATACATATGCAAAAACTGATATATGGGTCAAATTATGCTTAGGTAATAAAACATGCAAAAACTTATATATTATTTAAATTATTCAATTACACTAATAATTGTTTAAAATTTTTGTAATACATAAAATGAACAAAGCAACAAATTTTTATAATACAAAAAAATCAGATACTATTTCTGATATTTCTCTCTAACTATTTTTGAGAGACTCCTTCTTCATAGTGGGATTGAGGAGCTGTGTTAGGTGACATAACCATGTTGTCATATGTTATTTTGAGAATAAGATGATTAGAAAAATATTCTGTAGAATACTAGATTGGGAATTAAGGATAAAGTCTTTGTTCAAAATCATTTTTTTCTTTGAGATTAACTTACAACAACGATAAAGCTCATCAACTTGGCTCTTGAGATAAGATCTCCAAACATCTGTTTCACTTTTAGCCAAAACTTGATTGTGTTGATTTGCTTTTCACGTTATAATAAGAGGAAACTAATAAAATGCAATAAATCTAAAGATATAAATGTTAGCATCCATCTATAAATATTTATTCCTTGTATTTTTGCATGAAAATGAGTGAAAGACAGATCCCTATTTATAATATGTATTTATAATATAGTATGAGCTGAATATATGGGTCGGAATCCAACAAAATGAATAGAATAAGTTAAGAACATGTAGGAAAAAAGTGTCTTTAATCTAACATGTTTCACTTTAACAAGCTTTTTCCGAGGTTCATTAAGCCCTTTAATGAATCTCTGAAGAAGCTTGTTAAAGTGAAACATATTAGATTAATGGCACTTTTTCCTACTTGTTCTTGACTTATTCTATTCATAATATAGTATGTGTAAAAATGTATGACAAAGTGGAAAAAATTTTTTCTTGTGACATGTTTTGTCCTTTAGGACTTCATTGGATGAAATGTATCACAAGAATACTTTTTCCATTTTCTCATGCATTTTTCTCTAGTATTGTTCTTGATATATAAAAATATATATTGTTATCTCAATATAGTATATATATATATGACCTTGTGAAAATTAATTGAAACAACTACTTTAGTTTCCTTTCTTTCACCATACAGTCAGTTTTAAACCCTCTGGAGTAGCAGGGTGCAATCGATTTCTTTTTTTTTTTTTGACAGATTAGGTCATTTGTAGTGGTGTGCATTAATATAAATCTATTTTTGGGGTGTATGATGAAACAATGAAGTTTGGTCTTGAAAAATATTGTGTCATTTGTGATTGCATCAGATTTTTATCATACCCAGACGCTAGTATCTCCATTGTCAATTAGTTGTCCTATAGCCATTATCTGTGGTGAACTTACTTCAAGGAAGCATATGAAAATCATAACGCTGCACAAACACACTGGCAAGCCTTACAAAGAGATCACAAATATTATTGGTGTTATCCTTTCAACTGTTAGTAGTTGTTTTCATGGCAAAAAAACAAACTGAATCCAATCCATCAGTTCAAAATGTAAAGGAAAATGCAGTCAGAAGATTAAAACAACTCCAAGAGATGACATATATGTGATCAGGAAAAGTGTGAAAGTTCCTAGGAAGACATTATTTGCTTTGTTTCAATTGATTTGCACAAGAGTGTGTATCCTTTTGTTAAAACTTGATATGTTGTAAATTCGTATTTTGTCATTATCAGAATGTAGTAATATTTAATGTTCCTTTGATTTCATTTTGTTCATATGTCCCAGTCAGTGAATATAGACATGCCTATTTGCATCTAGTAATGATGACATATGGATATCTCTTTACCTCAACCTTAATATTACCCAATTTGTATATTTTCATATTGCACAATACAGTGTAATATATTAAAAATTGGTACTTAATTATAAATAGCATATTCATAAGACACATTGTAACTAAATGTAGCTGATACATATAACCTGGTTATATGACTTAGGATGTGTGTTGTGGTGTAATGGATATGGGCTCAGAATGAAAAATCGAAGAGCTGAGTTCAAATTTCAATTGAATTTGTTGCATTCATTTACATGCAAATACCTTTGGGAAAGGTATAAATCCATCTCTTCTCCCTCCAGCTATGGATTAAATAGCAGGACAGATTGGGTTTCAATATCCTTGGTTGGCAATCAATGTACTGCTGAAAGTAATGATAACCTACTGTCAAAAAATTTTCTGACTAGTCAGTTATGACTCAAAAGAGACATTATCACCGAAGCGTGTATCAGGTATGGCAATTAACTGACTGATTGATATGATTTAAGAACACCTCATGATTACATGACATTGACTATTGAATGTATAAAGTGACCAGCGTGTGATGTCGCCCTTGTACCTGCTAGTTGTGATGTTGGCCTCGACACAGTAGCTGGTCTTTGACACGTCTATTATAACGGTGCTTCCTCTTGCTCACACTGTGAATTCTGATCGAAGGAAGGCATGCCAAAATTTTGCTAGCTGTATCTTTACCACATCAAACTAGGCTGGACGCATGTGTACATTTGGTTAACAAAAAAAATATGGCATCAACAAAAAAAAATAATTTCGATAATGCCTGAATAAGTTGTGGAAAGAGTCTTTATATATATAAAAAGATAAATAAAAAAAATAGAATGTACAATCATCGAATTCAATGTTCACAATGGAGCAAAGTTTTCAGAGCTTCCAATTTTCCAAATAATAAAAATCTTTTCAGGGCTCTTTTTCAAAGCTTTACGGAAACAGCTGAAGTGGGGTATTCTGGCGACAGCGGTAGTAAATTTGTCTGGCCTTTTTCACTTGGCAGCTCCTACTGATTTTTCTCAATGGGGACTCGATTTTTATACTTGTCTCCAATTTTCTTGGGGGACGCTGAGAGACCCGGGGTATCTTTATGCAAATCAGATCTTTGACCAATGAAATTTCTTCCACCTACACATCTCAAGATCGGGAGTTTTTGTTCAATGAATGAGGCAACAGCACCTCATCTGACGTAATTTTCTCTTCGTCTTCTTAATTCAACTGATTATGTCAGCAAATCCAGCTTTTAGCTTGGAAATTTTAACTCTAGTGAGATTTATAATTTATTTCTATTCTCATAGTCAAGTCCTGACCTTCTTAACCTCATCAATAGCTTTTGACAATTTGTTGTGATTATCGCCATTTCTTACTTCCACTGGCCAAAAATTCATTTTTGAATAACAATGGAAAAAATATATTTTTCATTTCTCCCCAATTTCCAGCTAGGTTTTCTATTTTCTGGATTTTACAAGCATCCAAGTATTAAAATATTTCTAATCAGCACTCATATCGCAATTTACAATAAACTGCAAAATCAACAACACCACTAATAATAATTTCTTTCGCTCCATTGTATTAAACTAAGAATTACATTTTTTGTTTTTCATTTTTTTCAGATGTAGAAATAGGGTTACAAGTGAACATCAACCAAAGAAAGGGATCATTCCTATTTTGGTTCTTATTTCCTGTATTTTCACCTAATTGATTAGATGGAATATCAAGAGGGCTTGTTCCTTGTTTAATTATGATTATTGCAGAGAAGGAAACATTGTGCTTGTCTGCATTATAGTTTTGAAAAACCTAAACGAATGGAGTTGTATTTTCTATGTCATAGACTAGACAATCATTAGTCAAACATAATGGCTTAATAATGGGTTAATTGCAATGCATATCAGCATTATTTAAAATAATCACAAGAATCTAATCTACATTTAGAAAATGCTATAATTTTATTTATGACTATAACAAAAGGCTTATCATTCAAAATTGCAAAAATTAAGACAATTAGTAAGGATACTATGTTCAACTGCAATTAATTCAAATTTTGATTAAATTCACTTATAAATGTGTTTGATTGACTATAAAGGATTGTATCAAAATATTAATCATAATAATGAAAGTTCATACTTTTTAGATGAATTGAATTTCTTTTTCATTCATTCCAATAATGATCCAGTAGACATCTTTTACAGATACTGAATGCATTAACATGTATCAGTAATATTTTTTTCCAATCCTCTCACCCCTAGCAAAGAGATAATGCCACTAAGATGCAAGGGGTTACTAGGAGAATGAGAAGACTTTAGTGTGGAAAAAAAGGACAATAAAAGAATAGGACTCAAGAAGACAGAAGATGGTGATTGATGTTGAATTTAAAATTTTGAAGCCTCTTAGGTGGCAAGGAAGTAAGAAACTGGAAGTGTGAAAGTGAGAAGTGTAAGAAAAAGAAACTATTAGAATAGAACTTATGGTTACATTTAGCTAATTCAACATAAAATGATGAGACCTAGTTGCCAATCTAGTAGTATGCTTAAATTCACATGGTCAAGATACCAAGGATGAAAGTTCATTAGAACAATTGCTATAAAAATATATATAGAAAAGACAGAGGGAAGTCATGTCACATTGATGGGAAAGTGACTGAAGTCAAAATGCCAGGTTAAGATCAATAGCATTGCAGACCCTTCTTTAGATTTCTGCAATCATTTCATTATTTTAGATTATAATCATACATTAGGCAATATATTTCTTTTCTTTATTCATAGAAATTTAAAGAAAGACATTTAAGATTTAAATTAATTTTTCATTTTTTTAATACATATTTAATGTATATCACTAATACAATATTTTGTATAGCGTTATAACTCACTACTAATGGTTATAACATTTTATCTCAACTGACTTCAACAGTACTCTAATGAACATTCTACCAAAACTCTGACTTCTTTATTTAAGGTGTCTTGCCTTATTCATTTGTGTTACTAGGGGTGTCTTATTTACATCACAGCAGATAACAATTTGAATTTTCTGCTGTCAGTCTTTCAGTATATCTCTGAATTATATTGCTTATAATTTCAATAATTATTCTCCAAAAAAGTAGTAGTTTTAAAGGTCATCTATTATAGATGTCTAAATTCTCTATTTTCTTTTAGTAAAAGTGCCATATTTCTATGATCTTTAGGTTTCAAAGTAATTTTGTTAAAAATTAGTTACAACTATTAAAAAATTACTAAATGTTGTAAAATATCCCTGTTTCCAAAATTGTATATAACAATCACAAACATGATTTTTTTTTATATTTAGACATCTTACTCCATTATTTTCAAATTATTTTAATCATTGTTTTATTTTAGTTTTCAATGAATACCTTTTGTTATCTTTTTATTGAGATAATTTAATACAAGTTCATTTCAACAATGTTAACCAGTGGAAATGTTTTGCTACAATGCTAAGTAAAATGTAACTTTTATTTTTAATATTAACTGAGTCTCTTTGTAAAAATATCAATAAATCAAACTTATGATCCTTATAACATTTTAATGAATTGCATTTTATATTCTTTTCAGGTATGGGTGCTCTTTTTACTTTTGATTTTGCTCTGATGCTGGGTATGTAAGTTTATTTTTTATTTTTTCAATAATGATTGAATATTTTAAAGTATATTTAAATTTGTGTTTGGGCTAAATGAATACTTTAAAATTATGGCACTCAGATTTAATTACAAATAGCTGATGTAGTTAAAAAGTAAAATTTTTAATT
This sequence comes from Ascarosepion bandense, assembly GCA_037127315.1. Lineage (NCBI taxonomy): Eukaryota > Metazoa > Mollusca > Cephalopoda > Sepiida > Sepiidae > Ascarosepion > Ascarosepion bandense. Next base: position 8,549,874 of record JBBBDQ010000651.1, on the reverse strand, counting down.
TCTTTTTTTTTTAGATATAGTTTTAATAAGGAGAATTATCTTTTCCATATATAACAAAAATTAAAAATTCAAAGACTACCTGCCAAAAGACCTATCAAAATAACAAGAAAAATAGTTAGACAAGAAAATAAAAATCAAAACTAGGAAAGAAAAAAATATATCAAAACAAAAATCTTCCTAAGCAGTAGCCTAGCCTAGGTGTTGAGCAGAAAAATGCCAAAATGCTTTGCAGCATTAACCTTCAGTGAGGCACAGCTTGATTTTAAGTCCAAGTGTGTGTATGTATATATATATATATATATATATATATATATGCAGCATATCTTTATTCAAACATGTTTCATTGACTAATATAGACATATTATTTGTACTTATTTTTATACTGATCCTTTCCAATCATTTAATCAGTTTCTTGATATTAAGATGAAATTCATCAAGGAAGTTTTTGTTAATCCAAGTACTTTCAGTCTTTTCCAAAATCATCTTCAGGGGTAAATTACAAACACAAACAGCAATAAAATCTACATTCCACTGTGATGGTGATTTTTAAAAACATGCATGAATGCCCTCTGTTATAGTTATTTTAGAATTTTAAATTTATTTGTTGTAGTTATGGAATTTCTTTTACAAACAAGCATTTCAATATAAGGGAGCCTACTGGAAATTGACTGAAATGTAAAATGGCATTAAATATATCTGTTAAAACAATAGACATTTTGTATCCATTATATTTAATGATCATTTTTTCTCATGTATGAATATGCTTTTGCAAGTGTGTCTGTTATATTGTGGATAAACTGGCCAAAATTCATGTTGTGTTGTCTCAGGCTTTTGACTCACAGGAATCATCATCAGCAGGTGGGGAAGAAAATTATTAGTGTTTTTAAGAAGTAGATTTTATTATTATTTTTTGAAAGTGCTGTTATTTTTTTTAAAGCTAAACCAAATGCAACTTGACATAGCAACTTCACGTGACACCAATTTGAAATGACATGTTTGAATTGGTAAATAACATATTTGGAATAATAATTCTTTTTTTATGCTGTCAAAAATGCAGCATCTCAAACAATAGTTATTCTTATTTATGAATGGTTTCTTAAGTTGGATGTAAATCTCTTCTATAAACTTTAGTCTTTTTTTGAAATTTGATTTATAAGGTATTCAAGTATTGTTAGAAAGGAGCTGTCTAATCTTCTTATTCTCATGGTACTTGTTGATGTGTTGCCTAATGACAAATAATTACCCAAATATACTTATAGTAGTATTAAAGATGTAGAAGATTGTGTAAAGCCAAAATTGCTGGTAGTCAGTGGAATACTGATAGAAAGTCATTTAATGCAAGCAGACTTTGTAATAAAGTGCTCAGTATCAAAGATAAAGTATTAATATAAGTAAAATTTTGTCACTAAGCTGATCAATTCCAGAGTTTCATGGGTAGGTCTTTCCATCCACTCTTTTGGAGTTTTTTCACAATTTACTGTGAATATTTTCCAATTTTTCCAATTTTTATATTGTTGTTGCAAGTTGTATGTACGTTCATGTGGATGTATGCTCATGCGCATATCTTAAGTTTTTACAGGTGTGCATATGTGTGTAGGATGTCATAGTCATTTGTCCTTTTGCTTTGTGCTCACATTTTTTTTTTTTCTGTTTTTCCTCTTTTCTTCAGAATTTGTCATGTGTTGTATTATTGTAATTATTCCTAGATGTGTCACTGGTTTTTAATGTTTGAATGTTTTTGTATATACATACATATGTACAAACACATACATGCCTATACATATGCATACATACATAAATGCATGCATATGTATATATATATATATGTGTATACACACACACATTTTTGTATTTTTGCTAGTTTATTATTTTATTTTTTTATTTGGTTTGGTGGTGCTATAATAACAATAATATTTATAAGTGTTAAGTGTAGACAGATTTATAATTAAATTTTTATTTTTCATATATTGTTGTTTAAGTCGATGTGTATATGTTTGTAGTTTATATTATATTCATTGTTTGTTTATTTAAAGTTTGTTATATTTATTTTATTCATATGTTTATTTTAATTAGTGCTTAGGTAGCAAAGTAAGTATTTATATGCCTACATTTGCCCATTATTTAATTTTTGTTATTTAAGAGTTTATGTTGGCTTTTAAAGCTAATTATTGTTATATTTTTCTCTAAGCATAACTTACAATTTTTAATATTAATATTGTGTGAGACTGCTCTTTTTATGATTTCATATTTGATTTTGGTGAGTATATTATTTTCTTTTTGGTGCCATATGTATTTTCATATTGTTTGTGTATTTCTGTTTTGAATGATATTTTGTGGTTGTTTTATCTTTCTTTAAAAGTTTTTTCTGTGGTGCTTATGTAAATTTTTCATCTGTGTTAATGTTATTTACTACAATAGCTTTGTTTATAATGTTATTGACTAAACATTTGTTGTTAAGTGGGCAATTTTCTTTGTTTTGGCAGTTACATTTTTTGTTGGTTATTATTGTTATTCGCTTTACTGGGTTTTTTTTTTTATTGTGCTTCATTATTACTTTCTCCATTTTTATCCAAGCAACCGTATCTGATTTCAATTGTATTTTTGTTGATCATTTTTTGATAATTATTTATTTTTAGGAAAGTGTTTTTCATTAATTTTGAAAAGTATTTTCTCTATTATTGTGCTGTTGTAGGGGGTGGGGGTGAACCAAATTATAAATTTTTATTTTTATTTTTGTTAAATTGTTTTGTTTTTGTATTCTAGTTTGTTTGAATGTTTCTGTTTTTTAGTGCTGATTCATATGTTTTTTTCTTGTTTTCATTGAACATTTTTAGGCTACAAGAATTTATTTAGATTCTATTATTTATAGATATGGGTACTTGTTTTAATATATTAGATGGGTGAATGGAATTTTCGTTAATGTATATTAGATTGTTGTTTGTTTTTCTGTATGTTTTATAGGTTCTGTTGTTTAGTTAGAATGTTATATCTAGGAAATTTACTAATTTTTGATTGGATTTTGTATCCCTTGCAAATCCTAGGGTTCTCAAGATTTTTATTCTTATTTTTTATGTAGTTCTCCCATTACAATTTCTTAGAATTAATAGAAAAGTAGCAATACAGAAAAAAATATGCAAACAAATGACAATAACAACAATATCAATCAACAAAATAAGATAATTTATAGAATGGTAATAAACCAAATAAGAAAAATGAAATAATAAACTAGTGAAAATACAAAAATGCGTAAATATAGGCATGTATGTATATGTGTACATATATACATAAACATTCAACATTTAAACATTATAAAGCAGTGGCAGATCTAAGAAAAATAACAATAACCAAACATGTGACAAATTCTGAAAGAAAAGAAGAAAAAAAGAAAATAAAGAATGGATGGATAAATCTGCCTATGAAACTCTGGAGTTCAGATACTGAAGGTAATATCAATTAGCTAAGTTACAAATTTTTACTTATATATATATTATCCTACATCTGTGGCCCGACTCAGAGTTTCATGTGTCATGTAATCATCAGGTGCAGATTTCAAACTGATGGTTTAATAAATTTGTAGTTAAGTTTACTTGATGTTCATGGGAATTAAATCTTATTAAGTTAAGTTACTACTTTTTTAATAACAAGATTAAAAATTTAAATATCTACAGTTACATATGGATAAAAAAAAAAAATATATATATTTTGTTAAAGTTTTGTTAAAGTCAACTGACAAGTTACTGTGATTAAGCTTTTATTTAATTTTTCTTGTGTTTGTACAAATGTCTTCTTTTCTGAACACAAGTTATGTAAAAACCATTCAAAAGTTCATTATATCTGAGCACTTTCAGCTATTCTTTTAGCTATTATCACAGATGATTTTTTTGTTTTTAACTGAATGTGTGGAATTTTTATGTATGTGTCTGAGGTTATAGGAATGTTTTATTTTCCAGACATGGTCAACACATTTTGGCCATGTGCATAGTTAATGTTACTGAGTGTTGGCTTTTTATATTTTAAAATTAGTACTTCCATCATTTTTAATCTTTTTTTTTTTGTTTACATGTGGATGAGAAAACGCTTGCATGAACACAAAAAAATAAAAAGCTTAATCGCAGCACTTTTTCAGTCATCCGTAACAAAACTTTCATAAAAGAAGGATTTTGGGGCAAACGCACAATATATATATATATATAGAGTAAGTATGAATGGATTAAAATTCTGTATCCAAAGAAACACTATTCTTAAAAAAAGTGCTCAATACAAAGTAGATCAAATAATATTTATTTTGATTGGTCCACAATGTCTATATAACATTACCTGCCTGATTAAGGGGATTTGGCTAGCTTTGAACCTTTTAAAACTCTTCAACTTGAAATAAACCTCATCACTTGATAAGACACAGGTAGTGTCGAAACAAAACAGTTACTTTTGTAGTGATATTATAACATATTTATCTTATAAATTATAAATATATATATATATATTGAGAAGAAAACTCAACACATTTGTTATGGATAATATTCATTGAGCTCTCTATTTCTATCTAATTGATAATTTATGTTAATTAGATAAAATCTTTCAGATTAACCTCCATCTTTGTTATTCTTTCCTATATATATATATATATATATTATTTAACTTTTAGAATTATAATGTGCAAATTAGTTTTTTTATACTGTACCTTTGAATACATCGTTGACTTTTGTTTCTTTTGTTTGTAGTGATGTTTTTGAAATGGAAAAATATAAAAATATACATAAATTTTCAGTGCAAATGTCAAAATGTACTTATTAGTCATTTTCTTTTCATATGAAAACCATTATGTTTGTGCTTGCATTTGTTAAGCATAAAAAAGTAGTCTGCTGCTTGTCTTACCTGTTTATTCCAGTATAACTTTGTGAAAAAGTGAATCCCTCTATTATTGGCAACCAATCATTAAAGTAACTGCATTCATTATTAAGTAGCTTGCTTCTAATATCTGATATTGCTAATATAACTAATATTATTCATCTACATTATCCTATTTCCAGTTTGACATTTTCTGATATTCTTTGTAGTCATTGGCTTGAATACCTCTGGGTATAAATGTAAAATAGTTTCTTCATCTTCTTAGCTGGAATTTGGATAAAATCTTAAGTTTGTAGCTAAAACATTACAGCTTTGTTTTGTTTTTATTGTTTTTTTTTTTGAGTTACCAAAAACATTTTCAATAAATTAAATAAAATGAATATTGATGCATTTTATGCTGTGTTTGACTTTTATGAATTTTAAGAATATTCCACATATAAAACTTGAACATTTTATTTTTATAAAATGTGGAACAGTTATCTGTCTTAGTTTTCATTGGGTTAAAATTCTGAGTAAAGAATTCTAAATTAAAACTCAGGATTATTTATTAAATTTAATATTTACCATTTGCTTGCCATAAAAAGTAAAAATTTGAAGAAATTGTTGATTTTTATAAGTATGTGCTACATCTTGACAAACTTGTAGCATCTTTTTATTTTCATAGTTGTAATCTTTTATTTCTGCACTGTTAATCTTTTTATGATGCCAATGTGTTAAATCATAATATTTATGGCAGGCTATGCAAAACGGTTATTTGGGAAAAGTAGATTGTCTAAAAACTGTTACCAGGGGGCTTTGCACAAAACAAAATGGCAGATGATGAAATATATTGATTGTTGGCACGTAGTCAATTCTGTTAGCTTGGGGATGTATATTGGTTGGATCAGCTTTGGATTTGCCTGGGATAGATAACAGGAAACTAAAGAAGCCAAAAATTCCCAGGAGCTAAGCAAAACAAATGAACTGACTCTCTTTGGTGGAAGGTTTAACACAGAGAAAATGGCCAGAACTCATAGACAGAAATAGTACCAGTGAATGCTGAAATTGGCCTAAATTATTAGATTGTATCATTTATTAAACCAAGTTTCTGGTAAGAAATTGAACTGTTAGTCTTAGGGTACAAATATATTCAGATGCTGGCGCTATAGGCAACACTTTCTACTACAATAAACAATAATTAAAATGCTTAACATTAGAAACAAAATAGGTATATCATTTATTTAATTAAAAAAATACTTTAGATATCCTTGAAATACTATAAAAATAATTGGTTATAATTCTCTTATTATTATTGTTATTTGTGTATGTGCACATTTTTTTATTATTACTTCAAATTTAGTGTACTTTACAGTATAATATTATCAAATCAACTAAATAAAGCATTTTATATTATAACCAAATAATTGCATTGATTTATTATGGTGTAATTTTATTTTGCAGTTCTTTCTACAATTAAGAAAATGATAAATGAAGAATATAATAAATACAAACATTTAATTCCCTCAAAATGAAGACAATGTATAAGTCTACAAAATTGAAATTGGTCTAAATTTCATACCAAGCAGAAATAACTTATAAATTGTGGTTGTCAGTGACTAAAATTTGGTTAAGTCATATTACAATCTTTGTTTCTTTACCAGCATATATTCAAAAAATTATCTAAAATCAACATTACTGTGTACTAGATCACCCATAAACCCATTGGGTTTCTTTTAAAAGCAGTTTGTGATAAAAAATGATAAGGTAACAATATTATTAATTTTATTATTAATTACATGTTTTTATTGGTATTTAAAGACAGTAAAAGTGGTGTTCAAAGATAAAAATAAAAATAAAAATTCCCTATATTCTCTATCGTTCTTTCTTAATCTTAAATCTCCTTCTTCCTCTTTTCACATGCAAAAAGAACAAACAAAATTGCCTGACTCATATTTTCAGCTGAACATTATTGCTTTTCTTCCTTCCCATAATTCTTCCCTCTTTCTGCAATATCTTTCTATAAAAGAAATTGCCACCTGTCACTAATTCTCCTCTACCATGAGGTAAGTAACATTCTATTTTCTCTTCTTAATTCAAAATACAGGCCCCCATGATCCTAAAAGATCATTTCATACAACATAGTCTAGTGCCCAGGGTTGGCACTTTGCACTCTCTCTGCAGTTTGTATTGTTGCCATTTCATTTCCATCTGCTTCATGTTCGACATTTACATCATCATCTTGACGGACCACACACCTTAAATCCAAAATATGCCTTGGCATATCATCAGCGGTCAAGTTGTTGCATGCCAGTCACCAATCCTCTCCCCCATTTTATTGTGCATTGTGTGTTTGGTAGCTTCACCCAAACCTCTTCCTCTATTTGGATTCTTCTTTTGGTACTTCCTCATTGGTATTTGGAGATACATTTTTCAGGTACCTTTGCTCATAGGTGAAAATTAACCTTTGTGGTACTTCTTCTTTCCCTATCCAACTTTAGGTGCTATGTTGTACCAAAACATTGCTTCTACAGTTGATATCCCTCCTCCTCTCTCAGCTATTGCTTTCACAGTCTAATGGTGTCACTCCACTATTCCACTTCTCCCGATCTGTATACTGCTCTATAGTACCTTCTTATTTTCCATTTTTCAAGCATTGCTTGGAGAAGTTTTGAGCAGAAAACTGTACCATTGTTCATTACCACCTCCTCTACTAAACCTCATTTAAGAATAACCTTCTTCAGTTCTTCTGCAATCACATCTGCCATTTCCACATGCAAATTCCCTCCATATCACCTGTTGCTTAGGTTCACACTCAATCATTGACAATTATGCACCCCAATGATAATGTTATATTGACAGATAACCTTATCCCATTGTTTGTCTTTCCATTCTCACCAAGATTGTACACATTCAGGGTAGTGTCAATCGATTGACATCTGATACTGTTCCTGATCACCCTCTGTCAAACTGCCAATCTCTATGACTACACCTATAGCAATACTGCTATCATTGCATCATACTATTCCTATTTTCGTTTTAGGGATGTGCCAAGTCTCGGTTACAGGGTCCTATTTCTTTACTTCAGCTAAAATCTCCTGCATTACAGCAACAGTAACATTGGTTTTACATTCCCAGTCTATAACCCCTTGTTCTTCTTTTCACACAGATACATGCTGGTTGCAGTCATCCCGTAATGGGGTAGTGCTTCAACAGCTTTCCACAGGCTGAGAACATTTTTCACTTGCTTGTTTCTCCTGTCACCTGTGGGACATTTTGCCCTTTCAAAATGGCAGTTCATTCACTTTTCCTCCCTTCATGTTAAGGCCAAACACTGCCCCCTCCTTTTAAGGATTCTGATGGCTTTGCTGTCAATCTGAATTTCTTAAGATGATTCACCACTTCCTCTGTCGATAACTTTCTTACATTTATCTTGATGTCATCAATGTATGAATCAGTAGCTTCTCTTGTTCACATGAATACATCACCTTCTCCACTAAATAGTGGTATCATGTCTCTACCCAGTCTCACCATTCCAGACTCCATAGCACCAAAATAGCTTGTAGTTTAAAAAATAAAAACCAGAAAACCTTTTCCTTTGATCTCTATCATCCTTCCTTACTCTTAAATTTCTTTCTTCCTTTCTCACAACCTTTCATGTAGAAATAAACAAACAAAATCATCTGACTTGTATTTTCAGTCAAACTTTATTGCTTTTTTTCCTTCCCATAGTTCTTCTCTCTTTCCACAATATCTTTCTATAAAAAATCACCACTTGAAACTTCTTCTTTTTCTTCTTTTCCTCCTCCAACGTGATAAGTGATATTCCATTTTCTGTTCTTCATTCAAACTACAGAAGATTTAATGTTTTATTCGGTTTCATACCTAACACATTACATGAAAATTTGGACCATTAGCTTAAAACAGATCTCGTCTTTTTCAAAATACATAATGACAGCAAATCAGCATGCATCTATTTATTTATTTGACATCAAGTCATGTGACACAGATAGAATCTTCACTTTTCAAGTAGTGGTTTTATAACAAAAGGTTTTATTATAGTTTAGTGAATTGTATAAATGATAATTATGAATATTTATTATTTTTCACATGCATAATAGTTAGAATATAATATGCAAGTGTTTGTTTATATATGCAGATTAATATAAGAATGTGTATTGAAAACAAATATTGTATTAATATAAAAACTGGGAAAAAAGTCCTTAATTCAAGAACCTCTTGTGTAAATTTAATGAAATTTATCACTGCACTTGGCAGGTATTCAAGGTACAATATGCTCTTAAATTAGTTGTGGTATTATGCATAGTTTAAGTTGTATCTCAGGAACACATACATACATACATACATACATACATACAAGATTAGAGTTTTAATACTATATAGATATTATTTCTTCATGCAGAAGATTTTAGTTACAACAGTTTGCCACATTTTAAAAATCTCAATTTATTTGTTTTTACTTTGATATTTCAAAAATGCTTCCAAACAAATGTTGAATAGTTTCTTAATAAGGAATTCTTAAAAATTTTATACAATAAAAAAACAAGTCTGATACAAAAAATTAAAATTTATAATTCTATGAAAAAATAAAATGGCACTGATGACTTCATTAATTAAATATAATAACGTAAGGTCAAAGTTAGTAAGTTAGGTATCATTATTTTCCTATCAAAAATCAGCCAAGAATCATTTGGAAAAATCATAAGAATAAAGAAAGTTATCAGTCACACTTATACTGTTGTTTGTATACATCATTTATACATTTTTATAGCAATTCTTTGGCCAATATCCAAACAAACATTTATGTCAGCCAGCCATTAGATAGAATTACACACACTGCGTAAACAGAATCACAAAAATTCAATGGTCTCTACTTATCTTTGCAGTAAAAGCCGGTTTTTACTGTGCCAGAAAATATCAGAAGAATAATTGCGAATAAAGCTCTGTAATATTTGGCAAAATCTTTATTTTTATAAACTGGCTGTATCATTTTCAAAGCATTAATAGAAAGGTAATCCCTTAAGTGATAATCTCTTCCTTTGTAATAATTACAATGTAAACTTTTTAATTATTTCACTAGATAGAAAATATTTTACAGCTGTATCATATTGGAAGCATTACTTTTAGTTTATTCACCAAATGAAAACATTTTACGGTCATTAATGAAATAGAAAACTATTTAAAGACTAATAAAAATTTCATAGTTTCACACTTAGACAAAAAACATAATAATAATAACAAGAGTAGTTAAAGATTGTGAATCTCTGCTCTGCCAAGGCAACACTAACATCATCTTAGTGATTAGCAAGAGACTATAATGATAGTAACTGCAATGAACTTGACTGCTTTTTTTGCTTTTGAATAATAAATATTAAATTTTTATTATAAATAATAATATCTTTATGAAAAAAATAATGCATTCAGAAAATGAAATATAATGATGTAAAGCAATCTAAGGGAGATAATTCAGCATTTGGCATCTGAAAAATATTAGTAAAAAAATGGAAAAATAACCCAGAAACTTTATCCCGTACCAAAACAAACCAAAAATTTAATCAGTTTGTGCCAGTCACAAGGTCATTCATTCCTGAAAGTTTCATTTGAATCCATCCAGTGGGTCTTGAGGTATCTTCACTTCAGACAGGCAAACAAACAACTAAATACAATACCTCCCCCTTAAGGCAGAAGTAATAATAATAATATTTAAATGGCATAAGAATCACCAAGGAAAGAATAAAATGCATGTTGGTATCAATTTGATTTGTTAAACAATTTATTTAAGCAAAAACTGAAAGCATATAATTGGCAAAATATTTCTTAAATTATTGTAAAGTTGCTGGTGTTATAAAATCATAGAATAAAAAGAAAAAAAAACAAATCTAAATCTTGAACACTTTTCATTGCAACTGAGTCATTAATAATTATTCATTAACAATTATTCATTAACAATTATTCAAAACTTGTTTAATGAACTGAATTAATTGATTTTTTTATGGCTAATCAACTTTTTGCAGGTTATTTAAAGCCAGAAAATATTTTTGGATTATAAAAATAGTTTCTGAAATAACAATAATTTATTCATATATTTCCTACCCATAGCTGGGAGGAAAAGGCATGGATTCATACTTTTCTCAAGTGTATTTGCATGTAAGTGAATATAATGAAACATGACTGGAATTGATCTTGGTTTCTCTGATTTCCAATTCTAAGCTGTTACCTGTTATACCACCTACAAATCCAAGCTTACAGCATCTGATACTCCCAAGTGGTCATCTGTCTAGATACTGACCAGGTTTGATATTGCTTAACTTTGGTGATCATATGAAAACTGGTGTTTCAATGTGATATGGCCATGACCTTGTATATAACTGGAATATAAACTGCTTCAAGGCTTTGTTGTATATACTATTTGTACAAGTAAAATTCTTTCACTTTAAATAGATTTTAATTTTACAATTTAGTACTGAAGAAATATTTACTTTTGTAATAAATAATCTATAATGTTAATAGGATGTACCATTGCAATTTATGAAAAATGGATTTCAAACATTGAAAATAATTGTTTCCATGAAATAATATCCCTTTTATCCGAGTCCATTTAAATATATTGTTTATATAGAAATCAAAAATTATCATTTACTCTTGTTTCCCAGAGCAGGGCTGTCCTTAGATGCTAAGCTTATAAGACTTAATGCTGCTGACCTACATGCAAAATGACCTTTCAATTGTAAATTTAGAGAAATTTCATTATTATCATATCCTTATACAATGCTAAACGGTTTTATTATTGTAAAAGAGTGTTCAAGTTTCAAGCAACAATAATCATTGTTGTTGGTTGGGTGCTTCTAAAAACAAGAAGAAAAATGTTTTTATTGGTCACTATTCATCAGCCATGACTTATGTATTTGTTTTGATAGACTTACTCATAGTAACAAAGCAGTTTCATATAGAGCTGTTGATTTACTTAATGTGCCAGTGATAATTCACTGGAGCATGCATGATGGAGGTTAGATTTGGTAGCATGAATATAAATGCTGGTGGCTTAATTGTGGGGGTTCAGGAGTAGCCATTAATGGGTTTCATTTTGACTTCTTGCAGATTACTGAATTTGGTGCAAAACTGACTGTGAGTGGGTGGATTTCTAAATGGTTTGTTTGAGTGCATAGATTTTTTTTTTACTTATTGTTGTTATTAATCTGCTTAGTGATTGCTGATGGCTATGAGCAGAATAACTTTGACTTGAAGAAGAAAAACTAATAGGTGTATAAAAATGTATTTTCTACTGGGAAAAATTGAATTTAAGAAATTGTTGGAAATTTATATATATCCAGCGATTAGTTCATTGTAGTTAGAAGAAATAAGGACATTAAGAATCGATTAAATTTTTCTCTCTGATTTGATGAGATGTTTATAAATAAATAAAAAATCTCTTGGAATTGATAATAGAAACAAAAATGCATTAATTGACATTTTTCCTGTACAGATATCATGAATAAAGATTTCCACTTTTTTCTCAATTTTTTAATGAGTTTCTGGTCAAATAAACATCCTTTGGCAGAAAAGTTTACTTTATTGCTCTTACTACTGGGCTACATCTTCAAATACAGACCTAATTCTTGTCCATTGTACATTCTGTCTTTCTCCAGGTGATATATGTTAGAATTTTGAATGAAACCCTTTATTTAGTCCATGGGTATGACTCAATTTTCCATGTTTTTGTTCCCCTTTGTTGTCACCAGGTATTGAACTCAAACTCTTTGAGTCAAATCACTGGATTATTTCAAACAATACTTTTATCCACTGGGCCATGTATTCATGAGCTACAAAAGGAAATTAGCTGAAACTGACATCCTGTAAGAGCATAGCTTGTGAAAATAGAACAATCTACCTCAGTGGACTAAATAATGGATTTGGTTTGAAATTCTAACATACATCATCTGAAGAAGGCTAAAGTATACAACAGCCAGAATTTTGTGAATATGACAATATAAATGAGGACAACAGTCTGAATAATGTAAATAGTGTAAATAGTTACAATACCTGATCTCAGAAACAGACAAAATATTTCTTTTAAAAAAGTTTTTCAGGAAAATAGACTTCTTAAGTCCACTAACTGTAATCACTCTTTCTAATATTAATAGGAGTTTCCTTCTGAACCTTTTACTTAAGGTAGTGTGGAAAGTCAATATCTTTATTTATTTAAATCATAATTGACATTTATATTTTGCATATGCAGTAGCACATGTTATAATTCTTGATTGTGTTGTTTAATTATCAAGACCAAGATTGTAAATGATAAATAGGCTGTTATAAATATAGCAGCAATAAACTCTATTCCAGCTGGTATATTTTTATAGGATTTCTTTTTTATTCTCTTCATTTTAGTCCCTTAAAGGGTAACTCATGTTATATTACTTTCAATTGGATCACATTTTATGGCTTCAGGGAGTCATTGGATCATCTCTATTGATTTTCTGATTGTTGAGTATTATGGTTCTTTAACATCTTACATTATTTACAAATTGATAGCATTCACCTTTGCTAAAATTGTTAGCTATATATCATGTTAAGAATAGTGCAGACTTGATTTACTTTTGTTTACTGTAAAAATGACCAATATATTTTTTCTTTTTCAATGTAACTACAAATGCAATGACTCAGTAGTTCAATTTGCCACACCCTATATAAACCAAGAGATTGATTGGATGATTCAAAATCTGTTTAAACAAAATTATTCAAAGTATGCTCATTGTGATTATGAGTAATTTTTAAAGAATTTATGAAAATATATCAGAAACATTTAACATGGATTTTAGTGAATATTTATTTTACTAGAAACCAGTTTTCTAATATTTTTCAACCTGGATTCTCTTCATAACTGTTAATGTTATATTCAAATTTGCAAATATTTACTGTATTACTTTTTAAGCAAAAAAACCCCAAAAAACGACCGAACTAAAGAAGTAACAATAATTATACATTTACAAGAAAAGAAAATGTCATATTTCATAATTAATAATGTAGATTATAGAATGAGAAAACAGAAAATCCTTAGCTTTGACAAAATGCAAAAGATAACTTTTATTCCTTCTGGTACTAGGAATGTCTCTATAATGAATTTAAGGAATATTTAATTGGAATGCAAACTAATATTCATGCAATGTATGAAGGAGGATATCTACAATTCTTAGAAAGCCTGTTGTCATTGTATATATGTGCGAGTTAATAAATTTGTCTTCTGGTTACAATTGTGGCATTTAGCTGTTAGGGTGTATCTTTATTCTCAGTTAGGCAATTGTTGTTGTCCACCATTGTTGACAGAATTATGAAATTATAAATACTGGTAAACACACTTCAGTACATGAAGGTTACTTTACTTTCTTTACTTCTAAACTGTTCTTTGATAAGATCAAAAGTTGATCTAAACTCTCATAGCTACTCGTCTATGCATACAACACAGCTGATTTTTGTGATGTTTTATTATATATAGTGTATTTTAGCTTAGTCTGTACTGCAGAATATCTGCCAATGCCCATGAGAAATTGCTATCTTTTTATCTTTATAGTCATTTATTTCCAGTAGCTGATTTTTCCTCTGATCTAGTTCTAACAACTAACTAGTTAAATTCAATACCTCAAAAACCAAATTAGTAATGTTCAACATCAATATGCAGACACTGAATTTTCCTCTATCTCAATAATGGGTGTTCTCGCATGGAGACTCCTTCCCTTGTTGTACTCAATGAGCCGTCCTTTGTGAGTGTGTTCACGACTCTGTATCCATGAGAGTGTTACTGTTTCTTTTTTAATAATTTCTTGAACAATTTCTACCTGTAGTTTGATTTCACTAATTCTTTTTACAAAAATAATTTATAGAATCTTTACTAAAATCAACTGATCTATGTATCCTTAATAACAAAATGTGCACATACCTATATTCAAGTACCAGATCAACATCTGCTATTAACCTAACCATATGCTCCTTATCAACTTTTATGGACTTTCAATGGAAAGTTCATGATGACCAATGTGATAATGAGCATTTGCTTATTTTCCTAAATATAAGCAAGCTTAAGTAATAAGAAAAGAATCCAAAATGGCAACTACACAAAGCTAACTAGCTAAAATTCTATGAACTTTGCCCATCCCAAATCAACATGGAAATTCTCAGTGAAGCAGAAGCAATAGTCACTTTTACAAACATACTAACACAAATAACTAAACAAACAATATCCAAAGCTTCCTTTAAACCACATACCAAATAAAAAATCTGGTTTACAGCAGAATGCAGAGAAGCAGTCAGATTCAGGAAAAAATACTAAAGATATTCTGACACAGTCCAACCACAATCAATCTATAAAACTACAAGCAAGCTTGAGCAAAAACATGCTGTATAATTAAAAAAAAAAGCAAAAGAGAATCTTGACAAAACTACATCTCCAGACTAAACAACAAAACCCCAATAAATAAATCATGGGAAATAATAAAGAAAATTAATGGAAAAACATCACAAATGGCAACAGTCCATTTAACTAAAACAAATTGAGATAAATGCACTGGAAATAAAGAAATAGCTAACCTAATAGTAATAGAATTTTAAAGAAACTTCTCAATAAATCACCATGCTCACAAATTTTAAAAGTATAAAAACATTATGGAACAAGAAAAACTTACATGCACTTCAAACAATAAATAAGAATACAATATTCTCTTTACTATGACAAAACTAAAAGACTTCATAAACAAAAGTAAAAACTCTGCAACTGGTCCAGATGAAATTCATTACCAATTTTTAAAACATCTGGCAGAAAAGTCTCTTTTAATACTTTTCCAGATCTTCAATTATATATGGTGTTTGGACAAATTTCTAAAATTGTGGCTTGAGTCTGTGATTGTTCCAGTACCTAAACCTGGCAAAGACCATTCCAACCCAACAAACTACTGACCCTGTGCATTAACAAGTTGCATTTGCAAGACAGTGGTGAGAATGGTAAATTCTCAACTAATGTGGTACCAGGAAAGAAATGGTTTATTAGATAGCTACCAAAGTGGATTCCATAAAAACAAAGGCACCAATGATCAGCTTGTACAGATAGAATCCTTTATTTGTGATGACTTTGTTTGAGTTCATCATGTGGTATCAATATTATTCAATCTTGAAAAGGCCTATGACTATGGTATCATAAAAAAATGAACAAGATGGGAATAAATGGAAGAATGGGTATATTCATGCAAAACCTTCTATTAAACCAAGCATTCAATGTACAAAATGAAAACACAACATCACATACGCACAAACAGGAGGCAAGAGTATTTCATGGTAGCACTTTATCAGTTATATTATTATTCTCAAAATAAATGGTATTATTAAAACCATTAATACAAGAATTGAAAAATCCTTATATGTAAATGATCTCTCAATATCATACTCATTATCAAACATGCCTTTGCTTGAAAGATATGTACAAAAATCAACAAACAAAAATGGATTCTGTTTCTCCCAAACAAAAATAGTTTGTATGCATTTTTCCAAAAAATGAGCCTACCACTTCAATCCTGAATTAAAATCAAATGGACACTTAATTCCCATAGTCCAACAAAATATATAGGAATCATACTTGATAACCTTTTGGACCTCACCCATGCAAAGTTTTTATATAGAAGCCAATGAACCACTTATATCTCTGAGATGGGAAATATTATTCCTCTAGTATATACTAAAATTACAATCCAACCCAAATAACATAGCATACTAAAAACATATGAACCTCAATATATCCAGTTTTAAAGAAATAAACCAAAATCCATGTCTTCACTTAGACTTTGTATTAATGAAGCACTAAAACAAATAAAGATCCTGATGATGTAACACCAGTCACAATAAACAAGGTAGCTCTATGGACAATCTCTAACCCTTGCATAGAGCTAATATTGGCACAAAATAAATGAGAAAATTCACGAAAAGTGTGTATGGCAAATTAACAGACAAATACTGTGACTATAAAGTATTCTACACACATAGAAAATAAAACACAGATAGTATAGGCGCAACAGTGACATGAAGAAAAATTCATAGAAAAATCAAGCTACTAAATAATGTATCCATCTATGCAGTTGAACTGCAATCTATTAAAATGACACTTAAAATGATAGAAAATTCAAAAGGTAGGAAGTTTATATTATTCTCAGATGCCCTTTCTAGTTTAACAGTAATTAAAGAAAAGAAACACAAATCATTCCTATATTCAAGAAATCCTAGAAGCATGTCATCACCTTATTGGCCTGGATTCTTAGCCATATAAGCATCAATAGAAAATACACTGGCAAAAGAGGCAACAAAAATAAAAATAACCAAAATCAAACTCACATATACAGATTATAAAAACAAAAATACACAGCAAATTAAAAGAAAAAGGCAAGCAATTTAGGACATGTTCCCAAACAATAAACTGTATAAATATCAGCCCACAATAAGAAAGAATATAGAGCCATTGGCTGGCTGTAAACAAGACATGAGTGCTCAACAGAATAAGAATTGGACACACACATGCTCAAGGCAAAAACTATATCTCAGTGTACCTACTGCAACCAATTTCTTATTGTTAAGCATATCTTGATTGAATGCAAGAAGCACCAAAAATGCATAGCAACTATTACCACACACAAAACTTTAACATGCTTTTAAAAATGTACCTAATGCCCAAATAATAGGATATTTGAAGAAAACAAAATACTTCCAACTTCAGTTGAAAATAGTTCTTGGATTAAAAAGACATTTTTGGAAGGTAAAATATGATCAAGAATCCTTTTTTGAAGGAAAAATATTACCAGCAATGCATTTTGGAAAAAAATACATTACCAGCAACACATTTTTGAAGAAAATCAAAGGAAAAAATATTACCAGCAATAAACTTTTGAAAAATACATACCAGCTATATATCTGACTCTCAACAAAACCCTCTTTACAAAAATATGTCAATGAAACCTGATCTACAAACTGATTTCTTACAAAAAATACATATTCTGTTCATACAAATCCATTGTAAAAATATTGTTGGCAATAAATGACCCATTGAGGTTGATATACTGTAAAACAAACCAAACCAATCATTGTACTACTTCAGTGAATACCTGATTCTTCCTACTATGCTCTATCTTTACAAGAGCCAGATAAGGCTGAAAATAGAGTAGCTGGCCAGTCCTCACTTTCCAGTATTGATAAAATCCAAAAACATCTATGAGGCCTTGTGGGTGATGAATTATTTTCCACAGACAAAACATTGCAAGCCTCTTTCTGCTCTATAAGTGTTTTCATGAAAAATGTTAAAATGAGCTACATTCCTTAGTTCCACCAACTCTAACACTCAAAACTGAGACCCAACATACCACATACACTTTATTTCCTTTGTATTCTATTAGTGAAAAATTCCACTTGAACAGATTCTTTGTGGAACCAATTCCCAAGTGGATGCTTCCTGACCACTGCAATCTCAACCTGTTCAAGTCTAGGTTTAACCATTATCTTTCCCATATATCCACATAAACTGCACCTATTACCTCTTACTCTTATTGCTCTCATAACAAATGCATTCAGTAACTCCTACCTCAAGTGACTCTTGAGCCTTGTATAGCTGAACAGTAGTATATATATATATATATATTTTTTTTTTCCACAAAATCAGCCAGTACAGCTAGGCAACAATGCTATAAAAATGCAACAGTGAAAGTGTTAATTTTAATTTTATATAACTTAAAAGATCCATGTTTTTGCATACAAATATTGTCAAACTTAAACTTTCATCCTCCAACACTATTAAACACTGTTTATTCTATTGTTTATTTACAAGAATAATTTTATATTTACAACATTCTAAAAACTAATACAATTAATTCATAAATTTACAAACATTTACTAAATTATTAAAATATTTGAACTAATTATAAGGAAATCCTTATTATTTACCATTTTAGTTCCAATCAATTGGCAATTCCCTGATGTTTTGTCAAACATTCAATATAATAAATCATGTAAATAAACAATCTAATAAATAAATAAATAGTATTTATTATTTTTGCCTTAAATTTTAAAGAACAAGGAAATTCATTTTCATCATATGTTTTTATTAAAATTTTAATCACTGCTTTTGAAAAAAATAAACATTGTTGATGAGTCAAGGTAGTTAAAATAATAGCAATGTCATGAAAAAAACTGTCCATTTGATATGCCATTTTTTTTTTTTTTTTGTAGGTATGAAAATCTAATTTTACCCAAATATTTCTAATAAGAAAGTGAAATAAGATTTGGTATAAATCAAAATCCTGGAATAATTCATCAAGTATTTCATTTCCATTTTAATGATGGAAAAAAAGTTTTTGTTAAAGTTAGTGAATTTAGAGTGGAAGTATTAATCTCTAAACTTGAAATAATTTCCATTCTGAGCTAGAAGTTATCTGATATTTTAGATTTTCAAGATAAAGTATAAATCAATATGTCTTCCTTCTTGACTTTATTGTGTAGAGAAAAAACAAAAATGGTAAAATTTTTCATCTGAAACAGTTGCTTATAAAAGGCCAAGGTAAAAATTTTGCTGACCTTTTTTTTTCAAGCAGGTCTCTGGCATTTTCTTTTATTTTCATATTTTATAATTTGTGAAGTTGGGGCTAGATCAATGAAAATAAAATTAGCCAAAAATGATTAATGTTTATTTGTGAAGATATTTTAACAATGACAATGTTGAGTAATATTCCTATTGATTATCATATCCTAATTATTATCTAAAACTTTAACTCCTTCATATGACTAATACTGGTGTCAGTGAGATTTTTCTTAAATTTATTAAATAGCTAAAAAGCTTTCATTTTGTTATCATCATGACAATTGCACTAATTTGGATATTTTGCAATTCTTATTATAGGAAAGTAATAGATATTTTTACAGGCTTAAAAATCTATAGTAACTTACTGCATGCCGGAATCAGATGGTGAGATGTGCTGTTTGCTAATGTAATTCATTTGCTGGCAGTATTTTTGTGCAGTAGCTGTCTGTTGTAGCCATACTACTTGTACCATAAAAGAGATCACTGTTATGAAACCAAATGTTTCACTGAAAATATTTTTAGCATGTTTGAGAAAAAAAATTCAATTTATACTCTTTCATAAATACTTACATAAATTTTAATATTAAAAAAGAATGCATGTGTGTTTTCTCATTCAATGTATTTTTGGCAAACAAATCAAATTTGATAAAAATGAAATTTAAATAAATGTGGGAAAGAAATAGGAAGAAAGGATTTTATCATTTTGATCTAATTTATTGTTACTAAAATTAACATAGTACCCATAAAAAAATATGGGATTATTTACCTTTGGGTTGTATATTTCTGCCTAAAATATGTGTATATGTGAATTTTGCTTATGATCAAACAGGTGCTGCCTGTCTATCCACCTAGGATCAGTACAGTTTCTGTGAAATCTGTCTAGAATAAATGTGTTATTCCCCAGTATTTCTGTCTAAGACTTTTTTTTTTTTTAATCATATCACCCCCAGCAAGCAAGGCCATAACGCCACTGATGTGCTGAAGGGGGGGGGGGCTACGTAAGAGTGAAAAGATTAGAAGAGAGAAAGACAGAAATCACATCCTAAACAGGGAACAAGGGATGAGCCTTTACACCTGTTCAATAGATGTGGGTGGAGTGTGAACCGGGATTAATGTATCCATATACTTTGTGAAATTTATTAGACAAATATATTTCTAAAGAATTAATAGATTTATTTTTAATCTAACAGTTTATTTAAACATTATTTTAGTGGATAAATATGTTTGAAATAGAGGTCCTGTTTTTATTTTAAGCAGTGTGGTTTATGTCTATCATCAACCTTTAATAAAGAAAATGCAGGGAGAGCACATTTTCTTTAATAAGATTTTTCAAGTGGACTGCACAGGCAGACATACTACACACTGTTTAAAATATAAATGGGATGTCTATTTCGAGCACAGGTATCCACTAAAATAATGTTTGAAGTTTTATCCTCATCAAAGTTCTTATTCATTTTAATTGTTTTATATTTTTAATGAAATTATTCTGTATAGTTATTTAATCATATCATGTAATAATTGCACATTAACAATATCATGAAAAGTAGTAAAACAACAATTTTACCTCCAATATAAAATTGGTCAGATATTATACCAAAGAGTGGTATAAATTAAGGTAAAAATTATTTAGCATAGCACAGTGAAAATATAACAAAGATATATGAAGGGTGATCAATAAGTAAGGTTTCATAACTCATAGTATTGCTAAAAGTGTTGATAGAAACATGTCTGAACATATATTTGGTAGTAAATAAATTAAAAATGTGCTTTTCAGCTTGAAATATTTTTCTGTTTGCTGTGTGATCATATTTAATAATAATAGTGTTTGTTAATCATAAGTAATATATCCAAATTATAAAGCAATAATCAGGGAGACATAGAATTTCTGTTAAAAGGAATGACAATTAATTTGCTAAAGTATTATGAAACCTTGTACACATCTGTAAAATAAGGCCTGAAAGGGAACATTTTTTGCAATCACAACAATGCAAGGCTGTATTGCAGTCAACAAATGGTTCAAATGGTGAGAAGCTTGAATTCGCCAGTGGTAGCATCCACTACCTTAATTTGACAACATAAGACTTCTGATGGTTCTTGAATTGGAAAAAGGTGTTGAAAGGTCAATATTTTTCATCCTGTGCCAAAGTCTCTGTATGAAGATGAATCAAAAGTTAATCAGATACTTTCTTCAGGGACATAATGAAAAAGTGGATAGAAAATTGTAGCTCTAAATTGTGACTATATTGAAAACTAAACTTGTAATTTTGAAGAGAAATAAATTAATTCGCTACTAACTTCATTATTTTTTCTGATCTAAGATTTGTTTTAAAGGATTAAAGACATTATTTATCACTCAGCACTTATCAGATAGAGATTTCGATGCAAGTGAGATCTTAATATACAATTTAGAGAACTGTAAACAACTACTGTACAGTGAAATGACTGTCTTATATTCATCTTTATTCTTCAACCCAACCTCATAAATTTTTCTAATCAAATTGTGTCAAATCAATTTCCAATTAAGTAAAACGGATGATTGTTTTCTAACGAGATTTTCAGTTTTCTAATAATATAATTTTTGGCTGACTTTCTATTTTGTTGTGTTCAAATTTTCTTCACCTTCAGAAATCTCACTTGATTTTGATGCCATTTGTAGCTTTTAATCAGAATTTCAGTTAAGCCTACAAAAACAAATGTAATAAAATTTTGAAATAGATAAGTTTACACTGATAGTTACTCAGACATTGTTAAAAGTAGAATAAATCAGAAAGAACATCTCTGGATTCAAATAAATAATAAAGATTTTAAAAAAATCTACAATAAATTAACACAATTAATTTAGTCAAATTTATTTTAATGATAATTACTATTGTCTTTTATAGCTAATATATTGCAATAGCAATAAACATGAAGAGTTATAGAAAATTGCATATGTTAAGCTACATTTAGCCAAATCTAAATGAAATATTAAATTGATAATAAAAATGCAAAAGTTCTATGATGACTGGAGAGCATAGGAAAAATAAGGCTTAATTAGAAGGTTACTTTTCCAGAAAAGTTTTCTAATTTATATAAGGTTAGATCAATAAGTCAGTCAACATGTAGTTAGGAACTGAAATTTTCACTGTATAATTGATGGAGAAGATTTGGATAAAGTTCATTTATAAAGGATGCTTTCTTTTCATCAGTAGGCTGCAAACTTATTGATGTATCTATGTCAAGTGTGTATGTGTGTAGATCAATAAGTTCAGACATATAGTTATCTCAATTTTCATTTTATAATTTAGGGCAACTGTATAATGTTGAAAACCAGGTAAATTCAACCGTGAGGTGATTGCTCCAGCGGAAAGAGAAGTGGTGAACTGCCAAAAACATGGATAAAGACAGTTTAAGAGGATGTTGGATCATTCTTGGGTTGGCGGCACATATTTGGGACTTGTCATTGGAACCATGATTGGTTAATTTTTACTGACTCAATAGTATCTGACTGCTGTGCTTGGTTGGTTTTCATTCAGGTTGCGACAAATTCCTTTGATAAAATTGGCTCAACCACTCCCAACTGAATGACATAACAAGACATGAAGTCTGAGATCTAAGAGACAAATATTTACCACTAAAATAAGCGTATTTATACAGAAAGAGATTATACTGAAAAATAAATATTTATTATATAAAATAAAATGCTTTTATCATCATTATGCTATGGACATATTTTTTGCATCTCTATAATAATGAAATGAACAACAATTTTTTATGCCTAATTTAATCAAAAGTTAGCAATTTAAAAAGAATATAATTTTTGATGTCATTAAGACATCAAAAAAAAAACAAATTGCACAAATCTACTCAATAAATTTTCATGATTGATAATCAGTTGGTCATGGGAATTTCAAGCTTAAACCAAACCTAAATTTTTGATCTCTTCAAATAATGAATGCTTTCCTTTTTGATTTTGAATTTCCAATGAATATCATCTTAAAATTATATATAAAGTATTTTGAAAAGTTCTCAGCCTACCAACTTATTTTACTTAGATTGCTGTCTTGTTAAGCTGTCACTAACTTGACCCTATTTCATTGATGCCATGACTGACCAGAACCCAACAGAGATATTCTGAAACAAACTTGCCAACACATTCCCTATATAAGCAGTCAGATTTGTGACTTCTCCTGACTATTTATGCTCACATCCCTTTGCTTTGACAATGTCAGATTCATAACTTCTCCCAACTTGTCATACACTCACCTTGTATTGGCAGAGTCAGATTCATGACTTTTCTGGCTGTTTGCGATCACATCCTCTGCATTGTCAAAGTTAGATTTGTGGCTTTTCTCAACTATTTGCGCTCACACCCTTTTATCACCAAAGTCAGATTTGTAGCTTCACTAAAACACCTTGAAACTCTCTCACAGGTACCTTAACAGGGATTTCAGCTTCAACACTTCAGCCTTGTGACATAACCACCAGACAATGAAGCACCTCACTGGTGTCAATTTCTACCTTGAAGAAATGTGTACATCAAACCCCACTAATGACACTACACTTGGCTTCATTAAGCTGCTGCAGACCTATCTACTAACTACAACTGTGGCCTCAGCCAACCACCATAAGAAATCAGTAAATTTCCAACCTTACCAACAACGCCCTTATACCTTATCACTTACTTTCTGAACAGAAACTAAGGAACCACATATGAACAATTTTTGCCACCTTCCACACAACTATTTAGGTACCTCCACTCAGTTGCCAACAACCCCCCCAAAAAACAGCATAGCATAATGTTAAAAGGGCTCAAACATAATAAAAATAAAGTTTTATCATCAAAATGTTTAGGCTGTTATTAAGAAGAAAGATCAAATTTTGTTGTCATTATTTTTTAAAATCTTTTAATCTTTTCTAACATGTTTGAAATTTCAATTAAAATTTTTTCTGTTTTCCGTCAGCATTTCTCGCTATGTTTATGCAATGTGACTATTAAACAAAATGTAATACTACATAAATTGTTTTTTGGCATTAATTTGAAAATGCATGTAAAAATCAACTAATTGTCTGATTTTAATGAAACTTTCAGGAGTTATTTACAAATGAATGAAATTATTTATGCAATTATTATGTTTAGAAAATCTTGGTAAAAATATATTTTTTTACCTCTGTTACCCCCTCCCTCCAATTAATTGCATAAAACTTCTAAAAATACATTATCTATACAAATTTTTTATTTACTATTTAAATGCAGTACTCATTTGGGAATGTAAATCATGTAATTTTTTTTAATTACCAGACTATTTTTCTGAAAATCTGCTCCAAATAGTAAAATCAAAAATGGATTAAAACTATGCTATTTTTAATGGAGATAAAGTTTTAATTGATTTTATAAATGATATAATTTTAGGATATCATGTTCTGTAAAAGAAAAAAAATTGATGAATTAAATCTTTGAGAATTGTTTTCATTTTTCATTTAGATCTAAGATTTTTAAAATAATTTCTAATTTTTTTTATTATGTTAAACTGCACATAACTTTTACTATGGAAACTTATCAGAGACTTATCATTGAAAGGTCTCATATTTTAAGAGTTGTTTCCCTTACAAAATGTTAAACTGGGTTATGTCAACTTTTGGTCACCATACTTCCAGATTGATTGATTGATAACAGGTGCTGTCAATGCCTACTTAAAAGGTCAATGAGTCAAACTTTTGTGATTAAGAAATAATTTTATTCTAAATTTCATGCCATAAACAAGTAATATTTGTTTCAAATCAGATTACTTTAATTTTAAATTTGATAATTTTCCAAAAATAATGAGTGAGAGATGTATATTTTTGCAAGATTTTTAAAACCGAGAATTAGCTTTTGTTTACAAATGTGTTGCTCACTCAAAAAATTGCCAAAAAATAAAAATTTTTAAAAAAATCTCAAAATGTTAGATTCCAATGAATATAATTTCTGTTTGAAATGCACCTGAGTATTTTGCTTAGTGGAAATAGTAAATTTAATCATTTAGCTTTCAATTAAGCTAAAATTAAAGTTTCAAGAAAATGTTTTTATTTTAAAAAATTCAATTTAAAACTTACGTATAAAAAATGGAGTGAAGGTACCTACTATATATATATTCTGAATTTTGGCAAATATACATTGTTGAAATGTTAATCCTTGTTTGTTCTTTTTCTTTGCAACTATTTGCTCATTATAAAAATTATGGAATCTGGCTTCAAACACAAACTCTATAATAAAATTTTTTATGAGTTGATATATAGATTCAATTGAAGTCTAAACATTGTTTTTGAAACTAAAAGTATCAATGCAAGTGAACTTATTGTTGGTACCCGCAGATGAAAAAATATCAAAAAATGCCAAGCAAGCACAGTCAGCACAAGATAACTCATAGTCAGTGTCCTAATAAAAACTACCAACTATTTTTTGGCTGGCAGCATACCATACTATACCTCTAATATAGAATACCATAGTTGGCAGTCAATAGCTCATATCTTGGAGAGTCTCTTTTACTGACAATCATGCATTTCTATCTTTTCACCCTTAACTATTAGTTCTTTCCTTTACTTCTTTGTTTAATAGTTCTTTCCATTTCTTTTCAGAGTCTCATCTGTGCATCTTATGTTGTTAAGATTATGTCCACTAACAATAAATTTTAGTCAGTCTTCTGATGCTCTTAGAATCAACTTGCTGTATGGGTTAAATAGATTCAATGAGAAAACATCTTTGTTTTACTTCTCTTTCTAGTTTTGTATATTCACTGAATTTGCTTTTAACCCTACAAACTGTTTGTTCTCAGTAGAGGCTGCAGATTACTCTAATATTTCTCCCCTGTAAATCAAGCTTTTCTTGTATTTCAAGTAGGTCTTTGTTACTTAAAGACAATGAAAATAACAAGAGGATTCCATTTTTAACTGTTTTTAATCTGGGTTTAAAGATAGAACAAGATAAAAGCAAAGGAAAGTTATTTTTTTTAACCTCTCATATTTGATAATCCTTATGGGACAAATGGAAACTTATTTCAAAGTTGGGTAATGCTCCATAAAAAATAAACATGTTATTCAAAACATAAAATTTTCTATAAATTCAAGTGCATCCAAGTATTTTTTTGTAAGAAAGATTAATTAATTTGACTTGATCAGTATTATGAACCTTTGAACAAAAGTCCACAGTTTTTTCTTGTTTAATTCTATTCAAGTGATTTATATGTGCATGGATGCACGCTCACACACACACACACACACACACACACACACACACACACACACACACACACACACACATTCTAGGGGCTACTTAAAAAATAATAAAATTTAAACATTGCATGCAAACAAAATAAAGTTTGAACTTTTACTCTTATTCAGTCAGTTAAGTGCCATACATGATACATGCTTGGGTGATCATTTCTTGAAAGAGACATGACTGACTGGTAGAAGATTTCCCCACAGTAGGTTGCCATTAATTTCTGTGTTAGACTGGTTGCCAACCAAGGCTATACAATCCAATCAGTCCTGCTATTTAACCCATAGCTGGAGGAAGAAGAGGTGGATTAATACTTTTCTCGAGGGTATTTGCATATAAGTGAATGCAACAAATACAACTGGAATTTAAACTGAGACATTCCCAAGGAGACTACTTTGAAAGGTCTAGCAGAAACTGGGTATCAAGATAAATATTTTATGGTCAAATTCTCTGAAATTTAGGGTAGTACTTTATATATCATATCTGTATGCATACTAAGTAAAGCTTAATTTGGCATAAAACCATAACAGAAGGAGGTAACCAGTAAGGATTGAAGTCATTGGCAATAGTTTGAAAACAAACACTCATGGTGAATTGCATCCTGATAAATATGTAATGAAGAGTAATTTAATATATGTGATGTACTCTTAATGTTTATTGCTGTTGTAATATATTAGCTATAAAAGATCATAGTAATTGTCATTAAATCAGTTTGGCTCAAATTTTTGTTAATTTATAATAATTTTGTTTTAAGTTTTAAATTGTGCAGAATTTTTCTGTAAATAATAATTAACTCTGTTAATGTAAGATATTGATAGCAAACGAACTTACAAAAAATATAATTTTGTGATAAGTAAGCTGTAATTTTATATTATACCAATGCATTTACCTCTAATATAACAAATGGAATATTCAATTAAAAAGTATTTACATTTATGCCTATGAGTTGCTCAGTGTATGAAACAAGTTTTTAACTATTATTTTTACCATAAAAATTTTATTTGTATTTCTAAATGGCTGTTTTGTAGACTTAAAAACTCAAGAATAATTAAACTGGCCCAAATAATTAAAAAAAATTAGAATACAGGCACAAAAGTAAAACTATTCTCATTGTCAGAAATCAAGAAATTATTTACATGAATTTATATAAGGTTTTATCTTTGCCAGTCGAACCCTGAATTATCACCAATCATAATGAATGGATGCTCCTTCAATAAGGCCCTGTGCTTATTGGGCCTTAAATTCAACTCACACCTCAAGTAGAGCTCATACATAAGATCCATCCCTAAAGATGCTGGAAAAATGGGCAATTCCCTGTATTGCTCAGTAAATAGCTGACTTTTCATTTTATTCTCTACCTTTACAAGAGCAAGTCATTCAGTTATACTGTTTTATAATATAAAACAGTGTTGAATTTTTTTTTTTTCTTTTCCTTTACTCTGGAAAGCTCCTGAAAAATGAATGTTTTTTTTTTTTACCGTAAATATGAAGTTTGCTATTTTTAATACTAACCTATAAATTTTTCCTCTTATTATTATTTATCTGTTATTCTTTTAATGATTGTTTAATCGACTAGTTTTCTTATCTATTTATTCCTGACTATGATATTAGTTGTGGATAACAGTATTTTCATTTTTAGTTCAATGCATAACTGAATAATACAGCTGTCATATTTTGAAAATAAAATTTGATATTTTTTATTAATTATTCAGTTACTGTGTGTTATTTTTTATTATTTATTGAATTATAATGTTTGTCATATTACACACTTAATCTTTAATTATTGATATACATACTTGTTTATTTTTCAAGATAATTCATGGAATCTATTGATTATTTTACTGTTATTTTTAAAAATAAATGTTATTGTTATGTTACAAAAAGTTTAATAATTATTATATTAAGAACACTCAATACCCTGTATTTGTTAAATTACTTACACATTTTATACATTGGTATGAATAATAATCCTAATTTATTTCATATTTAGCATAACATTTCCTTTTTTTCTGAATGAGGATGTAACTTTCAAAATTGTAAGGAAATCGAGTTGAATTGTCTGATTTTTGTTCATCTTTGATTAGAGAGTATCACTGATTTCCCTTCAAACGTTTGTTTTTTCTTTTAACTCCATTTGCCTATAATTTTCTTATTCAATGTCTGCAAGTAACATCTTTAATTTGGACGGGACATATTTTTAAATTTGTCTGAAGCATTTCAAGTCTTAATGTTTATTTTAATAGTGATGCTGTCATGAATTTTTTGTGATGTGTGTAGATGGTGGCAACAGTTCTTCATACTAAGGGTACTGGGTTGGCAGTTTTCTGGTTGGTGCTTCTGACTAGTAGTTAGGAGCCTGAACTCTTGTATAGCATCTTCATTATTCAACTGTTGAATAATATCAGGGTTCTTGTAGTGCTAAGTTGTGCATGAAGGGGTGTCCTGCAAGTGCTTCTGATGGGAAACCCTGAATCCACATTATGCTGCAGTTTGTGCCAGTTCCCTTCCTACACATATTGCATTTGACAACTGACTGCTACTGCTACTCTAGGCCTCTCCTTACAGAAATAACTCTAAATCATAGCAGCACATCATCAAAGATATGAAATTAAACAAACTAAACAAAAAACAACTAAACCCTCAACATGGCTTTCTCTAACGTCATGGTATCTGTTCCAACTTTTGCAATGTGAAATCATTCCTCTACGAAAGGTTCCTAGACATCTTAACTCTATGTATAACTAACCTCAACTCCACAATTTCCTCCTCTGATTTTTCAATTCCTGGATACCATCCTCTCTTTAGGAAGGATTCCAACATCTACATGCTTGGCCTGGGAGGTTATGTCATTGAAAATCTCCCGCTGGCTAGAGAGATCTCTCTTGAACCTCCTGTCTACTCCTACATGTGTATCTGTCTCTCTCTGTTAAACTCAGTAAGCTATCTCTTCTTTCTCTACTGCTCTCCTTCTTCTTCTGGCTGTTGCATTCTATATAGTATTCTAGACAGTATAGACATGGCTATTTCCTTTCACCCATTTACTAATGTGTTTGTGTTTGGTGACTTCATTGTCCATCATGTCAAGTGGCTGAAAAGCTCTGTCACTGATCTTGCTGGAGTCCAAATGTTGAACTTATCAATCACTCAGTTTCTTACACAAGTGGCTGATTTCACCATGCATTTTCCCAGTAATCATGATGGACACCCTTCTCTTCTAGATCCCTTCCTTCTATCCCAGATTCTTGCCATGTTATACAGCTCTGCCCTCTTGACAACTGTGACCATGCTGTGGTGTCAGTAAATGTCTCTTTCTACTTCCCCTTCATCCAGCAAAATATCTTATTGTTACAAATGATTGGACTGGGACTTGTTACATGATTTCCTTTGCAGTACCCCTTGAAACAAAGTTTTTAGTCTTCCTGTTCAAGACTGCACCTCTGAAGTGTCTTTTTGGGTGAAAGCCAACATTGATGCTTTCATCCTAGCTAGAAAATTTCAACTTAAACCTTGTTCTTCTCCTCAGTTCTCTTGCTTGGCTGCCATTGCCCACAAGAATCACTTCTTCTGGCTTTACCAGAGTGACACATCTGATCACAATAGGCACTTCTTTGTCTCTGCTCATAATTAATGATTCTAAGCTGTTGTCTGCTGATAGAATGAAGCAGTTTATAGCATCTTGCAAGTTTGGTTTCAAAGATTACTGGCTGCTCTGCAAGAGTGTGCTGGACATCAGAAGACCCTTAATCCCTCTTCTATTCAATCAATTTGAACTAAGTAATACATATACAACTCCATCTCTGGTTTTTAACATAATTTCCATGCCTGACTCCTATAAGGCAAGTGGAAACTGATTGAATTCCAGTTATTATCTTAAAGAAATGTGCCCCTGAGCTGGATCCAGTCCTCTCCAAACTCTGTAAATATTGCTTCACTTCTTCTTGCTTTCCTGCTTGTTGGAATTCCTTCTCTGTAGCTCCTGTCTTTAAAAACACTGTGGAGACCTCTGACTCCTCTAATTATCACCCCATTAACTTCTTACTTCTTTTTGGCAAGATATCTGAGGTTATTATCAATGCTGAAATATTTAGGCATCTCACATCTCTCAAGGTTCTTTCTAACAAACAATATAGCTTCGGTTTTGACAGGTTTACCTCTGATGTGCTAATGGCCATCACTGAATATATATACCAGGCTCTTGATAAGAACAGTGAAGCTCAAGCTGTTGCTCTTGATATTTTGAAAGCATCTGACAGAGTTTGGCATGTTGGCTACAGTATTTCTGGATGATTGATTTAATCCAATCATTCCTATCAAATCATGAAATGAAAGTTACTTTGAATGGGTAAGCTTCCAGATCCTTTCATACAAATGTGGGTGTCCCTCAAGGCTCTATCCAAGGTCCTTTTTTGCTTTTTTGATCTTCATTAATGATCTTCCTAATGTAATCAGTTCTCAAGTAGACATCTATTCAGATGACACCACCACTTAAGCTTGTCTCGATAAGAAATCTACCAAGGCCGGCAAAGTAAACCTGGCTGCTGCACTTCAAAACGACCTTCAATCTCTGATTGAATGAAGAACGAAGTGGCTCATAAATTTTAATGCTTCTAAAACAACTATACTCTCTTTTAACCACCATAGACAAACATTCCTGCCTACCATCAGAATGTATAATTCTAATCTCCTAGAGAGCAACACACTGTCTCCTTGGCTTCACTCTCTCAAATGACCTCAAATGAAATGACTACATTGAATCCATAGGTGCATCTAATGTTGGTTCACTGTGTAGGGCCAGAAAGTTTTTCTTGTCAGAAACCATTTTGCACATTTATAAATCTACCATTCGTCTGTGCATTGAATACTGTTGCCATATCTGGTTGGGTGCTTGTCCTATGCATCTTGAGATTCCCCACAAAATCCAAAAAAGGATCTGCAATATAATCGATCATGACTTAGCAGTTTTTCCTTCAGTCAATTTCTCACCAGCATGATGTGGCTTTAAACAGGTATTTTCATGGTAACTGCTCTGATGAACTTTTTTCCTTGGTACCTCAGCCACATGTATTTACTTGTGCTATTACATTGGCATTAATGTCCCACCTTTTAACATTGACCTAGGTAAATGTAACTGTCTCTTCTACTCTAAAAGTTTCTTTTCTTGCATTTCCTGTTTGTGGAACTCACTTCTATTTGCATGCTTCCCTGATAGCTACAATCTCCAAAAGTTTAAATGCAATGTGACACTGCCACCAGGCTGGCTGATTGGTTTGGTTGCTCGTTGGTTCGGGAACAGATCCTGCTGCGATGATGTCAAAACGGTACCAGTTATGTCGATGCTTTTGAGCTCCTGTTGCTGGTCGTGATGATCTTGTCACAGAAGCTGGTCCTCAAGATGTCTATTACAACAATGGACCACTGCCCACATTGTGATTTAATCTCAGAAAGTCACATTGTACAATTCCAGTAGCCATACCAGATTCAGACCAGACATTTGTGTACACTTGTGGTTAAAATTAAACACGGCACCAAAAAAAAAATTAAATAAATGAATAAGGTCGAAGATGCCATAAGAGTTGTCAATAAAGTAAGTCTTTATAATAAAATAAGAAAGAAAAAATTATTAAATACAGAAGCAGAAAGTACATTTGTCAGAACGCCAGTTTACAACAGAGAGAGGATTCGCTTAAAAATATCAGAGCTTTTCAATTTCTTTTTAAAGTCTATTCACATATTTTCTATAACCAGAGCTGTCAATTCTCTATGCAACTTTTAAAACAACAAAGTTCTTTCGGGTTCTTATTGGAGCTTAATGGAATTTACCGAATCAGAGGTGGCTAATGGCGGTGATGTGACGGCGGCGGTGTGGGGGTTGGCTCTCTCCCAACTCGTCTGATTTTTCTCACTGAGTCTCTATTTTTATAACCTCTCGGGGGATCTAGCCGACTCGAAGCCTTCGACCAATGAGATTGTTTTCCACCCACTCAATTTGCGGGGAACCATGGCTCAACGAATGAAATATCAACAGCTCACATGGTGTAATCTCTTTCTGTCTTCTTTCTTTCGATTACATCATTTTTAGATTTTTCAATTCCCACAATTTCTGTTCTCAGGAACAACTGTTGAGGGATCTAACCCTACTTGACCTCATCAAGTAAATCCTGACATTTTGTTATGGCTACTTACAAAATTTGAACTTGTCCAAAACAATCCGCTTTGAACACGAAAGAAGAATAATTATATTTCTCTCTTTCTTTCCCCTCTCTTAGATAATTTTCCTATTCCCCGGATTTGACAAGTATATGATAGTATTAAAATAGTTTTTTACATAAGCTCAAATTACAATAAAGCACAACTAATAATACCACTAATATTAATTTCTCTCTCTCTGTTGTATAAAACCAAACAAAAAAAAAATATACCAGCCGGAAATAGTGTCATAGTAACATTAATTGCCATCTTTTATCTACTTGATTCCCATCCATCTGTTATTTTTTCTTCAATATCCCCTGTACCATTTTTTATTCTCTCATGATAGCCCCCTGCACACTAATGGCATTTCTGCCTTGCTTGGGGTGAAATGATTATAAAAAAAGTAATGTCAGTAGATACTTTGTGACCATATTTACATATATTATTACATTTATCTAAGAATGTATTTCAGACAAATACTATGTATATCTGCTTTCATTTACTGCTTCCATCATTATTAATTAAAATACAGACTTCAGGAATGAAACTGACCAATTTTTTTAAAATGTCAACACCTTTAAAACTGTAAAAATTTTATATTTTTCATATCTGCTTTATTTGGAGTTTTAGTGCTGACAAATAAAAAATGCTACCATTTTTTT
Source organism: Ascarosepion bandense (assembly GCA_037127315.1). Taxonomy (NCBI): domain Eukaryota; kingdom Metazoa; phylum Mollusca; class Cephalopoda; order Sepiida; family Sepiidae; genus Ascarosepion; species Ascarosepion bandense. The sequence goes on along the minus strand of JBBBDQ010000651.1, from coordinate 8,516,345 downwards.
AATGTAAATATCAATAACAAAGTATATATAATTTTTGAAACCACTAAAGAATTCTTCTAATCTTTTAGATGCTATTTTACTTTGTGATGTAGGCAACCATGGCTCTATATAGTTTTTTTTTTCATTTTTTAAATTATCATAACCTCTTGGAAAAGATAGTGACTCATAACTAGGTAGAGGATAGAGTGATTCATGCTTTTGTCAAAGGCATTGATGCAAAAGTGTATGCAACAGACTAGGCTGGAATTTGAACTTAGATTGCTAATTCTGCTATGATAGATATTATACTTCTAACACACCCACTAAAGCATTAAAATATCAAAATTCTACAGACTCATTCCTAAGCTTGAATCTGATTAATTTGGATAAAGAAACATCAGTTGAATTATAGTATAGTATTCATTTTCTTGTTTGGTAATTGAAACAGGATTTCACTTTTGAAGGATATTTACCTCTCAAAAATACATTTAAAAGCAATTTTGATATAGTGTTTTTTTAAAAATTGATCAGTAAGTAAAGGCTTAGATAGATGGTCATATTTCCCTTTTGCTTTGCTGCTTAAATATGAACTTAGAATGAACCTTAAAATAGATTAAATATTTTTTTCTAAAACCACTTTTTGTGGCTTAGTTTAATAGGATCATTTTATTTGATCCAACATGATTGTTACAGCTTTTAAAACTTCTATTTTCATACCAGAAAAAAATTGAAGTTTTTTTCTTAAGAATTATTTTGTTGGTTATTTTTTTTAATCCAGGGAAAAGCATTTCTCTATTTGATGTGAAGAAAAACTGATGGAAAAATATTTAATCAATATTCTAGCTCAAATAAGTTTACTCTACTAAGGGCATATTCTTCAGATATTAGAAACAGTATATCATTTCTTCAGCTTTGTCCCTAATAACATTTTATTCTGTTAATTTTGATGTGATATCTTTTACTTATTCAATTAAAAATGAATAGAATTTACTGACTTTAAATTTTGTATTATATTCTTTTGGTATCACATAAAAAATGGAATTGTTTAATTCTAACTAAATGAATTGCAAATCAAGTTAAAATGATTATTTCATTCTTATTCATGTAGTTTTTTGATTAACTTGAAATAAATTTTAAAATGATGTGATTTGTGAATTTTTATAATGCATTTCTGAATTATTTTTAATTTAGAATTAGACATAGTTTGGGTTAAATTATTTTTAATTTAGAATTAGACATAGTTTGGGTTAAATTATTTTTAATTTAGAATTAGACATAGTTTGGGTTAAATTATTTTTAATTTAGAATTAGACATAGTTTGGGTTAAATTATTTTTAATTTAGAATTAGACATAGTTTGGGTTAAATTATTTTTAATTTAGAATTAGACATAGTTTGGGTTAAAGTTACTTTGACTTACAGTTTTGACTTAAGCAGAACTTTCAGAGATAATTATTCAGAGATGATTATACTTTTGCTCATAATGTTTAGAAAATAAATGAACGAATTCACAGAAATATTTATACTATTAATCTGCAGGACATTTCATATATCATATATAAATTATTCTAGATGTGACACTCTTGGCAACCGTTTTATGAATCCTAATGAATTTTACAAGTTTTAAATTATTATTGTAACGCCAAGAAACATTATATTGCAATTAAAAATTATAATTACTGAATGTGTGTAAATTTTGCAAAAATGTAAGTTTTGAATAAAAATGAAAGTAACGTTATTGTAATGTTGACAAAGTTATAAAGACAACATTAATGTGAAATGCATGTTTAATGAAATCTTTTTTCTGTGCTATTGTATTTGTTCATATGAAAGACTGCATAAAATCCAAAATAGTATTCCTACATTCATTTAAACTGGAAAAGTACTGTCTGCTAATGTAAACTTTCCTTTTCAGAATGCTCCACCAATTTTCAGTCAGGCAAACAAGACGGCCACTTTATAAAATGAGTGTCTTTGAAATCTATTTTATTCAGATATTCATTAGTTTTCTTTGTTGAATGTGACAGTGTGCATTGTTGTGCATAAAAATTGTTATCTTTCTGTAAGGGTTTTTTTTAATCATAGCTCTATATGTAGCTTCAAAAATCACTATGTATATGTTGTTATCTTAACACTATCTTGACTTCACCTTGGGCTCACTACTTCATTCTTCATCATCCCACCACTTCCATCTTGTTGCCATCTCAACTTGTGAGGGTGGTTTTCACCAGTAGTCACTCTGTCTTTGTTGTTTGGCTCATCAAGAATAGTATGGCATTTACTGTTGAAAAGAACCATTGAAAATTTGGTTTTCTTGTTTTCTATGGCAAATTTAATTCTAGTGTAATTATGGGTATTTTTTATCCTTTTCATGGCCATTGTTCCATTTGTGGAACAAATCTTAAGACATGTTTTTGATACCAGGCATATTTTTTTATTATTTTATTTTTTATGGATAATATACACAGAAAAGACTAAAGTATCATATCTGTTAAAATAGAATTTATGACTTATTAATTTTCGTATAATAATTGTTTTCAAGTTTTGCAAACATGTATGGGCACTAAAGTTAAAGATGCCTGTTGATAAATCTCACATGTTTTGCCACTTGATTTTAGATCCAACATCTCATGCTTTTTAACACTTTCTCACCTGCTACAATGCCAAAACATTTCATAGTTTGATAAAAGACAGATTTTTTTCTAATTTTTCTCTTGATGCAAGACACAGATTGCTGAGATAAATTTCTTAACTTGTTCTTATCATTCAGGAATATTTAATGATTTTCTTCATTGTTTAGTGATAAATGCTATTAATTTTTCACAATTCCCAGCATTGATTTACCTTTTATAAACTGAAGTTATTAAATATTTCACATCTGTCAAATCAGACTAGAACCCATTGTAAAGCTTCAAGCTTGCATTGAGATTATTAATTTAGAATATTTCAGATAAATACCTGCCATTTGTTTACAATTGCACATAACAAATCAGCTTTCTTCTTAACTGTACTAATAGATGTTATCATCATTCAGCAAATTTAGATTCCAATAAGTATTGATTTTTTATATTGATAAAACAAGAAGAGGCTAATGGGAAATTCAGTATAAACCACAAATTATACATTTCATATTTGTATTTTTTAAGGTTTTGTTCCTGTAACCTTGTAAGGTAGACTTAGTTGTTCTGTTATAAAGAAAAAATACACAAACAAATGTCATATTCTTACTTAGCTTAAAACCATTCTTGTAAAAATTATTTACTAAGTAAAGAGCATTGCTAGAAAGAAAACGAACCAAATTTTATTCCTCCAAATTGAGTCATACTTGTGTTCTTCAGTATTATATTAGAGACTGATGTTAATTAATTAAAAAAATAATATTTTATTTTAACCTTTATTCACAGGATTACTAGACTATCTTGTCTGAACTGAATATGTATTTTAAATTAATATTAAAAATCAATGAGTTGCATTCCTTTTGTTTATATTGATACTTTATATTGATTCAGATGCAAAGCATCTTCAAATTTTTATCTCTAAAAGAAATGTCTGGAATGAAATTTTCTTTTTTCAATTTGTCTCAATTGACCAAATTCTTTTTCTTCTATATTCCTTTTCTCTTTAGGATGTCATAGCTCTCTTTAGGAGCAGTCATAGCTCTCTACAATTTCCTCTTCTTTGTAACTCTTAGGAAATTTTGTCTTTTCACCATCTCTCCTAATCCTTGTTCTTCCAACTATTTACACAAGCTCATTAGGTACATTATGCACTGCTTTCCTATGTCCCCCTTGCCTTAATTATGTCCTATCAGTATCAAATTTGCTAAGATCCTCTTCCTCATTATGTTTCCTAGAAATTTCTACTGTTTCCTCCAATATTAATTAGAAGTGTTCTTTTTGTTTGCATTAATCAAATATTTTACTTTAAACCTTTGGGTTAAAGTCATCATTAAGTAGTGGATGTTTGCTCATGATGGAAAACTATTTTGTGCATGTGGTATCATAAGAATAATAGTTTACTAACAACACTAAAATTAACTGAATCACTTTTTAATTGTTCCTATAAATATTTTTATGTAACAGTTTACATTTTCTGTTGTAGACACTTAGTTAATTCTGTTTATAAATTAATTATTTTCTAAGGATACATGTGCGATAACTTTAAAAGACTTGCTTTAGGTTTGAATGATTACATCTAGGTTTTTAGTATGTTTCATGTTGGATTAATAACCTAGCAAAGTAAAGAAAAAATAAATTTAAAATAAAACACTATACACTTTTGTAAGGTTTTTCATTTAAACCCTTCTGATTTAAGAACGTTTTCTTTCAGATTAGAGATCTTCCGTTCAATTTTATTAAATTAAATTCCTAACCAATTAAATTGTATGTTACCTTAAAATTGTTGAAAGTTGGATTCAGTTAGACTGTTACTCTAACACTACACACCTTTCTTTCATTTAGTTATTAATGGCACTGGGGAAGAATCAAGTAGATACCCAAATTAAGCAGCCCACTGACTTTAAACTCTAGTTATATTAATAGCAACTCTCTTCTTAAAAATGGTTAGTATAAAAAGTTTTAAAAATGACGGTAATAATCTATTTAGGGCCTTATTTCTTCTCTTTAACATAGATGCATATACATTCTTTCTTGGCTGAGGAATTGTCAAATAACCATTTGTTTCTCCAAATCGCTTTTCAGTGATAAAATGTTACATTTTTAATAAACTGGATTTGTGCCTGAGAAAAAAATATTAGGCAGGTTCAATAAATTTCACTGGCATTATTTTTGCAGAATCTCTTGAGATCAGGTTTATTTTAGGATATCTTCATAACTCAAAAATAAAGTTATTTACTTTTGTCAACTTCGCAAATTTAGAATTCAAGATGCTATGTCAAACTTGAAGTATTGTCATTTTCTCCTTTTTTAAGAAATTGTTATTTATATTTTTTGGCAAGTTTTTAGGCCATAACTTTTATTCTCTGATCAAATATTCCAGCCTATAACTGAATAAGTTACTTTTAATTCTATAAATTGAGTATTTAAAAAGAGGTTCATTTATCAATTGATTATTACATTATTTTAAAGAACTTCAACCAACATCATTTACACATTAATACCAAGTTCAAGATATTGCAAAATATTGATGTTTTTGAAATATTAACTACTTCATGATTGGCATAATTTTATTACCTTACAGTTCTCATATAATTTATTAATGTAATATGAGTAAGCTGTATAAACAATACCAGTTTCTTTAAGGTAGTCCTCATGGTGAATAAGAATATTTTGTTAAATAACCGGATTCTGTTGTGGAAAATTGATAATTGTTAGGTAAATTGATATAATATTACAGATGCAATTATTGAATATAAATATTGTTAGCTTTATAAACAATAATTAATACCAAATAATATATTCCTATAATTTTGACACCCTATTAGTAATCATCACTTATTGTTTGCTGTACAATTATTCAAAAACAAAATAAAGACTTTTCTTGTAAGGGAGAAAAAAAATTTAAACCAAGAGAATTGAGTTAAATGAAAAAGAAAATTATGATTAAAATAATGAGTCACATGACTAAGCTAATAATTGGGATCCTGATGAATAGAATATATAACAAAATTAGACTAGAAATAGGACAAAAACTGTGGTTTTGTTAAAACACTTGAACAAGAAATGCAAAATTTATGTTCAGAATGATATCAGAGAGAGCAGTACCAATGCAAAAAGACATATACCCATGTTTTATCAACTACACAAAAGCTTTTTATTAAAAAATTTGAATTACTAGGAATACTTGATTAATTTAGGAAAAGATATTAGAATAATTCAGAATATTTACTTTAAGAAAATCATCTGCATATGAATAGAAAATAATTGAGTAAGTATGCAAAAATAGAAAGGGATATAAAACAAGGATGTATCAATGAATTTACTTAACCTTTATATCAAGGCAATCCTAAAAGAACTAGAAATCCTACCAGGATTTATTATTGGTGAGTAAAATCTTTGCAACATAAGGTATGCAGATGACAACATGTTGAAGGTAGGCACAAAAAAAAAACTGTAGGAAGAAAGGATTAATTGTAAAAAGGCAAAATGTATGGTTGTCAGCAAGATGAGCAGATATATCAAAATCAAGCAAGTACGAAAATGTAAATATTAACAGATAACAGAAAATGAGACATTGAAATCTGGAGGTGTATATGAATAGTGAAAGATGTCTTCCAAAAGCTAAACAAAGTATTAAGAAAGAGAAAAAATTAATTAAAAACAAAAAAGAGTGCTAAACTGATATGTAATAACAATCCTATATGGCAGTGAACAATTTCCTCACAGATGAAGAGATGTGAGAGAACAGAAATGTGGTTTTACAAAAGGATGCATTTGATCCCCAGGAAGTTTTAAGAAAATGGAAATAAAAAGAACACTTGCACTTAATATCAGAAAGAGAGAGTTGAAATTTCTGGTACATGGAAAAAGGATTTTGAAGAATTTGATGCTCACAGGACATACGGAATGCAAGAGGACAAAGGAAACAGTAATTAACCTACTTAACAAGTTTACAAGTGTAAATGTATGACAGTACATAAAGTAGGGAAGATAGTAAAAAAAAAAAAACATTGGTAAGAGCTACAAATAAAAAGTTGTGGAGAGCCATTGTCACCCACTTCCTGAAGAAACACTGTATTTAAAAAAAAGTTTATAGAAAGATCAATATTCCAACAATCTAAATATTCTAATCTCCGGTTCATTACCAGAGTTTCTTGAAGGGTAGCCTTTGCATACTAAAATTAGTTCACATAATATTCCTAGGTGGAAGCAGCAAATGAATTAGAGTTAGGTCTCTTTTCCCCCCCTTTTCTGTGACAGTGAGGCTAATTTATATGCCAATTTTTCACTGAAACCTCAAAATCTTTCCATGAGAGGAATTCAAAATTCCTTTCTATTTGAAAACCACAGCTACAACTGTATAAAGTAGTGGCTTTCAATTAAAATTATGGGAAAATATGAATTTTACATTTGGATGAAACAAAATGTGTTATGCTGCAATGGTGTCAATTCCTTTCATCAATTGTCACATTCTCAGTGATTAATCTTTCATAGATTTCCATGAACTGGCACTAAATTTTATAAGCTTCTACTTCTTGATGAACAACAAGTTAACTCTACTTGGTTCTGCAGTTACTGCTATTCATTAACATGATTACAACATTTCTTGATTAACATAAAAATACCAAGCTATTAAAATTAATTTTTGTTGTTTGTATATTTTTGCATTCATTACTCCGATATAATAAATATATTTATACATTTATTGATTTTGCATGATTAAAAGTTTTGCAGAAAAAATTCTGATGCAACAATATTAAGTTAAAAATATCATCCCACAATAGAATTTCTAAAATGTTGTCAGCTTAAGCAATATTATTGATGTGATATTTGTAAAATAATTTCTATAATATAGATACTTCATAATAAAGGATTATTTAATCAGATAGCAATCATATGATGAATATTACATAATATAATTAAATCAAATACTGTGTGATTTGTTGGCTAAGAAGAAATGTTTAATTTCATTCTTGTTTAATATTTTATATTATGTAAATATTAACATATACAGATTCAGACAAAATAACATTAGGTTTAAAAATCCAGGTTTTCATTGCTGAATTGTTTTATGGAAAACATGACTGAGTGAATAAATACATTAATTAAAAGAAATGTCTTACCTGACAGTATTGAGTTCATTTGAATTCAGGATTAGGACACCCATATGAGAAAATCAGTGTGGTACAAATATTTACCAATTATTTATAAATTGAAACCTACCTATTTATAAAAATAGTTTAAAAATTTTTTTAGAACTCCTAACATTTTTTTATTGTTTACAGTTTAATTAAATATAGTGTGTTGAACCAAATGTGATCAATTTGTCACATTGAAAATGGCTAGTATAAAGAATTGTAAGGTTATAAAACTTGAATGTTTGCATAAAAACTGTTTTTAATGTATAAAAAAAGTTTCAAGAAGAGCAAACAGCCTCACCAAATTTATTTCCAGGAAGAAACTGTTCAGTTTGTACCAGGAACATTGAAGCCATCAAGAATAGGGTGAAAATAAATCCACAAAGAAGCATAAGACAAATGGCAAAAGAGCTGAATGTTCTGGATAGGTCACTAAGGAGGAATGTGAAAAATGATTTAGGGCTAAAACCATACAAGATTCATGAACAACAACTGCTCTCAAATACCACCAAGAACAAATGGCAGAGGGAAGAAAATCTTAGAGATTTAGCATACCACAAAGTTTCCATTTGGTTGGATGAGAAGTTTTTCATTGTGGAGGCTGATTAACTGCCAAAACAATAGAGTTTACACCATTTCACCAGGAATCTTTCCTGAAGGTGTCAGAACACATTTCAAATGACAGAAACCAATTGGTTGATGCAATGGTTTGGTCTTGTTACTTCTGATGATTTGAAATTGTTTTTGGTATTCATTCAAGAAGGAGTGAAAGTGAATAGCAGAGTTTAGCAGCAGATGCTGGAGAGAGATGTGTTGCCCTGGTTGTCAGTCACAATTGGAAGTCACTATGTTTTCACTTAAAATGTAGCTCCCACACACACAGACAATTTTATTCTAAACTGGTACAAATGATATTTTCCAGGATAATTTGACAAGTCAATTTGCTCAACACCAAGCCCTGACATTAATCCTATGGACTTTGCAATCTGGCCTATATTGAAGAGCGATGTTTCATGTATCTCATACTCCAGTGTATCAACCCTGAAAAAACTTCTTATGATATTGTGGTACAATTTGATCAAAAGAGTGTTGAATAAGTCATGCGCTTCAGTTGAGAAGAGATATGGTAAATATAAAATCTTCAGTTATAACTGTTATGATAATAGCAAGCCCAATTTACCTTCACAGAACTGGAAAGATTAACTCATCAGCTACTATTTTTATTTAAAGTAATATTTCAGGATTTTTTATATGAAATGTACCTGGACAACAAAAATAAAGCAGGTAATATGTATTCAGTCAGTTAAGTGCCATACGTGATACACGCTTGGGCGATCATGTCTCGAAAGAGACATGACTGACTGGGCAAAAGATTATCCCGCAGTAGGTTGCCATTGCTTTCTGCGGTAGACTGGTTGCCGACCAAGGCTATAGAACCCAATCTGTCCTGTTATTTAACCCATAACTGGAAGGAAGAGACAGATTAATACCTTTCCCAATGGTATTTGCGCGTAAGTGAATACAATGGATTCAGCTGAAATTTGAACTCGGGTCCCCAGTTTCTCGTTCCGAGCCGATATTTAATATGTATTACTTAAAGATAAAACTTAGAAATATCATAGAAGTTAGCAGCAAAAAGATTTGGTAGCTTTGTCACTTCTTTCCTTCAGAATGATTTTATTGTTACCTTTGTACTAGTTTCTGCTCAACATATTGGTTGATTCCTAGGTTTTTGTTTTATTTTTATTTTTAAATATCAACTGGCATTGTGAATAGAAATATTTGTAAAGCTTGAATATTTTGGATTTTTCACCTACAAACTTGGAAGTTTAACTTCCATACAGGTTCATCAGTTAAAGATAAATAGTTTAGGTGTTTACATTTATTGTTGCTTGATCATGAATTATAATAATAAAGTTATTGACCAGAGTATATTTTTATGCACAGGATGGATTTTCATAAGAGAAGAAAGCAAGTTTGGTCAGAAATCTTTCTTCAACTATTCATAACATTGTGTATTGACAACTTATGTTGCCTTCATTTGCAATGAGGATTTTGAATTGTAAAAGATATAAATTACTCTTGCAAAAATTTGCTTTTATGTGTTTTCTATAACTTCCTTCAAATTTTGAAAGTTTTATGGAATCAAAAAATCAATTGAAAAAGAATCACAAACAATGTATTTATAAAGTTTCAAACAAGAATTAATCTAGATATTTTAAATATGTTTCCTGCATATCATTTGTATTATCAGTGAAATGCTAATTCTTGACTGATTGTTATTCCTACTTCCAGACATTTTCATTGAGAAAAGAGACATGCATGACATACTTCTTCAAATTACTGGAAAGAAACAATGCTGTTTGGTAGAATTCTATATTGTCTTGGCTCCAAATTTCTATCATTTTCCCATCAGTCATTAGATTAAAAAAATGTGGGCATTAAACAAAAGGATCATGAAATATATTTAATAATAAAAATAATCATAAAAAGAAAATACACATATATGAATAACTACCTTTGTTTTAAATATATAAATCAAACCATTCTATCATTTCATGTGAAACAAGTTTTAATAGAGTACAACACGATGTGAATCACAAATATTTATCACAATGGTAAATGTGATGTGAATAAATTACTTTCCAAATAAATCTAATGTTATTTTAATCTGTACATAGTTTTGTATTGGATAATATTATTTATCACAAAATATAATGTTTTTTTGAGATTTCAAATATGAAAGAATAGCACCGATGATATTTACTGTTATATAAATTAATTTTTCAATGAAAATAAAATAAAAATAATAGTACATAAAGAAAAATAAATAGTTTGTTTTAATTGCAATGAAACTCTGCACTTTGTAAAAAATTCTCATAACAATACTTGATATGAATTTAAGCAATATCACTTCTTAATTTGGTATTTTTGAGATTACCTTGTTCACATTTGACATTTTTTGGAGAGTGTGACAAGGGGAAGTTAGTCATTTCCCTGAAAGACAAGAGCATAAGTTTTGTTATTGATGTTGATCAAATATAATATTTCATATATGTTCTTAAAGAATAAAGTTGGATTCAAATAAAAGGTTACTGACTGGATCAAGTTACTTCCATTTTGTTGTAAATAAAAATTAGCACTAAAAAAATATTTAGAATAATAATCATTAGTATAAAGACCATTTATCTGTAGTCCTAAAATGCCCAAACATTTTTAAACAAAATTAAAATTATAGACAAACTAACAAGACCTTGATGTAATACACATGGCTTTTGAGTTATTTTATTATTTTAATTTAGTTTTGATTTGTTTATTTATAACATTCAAATAAATTGTTGAAATTGTTTCTATTTTAAGTTATACTTTTAAAATTTATTTCTTTAAAAAGATATTACGAGTAGAAAAAAAATGTTAAGATTGAGTATGTTTATTTCATTCTTAAATTTTTTTAATAAAAATCAAAAATGCTAAAATTTATAAAGGATTTTTGTTAATTTTCTATTTAAATAAATTTCAGTTTTGTTATTTGTCATCATATTTAACATTTTTTCATGTTTAATAAAATAAGTTAATCTGTTTATTTTTGTTGGTTTCAATCTTAGTAGGAATGATGGCAAAACACTTGTCCCTGCCCATTTTATAGGCAGAAGCACACAAATAAATGCTGGGATTTTTCCTATCCATTAAAATATTCCGGTTCTTGGTTTCATCTGTTCTCAGTCCTGTTTGTCTTGATTCACTTCTGTTCTTTCTGGCAAGTATTTCACCTGTCAAGTTTATTGCACAACCTCTTTTGCTACAAAAGTAAAAAAATTTTAACTTTGTGTATGTTTGACTTAATTTTTGTCCATATTGTGTTTGGTTGTATTTTGTGAACTTTTCTGTATGTTGTGGGGAAGTGATAACCATAATGACTGAGTTTCCTCAGCCTATGGTTGCACTGACAATGTCACAATTGCTGTCTGTATGGATGAAGAGTTTAGTAAAGAAGGATGAGGCCTATTCTGACCAAATGTATTGAGAGTATGAGGACTTCTTCAAGGAAAATGAGCTGATGATCATCCTTGCTGACAACCAACATGAAAACATGTAAGCTTATTGACAGTAGTTAGTTTCAAGTCATTGCAGCTTATATGCCCAATGATTAGACAGTGTGTGTCTTGTTTTTCCATCAATTAGGGCCCTTCAACAGGCCCCTGGCAACAGCTAACTAAACTAGTACAGCAGGAACTAGTGAGGGTGGTTATTGGGAATAAGTGGTGGGAGAGGCTTAAGGACAGCTATAGGTCTTTTACCACTAACTATAGCCATTGACTCACCCTAGCTAAGGCTAACAAGGTGAAGACACTCAAGGATATTTTGTTCCAAGTGGAACCTAGGGAAGATCCCCTAGAGATGGTATTAGCTGGACAGGTCCTGGACCATTTAGATAGCAAGCACTATTGAGGTTAGATAATTAGGTATAGGTTAAATAAAATGACTAATTAAGCCGTGAGTATGGGAACAGAATTGTGCAAGGAAGAGATCTCTCTTGGTAGTTATCGATACATTCAGAAGGTCAATACCCCAGATGGGTGTACTCTGAGGGTGACCAAAAATGCAATGCATTTTGGTGACATTTCAAGAGCTGCTTTACCAAGGAGCCTGGTCTCTGTGATGACGTGTTTTACAGATATTTGGCTGACTATCCTCGGCTTGTGCTAACTGAAGCAGCTAGCTGTGAGGGTCAGATCATAAAGGGCAAAGTTTACTTGACATTGAAGAGGGTTGGTCTCCAAGACTTGATGGTTTGCCCTATGAATTGTACTTGAGCCTGTCACACATATTTGTGCTAATTTTGATGGTGGTATTCAACAAGAGATCCAGGCAGTGGACCAACCCTGACCAAATCTCCAGGAATGTGATCATGCTGTTAAAAATAGTTAAGGGTGTTGGGAGGGACTTAAACGATTACAGGCCCATAACTCTGCTAAACATAGAGTTAAAAATTTTGGACAGGATCCTGATGGAGTGTTTGCAGTCAGTTGCCAAGATTATGTTGGCACCCAAGCAGACTTGTGCTGTGAAGAGCTGAACAATTAAGAGCAACCTGCATCTGATCCACATGATCCTAGAGGGTGTCAAAGACAATGAGGAAGCTACACTGATCAATTTGGATCAGTTCAAGGCTTTTGATAAGGTTAACCATCAGTATCTAGCTGCTGTCCTACAGGCCACCAGATTCAAACCCAACTTCTGCAAGTGGATCAGCCTTCTATATTGCTCACCCAGTGTTGTAGTACAGGTAAGTGGAAAGCGGTCATTTTTTTGCACTTGTTTGTTAGGGTTGCCTACTGTCACCCTTATTTTACACTGTGGTGTTGGAGTCCCTCCTTTACCAGCTAAGGGACAGGGCATGCAATCTGGTGCTACCTGTAATCGCTGTCTCTGGTGAGGCTTGATCTAGAGTTTCTGTGTACACCAATGACATATCCATTTTCATGTCATGCCACAGCAACATTGAAGTGGTACAGAAGGCACTTGAGAAGTCTGAGAAATTGACGAGTTAATCACAACAAGTCTTCCAGTTTGCGGTTAGGCACCTGGAAGGGGTTTGTGCTTCTGGGACTCTTTAGTTACACAGATGGACCAGCCCGCTGTTTAGGAGTGTGGTTCAGACTGAATCTCCAGCTAGAAAAGAATTGATCAAAGATACTAGCAAAGCCGGAGTCTTGGTCTAGACTTGCCTGTGATGGTAGTTGTCCATGAAAAGTAGTGCTGAGGCATGTACCACATATGTCTTTCTCCTTATTCTTTACCGGTTGTCAATACTTCCTCTCTATAAAGATCATAGGAAGATGATTGAGCATATGCTCTCCACCCTCTTGTAGGATGAACTCATGCATCATGTCAACAGAGATGTCTGTGCCAAATGTTGATGTCATGGGGATGCTGGGAATGCCACACATGGCAAGTCACTGACTCCATGAGGTTGGCTTTCCTATGTCGTGAGTTGACAGAGAATTTTACTCTGGAAAGGAGTGTTAGGGACACCTTCCCTAGCCTTACCATCACTCCTCCTATTTTTGAGGCTGAGCACAGGCATAGACCCCAGAATCAATTGAAATTCTTACTTGAGTGCCAAGATACCTTGCAGGCCATTCCTGACCTTTCTCAACCTTGGAGACACTTGTATTGTTTATCTGTGGAGGGGGTCACAGTGAAGGAACTTCTCAGTGGATGGCTCGGCTTGTTGGTGACTGAGTTGTGCTCTTTTTGGTCTTGGACATCAGCAGTGAATTACCTCAGTAACCCTGAGTTTTCACTTACCTGGCGATTAATTCGGAATAACCTATCTCTCAATGATATGACCTTCAAATGGAGTGGGGTGGATTTACCCGACTGTCATCATTGTGACCTTGATTTAGAGGAAATGGCTGAGCATGCCTTCTACCGTTGTCCTCAGGTGCACTTTTTCTGGTTCATATGAAAGGGGCCAGCCTTGATTTTTTTTTTTATGTCCCTTATGTCAAAATGGGGTGGTTTCCTGCAAATACTTCCCTTTTTAGGTTAGACTCTCTTTGTGTACCTAGTTAATGTAAATACTTGAAGTGAAGTACCCAGCCTGTTTCCGGCGTTCTCTTTTGTTATGATTCTTATCAAAATTCGCAACTTCCTCAGTTTGTTTTTGGCTTCCTATTTTATCCTGACTGGATCAGTTTCTGATTTTCCCATTCCACTAGTTTTTTTATTTTTTCTTTCCCTCTTCATTAGTGAGTGTGCTACTTATTTCCACCATTTGGCAAGCTACCACTCTGACCTTTTGTGGGGTGGATGGGTTTTATTAACATTAGTTTGAATGCTTTATTATGTTTTAGTTTGTTTTGGGCTACTCATCTCCTCCTTCTCCTCTCATTTTCATATCATTATATTTTTAAATATATATCTTTATCAAATATTTTATTTAAAGTAAAATTTTTATATCATGGGCTTTGTTCCTCCTTTTTTAGGTTCCTATGAATAGGTGATATTATGGTATATGGAGGATTGTGGGTGATGGACAAAATCTTGTGGTGAATGAACAAATTGTAATGAGTGATTGGGTTGTGAATTTGATTAGCTAGGTATAGGATAGAAAGTGAAGCCCAGCCTCAACCTACTCCCTCTTCAGTCATATAATACATTTATTATATATATATATATATATATATATATATATATATATATAATAAATACCCTGAGTCCTGTTTGACTAAACTTGAAATCGGATTGCTATATTCACTTGTCTGAACTTGTTTTTATATGTTGACTCCAAGTTTTAGTTTGTAAACTTTTGCCATATTACTGTTGCTTTTTCTATCTTACTATTAATTTGCCTTGCATATGTTGTTTGCTTGCTTTCTTTATATTATTTTTTTTTACCCTGTTCTTTTCTTTTACTTGTTATTATTTACTGCAAACTGTTGATTCTGTTTGAACAGTTCTGTCACTGAAATTTTTGTTTCACAATAGCTACTCACTTCCCAATTTTATAAAATAAAATTCAGTGCCATTTTTATTATGTTGGATAAGACAGAATTATTAGTCTGTACAATTATTACTGTTTGTTAAAGATAAGAAAATTGGTGTTTAAATGAAGTTAAATTTATCCATAGACCACTTCCAATCATAATGAACAATTCTTCTGAATGAGTTTATATCTCTTTCACTGAGATGAATTTGTCATGTTTGATTTTCTAACTAATCTTCAGGCTGCAAAAATGTAAATATTTATAACATAGATATCATAGACATTCTTAGAACTAGATAGACTGCTCAGGGAAAAATAATTTATCAGTTATCTTTCTCTTAAGTAAATTTGCAGCTAATCTTGTGTTAATATAAGAATTTTAAATGTTACTCTGTTAATGATATTGTTCTAACCATTGAACTGTCCCTGCTTATAGATTTTTATAGCAAATAATTTGTCTGCTCATTTTTAGATATATTTGTGTAAATTTTATACCCTTCTGATAAATTCATAGTTACATAAGTCTCATATTACTTTTCTTATATCTTAAACTGATAGTTTATTTAGCTTTTATTTGATTGAAGTAAATGTGAAAGATGTTTTCTACACAAGTAGAATCTCTTGCTTACTCTCAATAATGTCAAGTATAATTCAAGTTGCCTATAAATATACTGTTTGGTAAATAAATAGACTTGATTTACTAATTTGAAATACATTGTTACTGGTGAATTAACTCCATTAAGTATGCTTGTCTAAATACACAATATATAACTGCCAACTCACCAGAAGGTCATGTGACTCTTACCAACCAATCTAATCACTGAATTATTGCTAAACATATGAAAGGATGAAATTTTTTTTTCAAGCTTGAAGTAGGCATTCTCTTCTGTAGACTAATTTGTAGGGATGTGTATATAATTAATTACATTTTTGTCACATGTTTGCCACTTGCTAAATTCCTTTTTTCTACAAAGCAAGAAACTGCTAACATAAAGCCCTCAGTATGAAAACTGGGCATATTTAGCATTTGTTTTCCTTTTCTGATACTAAAATTTACAATCAATAAAATATCAGAGCTGATAGATGAGAATTTTATCATAATTAATGTATTATAATGGTTTTTAATGGTTTTGTATAAAATTAACATCATCACTCCATTAGACATACTCAAACTGCAGACTGCTTCCTATCCTTAATATTATAAACTTATAAATAACTTTGGTTATTGCCTCTGCTTTGAAGTCATCTTCAGAATAGAACCTTTTTCATGATGTGATTCTACATATAGATTATATTACAATCTTGATATTTGTTAACAAAAAACAAAAAATTCAAATTGTCATTAAAAGTTCAATTTGTTATTAATTACTTACTGCTATTTCTAACACTTTGTGCTATTTCTATACATTAGCGTTAGATAAAAATAAATCATGCTATAATTTTGATTTCAAAAGTGCTACTTTATTAAAAAAAGAATGCAACCTATTATGGAGAAAATACTGAGAAGGAATATCAGTAAACAATCACCATACAATAAATACCCACCCAACACACTTCTTGATATCCACAATATTTGTAAAAGCAATCCTTGAAGAATGTAAGATCCAAACATTTTGCAGATGCTCTAACCTAGCATTACACATTCACTTCCAACATCATTATATTTATCATAAAATTAAAATACACCAATATGTCCAATTTTTAGTACACATTTAAATTGCACTAACATTTCACAAATTAAACATGCAGACACCATCAGATATACAGTTAGTGCCCATGCAAAAAAAAAATAATACATACATACACTTATACATACAAACTAATGCTAAAAAATGAGCTTGTGATGTTTACACAACCAATGTAAACAAAACAGCATAGAAATTAAAAATTGAAGCAACTCCACATTATTCCATTTCCAAAATTTCTGATGAAGCTGAATAGATAGTGAAACATGTTAAATTTATAAAGGTTAATCCATATTTTCAATTCAGATATTGGTAATGGTAATATTAGCTGTTTCCTTATAAAGAAACATTTGACAATAATTGATTGAGCAGCCATGGTTACTTTGAATTGAAATTTCTAAAATCTTTTTCTTAAAACAATTTTTTAGGAAATAAATTTCTCAAGTCAAACTGTTAATGCTCTTTCCATTATTAATGGAAGATTCCTTCTTTGAAGTAGAGTGGAAGATCAGCATCTTGATTATGTCAATTTTCTCTCTTCAAGTTACATGTTCCTATCTATTTTAGTTGTTAATGCTGTTAAAAGTCCTCAAGTGATGTGTTTTTTTTATTTGGTACAGTTCTTTGTTTGTGATTCTGTAGCACCAGTCTACAATTTTTTAAGAAGGATGGTCCTTGCTAAGAACTACTGGCTTTATTCATTTAAAGGCATTTTTAACTATCAATCTGAGAAAATGGTTGAAACTAGTAGCATGTGGCTTCTTGTGCATTTCCTTAGACATAATAACCAAACAATATTTACATCTAATCTTGGGTTCAGGCCTCCCATGATAATTCTAATTTCTTGGGATTTACACTGAACTTTAGAATTGCTGGGATATACAGTGAGGAAGGAGGGATTGAAGAATCTGATACTCACAGGGCAGATAGAGAGAAAGGGAGACAGGAGTAAACAGCATGTGACATACTGTAATATAATAATCTGGCCCTACCCAAAGAAAGCTGATGCAAGCGGGGGTGTTTTCCGGTCGTTGAAAGTAACGGATGTCACTTTGACCCTATTTCCGGCAGATGCGGAAATAACTCAGAGGCAAACAGACAGGTGACTCTGAGAATTACGTAGGCATCGCGTGGGCGTCGCGTGATCAAGGCAAAGCCGGAAGAAACAAGTCCCGGTTTTGGAAGATATATAAAGACCGCGAAAGCACGGATTAGGCAGTCTAGGCAGAGAGACAGAGACAGACAGTCCGGACAGACCGAGACCAGAGGAGAACAGATATGACACCCCCCCCGTCAACCCTTAGAAGAGCGCTTCCTCTCACTCTCTGTTCACTAGGCTACACGGTTCATCGTCATCAATAAAAATATAACTCATATTTTTATATACATGCTTGTTTGTTGTTTGTCGATATACAACAGACTTGTAATTTTGGTGCCTAAGTGACCTGCTGTTTTGAAACAACAAAACAGATTGATACAAGCTAGTACCACGGCAACAATTGAAAATTCAACAGACTTGAAATTTCCGGAATTAAAACTACCGGATAGAAGACGAAAATAGTAAACAACCGGACGACAGCGAGGAAGGAAGAAAAAGAAAAAAAGAAGACGAAAATATATAGACAGTCAGCCAAGGTAGGTGTCTCTTTGATTGATAGTGTGTGTGTTCTGCTCGTGTTTATAGTAGGTCTCGTTAAAAAAAAAAAAAATGGGACAGCATACTTTTGCCGATCTGACCGTAGAAATGAGAAATATGGATTGTTCGGTAGAACGGAGGGGGTGAAACAGACTACATGTAGGGAGAGCGCGTAGGGTTGGGGTTGACGGGGGGGTGTTAAAGAAGAGAGGAGTGTTAAAATAAAGTGGAGTGTTAAAGTTGACGAGGGTGTTAAAGAAGAGTGGAGTGTTAAAATTGGCAGGGGTGTTAAAGTTGACGAGGGTGTTAAAGTTGACGGGAGGAAGAAAGTTGAAATATTTACCTATCTGTAAGTACAAAACATCTGAGTTAATGATTTATTTTTGTTGTTAATATTTACCATATATATGAAGTGAGTTTATTGGTATGTTGCTTAATTAATCGTACTTTTATTGAGTAAGTAAAGGAAGTTTCTTCTACTCTTTAAAGTGGATAATTGGATTAACTTGTTGATAACAATGTTTTCGTTGGGTTGTGCAGTGTTAGTTTTTTTTTGGATTTCTTTTCAATGACTGTACACTACAAAATGATTTACATTTCTATGTTTGTGAATTATGCTTTTGTGCAGGTTCCCATAAATTCAACATCCTCTGTGAATTTTCATTTATGTGACTTGGGAAATATCTTTTGAAGATATATTAATTTCTGAAAACTAGTAAATACCTTGGAACAGATAAATATGGAGAGATTTAGTGAAAGATATGACGAACTTCCGAAGAAGTTGATGATAGGAGTCATTGCTGGCGTGGTCAGCGTAATAATAATCCTGGGAATAATAGCCAGGAAGCGGATTTTTAAGTGTAAAAGAAGCAACAGTGCTTCGGAAAAGGAAATTGAGTTATCCGCTGTGAATAGTACTCCGGGGTCAACGGGCATTCAACACTCTGCGTTAAACAGAGAGATGTCAACAAATCAGATATGCTTGGTTTCGAATCCAGAGGAAGTAGTTCAGGGAATGGAAAGCATTGTACAAACTAAGGAACTACGAGTCACGGGTCCATTTTTTAGACTAAATTAATATCCTCCACAAGTAAATTGCATGCGGATTAACGTTGGAATCAGGGTAATTTTCTTCATTTTCTATTGAACATTTCTCGGTCAGACTATGAATGATATGTACGGCAGATAATGACCATTTTTTTCTGTGTTCAAACATAGTATGTTTGAAATTAAATTAAATTAAATGAGGTTACATGTGTAACAATAAACTCGAGCAGAAGCACACATGGTGTTGGTCAAAGGTCATTTACTCGATGTTAGTTTAGAAACTGGGGCACAATTACCGCCTATAATCATGTGGATTATGCATCGAAGAGTCTACGCTTATGGACAGAGTCGAGAAAGAAAATGAACATTTTTAAGAACTTTGCCCAATTCTGTGAAAATGGATATTAAAAAAAAAAACAAAAAAAAACAATGAAACATCGAGCTGGTAGAACAATTTTCAAGATGGACACGAACTGTTGGGTTGCCGATGTAGGCTCCCCTATATTTTTTTTGTTTTTGTTGTTTTGTTTGTTTCAACACATGTTTTATATAATTGTCGGGCTTGTGTGGCATGGGGAGGAGAGTGAGGATGTTGCGCTTAAAATGTTCTTAGGCGAACATTTTGGAAAATGGGTGGGTGAGGAATGTAATATAATAATCTGGCCCTACCCAAAGAAAGCTGATGCAAGCGGGGGTGTTTTCCGGTCGTTGAAAGTAACGGATGTCACTTTGACCCTATTTCCGGCAGATGCGGAAATAACTCAGAGGCAAACAGACAGGTGACTCTGAGAATTACGTAGGCGTTGCGTGGGCGTCGCGTGATCAAGGCAAAGCCGGAAGAAACAAGTCCCGGTTTTGGAAGATATATAAAGACCGCGAAAGCACGGATTAGGCAGTCTAGGCAGAGAGACAGAGACAGACAGTCCGGACAGACCGAGACCAGAGGAGAACAGATACGACACCCCCCCCGTCAACCCTTAGAAGAGCGCTTCCTCTCACTCTCTGTTCACTAGGCTACATGGTCCATCGTTCATTAATAAAAATATCACTTGATATATTTTTATATATACAGACGTGTTTGTTGTTTATTGATATACAACAATACTTCATGTGCTTAAACAAATGAAGGGCAGAGCAGAGTTTGGGAGAAATAACAGGACAACATATATTAAGAATAACAAGAGACAGGAAGAGGTGGGGGGCTATGATTGCCTTCATCCTAAAAAGACATGGCACATAAAAGAAGAAAAATCTTGGGTTCCCAATAACTTTGGAACTGCCAAGAAATAAATTCACAGATTTACCATATTATTTGACTACAAAATCAGTTATTAAACATTGTTTCCATGATATTTTATTAAATTGCAGTTCATCCTTTTGCCAAATAGCCAATACATAAAATCTATTCATTTTAAAGAAATATCAATAAAGGGTATTTTCTGGCTTATATTTGCATATATTTATTTAAAAAAATGATTTTTTATTATATATACATTAATTTGTTGATTTTAGTTCTTAGTCTGCTTTCTTCATCAGTGTAAGCAAATATAAACTGTTTTTCATGTTATCTTAAGGTACATATGTTCAACTTTTCTGCAAAAGTATGTGTTGATTCATTTCAAATTAAACTGATTTCCAAAATTGATGTTTCTCAAAACTTGAACTATGCAAAAATTGTCTTCCAAAATGATTAAACTTTTCATGAACTTTCTAACACAACAGTAAATTATAACAGATTTGCTTTATTTTCTCTTTGTTTTCTTATAGCAAAGACTTGTGAAAATATGATTATCTCTCTGTCATTATCATGTCACAGAATAAGTTTGAAATGGTCTTCTTTGGTACTTTGATCCATATTCTAAAATTAGAGGCCTTGAAGGAAAAATTGTTTTAAAAAAAAAAAGAAGGAAATTTTGTACTGAAAATATAGAAATGAATGAAAGAATTAAACAAAAGCATCCAAGCATTTTTTAGCACTAAATCTGTTTTTTTTTTAATTGATTTTATCAGAGAATCATGTATGTATATATGTATGTATGGGGAAAAAAATTTGACACAGTAGAAAAGTTTTCCTTTAGGACTTCTTCACATTAAATTTATTATATTAGTGCAACTATACATGCACATGAACAAAGAATGCTTTAAATTATTTTTTTTTTAATCTAAATAAAATTGGCTAGATTAAAAGATTAAAAAGAATATTTTAAATTTTAAATTTTCCACATCCCTTGTTTTTGTGCATTCTGTAGTTGCACCAACTTATCAAATTTAGTCTAATGAAGTCCTAAAGGATGAAGCACATCATACATTTTTCCCCAATATTGTTCTTGATATATAAAAATATATAGTTATCTCACATATCTATATCTATATATATCCGAGTGAATACAGAACGAAGAATTCTTTCAACATCCAAAACATTAATTTAAAACAGTGCTCGATATATAATATATAGAGCTGTGAATATTTATTATAAATGATATTTTAGAACATGTACATAATTTTTCTATATATAATCGCTACGAAGGCACGTTCGTTTCAGCACTGAAGCCCCAATGCCTCATCAGGCAATGTAATGCCAAAACGAACATGCCTTCGTAGCGATTATATATAGAAAAATTATGTACATGTTCTAAAATATAATTTATAATATATATATATATATATATATATATATATATATATATATATATGGTAATATTTTTATTATCAGTTTATAATAAAAACATAATTTACTGAAACACAAGAGCCATTGTGTTTTGGTACTATTTTATTAGCACCTTGTCAAGCAGTGAAATACTTTTAGAAGCTTAAAAACACAATTTATACCAAATCCAGACACTTAAGCTGGGGGAATTTTTGGAGGGTTTGTCTGAATGAACCAATAGAAAGTCAAGTCATGATGGATAGGAGAAATTTGATTGTACAGGCAAATGGGGATAAGAGACTTGAAATGACTGGAGACCCAAACATTTTCTGACCCAGACATTTTCAAGCTAGTGATGAAATAATTTGAATGATACATATGTAGCATTTAGCAAGTCTGAAAAGTTGTTGTGTATCACCATGAAATGGTTACAGGATTTCAGTTATTTTTTAAGACAAAAGACAAAGACAGGACAGATTTTTTCTTAAATACACTGCACATCAAACATATGTAATTGACTTAGTGGGTGATCTATCCATTAAGCTGTAACAAATTAATTATCAAAAGATGGAAGAATCAATCAATATATGCCAGGAGATACATTATAGATGTCTAATATGATATTAGGCAAAATGAACTATATTTTAGATGATGATGACAAATGGAAGTAACTTCGTTATGTTTATTGAGTAAATTTAGTTTTGGGAATTTAATAATTTGTAATTTTTCTCTGTAAACATAGAAAACATGGCTTATGTAAAGATTTACAAATTCCAGTTCTTTTTAATATTTTCCATCTTACCGTAAGGGTTTTATTGGCATGTTTTGATTGCCAATAATAAGTAGAAAGTGGTGTGCTATTGCAGTAAGTTTTATTATTAAAAGATAAGGTGTGAAAGTAATGGTGGGTTTTAAAAGGATACTTGGTACAACCAATATAACATTTTATTGCTGTGGGGTTTTCTATGATAGAAATAGAGCATAGGTAGACTATAGAGTCAGACATTCATTTTCTAATGGACACTCAATAGGTTTTTGGCAATTGCAATTATTGTTATTGTGATCATTAATTTTTTTTAGGATATTGTTCATTTTTTCATTTAATATATCTGTTTAAAATTCTATTATGTTTTTTGATGATCTTCCCAAGGTTATCTAAACAGTTATAGCTTAATTTCAGAGTATTTCTGTTAAAAATTTTGCTAAGGGTTTTTTTTTTTAGGGAAGTGTTTTTCAACTAATTTTAGGAGCTAATGCCTTAACTTAGTAGTTATCATTTGGTTAAATGAGGGTGTATACTAAATGATTTTTCTCTTTCTATTATTATTGTTGTTATTATTAAGTTTATTGCATTTCAGGTTAGGGTATTTATAGCCACTGTTTTAAGGTTAGTGTCATAGAATTTGCTGTGTTTGTAAAATTGTTATTAATTTTGTTTTCAATAGAGAAGGGTATATGCTTGATGATTGATTGAGGGTGGTTAGATTTAGTGTGGATGTATATAGGATTAGCGTTAGTTTTTAAGTAGAGAGAGTAAGTGTTATTGACTAGATCAAGTGTTGCATTTAGGAAGTCTACTTTTTTAGATTAGTTTTTATAGTGACTTAAGGTTAAGACTTCAGTTCCATATTTTCTAATTCTGTTGACTTTAACACTGGTGGAATTTTTTTACCACCATAAGACCATCATCCATATACAACCTTATATCCTCAATATTTATATCGTTATATGCTGCCAGGTTTTACAGAATAAATAGACCAACAAGATTTGAGGACCCAGCAAAGTCTAGAGATCCCATTGTGATGTCAAATAGGTCCTCACATTTGTTTTTTTTTTTTTTCACTGTTCATTGTTGTGGATGAGTATGGATCATTTTGCACTCATGATTATTATCCATTCCTTGTAATTTAGATCAGAAAACTCGATGGCAAATTTTAATGCCAAAGTGAATAGGTCTTTGGAAATAGAGATAAATTTCACATGTTCTAACTTTCTGAATAATCCAATATGTTGCTGAAATCTTTCAAAGTCTACATCTTTTAACTTTATTTTTGTACCTATAATGTAAACAAAATTATTTTCTTACTTAGCCAGTAAATATTAATTTCATTATATATCTATATTACACATTATATCTGGTATATCCACTCAAACACATACTAAATATTTATAGTAAGAATATATATTCATTTGAATGTATTAGTAGTTAGTAAATACTAACTCTTCAAAATTATGCTGTAATGTGTTCACTACAAAAGTAAAGCTGATGTACAGTATATATATATATATATATATATATATATATATATATATAACATGCTTTCTAAAATATATATATTTTCTAAACTTGCTTATATTTGCAATGTTTTAAGTCTAAATGTTAAAATCACTATGAAAAATTCAATTTTCATTTTTTTTATTTTTTTTCTTCTTTTACAGTCAAACCTTTCCAGACTGTGAAAGAAAAAGCCATTGAGTTTTGAGACAATATTACAGATATTTTAATTCATAATCTTTGGAATATTATCTGCCAATACAATCTGTTTATTTTTCTAAGACTAAATTTTAAGTTATAACTTAACAACTAGCAAGATATTAGAAAACAAATTCAGAATAGAATTAGATATATTTTAAATGGTAAAAAATTGTTACAAGGTCTGTCTGGAAATCATCCAGCCATTTAATATTAATGTAAAAATAGCTTATATAGGGCAATGGTACATTAGTCATCTTTAGTATGCTCCCCTTGGGACCTCACACTCTTATCTAAGTGTCTGTTGGCTTTTCAAAACAGTCTGCAATCTCATCATTTGGGATTGCCATCAGCTGCTTGATAACATACTTTTTAATTTTGCCTATGGTTTGAAATTTAAACAATGATCTTAGGTTTCTTAAAAGCCAACTTTACATGATGCAACAGCATGCTGGATTCTTTAATGGATCACTACAACAAGTATAGTTACTTAGCAGTGTCTTCTCTAAATAACATGAAACATGTCGTACATGCTACCAGTAACAAGGAAGGATGTCTAACCTGATTGCAACATTGATAAGACATTTGTTGATATATGTAACACTGGAAGAGAGGGAGCAGATTCATTTTTCCCAATGTGAACTCAACAGTTATTTAACCATTGCATCAATTATATTGCAGATCTTCCTTTGGATTTTGTTTTAAGGTTCTCAACAAAATCCAAAGAAGGATCTGCAATATAATTTATCCTGACTTGGTGGCCCACATTCAGTCACTTTCTCACCAATGTGATGTGGTTTCTCTCTATCTTTTCTAAAAGTATCTTCATGGCAATTGCTCTAACAAGCTTTTTTTCCCGGTTTCCCCACCTACATGTATTTACACAGAATGCTAAATTGACATCAAGGTCTCACCCATTTACCATTGAATAGTTAAACATAGACAGTTTCTTTTCTCACACTTCCCATTTGTGGATTTTTTTCCCCATTTCCTTGCTTCCTTGATAGCTACAATCTCCAAAAGTTCAAATGCAATGTCAATTGTCATCTTCTATCTCCTTGATTCTCATTCATGTCATATCCTTTCTTCAATATCTCTTGTACTTTGTTTTTTTCTCTCACTGCGCACCAGTAGCAGTCCTGCCTTGTTTGGGGTGAAATAATTATTAAAAAAAAGTAAAAAGTTAAATGATGTAATGAATAGATCTTAAATGTGCCTCCACTGAAGACTTATTTAATATTAAGACATATATGATTATTTTCCATCATTCAAAATCAGGGCAATACATTTTTTTAAATCATTTCACACCAAGCAAAGCAATAAAGCCTTTAAGACACAAGAGGTTACTGAGTGTTAGGAAAAAAAGCACTATTAAGGAGAGAGAACAATAAAAGTACAAGAATTAAGAAAACAGAAGGTAATAATAGATGTTGCATTTAAAGTTTTGAAGACCAAAATTGACTGGAATGCAAGAAACTGTTGAGTTCAACAGGTAAGAAACTTATAGCATAGAACTTACAATTACATCTAGTCATTTCCACTGTAAAATGATGATACCTTGCTGCTAATCTAGTACAACACTTCAATTTATAAAATTTCGGTACCACAGGAAAATTCATCCAAACAATTACTATGAAAGTATTTATAAAAAAAAGCACAGGGAAGCTATGTTACAATGGTGAGAAAGTGACTGCAGCAGAGATGCTAGGTCAAAACCAATAACATTGCAGATTCTTCTTTAAATTTTATCAAGAATATATAAATGTGTAGGAGAGGCACCAGACCAGATGTAGCAATATTCAAAGCAAGGACTAATGGTAGATTTATAAATATGCAAGATAAATTCTGGCAAGCAAAATTGTTTAGCACAACACAGGGTACCTACTTTCCTAGCTGCAGACCTAGCAAATGATTTAATACAATCTTTCCACTTCATGTCAGTGGAAATGAAGATGCTGGAGGTTAGCATCAGTTATCCTGATGGAAGATAAAATAGATTCTCTCGGGCAATTAAAAGAGAGCAGTTTCACTTTGGAGGCGCTAAAATTTTTAAAAATCACGTGCGTAAAAAGCTGTTGCTTAGAAAACTGAATCGAGAATGATAAAAATTAAATAAAAACATTGTAAATCCAGTTAAATTTTTAGAACTCTTCTCTTTAATCTTACTTGAAGCCAACTGCACATTTCTGTAGTTAAAGAGACAATTCAAGTTTTACCAGATTTAGAAATGAAAGCATATTTATTTCCCTGAGGAAAAATCTGTCTGAACAGTTCAAAGAAGTCTTCAGTTTCTTTTAGCAAAGAGTAGCAATGAGCTTAAAATGTCTCTTTGCTTTGTGCTTCTGCCGACACTCTTACAACTTGGATATAACAAGAATAGAAACACATGCTATCTTTGCACTACACTGTAGCTACAGACATGATGAAGGCAACTGACTTGAATAATATCACACTGCTAAAACTATTCGTATTTCTCATGCAAGATTTTTTAAAAAGTTTCCATGCTAGTTACCATTTTACACTTTGTCTATATTTCTGTTTATTTTGTAAATAATCAAGTTTCAAATGCCAAATTAAAAGTTAATCTCTTTCTAATAATTTTCTATTAATAAATAGAAAAATACTCAATGAAAATATGTCAAAGACTTAAGCTTCATGTTAAATAGTTTTATCACACTTTCTGTTATATTTTTAAAAATTCAAATATTTAATTATTCAATTATTTAAGTAATTTATTAATTCATAAAAATTTATCATGAGGATTCAGCTACTACAACTACTACTTTCATATAGTAGTTGTAGTAGAAGCAGCTAATTAAATCACCAATTTATTTTGTTAGTAAATTTACTGATATTTAAACAGATTATAAATTTACAAACAAAATGAAGGAAAAAAAAGGGAGAGCCCAATCACCTGAATTTTTCTGATAAATATTTAGTATCCATCAATTTGGTGAATATTAATAAATATAACTCTGGTTTATAGACATAATGGTTTATTTCAAAGACTCCTTTCTTTTCCTTTTTTATCAATGAATCTTATGGCCACATCACAATAAAATCCCAAAGATAAGCAGCTTTGAGCTTGGTAAGTACATAGATGAGTGACTGCTTGAGAATATCAGGTACTGCAAGCTCGGATGTGCTGGTGGTATAATAAATAATGGCTCAAAATTAGAAATCGTAGGGCTAAGTTACAATTTCAGTCGGGTTCAATATACTTATTTATGCACAAATACTCATGGAAAAGGTATGAATCCACCTCTTCTCCTCACCCCAGCTATGGGTTAATTAGAAGGACTTGAATCAATAAATCATTATTATCTAAAAAAAAATTACAATCTAAAAAATATTTTCTGGCTTTAAGTAAGCTTCAAAAGGTTGATAAACTGTAAAAATCAAACTATTCAAATCAAATATTGATGTTACTGATATGTGACACCTTTTCAGAAAGTGCCTGAAAACTATACCACAGATTGATCCAAGCCTTGTGAGTGAAAACTGTTATCATCATCATCATTTAACATCTCTTTCCAATCTATCACGAGTTGAATGAGGTTTTCTTTATCGTTTTTTAATTAAACCATCATGAAATTATTGTAGCGGGTTTTACAGCTGTATGCCCTTATTAACAGCAACCAGTTTTGAAGATTGGAAACTCAGTGTTTTTATTGAGACACCATCTCTAGGAAGATTACCTACCAAGGTTAAAGAGTTCAGTCTACTCTTTTCTACACAGAGTAGGTGTAGAGGTTTTCATATCAAATTACCTACGCTTAGACAAGTTTCCCTCCTAAGCTAAAGACTCTTATCCAGCCTAAGTTTTTCGTTTTCTCACAAATGACCCCATTTTGTGGGATTAACTATTTGCTCATAGCTGGGACCCTTACAGGTGCTACCACCTCGGGTCAGGGTAGACCTGGAAACAACAGAATTAAGAGATGGTTCCATATTTCTCTAAACTTTCAATCTTGGGAATCAGAGGCCTTGTTGCCAGATGTAGTTTATCATCATAATCAATCAATAATTGTTTTACTGTTTTGGGGCTATTGATGCCCTTTAGTGGGGGGGGGGGCTTTATTTTTATTTAAAAGCTGGAATTGATGTTGTGATTATCATTTGAGATAGAGATAGAAAAAATCAGAAATCAGTCACATTAAAAATGATTTTGTAGTTTTCATGTTACAAAAGTTATTTTTGTGGATGTTGTAACTGTTAAAAAAGTTGAATGTGCATTTACTTCTTTAAGATGCCAGGACTAATTTTAAGCAAATTTTGTATGTGATTTGTTCATTCAAATGTTTTGAAAAAGTTCAATAAATAAATTAATTTAATAAATAAGATTGATTTATAGCAAATGGAAATAATGATGATATCATCTGTAAATAATGTAAATCATGGCCACATTTACTTTTGTTATATTAGACATATTTATGTTATTAATGCTATCTAAGAAGCTATGATTTACTCATTATACAGGAAGATTGTAAATAGCATCATTGACATTTAAGCTATTTTTGAAGGATCTAATTTCAGATGATATAATCTTTAAAATTATAACTTGTTGCTTTGGTATTCAATGAAAATATTTGTGAACATTCTAGCCAATCAACAATCAGTATATGACACATCACTCAATAAGTCCGAGGCCTGACATATAGATAGCGCCACTAATAAAAAGTCTATATGATTTTTATAGAGTATTAACCTTCAAATGGTGCATGACAAAATTTGGGCCCAATCAGATTATTAGTTTACAAATTACAGTTATTTAAGTGAAGCTACTGTTGCAAATTTTCAAAACGATGAAAAAATCTGAATTTCATGTGCTGATAAAGCAGAGCTTTTTGATGGGAAAAAATACGGTTCAAGCAAAGCAATGGTTTGATAAGTGTTATTTGGACTTTGCTCTGTTGAAAACAATGGTTAAGTGGTGGTATGCTGACTTTAAATGTGGTCATACAGACACAAATCATGCTGAATGCTCAAAATCGGCAGTTGTCCCAGAAAACATAAAATAATTCAGAAACTCATTTTGACCAATTGTGAATTGAAGTTGTGTGAGATAGCAGAGGAGTTGAACATATCAGAAGGCAGTGTATTCACCATTTTGCATGAACATTTGTCAATGAGAAAGCTGTGTTCAAAGTGGGTGCTGTGTTTGCTCACAGTTGATTAAAAACATTACGTCAATGATTCAGAGCATTGTTTGTAACTGTTTCAATGCAACAAGGAGCTTTTGTGTAAATATGTGACAATGAATGAAACATGGATTTACCATTTCACTCCAGAGTCAAATTGGCAATCAGCTGATTGGACAGCAGCAGGTGAAAGCCATCTAAAGTGACCAAATATACAAACATCAACAGGTAAGGTTTTGGTCTCTGTATTTTGGGATGTGCAAGGTATTTTGTTAACCAATTACCTTGAGGAAAGAAGAACCATCAATAGTGAATGTTCTATAGTATTATTGGTGTGTTTGAAGAAAAAAAATTGAAAAAAAAAAGAACAGTCACAAATGAAAAAGAAAAAAGGGATTTTCCACCAAGACAACACACTGTGTCACAAGTCAATTGCAATGATAGCAAAACTACATGAATTGCACTTTGCATTGCTTCTGTATCCACCCTATTCTCAAGAT
Organism: Ascarosepion bandense; assembly: GCA_037127315.1. Classification (NCBI taxonomy): domain Eukaryota; kingdom Metazoa; phylum Mollusca; class Cephalopoda; order Sepiida; family Sepiidae; genus Ascarosepion; species Ascarosepion bandense. The sequence goes on along the minus strand of JBBBDQ010000651.1, from coordinate 8,485,990 downwards.
CTGGCCCCCAGCAACTACTGGCTGTTTGCAGACCTCAAACGAATGCTCCAGAGAAAGAGATTTAGCTCCAATGAAGAAGTGATATCAGAAACTGAGGTGTATTTTGAGGCCAAAGACTAATCGCTCAACAAAAAGGCATCGAATTGTTAGAGAAGCATTGGAATCAGTGTATCACACTAGAAGGAGACTATGTTGATGAATAAAGTTGAATTTCACACAAAAGTTGTTGTTTAATTAGTTAGGCTCAAGATTTATTGAGTGATCTTATTTTTTTCTATTTTTAGGTTATGTTCATTATTTCTGCATCTAAATGTATCAGAATGTGGATAAACTTGTTAATTATAAATTATCTAGCATTATCATGTTTTTAAGTTTATGGAAAAAGTATGATAAAACATTATGAATTAAATATTCTTAGTAATATATGTAAAAAGGACAATAATTTGGGAGATAATTTTTAGAAATTTTAAATGAGATTAAAGCTTTTATTAAAAGTGTTCAAAATATAAAACAAAACTTTACAGTAAAAAGAAGATTGTCATTGTAATAAATAAAATAGTTCATATCTTAAGTGAACAAAAACAGAAGATTTCATGGAAACATTCAGAAGCATGTCTGTCAATATAATTCCTGTCAATAACATATATAGACTTATGTTGTGAAACTCTCACTGCACTAGTGCTATTTCCATGGAAAGTACTTAAACTATATTCTTTAGTTTTGTTTGTTTTTACCTTCATGACTAAGCCCCCCCCCTATGTAGCAAACCACCCTCACTTTTTTGTATTCCATTGGTGAGATGTGAACGAACTCCCAAGCGAATGCTTCTCTGATCACTATTATCTTAGTCTATTAATTGGTCTTTCCAACATATCCGCATAAACTATGCCTCTTACTCTGTAAGCCTCTACCTCAAGTGGCTTCTGGGTTCTGTACAGAGTGAACATTATTGTAAAATGAAACAAAAGTAAAATATCCTTCTCATGTGTAATGAGTATATTTTTTGTATTGTATTTATATACTTTAAAAAGAAATATTTTTGATTGTGATTCCTATAATATTTGATCATTTCTAACTATGAAAATCCAAATGAATTTGTTAACTTTTGACTATATAATATCATAATAACATTTAATGCTCAATTTATGACTCAACTTTTTTATTTAGCTAAGGAACAATCTATTTTTTGTTTTATCTATCATTAATACTTATATAATAAATGGATCTTCCATTTAATTAATGTACTTTGGAAAATTTAAAGAATTAGTCACTGCATCAGATATTAGACATATTGCTAAAAAAAAAAAATTTTAATTAATAAAACCCACACAAGAAATGTTTTTAACTAACTTATAATGTAACTTTGTGTCCTTTTCATAAATACTTTTATGGTAATTGCTCAGATGAGCTTTTCGCTATGATACCTTGACTTTTTGAATTTAAGCACAGTATGAGACAAGCATTGAGATCTCATCAGTTTACAGCTGACCTGGCTAGATGTAGCTGTAAATTCTATGCTAACAATTTCTTTTCTCACACTTTTCACTTGAGGAATTTCCTTTTGGCTCCATGCTTTCTAGCCAACTTCAATCTGCAAAAATTTAAATGCAATATCAATTGCTATCTACTGATTACTTTTTCCTCTTCCCAGTCATTATTAACGTTTCTGTTTCTAATTCTTCCATACCATGTAACCCCTTGTGTCTTAGTGGCTTTACTGGGGTTATACTGATTAAAAAAATTAAAAAAATGATATAAAATAAAATTTCAGCTATGCATGAATTTTTATCAATTGGAAAATATAGCAAATGCTTTCTACTTTCAAATTATATAAATCATATTTCTCAGTATTATCCAGTTCACACTCTTTCCTGATTTTTTGAACAGGAGCAGAGGTTTATCCCTTGTTTCCTGTTTAGTACTGAGTTTCTGGTTCCTTCTAAAGTATTCTCGTTCTCTCCCAGTAATCCTTTACATCTTAGTGACATCATAATTTGCTTGGGGTAATTAATTTAAAAATAAATCAGAAATTCTAGTCTTTGATTAAGTTTTGATTACTCATATAATGACAAGTAGAATAAAAGCCATCTATATAACACATACTTTATGTTTTTAATAAATATTTCTATTGTAACACTCTATTTGGGTATGGGTTTAATTATTGCAGTCAGTAGATGCAGAACCACCTAAACTGTATGTCTTTTAGTTATATCCTCAGTCAGGAATCTTTCGTCACAGTATCAGATAGATTACACTGAGAATGGGCTTTATTATCCTGATCATTGGTTTAGTGATGTCCTATAAATTATAATCCTCCCCCTATGTTGCATTTAAATATAATTTACTCTAAGTATGCCATGTATATGACATCGTCTTCTATTTGTCACAAATAATATATTAGTAAGATTTGATCATTAATTTATGCAAAGCCACATGTTACATAGATTGACTGACCAGGTATCTGTAAAATCAATTCTCTGAAATTATTTTGCTTAAGAACACATACATCTGATGGATAGGTCATTAGATAGACAACTTAATCTGAATGTTTTGCATATAACTATTTGACTTCAGCTGAGGAAGTATTTAAATGCTTATCATCTCTTTCACTTAACTTGTCAAGTGTCATGAGTCGATACAGAGTTTTACATTGTTATACTAAGTTATCTCTAAGTTAATATTCAAGTTTGATTCCTTAAGAACAGCTTCAATTTGTTTAATTTATCAAAATTATTTAACTTTCTTAATTTGTTGTTTTTCCACTTTTTATTCTAATACACTTTAAGCACACCCAGGAGTTTTCTAACATTCTTCCTGGCTATATATCATAAAACCAGACAGTTTTTTACACTTAGCTCTGTTCGTCAGTTGTTGTCAAACCTCCTTGAGGAGCTATTTGTTCCACCTCGTCATACCATGTCTTGAATATCAACACTGAATTCTTTCTTATATAGTTACATCAACAAATTTAAAGATTAAAAAGGATTTTTTTAACACCAAAATTTTTTAGTATAATCTTCTTTGTCAATGCACTTAATTCAGTAGGGAATATTAATTACACAGATCAGATATAAATCTCACTAAATCACCAAACATAACTTCTTGGCTGGGCTGAGAATTTTTCAGCATATCTGCATCCAGTAAAAAATGTAATACCAAAATTCAACTAACTGTGGATTTACTGATTTACCCTCACATATCCAAATGGGTTTTAATATAGCCACATAGCTTATTAAGGTCATTAAAAATTTTATCATCATTAAAATGATGATGAAAAATTTCCATTCCACTTTGGCTAAGTACTAGATTGATATATATGGAAAGATCTTAACAAAGTTGATAAAAGTTTACTTATTTCTTTAGTGATAAAAAGTAGATAGTAGTTCGGTTTTGAACAATGAATGAAGAATTGCAAAAAACAGGCATTTTTAAACAAAGTTTGATAAAACATAAATTGTCACACTTCAATGATTCAGTAGGAAACAAGAAAATGAATGATTTAATAACTTAGGTCACAGATATAGCAAACATATGTACATACAAATTTCTGAAACCTAATTTAAGCCAGGCAATAATAAGTAGCATTATTAATTCATTATAAAATGATTTTATACAAAGTCAATCATATCCATTTTATAAAAATAATGATACTATATCTGTGCATGCTGTTAAACCCTGGTTCCATCATTTTTTTCTGGTATTGATTATTTATGAGTGTCAATAGAATTATTCACTGATCTTACTTACTCCTGTGACAGATAACCTTTAGAACCTTTTTGCTGTCATTTCTAAAAATGGTGACTGCTACTCATGGTTTACTCTCTGTTTCAAATATAAAAATTATGCTAATACTTCATAGCTTTAAGGTTATCAAGAAAGGCAGAAATAAAACCAACATCAAAATATTTTTGTTGGTATAAATGTCTCAAAGCTATGACATTGATGACTGCAGTTCTGATTTGATAATCAATTATTCAAGATACAATAATTTCATAGTTGTCTGAAAATGAATTTGTGTGTGTACATAATAAATATTTTTATAACTTGAGAAATTTCAGGATTTTAGAAGTTTATCTGAAGTGTGTAATATATGTCTTTTGATTATTGTTTTTAGAATATATTAGAATCTACTGGATTATTTTGTATTTTTATTTAAAATGCTTGACTTATTTATAAGATTTATAATTAATAATAACAAAGATTGTTTGTACCAAAAAACCCTGTTGACAAGCATATTACTGGAGGATGACATTTTGAAGGCAAGGTTTTTTGTAAGGCAAGATTTTTGCAAATATAGTGTATAAAATTGAGAAATGGAACATCAGTAGTAAATAATAAATAAAAAATTCAAAGACATATTTTACTATTCTGAGTTTTACATAAGTAAATTCCCATTTCAGAATTTATTTCTCTAAAGCAGTGTTTCTCAACCTTTTTACCCTTGTGAAACCTCTGCATAAAAATTATTCTATAATTTTAAATAATATAAGAGGTTTAGGCCTTTATTATAATAACCAAGTATTTTCCAACAATATGCCATATCTGTATGACATATTGTTGGAAAATATATTGTTGCAGAGACTTTGGGCTGACCATTAGCTTGAAGAAAACGGGCGTCCTGGGTCAAGGTACCATAGTACCACTGGTCATCACCATTAATGACTATGAGCTAGATGTGGTCCATCAGTTTACCTACCTTGGCTCTACCATTACTGGCAACCTCTTCCTGGACATAGGGCTTTTCAAGAGAATTAGGAAGGCAGCCACAACCCTTGCGCAGCTCGCAACATGTGTTTAGACAATCTCTAAGCTAACAATGAAGACAAACAACGCCTGTGTCATAAGTACACTGCTATACGGCAATTAGACATGGGTCATGTATGCCAGGCAAGAGAGGTGTCTGAATACCTTTCACATGAGAAGTATCTGATGTATATTGGGAATTTCATGATAAGACAAGGTGCCCAGCACTGAGGTCCTGTCTCGTGCTGGTTTGCCTACCATGTTCACACTCCTTAAATAGCACAGACTCTGCTGGCTAGGCCATGTCCACCACATGCCAGATGGTCACATTCCAAAAGCCCTCCTGTATTGAGAGCTGGCCTCTGGAAGAAGACCTACTGAGCAGCCACAGCTGCTGTATTGTGACATCATAAAACGCAATAAGAAAGCTGTGGGCATCAACACAGTCATGGAAGAGCATAGCAGTTAACCAGACCAAATGGAGAGGAACCCTGACCCAACAACTCAAATCAACGGAGGAGCAACTGACACAAGATACCATGTAGAGATGGGTTTGCAGAAAGCAAAATGACAGCTCTGACAGACCAGAAACAAAGTATAAATGCAGCCTCTGCAACAAAGACTGTCACTCCTGCATCAGTTTCTACAGTCACAGACACCAATGCTCCAGCCAAGCAGACAACTACGATGCTACCCATGGTCAACCCTGACAGACAGAGGACTACTACTAATAACCAAGTATTTTCCAACAATATGCCACACTTGTATAGTAAAATTATGAATATAAAATTAAACAAAACTTACTCAAAAATGCATTAGCCTATTTATCAGTGTTTCTTGTGAAATCTCTAACAGCCTCTTACGGAACCCAAATGTTTCGGAGAACACTGGTTGTGAAACACTGCTGTAAAGTGTGGATTTACTTCTATAAAACTCTTAGTTTCAAGAGGAGTCTTTGAACTCTTTATTTATTTAATATATATATATATACCTGAAAGTGTTAAGTCCTCTGTTGAGGTACAAGGATAAATGTAAGTAAAACCCCAATTCTATTGGCTTCCCTCAATTATCCTTTGAGGGAGTGACTTCTGATCATGTCAAGTGGAGAAGCATGGGCATAAAAAGCGTTGTAAATTTTTTAGAAGTAGCACATTGAACATCTACATATTACAAGGCAGATAACTAAACACTGCTGCAAAATACCTGCAGTCTTCAAAAGGGGTGCTATTCTTGTTTTGTATGTGAAATGTTGTGTAGATCTTAAGCTAGTCTTAAATTATAGAAGACACAAGCATAAATAGTGCATCAAGGTGTTGAAAATGCTGTTGGACTCTCATATATCAGTATTTTGAATAGATGTATAAAATTTTAAAAAAACTTGTGCTAGAAACAAAAAACATAATTTAACAGGATCATTTGATATTTTGTAACATTTAATTTGGCAATAACATTTCATCTTTGTTATATTTTTGTTTTTTAACGTTTTGTTACTTTTTATTTTTTTATATTTTTTGATGTGTTGAATCTGAAATAATTTTAGGATAGACTTGAGCAAACAACACTTTCTTTTTAATTGATATCATTGCATGCAAGGCAGTAAAGTCACTGAGGAATTACAGGGTAAAGAAGAATTAGAAACAGAAACATTAATAATGAGCAGGAAAAGGAAAGAGTAATCAGGAGGACAATACATAACAATTGATTTTGCTTTTAAATTTTTGCACAATAATGTTGACTATAAAACATGGCACCGAAAGAGAAAGTGAGAAGTATGATAAAAGAAATTGTTAATATAGAACTTACAGCTACATCTAGCCAGGTTACCTGTAAATTCATGAGATCTGGACAACAGTCTAGTATTGCACTTAAATTCAAAAAGTCTATGCAACACACCAAAGAGCTCATCTGAGCAATTACTATAAAAGTATTTATAGTAAAGGCACAGAAAGGCAGCCTTAGATCAGGACCAATAATATTGCTGATTCTTCTTTGAAATAATATTGTTGATTTGATAATAATGAGTTTGATTTGAGAGAGAATATGCAATAAGAATTTAGACTCAGTTTCTCTTAAATTGTTCTTGATTTGGTAATTTATATTTAATCTTTGGATTCTAAAATGATATTTCCTGGACATTTATTTTATCTGATTTTTTTATTGCAGCATAATAATGGAATTTCTTTATATATATATATATATATATATATATATATATATATATATACATCTCTGTCATTGTGTGCTGTTGTCTTCAGGAGTTATTTGCACTGATATATCAAAGAACTGTCTTTTTTCATATCAAAAATAGTTTTGGATTACTCCATCAGACTTAAATTTAGAATAATGGAAGAAAAAAATACAGAAATTTTGAAAAGTTTTCAGCCCAACTATGAAGAAATTTCCAAATAAATTCTCATAGTTGGTCATTTGATCAGATTTTGTGAAGTGGATTGTTTCATGATTAAAAAAAAGAATATAAATTTTTCACTTATATGAAGAGGTGTTAAAACTTCTCAATACTCCTTCATATAATTGAAAAAAAATATAGTTTTGTCCTTTACTCTTTTTCTATTTTTGCTTTCTCTTCTTGTGCTTTTTCATCCTTACTCTTTATTTTGTTATATAATAGGTTTGTTAATACCAATGTAATACTTCAGTTTTTGAGGTTGGGGTTCATTTTAGTGGGAATCCTAAAATATAACTTTGACTTTAATTGTTGTGGTTAAGAGTTCTTGTATTTAAAAAGTTTGATTTGAGAGAGAATGAGAGTATAAATGAGAGGCAAAATTTTTATAACACTAAACAGGGAATCAATTTCTCCTAACCACTTCTCACTGCATAGAAAGTGAGAATGTTTTAACACCACCTTTCTGATTGACTTGTTTTCTGATCTCTTAAGATTTATGGCTAAAATCATGTAACCATATATTACATAAATTACATATCCAGATTATGTGTTTTGCTCTTGTTTGACCATGTGTAAAAATGCGTTGTTTTTAATCACAACAATATGCCTTTATATAGTCATGCCATGCTCATGAATATGCTACAAGATTTTTTCTCATTTTGTCTCTTTTTCTTTTTTCTTACTCAGATTTTCAGTTAATTTTCTGTCCTTACTTCTTCCTTATTCTTTCTTCTTTCTCTCTCTTATTTTCTTTATACTTATCTTCATTTTCTCACTTGCCTTTTACTTGTTATCTTTCATCCTCATCTCTAGTCTCTCATGCTTTTTCTTATTTTCTCTTTTTTTCATTTTGTCTTTTTTTATTTTGTCTTTCTTATTTGTTCTTTTCTTTTTCTTTTTCTCTTTCTTTTTTATTTTCTTTTTCTTTTTTCTTATTTTCTCTTTCTTTTTCTTAATCTTTTATTTCTCTTTCATTCTTGAATTTTTTCCTTTTTCCTCCATTTCATTTTTTCCATTTTTCTATCTTTCTCACTTATCATCCCACTTTTTCTTTCTTCTTTTTTTATATTTTGCATTTCTCTCTCCTTTTCTTCTCACTCTTTGTTTCTCCTAAGATGTTTCTAATTTTTCTTAACATCTTTTCTTTATCACTGCTTTCTATCTGCAACAAGTTAGTTGCTCACACTTTTCAACTCCTTATGTGGTCGATATAAGTAAAGAGGAGTAAAATCAATAAGTAGAGATGAATTTTCTACATTACTTGATTGATTCTTATGGAAAGTATTACTTCTCGGTTTTTTCTCTCTCCACTAGAATGTTGTCTGAAAATATAAAACAACAAATAAAATCTGATGTCAAGTAATGTAACATCATTATTCTAAAATGGATTGCTGTCATAACTATTGATATCTTTATATTGAACCTTCTATAAGCTGTATACATTTATAGTTTTTTTTAAACATTTCATCCCAAGCAAGGTGGGACAACCCTAGTGCATAGGGGTTATAGTGAGAGAAAAGATTGGGTACAAGGGGTATTGAGGAAAGGATAAAAGATGAATGGGATTCAAGAAGACAGAAGATGGTGATTGATCTTGCGTTTAAATTTTTGGACATTGTAGTTAACAGAAAAGCAAGTAAACAGAAGAGAGTTACGCAGGTGGGAAGTGCAAGAAAAGAAACTGTTGGAGGAGAAGTGATGGTTGCATTTAGCTATTTCAACAGTAAATGGGTGGGACCTAGATGCATTAAAATTTACAAGCCATTTCCTGCCCCAGTTAAGTACTGATTAAGGTTTGTTTCAGGAGTGACAGACAGGTTTACTTTATCAGCCTTGGCAGATTTCCTATTAAGATGAGTAAATGGTGGTGTCATCTGCATAAATGCCTACTTGGGAACTGATGACATCAGGAAGATCATTGAAGAAGACCAGAATCAGTGTAGGACCTCAGATAGAGTCTTGAGGGACACCTTCACATTCAGGTGAAAGAATCTGGAAGCTTGCCCATTCAAAATGACATTTATTTCATGATTAGATAGGAATGACTGGATTAAATAAAACAATCATCTAGATATGCTGTAGGCCTGGAGCTTGTGCAGTAGGCCAGCATGCCAAACCCTATCAAACACTTTCAAGATATCTAGAGCAACAGCTTGAGCTTTGCCATTGTTATCAAGAGCCTGGTATACATATTTAGTGATGGCTGTTAACACATCAGTGATAGACATGGTGAAGTGGAAGCCATAAGTCGTGAGAGGTGAGATGCTTAACTACTTCAGCATTGATTAGAGCCTAGAATAGTTTGCCAAAAAGTGGTAAGAGGCTAAAAGGTTATAGAGGAGTCAGAGGATTCACCAGAGTTCTTAAAATTGGGAACTACTGATGAGGACTTCCAACAAGCAGAAAAGTAGGTGTTCTTGATGAGAAATCAGGTGTCGATACTCCAGATGAGTCTAGTATAAAGTTGAAAGAGAATTTGTGAGCAAAGCATTCAACTTTGTCTGCTGTAGATGTGAGGATTTCAAATTGTTTGAATAGAGGAAGGATTGAAGGTTGCTGTTTGGCATTCTCTTAGAGAGCCACCAGTAGTCTCTAGAACCAAACTTGCGAGATGCTATACATTGTTTCATTCTATCAGCAAACAATAACTTTGCATCATTTAGAACACACTTGCATTCATTACGAGTAGAGATACTGTGTTGCTCAGTTAAAAATGGTGTTTTTGATCATTATTAAATTGTATTATTTTATATTATCAAATCCATTTTTTACATATGGATTTTATTATATTTTTTTATTTTACACTATTAGTGAAAAAGCAGAGGAGAGATTAAAATAAAAGTTACTCTTCTTCTCTAGCATCATTTATCAGATGTCTTTCAGTTCCACAAGGTTGTCAAACAGTGAGAACAAGAGTTGTATTAAAGTTGAAAAATTCTAAATATCTAGTTAACAAGAATGTCATTTTCACATGAATTTGTAGATTAAACTAAGATATTTGTGCTGATATTCTGAAAGAAAAGAGTAGATTTCACAATTTATTTTTCTCAGACATTTTTTGGGGATCAAATTGTTTTTCCAATAAATGCTGATAAAAGTTCAAACTAAAATTTTAAAACCTTATGATAACTAATTTTATAGAAAATCCACTTATTAATTAAATACTTTACTAAAAATGGTAATTTTTAAAATAGTCAAGAAGCTTTTTAAAACAGACATCATAATAAGTTATTATGGATTTTAATATATAACTATGAAAGACAATTTTTGTTTGAATTTCTAGAATTAGGAGTTATCATTGTTTGCATGCAGACTATTGGCTGAAATATTGTGATAGCAACAACAATGAGGACAACAATTTGCTTGTAAATAATATAATATCAAAGAAAATATTTTTTTAAAATAGCCTTCTTTAAATATGGTAACCCAATTTTTTAATTTCATTTTATTTACCATTTTAGGATGTCTGTCTATTAATTAACATGCTTTTTACAAACAAACATATTTGTGTAGTGAGTTTGATCTTTAGTGAGCTCATCACTAATGTAGCTGTATTCCACACTAAGTTTAATAAAAGAGTATCTACTGTTGTATAATGGTTAAAAAGCTTGTGTCACAGTTTTTATGTACAATAAATTTATATATTTACATATTGATCTTTGATATGAAGTAGTAGGGAGATGGTTAAATGTTTATTAAATTGGCCAAAACATAACCAAACTCCCAACAACTTAAAATTTTTCATAATCATCAGAAGGTGGATTTATGGCAGAATGAAAGCATTCTGTTTGTATGTTTAGATAGAATTTTATTAACAGAACAACATCAATTTGCAGGGGTTAAATGTTCAATGAGAAAGTGTAGTAAGGTGTTAAGTGAATCCAGAGCTTGTAGTTGTAAGTAGTGAATGTGTTTATGCAGAAAGATTAACAGGTTACTAATAAAGTCTGTGTTCCTTTCCTTTTTATGGCCGGCGAGAAAGTGAAAAGGAAGGTGAAGCAATAAAAGAAATTGTACTTATTGGACGTTAGTTTTTAAGGAGTCAGTTGAAGTATCTTGTTGTTGTTGTTGTTTTCTTCTTTGTTGAAAGTGAGAATGGTGAGAAGGAAGAAGAGATAAAGGAAATTAACACATGAAAAGAAGAATGAATGTGTGATGGGACTTTATGTCCAGGTCAGTGGCTTGAAGTTTTTGTCACATTTTAGCATGTCATCTGTAATTTTTGCTTTCATCTGACTGACTGATTTGACTTTCTTTCTTTTATAGTGAAACTTTTTCACACAAGATTGTTAACTTTTCTCTCAGTTTTGCAAATTGCTTTCTTTCATTGGCTAGAAAATTAATTTAACATTGGATCACAAAACTTGGCTTCATTTTTTACCTTCAGTACAGAGTCAATCCTTTTTCTATTCATCAAAATTTAGATTTCACACTGGATTTTGATTTTTTATAAAAGTGAAGAGAAAAGAGTTACTTATAATTCCATATTCACCACAGATAAATTTATTTTAACTGTGAATCTTACAGATGCAGTTCATAGAAAGTGTTTTCTATCTAATATCTATATATCTCAAGTTTCTATCACATATATAATATCCATATGTCTATTTTCTATCTAATATCCATATTCCTATTTTCTATCTAAAATTCATGACTATTTTCTATTTAATATCCATATGTCTATTTTCAATCACAGGTAACATTACATTTGTATCTGTTTAAAGAAACAGATACTAATGTAATGGTATAGACATATCTAATAGTATAGACATATCTTTCTGGGATAGAAAATAGACATATCAATATTCAATAGAAATAGCTGAAATTACAAGGTTCAAATAATTAAAAAAAAATTTTTTTATTTACTTAAATTTTTCTTATTTTGAAGTTGGGCCTGAAAGTTTTCCTAAAATGAATTAAATAAAAAAACTAATATAAAATGGAAATAACTCTGTATTCCTTCTTGGAAAAAATAGTTTATTCTTAAAAGCTTCATAGGTAAATCCTTAAAAAAAGAACCTGAATCTACACTTCTTATATCCTAAAAGAAATATTGATTTGTATCATATTTGGATTAATTTATATTTGTCAGTTCATTTGCATTTGCTGTCTAATTACTTGGTTAAATGTGAATTAAACAAATAAAATTTACTAACAAATAAAAAAAACTTGAATCTGTATAATTTTGTGCATTTATCAATCATTTTACAAAATATTATTTCTAAAGGTTTTTTATTGATTATTTCCTCATCACTATTGCATTTTTGATGACTAGAGACTTGATTGGATGCTGTAAGTAGGAAAATTTAGATGGAAGATGACTGTTTACTTTTTACTTGCTGTTAGATGCTTTATGCACAGATTGGTTCACCATATACTGATGTATATATACCGGCTAGTGCACATATCTATCCTTATACATACACGGGTGCCATGATAATACTTTTAGATACGTTTTAAATATATTTGGTTTCTTCCAAGTTTGTCAAAGTATGTATGTATAAGAATTGATTTTATGAGCGAGTACATTGCCTCATAATCAAATTCCTTATGCTGTATCTGAATTCTGTCTGAAAGCCATTTGGAATTTGATTCTTTTAAAGCTTTCCAAATATTTGAAGTGAACATAATTATTAGATAAAACATTTTGCTGGTATCTGTCCAATTGAGAGTAGCCAATAAGATCCAAGATGATACATTAGTTAAAGAAAAACAGGACACAAATATATCTACTCTTATGTTAAAAGAAAAAAATACTGTACCTGACCATTTAGTATTTAGCCCAAACTGAACATAGAAGCAATGTTCAGGCATGGGAGGCAAACCAATATAATGTGTTGAGGAACATCATTGACAAGCAAGCTGGCACATGTCGTATTGAATATTATTCAAACTGTTGCATGTAGTAAAGAGTGTTGGCAGATCTCTATCTACACCCACACCATCTTTTTTCTCTACTTCCATCTATATATTATGTATGACTGTTCTTATCTTTTTTACCCATGCTCACTAGTTGATGGCTTTGTGTAATTGTTTGTTTTAATGTATGTTCAGATATCTTTGTTTTTATACTTATTCTTTTTCTACTAAACAAAAGATGCATTGAATGATATGCTTAACTTTTTGACTGTTCATACCTGATGGAGAGGTTAGGCTAGGTTTAATCCATTTCCTGTTATAAGAATTATTTTATTTATTTAAGGATGCAGAAGAAGCATTAACTGCTCATAGTAAGGCTTGTTTCCAATTCCAGTTTGTTCATCTACATGTACAAATGTTTATGCTCAAGGTATCACTTGTTTATATAAGCATATATTTGCTCATAAGAGAATATAGCTCAGTGGTAGAGTATTAGTTTATAGACATTAAGTGATATATTTCAGGATTAGTTTATAACTGTAATGGTTTTATGCAAGTTAGAAAACAGTGTAACTTTTGTATTTGGGTATTTGTTGAGGCAAATTAAGTTTTAAAAGACTTAATTAGTTCTAATCTATATCTATAAAAGACAATCTGTGAGTCTGTGTGTGACTGTTCCCTATGCACATCTACATTTTTTAAGCTACACCATTCAAACTTTCTAGGGACACACATCTACAGGGAAACCAGGTCGACACATACTTTTTGAGTTTAAGTTCAGCAATTTTTACCTTTTGCACATTTTGGCCAATGTCGCCGATTGTTTACATTTGCTCCTTAAAACATCTAAGATCTAAGATGGTTGCTAGATTGCATCACAGAAATCAAATCATATGTATCAAACGTGACTAAAAAAAAAATTTGAACCTTTATACTTAATTTTTATTCCGACGTTTTAAAAATTCATTTGGTCAACAAAAAAAAGTGAAAATTTTTCAAAGTAATTTTGAAACAAAAGAAATATTTTTAAAAAAAAGTGTTTTTTCAAACAAAATATGTAAAAAACGAAAAGGGTAAATTTTCATTTTAGGACCCGAAGGCTAATATCCCTTCAAATTTTTCCAAAATAGTCTTATTTCTATGCAAATGTATATGCTGAACTCAAATCAGCAATTAGATATTGAAGAAACCAACCTTTTTTGATGTTAACAACCAGAAAAAAAATCGGACTTCTTCTCGCTCTTTTTGTCAGCCATTACCAGCTTAGTGAGAGTCATTTGCTGCAGAACGATTTTAGGTGTAAGAAGAAAATTTGGGCCTATTTACTTCCTTTACAGAAAAGTTCTTGCAGAAATTAGTACGGGATTTTTTTTTTGGTATTTAATTTTAGAAGAAAGTTATTGACATTGAAACAAGTGAAAAAAATGTTATTTGCGTGTATAAAAAGTTATTTGTGTGTGTTTGCGTATATAAGGGATATTAGCCTTTGGATCCTAAAACAAAAATTTACCATGTCTACATTTTTAAATATTCTTCGAAAATTTCTGAAATTCATTTAGTCAACAAAATATGTAAATATTTTCCCCTGTAATTTTGAAACAAAAACAAACGCAGTGTTGTTTACAATGTCACACAAAACATCAAATCATGTTTACACAAAACAAAAGAAAATAGTTTTTTTTAATGGAATTTTTTCACAATTTTTAACAACAATTTTTTATATAATTATTTTTTATATAACTGAGTTTTAATGTGAGGCGGCGACTACAAACGCTTGGAAATCGCAACACGCTGCATTAATCATCTATTTAAAAAATGTTCTGAGTTGCACGGGGAACACCAGGCTATGATGCTAGTATAATATACAAGGTTACCAAGAGTGGCAGTAGTCTCCAGAGATGAGGCTACCTTTTTCAGGTCTCTATTGTATTCAGTAACAATTTTGAGCTGAACACTTTATTCAATCTATGAGGGTAGATTCTCTTTGTACTTTCATAGCAGTTGATACTTTCAAGTTTGTTTTGATTTTCTGTCCATTTCTTCCACTGAATCTGAAAATATAACCCTTCTGCACTACCTGACTCAGGTACTGAACTCACAACTGCCAAAATATGTTTTAACAAATACTTTAATCCACAATGTCATGTATCACTTGAACAATCTTGCAGTGTAATTTTGAAACCTTAAGCCTGTACTCATTTGATAGAAGTTTTTAATGTTTTTCTTTCTTAATCAGAGTCTTCTAGATAGTATTTATTTCTATGCTAGGGCTACTGAGAGCTTAACAAGTGCACTGGCTCTTTCAGTCATTTTATCCTTTTACTTTCTGTTTTATCTTTACTCATTTCTCCAATTCCCCTCTCTATATAAACAGCCATGCTAATTTTCAGTGTTTCTCACCAGATTTCAACCTTTAAATTCTCCTCCACCCTGAATTTTAGGGACCAGCTGGTCATATCTTTGTATGCTTTACTACAACTGTATAAGATAAAAATATACATGATTCTTGGTCATGCTTTTTTTTGAGTGAGGTTTGGTTTGAGAGTGATATCTCCAAAAAGTTGAACAGCTTTTCAATACCATCATGATGTTGCAGACTCTTTTAATTTTTTCAGATATATGTATGGTAAACATATTGCAGCAAAATTTTGATTGTTATTCTCAACCCTTCTGTCTCTGGTCATGGAATCTGATGTAGAGAGGTTGATGGGTTCTTTTAATGTTAATCATTTCCTGTTGGCATTTATCTGGGTGACCACATGTGTTCGGCCTAAGATCTAATCTAAACTTATTTATAAATTGAACTGTGTGTGTGTGTGTGTGTGTGTGTGTGTGTGTGTCCATTACCTATAGACTCTGAAATGGCTGAACCGATTTTCTTGAAAATTTACACAGTTGTACTATAAGCGTCTATGAGTGTTCTTAGCTAGGTTTTGTGTCGAGGTATCCCTGATAAATATCGAAAATCAATAATCGAAAAAATCGGGTTATAGAAGGAGTGGTCCAATTTTAATCAAATTTGATACACTCATAGACAAAGACATAAGAAACAATACTCAGAAGTTTCAAGGTTGAATTTCTTACAATAGGGAAGAAGATTGATAATATATATATATAAAAGCAAGATGTTTGTGTGTGTGTCTGTTTATCTGCCTGTATGTCTGTATTTTTTCAGCCCTTTTATTTTAGTTTTTGCTTCAGATTTGGCTCTAAGTAGGTATAATTGTAGTTCTTAGTCTCAGCCATGATACCATTTACTCAGAGGACTTATTTAGCCTTCAAAATTCAGTTTATGATGAAAAAAATTTATTTGATATCGATACCAGTAAATCAAAATTTGACTTACATCAATTAATTTTTCTTTCAGTCTACGGTTTCGCTTTAACTGGCAACAACTATTGCTTTTTAGTTTTCCTGCCAACGTCCAAAGAGTCTGAGCTCCAGGAGCATAGATTAGTTTTAAAGCTTTCATTACACCCGAGCAATGCTGGGCAATACTGCTAGTTGTAGATAAGTGAACAAATGTTTTCATGGCACTATATAGATGAACTCATACTCTATGCAAGTTATGAATACATTCAGAAAGATCAGTTGATCTGCTTCCTTTTCCATTGTTAACTGTATGGAAAATCTTATTGTATTCTCATGTCTAGCCAGTGTATGAAGGTGTCATTTATATATCTAAGCCAAATGGTTGACTTTAGTTGTGACATTTCTATAGCCATTTCCTTGATGTATTCCATGTCTGTTTCATATTACTTGAGAAAATGGCGATTTTATATCTTTCTCTCAGTATAAGTCGGAATCCAAATATTGTCATTCGCATACTATATGTCAGCATCTCCATCCATTGGGAACCTTATACATTCTCCTTGTCAGTGTATTCATAAATTTTACTGAGTACAGACATTAGGTTAAAGTCATGTATTCTAACTCAGTGGCAGAAATAGACAATTAATACAAAGGTAAATATACCAAGAGTATTAACTGTCATGAGATATCCTTTAAGCATAGAAAGTGGAATAAGAACAATCTACCTCTGTTGATTGAAGAAAGGTATCAGTTCAAAATTCCAAGAAGGATATTGAGTTGCTTAGATGTGGCACAAGGACAAAAGTATGAGGTACCCAGTGAGAATTGAACTCACTATTCAGTTGTAATAGGTTCTAGTGAGACAAGCTTGCTAATCATTACACCATGTTGAGATGCCCAGAGAAGACTATTGAGTATGGCAAAAGCCATCTGTAGAATGCTGGATGGGGTATGTATAAAACATGGCCAAAATATTGTGAATATATTAGGATCTTGAATAAGTTCTTGCTGATTTTTCATGAAAATTAATATTTTATTTACAAAAATTAGTAAGAACCCTGTCACTGAAAGTATTGTCCATCACTAGCCACTATGTTTTCCTTTCTTTCTGGCAGTATTTGAATTCCATGTTAGAAAAATGACATGTCTTTTGAAGCTAACCACAAGTCAACCCATTTTTGGCTTCATCATAGGAATGAAAGGGCTGCTCAGCCTGGCTGTATGCCATTGACCGAAACAAGTGATAATTGGACAAGGCAATGTTTGGTACAACAGCAAGTGGAGTAGGATTTCCTATTCTATTTCCAAGTAGGTTTTCACCCATTTTGCAACATGTGGCCTAGTTTGGTCATTTTACAAAATCCCTTTGTCATGTCTCTGCTTTTATGGCAGCCATCCTTTCTTCAATGCTCAGTTCAGACACATTGATTATAGTTGATAGTGATCTCCCATGATGGTTTCAGTCAGTTTAAGCAGCTCATAATAAACTAATAATGCAGCTGATTCAACCAAATGCACAGCAGAAGCTTTGAACCACGGATATTTGGTTTTGCTGCTAATATTGATGCATGGCTGGGTTTACTCCATGATCTTTTACCCTTAGGATTATCATAGTGTATCTGCTTTTCATTAATGGTCATGATACAATGCAAAAAACTTTTCCTTTTTCCTTCTTTTTTTTTTTTTCTTTCTTTTTTTAATCATATCACCCCAAGCAAGGCGATAATGCCACTGATGTGCAGGGGGCTACGTAAGAGTAAAAAGATTGGAAAAGAGAAAACTGGAAACCGCATCCTAAACAGGAAACAAGAGATGAGCCTCTTTCACCTGTTCAATAGACGTGGGTGGAGTGTGAACCAGGCGATAGCTTAGTCTATCTACTCCAATTTTTCTGCCACTGAAGCAGCTGTTCATACATGACAAGATGCCATTTGATATTTCTCTGCTTCAATTCATATGGCACCCAATGTTCTTGCTTTTGAATCATTTCAAATTCCAGTTCAATTCCTTGCATTCACTTATGCACAAATACTCTTGAGAAAGGTATTAATCCAGCTTTTTTCCTCCAGTTATGGGTTAAATAATAGGACAGATTGGGTTCAATAGCCTTGGCTGGCAACCAGTCTACCACAGAAAGCAATTGTAACCTACTGCAGGATAATCTTCTGCCCAGTTATTCATGTCTCAAAAGAGACATGATCGCCCAAAGCATATATCACGCATGGCAATTAACTGACTGACTGACTAATACTTTCAAACATTTCAGAACTGTTGTGTGATCAACTCCTAATGATTCTGCAAGTTCAGCTTGTGCCTGACATAAGTTTTTATGAAGTAATTCCTTTTTTGTTTTCAAACTTTTTCAGAGCACCAATTCATTCTTTATCTTCAACATGAAAATTATTATTTTTGAAGTATCTAAAATAATTTCTGCATGTTGTTTTCAATAGAGCATGGTCGCCATGAGTCTTGACATGAATTCTGTGGGCTTCAGCTGCAGATTTTTTTTTGATAAAGTAGTGCAGTAAAATTCCCATCAGTTACATTTTCTTTGGCACAAAATTCAACATGTTTAACACTATGAAAAGCAAAGTTGTTTATACCTTGACAAAATGACATATGAATTTCAAGTTTGATTATATCTACTTCCTTATAGATGTGTTACTATCTGAAACTACATGCACACAGTTCTGGGAATTTTATTTTTGGTTTATTGTAATTTATTGAAATGTATTGTTGTTGGACATTCTTTATATTTTAGTATCCATCAAATGTAATAATTTATAAGGAACTTTACAACTATGTCTGTTTGTCTGAAATAAATATGACATGGGAGCTGTTAATAAAAACGAAAGGCTTCAACAACAGTAGCTGCAGTAGAAAAGAGAAGCATTAATGATTTCAGTCAAACATGATAAGTAGCAGTAGCATTCAGTAGCAGACAGGTTAAATTTAAGGCTCCAAGTTCTACACTCAGGATTGTCCTATGGGACAATCACCTTGTGGATTAAAGTGCTGGTTTATGAATATGATGACACATAGTAATTGTCACTTCGAACCCTGAGCTGGGCAGGGAAAAAGGCATATGGGTTGACAATTGCATCCAAGCATAAAACAGACTGTCACTCCTGGGTATTGACTTCCATGTCCACTTGTTTATTTTATATTTATAGATTTACCACATGGAATATACAGAAAAAAAAAACAAATAATTTAAATAAAAGATTATCTGAAAACAAAAGTGATTTATTCAGAATCACCTTTCTTTCATGTGCTATTGTAATCATATCAACATGAATATCACTTTTATCTGATGAAGTCCTAAAGAGCAAAATTCATCACCTGAATTTTTTTTCTATTTTCTCATAGATTTTCATTACATATATATATATATATATATAGGTACCTAGAAAGATTCACTAAAAATTAGCATACCATGATGAAAAAATTTCAAACTTAATAAGAACTAAGTTTTATCATCAAAATATTTGTTATTATTAAGAGAAAAGACCAATGGTTTTTTTTCTATTATTAAATTATATTTTTAGAAAATTTTTAGAACATTCAAACTTTTTGTTAAAAATATTTTTTCCTTGCATTAGTGGGGGCCTATAATTAGTATACACAATTTTAGTGTCTTTTTGTGGTGAAAGACTTATGATTTGGAAATTCTTGCAAAAATCAAATAACTATTGAATTTCAATAAAACCTTCAGTACTTATTTACAAATGAATGACATTATTTTAGAAATGTTTTTGTTTAGAAATTTTTTAATTTTTTACATGTTACCCCTCACTTATTTAATTCTATGCAATTTTGAGGGATTCATTTTTGCTCTGTTTAATTTTTATATTAATTATACACAAAACTTAACAGTGATATATGCTTGGGTGATCATGTCTCAAAAAAGAGACACGATTGATGGGCAGAATATTTTCCTGCTATTTTGCCATTTCTTTCTGTGTTAGACTGGTTGCCAACCAAGGCTATAGAACCCAATTTGTCTTGCTATTTAACCCATAGCTGAAGGGAGAAGAGACAGATTAATACCTTCCCCAAGGTATATTTGTGCATAAGTGAATGCAATGAATTCAACTGGAATTCAAACTCATCTCTCCAACTTCTCATTCCAAGCTGATATCCACTGTACCACATTGTACACAGAACTACTTGGAGAATTTAAATCATCAACTTTTTTTTTGTAAAACAGGACATATTTTAATGAATAATGAATTTTTAATCATTTTTTTCATTTTTTTAAACATTTTAATTAGAATTATTTTTAAAGTTTTAAATCTTTTAAAATTCAGTATTAATTTGTATAGGTTAAGTTATATATTTTTAAGTAAACACTGTATTTACTAATCATAAATGGAAAAGATTACTTCAATTTAGTGACCTCCAATATTTAAAAAAGAATTTTTCTTTTACATATATATAAACATGCTGACTTTTGTAAATACAGACATCCATATATGCCATTATCAGAAAATAAGAACAGTAACTATAGTAAATTTAAAGCCAAATACCTGGAATTTGATAAATTATAGAGAATATTTTTCTAAATTTTTAGGTTGTTAAAAATTATATATAATAAGCTCTGATGTTATATTTCACAAATAATTTTTACAGATATGTGTAGAAGGAAAAATAAGTGGATCACAAATGAGATTCTCAACATGATGCAACTGAGACAGAAAACAATGACAAGACATGAAACGAAATACAAGGAACTACACAGGAAATAAGGAGAAAATGCAGGCAGACTAAAAAAAAACTGGCTCAACGACAAATATGCAGAAATAGAGTAACTGAGCATGACAAATAAAGGAAATATGCATAAAAAATAAGGGAACTAACATTAACAGGACAAAAATCATGCTCAGCAACAGGATGCATAAAATCCAAGGATGGAATGCTCATATTAGAAAAAAAATACTTCAGTGATGGGATGAATATATCAGAGATCTCTTCCACAATAAATGAGAATAACCAGCAATACAAAGAAATACTGACGGGCTGTAAATATTAAAAGTGAAAGTGCAAAGGTCAAATTGAATAGAAACAAAGTGGTAGGACTAGACGGTATTGTAATAGACATGCTGACAGCCTTAGATGATTTCGGTGTAGAAAAGATTACAGAAATAATTAAATCTACAACAGTAGTGATATACAGGAAGACCCAAACAGATCAATTTTCATAGCACTGCCTAAAAAAGCCAAGTGCAAACAAATGGGAACTCCACTGAACAATCACCTTAATGAGCCATATAACAAAACTCATCATCTGGATTCTGATGAATAGAGGACACAGCAGAATCAGGCCAAAGATAAGACAAGACCAGTGTAGGTTCGTTAAGGACACTGGAACAAAGAACATGATATTTATGCTCAGAATGTTATCAGATATGGCAATACAGTATTTTATATTTTTTTTTATTTTATAGACTATGCAAAGGTGTTCAAA
Source organism: Ascarosepion bandense (assembly GCA_037127315.1). Classification (NCBI taxonomy): domain Eukaryota; kingdom Metazoa; phylum Mollusca; class Cephalopoda; order Sepiida; family Sepiidae; genus Ascarosepion; species Ascarosepion bandense. Next base: position 8,464,202 of record JBBBDQ010000651.1, on the reverse strand, counting down.
GTATGCCACAAAAATCCAATAGAGCTGCTTGGCAACCTTGACATATTTGGGAAAGACATTAGAATAATCAAGAACTTTTTTTTTTCCAAATTGACTGATATATAATCTTCATTATGAAGTTCACATGAACCCTTCACTATTACCAAGGGAAGTATTTAAACCAAAGTCATATATCAAAATGCAATGTTACTTGAATGAAAGTAGAGAAATGTAAAGGCATCCATTTCTGTTGTTTATTTATGATTTTATATTTCAAATATTTTTACAGGGCAGGTAAATCATCTAAATATTCTATTTCTTTTATTTTGATCAACATGCAACCTAGCAAATGTCCTAGAGCAAATCATCTCATTTCAGTGCTGTCAGCATACATCTTTTAACAGCTCTCAGCTATACACATTCAGATAATGTTTGCACTGAACTAACAAGCAGTTATGCAACTATACACAAATTTCCTTTATTCATGTTCATCCATAATTCATTATATCCATATATTACTCCTATTAAATCTATTCACTTCTACCTGTTGGAGTTGCTAGTCCCAATCATTCACATATACATTTACTGCTCAGTGCTTGAACATAGGTTTTTTTTTCTTTTTTAAATAAAATTTCTATTTACATAGTAAATAGCTACAGACCTCAATCATACATGCTTATAAAAATCAGTTCTACACAACCAACTTCATTCTAGTACTTTTGAAATAATTGTAGCTAATGAATTTGCAGGTCATAAATATTAGTCCTTAATTAAGAGCATGAATGCATATTATAATTCTTTATCAATTTATTTAATCATTTTTCCTAATGTTAAAGATATTATAATAAACTGTAGACAAAATTAAATGGTGTCAGTTGTAAAGATCTATTAATCCAAAGGCTACAGTCAGTTTGTGAAAGCAAAACATCTAAGTTTTTCATTGATCACATTGTTATTTAAAAATTAGAATTCGAAATTAAAATATTTTTAAAACTAGAAACAGCAGTCAAAGACCACAAACCTCTACCAAGGTAATACTGACATCATCTCAGTGATTAGCAGATGATTATTAAAATGAAAAAAGAATAACTGCAATGAACTTGACCACTCTCAGGAGTGAAAATGCAAAAGTGAACTTGACCACTCTCAAAATGAAATGCACATGTAAAATAAAACAGAGAAGTTAATTCAATATTTAAAATGATCTAGAGGAGGTGATTCAGTATTTGGCATTTGAAAGGCAAAAATTAAATTTGAACCCAAAATCTAATCAGTTTGGGCCAGTCATAAGGCCACTCATCCTTGAAAGTTTCATTTGAACATCTAGTGGGTCTTGAGATATCTTGACCATGGGCAGACAGACAAACAAACAAAAAAACACAACCAAATACTATACCTCCACTTTAAGATAGAGGTAATAATTTGATTAATATAATACAGTGATACTTTCAAAATATTGTGTTTGTCTATAAAATTTGAAACTAAAAACAAATATAGTTCTCTAATATTTAAATTTAATTTTTATAAGCCTTTTTGTTTTTGAATCTACCAATTTTATTTTTCTTCCAGAGGGTGGAAAAAATATATATGTATACTTCCTGGGTTATATGAAGAAATGAACTATTCTTTTTATTTGCACATTTTAAGGACCTGGGAATCAGTTTAATATTTCTTTGTACTGAAGTAAATTGAAGTATAAAGACTCAAATGGACACATCTTTCAGATTGGCTTCATTAGAAGAACTGGTGGCACTCTTTAATCTTTTCTTGTAAGAATCTCATTCATTTAAAATTGGACTTTAACTATATTGTTAATATGCAAGTAATCCTTCATAGCATTTTAGTTTTTCAGAAAGTGAAAATTATGCTGGTTTTTAAGCTATTGATAATGATATTAAATCATATTAAATTCTACAAGAAAATTTAATCTGTTCATAGCAAAACAAATACACTTGTATTATAGTTATGTAATCTTTTTAATGTTTGCTTAAATTTTATATTAACTAGCAATAGAGCCAAAGCAACCAATTTAATTTATATTTTAGTCTAGGTAATATTGTTTCTACTACTACTACTACTACTAGTAGTAGTAGTAGTAGTAATAATGATAATGCAGAGTATATTTCTTTTTGTAATACAGACTAAAATAGGCTCTATACAATCTTATTCTTTTCATTTTCCCTTTAATTTACATACTTCTTTCACCTCCACTTTTTCCTTATTATTCACTGCTTAATATTTAATGTATTTGTTACTGATATCTCTTTTTAGACATATCCAAATGCATGCCCATATTCATCTAATAGCTTCTGAGGCTCTTTCTCTTTTCAAACTAAAGCTTTAAGTGTATCAAATGTTAAAATTCTTTTACATGCACATTTGCAATTTAACACTTTATTCTCTCATATTTAATGTACAATGCATATAGTGGAGTGTTGAAAAGTTCTCAACCTGACCAATACCAAAATAGTATTCTAATGTTTGGTTATTTAATTTTTAAGAAGGAAATCAGCCCACTCATACTAGCTGAACTTCATAGTCAATGCCAGGGTTTGTCATTATCAGTAGGATTTAGTTTCTGATTTTTAAAATGTTTTAATTCTCTTTCACTCCCAGTAGCCCCTTGTGTCTTAGTGATATTATTATCTTGCTTGGGGGGAATTGATTAAAAAAAAATGACAAAAATAAACATATGTGTGCATTTACATGTATGAAGAGGGACTAAAAAGTTCTCGGCCAAAACTACATTCCAAAATAGTATTTTGATTACTAAACATCAGAATACTGATTTTAGGATGTGGGTTAGGCTGAGAACTTTTCAGCATTTTGTTTGCTTGTGTGTGTGAGAGAGAGTGAAAGAGTAACAGAAACAAAGTCTTGTGGCCTTCTCATTACATTTATTATCAATGTCCTATTTATATTTTTTTTAATAAATTTTTAACATTTTTCGTCTGTATTACAGTTTAAATATTGAATAATATAAACAATCAATACACTTAATTTAATTTGTCCTTTAAAAGACAATTTGTTAATTTTATTTGTATTATTTACATTCAGTCTATGGATGTGCATTGTGGTCCAGTGGATATCGGCTCGGAACAAGAAATCGGAGAGCCGAGTTCGAATTCCAGCTGAATTCATTGCATTCACGTACGTGCAAATACCCTTGGGAAAGGTATTACTCTGTCTCTTCCTTCCAGTTATGGGTTAAATAACAGGACAGATTGGGTTCTATAGCCTTGGCTGGCAACCAGTCTACCGCAGAAAGCAATGGCAACCTACAGCGGGATAATCTTCTGCCCAGTCAGTCATGTCTCTTTCGAGACATGATCACCCAAGCATGTTTCACGTATGGCACTTAACTGACTGACATTCAGTCTAATGCTCTCATCTTTTGTTATTATGACAATTTTTCAGCTGTTGTGCTTTTCAGCCTGCTTCAAGCATCAAACAGAAACCTTTATTTAATCTATGGTGGGGGAGTTAGACTGTTCTTGTTCCAGTCCTTGTTTTGTTCTTTTTTAGTAATGCTTAAATATTACTCATCTTTGGTTTATCAAGTCTGTACTACTCATTACAGGGAGTGAATTCATAATTACTATACCACCAAATTTATGAACCCACTCTTTAATTCACTAAGCTATTGTCCTATAAATTTGATGGCATAGTAACTAAGAGCTGAGTAGTATGAATTCAGATTCAGACTCAGGGGAAACAGTGTTAACAGTAACTGAGCAGTACTCAAAAAGAATAAAATATCCCTAGATGTGGAGTGGAAATAGAACAATCTATCTCTTTAGATGAAATACAATGTTTACTTCAAATTCTCTGATGGTTACCTGCATCGACAAGCATCTGATGAAGGCTGGAGAGAACAGCAGCTGAAATATTGTAATAATAACAATAAAGATAAAGATAATAGAAATTTGTAAAATATGCTAATCTATATAACAAGAAATTAACATTTGTTTGTTAATTAGTATTAAGAATTGGAATCAAATATGGATTAAATCTGACAGTATGATAGAATAAGTAACAAATAGGAACCATTTATAAATTTAATGTTTTGATTTTATATAAGCTTTATCAGAAACATTTTGGAAATGAGTTATGGAAGGGAATATTCTATTACCTTGAATTTTGTGTTTGTTTTTCATTGGTCAGATATATCTACTGTGTTTATGCCTTGTAACATTAGGTTTTTGTGTGCATGTGTGTGTCTGTGAAAATGGGAAAAGTGTGCATACATGTGTGTGTGTGTGTGTGTGTGTGTGTGTGTGTGTGTGTGTGTGTGTGTGTGTGCATATCAAATTTCTAGTTGGTCTTGTGGGAGATCTACTTAATGAAAAACAAAGACCACAGAACTCAAAATACTGGAACATTCTCTTCTATAACTTATTTCTTCAAAATTTCTGATGATGCTTAAATGAAAGCGAAATATTAAATTTTAAAAATTTTTTAATTTGTTCTTTATTTTATCAATTGGTATAATCGAAACACCTAAACAAATGGAGAATACAGTGGTGTATGTTATCCTAGGTGTCACTTTCTGCAATTTCAGTTACCTGTGTTCATCTCTAAGAAAGAAGTTTTACTTACTAGTGGTCCCAAAGAGAAAGAGTAGACATGTTGACAATTCAGATAAGGCAAAGAGAAGATCTTACTTTAATTGAAAGGTAAAAGTTCTCACCTTAATAAGGAAAGAAAGAAAATCATTTGCTTGACTTGCTAAGAAGAAATCTCTCCATCAGATAACTCATATTACAGTATCACTCTATATCATTTACTTTGCATATTTGTATATTTTTTGTTTATTATGTTTTGCTTAGAAAGATAACTCTAAAAATATCACCATCCTTAGTTATTTCATTTGCACTGGCAAGGCCAGGTGACAGGGTCTTTGTTATGGTAAGAGTAGACTATTTGATTGATTTCTTTGTTTAATAGCATATTCATATCTTATGGGCCACTTAGTCAAAATTTTCTCAGGTGCTTTGATTTGATTCATTTGTTTAACTGCATATCAAACCTGAAATGCTGAAATTTAATTTTCTTGGGAACTTTGAAATAATAAAAATATGAAACTTGTTATTCTGATTTCACAATTGAATACATTGCAGATGATATTCAGCTTTTGTACACATAGATGTTTATATAGACATACTTATTAGATGACATGTTTTATATGAATTCGTTATTTCTAATATACACTCTTTTCCTACATTGTTGTGATGAAAAAGTAACTAAAAGTAAGTTGAAAGACATACTAGTCAAACATTAATTATAGTTGTTAAAGTTTTCATCTAATAAAAATGAAATTTGGATATTTCTACACGGTTTCTTTCTAAATTGCAAAGATACAACATAGAATTTCAAGAGGATTCTTTTCATTAATAATGAAAATTAACGATAACAGATACAAACAAATAAGTCTTTATTTTGGTCATAATAATCAATTCCAATGCCATTTGATATAAAGAAAATAAAAAGCCTGTCCCATATATGGAAACAGCTTCTTCACAAGTATACGCATTGCTATGACTGATAAAATTCTATATACACGAATAATAAGATATAGCCAGCATATGAAAGTTTAGGCTTGAGACATTTAAATATAAATATCTTCAAAATAAAAATATTTGCAGCTCAATTCAAATTTATCCTTCCATGTCTTACCACCTGGTGCCCTAGAAATTATTTACAGAGAAAGAGTTATTTCATAAGCCGTTAAATATCAGCTCCATTTAAAAATGCCAGGACATGAGAAAACAGCAACAAGAGCCATAATAATAATAGTTGCAAAAATTATATTTATAGACTTACCACATATGAATAATATATTTATAAACTTACCACATGTGAAAATTATATTTATAGACCTACAATATGTGAAAATTACATTTATAAACTTACCACATGTGAAAACCGAATAACAGTAAAGACATAAAACATCATTTTCATGTAGGCCATAATTTTCAATTCATGTGTTTCTGAAAAAAAGTAGAGTGAAAGTGAATGCAACAAACAAGTCTGGAATTTGAATTTTGTTTCCTGATTTCAATTTCTGCACTGAGAATTGTTATACTCCCCATACATCTCTTTTGAATTATATAAGACTTCACACTTGAAATGTATTCACACTTGAAATGTTTATTAAGATCTATTAAGATACATCTAAGTTTTCTGATTTAAATTAAAGAAAATAAATGGGAAATCATTTTGAGTTATTGCAAATGTTCAAACTGATGATGGTCACTCTGGTCCATACATTACTGCATAGACCACAAATGCTTTTATTTGTTATTTAAGTATTTTTCCAATGCTACTTTTGCATGATAAATCCTTACATTTGAGATATTCTCATAAATTCTAATGACAAGAATTCAGCGCTACCTCTTCCCCTGTTCTTACATCACACCAGTCATGATCATCTTCATTAAGGGTATAGACAAAATGGTTAGAGTAAAATTTTTCCAATGAGAGCATGACAAATTGATTTGGAAATTCCTATCTCACAAGTCAAATCGATTTTCTTGAAGATTGACAGTAAATTTGTCTGGAACCCAATGACACCTGCAATTTTATGAGATGAGGATAATGGATGCCTTGAACAGTTTCTTCTACTTTCATCTTATCTCTAACTAGCTGTATAGCCTGGCATTGCTCAGGGTTTTTTAGTGGTTATATTGAAATGGTAAGGTCAAGTGCTTATTCAAAAAGCTTCAGTATCAGGTTGTTGTGATGAGTAAGTTAAAAAAATGTGAAGTAAGTATTGGTTTTTGTTGTATTTGTAAAATGGGATTCATGCTTGGTCAATTTGCCAATAAACAGGAATAATGTATGTACAATTGGTAGAATGGGGCCAGGCATTACTGAAGTCTGTGATGTGATGTTGTGATTAAGTAGAAGTGGATGCATTGTCCCTGCAAAGTTAAAGGGGTTGGCACCTTGTAGAAAACATGAATTTGGTATGGCATATGATAAGGTAGAAGTTACAAAACAACCAATTTTTTGTTGGAATATAACTAATTGTTTCAGAGAAATAAATGATCACAAAAAGCAACATTTTCCGTTAATTTTTGTTGTATCCTATGTGTCAATTAAAATTTCTTTTTGTATATCAAGGCATCAGACCCTGATCTACTGGTGACTCAATTTTGGTTGAGTTTGAGCGAAGCGTCTTGGAGAAATGCATAAAAGCATGCAAAAGACCACCTGAAATTATGTTTGTTATTGATTTTTGACAAACCCTGTACATTGATTTGAAAAGTTTTTGTGTACATCAAAATTTCAGACCTTGATCTACAAGTTACTCGATTTGGGTTGAATTCACATAAGGCACCTCAGAGAAGAGTTCATAAATTCTATGCATTTTGGTCATTTCTGCCATACCTTGTGAATTGATTACCAAAATTTTTGTATACATCAAAGGTCTTGAGCAACAAGTGACCTAATTTTGGTTGAAAATGGACCAAAGGTTTCGGAGGAGTAGAGTAGGGTTTGTTAGAATGGAGACACAAAAACACACACACACATACATAGTCATTTATATATATATATATATATATATATATATATATATATATATATGGTATATAGATAGATATAAGTAATGGGCAATATTAGTGAATCTATTTAAAATTCCTGTTGACAATGTGTTTGCATTTTAGAAACATTCTTACACTTCCAGTGTTATTTTTAGATAAAATTCCTTTCTCATAGCTTTATTTATTTTAACCATTATTTTAAATCAATTGTACTTAAAAAAAAAAAATGACAAATGTTTGTGAGACAAAAAAAAGGGCATACAATTTTATGCCCTGTGTATTAAGATTGCCTATTCAGGCATAATTAATTATCATTTGAACATTGATGATATTTCATATTGACATAGAGGTATATCTAAAACAAGCAAAAGAATCGATTAAAAAAATGGATACTATACTTGATCTTTTTCAATGTAAGAAAAACAAGAGGCTACTGCTTTAGAATCACTGTCAGTGTTTCTAGCTCTTTGAACTCTTAGGTATCGTTTTCCATTTGGCTATTGCTGTAGAAGCCATGTCAGTGCTTCCAGCACTTAGGACTCTTAGTAGGCGTTTTCCATTTATTTACTGCTGTAGAATTCCTGTTTGTATTTCCAGCTTATTGGACACTTAGGAGGCATTTCTACTTGACTACTGCTGTAAAATCGCCATCAGTATTTCCAGCTCTTTGGACCCTATTGGGAATTTTCCATTTCACTACTGCTGTAGAATCCCAGTCAGGGTTTAATGTTCTTTGTATACTTTGCAAGTGTTTTCAATTTAACTACTGATGTAGAATTCCTTGTCAGTGTTTCCAGCTCTTAGGACACTTAAGCATTTTCCATTTTGCTATTGCTGTAGAATCCCTGTAAGTTGTCCTAGTTCTTTGGACTCTTAGGAGGAATTTTCCATTTGGCTTTTACTGTAGAATCCCTGTCAGTTTTTCCAGCTCTTAGAAGGCAATTTCCATTTGACTGTTGTTGTTGAATCATTGTCAGTGTTTCTAGCTCTTTAGACTCTTAGGAGGTTTTCCTCTATTTGGCTACTGTTGTAGAATCATTTTCAGTGTTTCCACTTGACTACTGCTGTAGCATCCTTGTCAGTGTTTCTAGCTTTTTGAATTCTTAAACAGTCTTTTCTATTTGGCTATTGCTGTAGAATCCCTGTCAATGTTTTCAGCTCACCAGACTCTTAGATTGCATTTTCCATTTGGCTACTGCTTTAAATTCCTGTCAGTGTTTCCAGCTTTTTAAACATTTAGAAGGAATTTTCCATTTGGCTATTGCTGTAGAATCCTGTGAGTTTTTCCAGCTCTTTGGACTCTTAGGAAACATTTTACATTTGCCTACTGCTGTAGAATCTCTGTCAATGGTTTCTAGCTCTTTGCAAACTTTGACAACAAATGACCATGCAACTTTCAGGAATTGAGCAATCTGTAAATTACTAATCACTGCCTTTTAGACAATGATTGCAGCACATTTTTTTTATTTGCTTATTTATTCTGATGTTGTCATTATTTACCTGAAAAGAAATGATACTCAGAAAAAAATTATAGCTATTATATTAAAACATGTGTCTTCAAAGAACTGAGTTACCATATATATATATATATATATATATATATAGAGAGAGAGAGAGAGAGAGAAAGAAAGTGGGGAGAGAGTAATGTGCTTATAGCAAAAAGTCAGTGCAATATACTGAATTCTAACTGTGGTTGTTGTATTTGTTTTTGTACAGGAAAGATATTAATCTATGTCTTTTCTATGCAACTATGTGTTAAATAGCAGGGCAAACTGGGCTCTGTGGCCTTGGTTTACAGCCAATTATGTCAATAATCTATAAAGAAAAATAACATTTATTTTACGCAAATATTTATTTTTCAACATATCTTTCCTTTACAATGCACTTAATGGAACACTTTTCTATAGATAATATAGATTGACCATGTTACAATGAAAATTTCATTCAATGTTTGGCTGATAACTGTGCTAAGTTATGGAGATATGGAATTCTTAAGCCAGTCTCATTTCTTCATTTCTGATATAAATGGCTCACATTTTCATATAAATTTTTTTTAGTTTATTCATAAATTTAAATTTTATTCAAATGGAAAAGTTGCTTGTAATGTAATATGAACATTATTATACAAATTTAATTTTTATAAACTAATATTTAAACATTACTAATCAATAGTACAATATATTAGCACTTATTTTTCAAATATTTTACTGTGTTATCTCACCTTCTCACTCTCCATGTTAACTGCTCACTGTATAATATAATTTGGCTGTTGGTGTGCCTAATAATGTTTGCTTTGACATCAGGCATCACAAAAAGGAAAAGCTTCAATGAAAAAAAATCAATTTGTGTCTAAGTGCTGCTGACTTGCAAATAAAAGATGAGTTAGTTGCAGTTTGAAAAGAAAAGAGTGATAGATGAGGAAATATCATTGCAAGTTTTTTTTTATTTGTATTTGTTTTAAACTAACAGTTCTTTGACCTCATGTAATCTAACTCAAATCCTTTTTGTGATGTTTTATTTCTCTCCATATTTTATCTATCTGTAGTCTCTACAGAATTAATTTTATATTCATCTATGCTTGACTTTCCCCATCTTCACTTGCAATACACTGCAGCATACAAATACAAATATGTACACAATAATATATATAAAACAATGCAAATCTGGCATAAGGTTATATTATATAAATGAACACATATTCAAACTCATATATCATTAGTGAATGAAATAGGGAAGCAGAGCTATCATAGAAGGTTTATATATTTCATTTTCGCTGTAGAAAAGAAAGAATAAATAATCCTTTCTTTATTTTTTCTACTTGAACTCTAATTCAGCTATATTTATGAGTTACTAGTACTGTAAAAATAAAATAAAAAGATAATGGTAATATTTATGTAATATTGTAATTGCATTGATTATGTTTTCTGCATGAGAAATCTAGAATTTTTATCTCTACAATTAACTCTATTGTCACATGAAATAAAGAATTCTGCTTTTTAAATCAGTAAAAGTAAATAAAAAAAAACTTATTCAAAGAAACCTCACATGAAACAAAGGAAATAAAATGCAATGTATTAGGAATCTGTTCTCCTCTATTTATTAATGTGATATTTCGTTGTTATTGTGACACAACGCATGTTTAATTAATATCTCCTGTTACATTAATAGAATATCTCATTATTAAGAAGGGGTGATCAGGTTGTGTAACCAACAAATATATAAAATGTCATTGTTTTATGTCAGAGAATAGATTATGTTGTGCCATGATTTTAGATCTAAATGACACATTTATTATGTTTCATTGATTAAAAGTTTGCATAGCTACTACTATATTATGGAAATGATTTGATTCTTCTTCTATATTCTGTGTCCCTTCAAGACATAGGCGATGATGGTTCTCCACAATTTCTTATCCTTTGTAGTGCTTTAGCACATTGTTATTTTAATAATAAAATTGTTTTTAAAGTATTTGGAATATTTCGTATGTTAAATAATAAAACTTTTAATTTAAAAAAAAAATTAATGAAAATTTATTGTATCAAGCTAGGCACAATAGTAAAAACAACTGTACTTTATACCCGCTCCCTTACCTGTTTGCATTTCTCTCTGAAGTTTGGTTTTGATCAGTCATTGTGTGGCTATTTTAGAGGGTATGACAGACAGATGGATGGATGGACGAACTCACAGAAATCACAGAATTTTATATACAGACTACACTGATTATATTATAAAATGATACAACAAAATTTTGTAGTAGAGAAAGAATTAAACAATAATTGTATTATTGCCATGATTATATTTGTACCAGATCTCTGGAGGCAAAATAGTAACTTAACCACTGTTTCACAAATCCTTGATTAATTTTCATTTAGTTTTTTTGCATTAACAAAATTTAGATATTTTAAATATTTCTGGCAGTAAGAAAAAAGTTCTGATTAAGCACAGAATTTTGCAGTTTTTGTTCTAAAATTTGTTTTATCAAATCTGAATGAACAGAATGCTATACAATTGAGAGTTTGTGGCTCATTGGATTCTTGTGAACTCATTTTTATATTTTACTTTGATTGTTTCTCCTTGAATCAAGTAGATAAAGAATCATCTCTTTAAGAAAATTGGAGTAGATAGACTAAACTATCAACCGGTTCACACTCCACCCTCATCTATTGAACAGGTGAAGAGGCTCATCCCTTGTTTCCTGTTTAGGATGTGGTTCCCAGTTTTCTCTTTTCCAATCTCTCCACTCTTATGTAGCCCCCTGCACATCAGTGGCTTTACCACCTTGCTCATGGTGATATGATTTAAAAAAAAAAAAAAAAGACAATCTGAATCAAAATGTGCAAATGTTGCAGATTTACCCTGTTCTTTATTATAACTGTATAAAGTCACATTATCATATTTGTTGGTAGATATTAGCTGCAAAAATAACATTATTTTGACAATTAATTTTTATACTCACTGTAATGCAATGTTTTGGTCAATGTAGTGGAGCAGCGGATCTAGGCTTGGAATGAGAAATTGGAGAGTCAAATTTGGATTCCAGTTGAATTCATTGCATTCACATGGATGCAAACACCTTTGGGAAAGATATGAATTCGCTTATCCCTCCAACTATGGGTTAAATAGCATGACAGATTGGATTCTATAGCCTTGGTTGGCAACCAGTCTACCACAGAAAGTAATGGCAACCTACTGTGGAAAAATCTTCTGTCTAGTCAGTCATGTCTCTTTCAAGACATCATCACCCAAGCTTGTATCATGTATGGCACTTAACTGACTGATTCTTAAGTATTGGGGGATGTTAATAATTCTTAAGTTATAGATAACAGATTATTGAATCAAAATGTTAGTGATTGGTGAAGAAAGAATTTTATCAAGCAAACATAAAATTTCAATGAGATGTGTAAACATAAATCTTATATTTGGAGTTTATAAATTTTTCCTATATCTAGAATTACAAAACATAGCTATTGTAATTTTACTACAGAATTTTATTAGAATAATTTTTTGTGTGAATTATGTTCAATTTCAAACTTTCTAAAGAAATGATTTGTATTAAATTCTATATTATATAAATCCATTTAATGCAAATCAGAAATATAATGCCAATGTTATTATTTACTATGAAATAATTATATTTTATGAATTTATTTTAAATTTATACACTAAACTGAATGTGAAAATGAAAAAAATTCCTTGTAATGAATTTTGTTCTTTAAAAAACTAAAATTATGTTCTTATTGATGGAATTATATTTAGAGGAAGTTGGTGAAAATATAAATAAAAATGTTTGTTATAAATTGAGAGAAATGCTGGGTACTTTTTTTGTTCAGCTTTGGAGTTTAAAATCATTATCTACCATTCAAATCCTGTTAAAATTATATGTTATTATTTCTTTCTTTTCTGAAATTGCCTTCTGTGTAGATCTTTTAAACCTCTAATACAGCACTCTAAACATTGAGATATCATTCTTGTATTTGCACAGCAAATGCAGTCTGGAATGGAATTGATTTTTTTCCAATATTGCTCAGTGAAGATGCCTGCAATCAGTATTTTGCTCTTGTTTGTAAATAGATTAGTTATGTTTGTCAATTTGTCAAGTCTTAATCCTTTTCATAGTTTCCAATGGAATCAACTTAAACAATTTTTTAAAAATCTGGAGAACTTGAATCTCTGATAAATAATTTTACAAAGATTTTAATGAAATAAAAATAGTTTAGTAGATCAATTCTGACTAGTGGTCAAACTGAACTATGTAATATAAATTCTATAATATTAATATGGCAGTGAATGCTGGAGAATTTTGTCACAGATCAAGAGGAGACTTGAAGCAACAGAAAAATGATTAGAAATTCTGCATATCAGCATTTGAAAAAGCATACATCTTTGTTTTTACTCAACACACTGATGATTGTGCTATAGGCCAAATGAAAGTGTGCAATATTAATAAAAATTAAACAATAAATATTTGAAATATACATTCAAAATGTATTTGTCATGTTGAAAATCACAGTTTTATATTCAATAGAGCCTGGTCACTGATGTTAAACAACGAGCCTGGTCAGATGGGTGATTGTTAAGGGATACCAGGTGTTGTAAGCTTGGATCTGCAGGTGGTGTAATAGCTTGGAATTGGAAATCAGAGAATCAAGTTCCAATTCCAGTTGGGTTTATTATATTCATTTACATGCAAATACCCTTAGGAAAGGTATGAATCTATCTTTTGTCTCCCAGGAATGGATTAAATAGTAGGACTTATATCAGTAAATTATTATTATCTTCAAAAAAATTCTTACAATTCAAAATATTTTCTGGCTGTAAATAACCTGACAAATCAATTAATACAATTTCAACAAATTAATTGTGAATTTTTCACTATTTATCTAAAACCAGGATGTTGCTGATGCCATTGTTTTAGATGCCACAGACAAATGTAAATTCCATTGTTATTTTAAACTTCTCTATTATATTTTAACTTGTTCCAGACATTTCACATACATGAAATGTATGTAACAAGTCTTTCAGTGAATCATTATTTTTTCTGTCTCTGAAAAAAATGAATTCATCTCAACCAAAATTTTAAAAAAGCTACTCTTTAATATATAAAAGCCAAGTTTTAATATAACAACTGTTAATCAGAAACTATTATCTGTACATTATGAATCTTGTTATTTTTCTGTTGATTTGCAATTAGAACTCAACTTTTTAGCATTAATATATTTATCTGCCTTTAATAATAATAAACAATATTAAATAATATAATAGAATATTTTATAATCTTTATATTTGTTTTGTCATCTTTATTTTAAATATAACAACTCGTGTGAAAAGTCTTTTGAGCAGATAATTTTTTAACTATTCAAAGTTTTTTGAAAAGATTAATCTGTATGTGTGGGTTTATTTCTTGTAAAAGATGCCTGGATGGATTTTAATAAAACCTTGTGCATTATCATCTTAGTGAATTTCTTCAGCCATTTTCCTACAAATATAATTTTGCTACTCTATTGGTATTTTCATGACAAATGTTCAGATGAGCTCCACTTTTTTAGTTCCCCTAGTTCAGACCTTTACTGCTGGGACATGCCATGTTACTTCTACAAAATTGAATCACCCTCATTTTCCCTCAGTTTTCCAAATTTAAGAAGAAAGTTTCACTTGGACAAATATCTCAATATTTGTTACAATTCTATTTGAGCCTGGTCCCAAGCTTGATCACCAATAATGAATACTGAAATATGATATGAACATGCTTACAATCACCTTGCAGCAGATATAACATTAAAATCTGAACTCTTGATTAATCAACTGTCTTTCTTTTTTTCAATCCATATTTTGTTATGGTGAACATGGCAAAATGTTTTCAATAAAATTATTTCATTCTTTCTAGTTAAATTTCACGTATATTCTAAAATAAGAATAAAGTTCATTGTGTGTTAAAATAAAAATTCATTATTTCACTGTTGATGAGAAGTATAAAAAAAATATTGAGGTGATATATTCTTATAAATTACAAATATGTTTGATTCCACCATTATTTAGAATTTATATAAAGTTTTTAAAAATCTTTTTCTGTGCCTTTTACTAGTTTTTAGGCCTTAACAAGATTAATCTGTACCACTTTTAATTCATTAGTGTTATTGACTTTGAAACCAAGATTTTTTACTCTTGAGTATGTAACATACAATTGCCCTTGTGATTTGTTTATGGTTCTCGCAAACTCAGGGTGAACTGGAAACTGGATTCTTGTAGATAAAACTAAGAAAAATATATGTAAAAAACAATATTTTTATTAAATCCATTAATACAATTTCACCATATTATTAAAATAATTGTGAATTGTTATTTTAATTATTATGAGTATTTTGTATGTTAAATAATAAAGCATTTAATTTTTCCGAAATAATTAATAAAAATTTATTGTATTAAGCTATGCATCCTAGTAAAATCTACTGTAATTTGTACCCCCTTACCTCTTTGCAGTTTTCCCCCAAATTTGGTTTTGATCAGTCAATGTATAGCTATTTTAGATGGTGTGATGGTCGGAGGGACTAACAAAAGTCAAAGATTCTTTGATATAGATTTTGTTGATTGATATCAAAACATGCATAATTTTATAGTTATTGTTTTTATTTCAAGTCACATCTTCATCTACATATATACATTTCATTTGAGCTTTGGGTATTGATCAAAACTAATCAAGACTACCAAGTTATAAGTACATCAACTCAAAGTAGCCATTCATCAGTTTAATCAAAGAAACTTCTACAGAATCACAGTTTTGTAATCATTTCTTTATCATTAAAAAAAATTTTTACTTGAAGTGAAAATATCCAGTTTTCAATTCTTGTAAATAATTTTTCCCAGTAAATAATTATAAACCTTGAGAAAATTATTGCTGTGCTTTAATAGCTGACATTTTATTCATTTTGGACAGCATCAAGTGATTAAAAAATGAAGTACATGTTAACTATAAATTTATTACATTTCAATCATTTCATTTCTAACCACAGAACCTTTATAAGCCTGTGTATACACTAGTTACCATTCACATTAATTCCAAGAAAGATAAGGCTTTGAAGTTATAAGATTCACACTGCTCTGTTTGTATTGGATTTTATAAGAGTCTACTTAAAAGGTAGAAAAAAGTAGTGTATAGAATTATGGGATATGCAGATTTGTGTCTGTTCAGCAATAGCTGGACATTGTTTAAATCTTTTTTAGTTGTTAATCAGCAAGAAAATAAAATCATGTAGTATCATATTTCATGATTTCATTTGGGTAAAAACTTTACAATTCAAACAATCATGATTTCTTGAAAAAGTAATAAAAATTGTTGTTAATCTTCTCTGAGCTGTGGACAAATGAAAATAATATTTCTTGAACATTGAGGTTAAACATGAAAAATGACAAATACAAAGACATATTAGCACAAGAGATTAAAATCATTCAAGAAAGATTTTCATGGATGGTCGCTGATTGATGAGTTTATAAAGTTAGGCTCTCAAACTTCCTGAAATTCTCATTTTTTTCCTCTCCTCCTCCTTCATAAATTTAACATTAATCTTATGGTTGTGTCATTCAATACATAATCATAAAGAGGATATGGTTGTTGTGTTATCCACCTTTTCTACTAGATATAAAAATATATTCTGTGGATTATAATACTTCAGTTTAATACCTGGCTGATGAGGCCCATTATCACAAAACTAGTTCTAGAAAAATAAAATTCTGATTTCAAGTCATTTAAATATAATGGAAATATTACCACGCAGAATATTCAATCAATGATTTTTATGATAAGTTATTTATGAGTTCAATTTTTGAAACATGATTGACATTAACAGAGGGAAATTCATATTACAGAAACATAAGTAAATAGAAACCAGATTTGACATTTAATAAATAATATGTAATATATTTAACATAAGTTCATTGATAATTACCCAATATAGTAAAAAGAACATGAGAAATAACTTCACAATTGCTTTGCAATGTCTATTACTCTAGAAGTCTGGGAATCATTAGCCTTCAAAAGTGACATATTGTTGGGTATGCTAAAAGTTAGCTTCAAATAACACCAGAATTGGAATTCCAATTCTGTCTATCAACAACATACTTGTACAATTCCTTAGTAAGGAAAGGAAAACATAGTATCTCATTCAAGTCAAATTGGGCCATCAGAAAGGTTTTTGTATGATCAAATATCCCAAGAAAAAGAAGTATATTATTTTCATAACATTGGCAATGAAAAAAACATCACTTCTTAAATCAGTCAATATTCAGTAGTAAAATATTTGATATTGTAAAGAGACCCTTGAAGTTTTGTTACCTTATAATCTTTTCACATGAGTCCTTATTTGTTCCATTTTCAAACAATAGAAGACTGTATTTGAAAACTGCTTAAACAAGAACTTTGTTTGAGCCACCTGTTTGCTCACTATGAAACCTCTTTGTGAAAGTAATTTCAAGCATTGATCATTCAAATCTTATAGAATACATAGGAAATAGGAATTTTTAAAAATAATTCTTCATTCATGAGGGAATTCTTCCAATATTCACAAATGGATAAAAGTATTTTTATTTTCTTGAAGTGTGTATTTACATTCCATACAGAAAAATAAAAACCAAAATTCTTGTGAATGTTTAAAAAATGTGAAGAACATATCAAATTATTTTGAACATCTCAAGAGTATTGATGTAATTTGGCAAGCAGTCAGAGGGGACCATACTGTGCATTCATGAACAGACACTTTCTGAGGTTACTCAGCTAACAGTGAGACACTATTAACAGAGCTTGTGCAATGTGTGACTGTTGCATTGACAATGACCAAACAGATTCCTTTTATCTCATGCAGATTTTCTTTGCTAACACAATTTATTTTCCAAATATAACAATCACAGATTTGAGTTCCTTGGACTTTTACCAAAAATGAAGTTTCTGTTGACACACAGTGGACAAGATTAAAATATTTTTAATGAACCTGACTGGAACTGGAACTCTGTTATCCCTTATACCACCTGCATATCTAAACTTACAACACCAGGTATTCCCTAGTGGTCACCCATCGAAGTACTAGGCTCAATGTTGCTTAACTTTGGTGACTGAATGAAAATCGGTGTTTCAACTTGATATGGCCAGAAGTCTGATTTGCTTTCTAAAATAAAATTATTTTGTAATATTTAATTATTGTTCAGTGTTTTATTTTCACTACTGGTTTCTTTTCACTGCTGGTTTACCCATGCTGACAAAAATGATGGCTTATTTTTTATTTTCTGCAGTTATGTTGTTGATAATTGACTTCAGTTAACACAAGATTATTTACTCTGTGAAATATATTTTGTGCATTTCTCATGGCACCAATATTCTTATCTCTTCTACTATTTTTTTGTTTAAGATGTTCTTCCATTTACATTATCATATTTTCCCTACTTGCATAAGATTCTTTCTCTGTTTCATTTTGAATCCTTTCAGCTCTACGTTCTCTCATATTTTGTCTACTTGCATTTGCTTCATCCCCTGTTTCATATTGTCTTTTTTGTATTGCTCTCTCCCACATATTTGTTCTCCACCTATTATCTGTTTCTTCTGTCTTGATAGTTCACCTATGAACCTCACATCTCCTTGTTTATGCTCTCCTATGCTACCTGTGAATATCTTTGCCTGTCAGCCTCCTGCAGGACTTGTATCTGATTCTGGGATAGGCATAATCATTGTCTTCATTTTCACTCTTGTTCTAACCCACCCTCCTTTTTTTCAGGAAGTTTTTTGTTTTATGGTGTTCTTGGGATTAAATTTTCTTAAAAGCACAAAACAATATAAAACAGGGAATCATTTAAATTTAATTCTACATTTATAGAGCATGTTTGTTGAATTTTAGATAAAAATGAAAAAATTAAATCTATTTAAATAATATGAGAAATTTTGCACCTACAATATCAATTCTAAATTGATTTCCTAATAGTTATTCAATTATATATTTAGAGGGTATGAATATATGAGTTATAATATCCTAGATTCGACATACATTTGTATGTTGAATCTAGGATACTATAATACATATATTCAGTTAAGATAGTGACTGATGAATTTTCTGCAGTAGCATTAATAAAAACCCAGATATTTTTTAAAGTAATTGTTACTTGTAAATAAGTGCTTATTATTACAGCTTGTATTTCAGTGTGTTTTATTAGATCCTCAGATTGGACAGGAAATACATGAAGAAAATTTAAGCTATCTGTTTTTATACAATGGGACTGGAAATATATAAATACAAACAAATTGATAATTATTATATAGTTTGATTCACTATTCAAATATGTAGTTGGCCCTTTTTGGAAGTTATTATTTACAAAGTTTAGTTTAGGCACAGTTGTGGTGCAGTGGCTATTGACTCAGAACGACAAATCAGAGAACTAAGTTTAAATTCCAGTTGAATTCCTTGCATTCACTTATGCTCAAATACCCTTGGGAAAGGTATTAATCCATCTATTCTCTCCAGTTATGGGTTAAATAATAGGAGAGACTGGGTTTTATAGCCTTGGCTGGTAACCAGTCTACTGCAGAAAGCAATGGCAACCTACTGCAGGATAATCTTCTGCTCAGTCAGTCATGTCTCTTTTGAGACATGATCGCCCAAAGTGCGTATCACGTATGGCACCTGACTGACTGACAGGGCACCCAGTAAGGATCAAACTCACTCCTCACTAGTAATGGTCAACCAGATTAGCTTTTGAGATATTACCCCATGCCAATGCACCTAACCATTCTTGGAAGTTTATTTCATTAAAAATGGATTATTTACTATTTGACTATTTCTCTTTTGTTTGATTATTTTATGAATTTACTTTTTAATGCTTGGCAATATTTTCAATTGAAGCAGCAATTTAATCAGCAGTTAAATGGAAACTCAGGTTAACAAGTTCATCTCTAAAAGAATAATTCATTATTACCTTTTGGTGATCAGAAGATAGTGAGATTTATAGTGTAATACTTTCTAATTAATTAATGCATATTAATCTCAAATTAAACAAAAAAATCTGACTTCAAGAGGAGAAAACTCTTTTAGTGGGTATTTTTTTCATTTTTAATACTCAGCAAATGTTATATGTTTCCTCTGACAAGTTTTGACTTGAGGCTGTGGAATTCAATCTGATTAACAGATAGGTGGTGTTCATTAATCATTACTCATCTTGAAAAAACACATTTGTGATTTTAAAACATCAAAAGAACCTCTAAATTCTGACTGATTTTTGTGGTTCTGAGGTGTAAAAATAATCATTACCATATTCCTCAAAATATAACATTGCACCTCTAGTTTGACAAGGAATATTTAAAAAAAAAAAACTAAGAATATTCAATTAAAGATACAACCTTGCTTATATATATATATATATATATATATATATATATATATATATAATCATTGTTTTAATTTGTAAGCTTAATTTAATCATGTATAATTATATATATTTAATTCTGAGGTCATCAGATTGGTGTCTTGAATAAAGATGTTTAGGTTTTAGTTGGAATATAAGATATGGAGTGTAATTTTTAGAGGAATTCTTTTGAAAAAATGTGCACCTTACATGATGTGAAATATGCTACATTTATGAATAAATCTAAACCAAATAAGAGAATTTTGTTAAAGATGGTTAACATCAATTTTTGACCATTTGCTCAAATTCAATAAAGGACTAGTTTTGGTTGGATCAATATAATTTTGCTTTTTACAATTAATTCAATTTGAAAAAGAAACCCTTGAAAACAAAAACAAAAAAGATTATTTTTAATCATAAAATAGCTTTCTTAAATTTTTTTTGCAATATTGTCTTAATTTATAAATGATGAATTTTATTTCCTTTGTTTCCCCATACATTTCAGGAGAATGAAAAAACTTAGGAATACAGACGTAAAATTTTTAAAATATTTTTAACAGTATATGATTTTTTATATTTTTAACAGTATATGACTTTATAAATAAATTATCCTTAAATTACATCTGTACAATATTTTCCTTGACCATTCTTAAAATTTCTTTATAGTCTCCATTATTTTATCTTGCAATTATACTTTTCTTTCGTGAATGTTATTACTCTTTATTTAAACAGAATATTAATTACATAATTTATTTCAATATTATTTCTAATGTAAAATATTTAATACTTTAAATTACATTTTCTCAGAGCCTATAGTTTGACAATAGACTATAAATGACAGTAGATTATTATGTTAGCATAAGTAAATTAGTAAGAGCTGCCATTTGTATAATAAATTCATTGATATTAAATTAGGGTGTTTACATCAAATTTATTGCTCTGAGACTGAATTGAAATTCATTTGTTAATTGTTTGTTTGTAAAAATAATAAATTGCCTCACATTCCCCAGCATAAAATTTATATTGAATTTACAGCTAGAATAAAATAACATTGTTCACAGATGATTGAATTGGGTTTATTGACTTTTGAATTTTTGATTTCATATTGATTTCATTTTTGATTTTATTAATTTTTTATTGCAAATGTTAACAAATAAAAATAACATTTAAAATGGAAACTAATTATGCAGTTATTTTATTTAATATAGTCTTTATTAATCAACTCTAAATGGACACTTTGTACATTCCGGCCTTCTTCAGGTGGTAGGAATTTTTAACTGAACCCTTTATTACAATCACTGGGGTATATCATTCTCATTCCTTGAATAGAGCCTCTTTTGGTAGTCATGAGTTATCTCCCGTTAACCCTCTAAGTTACTTTTTCACCACTGCTGTAGCCTGGTATTGAACTCACAACTTTTTGGGTCAAGTCACAGGAACTAACCTAGTGCCTAACCACAAACCAGAAGACTTGTTACAGTTAATTTTGGCCCCTTGTCACCTTTTTGTACTGCTCAAGTGCTTTCTATACCACCTCAATGTTGTCCTGGGACGACACGAAAATGGATGTCATCAGCGTATGCAGAAACCCTGGCTCGAGCCCCACCACTGATGGCGATTGTGCATAGGGCTGGACTGCACACTCTGTCCCTTAGCTGGTGAAGGAGGGGCTTCAATACCAAAGCGTAAAGTAGGAGCAACAGTGAGCAACTCTGCTGAACCAACTGAGACAGCACAAAAGTGCCTGACTGCTTTCTGTTGACTTGTACCACAGCACAGGGGGAAGCGATATAGCAGGCTGATCCCCTTGCAGTAGTCTGGATTGAATCTGGCAGCTGTCAGGTCAGCAGCCAGATACCAATGATCGACTCTATCAAATGCTTTGGACTGATCTAGGGCGAATGATGACTAGAGTCAGTAGTGAAAGACCTAATGCTATCCTTAAGCCTCTCCCACCACCTATTCCTAATAACTGCCCCCACTAATTCCTGCTGCACTAGTTTAGTTAGCTGTTTCTGAAAGTTCCGCTTGTCCAGTAAGAGTTTGTGGTTCATATAACCTAACCAGTCGAATGTGACAATCTGGCAAATCTAGATCAACCCTTCTCACTAACATTCTAGCTATCTGGGTAGATGGCCAACTAAGTCCCATGTCCACATCTACCTCCCAGGGTGATCGACCCGGTATCTATCAACAAGACCAAAGCCGTCAATCATATAAACCAGGCTACAATCTAACAACCTTCTGCTAGCTCCCCGCCCCCTATCTAACTTGGGGTCCAGGATGGCATTCCAGTCCCTTACTAAGACTAGGCGCAAAGAATCCACCAGGAGTGGCCCCAACAGATGGAAAAATGAGACATACTCCTCCCAGTCATTAGGTGCATAAACCACAATGATCCAAAACAAACTACTGTTCACGGCAATATCAGCCATGATCAACTGCCCTCCACACACCCACATCCACATGGACAAGGTCCACTCTTGCACCCAGGTATATTTAACCAACAAGAAAACACATCTAGCATGCTGGTCTCCATATGCCGAATAGATGACAAAGGCGCTAGACAGCACACAAGCATCAACTTCACAACCAAAGTGTGTCTTCTGGATTGCTGCCACATCTACCCCAAAGGACAGGAGATCTCAAAGCTGGCAGGACGTTTTACCATGATCACGCAAGCCCTTCATATTCAAGTTGGCTAGCTTGATAGACATTTATACACAGACAGAAATCTGCAGGAGTCAGAACCCAGATGGACTGTCCCAGATTCCAGTACCAATCTCAGACATAATACATCCGTCCAAGACAATATCACCAATGTCCATAGGGAATGTAATTTTTACTGCTCTATATAAAAAGTGGTGGGGGATTATCGGGACCCTCTCAGCACAAAGCATTGAAAGTTTTTTTAAAATCTGCTGTTCCTGTTTAGGACGTCCTAATTTTGGGGAAGGCTTCTGCCGTCCCTGCTAAAAAATCCCAAACTCTCAGGTTGCCCCTGGTATTATGAACAAGGGTCAGCACCCTGAGGACATTGGGGAAGTTATTAGGATGTTCAATCAACTTGCCGTTGACTGAGGATAATTTAAATAATGGCCTTAACAAGGCTTGTCTGTCTACCTGACAAATTTTTTCTGATTTGTAGAACATTTTTCGTTTTTTTTTTTTCTTGTCACATTCTGGTTTGGGAGAAGGCTTGTCTGATTTGGGAGAGGGTTTATCTACTTTTGGGCAGGGTTTTTTGTTTGGAGCAGAGTTTGGGGGAGGGAAAAGAAATAATTTTTACAGGAGAAGAGGATTGGCTCCTCCCTTTAAAATGTTCAGCTTTAAAAGGCAATGCAGAGATGGATTGAGACTTGGTGGCAACCAGGACCCGTTCTGCCCTGCCTCGATCTGATTTATTTTCTTTTTTCTTCAATTTATCATCCTCCTCTTCTTCTTCTTCTCTCCCCCTTTTCAGCAAAGGAGCATGTGGTGGAGGCATTTGTTGGCACTCCATCTTGCTTTCTGGTTCTGGTGACACCACCGGTTCTTGTTGCTTCTTAGGGAACGCTTTTTTGGCTAACAACACCTTTTTTGCATCAGTGTCTCTCTGAGGATGAGGTGAAGCTGCTTTTTTGCCCTCCTCACCACCTCCGTCCATTTGTTCACCAGTTGCTGGCTGGATTTTTTCTGCCGCCACTACTACATCCTTTGATGTAACATTTGCCATCATCGGTGCTACCGGTGTTTTCGGTATTGTCACCAAATATTTTGTGGAGCCCATTTAAGCTGAATGTCCAACTGCCCTACATGTCCAGCAGTGTGGCCTTCTTTCATCAATGACTATGAACATCCTTCTTCCATAACACAACAATATCTCAGGGATATTCACAAACCCCTGTCATTTCAGTACCACTTGTAGGCAAAAATCCTCTGTTGGTACTCCTGCCTTACTAACCACACAATTTACCTCGTCCACTGCACCAAACTGGGCAAAAACGTTTCCAACATGGTCACTGGATATGTCTAGTGGCACACCAAGGACAACAATTCAGGTACGTCAAGTTCCCATATATTCAGTTTGTAATCTGTCATTTTTTAGTTGACAGAATACTGCCCGCCAGATACTTTGCCTCCTCTTGTGTTGAGAGAAGCACATCCCACATGGAACGCAAACACTTTGCCAAAATTTTTTTGAAGACAATGTGTGAACGAAGAGATATTGAAGAGAAGAAACTGCAGAATTGTTTGAGTGCAGAAAATATGACGCTTGTTTGAAGAAAGAAATAAAGAAGAGTGCAGATATTTCAGAATATTTGTATGTGGAAAATAAGACAGCCAACTGAAAGAAAATAGAGAGTCACAGATACATACATTTCAAGTAGACCGTGTTTGAGTCTGAAGTTATATAAAAAAAGAGAAAGAATGAAAAGAAAAGACAGTAAAATAAGAGAGAAGGAAATAAAGATAAGTTATTATATTCTTAGACCCATGTTAGAATACCCATACATTTTCATGAATATTACATTACCACAAACATCATACCACATGTGCTCATAATTATATGGTTCTCCCATTTTATTTTGTGTTAATCTCTTGCATTTGTGTTTGCCTGTATTCATTTATATTTGTTGATATTTGTTGTAAATTATTATTTCAACAGAGTTGGGTTTCAGAATATAAGTTTTGAGATTCAGGTCACTGGGCACTCTTATTCATACTCATATATATTTTTTTATTTTAATACTTTGTTACTTATTAAAACTTTATATAAAAAATCATTTTGCGTTGTTGTTCATCCTTGAATTGTTGGTCAGACCTGGGAAGATTACAGTTCAATTATATCAATCAAACTGATTTCATTTTCTCATTTTTGTTTATCATTGTCCATTTGTCATGATCTAGGAGAGATAACTTGTATCTGTCCATAGATGTGGAAATGTAAATATTCCTTGTGTAATATTCGATGAGTAACCATCTTAATGGTTATCCTCAAGGCAGGCATATGACAGTGTCAAACACCAATTGCTCTGAAACCAAAAGTCGGCTCTTTTTATTTTTTTGGCTTCAGGCAAGAAATCAAGATTTCTCACTTGTGACAGCCTTGCTTTTGCTGATGACCCACATCTTATGTCATTTTAACACTGCCTTGCCAAAGCTTACCTTGTGCGTCCATGATGTCTACAAGCACATGTGCAAACAATCTGCCTTCTCTTGCTTTGGAAAGGTAAGTCTCCGCCATACTTCCTTCCATTTACTTGCTTCTCTGATAGCTACAATCTCCCAAAATTTAAATGCAATGTCAATTGCCATCTTCTATCTTCTTTAATCCCATCCATCATTTATGATGTCTTCAATACTTGCTGTACCTTGTCTTTTCTCTCACTGTAACCTCCTGTAGACTAATGGCAGTCCTGGCTTGCTTGGGGAGAAATGATTAAAAAAAAAAGAAAAGAAAAGATTTAGAGCATTTACAGGAATACTTACATAAAGTAAAACTACATGGGGAAAATCAGATTCATGGCCTGAAGATTGTTTGAGGTGTGAAACTGCTAGTCACAATGTGTGCATATATATATATATATATATATATATATATATATATATATATATATATATATAAACTGTAAATTTGTCGTTGGACACGTCTCGAAAAACCCACCAAGTACAAACACGGAGGG
This sequence comes from Ascarosepion bandense, assembly GCA_037127315.1. Lineage (NCBI taxonomy): Eukaryota > Metazoa > Mollusca > Cephalopoda > Sepiida > Sepiidae > Ascarosepion > Ascarosepion bandense. Next base: position 8,438,137 of record JBBBDQ010000651.1, on the reverse strand, counting down.
GAAAACTGAGTACAAACATGGAGAGGAAAAAAATGGTCACAAAAAAGAAACGAACTAAGCACTTGAACATTAGTCAAAGTACTAGTCGAAAGAAAAAAAAAACCTGAAATGAGTAACCTAACACGTAAAGTGCTCAATACACCAGTAGAACAAACAAAAAAGAAAGTAGCTAACCTAGTTGGCCAACTTTCCCTGAAGATCCAAATTGGTGAAACCTTGGTAGGTTCATTGGCTCTCTAGGTTAGCTACTTTCTTTCTTATATATATATATATATATATATATATATATATATATACACACACAACATATATATATATATATACATATATATATATATTACACACACACACACACATATATATATATTACACACACACGCACACACACACACACATATATATATTACACACACACACACATATATGTGCACAATATTTCCTGACATATAGAATGTGCTCTAAAGTTACCACAAAATACATAAAAAGTATATGCTATATATTCATTCTAACATTGCTTGGATCAATTAAGAGGATTTAGATATTTAAAACTTTTCTCTGACTGTCAATGTCTAAGATATCCACTCATTTTCATAGATGTTTTTTAATGTGGGTGGGGAAAAAGTGCATCTCATATGCAGCAGCAGCAGCAGATGGTGTATGTATGTACGTTTGTATGCATGTATGTTTGGGTGCTTAAATATATAATGTTTAGTATATATTCAATGTTCAAATGAAAAAAATGTAAGAATGTTACTTATGTGAGCTTTTCTAATGATTTTTCAAGACAGATTAATTACAAAGTATAAAAGATTAAAAAACATATTCTTCCTTCAATTTTAAATGTCTAAAATTTTTATTTAATCCCCTTGACCAGACAGGTTTTTTCAAAGCATTTCTCAATGAACATGCTGATAAATTAATCTAATCATCAGTCTGCTTCTGCAATTTATTTTTCAATGTTTATTTTACATATGGACTAATCCTTTCTATCTGATATAATTTTCATAAATTATAAGAGGTTGAATTTCCATGTAAATTACAAATGTAACAAAGTGTATTTGTGCTTCTATGTGTCATTTGGTAATTTCATATTAATCCTACACAAGTTTTTCTTGATTTCTATGAATGTATTGATATTTTTCTCTTGACAACAGGAAATCTGCATCAAAATTTTAAAATATTGAAACATTAGTGTTGAAGAAGCAAATTGATTAAAATAATTTTATTAAAGATTTGTTAGTCTGGAATTTTGTTTGGAAAACAATCAATTTCTGCATTCCATTGAATTGTCTATTTGATTTTGGAACAAAAAGATGAGTTTTGAATTTTTACTACATTTGGTGGCAGCCTATTTTTTCATTCTTGTGTGCAGAGAAATTTGCAAAGTAGTCACTATAATAAATTGGTTAAACATTGTTATATCCCTGGAGCTCAATACAGATAAATTTATGTTCACTTCTGTCTCACAAAAGATATTCTACAGAGATTTTGTTCAAGGTGTATGACTGAATAAATTACAAGGTCACATGGGCATCTTTTATAGATTCCTTACACCAGAGCTTTCCAATGTAAAGTATCACAATACTTATTGTAATTAGTTACCTACTCTTAAATTAACTTTTTTTTTAATATAAGTTATTTTGAAGTATATATTTGTCTTGGATAATAATATTTAATTGACATATTATAAAAACATTTCTTTTTAAGTGTTGATAAAATAAAAAATTCTAAAAGATTTTATTCGAAATTATATCTGAATATTTTAGTTTATTTCTTTTTTGTTTTCTGGTGTCTTCTTTTGGTAGACTAACACACTGATGATTTTAAATCTTAGTTTTTCTGCATGTGCAGATTGCACTGATTACACCTTGAGATGTGTTCTTATTATTTATTATTGTATCTTTACTTAGACAAAAAAAAATTTTGCCTTCCAGGTAAAAAAAAAAAATCACTTTTTTCAAGTAGTCAGTAAAATAGATTTGAAAGCAACAATTTTAACTAAATATCAACATTCTTTTATTTATTTATTTATTATCACACCATAAACAAAATCTTTTTAAAGTTTTTGACATGTTAATCTTTTTATATTCAGAGAAAACAGATGTGCAAAACTTAGATAAATTATGTAAAAATAAAACAACTCAACAAATCCACTTAGAGGAAAGCAAGGATTTAATTACAAAGCAGACTTGAAGTAAAAGTTATGCAGCCTTATTGACCTTTTCACATATTAAAAAAAAAACAGTTTAAGTGAAATTTATAAGTTCTCAGGCCAACCAAGAAACCCTTCTAAGAAAAGCTTATTTGACATGATTTTAGGAAATAGATCAGGTCAAAAAAAATTTCAGCACCCCTTTGTTTATTATTTGAGAAAAGTTTGTTCATTGTTGATAGCCAAACTTTTTTGTGTAGAGCTCTTAAATTTGATATGCATTCTTATTGAATCCAGGGAAAAGTTTTAACAAAAAAAAATAATGCATGATGGCGAAAGAGTCACTGAACTGTTTTCTGTTATATAGAAATATTTTTATTTTTAGTTGCAATGTTCTAATCATTCAGAATATATTTTTCTTATTATTAATGCTTGGGCAAGAAACATATTTGTGTGCTTTAAAAAAAAGTTTCACTGAACAATGTTTGCTCTCAAATATATTTTCTACTCTTCATGATATTTCTTTATTGGAAACAGACAAGAAACAAATGAAATCTATTTCACCTTTCTACACTACTACTACTTTTTATCTTAATTTCTGGGATGAGAAGTTGGAAATTCCTTGAAGGTTATCTGGGGTGACCTACCTGAAGAAAGCCAGAGGATACAAAATGGCTGAAAAGTTGTGATAATAACAACAAAGATGGATATTAGTCCAAATACTAAATACTACTAATCTTGCTATAACTATTGTGGTTTTCCTGTGCTGAAAACAGACATTGATGAAAATAAACATGTCAAATATTTCTCAATTATACATTGCATTTTTTTTCTCTTAGTATTATAAGAAAGCTAAGGGCTGTGATGGTAGTAGCAGTCTAGACAAGGAAAAGATGGACATATATTATCTTAAAATTAACATTACAACAAGACGACCAGAGAACAGAAGATTCAACAAGCAATAACCTACAGTTATTCTAATCTCTCTCATAAGATACACTTTTCAACCTCATCCTCAGAGAGACATTGATGTGGAAAAGGTGCTGTTAGCCAAAAAACTATTCCCTAAGAAGCAGCAAGAACTGATGTTGTCACCAGAACCAGAACCAGAAAGCAAGATGAAGTGCCAACAATTTTTCACTGAAAAGCATGCATTCCTACTGATACAACTACTTATACTAGCAAAGCACTTGATAATTAAAACCTCTCAAGATGGATCACCCCAGTCATCTTGATGTCAAAAGGACAAGGTGTGGCACAGAGGATAGCTACACAAACTTGCCAGCTATGGTATCTCTGGTAGAATCCTTTTAGTTATCAAGTCCTTCCTATGAAAGTCATCATTAATGGCCAGTCCTCTGAGGCACAAGAGATGAATGCTGGCATCCCCCAAGTCTCTTTCCTTGGCCCAACTCTCTCTTTGCTATATATTAATGATCTACCTAAAACATTCTCAGATCCTTAGTAAATATATATGCAGATGACACCATTTGTATAAGAATACTCCCAAAATAAAGCTAGTAACATTTTATTACCACCACCCTAAACCTACCATTCCTGATGAGGGGTTATATCCTTAAAGAGGCTCCTTGCCTTGAATGCCCACAGGGTTTAAAGCTCACCCTTGATCTTAAATGGAATGCACATATTTGTGTCATCATGAAAAATACTGGAAGAATGATTGGTTCCTTGAAACATTCCAGAAAATACCTAGCTCCTAATGCCATGCTTTATTTTTATAAGTTAGATCAGACCAAGAGTTCTATATCTGAATTGGTGCTGTTCATCATTGTTTAGCCTCAACAGAGTTCAAAAGTGATTACACAGCCATTAGAATGATGAATTATTCTGCATACTACAACTTTTATCCCACAGACAAAATGTTGCTAGCCTCTTCCTACTCAATTGCAATTACTATTGCTAGATGAGCTACATTCCTTAGTGCAACCAGTTCAGACCTTCACAGCTAGAATCCACTATACCATGTTTACAGTGGCAAATCATTCCCATTCCCTTCCTGTTCTTTTAATGAAGAGTAAGTTACACTCACACAACATCATCCTTTGGAATTATTACTTTGTGGAACAAACTCCTAAGAAGATGCTTCTCTGACAACTACAATCTTGGTCTTCATCCAGGATTAATTGATATCCATCCTGCACATCTTCATAATATACACTTTTTACTCTTTTTTACCCCTTCCTTTACAACATTCTTCCACAGTAAACCTCTAACATGAGTGGCCCTAGGGACTTGTATTGGGTGAACTAACCACATTAAAAAACTACTGACACCACCACCTACAATAAAGCTACTCTACCACCAGTTCCATTTAAACCATCAAAACAGCATAGATGCCCTTCCCAATAAATTATTTTTTTTGTAATATCATCTCACTTCAGTGTGTATGTGATCACAGCTCTGTAAAAATTTCTTTAGTTTATTATCTGTAAATTGTCATGACTTCTTCAGTTTTAAATTCAAAATAGTCCTCTCAGATTGACTGCAACCCAAGAATAGAGAGTTCAGTCTACTCTGCCATTTAACTCAACTGAAGGTGAGAACAGACTAAGCCAGAATTTGAACTTGGCAAAAACAAGAACAGGGCCTGAAACAGCAGCAGCAGCAGCAGCAGCAAAAACAGCCACAGCAACAACAGCCACAAAAGCAACAACAACAACCTCTGCAACAGAAACAGCAGCAGCCACAGGCTTAAGGTATGTAGGTGGAGGATATGCCTCCACCTCACTCTTCTTCTTTGAAAAGTAAAAGGAGACATATTCTATCTGGTTGCTGGGCGCATAAACTGCAACAATCCAAAACAAATTACTGTTCACAGCAGTATTGCCCTCTCACATCAACATGGACAAGATTCACTTTTGCACCAAAGGTACATTTAGCCAGTAAGGGAACACTTCTGGCCAACTGGTCTCCATATGCTGAATAGACAAAAAGACACTAGATAGTACACAAGCATCAACTTTGCAAAGTGTTTCTTCTGGAACACAGTCACATCCACACTAAAGGACAAGAGATCACAAAGCAGGCAGGGAGACATACTCCAATCTCAAGTCCCTTGCATTCAAGATGGGTAGCTTGATAGACATTTTCTAAATGTTGTTTTCTTATTCACATACTAGTTTAGGCCCTCTTGAGGCTCTTGTTTAAATGTAGTTCCATTGACTTTCCTTCAATGGAGGATCCTAGAAATTTCCCGCATGCCCCTGGAGTAATTAACTTGGAAAGGAATACTCAACAAAACCTAAAATTATGGGACCACTCGGCAGGTTCCCAACCAGAGTATCCAAATCTGTAAAAAATGGCTCAAATGTGCACAGGAAAGGTCCCAGTTATGCTCCATTCCTCCTTATATAGGGCTCTTAAAATTTATTTACATAATGGACATTGGCAGTATTGTCTCAGAAGAATGAATTACATCTAAATTGGTACTATTAGCCTGGGACAATCTGTTGAGGTTTGGTCCATTGCAGATCCCATTTAAACAAGAGCCTCAATAGGGCCTTTCTGTCTATTTGACAGATAGCTTCCCTTTTGGAGAGGGGTTTCTTTTTTATGAGAGAGGTGGGATTGGAGATTGGTATGGTGGAGGGAAATGGTGAATCTTTAGCAGGGAAAGTTTGAAGGCTCTTAGCCTTATCAATGTAAGATTCTTCTTTCTTACTTGGTGACAGAGATTGTGACTTGGGGTGTTCTATCCCTTCTCTGGCCAGAGTATTTCTCTTTTAGCAAGATTTTTTCCTCCTCTTCCTTCTCAATTTGTTTTTGGCCTTTTTTTTTGGTGGGTGGGGGCTGGGGCAGTCTTTGATTTTCCCATTTTATTATTATTTTATTTATTAGTGAGTATGTTTCTTGAATCTGCCTAAGGCAAAATACAGTGGCTACTTTTTGTTTTGTTGGGTAGACAGGTCTTATTAATATTTGTTATTTTTAGTTTGAATGTTTTGTTATATTTTAGTTTTTTGGGGGTTCATCCCCTTTTCATATCATTATATTTTTAGATATAGTTTTGTAAAAAAACATAAAAAATAAAATAAGGACAATTGTATACAAAAGAATTTTTCTGTGATGGTTTTTAGGTCCCCTGTGAATATGTGGTATTGTGGTATATGTAGGATTGAATGGTAATGGATATGTTCTATATAATGAACAAATTATAACAAATGAATGGGTCATGAATCTGATTAGTTAGATTGAGGATACAAAATGTTGACCCTCACTTCCTCTTTGTCCTTATGCCACAATTATTGTATTTTTTACAATAATAAATATTAATTCCTAAAGTGATTGAAATTAACATCCCTCTCAATCTAATGGATGAGTGTACTCCCTGAAATCCCCACTTTTTATGGGGCCAATAAATACAAACAAGATACATACAAAGATTTACATGTACATAATATATTTTGTTTGATTCATCTCTCTACAGTTATTTTTAAACATAAATTTTAACAAGTCTTATGCTATTTGAAAAACACAAATTACAATATTTATCATTTAATAAATCAAATAAGTGTGTTTTTGTATCTTTCAAATATTGTAAGACTTGTTTGGCTGTTATCAATTGTTCCATAATCAGATTCATGGAATATTGCAACAATTTTGTTACCATGTAACATATATCTGGACAAGTGGCAGTCATAACATATATTAGGCTACCAACTATCTCTTGGGAATATTTCCTGTCTGCTGGTTCAACATTGCTTTTGTCTAGTAGATTGACATCTATTTTACAAGGCGTTAATTGAGGTTTACAAACATGCATTCCAAATTTTGTTAGAATCTTTTCAATATATTTTGTTTGAGTCATCTCCATTGAGTTATTTTTAAACATAAATTGTATATCCAGAAAGAAAGAAAGCTTTCCAATATCAGTCATTTTGAATTTTTTATTTAAATTGTTCATTAGTAAATCGAGTATATCGTCAACCCAAACTATAATAATCAGTATTTGAAGTGCTCTTTGTACAAATGCAAGAATCTACCAAGGATTGAGAGAAACCTTGATCAATTAAATATGAATGTAGGACTTGATTTCAATTTCTTCTGCTTTGTTTAAGTCCATACAAATAGTTTTTTAGTCACCATATAAGTTTGTCATTATTTTTGCTGGTAATAGAATAACCCTCGGGTTGTTGAACATATATTTTAAGTGTATTTTAACCTCAAGCCTGGATAATTAATATGGATTCATATCAATAAATATTTCTTCCTGTTCCTGCAGATCTCATAGCCTCCATCTGGTGCTCTATTTACTAAGTTGGGATGTTATATAGAAATACAAAAAAATATTTAGATACTATATGAATCAATAAATTCTGAAGGAAAATATCCTTTTTATTTTGTAGATATTTTAGTTGCAAGTGTTGATCTCTTAAACTATATAGATGTTGTTAAATTAGCAAATCTGGAACTTTATAGGATATTAAATAATTTTTTTCTTTTAAAATATAATAACGTAGAATTAATATACAAGATATAAGCAAAATGGTAAATCTTCTAATGATGAAAACCTATTAATTTTTTACAAAATAAAATGTATCCTAGAGGAATTAGTAAGGAAACTGGAACCAGCACTTCAATCAAGAATCAATTTCTTTCAAGGTCTGCAGTTCATTTTACATTTAATGAGTTTTATTAAAACTTTAAATAAGTTATTTTTACTGGTTCTCTTGTGGAAGGGTAAAAGAGGGGAATATTTGGCCTTGTAAAAATATCTAACTTGTCCTCAAAGCGAAACAAAAGGAAAAGCAGATAAAGTGAGAATCCAAAATTTTTATATTCCAGAAATTGAGGTATTTTTTTATTAGTTCAGTTTCTTTTTATGAAGACAGTTTTTGTACAACCGGAAATAGACTACAGTAGACACAGGAAGATTTTTTTAGTGACTCTGACTCAAGATTTTATTCCAACTGCAGATGATTACACTGAATTACTACTTGATATATTGTCCTTTATATGGTTGTAATAGTAGATATAAAATGTGCACAGATATTATGAAGAAAAATGCTCAACTCAATTTAAATATGTGTTACTTGAAGAGTATAAAACTTAATATAATTATAACTTAATAACTGTACATGATTAATGCTGAAATCTTTCAGATTAATAATTTCATATTTGTCTTAAATGCTGTGTAATTTTTACCTTTGTAAATTATGAGTTGATTAATTTTAAGTTAGCATCCACTCAGTAGGGATATCATATTAATAATCTTTAATAAAAATAAATTTAATTGAATAGGTTCTAATAATCTGTCCATTATAATTTGAGTTTTTCTAATTTATTCATTTTACCAAATCTTAATTTATGAAGATTTTTCTTAAAAAACACTCTCAAATAATAAAGTAAAAAGATAGACAGAATATGAGACTCTTCAAAATCAAATCTTGATAAATTTTTCAAATTACAGTTTACTAATGATATTGTCTCAAATGAAAAATATCTTTATGTAACATATAAATAAACAAAACTGAAGAACTTTAGAATGCTAAACTGTTATTCAACTTTGTGTTGCTTATATTGTAGAACCATTTAAGAAATAGCATTTAAGATATGGCTTCTTGTAACCAGCCTCACTCTTATATTAAAATTCTTTGTCCATTTAGATCAGATTTAACTAGATGTTCTCTTTTCAAGTAATTTTGTTGACAATACTTCCATGTTGATTTGAATAAAAGATATTGAATACCTTAATTTCACACAATTTTTAAAATTTTATTTTTTAACTTGTATTCATCTACTATTACTAGTTTTTAAAAAATTTCATCAAATTATGTCTATGCTTTTTGGGATGTTCCTTTGACTTTTAAGTATACAGACTCCCCCCCACACACACACTCCCCTTAGTGCTTGGGCATTTATATAGTCTCTATGCTTAAACTATGCTAATTAGGCAGTCATTTGCATATCACTACACATGTATTAGACAGTTGTCAGGCGTATACTCTCCCATATCCCTGACATACTTTACGTCTATTGTTTTACATTGACTACTGTTTACTTTTACTCCCTACACATTTTGTGCACATCATTTTATATATATATATATGTGTAAATATTCTCAGATGAAGTGTATCTGTAGAAGAGATGTGTTTCCTCCTCTGATGGACTTTATCAAGTCAATGTAGGATTTATTAATTTGCAAGTGTTTATATATACAGAGGCAAGAATGTCATTGGTTTATCCAGGTTTGTAAATCTGAGAATGTTCATAAATGTTCATCAGATAGTTGAAAGGTCAGTCAAAGCATGAGGAGGGCACAGAGTGTCCTAATTCAAAGTCTGGTGAAGAGTAAAGTGAGCAAGTAATATTAAAATATTTTTTTTTTGCATTTACAGAAAAGTCATCAACAAAAACAACCTACTCAAACTACTCCTATAAAATTAAATCTGGTATAATTATAGCTTTCTACTTAAGAGCATTAAGAATTTGCACAATACCTACCCAGAAAAGAAACCCACATAGCAAACACATTCAAAAACCTTGAATATCCTTATTGCTTCATCCACAATGCAAAGAGAATTGAACAAAAAAATAAAATACCACAACAAAAATAACAACATTATCCACAATAATAAATTAAACAAAAACAGATACACAACATTACTTACCAACTCCATAACCTCCATTATCCAGAACAACTTATCCCATCTAAACAACATTCACAACTACTTCCAAAACCATTATGGATATAATCAGAACTAAAACACCCATAACAATAATCATTCAGAAGCAGGGATATATAAAATAAATTGACAAAACTGTTCCACACAATACATTGAGGAAACATGCAGAAATTTTAAAAATAACTTATCTATGAACACAAAAGGAACCTCATAAATAACAATTTAACAGATGCACTGGTCATACACAGAAATAAATTCGACTACAATTTTGATCTAAAAATATGCCACATTCATCAAAAGAGAAAGTAATTTACTCAGGAGAAAAGCTGTCATCAAATATTATCAAAATATCAATCCACACCCAGGTTTTTTTTTTCCAATTTTGCCTTTCCTGAAAGAATTACCACTTTCCCAAGCCAACATACATAGCAGCAAATATGTTGAAAAATCGAAAGAAAACAGTTAAATCCATCACTTCAACCTTTGAATGTGTACAGCACAAACTTCCATCTCATACCATAACAACATCATCAACATCCAAACTATATAAAAAAAAATATTTGAATCATACTCGCTCACTTTACTTCTTATCAGACTTTGAATTAGGACACATTGTGCCCTCCTCATGTTTTGCGTGACCTTTCAACCACCTGATGAACATCCATGAATATTCTCAAATTTATAAACCTGGATAAACCAATGACATCCTTGCCTCTGCATCTATAAATATGTGCAACATAATAAATTCTACATTGGCTTGATAAAATCTCTCAGAGAAGGAAACACTTTGGCTGAGTAAAGTTTTTTCTCTTGTCTTTTTTTTATTAATTTTTTCTCTTCTACAGATACACTCTATATGAGAATAATTACACATTGTCAATATGGAAAACAAAGAAACACACATGCATACTTATTTAGGAAATACAAATAATTACTGATACTCACTCATTTGCCACAGAAACAGAAAAAGAACTTTCTCAAAAACTGTATTGAGGAAAAAGTTATTCCTCAATGTTCACACAAACTCATCAAAACTTCACACCCAAATTCTTGAAATCCTCAACAGAGGAATTGAAAGAAAAAGAAGTTACACTTTTCCACAAAGCATACATAACAAGAAGTTACACTTTTCCACAAAGCATACATAACAAGAAGTTACACTTTTCCACAAAGCATACATAACAAGAAGTTACACTTTTCCACAAAGCATACATAACAAGAAGTTACACTTTTCCACAAAAGCATACATAACAAGAAGTTAACACTTTTCCACAAAACATACATAACAAGTTACACTTTTCCACAAAGCATACATAGCAAGAAGTGCTCTCCACAAACACAAACAGACTAAAGTTAGAAATTCAGCCAGCTATGACAACAAGAAGTAAATCCATATTTTTCAAAACAAGCTAAATATGTTGATTTGCAAAAGCAAATGATCCAAGGTTGGCAGAAAAAAACCTAATTACAAATCTATCTGAATTCAAACTATTGTACACATAACTAGTTGCCCTCAGATACCGTCAAAAACTTGACATCAGATTGTCAGAAAATGGCACCACAAATTTCACAATTAAAATCAACCGCCATGACAACGCTGATTTTGCCAAAGAATACATCATAGGTCTAATGAAAGTCATACTTAAAAAAACAAATGACATCTCATTTCCTCGCAGATGTGTGAAACCCATGAAGAATTAGCAAACAACAAGGAAAAGGGCGGTGAAATTGTGATCATGGATGAACACATCTATCAACAAAAAATGACAGACTTCATCAACGATGACAACATCTACAAAAAAGTAAATGAAAACAAAGTTACAAAAGAGACAAAAATTCATAAGTGACATCAAAAAATTACTAAAAATTGAAGATATATCCTGGTTAAAACATGGAACGTCATTCAAAAACACCCACACTATACGGACTGCCAAAAACATACAAACTGAACATACAAATGAAACCTATCATATCAGAGATAAGCAACACCCCACACAAACTAGCCTACACACTAATCAAAATCCTAACCCAACTCCTCGGCACAATTAGTCCCTCACACATAAAAAAAATATAGATGACCTCCTAAACAAATTAAATAACATAGATATCAAGAACAAATATATGGCCAGTTTAGACATAAAATCTCTATCAATGAACCTTCATACAGAGAATTACTTGAATCTATATAAACATGTCCAGCATAATAAATCTTATGTTGCCTTGATAAAGTCCCTCAGAGGACAAAACACTCAGCTAAGTACAATTTCTCCTCTTGTTTCTTTTTATTAACACACGCATACACACAAATACATGCACAAAAATACACAAGCCAAAATATTTGCAAAACCTGCACTTGTGACTCTATCAACACAAAGCTTGTCAAATGAATGTGCTTAACATGACAAAAGAAAATAAAAATAAAATCCAAGAACAAATAAACAAAGGCACCAACAAAAGAATAAGAAAGAAAAGATAAACACCCTATCTATGCAGATATAGAAAATGTTAAATATCCAAAACAATTAAGACAGGGCAAACCACTAAACAATGACTCTGTACAAAACAAAGAGACTTAGTTCCAATTACTACTCAAGTTACATGGGAATGCAATTGTCAGATGATATATATATATATACCTCAGATGAGATATATATATATATATATATATATAAGTTAAAGTATGATAAGCCTGCTATAAACCCTGAATCTTCAAAAACTAAAAACACCCGAAAATGTAGAAAAAGGAAGATAATTTGGTTTAACCCTCCTTATTGTAAGCTAACTAATATAAATATTGGTAGGTATTTTCTCAAATTAATTGATAAACATTTTAATAATAATAACAATCCCTTAAATAAAATTTTTAATAGATTCACCCTAAAAATTAGTTATTCTTGCACCTCTAATATAGATAATATAATTAATTCCCACAATAAACAAGTTTTAACGAACCTAAATAATACGGAAGCTAAATCCGGAATTGTCGACAAATGCAATTGTTATTCTGTGGATGCCTGCCCGGTGCAAGGCAAATGTAAATCCACTCATGTAATTTATGAAGCCCGCATTTCTCCATCTAATAACAAGGACAGTTACCGGAGCTATATTGGCATGTCCGCGGGCTCTTTCAAACAGAGGCTTTATAATCACAGGTACTCGTTTTCGAACCCTAAACAGAGATTCCAGACGGCACTGTCACGTAGGTTCTGGGAAATGAAGGAGGAGGGGCAGGACCCCATAATCAGCTGGAAATTAATAGGCTCAGCTTGTACTCCTAAAAGTTTTCGTGATAGGTGTCGTCTGTGTTTATTGGAGAAGATTCTGATTTTGAAGTATCCTCATCAGGACTTACTTTTGAACTTTAGAAGGGAATTTATAAACAAGTGCCGCCATAGGGCGGATTTTAAAATTTAACTTCTAATTTTTAATTTTTAAATTCTATATTTTTCTATAATTTTTTATTATTTTAAAAAATTTTTTAATTTTAATTTTAATTTTTTTTTTTTTTTTTTTTTTTTTATGTGTATGTTTGTGTGTGGATGTGCATATTTGTATATATGTATTTATGTATGTGGGCTATATGTTATTTTGGAAAAAAAATTTTTTTAGCTATGTAAATGCTCCTTTTCATAATATTCATTAATATGTATGTGTGAGTGCATAAAGAATATATATATATATATATATATATATATATATATATGTGTGTGTGTGTGCGTGTGTGTGTATATGTGTGCATGTATGTGTACACATGTATATTATGTCTATGTGTGTGCGTGTGTGTGTATATGTGTGCATGTATGTGTACACATGTATATTATGTCTATATGAATTTTTTGTATATAGGTGTGTACACACACATGCATATATATGTATATGTGTGTATGCGCATGTATATGTATATTAGTGTGTAATAAATTGAATGTATGTGTGTGTATGTGTATGTATATATGTATTCTTATTCGTTAAATGGTGTGTGTGTGTATATATATATATATATATATATATATATGTGTGTGTACTTCTATTGATATGTATATATAATAATTGTAATTTTTTTTTTTTTTTTTTTTTTTTTACCTAGTATTGTCTTTATTTAGTTTAATTTCAAATGACCTAATTTTTTTAAAAAAATAATTTTATTTCAAATCCTATATCTTTTTATTCCCTTTTATCAATAATTTATGCCTTTTTAAGTAAAGGCTTTTTTTAATACTTCAACGTTTTGGGGAAATTAGATTTTTGAATTTGTCCAGCGTCTGTAATATTTAAAAAAAATTTTTTTCTTTAGTTTCTTTCTTTTTCCCTCCCTTCCTTCTTTTATCTCTCTTACCAACTTTTTTCCGTGTTGCTTTAAATGATTCAACACGGGGTCTGTTAATTTTTAGTTACATTCTCCCCTTTTTTTTGCAAACCCAGACGATGTCAATTTTTTTTCTTTTCTTATTTATTTGATTTTATTCTATCCTTTTCTTTTTCTTTTTCCTTTTCTTTTTCTTTCCCTTTATTTTTATTTTTATTTTATTTTTTTTATTTTATTATTATTTATTTTTTAATTTCTTTGCAATCTATTTAAAAAGGAAAAGTAGACTAATTTTTCTCCAGTTTCTGAAAGGTTTTTTTCTGTTGCTGAGGTGATGTGTCGCTCCCCGTGGGGATCGTCATATCGAAATGGCCATTCAACATCTTTGAATTAATCCTTTTTTAATATATATATATATATATATATATATATATATATATATATATATATATATACTAGCAGTATAGCCTGGCATTGCTCGGGTGTAATGAAAACTTTAAAACTAATCCATGGTTCTGGAGCTCAGACTCTTTGGACGTTGGCATGAAAGACTAAAAAGCAATAGTTGTTTCCAGTTAAAGCGAAACCGTAGACTGAAAGTTAAAGCGAAACTGTAGACTGAAAGAAAAATGAATGGATGTAAGTCAAATTTTGATTTCCTGGTATCGATATCAAATTTTCTGCACTATTCTAAGAACTGCAACCTTGAAACTTCTGAATATTGTTTCTTATGTCTTTGTCTATGAGTGTATCAAATTTGATTAAAATCGGACCATTCCTTCTATAACCCGATTTTTTCGATTATTGATTTTCAGTATTTATAGGGGGTACCTCAACACAAAACCTAGCTAAGAACACTTGCAGACACTTATAGTACAACTGTGTAAATTTTCAAGAAAATCGGTTCAGCCGTTTCAAAGTCTAGGTAACGGACACACACAGACACACACACAGTTCCATTTATAAAAAGTTTATATATATATACACACACATATATATATATACACACACATTTATAAAAAAGTTTATATATATATACACACACATATATAAACTTTTTTATAAATGGATATCACCCTTAATTTAAATAATGGATCCTACCAACCCTTTCTCAAAGAAAATAATTCTCCCACTTATATTAATATTTTATCCAACCACCCCGAAAATATTATAAAACAGATACCCAATATAGTAAATAATAGGATTAACCAATTATCATTAAAACTTTCAACACAAGCAAAGATATTTACAATAAGGCTCTTCAAAAAAGCGGATTTAAGAACAAATTAACGTATATTAAACCTACAATAGACCCCGAATCATCAAAAACTAAAAATAAAAGAATCTGTAGAAAAAGGAAGATAATTTGGTTTAACCCTCCTTATTGTAAACTAACTAATATCAATATTGGTTAATTTTTTCTCAAATTAGTAGACAAACATTTTAATAACAATAATCCTTTACAGAAAATTTTTAATAGGTACACTCTAAAAATCAGCTATTCTTGTACCTCAAATATAGACAATATCATAAATTCCCATAATAGACATATTCTAATGAATTTACGTAATACTGACTCTGGGTCTGGAATTTTGAATGATTGCAGTTGTAGCTCTGTGGACACCTGCCCGGTGGAGGGCAAATGTAAATCCACCCAGGTAATTTATGAAGCCCACATTTCTCCATCAAACAACAAAAATAATTACCGAACTTATATTAGTATGTTCGCAGGACCTTTTAAGCAAAGATTTTACAACCACAGGTATTCATTTTCAAACCCAGGTCAAAAATACCAGACAGTCCTTTCACGGAGATTCTGGAAAATGAAGGAAGAAGGGCTGGACCCTGTAATTAGCTGGAAACTAATAGGTTCAGCCCGTATTCCGAGGAATTCCATGATAGGTGCTGTCTGTGTCTGCGAGAAAAAATTATAATATTAAAGTACCCTTACTAGCACCTAATCCTGAATTTTAGAAAGGGATTCATTAGTAAATGCCGTCATAAAGCGTGTTTTGTGAACACTTAAATTTTAAATTCTCTATTAAATTTTCCATTTCTTCACTTACAACTCTATCTAAAAGTTAAAATCTAAAATTAGACATGATTTACTTCCAAATATTTTTTGTGATGTAAATTTCTCAAATCTTAACCGTCATTTTCTATTTCATTTTTTATTTCTTTTTTATTTTTATTTTTTATTCTCTCTTTTTATTCTTATTTTTATTTCCATGTTGAAATATGTACTGTTGCTGAGGAGATGTGAAATCTCTCTTAGGAATTTCATGTTGAAATGTTCATTCAGCATTTTTGAATATTGAAAATTTATTAGCTCTGTAATTTTAATTACATTGAGCTCTCCTCCTGTATCATTTTTTTAATATTAAAATTTAATATTAATTCAGATCAGGTTTTTGGGATTTACCTTCCTACTTTTCCGTTTGGATTAAAGTATTTTAATAAAAAAAAGCATATATATATATATATATATATATATATATATATATATATATACATTTGTGTGTGTGTGTGTGTGTGTGGTCTGCCCCAACTTCTTCGGTCTTCAAACTGCCCAATTTGAGGCTGGATTGATAGATCGATCACCTCGAACCACACCCATTCTTATCCCACATTCTGTTATGATTTGATCCTAAGATAGGTGAAGCCCAATAACCTTCAGGAACTGCTGCAAATGAATTCATTTGGGCTGGGAAAGTCACAAGAAGAAAAAAATATCTTTATAAAAAAAATATATTTTTGATTCTTGGTACAGGCTTATTCATTCCAAGAGTTGAATTCTATCTACTTCATGCAGACAGCTTTCTTCCCAACCCACGTCTAAAGTTGAAATGTAGCACTTCAGCTGGTTCTGTTAAGTTTGGCACAGGGTTCAAGTTTAAGTTCTTTTTAGGCAGACAGTCACGTGATGTCAGACAGTGAGGTCTCTCGTCTCAACTGCAAATCTCTTTGGCCAAAACTGCACCACAACTCCTTTTGGCTGCTTTGGGTCCTTGCTTATATGGATTTCCACTCAAGACTGGAGTGGAGTATGACTGATCTTGGGAAATTGGTGAACTACTTAATTTCAATAAAGGTCTCTTTGTCCTCTGGCTTTCAAAGATTAATTACTTTTTCAATTTGAGGTTTTTCCTTTCTGTGAGCATCAAAGGCATCAATCCGCCTAAATCAACTCCTTCCTTTCATCAGTGATACCTCACTCTAATGTCCTTTAAAGGCATGTACAAATTCTCTACCATCCTTAGCTTTCCACCTCCACTCACTACCAACCAGTCCCCCTTCAACTGATTTGATTTATCAGGTTGCACTTACTTGCGGTCATTAATTAAATTCTTATTATTTCAAAATTTCTCCTATGCAAGGAAATCTCTGGTCCCCAGTCAGAAACTTGCCAGATTCTCTCTCAATTTCTTATTAGGGCCATTTACTACTCAACCCACCAAGAAATCCTTATTTCTGACCCTGTTTATAGTGCTGTCTCATCCATTGTCAGCTTTGGCTGGTCACCAAGAAATTTTTATTATTTCAACTTTTTACTTGTATAAAATATCTTTATCTGGCCCTGTGTTTTGATAACTTGTACCAAAAGACATAGTTGTTAATCAGTGGTTTATATTTGCCACTGGGCCTCTTTTGCACTCTACCCCCCCCCTCTGTGAGAACTTACTTTAGGGTTTTGAGATTTTGCTTCTTTTTTCTAACAAAGCAGAAAAAATAGTCTTCATTTAGTTTATCTTTCTTTATATTTTTTAACCCTTTAACACCAAATAATGTTTTTTATATATATATATATATATATATATATATCTATATATATATATATATCCAAATGAATAAGAATAAAGAAAATAATTGCAACATTCAAAACATGAATTTAAAACAGTGCTCAATATCAAAATTGAGCAATGAATATTTATTAATTATTATGTTAGAACATGTCAGAACTACAAACTACTACAAAATTGTACATTTTATTTTGACATTGAAAGAACAATGTCTCATCAGGTTTTTATTTAAAAAGATTTTTCTTTTAAGAACATTTCCCTTTATTTTTGGATTCTCTCCTCCCTCCCATATGAAGTAAAAAGATATTTAAAAAAAGAAAGAAAGAGGGAAGAAAAGATCAGAAAAGAAGATGAGAAATCAAGAAAAGAAAAAGAGAGGAAAAAGAAAGATACAGAAGAAATAGAAAGTGAAGAGGAAAATAAGCAAGAAAATGTAGAGAGGGAAGAGCCAATGGAAAAAAGAAAGAAATTTTAAATTTTGGCTAGAAATGAATTGCAGGCAGACATTGACATCGGTTACAATGTTTCAGCTCAAATCTTTTGGCATTTTTAAAAAAATGATGAAATCATATACACAGACAGAAAAAATTATTAAGAAGAAAGGAGACATGACATCCCCCCCTCACTGGAGATAACACCAAGGACCATGATAGAGGAGGGAAACTTCATATGCTTCACAACAGGATGTCATTGCAGATCTACCTGTTATTCTGCCTGTTGCTCGTCTGGTCCTGGATGAAATTCTTTTCATCGTGAAGAACCTCAGCATTCTTTCAAAAGGGCCTGAGAATGACCGTTGAGATCTGCCAGGAGGTGCTGAGGAGCGTGGTGAAGCCCTAGATGAATGAGCTCGCTGTTGGATGCCCCTATGTCTTCCAGCAGGACTCTACTCCTGCACACAAGGCCAAGACAACCTAGGCATGGCTGCTCAACAATGTTTCTCACCACCGGTTGCCGGACTTGTGGCCGCTCTCCTCACCCAACTGCAACCCCCTTGACTATTTCTTCTAGGAGCGTGATTGAGGCTAAGACTGACAAGCACACCTACAACACTGTTGATTCTCTGAAAGCTGCCATCATGGAGGTATTCATCGCTGTGGACAAGAACATGGTCATCAAAATGTGGGACTCATTTCGCGCTCGCTTTGAGATAGTCATTGCTGCTGGCAGTAGTTACATTAAAAAATAATATAATATGTAACTTTAACTGTTGCTAAATAAACTGTCGAGTCTCTGCATATACAACTTTTGTTTTTATTGCCTATTTCATTTTCTTTTTGTCAAGTGTCAACACCCTATATATATATATATATATATATATATATACAGTCATCCACAGACAGATCTGTTTCGCTGTATCCCAGCTCATCAGTACAGTTAGACATTTGATTGCTTTTACCCAGGATTGAAACCCGACCGAATCGGCGTCAGTTGGCGATTCTACATCTGAGCTATGGGTGCTCGGTAGAAGGAGGCAGACTTTTAGTGTGTGATATACCATGTATTTTTACTCCAGTAGCTAGTGTTCTAATTCATTACTGAATGAACGATGGATAGATATGTAAGGCATATGCTGTGATTAATTACACAAAATAGGCAGCTGGTCAACATTACATGTTGGTGCTGAAATGTTCTTGCACTAAGTAAGAACCCCTTTAAAAAAAATTCACACAATAAGAAAAAAAACTCCCAAAAGCCAGATAATAGAGATAGTGGGAAGCAAATACCTGATTCCTCCTCTACTTTTATAAGAGTCAGATCAGGATAAAAATGAGATACTGTTGCCATATTTGAAAAGAAGCTACCCAGACCTCACTTTCCACTCCAGTCTTGATAGAGTTCAGAGGTGTCTCTGGGCCTTGTTAGAAAAGAATTATTTTCTATACTACAATCTCTCTCTCTCTCTCTCTCTCTCTCTCTTACTCTCAGGCAGGATGTAGGGAGTCGCCAACTACTCTGTCACTATTACCATGGAAAGTTCTCAGATGAACTGCATTTCTTGATTCTATCAGGTCTGACCTTCATGATTAGGATCCATCATATCACTTACATAGTACCAAATCACCCACACTCCCACTGGCAAGAAGTAAAGTTCCAGTCAAACAGCTTCTTCTCATGAACAACTGGCCTATGGAACAGACTCCCAAGAGGATGTTCCCTGATCACTACAATCTTGAGCTGTTCAACTCAAGAGTCAACTGTAATCTTCCCCTCCTATCCATATATACTATCTCTTGATGTAACCCCCAACCTCAGGTGGCCCCCAGACCTTGTATAGGGTGAACCATACTGTTAAAAACAAACAAACAAAATAAACGCGCATTCCTTAGTCACTTTAAAAATATTCTTCAAATATCACCAACAATAAAGGTTTTATTGTACTAAATTCATGTTATAAATAAAGTCTGTCTATTTGTCATTTCATTTTATTTTATTTTTTATTTAATAAAAATTCATAGATTTAAAAAAATATTTGACTTTTTATAAGATTTTAAAATTTACCATATTCAAATGAGTTTCTATAATTTGATTATTTTTTAAATACTCTTTCAACATATCTGTTTATTATTCTGCAAGCCCCTTAAATAGCACTTTAGTTAATATATGTAATTCACTAATCATTAACAAAATGCATTGATATATGCTTAATAATGAAGGAAATTTCTTCTTTTAAAATACTGGAAAAACAAACTGTTAAATTATTTTTTTAACTTTTAGAAAAATAAATAAATAAAGACAGAGAAAGAGAGAAAGAATTTTTTTTTCTGTCACAGAATTTTTGTCTTTCCATTTTCATTGCAGCTTTTCCTGTTTTGATTTTTCTGAACATTTGTTATTGGTCCAAGTTGTGACATCTAAATCCCAAGGAGAAAACAAAATAGAGAAAAATACTTATCTTTTGAAAAACAGAAAGAAAAATTATAATAGTTCTTTTAAATAAATCCATAGGGAAATTCAAAAAGTTATTTTCTATCTTCCCAACCACAAACCTTTTCACTGCATACTATTTTTTTATCTTTAATCTTTTGTGATGTACGTTCATGATGTAATACAGATAAGTTTAAAAAAATACTTGTGTGTGCTATATAGTATGGACACACAGAAATTGTAAATATGCACTTGTTTGTTATGTAAATAAAAAAGAATTATTTACTCCATGTCTTCATATTTATAGGATGTGCATTGTGGTGTAATGAATATCAGCTTGGAATGAGAAATCAGAGAGCAGAGTTCAAATTCCAGTCAAATTCCTTTCATTCACTTATGCACGTATTTGTGAAAGATACATCCCTCCAGCTAGAAGCATGTATCACGTATGGCAATTAGCTGACTGAGTTATATATATATATATATATATATATATATATATATATATATATATTATAATAAAAAAATTACTTAGTTTTTGGTCATAATTAAAATTAGACCAGTACACAGTTGTATTAAAAAGTGTTCAATAGAATTATATTGTAGAACTTTTGAATATTTTTCCTTTGTAAACGAATTATTACGTGACCTATGTTTCTCCCAAATGTGGTGCCTTCAGGCAATTTGCAGTAACTGATTTTACTGGGTTTTTTTAAGAAAACTCATGTAACAGGGATTTTATGACTAAGTGGAAAGTGTAATACCATAAAATACCTAGGGTCATACAACCATGGACGAGAACGTTAACTTCTAATTTTGAAAATTGCGTGTTCAAACAAATCCCCATTATATGAGCATTCTTAAAAAAAAAAAAAACGGTAAAAAAATTTGTTATTGCAAATCACCTAAAGATACCACGGTAGAGAAACCTAGGTTATATAATAACTCATTAGATGCGGCCAAGAGGGAGATTTAATTAATTTTTTATAAACTTTTTCCAACATTCTAACATTTTTGTGTTTTGTTTTCCTGTTCAGTGTTATATATATATATATATATATATATATATATATATATCGAGAGAGAGAGAGAGAGAGAGAGAGCAAAAGAAGCATATTTGCCAGTATATAAAAATGTTTTTTATTTATATATCTATAAATTCCTTAAAATACTTAAATATTTTCATGTATTTTTATATATAAATAAACACTTATTTCACATGGAATACATTTTTATCCAATTGTGTAAGTTTGGCAATATAAGTTCTGGTTAGAATTTAAATGAGTGACCATTTCAAGCATTGCTATAAATACTTTATCTGCCTCAAGAAAGGATAATAATGAATTTTATTTGATTTCATCACAAGAATAGTTATTGTTTGATTAGTCATGAATTACAAGTTAACCATCAATTTTCCAGCAATATCTATTAATCCATGCATCATTAATGAGCTATATTGTTTCATTTATACACTGTACTATTTGTACTAATTTATTTTAGCCTTTTAATTATTTTACTATATTTAATAATATTTTATATTTAATAATATTTAATAATATTTATTTTATATTTAATAATATTTTATAAGCTCCTAACAGTTGATGCTGTAGAAAATTGAGGGATAAATAATTAGTTGGTCAGATATTTATGTGACTTCTTTTGGTCTGACAAACTGGTTACCGTTAATCTGACATGATTCTAGATCCAGAGTTTTCAGGATGAGGTCAGGTTAATTGGGTTGTGTACTTGTATTAAAATGAAAAATAGAAAGAAATTATTATTTGTTGTAAATTTGTATTTCCTTTTCACCAATTATGCATGCATCAAGTAATTGGCTTCAATTCCAGTTTTTTAACTGTTGCAAAAAAATTATGTTGACAGAAATGATTAATAATAAAAGTATCTTTCTTAGTTGCATCACTTTCTCCAACTTTCTCTCTCTCTCCCTCACTCTCTGACTTTATGTGCTATATGTCATCCTGGCTCTCTATAGCTTCTTGTCTTTTATTTCACCTCGACAATCCCCTTTTTCTTTGTGGTACTATAGTTCTTTCATCCATTTAATCAAACTTCTTACTTTCATTTGATATGCCCTGTGAATGTTAAATTCTTCAAGCTTTCTTTTTTCATGTATCTCACAAATGTCTCTTTCTGGTTGTTAATTACAGTAATGGTTTGCAAAATTTGCTTACTAATTATTATTCCAGACATGATTTCTTCTTCCCACAAAAAAGCAAGTAAGGGACAAATTCATGTGCAAGTTAATTTTTTAAAAAATGTAATATAAAATGCAAAAAAATTGAAAATACATGTAATACAATGCAGTCTAATTTGATTAAAATCTTTTATGGAGATCATTTATATTAGTACAAATTGTTATAAAAAGAGAATGCATGAAAGCAAAATTATACAGGGAAATTTAATTTTCTATGTCTATATTTAAATATTTGGTTTTACTGAATGTATCAGTTCAGCAGCTAAGGGACTCAAAAGACACATGACAGATTGAGCAGATGTTTTTCTCACAGTAGGTTGCCATTACTTTCTGCAGTAGACTTGTTGCCAACCAAGGCTATTTAATCCAATCTGTCCTGTTATTTGACCCATAGCTGGAGAGAAGAGGTGGATTAATACCTTTCCCAAGAGTATTTGCGAATAAGTGAATGCAATGAATGTTAACTTATATAAGAAAAATACATCATATTAAAAGTTTACAATTAACCACAACAATGATAAACTACTACAATATAGAAAAACAACTATCTTTAAAATGTATCAATAAATGAGAAATTATTTTCATTATTTATATGATTGCGTACAGTAAAATCTAATTCTTTAAACATTATGCATTGAATACAAGAAGCAGTAAATGTTTTGAAAGTTTTTCTTTTTATACTCTTGACATTAATACTTGTACTTTTATAATTCGTTATGTGACTTATAATTTTCTTTAATTTTAAATTTTTATTTTATTTATTTTTCAGGTGAGTTCTTTTCCTTATTGTTTCTAAGGTAAGAAAGATTTTAAATTTCTCAATAGTTGAATAAATTTATGATTCATGAAATAAAATAGATAAATGTATTGCATAATCTGGTTTTCCTTTGATAGTGATGGTCAAATGAAACAGAAATCTGCTCCTTGCAAATATTTTATTATTTTTGAGAAAAATAACAGAAAATGCATCCTTGTAAACTTTTGATGCTATAGAATAAATTTATTTTAATTGTTACATTCTTAAAAGTATAAACCATTAAAGTTTCAGTAAAGGATCAAGAATAAAATTCATTTATCGCAATGTGGCTTCCCTGTGTCTTTTCTACAAATACTTTCATGGCTTCTGCTCCGATGAACTTAGCTCACTGTATATGAATTTACTTGAACCACAAGATTAGCAACTAGGTCCCACCCTTTTACTGTAAAATCAATAAATTGTAAATGCAAATCCTACTTAAGCAGCTTCTTTTCTCGCACTTCCCACCTGTGGAATTCCCTTTCATTCACTTGCTTTCCCGACAGCTACAATCTTCAAGAATTTAAATGTAAAGTTAATAGTCATCTCCTATCTCACTAACTTGCATCCTCTCTCTCATGCTCCTTTCTCCATCCACTCCACTCTCATCAGTATTCTCATCCTTCTCTTACCCTCTTCCTGACACCCCCTGTAACCTGTCACTCTTTCTCATAACTTTCCTCCTATGTAACCCCCTGCACAACAATGGCAGCAAAATGTCCTGCTTGGGGCAACACAATTATAAAAAATAAAATTGCAAACTGCTTTTATGTCCAATTCTTTTCTTAAATATTTGAACTAGGATTTTCAAAGAAAATGATACATTTCTGTAAAAAATAGATTTCTTATTAATTTTTAGATTTTAAAGTAAAAAAAAATGTTAAAAAGAATGTATCAGTTATATTTTTTAAAGCTAAGCAGTTAAGAACAAGTAAATATTTTGAATATAGTTTATATCCTGATCAATAAGAAAGTGATCAATATATACATAATAGAATTTTGCCTTGAATTTATTGTTTTTAATCATTCAAAACTCTTTGTATTATTTATAAAACCTTTTGAATGAAAGTGAAGATAACCTATTGGATTTATTGTTGCTGATGTATTCATTTCAGTCAGAGTATCACTGTTTTTATTTTCATTGGTTCAAGGTTCAGATGTCCTAAGGAACACTTTCTGACTGCGAACCACTGTACAAAAAGCAATTATTATTATTACTTATTAGTTACATGAATAAGCTGATTGAGAAATGCTTGCTCAAGATCTGTGAATTGGGGAAAAAGACACCAAAATTATTTAATCTTTCCATAAAAAACAAAAATTCCCTTTTATATTTTTTTCTATTTATTTTAAGAATAAAATATTTACATTGTAATGAAGTCTTTTTATTACTTGTTCTGTTTTACAAATTTTTGCCAGAACAATTCATTTTAGATAAAATTATGGATATTCAATTCTGATATATTCTTTTTTAAGTTTATTTAATAGTTTTCAGTATATAATTTACTTTATAATTCATCTTAAGATCCAAGAAGTTATTTGAATTTCACGTTAGATGACATATTAAAACCTCAGACTAAATAATTGAAGTATAATTTTTTAATATCTTTTGTTCAAGTAAAATAAATAATTTTATAAATATTCTTTTCAAGATTTAGTTGATTAATTTATTGATTCTTTGTAAAAACTGAAGTTAAAAACTATTGAAAAAAAAAATCATACATAAGTTGTAAACATTGACTAGTCAGTGTAAGGGAGATAATTCATAATAAATGTTTTTGTTTATTTTTATACACTCCCTTATATTTTAAATTTTATTGTTTTATTTCAAAGGTTTTAAGAATTATCATTATTCATTAATTTATATATAACTATTCTTACAAATATTTTAAAAAAATTTTATATGACCTTATTAAATATATAGTAATTAACTTCAAACAATAAAATTATAGTATGGTCTTTATCTCATTCAACGTTAATCCAGATCATTTTTTTAATTACATGCCAAAAATATGAGGTGTATTAATGTGACATGGTTTACCTAAATCTGCTCGTTTACTTAAACTTGTCACTAGCCAATAACTGCTATATTGCTCTACTTTGTAACCATTTTTATCCATTTTATATGATACTAGGCACCTATCTTATGATTTTCTGGTAGATCACAGTGTATAATTTTTCAGTTGCTTTTTTAAATTTGCATTTAATATGTTGCTCTAATTCTATTAATAAATTGTTGAAAGACTAGCCAATTTTCTTCTTTTTTTTGTAAATGTAAGAAAATTATACTTACTGCTACATTATCTATCTATCTATCTATCTATCTATCTATCTATCTATATTAATGACTATAAATTAGATAAAAACAGACATATAATACCATCTACTAACTTCTTAACATTTTACTATCCAAAATCATTTATCCAATCTTAGTATATAGCAAAATAATTACAACCACACCCATGGATATGACCAGAACCAAAAACACTCATAACAATAATAATTCTGAAGCAGGTATATGTAAAATAAGCTGTTACAACTGCTTCTTACAATATATTGGAGAAACTAGCAGAAATTTAAAATAATATATTTATGAGCACAAAAAAGATCTTTTACATCTTAGAAATAAGTTAAATCATGACTTCAGTGTAAAAAATGTCAAACTTATTAAAAGAGAAAGTAACTTACTTAGACAGAAAATTCTTGAGAGTGCCACTATTGAATGTAAATGTAAATTTGCGCCCCAGATGTTTTCGAATATCTTCTTTCTTGAAAGACATACACTTTTCCCAAGCCAACATACATGACCTTCATTTTTTTTAAATTAAAAGAAAGTGGTTAAATTAAAAACCTTCTATTATTTAAAAGAAATGAATAAATTAATATTTTATCAAATTAAAATAAAATAATAAATGATAATTATATTACAAATTTACAAAACAAAAATTCAGCAATAATAACATTTACTCACTTTTGTTCATGAGGCATTAAATTACATTACTTAGTACCTTCCTTAGCTCCACAGTTCCCTATGAGTTTCAAAGTTAGCCAAAGGAATATTTATGAGCATTCTTAAATTTTAAAATATTGAAAATATAAAAACATTTTTATTTCTATTAATAAATACTTGTTGCAAAATAAAATCCTTACATTTGCCTTGACAAAATCTATCAAAGGATAAAACTCATCAGTAAAGAAAATTTTTCTTTTTCTGTATACACACACACACACACACACACACATATATATATATATATATATATATATATATATATATTGTGTGTGTATCAAAAAATATTTTCAAAAACTTTAAGGGCTGTTCCTAAATCCTTTGGATTTTTATCTGTGGGGCCACCTAAGTCAATTTGTTTATGCAGTAGACATTAATAATGTAAAGATGCTTCATGAACATGTCATGGAGGCTTGCAAAACCAATGAACACTGTGTGAGTATTTGAAAGAGTCCCCAGTCAATGATCCAATAAGTGCAAGCAGGAGGATATTTAGAATATTGATTATGAGTTGCTGTGTTGTACAACAATAGGTGTTTTACTTTGTTTTGGTGTCAAGAACTCGACTCCTAAGTTTGTAAAAGTATTTTTTGATTGTACACTTCTTTATTTATTTATTTATTTATTTATTTTTTCAATTGGAGTAGATAGACTAAACTATCGCCCGGTTCACACTCCACCCATGTCTATTGAACAGGTGTAGAGGCTCATCCCTTGTTCCCTGTTTAGGATGTGGTTTCCGGCTTTCTTTTTTCCAATCTTTTCACTCTTATGTAGCCCCCTGCACATCAGTGGCGTTACTGCCTTGCTCGGGGTGATATGATTAAAAAAAAAAAACATCTAACAACATCTATTGTAAACTTTAAACTAATGAAGGATTTGTAAACTTATGTTTATATGGATTTTTTTGCTTGTTTTGGTGCAAGGAAACTACCCTTAATGTTTATAAAAGCATTTTTGATACATCATATATATATATATATATAGAGAGAGAGAGAGAGAGTTAGTGTATTGAGGCTGCAGATAATTAGCTAAACATAAATTGTTAAATATAACAGACAATGAATTTACATACCTGTTCAGAGATTATATCTCTGATACTAATAATAAACCCACTACATATATTGGTTTTACTCCAACCATGCTCTCTTGTAGACTTACTTGTCACCTTTCTGATAATTGAACTATGATTATCAATAACATTTCTTAGAAAAACATAGCAATGTTTATAATATTACACAGATTTTAGCCAATAACACTATAATACACATACACACAGTAAAAAGAACTTTCAGATATTGGAGGCCATCTACATTAAATCAAAGCAATCCACAATCAATAAAATCGCATTTCTATCTAGTCATAGCACATTACATTGCATTTAGACATATGGTTATGTTGTTAATATTTCGTTTTTTCACATGGTGTGACATCGTAGAACTGCATTACTAATTTACAAACTGTGTCTGCTATCCGGTGACTGTTATTGTCGCATAGCAAACTTTTTATGTTAACACAAAAAAATATCATCTTTTATCATGGATGTATTTATGTTAATGTCCCTGAAACCAATCTAAATATGGCTCATGTGAGCCGAAAGCTTAGAACCAGCATAATAAAACAATATCAAAATGTTGGACAATTTTTGTCTTTATTTTCACTAGGAATTAAAGCCAAAATACAATGTTTACAGTGGCTCATGATTAAGCATAATAGACATTCATTGTCTGTTATATTTAACAATATATGTTTAGAAAATTATCTACTGCCTTAATACACTAAATTGAAGTTACAAGATGCCACAGCATTAAATGATTCCAACACCAAGAAATTTTAATGGAATCTCATTAAATGACAAATAAACACTACCAAATGGACATTACAACTAATCAACAATGAAATTGTACATATTAAAGGAATCTTGCAATCTTCTACCACAACTGAAAAATTCAAGGAAATATTGGATTTATTATATAATAAACAAAAATGAATCCCATAAATAAGTTAAGCAAGTTATATAAAGGAAAAATACTTTTACCAAACATCAATGACAACTTCATTAACCTATCAGATTATCAACTCACTCCAGATGAAATAGAATCCCTTAATCTCGGTTCAAATTTTCATGTTGTACAGAAACTTAATTCAATGTTTAAAAAAATGCAAATTGAAGCTTTATACCAACAAATATTTCTACTGGAACAAGACCACCATATTACCATATTACTACACAGGTAATCTTAAAAGAATTACTCAAAACTGAATCAATCAAATACCATTACCATAAAAATCCTAATGATATTATAAATGCACCTCTAATAAAATCAGCCACACATCTAAAAAATAACAAAAGTATTTTTATCTAACATGCTGATAAAACCAATACATTTGTTATTTTAAACAAATATGAATATCACTCCAAATTACAGGCCATTTTGGATGATCACAATAAATTTCAAAAGCTAACTAATAATACCACCTCTTAAAAAACATATCAATAAACTTATTACTGCTAGTAATGCTGAAACAGGATTCTATAAATTTCAAAAGATTATAGGTGACTATCAGCTTGGCTACCTTTATGAAAATGTAAAAATCCATAAAAAAGATCATCCTCTCCAACCTATCATTTCACAAATACCCACATCAATATATAACCTTTCCAAAACCCTTAACAAATTGATTACTCCCTACCTTCCAAGTGAATATGGTGTTAACTCTACAAATGAACTTGTACAAATCCTCCATTCTGTAAAGCTAAACAACGAAATAATCGCATCTTTGGATGTAAAAACTTATTCACTTATGATCCCATCCATGAAACGATTGACATCATTAACTGTGATGTATACAATCATACTACTCTCCCACCAATCAATATTAAACTCACTATTTTTTACAAAATTAATAGCATGCACCACTCTAGTACCTTTTCATGACCTCCTAGGTAATATTTATACTCAAATAGATGGTATTGCAATGGGATCTCATTTAGGTCCCCTCTTTTCTAATTATTATATGGCACATTTAGAAAATAAAATACTTAATGAAACTAATAAACCCCCTATATATTTAAGATGCATAGGTGACATTTTCATTTTAGCTAAAAATATTGATCAAATTACACAACTTAAAAACAAATTTGAAAGTCACTCTGCCCTCAGATTTATGTTAGAACTTAATATTGATAATACAATTCCTTTCTTTGATATATTTATTGATTCCAGCATACATAGATTTACTACTTCTCCATATATAGGAAACCAACTAGCATAAACTCATGTCTTCTTAATTATAATAGTAAATGTTCCCAACGATATAAGTTAACTGTTATAAAAAAACACACACAAATGATATCTTCTTCCAAAGCCATATTCTATAAAGAATTACACAACATTAAACAAACACTTCTTAACAATGAATTTCTTAACTCCATCATTGATCAACAAATTAAAATGTATCTCAATAAACTTAATAATACCTCTAACAAGATTGATAATATTAATAATAATAGCATACATCAAAATAAACATAACACTATTAACTTATACTATTACAACCAAATGCATCATAATTACAAACATGATGAAACAACACTCAAAAACATAATCAGTAGAAATGTTAAACCAATTAATAATAATCAAATTAAGCTCATCATATATTATAAAAAATTTAAAACAATTGACCACATAGTCTCTAATAACCCTACAACCACACAACTAAATCCTCTACAGAAAACCAATGTAGTGCATCAATTTACATGCCCATTCAGAGATTGTATCTTTGATACTAATAATAAATCCACTACATATATTAGTTTTACTACAACCATGCTCTCCCATAGACTTACCTCTCACCTTTCTGATCATAGTTCAGTTAAACAACATTTTTTAGAAAAACATAGCCATGTATGTAATATTAGACAGATTTTAGCCAATAACACAATAATACTCACACATACACACAGTAAAAAGTACCTTCAGATATTGGGAGGCCATCTACATTAAATCAAAGCAACCCAAACAAAAGAAAATCACATTTCAATCTTGTCACAATGCATTACATTACATTTAGGCATATGGTTCTGTTGTTAACATTTCGGTCTCTCACATGGTAGGACATCATAGAACCGCATTACTAATTTACAACCTGCGTCTGCTAATCAATGACTGTTATCGTCGCATAGCAATGTTTTATGTTAACACAAAAAAATATCATCTTTGATGTTGGATGTCTTTATTTTAATGTCCCACAAACCACTTTGAAGATCAGTCATATGAGCT
Organism: Ascarosepion bandense; assembly: GCA_037127315.1. NCBI lineage: Eukaryota > Metazoa > Mollusca > Cephalopoda > Sepiida > Sepiidae > Ascarosepion > Ascarosepion bandense. Next base: position 8,407,064 of record JBBBDQ010000651.1, on the reverse strand, counting down.
GAAAGTTAATTCATTACTTGTTGTGTTATTCCATTGTTGATTAGAACCAGCATAATAAAACAATACAATTGTTGGACAATTTTTATTTTTATTTCCACCAGAAATTAAAGCCAAAATACAATGTTTAGAATGCCTTATGATTCAGCATAATAGACATTCATTGTCTGTTATATTTAACAATATATATATATATATATATATATATAAGGAGTGAAGAAATAATTTCTCATATCATGTTAAATAAGATTCTTTTTAATTCTTTTATATTTGAATATTTTACTGTTTTGTCATTTCAAAAACTTAAAATTTTCTATTTTAGAAAAAAGTATTTTTGTCATATATATTTGATTGTTTTTAGAGTGTACATGCCTCCTTGTAGATGAAAAATATAACAAAATATTTCACAGCAAGCACAATATTCATATTTAAATTGTGTGAGTTAATCAGAATCACAAATTTTGTAACCCATCTGGGTCGTAGGAGCACTACACATACTGCAGATGCTGTAGAAGTGGTGTGTCTTAGGTAAGATAGCCTGAGCAAGTCTAACCCTCTCCAGGCTGGTTTGCATTTAGAGGTTTTCTTCTTCTAGACTAGTTGCCAACCAAAGCTATAAGAGCTAGTCTGATCTGTTATTTACTCAGAGCTGGAGGAGCGAGAAGAGATGGATTCATGCCTTTCCAAAAGATATCAGTACATAAGTGAATGCAATCAACCTAACTGGATTTTGCACACAGCTCTCTGATTCTTTAATCCTAGCCACTGTCTATTAGTTCACTGGGCCCCCAAATCAGTACTTTGTTTTTAAAATTCATCTTTATGATTTTATAAGAAACAAGAAGAAAATTGATTCTAATCTATATATCTCTGGAAAATGGATCTTTTGTAACATCACTAGTACATGGTAATATTAACATTTATTTTCAGGAGATTGTTTAACATCATGAATGCTCTTATTCTCTCTTTGGTATATTGAGATTCAGTAAATGATACACTTATTTTATCCACTGATTCATAAGATACAGTAAAAAATATAAATTTATTTGCCCTATATTTAACACATATACAATGCTTGGAAACAATACAGTATATAGATGCTGATATACTATAAATTATTCATATTCATTTTGCTCTGGATATTAATTGGCTTGCCCTAATTTGTTAATTCATTACTTGTTGTGTTATTCCATTATATCTAACCATAGAAAACTTAAGAGCTGAGTATTTTGCTATTCCTTTTAATGGTATTGGCCTGCTTCAATTACAATGAATGCGACAAAACTTTGAAAATGAAAACAATAAAAACATTGCTATAAATGTCTTTTATTTAATGAAAGATTGGAGAATTTATTTAGTTATAGCTCTTTAACTTATTGGATATTGTTTTAATTATATATTTATTGTTTTCCTAGTTTGATAAAAAAAATTTAAATACTCCAAATTAATTGTTATATGCATTAAGTTCAGATATAGATATATTAATATTTGATGTTTAGAATAGATGGTTTGAACGATTGGTAATGTAAACTATGAATGACCAAATTTGCAATAGTGTTCTACTTATTCCATATTATAAAATAACAGTTTATAATGTTTCAGTATTTCAGGAAATAATACTTTATTTGATATAATATTATATATAATTTAAAATTGAAGTCATAATAATATCCCATGACAAACTGCTGAAATTGAAACATTGTCAGGATAAAATTTAAATAATTCGTAAAGCCTGATTTAGGTACATTTTTATTGTTCCATAAATGTCATTTGGAAAACAAAAACAAAAAAAAAAACAATATACTACAAATTACAGAAATAATACAAATTTTGCTTTATTATATTTTCAACATTAAAAGAAATGCTTTAAATAAAATGATTCTATTTGAAATCTTCGGACATAATTTTGCTTCCGGATTTGTTATTTAGAATTTTGCATAGCATTTTAATGATTAAAATTTTAAAATTCATGGACACATTTTGATTTTTGCTATTATGACAAAATTTTAAAATCAATTTCTAATTTATTAATTCTTATGTACATTATACATATTATTATAATCATCAACTTTATAAATGTTTATTTTTTTTAATTCATGCAGCAGTCATCCTGGTTAGGATGACTGTTTAGATGATTCAAACACTTTAGTATACTACAAAACTAAAATATAAACCTGAAAGCATGAATCATGTTTTTAAATCATTTCATCATATCTTGACTCTCATACGCACGTTGTGTATAATATCCAACTTCTTTTGAAATATCTAAACTATCATCTATATACAGGCTTTTCTCAGATCCGTTATTAAAAATTTCTTCAATCGAGTGAATTCTTTAGTTCTTAAAGCAGGCAATCCTTCATCGCTCTGCAAAAGCATAAAATGCTTTACTAAATAGCAAAAGCCATATCACTCAAAGACTTCCAACACAGCAACAACAACAAAGAAAAATGGGTAGTACATGATTTTTTGTTTTTCCATAATTGTTTCACCTCAAGCATGGCAGGACCATCACCTGTGTGCAGGGGTTTACAGTGAGAGTAAAGGAAAAAAAAAATGAACAAGGTACAGGGGATATTGCAAAAAGCATAAGAGAAAGATGAGAATCAAGAAGATAGAAGATGGCAATTGATGTTGCATTTAAACTTTTGGAGATTGTAGCTATCATGGAAGCAAGCATATGAAAAACAGCTCCACAAGCAGAAAGTGTGAGAAAAAAAGTAAAATGGTGGAACCTAGAAGTCAATCTTTTAACATGAACAAATTCATGTGTATGGGGCACCAGGGAAAGAAACTTATCAAAGCAGAAGACATGAAAATATTTGTAGAAAAGACAGAGGGAAGCCACATCCCAATGGTGCGAAAGTGACTGAAGTGGAGCTGCTAAATTGGGATTGATTATATGACAGATCTTCCTTTGGATTTTGTCAAGAACCCCAAAATGAATAGCAAGAGCACCCAACCAAATATGCACAGACGAATGGTAGATTTATAAATGTGCAAGATGGATTCTGACGAGAAAAACTTTCTGGCCCGACACAGGGATCCTACCTTCTTAGCAATGGATGTATCTATTGATTCAATGTAGTCATTCCACTTGTGTTTGGTTGAGAGAGTAAGGTTAAGGTGCCGCAGTGTCTTGCTTTCTGGGAGAGGGAAGGTAGGAAAGTTTTTCTATGGTGGTTAAAGGAGAGCATCTTTGTTTTGGAAGCATTAAAATTTATGAACCATTATTTACCCCAATCCATCACAGATTGGAAGTCATTTCCAAGAGCAGCAGTGAGGTTTACTTTGTCAGCCTTGGCAGATTTCTTATTGAGACAAGAATAAATGGTGACGTCATCTGCATAAATGCCTACTTGGGAACTGATTACATTAGGAAGATTGTTGATGAAGATCAGGAAAGGTATAGGAGCTAGGATAGAGCCTTGGAGGACACTTGCATTCATATGAAAGGATCTGGAAGCAGGCCTATTCTAAACAATCTTTGTTTCACAATTAGGTAGGAACAATTGAATTAAATTGAAAGCTGAAATTTCCTAGCTGGGATGAAAGCATCAATGCCAGCCTTAACCCAAGAGGAGACCTTGGATGCACAGTCTTCAACGGGAAAACTAAAAACATTGTTCCAAGGGACATTACACAGGAAGTCATGGAATGAGTCTCTGTCTGCTCTTTGGTAGCAGTAAGATATTCTGCTGGTCTGAGTTTCTTGGGTAGAGTAGGAGTGGAATGAGATGTTAACGGAAACTACGGCATTGTCAGAGTTGCCGAGAGGGCAAAGCTGCTTGGCAGTGCAAGAGTCTGGGAGGGAAGTGAAGCAGAGGTCTAGTAGTGAGTCCCTTCCATTAGGGTTATTGGAGAAATGCATGGGGAAATTCACCACTTGTATACAGAGTTTGCCAGCCACTTGGTGTGGTGGGCGTTAAAGTCACCAAACAAATATATGGGCAGATGGATGAGAAGAAATGGCCTTATCAATATTGTTAGAGATGTTATCAAGTACTGAACAATCAGAGGGGGAGTGGTAGAGAAAGAAGACATAGCTAACCGAGCTTAGAAGTGAGAGACGGAAACACATGAAAGAATGATCCAGGGATTCAAGAGAGGTCACCCGAGCTAGAGGGAGGTGTTCACTGATATAAACACCAAGCCCATGCATATGGACATTAGAGTCTTTCCTGAAGAGGGGAAGGTAGCCAGGAATTTAAAACTGAGAAGAGGAGATAGAAGGGTCAAGGTTTGTTTCACAGAGAGCTAAGATATCAGGTGAGTTAGTTTGAAGGAATGATTCTACGTTGTAAAAGTTAGTGCAAATACCTTGTATGTTTGCGAAGGAGACACAGAATATTTACTTAACAGTATTTAATATCAGAAAGAAATTGCAAAAGATTTATTTGCTTAAATATTAGTTTATAAATTTCTTGTTAATGTATTTGTTTTTGGAGTATTTCTGCTTTTCTACTTACATCTTGACTTCTTAGGAAATAAAACATTATACATTTTAGTTTTCTTTTGTAAATTTTTGGCAATGTCATTGTGCCATCTTAAAAGTTGAGACTTTGAGTCTGCAAGGATGACACAAGTGGGATCCTTGTCATGAATTTCATTCATTTTCTTTTTTTCACTACAGTTTAAAAATGTGTTTTAGCCTGTAATAATCAGTACTGGTATGGTTTACAACAGACAATCAATAATATTCAGTCTTAAGAGATGAAGACAGACAAAACAAAAAAGAAGTAAACAATTTCATAATTCAAGAAGGTATTTTTACTTTTGGGCTTTTGGGGAATTTGTTTTCTGTAATTTTAGAATTCTATCAAAAACATTTTTTCCTAATTCTTCTAACAACTAATCAATATATAGAAATAGATTGCACAGTCTGTTTTCTCAGTGACAGTTAATCTTCAAGATACAACAGTAAACATCATTCATCTTGAGCGTGCTTGTACTCTAGATCCATCTTACATGAACTCTATCTGGTTTGTTGAAAGGTATGCAATCTCTACTAAGAAAGCCTTTTGGCACCATCAAAAAATTCATAGCTTGTTCAATAATTATAAGATTGTTTTAGTATTTGTAGTAAGAACTTCTGTTTTTGTTATCTGCCATGGAAACACATAAAAGTTAATATCTTTCCTAGGTTTTTCTGGACCATTTCTAGATCATTATTCTACTAAACAACATCCTCCTTGTTACTCTTTTGTTTCTTAAAAATTAATAATAGAAAATTATTTGAAATAATCTCAAGATTTTTTTCAAGGTGCATCTATCTATACATTTGGGGAAAATGTATATAACTTCTTAGTTTTTAATCACAACCAGCAAATAATTAATGCAGCTTTTTATTCTAGGTATTTTCTAATTTTGACATTTTACGATACATTAATTTTCTTATTATACCATAAGAGATAGTTTATTCTTATCTCTGACTTGGAAAAAGGTGTCTGTTTCGACTATCAGTTATACATCGTCTTTTTAGGATCACATTCGATGAGACTACCTCAAAACTCCACACACAAAGCACAACCCCAACTCCTCTAACTTGTCTGCCCCTCTGCTGTTCTCTTGCTCATGTTCATTTTATCAAGTAGTTGAGGCTCAAAGATTTGCATAAGACAAATTTGTCTCATAAATTTTCTGAGCTACAAGATAAGTTTTTCTTAAATTGTATCTTTTTGGATCAGCCATGTTGTCTTCCAAGCATCTTGCATACAAGACATGTACGAGTGCATTTTGTTCCAGGAGGCAAGGCGTTTTCCCTTCTACAGTTCCATTTATTTACCATAAGTGATAGTTTATTCTTATATTTAACTTAGCCATTCATTCTTTAATCACTGCAACTATCAGTGTAAGTTAAACATTTTACTTGGTGACTATCACTTTAAACTATACTTATACCTTTGCTCAAAAACATACCCCACTAAAAAAAGATCTGTATACTCCATTAATTATACCATAACTACCACTGAAAATATTGTGAAATTTTATTTCATTTAGGTTATCAATGTTAAATAAGTTGAAGTAACATTTTCTCCAAGCCCTCTTTCCTCATTATGTGTTCCAGATATTTCAACTGTCTCTTTCTAATGCTATGCAAGTGTCCTTTTTATTCTCATTTTTCTTAAAACTTCCTAGTTACTCACATGTTCTGCCCATGGTATTTTCAGCATCTTTCTGTAGAATCACATTTGTTGCCTCAAGTTTTCTCTTCATCTTCACTGTCATATCGGTGGATTGGTTGAACACTGTTATCCAACAACATATTCCTGCTTCTTAATATTTTTAAAAGGTATCTTTTGCTGTTTTAATGTGCTTTTAGATTTCCATGTCATATTTTCTATCATCTCTTCAAACATTTCCCAGATAGTTAAATTCTGGTACTTGTTTTATTTTAATATCTCCAATTTGAAGCTTGCATCTTTGCAGATAAACATATATTCTGCTTTTTAAAATTGATGATTACTTCTATGCATTAAATGCTTTTGTAGAAATATATTTACATGGCTGAGCCAAGAGAAATATAATTGACAGCCTACAAAGAGTTACAATTTTCAAGATGAAACAACTGACACAAAATGCACATTGCTTTGATATCTTATGTATATAGCTATATTGATTCTCATTGATGTTGTTAGGACATAACATTTCCTTCCAATTCATCTACATTTTTGATGTTAACAACTAATTGATTATTGCTTAGTGTATTAAACCAAAATGTTATTTGACATAAGTTTATAAAATTCATTTTAATATTTTGTTTTATGACTGAAATCAAAATTTAGCCAGATTTATATTTTTACTATAATGTACCGTTTTTTACTTCGCAATGAGACTGCAACTTCTTTCAACAAGCCAAAATCATTCATGTGTTTGTAAGCTTCAGTTGAAGAATCTTTCTATCAAAATGTTTTCATAGCCAAAAAAAGGCAATCCAACATTACACCATTTACATTATTCGGACTATAGTCCTCATCTTTGTTGCCATTTGTATGACATTTTGGCCGTTGTACACTCTGGCCTTTTTCAGGTGCTAGGAATTTTGATCCGAACACTTTATTACAATCACTGGAGTATATCATCCTCATTCCATGCTTAGAGCCTCTTTTGGTAGTCATGAGTTATCTCCCTCTAACCCTGTAAGCTACTCGTTCACCACTGCTGTAGCCTGGAACTGAACTCACAATTCATTGTTCTTGTCCTTAAGGACACATGGCCCAGTGGATATAGATGTTGTTTAGTTCCTGTGACTTGACCAAAAGAGTTGTGAGTTCAAAATGTAGCTACAGCAGTGGTGAACTTACAGGGTTAGAAGGAAATAACTCATGACTACCAATAGAGGCTCTAAGTAAGGAATGAGGATGACAAAACCCCGGTAATTGTAATAAAGGGTTCGGTTCAAAATTCCTAGCACCTGAAAAAGGCCAGAGCTTACAACAGCCGAAATGTCATACAAATGGCAACAAAGATGAGAACAATAGTCTGAATAATGTAAATAGTGTAAATACTACCTCATCTCATAAACATAGACAAATCCAACATTACTAGCCCAAGATTTTTATTTCTCATATTGATGTGATAAGTGTATTATTATTATTATTGTTGTATACTCATTGTGAATAAGAAAAGTTCTTGCTTTTTTTACTTACTTAAATACTAATAAATTTGATATTCACAGGGGATAGATATGAATCTAATAAACATGGCAAGATAGCAGCCTTGTAAAATATTCTAAGTAATATAACTTGTTTTTAAGGTCTAAATTGAAGCTAAAGTCAGCATTTGTGAAAATAGTTACAGACTACTATTTTTTTAACACTCTGTTTGCCAGGGCAGCTAGCTGGCACCTGTTTCAGACTGCTCAGATACCTGCTTATTTGTGTTTGTTCAGCCCTTACAGAGCTCATTTGTAGTTTACACTGCAAGTATGCTGAGCAGGTCTTAGTTACAATTTCTGGGAAAGAACACAGAATCTGGCATGATCAACATTTTGAACAAGGCCAGTACACTCACACACTCAGTCATGATGACTTGTAGATTTGTGCTAGCCATGGCTTCCAATTTAGGAATATATCATGTTATTACTTTTTTTTAGATCAAGGATAAAAAAGAAATATTTCTTTAACTACTGTCTACATTATAAAAGTTTGGAGAAATTTTGCATTCTCATTTGAGGTTTTTCTTCTACTTAGAGAAATGAGGTTTTACTTATTTACTTAGTAAATGAGTCTACACTTAGGTCAATCCTATTTCTGAATTCACCATTTATGTGTTGCATACCAAAAGAGAATAATCATAGCTTTAAAAATTGTTTAATTGGGAGAAATCAGTTTATTTCATTGATGTTTCTATTGTTTATTAATGTCCTGATCATTAAGATATTTTGCCTTTTGAAAGGTTACAGTCATTATTATTAATTGATTTATAGTGGCAATTATTCAATGTGTATTTGATTAGTTATGCATTGCTATGTGGCATTAATCAGTGAAGTTGAAATGTACATGAATCTTAATCTGCTTGGATATTTTAGAAAAGACAAAAGGCATATGTGGAGCAATCTCAGCAAATATCATGAAACTTATTTTTCAAATGCATCACTACTGCTGCATTGTGCAATAATTGTCAAATAAAATTCATATCTGTTTCATGAGAAATGAAATTAATTTTATGTTAATAAAATATATCCAGAGAAATGAAAACTATTATTTTTCTTTTTACTGTTCTCAATATTATTGCTTCAGTTGTTGTTTTTTTATTTCAATGCTTTTTATTTTAATGTATTAAAATTTTTCTTTTTGATTTTATAATAATATGCTCATCATCAGTGATTCTAGACAATAAAATTACCTTGTCATTCACATAATGAGATTATTTTACAATATTTCAATAATGATTTCTTTTATTTCATATTGCTTCAGATTACTTTAAATTATTTTGTTATGAAATGATGAGAAAGATAATGTGTCCAAGCTGATAATGTTTGTTAATGCTGAGAAGAGAATATCTTTACAATATTTAACTTGTCCAAAATCAAAGGAAAAGCAAAATACAGAAAACAATCTGCTAGGAGGGTTAACTGATCTTGTTTCAGATACATTTGTGTTCAGAGCCAATGTGGTTTTTACTGCAACTATGCTGAGTAAATTTACTTACAGTTTACATGAAAGAGTGCATAATCTGACATGATCAACAATTTAAATGATGCTAGTGCACTCAAATCCTCAGTCATAATGACTTGTAATTTTGTGCTAGTACAACTATTGACAACTTCTGCAGAGTTTCATTGACCAAATTTTGATCACAAAGCTAAGGTCAACCTCTCAACAGTACCTTACACTGTAATTGCTATTCCAGGCTTATCACAAGGTCACCTCCCTGAGAAATCTGCCATGGGGAAATTTGAACCTCAATCACATGGTTAGAATGCTAACATTCTAATCAATCTGTTATGCACTCACAATGTATATACATACTAGGTTGAGTTAAAAGTTTTTTCTGTATTTCAAGCTTTAATTAATAGTTGAAGCAAATTACATATGCAAAGTATTTATTCATCAAAATATATCCCATAATATTCTATTGTCTGTTGCCATCATTGTGCCAGAATCTCAATTCTAAGCTTATTTCATTTGGCTGGTTTAGAGGTAAAATCTCCCTGCACTCATTTTCAATCTCAACCATATTGTTGAACCTTTGCCAATGCTGGAAATGAGTCATGGCTCAGAAAAAGAGCTAAAAAAGTGTAGACAGGTTCAGACAGCATTTCCAGACCCTTGTTTACACTTGGTCACATTGGTAGTGTACTGGGACATTGTCATACTGTAAGAGTGTGTATCTTCAATTGAACAATGCCAAGTGGTTAGCAAGCTTGTCTCACTTGAATCATTGCAATTGAGTAATGGGTGCCCCCACTTTCAGCCTTTGCAGTTGTTGAGCATAAAAGTCAGCATTTAGAGCTTGATCATCATGGGATAAGGTCAAAGTACAACATTCCCTTGAAATTTCTCCAAACACCTTCTGTTCAAACCACCCTCATTTGACAACAGGTTCTGAAGCTCGGCTGGAATGAAGACACTGATTTTTCTTATTAGGATTACAAAAATATATCCATTTTTCATCCTCAGTTACAATATGATACCAAAAACAGGCATTTTGAGGATTTGTTAGCAGTTGCTTGTGTCTCACAAAGTCGAGGTTATGAAGGTATTGATTGACAAAGCTTTGTAAAGGACCAAATTCTACCGACAATGTACAAATGCTTGTGCTTGGCTGTTGTTCATTAATTTCATGCATAACCTCATTTTCCATAACAGATGGTCTCTCTGATCTTGGTCTTTCTTCAAGGTTTGTGTCACCTTTCTTGAAATGTCTGAACTAGTTTTGTGCCACATGTTTGTTGACATACCCTGGGCCTCCATCATTATTGCTTTTTTTTCTGCTGCCCTTGCACTCAAATCTTTTTTTTTGCCAAAGTAGCTTAAAATGGCTTTAATTGCAATTTTTTTCACCACTATTGACCTACCAGTTAACCTGTGTGAGGGTGTGGAGAATAACAAGATTTTTTTCCTTTAATCTACTATGTACACTGCCACTGCCTTGCAAACATTAAGCTATGTTAGTGTAGTCCAAATTTATTCTTAACTGCCACATGTGATTAGTAGTTAGAACTACTAATCACTACAACTGGTTCTCAAAAGTGGAAATAACTTATTATTCATCCTAACATACATTTACATACACACTTCATTATAGTTTTCTTTATAAATCTACTACTAGTACTGATATTATTGTTGTTACTATCATCATCATCATCATCTATAAGCTTATTATAAATTAAGATTTTCTGGATTTATGAAGGATTGCTATGAAATTCTTAACCTGAAGAAAATAGGATTTCTCACCATAAATTTGATGTTTGATCATTTATTCATATGTAGTGAATTCACTTCTGTAGCTTTGTGCCAGACTAATTTTGGTAAATAATTGCATAAAAAATATCTAATAATAAAACAGTTAAAATTTTGAATTTCACTCTCCATACCAAAAAGAAAAATAAGTATTTATAATTTCTATGTTGTTTTTTTTTGAGAAACCAAGGCCTACTACTGTACCTATTCTTGAACCTTGAAAACCAAGATTGAACTTATTTTCAGCCACTTGATAGTCCAAACTTGAGAACCCAGAAAATGTTCAACAGAATGTAGAGCATCAGTCTTGACTTCAAATGATATCAACAATGATGATGATGATGACTATCTAAAGTAAAAAATGTAAATGTCAGCTCCAAAAGTATTATTGTAATCTGTTAGGGAAATTTAGTGGGAAATATGTTCATTGTATTTAAATGAATGGAAGCTCAGTCCATTTCTCGTGAACTTTTCATTTGATTTTTATTGAGTGCAAAAGCTGGCAAATCTGGCCACATGTGGTGTATTAAACTTGTGATATTGATTTAAAACAAAATCAAAGAAAAGCAAAGTTTAGTGAAACGTGTGAAAAAAAAATGTTAGCTTTACCTAATTCTTGCTCTGTATTTTTCCTGTATGCTCTTATTGATCCAATCTGATAATAAATTCTGTCTAATTTAAAACCACAGTAACATTTCTGTTATAGCTTAGATTCAGTACAACACAGAATTCTTAGAATAATTTCTTTACAATGGTTATCAACTATTGTAATTATTATAAAGACATAAAATAACAATTTTAATTTTTCCAGTACATTTTTTGTTTTACTTAAACTGCTTTGTCACATTGTTCAAAAACAAGAATCTTTGTTTCCTCCACCCATGCTTAATGTTGAAAATCAGATGTAAGCAGACTGAATTTGGGGGTATGGAGAGTATTTCACCATGGTTAAGTGTAATTGACAGAAATGCCCAACAATGTTGACAAATAACCAATAACAAAAATATTTCTTAAAAGACAATATATATATATATATATATATATATGCAAGGCAGAAGTAGGCAAAGCAATATTAATAAGGCAAAGAGTTTACAAAGTTATAAGTAATACAGACAAGTGATTTTAGCAAGAAAGAACTAAAATATGGCAAGTGAGAATTAACTAGGAAGAAATCCCAGCATGCATCTGTATGATTTGTCTATAACTTGGAGGTAGGGGTAGGATGTTTTTGGCATTCATTTCCAGATTGAAACCAACAAAGTAGTTATCCTTCTGACTGCTTCCTTTGAAACATTTTCTCATTTTTCAGTAGGATGAATGAAGGAAGTGAATTAGCAAAGAGCTTTTTTAATATGACATCTCAGTATTTTGGACCCTTTAACTTCAATTGCCTATGTACTTTTCTAAGCATTGTTACATTGTCATTAAATATTTATTGTATCAGTATTTGTGTTTTTATATTTTTCAGTTTGGTCTTTATTCTAACTTTTTTCTAAACCTGTTAATTAAATGATGGTCTTCAGTGTGATTAAGATACACTCCTGATCAAAAATTTAAGACCACTTAAAAATCTTTAAAAAGAAATTTTTTTTTACAGATAGATTTTAAACTCCTCCAACTTAAGGTTACCAATACTACAATCTAAAAGGTTATGGAAACAAAAAGCTACATTCCAAACATTTTATTTAGAAATTTACATTTTTATAAAATGAGGTGATTTACGCATGATCAAAATTATAAGACCAGGGGTATAAATTGTTAGATCTATGGCAATTCCAATGTTTTTAGTTCAGTTAGAGATTAGCAATCACTGCGTAAAGGTGTTATCATGCCTAAAGCAAGCAAACTTACCAAAGTTGAGCGTTCTCGAATTCTAGAATTCCATAAGCAAGATTTGTCACAGCAGGCAATCGCAGCTAAGGTAAATCACAGTAAAACTGTGATTTGCAACTTTCTAAAGAACAGTGAGAATTATGGAAAAGCAAAATCCTCTGGTAGGCCCTCCAAAATTTCTCCTGCATTGAGTAGGAGAATAAGACGGGTTGTTATGAAAGACAGGGACTTTCTTCTAGTCAAATTAAGGCAGTCACAGATGCTGATTGCAGTCCCATAACCATCAGATGACCAAGGCATGGTAAATAAAAAGCGTAAACAAATTCCTCGGCTGCTTCCACGTCACAAGTTGGACCGCTTAAAGTTTGGTCATGAATACCAAACATGGGACGTTGAGAAGTGGAAGAAAGTCCTGTTTTCTGATGAGCAAAAATTCAATCTCGATGGTCCTGATGGCTTCCAACGATATTGGTATAACAAAAACATGCCTCCTGAAATTTTCTCTGCATGTCATAGTGGTGGAGGGTCCCTAATGGTATGGGGTGCCTTTTCTTACAGAGGGACGATGGAGCTCCAGGTGATGCAGGGTCGTCAGAGAGTGGCTAGTTGTGTTAACATGCTACAAAAAGCATGTTTGATAATAGAGGGCCATCGTTTGTGTGGGGATGGATGGTTATTCCAACAGGATAATGCTGCAATCCATGCTGCAAGACCTTTCTGCAAGAAAATGGGGTCCATCTCTTGGGACATCCTGCATGCTCACCGGATTTGAACCCAATTGAAAATGTTTGGGGATGGATGACAAGAGATGTTTATCGAAATGGCAAACAATATTCAACAAAAAATGAACTTTGTGAAGCCATCTTCAGAAGTTGGAGCAACATCTCCTGCACCTTAATGGAAACGCTTATTTCTAGCATGCCTGACAGAATTTTTGAAGTCATCAAAAGCAGTGGAGATAGACTTCATTATTAAATTTGGTTGTTAAATATTTTCATACACTTTTTGTACAATTTCATAGAATTTTTGTTTCTGGTCTTATAATTTTGATCATGTGTAAATCGCCTCATTTTATAAAAATGTAAATTTCTAAATAAAATGTTTGGAATGTAGCTTTTTGTTTCCATAACCTTTTAGATTGTAGTATTGGTAACCTTAAGTGGTAGGAGTTTAAAATCTATCTGTAAAAAAAAAATTTCTTTGAAAGATTTTTAAGTGGTCTTAAATTTTTGATCAGGAGTGTATTTAACAGAATGGCTATAGAATGTTGTAAAAACATTTATTCTAGTCATTGACAGTGTATATGGCAGCCATCATGTAAATCTACAAAGAAAGAGAGTAAGGGTCATGCTGTGTGTTGTCCATTGGGGAGAGACCCAGTATTGAAACCAGAGCAAACTACTCGCAAGAGAAAAAAAAGATTTTGACTCAGCAACATTAAACCATGTGTGAAAAGAGAGATGTCCCAGACACAAAGAAGAAAAAATTCTTACAGTGTATTTGCTTTTGATAATAATTAAACAATTTCTTTTTTAAATTATAATTTTCTTGCTTTAACTTTTTTTAAATTATCCACAATTTTAAAGTAAAGCGAAAAAAAATATTAAATATCTATTGTAATTAATCAATTTTTTATGTTAAGTGATTGTTTTTGATAAATAATTTTTATCACATGAAAAATTTTCCTTTTAGTATTTGCGCTCAGGTACCAAGTGAAGAAACTTGTTATCTGAGTGTAGTAAATAAACTGTCATTATGTTCCAAATGCAGAAATAAAGTTGGACAAAATTTTTTTTTTCTTTAATGATATATTAAAGAGCATAAAGTACAAAGATGCACTGAAAAAGTTTTCTGTTTGACCCACTTCTGGAAAATGCTGGAATTATTTCATAATCATTCCTTTGTTAAACCAAGAGCATCCTCTTATACAAATAGTATCTAAAATTCTGAGAAACTAATTATAGGATTAGGATATTAATTCAAACAAATGAAGATTTAGATTTCGGATATCAGTTAAGAAGTTTAAATGTCTATTCTGATAGAATTAGTCATAATGATGGCTATCTTCACACATGTTAATCATCATTAAGTCAGTAAATCATTTCTCTCTCTCTCTTAAGTTAAAATGAAAATAAAGGTTTCTTTTTCTTTTTAAACAAAAAATTCACTGTACATTAGTCATATGAATTCAATTTCCTTTGTTTTTTGTGAGTTCAAATTATTTAATATCTATATAGGATTAAAAAATATCTTTTAGTAAGAAGAACTTTATCTTAAAGAGTATCGAATAATAAATGTATCTAATAATACTAAATATTACAGGGAAAAAATTACCTTCTACTCATTGTAAAACGCTTTAGGAAATTTACATTGCATGCATGTGCTTGAGATCAGTTTAAGAAATTAACAAAAATTATACACATAAAAAAGATAAATACACCTATATTTATTTAATGCATTTATTTCCCTAAATATAAAGTATTTATTGAAAATAATTATCCTATTTGTTCAATATAGGATGCACATTTAAATATGCAAATATTATATAGTATCTAAAATACAGGTTATTATGATGACGAGTCTCTCTATTGAATTTTCAAAGCTATTATTAAAAATTAATTAGGAAAAATTAGCAGTCATAAAATATAAATGCTTTAATAAAAGTCTTTCTGTTGCTTTCACAAATAAAAAATATTTTTTACATTGAAAAGTATATATATATATATATATATATATAACACTGTAATATATATGTAATATATATATATATGTATAAATTAATAAATATACATGTATGGTGGTGCACATGTGTATAGTATTATTATTCAGGTGTTGATAAAACTGCTCAAAGAACAGAGCTGTATTATATATCTATTAATAAATATACATATTATCCTACGTCTATGGCACGACTCAGAGTTTCATGTATCATGCAATCATCAATGTGTATTTCAAACTGACAGTTTATTAGATTTTAATTTAAATTCACTCAATTTCCTTGGGAATTAAATCTTATAAAGTTAATTTACTACTTTTCTAATAACAATATTAAAAATTTAAATATTCTAAGGTTACAGGTAGATAAAAATTTTAAATCTAAATTTAAAACTTAAAATTAGATACTTTGATTTAAATAGTGTGTGTTGTATTGTGGAATCTTTTTTGCTATGTTTGTAATATTGTGTGATATTGAGTTGAAAATAAAGTTTGTACATTGTATGTATGTTGATCTGTAATTGTGCCAAAAATAGGGTTTATTTTCTATAATATGTGATGAGAGCCATTAATAAAAAGTGTATCTAAACAGTTATGGCATAGGATACTAAATTATGAGATATAAGCCTCAATTTACTTGGCAATGTATCTCAGTAGTTATAATTATATGAATTTGAGGTTCTAAAAACCTGAACCCTAAAATTCAGAGTTCACCGGAAGATCATTCATGTTCAGTGAATCAAAGAATGATAATTCTAAGTGCTCACAGGCAGAGGTGTCAATGTTTGAACATACAAGATTCAAAATTCCAGTAATGCACTTAAATAAAGCAGGATATTAGAACATTGTGATAAAAATTTAAAAAAAAACAGAGCATTCAGTTTGAATTAACCAAAAATATAATAATTATAGTACCTTGTATAACAAAGAGAAAACTTTAGGTAAGAAAAAAACTGTTTGAAGAAAAGCTTTAAGTCTTAATGATAGTTAACTCTAAAGAAAATATTATGTCTATATTTTTATATAAGGTAAACCTGGAGTGCATGAAGAAAGAGTAAGGCAAGAGACAGTGGTTGAACAAAGAAAAATGTAATTGTTGTTATATCAAGAACTTAGTACTCATATAATAATGCTTGCAATCTACTGTAAGCTGATGATTACCTGTCAGAAAACCTTATTTCACAAAATAATGTTTATTTCTAGGTACAAATTAGGTATTGTTTGAAATGTACAAACTATTGCCATGCACACACACACACACACACACACACACACAGAGGTAATGTAGAAAATTTCTGAGGTCAAAAGCATATTATTTGGATTTTTTATTTTTTATTTTTAAATTATTAGAACTAGATGTAGCAAGTTGTAAAACTATTTTCTGCTTAAAAGCAAGTAATGTTTTGCAGGTCATTGAAAAGAATTGTTCTGTTGCCTCTTTACAAAATAGAACAGTTACAATAGAATATAAAGTAAATTTTAATTAGAATGCTTTTATTGCAGATCGAGAGATATATTTCAATCTGTTATAAAACATTTTTCTAATTAAAATTTACTTTATATCATATCTGCATGACAATATTTTCTAATTATAAAATCAACAGTGAAAATAAATACTATTTAATTACTTCAAATTGATAATTGGCGGGAGAGGGATTTTGAGAGAGAGCAAAAAGACAAAATTTACTAACAGCTACAAAGGACAGGAATTTGTCAAGAGCCATAATTGCTCATGTCCTGAAGTGACACAGCAAATAGAAGAATAATAAATATGTGCAATATTCAATGAATCTGACATTTGTAATTGTTACATGCTTCAGTCCAGTGTAATCATTGTGAAGGTAGGTATTGTCACAATAATAAAAAAATATATTAACAATGATGCTATTGATTTCCTCTATTCTTAAGAACTCTGTAATTGGTTCTTCATATTTTTCCTATATCTATATAAAACATTTTTACATTGAATTTTCATAAAATTTAAAGATTTTCTTAGAAATTTGGATGTTTATTTTTCCTGTTTGGAATACTGGCATTTCTAAATTGTAGAATAATTCTGATGTTACCTTTTGATAGATTTTTAGCAAATACCATGTGTTTGTAATGCCCAAAGTTCAGAAACATATTAGACTAATTTTTTTCTCTTAGTTGTTTAAATGGTTAAACTTTATTTATTTTTTTTTTGTTTTGTTTTGTTCACCTATGCTTAAAATGAAGACACCCCTCTTTGAGAGTAATAGAGCAGATGGTGCATTCTGATCTTAGGAAACCACTTAATAAAACAGCTTTTTGACCTGCATTATTAGAAGATTTCAGTTGGATTAGTCTCATTTCCATTACCTAAATCTCTTTGGTTTCAAGTTTTTATGTGCTGCATTAAATAGGAATCAGACACAAAAGATGGACTCAACAAAACTTCATAGTAACATTATTTGATCCACTCAGTGCCAAGTAACTTTACTATCACTAATAACAAAATTGTTTATTTTATAGATTTTATATGTAGAAACATGACACAAATTATCTGCTTTAGGATATTCATATTCAAAGAGACAGTTTTTTGTTCACAGAAGTCATCAGGGAATTAAAGGTAAGAATATTATCATTCAATTTGAAAGTTTCATATTAAAAACATTAATATTAATTTCTGATTATGAACTTGATAAACTGTTTTAACTGTGATATTTTTTAAAAATCTTTTGAACATTGAACTTAAAACTGTTTCTATACTCTTGTCTCATTTAATAAACCAATCGAGTTAATTTGCTGAGTGAGTTCATTGAGAAGGAAAACTGATTGCAGTTAGGGAAAATTAGTCACTTCAGTGGTTTTAAAATGGAATATTATTGTATTGTCTTCTTGTACATTTAGGGTCTTCAAAAACAACAATTCCAAATGTTAAATGTATATTATGAGATAAAAAAAATATATCCTTAAGCAAAAACAAAATCATTCAAGAGAAAAGAAAAACTTTTCTTTACCAAGGTATTTTGCCCTCTGATCACGTTTGTCTAGATAAAGCCCATCAGAGGATAAAAATGCATTGATAAAGTAAAGTTTTCATTTTGTTTTTTATTAATATATATGTGTGTGTGTGCATGTGTTTGTGTGTGTGTGTATCCACACATATCCTATATTTAATGCATGACTCAGTTTCATGCACTACACAATCATCTGGGCATAGCTCATAATAGTTCATAATATACATCTGATGATTGTATAGCGCATGAAACTCCAAGTCATGCTATAGACGTAGGATAATATGTACTTTTATTAATATATACTTAATAGCTCTGTTATATTACATTTAGCACTGTTTTATTAACACCTGATAAATATTTATATATTGGTGTGTACCTGCGTGTATATACATATGTATACTTATTTACATCCATACATATATATATATATATATATATATATATATATATAAATATTTTTTTAATGGATACTTGTAGTTGAGTGGAAAGTTTCTTTATTTTTTATATACACATATATAGAGTTAAACAGCACATTATAATTTCCACTGGCCTTAATCATTTGAGAAATCATTTGGAAAATATCTATCTTCCGGCAGGAATCAAACCTGCAAACTCCCACACTGGAAAAATGCCATCTTTAGATCAGATGTGTTTTTACCAATCAACCCACAAAAGATTTTATGGAAGACAAAGTTCAATTTCACTTTTATGTAGGTATTCTCCTGATTTTCATCAAACAATTAATATCTGCTCAGATTGTATCTGAATATAAACAAACTGATTCAAAGACAACAGTACGGATATCTCCATGAAATGCCAATTTCGTGGATTTCTGTTAAATTCTGTAATGTATCCATTAAAAAAATAATAATGTTAAATAATAAAAATTCAAATATATATATATATATCTTTGCTTTACATATTCAATTTTGAATTTTGCATTGAGCACTTTTTTGTTGTCTGTACCTTTATGCATGGCTGTTTTCAGTCTTCCTTTTACATTTTTACCCATGTGTGTGCGTATATATATATATATATATATATATATATATATATATATATATACTAGCAGTATAGCCTAGCATTGCTCAGGTGTAATGAAAGCTTTAAAACTAATCCATGGTTCTGGAGTTCAGACTCTTTGGACGTTGGCACAAAAGACTAAAAAGTAATAGCTGTTTCCAGTTAAAGCGAAACTGTAGACTGAAAGAAAAATGAATGATTTCCTGGTATCGATATCAAATAAGTTTTTTTTGTCGTAAACTGAATTTTGAAGGCTAAATAAGTCCTCTGAGTAAATGGTATCATGGCTGAGACTAAGAACTACAATTATACTTACTTAGAGCCAAACCCAAAGCAAAAACTAAAATAAAAGGGCTGAAAAAAATACAGACATACAGGCAGATAAACAGACGCACACACAAACATCTTGCCTTTTATATATATATATTACCAATTTTCTGCACTATTGTAAGAACTGCAACCTTGAAACTTCTGAATATTGTTTCTTATGTCTTTGTCTATGAGTGTATCAAATTTGATTAAAATCAGACCACTCCTTCTATAACCCAATTTTTTTTATTATCAATTTTCGATATTTATCAGGGGTACCTTGACACAAAACCTAGCTAAGAACACTCGCAGACGCATATAGTACAACTGTGTAAATTTTCAAGAAAATCGGTTCAGCCGTTTCGGAGTCTATAGGTAACGGACACACACACACACATACACACACACAGAGACAAAGTTTTATTTATAAATAAGTTTAGATATATGTATATATGAAGGAGGATCAATAAGTGTGATGCATTAGCTGAATTTTTATATGAAATTTTCTCTGTATAATTTGTGTTGATTCATCATTGAATTGTGCTAATGAGTAATGCTGCAGGCTGCAAATTTACCTATACAAAGCTATAGTGGTAACAAAGATATTGTAAAGCCAGAAATACTGTCAATTAGTGAGGTATGAAAGAAAGAATATTTAAGACAAGCACTTGTTATAATAAAGTGCTCCATATCAGAGATAGAGCATTAATAGAATTAATACAAATAAAATTTGTCACTTGCTGATTGTTGTTATATTTAGTACCTTGACTCTGGAGTTTCATAGATAAACCATTCAGTAATCATTATGTTCAATTGTCAGGAGGTTTCAATAATTTACAATAGATTTTCTTGTTTTTGTTATTTTTATATTAAGTTAAAAATTTATGCATTAGTTACTGTTGTGAGATTGATATTTTTTTCCTTTTGTGTGTGTTTGTGTATGTGTGTATGTGCATATATGTTGGATGTTGTGGTGATTTCTTTTTTTTCATCAAAGACAAGAAAATGTTGAAAAAGAGATATTATCATGAGATTCAACACATACAAACAGGCATCTATGTAACCACTCAATGTAGGGCAATGGTATTGAACCTTAAACTCTGAGTTAGGTGGCATCACTTGATGTTGCACCTGGCACCGAAGATGATCACAGACAATATGAATTTGTGTGCATTAATACAAGTAACTGTGGTCACTTGTCATTTCCCTTTTCAAATAGCTGCTTCAGAAAGTTGGTTATCTTTGCATCACTCTAATTAGTGGTTAGTATCACAAGTCTGGTGTGCCTTTTTATTTTCTATATCAGATTAAAAATTGTCATGTTCATGCTCTTGATATGTCTAAAACAAATGAAAATATTCAAGTTTGGCACATGCCACATATCATTGTTGTCTTTCATTTATGACCAGCTAACGTCGCATTGACAAAGTTTAACAAATGCACCTGCCAAAAAATCCTGTGTTAAAAGGATAATTTTTCTTTTGACACCACTATTATTGTATACTTCTCTAGTTATTTTTATTGTTTTAAAAAGCTATTTTTAGAATTTTAATAAAAGCTAAACAGATAAAACTGGATTTATAGAATGTGCAGTAATAACAGCATCCAGAGAAAAAGCATTCTTTTCACACATATTTTCTTTTTGTTTTTGCATGTGTGTTCAACTTTTCTGTCCTATTTTCAAATGTCATTTACACCTTACAACATGTCTACCATCAAACAATAGCAGTTTTCATTAGCAAACATTAGGTAAAAAAAAAACTCAATGATGAAAAAAATTGTCTTAATTCATTGTTTTCCTATAATCAGGCATTTTTAAAAGGACATTGAAAACACAATTTCTTGTTTATAAATCCAATTCTCTGCTTATAAGAGAAAAAGGCAGCAATGTTTTAAAAAAGTCATTCTAATTATTTCAAATATAACTTTTGAAAAAAGCACTAAAAGCACTTTTTAATTGAAAAGTCTTTTGTTTTCATCAGATATAATAAACATTTCATCAGACATAAACATTTTTAAATGCTTTATATCTTTATCAATTGTTTGTCTGAAATAAGGTTTTATTTCTAAAATAAACTTACATGATTTCTGTTATGAAAGAAGGTAATAAAAACTGTAGATAGTTAACAACTGCTTTGCATTTAAATTTTGTGCATGAATATTGATAGGCATAACATAACATTAAAGTGGGAAGTTTTATAAAGTTATTTTGGAGAAAAATAAATTAAGAGAAAGGCTCTGGAAAAGAAATTCAACAAAGCTTAAAATTATAATTAAATAATTGAAAATTTCCTGAGAAATACAAACTATACAAAACAAACTTTATTTATGAATTCAAATGTCTGATGACTTGACCTGTTTCAAATTCATGAATAATTATGTTGGACATACCAGCACTCATTTATCAAAATCTCTCAGACCATAGATCTTTATCTTATGTGTTTTATATGTGCATGAGTTTCCACTGAAAATCTGTTTCTTAACTGTGCATTTGGTCTGTAGCTAAAACAAAGTTCTGGAAACTTTTGCATATTCATAGTGTCAAATATATCTGCATATTTAACTAATCAAGTGAATTTTACTCATAACAAAACAAAAAATGGACACCATTAAAAAGTATTAATATTTTCACCAAAGAAACAATTCATAAAGATTTTTGGAATTTTTCTGCATCAAAATTACTTAATTCTTGCTTTTTCATTTACTTTCTGCTATTTTCATTCTGCTGAGACAATAGAATTTAGCATCTACAATAAATCTATTTTCTTATGTTTTTATTTGTCGGAAATCCAGCTTCTTTCCAAAGAAGTTTCTATTGAGTGAGGACCTTGAAATATTTTGTTTATTTTTCTTTCTTAATATTTATTTAGAAGTAGCATGTTTTATATATAAGCTTTCTATAGATACTAGACTCATCTTTTAATTCTAAAACAATGGCATATTAAAGCAAAGCATCAATAGTTTAATATTTTGAACCAACAAAAAGTTATGACTCTAGGCAAAGATTTTAAAATGTTCATTTTAAATATTTTGAAAATATTTTGTTTTTTATAAATTATACACCATATTTTTAAGGGACAATATTATGAATAATTAATTTTTGACTAGTTTTAATTAATTTCTGTTGTTTTTCTTTTTATTGCTACATCTAGATTGTCATTCCATGATTATTATGTTAAGCAGTAGGGATCAAAAATAAAGAATAATCCTTTGGCAAGATTTGAATTCATATTGAATCTTTTAAGATAAAAAATAATGACTTATACTAGTTGGTCTTGATAGCCAAACCAGTAATGGCAAAATCATTGATAGACAGTCTTCCATTTATAAAGAATGTGAATTTAGGTCTTTGAATGATTGATTCATTTTCTACAGCTTACCAACCCCTTACAGGTTATTTAAAGCCATAAAATATTTTTAGACCTTAAAATATTTTTAAGATAATAATGATTTAGTGATACAAGTTTTACTAATTCACTCATAGATGGGGAGAGAAGAGGTGGATTCTTACCTTTACCAAGGGTATTTGTGTGTAAGTGAATATAACAAATTTAACTAAAATTGGACCTTGGCTTTCTGATTAATATTTCCCAGCCATTGTTCATTACACCATTCGCACAGCCAAGCTTACACCACCTGGTATTCTAAAGCTGACAACCATCTAGGTACTGATCAGACTTGATGTTGCTTAACTTTGGTGATCATATAGGAACCAGTGTTTCAACATGATGTGACCATGAGGCAAATTTAGGTCTTGGTGAAAGCTTAATCTTTATTGTGTAATGATTGTAAAATGATGGTCTCAGTTGAGATATAAAGCAGTGGAAATAAAATGAAAGAAATATTAACGAAAAATTAATAATAATTAACAATACTTCATGTAAGAAATTTAAATACTATTACATTAAATGCTAGAAGTGTAAAATAATTTGACTGTTTCCTTAAAAAGATTTATCGTGCCTGTGAGAAAATTAAATAAAAAACATTGATAAAAATTAATTAATAAAAAAAATAGAAATATAGTTTCCTATGATGTTAAGAGTAAAGGAGCCATCAAATATCATTAGGTGGTATTGTTGAAGCCTATAAAAAGGCAACCCTTTCCTATCTTATTCTCTTTCTCCTCTTTGTTTGAAGATTTGAAACATGTGGTGATTATATTCTCACTGGTGAATGTTAGTTTCCCTGGTCCACTGATGACTGAACTCTCTTCTCACCTTTCACTGCATGACACCTGCACATTTCTTTTGAAACCTCAACCAATGAAGTAAGTCATGCATTCTTCTTGGTTGTTCCAACTGAACATAAGGCTGACATGATCACAACTATAGTAACAATGCTTGTATTGATTTAACCTAATTTCTGGACCAAGAAAAAAAACACGAAACAACTCGTAACCATATTTAAACCTTAAACCAATGATTAAGTAGAAACTTTTCTTTGGTGTTCCAACTCTGTGCAAAGCTGATGAGCTCAACCATGAATACAATACAACACTTACTAAGCCAACTTCAGGATCAGAAAGAGAATAGACATTTTTTTTATAATCATTTCACCTCAAGCAAGGTAATACTGTCACTGGTGCACAGGGGTTACAATGAGAAGAGATAGATGACAGAAAAGAAAACAATACAGGCGATGTTGTAGGATAAAAGGATAAAAAAAAGGTGGGAGTCAGGAAGATAGAAGATGACAGTTGATGTTGCATTTAAACTTTTGGAGGTTGCAGCTATCAGAGAAGCAAGCATGGGGAAGTGTGAGGAAAGAAACTGCTGGAGTAGAATTGGTGATTACATTTGCCTGTTTTGATGGGAAAGGGTGGGACCTAATTGCCAGTCTAGTTGCATGGGTAAATTGATGAGGGTGCAACACCAGGGAATAAAGCTTGTTAGAGCAGAAGCCGTGAAAATACTTGTAGAAATGACAGAAGGAAGCCACATTCCATCGATGAGAAAGTGGCTCAAGGCAAGAAACCAAATCAGGACCAATTACTTTGCATATCCCCTTTGGATTTTGTTGAGAACCCCAAGATGAACAACAGGAGCACCTGACCAGATATGGTAACAATATTCAATGCATGGACAAATGGTAGATTTATAAATGTGCCATATGGACTCTGATGAGAAAATCTTCCTGGCTTGGTATAATGACCCAACTTTCTTAGCAGTTCAAATATAGCGATTAATTCAATGTATTCATTCCACTTGAGATCAGCTAAGAGAGTGAGACTGATGAAGTGCAGTGTACTGCTTTCAGGAAGACTAGTATGTTCCATATTAATGGAAGGTAGGAAAGCTTTCCCATCATGGTTAAAGGAGAGCAAATTCATCTTGGAAGCATTAAAATTTACAAGATACAAAAAAAAAAAATAAATGTCAATAGTAAAAACCAAATTTTTGTATGTTTCTGTCTTCTTTGTTTACATATATGAACATGCAACTTCACGAAAAACATACACAACCTTACAACTTCTATGTACCTCTAAATTTTAAAATTTTAAAAATGATACAGCATTCAAGTATATTGATTATTTTGCAGTGTTTCATACACTGTTTCCAAGGAAGTGTAGTACATAAGTTTTTAATCTCTCAGTTATGTATAAATTATAATCTATAATGTTAATTTATTCAAACTTCTTTGTTTTTTATTACACTATTTTAGTTGCTATACACTCACTTCATAGATATCTGTTTAACTTTTGATGAGGAAGGGAATGTTTGATCCTTCTTAAGTCTATACCTTTAAGCTCTTGAAACTATTCTTACCTAATCCATATTCAGAGAACTAGGTGAATTTCACCAACACCCTCTTTTTAGGCCAAGTTTTTAGAACCTCAAATTGATTGTTTCAATGGAAGGTCACCAGTCAAATGAATGAGTGTTGAATAGTTCCAAGTATTTTGTAGGCAATCACTTGAATGGGGTGATACATATGAAAAAGAATGTACATGCCTTATCAGAACAAGATTTGACATTTCAAAATACAACTGCAACTGGCATTAAGGAAGTCTGGTATGTACAGTAGCCAAAACACTGGGATATTAAAACAATAAAAAAAACTGGCAAAGATGAAGAAACTAGTTCAAATAAACTAATGCAATGAGTACCACAGAGCAAATTCAGTCAAAATTGTACAGTAAATAGCCAGATATGAACTGAGCTCTAATATAAGTCAGATGTTAATTATTTGGCCAAGAAATTATTCATTTATGATAAGCTATATGTATATGTTAACCTATGTGTTTCAGAGATATGGTTGATTTTGCTTAGCAGCATATGGGTTATTTAATACTGAAACCTAAATGATTTTAACACATTTTTATGGCTTCAACTAAAAATATTTTGAACACAGTTGTATGCCCTCAATTCCAGATTGCTGGTCATTTTGCTATAAATACGTATTTTTATACTTTCATAGTGTTTTGTTTTTGTTTGGGGTTTACTATTTGTCCATAGCTGGGACCCTATCAAGTGCTACCACCCCAGGTCAGGATAGACCAAGGAATAACAGCAATTAAGAGGTGGTTCCTTGCATCTCAAGACCTCCAATCTCCTGATCAGAGGCCTTTTTGTCAGTTGCAGTTTATTATCATATTTAGGATGAGTGTTTGAGAGAAATAGAACAACAAATTTTTGTAACAAACTGAATGGTATTTTATGTCAGAAAAATGTAGGAAATGTTAACAAACAATTGTTCTACATTGGATTGTTTTCTACTTTTATAATTGATAATAAATTAGGATGTATAATCTCTTTTGTAAAACATAAGTACCTATATTCAAAAATGGTGTATTATGAGTGTAAATGAAAACATGAGTTGAATGTGGATTATAATATCTCTAGTGAATAATTTAAAAGTCTTTTATATAGATCAATGGGCATACAGTATAAAAGACTCTATTTAAAATTTTGATCTGACATAGATTGCTGAAAGTATATGAAATTAATATAAAATGGTGAGTATCATCTGTTGAAGGCACTGCATATCAATTACTGTTGCACATAAAATATGTCATTATCATATCAGATGAGTATTTTCCATGTCTGAACGTAATAATTGTTACTGATCTTTTCTTTTGTGGATCAACTTCAATTTAACAGAACTAGTATTCATGTAAAGCTTGATACTAAGTTGAAAATTTAGTCATAAAAACTTTGTGTAAAAAATGTGAATAAATTCTACCTTGTATATTTTTAAAAATTTGAATTAAAATTTTATATTTTCAGTATTGTATTTGATTGGGGAAGGATGTGTGTTTTTAAACGGTAGTTATCAGTTCAGAATGAAAAATCAGAGAGCTGAATTCTAATTTCATAATTTGTTTTGCATGCATTTATACACAAATCCCCTTGGAAAAGGTATTAATCTACTTCTTCTCCTTTCAGCTATAAGTGAAAGGGTAGGACAGATTGGGTTCTATAGCCTTGGTTGGCAACTAGTCTACTGCTGAAACTAATGGCAACCTACTGTAAGAAAATATTCTGCCAAGTCAGTCATATCTCTTTTGAGACATGATCATCCAAGCATGTATCATGTATGGCATTTAACTGATTTGATTAAGGCAAAAAGAGGATGAGGAAGAAGAGGTCTTGCAGATTCCCTTGAGGATTATGGAGCCTCACCCTTATCATGTTAGGTGTTGCTTATATGGTTTCTGTAGTGAGCATGTCCAACTGTTGCTCTTCTTCTCATTGTCATCAAAAACTACAGAGCTCAGTCTGCCCTGCTATTTAACCCTTTAGCTGAGAGAAGAAGAGATGAAGTACAAGGGCATTTGTGCAAAAGCCAACACAACACTGATAACTGCTACACTACGTGCACATCATATGATCCCTATTTTTGTTCCCCCTAAAGTGGATAAAAAGTATTTCTTCAGCTTTTACACAATTGAAAATAAATATCTGGTCACCCAATATTTATCTATATGCCATAAATTGTTAGTACATGTATTTACCCCAACATAATACTTTAATATAAATGTAAAGATGTGTGTTTTATATACTATCAAATACTATAGTCCTAAGATTAAATGAACAAAGGGTTTACAAAAACATTACATTGAATAACTGGTTCTCATACAATCACTAAAGTTAAGCAACACTGAACCTGGTCAGTACCTAGATGGGAATGCAGGATGCTGTAAGCTTGGATATGTGGGTGGTATAATGAATAATGGCACAGATTTGGAAATTGGAGAGTTGAGTTCCGATTCAAGTTGGATTTGTTATGCATAATAAATAAATAAATAAATACCCCTTGGAAAGGTATGAACTCATGTCTTCTTCCCCCAGCTATGGGTTAATTAGTACAATGTATTAATAAATCATTATTGTATTCAAAAACTCTTACTCTTAAAATATTTTCTGATTTTAAATAGCCTGAAAAAGGTTGAGAAGCTGTAAAAAACAAATTACTTTATCAATCTAAATGAAGAAGGAAATTACTTTTTACTGTGTTTTTTAAAGCCTAAATAGCATGTAAAAGTTAAACATTCATTTCTTCCCTTTTTTATATACTTAATATTTTTTCCTCATTGAATGTTCTACTAACATGTACAAAATAACCTGAAACAGCACAGCTTTGTATATTTGACCTTTCAAATATTTTATTTGATTGCCTAGTTTAATAAACAACTAGTAATATAATATTTTCTTCTTTTTAACGTCAGATGAAGCAAATTCTTTTGCATTCCATAAATTCCTCTTGGTCAAGCTTTATATTTATTTATTTTTTTTTTATATTTATAATTTTACAATATATATTTAGGAATAATTTTTTTAATAACATAAAGAATATATGATTAAAAAATCAATTTTTATTGTGATAATTGCTTAAAATCTTAGTAAAAATTGTATACATTTTTGAATTTTGTTTTTTCAACATCTGTAAGCATTACCTATTATTGTGATAATTGACTAATTTATGAGAATCTGCAAAATATATATATACTTTTTATGAAATTTAAGAATAAAAATCTATTAAAAATCTATTAAATAAACATAATGAAATAAATGTCATATGTAAACATTACAAAATGTTCACCTTAGAATATGGATAAAAAATCTTTATGTTTATTAACTTACATGTATCCAATAATTTGTTTTAGAAAAATAATAATTAAATATATATTAAAATAATTAAATTGATATTTAAATTTTTTGTAATAATTAAATAGATATTTAAAAGATTATCTTATGATATTAAGAATTGTATTAGAATAAAAGAAGTTTTATATAAAAAGAATAAAATGAATTTTAAAAAATTGTTTAATAAATAAATAAATGGATATTAAAAAATAAAAAATGTTATTTATAAATTAAAAATTTGGGAAAATTAGAATAAAATACATTCTGAATTGAAATAAAAATAGTATATTTACTCAAAGGTCCCTTTAAGTTAGAACAAAAATATAAAATCTTTTTTCTTCCTTTCTTCACTTCTTGTCTTTTTTCTTTTTTGTTTTAGAAAATGTTGGGATATACAGAAAGCTGAAAGAAAAATTTTGTAACAATAATGGATGCATTAATGGAAATAGGGACAAGATAGGGGTTTGAAAAATTAGGATGACACTTTGGCCATTAAAATTGAAAGAAGAAATCATGTATTGTCTCTTATATTTGAATGAAAATCATTTTCACAACTATGATCTAACATTGCCTGATGACAAGGTCAAAACCTCAGGACATATAAATGTCCATGTCACAATGTATTTTTAATTAAAAAATAAATTTATATATATATATATATATATATAAATTTATTTTTTATCCAGCGCACTCTTTATATATATATATATATATATATATATAAAGAGTGCGCTGGATAAATTAAGCAAAGATTAAAATAAAATTGACATCTCATTTTAAGAGATATATTTACCAAAATTACATTAAAATATCTTGAAATACTAAAGAGTAAATTTATTCAATAAAATACCCATTTGCTTCAACCACGGCTTCCAGACAACTTTGAAATCTGCTGCCATAATCCTTACCTTCAGTTCATTTTTGGTGTTATAAGAAGTTTTGTTGGTCTCTTGCTCAACTGTGCCCTACACATAATAATCAATAGGTTGGCAATTTGGGGAGTTATGTGGCTAGATGTAAGGGGTGATGTGGTCACAGAAATTAACTGAGAGTCATGACAGGGTTTTGCTGCTTGTGTGGCATAGTACAGAGTCCTGTTGCTAGTCTTAACCAAGGGCAGCACTACCTTCTTTAAAGCATTTGATGTATCCCTCTGTGTTGAATTTGATGCTTTCATCAGCAAATTCAGGAGTTCTTTTATTATCAGAACAATGAGAATAAGTTTTCTGAGTTGTTGTACCTTCATAATCACCATTAGATTCATCCAACTCTTTCTGAATTCTCTGCACTCTCCTCAGATTGACACCTAAACTTAGACCTCTCGACTGATTGTCATTCATGGTCGAGATCACTTGGTGGCTTCTCCTATGTGGATAGGGGTTGCAGGTTCAAATCCTGCTGAATTACACACATTTTTGTAACAAAAATTTATCATAAATAATCATGCCGGTAGAAATAAATATATAATACTGTTTGATTATAAACAGAATATCTACTTATCTATGAGTATTGATCAAAAATTATGTTCAAGCAAATCATTTCAAATTGTCAGTTGTTTATAACCAGTTTTGTTAATCTTCACTAATTTCTGTAATATATATATATATGTTGGTTGTCCAGAAAGTTCATGTTGATTTTTAGTCATTCATGTTCCAACACATTAGACCATACCAAATTTATTGACAGATATAATATACTTACATTTCTAATTGGATCACACTTCAAACTATGTCTTAAGAAAGAAAGTTTAAAATTACTTAATTCATGTCAGTTTTACATCCCTATGAAATTGGAAAATTATGAGATGCATTTTAGACACTTGGTGCTTTTTTGTTACCATAAAGGCAAAAATGCCTTGTGAGCAATCAAAAAATATGTGCTGTATGCAGTGAACGTGCTTTAGCTGACAAAACTATACAGAAGTGGTTTGCTATGTTTAGAGTTGGTGATTGTAGCCTTATTGATGAAGAATGCTAAGGTAGACCTCTACTACAGATGACACCTAAATAAAGATATTGATTAAGAATAACCTGCTTTACACAACACAGGAATTGGCATAAACACTAAATTTATCAAAATCCACCATCCATGAAAAATTAGTGAAGCTTGGGTACTCAAATTGCTACAATGTTTGGCTATCACAGGATCTGAGTAAAAGGAATCTTTTGGATTGCATTTCTTTCCATAATTTGCTGTAGAAATGCAATTAAATTGCACCCTTTTAAAGCAAATTGTGACAGGTATTGAGAAATAGATTATTTGCAACAATGTTTAATGAAAAGACCCTGGTGTAAGTGACATGAGCCCCTTTAGCCACTTCAAAAGCAGGATTTTATCTTAAGAAAGTCATGCTGGTCATCTTGTACTATGAGTTTCTACCAAGTAAACAGTCAGTTGATTCTAAAAAGTACTGCTTGCAATTGGACAAATTATAGGCAGCAATTTAAGAAAAACTCCCAGAATTGGTGAACAGAAAAGGTGTTGTTTTCCATCAGGATAATTCCAGACCTCACATTTCTTTGGCAATCTGGCGAAAATTGTTGCAACTTGGCTGGGACGTGTTACCCAACTCACCACATTCATCAGACATGGCTCCTTCGGATTTTCATTTATTTAGGTCCTTGAAAAATAATTTCAATGGTAAAAATTTGAATTCTTTAGAATTCTTTACATAAAAAACCAAGTTCTTTGCTGAGAAACCACTTAAATTCTGGGAAGACGGAATCTTTAAGTTGAAGAAAAAATGGAGAAAGGTTGTGCAACAAAATGGTTCATATTTGGTTGAATAAATATTTCATGGCATTTTTTTGTTTTGTGTTTTAATTTCCCTCAAAAATTAGCATGGACTTTCTGGACAAATATATACATACATATATTGATTAGTTCATGCTAATGTTGAAAGATGGCCTGAGTGCCCATTGACATAATTGTAATTCAACAATGCTGTAGATTATCATCTAATGCTAATATTTCTGTGATAGATTATCTCACCGGTTATAAATGAGTTTGCAGCAAATGACAAAGACAAAATTTCTTATAAAACCAAAACAGTGGTGCAATTTGAAATCCATCAAAAGCAAAGCCAAATACTCTTGTTTTTCTTTCTTTAAACAAGGATTTTGATTTGGGAGTTGATAGCAAATACCTTTTCACTTGGAGTACAAAGCAAACAGTTGACTCAAGCATGTGAAGTAAATTTATAAATGCTTTGCCTTGTTCTAACATTATTTTAAGGCTTTTCACTTAGTAAATACACTGCAAATGATTTTAAAAAATATGAAAATAATTTAAGAATTTTTGTTAATGTTTATTTTAAAAAATACACTTAAAATAATAAAATTCGATCCGTGTTTGAGTTAATGTTTTTGTAATGTTTTAAAATTTTCTTGACATAAGGGAAAAATATAATGTAAAAATATACATATCAGACAAAAAATACTTTTTTAACAATTAGATTTTTATTGCTTTCAGTAGTTTCAAACAAACAACATTGCAAACAGTATTAATAAAACTTGCCATATACAAAAGGAATAAATATCAATTTATCTTCATAAATGACTTATATCAATTGCTCAATGGTTAGTTCACTGAACTGAAGGTATTAAGGAATTATGTTTTGTAGAGTGGGTGGCCATGGTTAAATGTAAAATAAGTGACAGAACTGTCCAACTAACAGAATTGACAAAATTTGCAATAAACAATAAGAAGAAAGTCTACGGCTATATCGTCTTGAATGCATTGGTTCCCGTCCGATCACCGGAGTTAAGCAACATCGAGCCTGGTCAGTACTTAAATGGGTTACCATTTGGGAATATCAGGTGCTGTAAACGTAAGGACCAAGAATGGTCCACCAATCCACCAGGTTTGGGGGTTGGGTGCAGGCCTAACAACCCTGCCCCATAAAAAACAGTTTGTTACAGAAACAGCAACAAAAGTTGCTGCCCTATGCACCATCTGGGTGTGATGGATAAATGATGATGAATAAGAGGAAAAATAAAAAGTAAGTAGACAATATGCAAGACAAATTAACAGTAATAAGTCAAAGCAACAGTAATATGGCAAAATATTCACAAACTAAAAATTGGGGTTGACACACAGTTTGGATAAGCAAACATAGCATTCTTACATTAAGACAAGATAGAGCAGAACTATGTCATATAAAACTGAGAACAGACCTGTTATATTTGCTAAGAAGATATCCCAGCATGCATTTGTGTGCTTCTGCCTATAAATTGGGAAAGGAAAAGAGTTTTACAGCCATTCTTAAATGGGATTGGAATCAACATGTTTCACATACCTTTTTCAATAATTAAATAACCAGCTCAATTCAATTCCTTATTAAACAAAACTGGGTCTTTCTAATTTTAGGTTAGGTCATGACATATGGAAATATATAAAGCAACAGAGATGTGGTTCTGTCATTGAATATTGAAAATACCATGGCTGGAGCATGTGAGAAATTCTCATAGAAAATGGGAAATATAAACAAATTACTACTAATAATCAGAGACAGCTGACATTTTTGGGACATATAAAAAACAAGACACAAAATGAAATTAAATGGATTTTGACAATATTACATGTGTATATATATATATATATATATATATATATAACCATACTGTCTAACCGTACTGATGAGCTGTGATACAGTGAAACAGATCTGTCTGCGGATGACTATATATACATATATATATAAAGAAAAAAGTTAAATTAATTTTAAGCGTTAAATTTATATATATATATATATATATTTATATATATATATATAAAATTTACAGCTTAATATTAATTTAACTTTTAGGATTTTATTTTCCAATTTCATGTTTCAGTATAAACCAAATTACATTTAATAGATTAAAAAATGACATCCCAGATTTATAATTTATAATGAACATGAACAACGTAAGAATCAAAAATAAAATTAAAATCTAGAGATGGTCAGTTCACAATATGCACCTGATGATTTCATAGGGCATGAAAATCCAACTCATGCTATAGATGTAGGATATATGTGTGTGTGTGTGTGTATATATATATATATATATATATATATATATATATAGTGTTTGGTTATGATAATGTTTGGCACCAAGATTGTTGTTTTTTCAGTAGTTTTAGTCATAAAAAGTATTTTGGCAAGTAGTTTTTTTATCATAAAGTGCTCAATATCAGGCTAGAGATATAGCATTGATAGTTTTAGTCCAATTAATTTGTCACTTTAACTGAACAGGTTCATGCTGACTTTGAAGTTTCATGAAGACAGTTCTGATGCCCTCACTCATATCTTTCTTCAGTAACAAACTGAAAACTATTGGCTATTGGTGTGTGTTTACATTGTGTATATAATATGCTAAAATCTGCCTTTTTCCATCGTGCGCCGATAGCTTAGTGGTAGAATCTCTAACTGATATCAAATTGGTCGGGTTTCAATGTCTAACCATACTGATAAGATGTGGTACAGTTAAACAGGACTGTCTAAATGTTGGGAAGAAAAGTTCCACTGCAATGTCACTTCTACATACCAATTAGCAGGGCTCCTCCAGACCAAGGTAAGTTCAAGTTAATTTTATTTGCTAAAGATGTTGCTAGTAAAAATAGACTAGAGAAAATCAGAATTACTACAAAAATGTATAGACAATTCGGTTACCCTAGCAGTAAAGAGCTATGTTATTTAGTGAAAACTGCTGGAATGAGAGATTCTGAATTTATTAAAATTTTTAAAGAACTTCCCAATTCCTGTGAAATTTGCATGAGGTACAAAAGGGTACCCAGACCCATTGTTAGGTTGTCATTAGGAACTTATTTCAATGAGAGCATTGCCATGGACATTAAAGAGATTAATGGCAACAAGGTACTGTAACTAATTGACTATTGTACAAGATACAGTGTTGGAGTCAGGATTTCAAGTAAAGAAAGTTCTGACATCATTAGTGCCAAGCACTGGATTGTGTATTTTGGAACTCCTGGATTTATTCTTACTGACAATGGCAGATAGTTTAATAACCAGTCATTTAGAGACATAGTGCAAAATATGAACATTATGGTATATACCACTGCTGCTGAAAGTCCATGGAGCAATGGATTAAATGAAAGACATAATGGGATATTGGGAGAAATGATAAGGAAAACCATAAAAGATAACAACTGCAGTTTTGAGACAGCACTCAAATGAGCCTAAATGCCAAAAATACACTTCATATTGTTCAGATATAGTCCCAATCAATTTGTTTTTAGCAGAAACCCCAACCTACCTGCTTTTTTAAATGACAGACTCCCTGCATTAGAAGGTATTTCCACCTGTGAAGTTGTTGCAGAAAACCTAAATGCCATGCATGCTGCCAGGAAACAATTATAAGATGTGAGTCATCAGAGAAACTAAGACGTGCATTTTGTCACCAAGTTAGAACATCCATAGCACAATCCTACAAAAATGGTTATGCTGTTCTTCACAAGAGAAACCTGTGTGATAGATGGCTTGGTCCTGGAACTGTCATAGGGTGGGAGTATAAGCAAGTGCTTGTCAAACATGGTGACACATTTGTAAGGGTACATCCATCTTGTTTAGTGCGCTGCCCTGAGACATCAAAATTCTTCTAAGGATAGAAATAAGGAAACTACTGCCTCACAAAGAAGGTCTGAAGACTCTCAGAAGTTACCAAATTTGTAAAAGAATGATCTAGATGAAGATTTAGAAACCACAGACAACAATGTTGAGCAATACCAGGCTGTGGAAGCACAAGATAAGACCACATAAGCAAGACTTAACTCCAAAGAAAATTGAGCTTCCTAAACCAGTACAAACTATTAAATATAAACTTGTCAATGACACAGATTCAGAATAGAGAAAATTAAATGTCATAAGTAGAATAGGCACAGCAACAGGCAAAAACAAGCATTTGATTAATGTGGAACAGGGTGAACCTATTTGGCTGGACTTTGAGCATGGGGTATCAGAGTAGCAAACAATTGAGACAGAGGAAACTGAACATAAACACACTTCTTGTGATGAGGAAAATATAATGATTTCCTCCTCTAATGATGGCCTGGCACTGGAAGGCGTTAGTATAAAGGAACTTCAAAGCTGGGTTGAAAATAAAATGTACACCCAAGTAACTGACCAAGGTCAACCAAAAATTTCCACAAGATGGATTTACACAAAGAAAAATTCCAATGGCACACAAACCTACAAAGCCAAACTTGTTGCAAGGGGCTTCCAGGATAGGGACGCTAACAACATAAGGAATGATTCTCCCACATGCTCTAAAGAAGTTTTACTTATAGCATTGGCAGTAATGGCAACCAACTATTGGATGTGTAAATCAATGGACATAAAGACAGCAAGCAAGCAATTAGATTGACTGATTTATCTTGATCCTCCCAAAGAAGCCAATGTACCTCAGGGTTATATTTGGAGACTCTCAAAATGTGTATATGGCATGACTGACATTTCTAGGTCCTGGTACCTAACACTCAGGAAGGAATTAATCAAGTTAGAAGCAGTAGCTTCAAAATATGATTAGGCAATATTTACATGGCATTTTGGAAACAAACTGCAAGGTATAATTGCTGCTCATGTTGATGATTTTTGCTTTGCAGGGACGGAGATCTTTAAGAGCAGTGTTATAGACAGGCTTCATCATGTATTTGTAGTCAAATCTGAAGAAGTTGACGAGTTCCAATACATAGGATTAGATATAAAAAAACGAATAGTGAGAATATCAAACTTGGACAGAACGAATATGAAAGAAATTAAAATATATTCCAATAGAAGCAGGCGAGAACCTAAAAGATGCAATTTCCACAATGGAAATAACTGAAATCAGGAAAGTTATTGATCAACTTAACCAGACATAATCTAAGCTATGATGTTAATGCATTAAGCTCTATTCTAAAACAAAATAATGTAGAATGTATAAAACAAGTCAATAAGAAAGCAAAAAAGGAAAAATCCCAGATAGACGTACCTGACTTAGGAAATCTTGAGCAACTAAAAATTGTTGCATATAGTGATGCATCATTTTCAAATTTAACAGATGGAGGATCCCAAGGAGGCTATATACTTTTTCTGGTAGGAAATAATAATAAATATATGCCTATTGTCTGGCAATTCAAGTGTATTAAACAGGTGGTCAAAAGTACACTGGCTGCCAAAACACTAGCCATGGTTGACATGTCAGAAACCTGCTTATTTTTCAGAAAACTATTATTGGAACTACTACAGCTAAAAGATGTAACTGAGAACATTAAGATTATATGCAAAATGGACAATTCCTATCTCTATGACTCGGTACATTCATCAACAGAGATTTTGAACAAAAGACTTCGCATTAAGACGGCCATTTTGAGAGAAATGATGAACAGAAAGGAAATTGCAGAGTTCTTTTAGATACCAACTAATGAACAAGTCGCAGAAAGAAACCAAAAAAGGAGTACCATCATTTAAAATGCTTGGCTTTATATCAGAGCTCAAGGAGCAATTTGTTTAATAAATTCTTTTTTTTAACTCTTTTTCACAGGATATTAGATCTAAAAAGAGAAAGAAGAAAGAAAGAAAAAAGGGGAAGAACTGTTAAACAACATAAGTTGTGTCCCTTGCTTCATCCCTCTGAAGGAGGGAGAATTCAGCTGGAAATGTGAGGGTTTGAGACCATGTGATGTATGAACATTGATAAATAAATCTTCTTTTGACATCTCTTGTAGTTGTTTGCTAAGTTTTACAGTGAATATAATGACTCTGACTAGAATTGGAACTTGGGTCTCTGATTTTCAATTACCAGCCATTATTCATTATACCACCTGCATATCCCAGCTTATAGCATCTTGCATTCCCAAGAGGTCCCCCACTTAGTTATTGACCAGGTTTAATGCTGCTTAACTTTGGTGATATCCAGCTCAGTTGATTCTCTTCCATAGTAATCATGACAGAACCTTGGCATTGTGTGGCTGCTGGGTGGTCTCCTTCTTGATGTCATCCCAGATGTAGCAGTACATGGGAGTCAAATTAAGAGAACTAGGAGGCTACATGACAGGAGGGACATGATTATGAAAATTCTTGGACAGCTAATCCTGAATCACATAGGGTATGTAGAAAAGATCAGAGTTTTGTTAAAATGTGTATGGTCCCCCTTTTGATCCAGGGCTTGAGCATTGCAACCACTACTTTTATGTAGATAGTGGTATTGACCTTAAGACCTTGTGTGAAGAAGTAGATCAGCATGACATGGTCCACATTGCTGATAACTTTTAAGTCTATTACAGACAGCTGAAGTTTTTGAAACCTGTAAAATAAGGAAAATGGGCTTGGAGAATCTAACACTCACAGCTCACATGAAAGTCAGAGAAGCAAGGATAAGCAGTAATATAATTTATTGGATGTTTTTGCATAAATAACAAAACAAGGAACACAAAGGCAATGAGGAGTGGTAAAGGAGTAAGAACTATTTAGAGCAACAAAAGATAGGAAATTGTGGAGAGCTATAACTAACCACTACTTAAGAGGACATAGTACAGAGAGATAAAATTTAAGCACCTCTAAATGTTCTTTTTCTTCCTCTTCATATCTAGATAATGCCTGCCACTGAATACTATGATCAACCTTTTTTCTTTCTATTGAAACAGGCATCTTTATAAAGTTTGAATACATATCAATATTTCTTAAGATTTGCTTAGTACACAGCATAAATGGATAATGTAAGTATGAAGACTGTATTGCATCAATTTTCTATGTATGTGGGTGGTGTAATGGATAATGAAATGAGAAATTAGAGAGCTGTTCAAATTCCACTGGAGTTTATATACATTTTTGCAAAAATACCCTTGTGAAAGGTATGAATCCATCACTTTCCCCCAGTTATAGGTTAAATAGTAGGACTTATATCAGGAAAAAAATCACTGTTATCTCAAAAAATTATGTATGCAATATTCACTCAGTAAAAATAAGTTTTGGCATTAAATAATCCACAAAGGGTTGATAATCCATAAAAAAATAAATCAACAAACAATTTAAGTGAAAAAAATCTACATTCAAAATACATTCTTTTTTTTTTTCTTTTTTTTTACTTGGACTCAAATATTAAACACCGGTAGAAACTATAGAACTACTTCAGCTATCAAGCTTATTATGGTTACTTATCTTTCCCAGATACCTCTCTAGTATTGATGAATGTACATAAGATTTTTATTCATAAAATATTCAATTCTTACTGTGTATTGATAGTTAACATTTTGAGCTGCTTAAAAATGTCAGCCTAATTCTGAAATTTCCCTAACCTTTCAACATCTATGCAAGCTGTTGTGCTCATTTTAAGTGGGAAGTAAAATGAAGTTAACAACTTTTAACACTTTTGCTATGAAAAATACTTTTATAAAACTAACAAAAAAGGGAAATTGTCACCAAATATTTTAAGGTGGCATTTGAACAGAAAGAATTCACTGCAATTGTAGGTAAAAAAAAAAAAAAAATAGTGCTAAAAAGTTCTTAGCCCAATAAAGAAGTCCATCTCCAAAAAATCTCTTTGGTCATTTGGTCTGATTTTGTCAAGTGGGTTGAACTGAGAAATTTTCAACCCCCCTACATAATAAGTTATCATTTGGTCTGTAAGATGAAGATATACATTCATACATTTTGTAAAATATTTTTATAAAAGAAATAACTGAATTGTGACAAATAAAAATATTTAATAATTTTATACTTTTTGTATCTTTCATTTCTTTTATTTTTTAATATCTCTACTTCACTATTGATCCAGTATGAATCAAAGATTTGTTAATTTCATTATGAATAAAATTTAACAAATAATGTTTTTAAATATTTGAATCAAATGCTAAGAATACCATGGACAGAACATGTGATTCATGAAGAAATTTTTCATACTTAAAATCAGAAAAAAACTGTGAAAATGTCTGTGACACTTAGTGATGAAAGAGTATTTAAAGAATTTAAAGAATTTAACATTCAGAGGACAAAGAGAAAAGCAATAAGTGAGAAACCAAAAGTAAGAGAAGCAAAAGGAAAAGAACATGTAACGAAATGAATTTGTGTGAATGGCTGGCAGAATAGATACAAAGAGATATGCGAAAGGATCAAAATGTAAAGCAACAAAAGAGGAAGTTGTTGAGAGCCATGTATGGAAAAGATATAGTCTGTAAAAGGGAGAGAAATTATGATAAAGCCATATTGCATACATAAATTAATTTTACTGCTTGAAAATCTTTTGATGAGGATAATTTGTTAGGTGTAAATCTTTGGAGATTCATTTTTTGTGAAAAGTTTTATTCTAACCATTAGGCAAATAAATTTTTTTTTCTCAGCAAACAGTTTATCATCAATAACAGAAAATACCATGATATTAATCCATGTTTAAAATGACAGATTTGTTAAGCTACTTGTATTAACAGGTAAGCAAATAGATAATTTACAATTAAATAATACTAAATAACTTTGACAACATGTTAAATAAAATATTTTTCTACTTTTACAAAAACATTTAAATTTCTTACAAATATTCAATATTAATGTCAAAAGTTTTAATAATGGTTACAAAATAAAATACTAAATGATATAAAAGGAACAAACATTTTTAAGCTTCTATTTTAGTCATCTACAAACTCAAGAAATTCAAGATCTATAAAATCAAAGCCAACTTAAAAAGAAAATTGGCTTTTTGTGTAGAACTTTAAGTGCCAAATAGGTGATGAGAAGAAATGAACTTACAAAATAATACAAATAGCTATACTATAACAGCCTACATTCAAACAAAGATGATTTTTGTCTATACTCCTGAGATGAGGTATTGTAATTATTTACACTGTTCAGACTGTTGTTCTCATCTGTATTGCCATATTTGTGATGCTTCGGACATTCTTCAGGTAATTGGAATTTCAAACAGAATCCTTTATTTTGATCACTGAGCCAATGGATAAAAACATTAGTTAGATCCAGTGACTTGACCCAAAGAGTTATGAGTTCAATACCTGGCTAACAAAAACTTTGAGAGTTGAGACATCCAGAAGCAGCAGGACTCATGGAACAAGAATAATATACCCCAGTGATTGAAATAAAAGGTTCTGTTTAAAATTCCAATCACTTGAAGAAGATTGAAGCGTACAAAAGCCAAAACATTTTGAATATAGAAATACAGACAAGAGTCCAAACAATGAAAATGATGTAAATAAAGATGATTTTATCCCTTACATTTAGAACAAACTTAAAACCTTCAGACAGATTGTCTACCATTGAGCAAAATACTTGAAAACATTTTGTTGTTTTTTTTTTAATGCCAGTTTCCCAGGTCCATTCCTGAGTTTTCCTTGCCAGGAGAATTTCTCTTTCCAATTTCTATGCTGTCTTTTTCTCATGCCTGTTTGTGTAGCTTAGCAACTATTTAAAATGAAAAGACAGTTATTAAAACATAGTTGTTAGGGTAGTAACAACAATGTGACCAAGTCACTTTCTCACCACCATAATAGCTTCCTTGTGCCTTTTTTATAAATACTTACATGCTAATTTTTCTGATGAACTTTCCTTTATAGGATACAAATCCTATATCATTCATCAACTAACTAAAACACACAAACTAAAATTGCACACCTGCAAAATATATCCAAACGACTAAAATCAAAAGTGGATTCAAATGGCTAAAAACATTTTGGAAAAACCCAGACCAAGAAAAATTCACAAATCAGTGTGAAAAGCAAAATTCTGGATCCTGATTGGATTAAAAATAGAAAATTCATATATGACGTTTTTTCACACCTAGTAAAAATGCCTGCTGGATTCGGCAACATGAGAAACTTTGCTATTTACGGACATTCTGTGATTGGTCAAAATCAGTCCATCATGGAAGCAATTAGCAATGTAACAAAAGAAATTTCAAATTCAGTCAGAATTAGAGCAGTATCTGATAGCATCTCACAATTTAAGGAAGCAACTTCAAGCTGACATGGTCACGTCTCAATTTTTCTTCAAGTTTTCCTTTTCTTCATTTTCTATCCACACCACCAAAGAGAGCAACAACAACAACGTGAACACTCTGTCTGTGATAAGTACTATTTC
The DNA here is from genome assembly GCA_037127315.1 of Ascarosepion bandense. Taxonomy (NCBI): domain Eukaryota; kingdom Metazoa; phylum Mollusca; class Cephalopoda; order Sepiida; family Sepiidae; genus Ascarosepion; species Ascarosepion bandense. Next base: position 8,365,156 of record JBBBDQ010000651.1, on the reverse strand, counting down.
TTTATTCCTTCTTTCTCACCCTGTTGCCCGCTTACCAAAAAGAGGAAGGAACATAAGACATTACATTCTGCTACTACACAACCATGAACTCTAAACTTCTATGAACATTTTAAATACTTACATCTTTGAACAATTTTAACTACAAAACTGCATGCATGCATTTTCTCTATGAACATTTTTTTCTCACAAATATTGTTATATTGTTCAGTTAACAAAATTTCACTTATATTTTCCTTCTTACAATTTTGTTATTCTGTTAATAAATCTTTGCTTTAATGTACAAACAAAATATTTTATTCTTCCGCATTTCAACATCCAACCTTCAACCTTATGATATATAAATTGTGGGGACTTTGGACGTGTTTGGCACAAGGCCAATTTACTGAGCCTCAATGAGGCCCCTACACCGCTTTGGTATCTAGACCTTATGAAATTAAATGCAATACTAGTTTGGCTGCTAAGTCTCATCATTTTACAGTTAAAATGGCTAGTTGTAACCATAAGATCTATGATAACAGTTTCTTCTCTTGCACTTCTTGCATGTGGAAATTTTTTCTGGCTTCTTCATTTCCGGTCAAGTTTGATCTTCAAAAATTTAAATGCAATGTTAATTGTTATCTTTTGTCTTCATAATTCTTGTTCTTTTATTGTTCTCTCTCCTTAATAATGTTTTTTCTCAGATTTTTTTCACATCAGTAACCTCTTGTATCATAGTAGCTTTATTGCCTTGCTTAGGTTGAAATGATTTTTTAAAAACACTATAGGAATTTGATACTTTTATTATCACTGAATATTCCTTTTTCTAATGTAAATTACATTATTACTATTTAGAGGTGATCTATTGAAAACTATTGCCAAATGATAAGGAAGGACTTCCAACAAATGTGACTAAATTGTATATATGTGGTTGTTAAATATACGCACACATGCAAAATGTGACACAAAAATTCAGGTAATCTGAATGGCATTACAATGTCATGGACTTTTTAAATTATCAGTTTCAGCTGTTTTTCAAAGTACAACTTTGAAGGAGACAGTGAAAATATGATATTAAGGTAATTCATTTTATTTTTTATACTCAAATTCCTTGAATTATTTGGTAGGACATTGCCAGTATCCTCATTGCCAGTGTTTTGATGTAGGACTATCCCTTAAATTAGAGGGGATTACATCAAGGAGACCATAAGTAAGAATTTGCATGCTAAAATTAGTTCAAATGATTTTAGGTTTGTGAAAGAAAGTTAACACTACATGTCCATAAACCCAAAGTAGGGAAAGACCAACAGCTCCAGATAATCTTTTAAATGGCAAAATTATATTTACATCCATGTATGCATAATTACATATTACCAGACAGAGAAAAACTTTTCAAGGTGTTTTTACCCTGCAGATGATTCAATGTTCACTTTCTGTCAGGCTGTAAATGGTGCCTGATTTAATGGTCACAGAATATCCATAATCAACTGCACCTGGTCAGTGCTGTTGACTTTTGTCTTCTTCTATACCCTTTGTCAGAAATGAAACTCAATTTTGATCTACAGAAAAAAGAATCATGTAATTTTACTTGGTTTGATCAGGTTTTATTGATTTTTAATTCATAAATATGAAAGGCTTTCTCATTATTATTTACTTTACTATAAATATATCATATTTAAAAATTTTAAGATATGTAATTTAGTTAAAAGACAAGTTGTTTGAACTTTTAATAATTTACTGATATATATATATATATATATATATATATTACCGCCATGAAAAGACAAAAATATTTTTGATTACCATCCATGATGATGGCATATTTTGTTTTTTAAATAAAATTGAAAAACAAGCTGTCTAACCAGTTTTGCACCTCATTGAACAGAGCCAAATCAAGGTGGATAAATAATTATTGTTTTTAAAAAAATGGCGAAGATGTAGGGGGGAAAAAACCAAAACTAAATGGAAATAAGTTGAAGGACAAATATATACTCTCTCTGTTTACACAGAGAGGGGTTTTAAGATTGACTGTAGATGGCCTCCAACACTTTGAGGTGTTAACTAGAGTGGGACTTACTTAAGATGAAAAATTTGTCCACACTCAAGTGGCACAATTATCAATAAGGTGTTTTGCAATAGAAGACCTGTATGTATTGGTCAGCCTATCTGATGAGGAATAGTTCAAATTACAGATTTTTGCAGGTACATGTTGTTTTATTCTGGATTCTAGTCTTTGAATAGTTCTCCCTATTTAGTGTGATATACAACTACATTTAAACATATAAATCAAAGCTATAATGGTGTAAGAGGAGAACATCCTTCTGTATAGAAGGAAAAACAGATCTAGACGAAAAAACCCCACAAGTATTGGCAGCAAAGTAACAATGTCGAACTGCAATTGAAACTCGCTTAGCAAATTTATCACTGACAGAACCCAGTCAAGGAAGGTGCAGGTTTAACTTTTATAGAACTCCAATACCTTATTCCTAATCACTGATTGAACAACATCCAATGAATAGGCATTATTACAGAGAGTGGTAGTAAAAACCTGAGTTCATCATCCAACTTAATTTTGGAGCATATCATCAAGGCTGTATGGGTAAGGGTCTTAATTAGATTAATTTTACATTTTTGGGGACAAAAGGAATCCCACCTGGTATACAAACCAGTAAATGTTGGTTTTCGGTAAACTGAAGCAAGAAAACTAGCAGAAGATCTGCTCACCAAAACATCAAGAAAGAGAAGAGAAGAATTAATCTCCTTCTCTTGTGTAAATTTTAAAGCTGGATGCATATTATTAAGTGAAGAAAGGAATCGGTCTGCTTCAATTTTATCGTTAAAGAGACTAAAGATGTCATCTACATAACAGAAATAAACTTCAGGTCTATTAAATTCAGATAATACCCTCTCCTCATGAAATCCAATAAAGATATTTGCTAAAATGTGTCTCAAAGGAAAACTCATTAAAACACTATCAATTTACCTGTACATGACACTGATATTGTGGTAAATTGTATCAGTTCAACAAATACAAATTCCTTCCTCAGGAATAATAGGAAGTGACAACTGACTACAATATAAGGCATCAGTACATATATCAATAGTCTCAGTTTAAGGGACGCAGGTACAAAGGCTAGAAATATCATAAAAACATATAAATTTGTCAGTTGATTGATAATGCTGTATAAAATCAGAAACCTCAAACAAATCATTAATACAGAATTTGTTATACTGTTCCAAAACAGGCTATAATATGGTTGTAGTCCATTTAACAATGCCATGTTGGGAAGACCCTATCATAGATAGAACAGGTCTCAATGGGAAACCATCCTTATGTGTTTTGAGCAAACTATAGAAGCGGGGACAAATTGAACCTGTGGGTTTAATTTCATTAGAAATTTCAGTGGATAAAACCCTATGTTTAATGCATTTAAGTAGGCATTTTTTGAATTTGTCCTCAATAGATATTGTGGAGTCATATTTGTCTATTTGGCTTAACTGAACAAATTTGGAAGTATCTTCAAGGATAGTCATCATCTTGTTAACGTAATCTTGGTAATCAAGAATGACGACACCCAAGCCTTTAACCAGTTTCGTAATAACCAAAGACTTATTACGTCAAAGTGAATTAATAATTTTATATTACATCATAATAAATTGCAGCACTTAATTAATAAGAAATCTGGTTGTTCCACTGATCCTAGTGTTGGTCAGAACATCCTGAATCTTTCCTCATTTCAATTGTCCATGGCAGCGTTATCTATTCTTTTGCATGGATTGGATTTTTATGTTCCCCCCATTGCATATTAAAGAGGAGATTTATTCAGAGTTTGAAGTTCTGTTTGCCCAATTGGCTAGACTTCAGCCTGATTCAGTCAGCAAAGTCAGTGACCTTAAGGCTAAACTCAACGATATTGCCCATTCCTAGGCAGATACTTCTGTTTCATTTAATGAGTTAAAATGGAACAGAGAGCAATATAAAATATGAAGTCCACATTGAAAAAAATGACATGTCTTTTGAGGCTAACCATAAGTCGACCCCTTTTTTGGTATCTTTATAAAATGAAAGTGCTGCTTTACAAGGCTATGTGCCATTGATTAGAACAAGTGATAATCAGACAGGGCAATATCTAGGAACTACAGTGGGTATGGTAAGACTTCCTATCTAAGTATTTCCAAATAGGTCTTCACTCATTTTGCAACATGTGGCCTAGCATTGTCATCTTACAAAATCACTTTGTCATATTTTTGTTCATATAGTGGCCATTCTTTTTTCAATGCATGGCTCAAATATATAGTTATAGTTGATACAGTCTCCTGTAATGGTTTCAGTTTGTTTTAGCTGCTCATAATAAACCACACTCAGCTGATTCCATCAAATGCAGAGCAGAAGCTTTGAACCATGGATATTTGGCTTTGCTGCTGATGTGGATACATGGCTGGGCTTGCTCCATGATCCTCTACACTTAGGGTTATTGTAATGTATCCACTTTTCATCACCAGTCATGACACAATGCAAAAAAACTTTTCTTTTCTGCTGTTGAAACAGCTGTTCACACATGATAAGACACTGTCCGATGTCTCTCAACTTCAAGTTGTACTGCACAAAATGTCCTTCTTTTTGAATAATTTCTAATGCTTTCATACATTTCAAAACTGTTGTGTGATGAACTCCTAATGATTCTGCAAGTTTAGCTTTCACTTGACATGAGTCTTCATGAAGTAATGCCTCCAATTCTTTGTCTTCAAATTTTTTCAGTGCACCAGAGTGTTTTTTATCTTCAACATCAAAATCCTTATTTTTGAAGCATCTAAACCAATCTCTGCACATTGTTTCCCACATAGCATGGTTGGCATAATTTTCAACAAGAATTCTGTGGGCTTCAGCTGCAGATTTTGTTTGAATAAAGTAGTGCAGTAAAATTCCCTGTAAGTGTACTTTCTTTGGCATGAAATTCAGTATGTTTAATGCTATGAAATACAGTTATTTACACTTTGGCAAAATGACATACACTGAATTTCAAGCTTGCTTATAGTACTTCCTTACATGTGTTGCAATCTGAAACTACATGCACACAATTCTGGGAACATTATCTGTTGGAAAACAGTAAGAACTTATTCAAGGTCCTAATATATATATATATATATATATATATATATATATATATATATATAAGGATAAGTAAAAATTAATGCATTTTGTTTTATTTTATACTAGCTTAAAAGCAACAGTTTGTCCATATTTTCAGCTACTTCCTGCCCTGAATTCTACAAGTTGTTTTATATCCTGGCAAGATAATATATTTGGCTCCAAACGAGATCCTTGCAAATTATTATGAAGTGGTTTGTTTCAGCTGAGTTCCTATCCAGAAGTTGTCTCAATGGCACTGAAAGCCCTCGTAGATCTTCCAGCAGTATTGTTCATCCTTGACTCTGAGATCATTACAATGCTAACACTGAATGCTTTTGATGATTCAAATACTCACTGTCACAATTATATTGAGAAACTGGCTTGAACAGTCTCAAAAAAGGAGCTTCACTTCTTTTAACATCATTGGCATGTCTTTCATTGTGTTTCCAAAGATCTTGTTCTTCTATGATTTACAGCATCTGTTTCTCTCCTTGATAAAGTCTGACTGTCATTCTTTGAAGCTCTTGATCTCTTCCTTGCAACATTTGTTTCTGTCCTGGCTTGTACCTCTTCTAATGTTGTGCTCTTGATCTTCTATGGTTTGCACCATCTACTTGTCTCCTAGCCTTCCCTAGTGTTTCTTCTGCACTCCTCACCCTTTGCTTTAGACTTGGATTTTATTTCACTTTCATTTGAATATATAGATTGTTTTATGTATGTATGTAGAGTCATAGGAATATTTTATTTTCCAAACATGGTGAGCACATTGTGACCATGTTCATAATTGTTGTTGTTGAATGTTGGCATTTTGTTTATAATGCTTATCCATACCACCTTGTGTGTCATTTTTAACAAAACTTGGATAAAAAAAATTGCTGCCTAAATACACAATATACATGTCAGATTAAATAAGTTTGCAATTTCTTTAATCTGACATATATATATATATATATATGTCAGATTAAAGAAATTGCAAACTTTGTGCCTGTTTATTTTTAATAAAATCCGTTCATACTCACGGATAATCTTTTGCATATTATAATTGATAGATGTAAGAAATGAGCTGTAACATTGACAGATAATTTTATTTTTTATTTCTTGATGCTCCCAAGTACTTTAAATCTCCTTCAAAGATCATCTTCAGGAGTGTGAGTTGTAGTAATGGGACATTTTTACATTACTTATCTCCAGCAAAAAGGAAAATTGTAAGAACACTGGAAAAATTAAATCAAAAATTAATAAAATCTTCCTTGTCAGTCATTTTTAACAAAACATGTTTAAATGAAAGATTGCTGCCCAAATATACATTAATATATATAAAATATATATATATATATATATATATATATATATATATATATATATATATTAAATTACTTTAATTCTAAATGAAAAAGTAGGAAGGTAAATTCCAAGAACCTGATCCTAATTAATATTAAAAATTTTAATATTAAAAAATGATACAGGAGGAGAGCTCAATGTAATGAAAATTACAGAGCCAATATAAATTAAAATACATTTTCAAAATTCAAAAATGTTGAATGAACATTTCAACATGAAATCCCTAAAGATTAAAAAGAAGAAGAAGAAAAGAAAAAAAGAAAAAATAAATAACGGTTAAGATTTGAGAAATTTATGTCACAAAATTTTTTTTTTCCTTTGATTAGATTAATTTAACTAACTTTTTTAAAATCTTATTTCTATTTTTCCCCTAAATATACCTTTTCTAATAAGTCTCTTTTTTCTAAAACTTTAACCCTTTAAACATTTAAAGTTAAATTTGTTTGACACGTACCAAGCGTTTTCTATTTGAAATTTTTCCTTTTTCTTTCTTTCCCTTTTTTCCCCTTCTTTATTTTTTCTCTATACATTTTTTTTATATTCCCTTTCTGTTCTGTTTTGTTTAACCCAATTCTCAATTTAACGACTTCCCTTTCTTAACCCTTTTCGTTTGTTAAGCTAGATATGCCAGAATTTCTATCTCTTTACTTACAACTCTATCTAAGTAAAAAACAAAAAATAGACTGATAAAAAAAAAAAAAATTTTGTGACGTAAATTTCTCAAATCTTAACCATTATTTATTTTTTTATTTCTCTTTTTAATCTTATTTTTATTCTCATTTTGAATATGGACAGACTGTTGCTGAGGATATGTGAGATCTCTCTTAGGGATTTCATGTTGAAATGTTCATTCACATATGTATTGTATTTGTTGTATATCGACAAACAACAAACACGCATATATATAAAAATATAAGTTATATTTTTATTAATGACGATGAACCGTGTAGCATAGGGGACAGAGAATTTAGAGAGCGCGCCTCTAATGGGTTGACGGGAGTGTCGTCGTATCTGTTGTGTCTCTCTTCACCGGCCAATCTCTGTTGCTGCTACTCTGGTCTACTCGCGAATCCGTGCGCCGAGGTCTTTTTATAATCTCCAGAACCGGGACTTTTTCTTCCGGTTTTGCCTCGCCCACACACGCCTACGTAATTCTCAGAGACACCTGTTCTGTTTGCCTCTGTAGTTATTTCCGCTGCTGCCAGAAATAAGGTCAAACAAACATCCGTTCCTTTCAACGACCGGAAACACCCTCGCTTGCATCAGCCTTCCTCGGGTGGGGCCAGATTATTATATTACATTCCTCGCCCTCCCATTTTCCAAAATGTTCACCTAAGAACATTTTAAGCGCAACACCCTCACACTCCTCCCCATGCCACACAAGCCCGACAATTGTATAAAACATGTGCACGCCAAAACAACAAAACATGTGCATGCCGAAACAAAAAAACAACAAAAAAAATATATAGGGGAGCCTACATCGGCAACCCAACAATGTTCGTGTCCATCGTGAAAATTGTTCTACCAGCTCGATGTTTCATTGTTCCTTTTTTTTTTTTTTCCTTTTTTTTTTTCCTCCCCCTTTTTTTTTTCTTTTTTTTTTTTAATATCCATTTTCACAGAATTGGGCAAAGTTCTTAAAAATGTTCATTTTCTTTCTCGACTCTGTCCATAAGCGTAGACGCCTCGATGCATAACCACATGATTATAGGCGGTAACCGCGCCCCAGGTTCTAAACTGACATCGAGTAAATGACCTTTGACCAACACCATGCGTGTTTCTGCTCGAGTTTATTGTTACACATGTAACTTCATTTAATTTAATTTAATTTCAAACATACTATGTTTGAACACAGAAAAATGGCCATTATCTGCCGTACATATCATTCATAGTCTGACCGAGAAATGTTCAATAGAAAATGAAGAAAATTACCCTGATTCCAATGTTAATCCGCATGCAATTTACTTGTGGAGGATTAGAGGTTTCATCTATATTAATTTAGTCTAAAAAAAAAATGGACCCGTGACTCGTAGTTCCTTAGTTTGTACAATGTCTTCTATTCCTTGAACTACTTCCTCTGGATTCGAATCCAAGCATATCTGATTTGTTGACATCTCTCTGTTTAACGCAAAGACATTTGAGTGTTGAACACCCGTTGACCCCGGAGTACTATTCACAACGAATAACTCCCTTTCCTTTCCCGAAGCACCGTTGCTTCTTTCACACTTAAAAATCCGCTTCCTAGCTATTATTCCAAGGATTATCATAACGCCGACTATGCCAGCAATGACTCCTATCGTCAACTTCTTCGGGAGTTCTTCATATCCTTTACTAAATCTTTCCATATCTATCTGTTCCAAGGTATTTACTAGTTTGCGGATAGGAATCTCCTCCATATCGCGCAATTCTACCGGCATGGTGTCCACTGAAAAATTGGGAAATTTCTGCGTAATTGGGGACCAAACCACTGAACCAGAGACGTTTATGGGTGTGAGCTGTAGCTTCCCTACGTTTCTAAATCTTGAGTCACCGTTAACCTGTGCAGCCAACACCATGTGATCATTGTACGCAGTACACCCCTCCTTTATCCGTGTCAATATAAAGTTTTCAGAAATTAATATATCTTCAAAAGATATTTCCCAAGTCACATAAATGAAAATTCACAGAGGATGTTGAATTGATGGGAACCTGCACAAAAGCATAATTCACAACATAGAAATGTAAATCATTTTGTAGTGTACAGTCATTGAAAAGAAATCAAAAAAAAAAAAGAAAACCTAACACTGCACAAACCAAAGAAAACATTGTTATGAACAAGTTAATCCAATTATCCACTTTAAAGAGTAGAAGAAACTTCCTTTACATGATTTTACATTTCACTTACTCAATAAAAGTAAGATTAATTAAGCAACATACCAGTAAACTCACTTCACATATATGGTAAAATATTAACAAAAAAAATAAATCATTAACTCAGATGTTTTATACTTACAGATAGGTAAATATCTCAACTTTATTCCTCCCGTCAACCTCTAACCTAATGCTCTCTCCCTAGGCGTACTACTCTCTGCCTGCACCCCCTCCGTTCTACCCTTAATGTGTTTGACAGCGAACAATCCACACTTCTCAATTCTAGGGTCAGATCGGCAAAAGTACGCTGTTCCATTTTTTTTTTTTTTAACTAGACTTATAAACACGAGCAGAACACACACACTATCAAATCAAAGAGTCACCTACCTTGGCTGATGTCTATAGTCGTGCGGCTGCTGTATATTTTCGTCTTCTTTTTTCTTTCTATCTGGTAGTTTTAAGTCCGTTGAATTTTCAATCGTCGCCGTGGCAACCAGCTCGCATCTAACTGTTTTGTTGTCTCAAAACAGCAAGTCACTTAGGCACCAATTATGACGTCTGTTGTATATCGACAAACAACAAACACGCATATATATAAAAATATAAGTTATATTTTTATTAATGACGATGAACCGTGTAGCATAGGGGACAGAGAATTTAGAGAGCACGCCTCTAATGGGTTGACGGGAGTGTCGTCGTATCTGTTGTGTCTCTCTTCACCGGCCGATCTCTGTCGCTGCTACTCTGGTCTACTCGCGAATCCGTGCGCCGAGGTCTTTTTATAATCTCCAAAACCGGGACTTTTTCTTCCGGTTTTGCCTCGCCCACACACGCCTACGTAATTCTCAGAGACACCTGTTCTGTTTGCCTCTGTAGTTATTTCCGCTGCTGCCGGAAATAAGGTCAAACAAACATCCGTTCCTTTCAACGACCGGAAACACCCTCGCTTGCATCAGCCTTCCTCGGGTGGGGCCAGATTGTTATATTACAGTATTATTATTCAGGTGTTAATAAAAGTGTTCAGTGTAGTATGAACAGAGTCATTTTATATATATGTTAATGTATATACATATTGTTCTATGCCGATGGCATGACTCGGAGTTTCATGCATTATGCAATCATCAGGTGCATTTTTCAAACTGACTGTTTAATAGATTTGAATGCAAGTTTGCTTGATGTTCATGGGAATTAAATCTTATTTAGTTAAATGACTGCTTTTTTAATAAGAAGATTAAAAGTTTAAATATTCTAATATTACATGTAAATAAAACATTAAATTTAAAATTAAAACATAAAAAATATTATAAAATATTAAAATGCAGGGAGAAGAAATCAAAGGGGTGTAAAAATTTAAATATTCTAAGATTGCATGTAAATGAAAATTTTAAATTAAATATAAAATTTAAAATTAAAATGAAATAAAAACAAAAGTTAAAAAATGAAAAATATTAGAATGTAGGGAGCAAAAATTAAAGGAGCGTAACTCATAATTATCAATAGTAATATTAACTTGTGCAAGAGAGAAAAAAGAAAGGGAGAAGTCAGGAAGTTAGGAAAGAAGAGAGAAAGAAAGGGGCAAACATATACAGGAATCTATATCAATTGGGGTCTAAGAATTTAAGTATTTTTTTCTATGGCAGCAAGTAGTCATTAAATTGCTTTCTTTGTTAAGTAAGTTAGGATTGTTTATATGGTTTAAGATGACAAGTTTTTTCTAAAAGGTGTAGGTTACATCTATCTCTTTTTCCATTGTAAGTTTTGGATTTAGCTACAATACTCCAGGTTCTTGTTATTGTTTTTTAATTTCCAGTAATATGTGGTTAAAGTAGTGCTTTTGCTGTATTTGCTTTTTGAAAGGTCATTGTTGTTAGTAGTAGGGTGACTGATATTATTCAGGTGGGCCAAGTATTTTTTTTTTTTTAATCGTGTCACCCCAAGCAAGGCATTCCACTGCCACTATAGCGCAGGGGGTTACATAGAGGGATTGGGTATAGGAAATGATGTTCTTAACACAACTATAATGGAATTTGTTTTTGTTGAAAATTTTCTTTAGTGTGGGTGAATGGTAGAAATGTTTGTGAATTAAGTTTAGGAAGAATTTACCAATGCTAGTTTAGAAATTACAACTAATGGGTGGGTTAAACCAAATAATTTTACATTTACATGATTTCTGCTTATTTCTGCTTACCTTGTTTTTAAAGGGTTATTCTAAACTAGTGTTCAGTTTACTTTTTTCTAAAGCATTAATGTATTTAATTTTATAATTGTTAAAAAATTCCTTATTGCTAGAGTTGGTACTTAAATGGAATTGGATGGATTTGTGTAGGTTATTGGTGATTCTATGGGTGGGATGTGGTTCCCCATTAAAGTATGTTTGGTTATGTGAGTCTTCACTATACAGTTTGTATAGACCATTGTTCAGGTTGAAAGCAACATCTATGAAATTTACAACTTAAGCATTAGTGATGTTGGTAATATTAAGATTGTGGTCTTTGAAAATTTTATTAGATCCTTTTTGAGTTTGTCCTGTCACATACCCCAGCCCTCCACCACACCATTATGGTGGTAGCAGCAAGTGGGACTGCAACACAATAACGAAATTACACTTCTGTTACATGAGGGTTTCTCTCTCAATCAGTCAAATGTCACCAAGCTAAATGGAATTGCTTTAAAGTGGTGACAGATAAGGGACAGCAAACACAAAAATATATTTATAATAAATAACAGACTTTATTAATAAAATATACAAAATTGTTTAACAGATGAGAATCCTAACTTGTAGCAGTTGGGACAAATAAAAGCTAAAAGAAAACAATATAAAAAAGAAATGATTTGGAAATGGATATATCTGATTAATTAAAGTAATATTATCTTATCAAATAGTTTGAAATCTGCTAGCATGCATTTACATGAAAGGAATATATATATATATATATATATATATATATATATATATATATATATATATATAACAAAGTACATCAAAGGATAAATGAGCAACTTATCAGTTGAGTGAATATTTCTTTTTACTTGTCTTCACAATTTCTGGGTTTTTATTTTTTCATACTTTCTTTTATTTATCTTTTTTTTTCTCTTTCTTCCTCTTTGCCTTCGTCACTTAAATATTCTTTCTCTTTAATTCTTGTCTAGGTGTTAAGATGTCATTTACTTTATCTTCCCTTTTTCTTCTTTTTCTTTCCCTTTTCTAGGGGTTGAGTTGTGCTAAAGTTTATCTTTCTTCAAACCAATCTCTGCTTCAAAACTTTGTTTTGTTTCTACAGATTTTTGTAGCCAAACTTATAGCTGACTATCGCAAGGTATCACAAACCTCCAATCAGACTGAGTTTGAAATGGAAACTGAACTGAAAGTAGTTTCACCACAGCTTGGCATGTTGTACTTCCAAATATGGAGTTCTATCCAAAAACAGGTCACTGACTTTGGATTCATGTGTGTCAGGGTGTCTGGAAGGCATCTGGTCAGATCACCGTGATATTACATGATCCAAAAAGAAGAAAGTATATTCTCTATAAGTCGTTCATTTGTTATCACACACGCATGCAACTGAAATTAAACTGTTTGTTTGACCTTTTAATTTCTTTTTCCTTTCTATTTTATGGACTATTGTTAGGTTTTGGGATACTTCTAAAATATCTTACTTTTTCAATAACTCAGCTAGGGCTTTGTAACAGTCCATTTTTAGTGGACTGGTTTTGCGAAGGATTATCAGTGCATTGTCTTGGTAAAGTATGGTATTACATTAATCAAAGATGTACCTATGATTCCAGAGCAGAAAGAGTCCTACCAAAGTGCAGGCCTCTGCAGAATCATACGCCTCCATAGAAATGCAGAAATCAGGGCAGTTTTTTGTAGTTCATAGGCACTCATTAAAAATAAAATAGATTTTGGAGCATGTTTGATGATGTTGATGTCTTAGTTACTGATGGGGCAGTAATTTTTAGCCAAATTTAAGGATACAGTTAAAAGTTTTTCAGATATTGATAGGTAGAAATCACTGGAGGAAAGTGCAATCTATTTCATTTTTTATTTTTGTGAACCAATCAATTGCCTCTGCAATTGCTAACTCAACTGTCAACTCTGTGAGAACTGACATCACTTAAATAGTTAACCTGCCTGACACATTCTGCTGCACTCTGTCACACCTCAGGTGCTGACCTATCCTCAACCCTGACTGTCAAAACAAAATTCTAACTTGAAACCTGTGTTTTCTGACTCAAAATACACTGTTTGGCAAAATTCCACTTCGACCAGATATAACAATTTGGCAAAATCCTGACATTTTCACTGGCAATCATGAATGACTTTCAGTCTTATTCCACACTGACCAAAATATTATACAACATATATTCTAAGGGCTCTAAGGTAAAAAAATGTGATTAGTCCTGATTTATTTATTTTTTTGTAGGAATAGAAATTGATTAAATTCTTTTTGTTTTGGGGTCTGTGGTAACATTAAAATCTAATTTGTTCTTGTTTTGTATTCATAGAATGTTGAGAAAAGGTAGTTTTTTTATTTCATGGTCATTTTTGAATTCATGTGTTATAACTAATTTTCTATCAGTTATAATATTAGTCTTGCTTGGGCACTTGCCATGGCATGTGTAAGAAATACTCTGAAGACTGATTTCAACAGAAGTTTTTATATTCACTGGAGTTCTTTATGTAAATGTTTAGACTGGACCATTTGAGTCATTGGGAAGGTGTTATTTACTCCATAACAATGTGAAAACACACACATAGCGATAGGTAAATTGTTGTCATTTATATTTTTGATTTTGTGCATGTGCATTGTTTGTTTTTTATTGTGCCAACTGTACAATACAGTAGGATCATTTGGGCACCATCTGCGAGTAAAAGAGCACTATGACACAATTCACATTGTCAAAAATTTTCACTTAACTGATTGGTGTCGGCTCTAGCATCCTGACTCTGGAATTTCATAACCATATTAAATGTTTACTTCTCAAGGGCTTGTTTGGTTTACTGACAATATTTTCAATGTTTGCGTCTTTTTATGTGTTGGTGTTTGTTTGTTTTTTACATTTCTACGTGAGTCTGTAATTTGCTGAATTGCCGTTACTGAACAGCATGTTTTTTTTTGCTGTCACTTGTTAACTGATTGACCCCTTTTTCTCTTTTTTTATTTTTCTCCCTTCTTTTTTTTCTTCTACTCTCTTCCATTATCTCTGGGATTTGTAACATGCTGTCCTTTTGGTGACTTTATGGAAGTGGGTTGGATTTCCAGTGACTGGAATGTTTTTGGCCTTTTGGTGCCTCTTGAGGTGACTGGTGGTTAGATGTTTGTGTGCATGTATGTGTGTGCACACACACCTAACTGTGTTTTTGTATCTGATTGTGGGTTTAGGTACACGCACGCACGCACACACACACACACACACACACACACACACACACACACACACACACACATACCTGCATGATTATTGGTGTTAATTATTTATGTGTTTTTTATGCAAATTAGTTTATTTTGGTGGTAAGTTAGATAATTGATTTTTGCATTTCTTTGTGTGCAGGTTTATCTATTATTTCTTTTTTTCTTTCTTTTTTACTTTATTATTACCGTTATTGTTATATTTGTGGTTTTGTTGTTGATATTGTGTGGACTAACTCTTTCCTATTTGATTTTTCATTTGGGTTTGGTAGGGACAAAGTGTTAGATATGGGAAGTTGTGTTTGCAATAGGTTGTGTTATGTGTATTTTATATTAGTATTTAGGTGGCAAAGTAAGTATTTGAGTATCTGCATTTGCCCATTATCACATTTTTCTTGTTTAGTAGTGAGTTTTGTTTTTTAAAAGTGATCATGGCTAGTCTTTCCTCTAAACATAGTTTAAAATTTCTGCTATTGAAATTGAGTGGGGCTACTCTTTTTATGATTTTCCATTTAATTTTGGTAAGGATATTATTTTCTTTTTGGGTCTTTATATATTTTGATAGGGTTACGTTGTTTGTGTATCTTTCTTTTTTCAATGATGTCTTGTGGTTGCTGAATCTTTCTTTTAAGGATACTTCTGTGGCTCCCTATGTACAATTTTTATTCTGTATTAATGCTATTTGTTATGGTAGCCTTGTACACTATGTTGCTGGTCAGACATTTTTTGTTAAGTTGCATAAGTTCACCTATCACTTTAACACTATCAAAATTTTACATGTTG
Source organism: Ascarosepion bandense (assembly GCA_037127315.1). Taxonomy (NCBI): domain Eukaryota; kingdom Metazoa; phylum Mollusca; class Cephalopoda; order Sepiida; family Sepiidae; genus Ascarosepion; species Ascarosepion bandense. Next base: position 8,349,664 of record JBBBDQ010000651.1, on the reverse strand, counting down.
ACCATAGAAAAGAAAAAATTAGAAAACACCCTAAACCCACAATTTACATTTGTTGCATTGAGGATATATTTATATTGACAAAAAACAAGAATGAAGCAAAAAGAAATTTGAGAATAACCTTAAAAAATAACTTTGTCCTTAATTTCACACATGAAATAAATATAAACAAGAGCAGTCAAAGACCACAAGCCTCCATCAAGGCAATAATGACATCATTGTGGTAATTAGCAGAAGATGACTATTAAAGGGAGAACAACTGCAATGAACTTGACCACCTTTTTTGATAATAAATATTAAATTTATATTATAAATAATAACATTTTTGTAGAAAATTAGTGCGTTCAGAAAATGTGATGATGTAAAGCAATCTAGGGGAGGTAATTCAGTTTTTGGCATGTGGAACATGAAAATATATTAAAAAAACGAAAAAATAACCCTGAAACTTTATTCCATACTTGATCAAACCCAAAATATAATCAGTTCATGTAAGTCATGAGGCCAGTAATCCCTGAAAATTTCATTTGAATCTATGCAGTGGGTCTTGAGATATATTGACCAAGAACAGACAGACAAACAACACAATTGAATAAAATACTTTGCTTTAAAGTGGAGGTAATAATAGCATTATCTTTTGTGCTAATTGATGTAAATAACTGAAAACTATGCTTGCTTAACTACAACAGTTAATGCCCACACAAATACAAAATTGCCATCCTAAATAATTTTAATAGAGTATATTTAATATCCTCCACCAAACAACATTTTTACTGAATTCAAAAGCATAAAACAAATATTAATTAAAAATAATTTCCCTAATCACATAATTGCTAAAAAATTAAACTATCCTTACATACAAAATAATAATAGTGTAATAAAAATAAATTAAATTATTCTACAGAAACCAACTACACAGTAATCACAAAGAAAATGAGAAAATCTATGTCCAGGATTTTTCCTAATCTTGTCTTCTTTCCTGAAAGAATTACTACTTTCCCAAGCCAACATACATAGCAACAAATATGTTGAAAAACCAAAAGAAAACAATTAAATCCATCACTTCAACCTTTGAATATATACAGCTCAAATGTCCATCTCATACCATAACAACCTTATCACCATCTAAATTGTATTTATAAATGTTGTATACTTACCTCTGTACAGGAATGGGATGTTCCTATCCTCTTAAATATAGAGACACTATTGGAGTAGAAAGGAGAGTGCTTATGCTGACTAGCAGTTCATCTATTTCACACAGCATGTGAGTCTTGTACTTGTTCATATACTTTTATTACCAAATTCCATTTTGGTGATTACTCACATAGTAACCTTTTAGGGTTACAACAATAAAAAAAAAATATTTTAATATTACTCACTCTACTTTTCACCAGACTTTTAATTGGAACACATTGTGACCTCCTCATGCTTTGACTGACCTTTCAACCCCCTGATGAGCATTCATGAACATTCTCAAATTTATAAAATTATACAGAAATTTACAAAATTGGTATTAACCAACATATTTATTTAAATTGATTTGTTTTGAACATTATTTTTAATGGATATCCATATTTAAGTGGATAATCTGTTTTTTTCTGTAATTAAACAGTACATTTTAAATATCCATTGGCATAGATATTCAAGAAATCTTGTTTAGAAAATATCTATCTTCTGGCAGGATATTTTTCAAACAAGATTTCTTGAACATCTAGGCTCGTGGATATTTAAAATATACTGTTTAATTACAGGAAAAAACAGATTATCCACTTAAATACGAGTATCCATTAAAAATAATATTAAAAACAAATAAATTTAAATAACTTCTCAAATTTACAAACCTTGATAAATGAATGACATCCGTGCCTCTGTATATATAAACATGTGCAACATAATAAATCCTACATTGCTTTGATAAAAAATCTCAGAAAACAAAACACATCAGCTAAGTACAGTTTTTCCTCTTGTCTCTTTTTTGAATAATAATGAAGTGACTACTCAGACATGGGTATCCACTCTCTCCCTCTCTCTCTCTGTATATATATATTGTAATTTTGTTATTACAATGGTTTATAAAAGCATAATATCACTACACAAAAATTTTCATGTTTCAGAACAAAAGTGTTCCTCTTTAGGTGGTATGTTAAAATAAATGATGAAAATGATTTATTTTTGAAAATATAAGATGAATTCATGGTTATTATTGTCTGAGTAAGGTACATAGTGGGATCACAGAATACTTAAATAGGTAAATAATTTTTAACAGCAAGTTGGATTTTTTCCCACTATGTACCTAACTCAAACAAAATAATTTTTTAAAAATTTTAATTAATTAACGCTGTTTCATTTATAACTTATACTCTAACATAAATAAAAAAAATGAGTATTATTTTAATAAAATAAATGACCCACACAATACTTAATTGTTGTTCTTAATACAATATAACTAAGTATACCACAATTATTTAATCCTAATTCTAACTGAAGTGAATAGAAGATAGTGTGATTGACGAGTTGAGACGAGTATACCGTTGATATAGGTTTTATTCACCAACAAAATACACATGTAGTATTTACAAAGTCAAGAGTCTTAATGGCCATCAGTCCTAGCGAGAAAGGGGGATCATTTGTGGTTTCTTATACGTTATAGGAGGAGATAACACTCACTGAGAAAGAAGATGATTTAAACTATAACCTTTTCCCCTTCAAGAATTATTATGAGGAAGGAGAGGTTTCATGTTATAAAGTCTTTGTATTTACTAGGGATTTTTCGTATTCTGGCTGATCTCCATACGGATTCGATGGGGTTTATGTTATTCTGTCCCCTTTCATAATCCAAATGTTAAATCTCCATAGTTACATAATTCTCAATTTTGATTGAACAATTTTGATACACCTAAAACATTTCCTCCAGCTACTACACCCTAATTTTCTAAATAACCATGAATTCATCTTATATTTTCAAAAATAAATCATTTTCACCATTTATTTTAACATATCACCTGAAGAGGAACAGTTTTGTTCTGAAACATGAAAATTTTTATGTAGTGATATTATGCTTTTATAAACTATTTTAATAACAAAATTACAAGATTAAGCTCTGCTCTGTATCAAACACTCGTTGTAAAAGTAAGTACTTGAACAGTGGGTTTTAAATATGTGTTCTTTCACTTTTTTGTAATAAATATCAGTTAGATCTTTTATATATATATATATATATATATATATATATATATATATATATATAAGATCTAACTGATATTTATTAATCTGACTGATTTTATTACTTATTTGCTTTTCTCCCATAGACAGCTTTCTAGTCTTCCTGTCTTTATCCTTTTTAACAAGAAATACACTCTTTACAGGTGAAACTCAAAGCTAAAAAGAACTATTTAATATTTAAACAATCAATCTAAAAGACAGCACTTGGAAAACAAATAACACTTGTCAGCTACATGTTCCAGTAGTTTTGCTCACTTGAAGAATGAGTGGTTTCAAACAAAAAGTGGTACATTCTACATTGCTTAGCATATATAAATCTAAATATCAGGAAATAAAAGCTGAAATTCTTAAATTATATCTCATATTCATCTTTTGATCTTAAACACAAATGTCTTCAATGAACAAAAAACAAAGGAATTGGCCTTGCCATTTCAATACTTTTGGAGGGGACTGTATATATGTATAGCGTGAGAGAAAGAGAGAGTGAGGGGGGAGATTTTATTATTTATAAACTACAGTATTGACTCATTTCTCAAAATTTAATTCATTGATGAATTCTTTTATTTATTTGATGTATATTTGATGTAAATTTCTTCCATTGAACAAATCAGGTTTTGATAGCAGAATTAAAAGTTACCACTTGTTCAACTGAAATAATTTGCTACTGTGACTTTTTTAGAAAATAAGATTTTATACAACATTTTCATAATGAATAGATCTTTTCTCTGTTCTTACTCAATGCTTAATCGTCATGTTAACTTGACAGAATGACTTTAGAATACTGAAATTAAAAGAAACTTTGAGAGTCATCACTTGAGGAGGGGGCAAAAGCTAGTGACCTTCCTAAATTTTCAATGTAAAATTTAAGAACATTTTAATGGCTTATTTTCATTATTACATCCATTCTATTTAGAAAGCAATACAGCACTTAAAGCACTTAAATAAAATTTATATAAATGAGGTGATCATGTGTATCCACCTGTTGCACTAGACATTTTAAAACCAATTAAAGGTGGCATCTGTTTCCTCTTCAACAAAAATCTTTTGAGAATTATGAGGCAAATTTTGTACAAGAAAATTGACTATTACATGTCAGTTTATTCTTCATGTCCAACCAAAGGACAATTCCTGAAGACATTTTTTATCTTTATCTGTTGGACATTTTCAAGGATTCAAAATTTGAGTTTAAGATTATCCTAACTATACTTGATAGATTAAAAATAAATATTATATCTAGATATTAGCGAAAAGATGATTTTGCACAACACAGTTAAGATAAGAAATAAAAAGAAGATGCATCATATTTTTTACTGATACTTTTGTTATATTTTTGCAGAGGGTACAATATTTTATTAGAGCAATAAATATAGACATATTAAAAACATTTCATAACAAAAAGAAACAATTCATAACAAAAAGAAACAATTCATAACAAAAAGAAACAATTCATAACAAAAAGAAATAATTCATAACAAAAAGAAACAATTCATAACAAAAAGAAACAATTCATAACAAAAAGAAACAATTCATAACAAAAAAGAGGCATAACAAAAATACTTAAATATAATGATGATTAAAAACAATTAAACCAGTTTATTAATCCTTTTTCAGTAGAGCAAAAATTGAAGACAAAAATGTATACATTGACTAAAAAACATGATAAGAGCAGGCAAACTGCTGTTTTTTGTCAAATGTTTAGTTATCTTTGAATCTGATATATTAATACACTTATGTAAATTATCTACTTTTTCCTTGTGAATTTGGCTGGTATGTATTGGTTGATCTAGGCTTCCAACCTTTAACCCATTCTGCTTGCATCATAGTTAGCATCATACTGACATCTGAATTTATAAAATACAGAACTAATATGATGGGTAGGTAAATCATCCTTCTGGATTGGTCTTAACATAGGTAGGACATCAAAAACAATACGTGGATTGGTGGAAAAATAACAGCTTCTTACACCAAGTGAAATTTGTTTAGTAAATTTCACTCACCTCACCAGTCCATAGTAAGTGCAAATAGATGAGACATTTCTGGGGACCAATCAGCCTAGGCTTACAAAATTGTCACATTTTTTTTCTTGAATGCTAGACTCCACAATGTCCATTCTTGCTTAGAACCTTCCTAATAATTTCAATTTCAGAATCTAATTTAGTCTCCAAGCATATGATCAAAACCTGGTGTCCAAGGTTTTAACCAAATTGATTTTCAGCTGTTTAGAATAAAAGGAATTCCACTGGGTATATAAACCCATAAAGGTTGGTTTCCGCTACATTGATCTAAGAAATCTTTCATTTGATCCATGTATCATAACACTGAGAAAAGGAAGAAATCCATTGTTCTCTTTTTCACGTGTTAAATGCAACACAGGGTGCAATGTATTAAGTGCTTCATAGAAAACTCCAGTCTCAACCTCATCTTCAAACTCACAAAAGGTGTCATCTACATATAAAATATAATATCTCGGTCCTTCAATACATGCAAATGAATCTGGCTAAAAAAAAGGACAAGTAAAACTTTTTCCTGTTTTAATTCCAACTGTATTCATGTAGGATTGCGGGTTAAGTAATAATCATAGAATATTAATATTTATTTTTTTAATTTTATATTTTAATATTTTGATTCGTTAATCTTAAGCATAGCAATGAATATCATTTGATAGTCTTATATAGAAACAAGAAGAGAACAATTTTCAGGTAAAATACAATATTATCCAATGATTTTTAAAGGGAAAGAATTATATTTCCTTAATGACAATTCTATGGATAATTGGATTCATAGATTTAATGGAATATAAGTATATTTCTAAATTACATATTTATAAAATGGCATTCATTTTGAATTTTAGAAATTGATTTCTATCAGTAAAAATGTAGTAAAATATCCTCTAATCAGAAACTTGAGAATTTGAACACATACTAAAAAACATTTTTATAGAAACAAATGGTATCTTGCATAGAGTATATATCTATAACAACTGTCAATTCATATTTATTATTAATGTTAAACAGAAAATATATAGTCCTGAGTATGGGTTAGGGGTTTATTTTGTGTTACAACATCAATAGGTTATTTAATGCCAACAAAATTTTTTTACAATAGATTTGTATGAATAGAATATATATTCTTTGTAAGAAATAAATTTGTAGATCAGCTTTCTTTTAATTTATTTTTATAAAGTGTTTTTTGTTGAGAGTCAGATTTATTACTGGTATGTTTTTTTCCAAAAATTTATTGCTGGTAATATTTTTTCCTTCAAAAATGTATTTTTAGAGTTTTTATTATAAAAGTGCATTTTTATACTTCATAGTGCTTTGACACCGGTTTGGGGATAGACCACTTGTCAATAGCTGGGACCCTAGCAGTTACTACCACCCTGGGTCAAAGAGGACCTGGGTACAACAGCAATTAAGAAGTGGTTCCATGCTCCACACAACCTTCCAATCAGAGGCCTTGCTGCCAGATGCAGTTTATTGTCATACCCAGGACCATCTTGATTATGATGATAAACTACATCTGGCAACAATCAGAGGTTTTAAGGTGCATGGAATCACCTCTTAATTGCTGTTGTTCCCAGGGCCACCCTTACCTGGGGTGATAACACCTGTTAGGGTCCCAGCTATTGGAAAATAGTGAACCTAAATACAAAACACTATGAAAGTAAAAAAATACATTTTTATAGTAAAAATACCAACAATACATATATATATATATATATATATATATATATATATATATATATATATTGATTGATTGATTGATTAATACTTAGTTTTTGGTCCTAATAGGGTTAGACCAGTACACATTTGTATTAAAAAGTGTTCTATACAATTATATCGTAGAACTTTTGAATATTTTCCATTTTTAAATGAGTTATTTTGCTACCCAAGTTTCTACCATGAGTGGTGTCTTCAGGTGATTTTTAAAAATCGTCTGAAGATACCACTCATAGTAGAAACCTGGGTAGCGAAATAACTCATTTAAAAATGGAAAATATATATATATATAATTAAAACAAAAATGACCAGCAATATATGTTTATAGTAAAATTGCCAACAACACAGTTTTAAAGCAAAATGACAAACAATACATTTTATAGCCAAATAACCAACAATACATGCTTTCTGTAGCTGATGGCATACAATTGTGTTCAAAATATATTTAGTTGAAGTCATAAAATTCTGTTCAAAATATTTAGATTTCAGCATTAAATATAACCCATAGAGATTGATATGCTGCTAAACAAAATCAACCAACCAACTAGAAAATATACCTAATTTATGAAATCTAGTATTTCTACTAATGTACTTAATGAAATTTTGTTAACGTCAGATATAATTTTACCATAGTAAACAATATGAGAATTTTAGTACCTAAAATTACGATGTTTGATTCAAAATACAAGTTTCTGCTTATTTATCTTAGAGATCCTCATTTTTATAAATTGACAAATATTAAGTACACCCTATGATTTATTTAGATTCAAAGGGAGTAGATAATTTGTTTGTGTAAAAAAACATTAGAAAACACAATTTGGTAACTGTTCATTATTGTCTTGAAAGGATTAAAATATATATCCATGAATAAATGTTACATACTTTTCCCAAGGACATTAATGTGAAATAACATGGCTCAACTCAAAACTTCTTGTCATTATTATTGTTTTTCATTTTCATGACTGAAATTCCCCAGCAGGTAGTTTAAATAGGTATATACTAATCCTAGCATACAGAATTACAGAAATAACAAAGGTATACAGGAACAAGTTTAATCCTCTCTATTCAACAAATGAGTTTCCAATTTGTTTGAAAGTTTGCAAGTTATAAGGTTTAGGTTTGTATGTGCGTAAAGTTAATATTTGGTCATTGAAAAACATTAGTTTTGTGTTCCAAAAATACTGTATAAAATGTTTTATGACTTTTTGGGGTAAATTACCTGTATGTTTACAGGAAAGAAAGTATTTTCCTCAGTTTATATATATATATATATATATATATATAGGAAGCATATCTTCATTGAATGTTTCATTGAGTAATATAAGCATATTATGTCTATTTATTTTTATAATAATCTTTTCTAGTTCTCTAATCAGTTTCTTGATGTTAAGATGAAATTCATCAAGGAAAGCACCATAGTTTTTTTTCTACTCAAGTACTTTCAGTCTCTTCCAAGATCATCCTCAGGGGTAAATTACAAAAACAAACTTATTGTAACTGTGATTAAATCTGCATTTCATTATGAAGATGATTTAAAAAATAAACGTGTGATCATTCACTGTTATAATTATTCTAAAATTTAAAGTTTTTCTGTTGTAGCGATGGAGTTTTTTTGGAGAAAAGTGTCCCAATATAAAGCTGCTGACCAGAAATTGGTAGCATGAAAAATATCATTAAATGTTTGTTATATTGCTGCTACACTCATAATAAATTTTGTTGTATATTACTTATTTGCTCTTGATATAGAGGGCTTTGAGAATTTGAAGTTTTTGTTTATTATTTTCATGGTGTAGTATATTAGTGTTGTCAACAAGTATTTTTTCTGTATTGTGAAGGTGGACAAGAATCTGTTTGTAGATGTTATGCAATAGAACTTGTATCCAGCAAATGAAGTGTAAGATGTTGTGATAATGTTGTGGTTGTCAAACCAACATGTGTACTTACTTTTTTTGTTAGAGATGAAATCTTCCAAAGAATATTTAAATTGATAAACTATGTTGATCTTTTCCAAAACACTAGTTGACAGAGAAGAGTTATTGCATATGACTAAGTTGGTTGTGTTAAATTTAGTATAATATATAATTAGTTTTATTTTTTTATATCAACCTACTATACTGTAATCAAATACATTCTAACTATAAACAAGATGAAAACGTCCAAACATCTCATAAATACTAACATATTCCACACTGATTCTAGTAAAAAAATTAAGTTTAACTAAACTTACTTAATCATATAAAATAACTCTTCTTCATCAACTAGTGTTTTGAAAAAAAAACATAATCCATGTGAAAAAATAGGGAAACATTTTGTAGATTAGGATTCTTTAGACCTTCCTCAATTCCTCAAGTCACAACATTTATCAGAATCCAAAAATATTAATATTTTATTGATTTAGGAGATTCCTGTTCATAATGTCAATGAAGTACCAAATTAATCCCTGACTCTTACAGAGTTATCTGCACTTAGTTTTTTATTTACAAATGTATCTTCAAAATGTGCTTATGTCATTAATATCTGCCTATTGTTTTTATACATTTGTTAATTCATGTAAATTTTTCTTCTTTAATAAACAATGTGGCACAACTTTAAAAAATGTATACATCTGTGTATTTATGAGATATCTGTTGCCAGTTTATAAATCAATTTTCCAACTTTTTCACAAATACAGATGTGTAAAAATATACTATTTGTTTCTTAAATTAAATTTATTTTTTCAAATAACAAACATTAATTGTACTATTTGGGTGGCATGAACAAAATGAGAGTCTGCAGAATGGCATTGAATGGATCAACTCCATTGGGTAGTTGCGTTTTCTACATAAGCTCAGCGAGGTAGGTCTCAAGATGGTGTCATGCTGTTCCATTGTGATGCTTGTTTCTTCAATTTGCTGGTCTTCAAAAATATTCAATATTCTGATTGTGGACTCTGGAGTGATCAACAAAATTGTATTGATGATTGACCTTGAAATGTTGGAAGCCAGCCATAAAAAGTGGTGACAGATAAGCCACAAGTACCAACATCTGTTCTTTAATGATGAAAAATCTTTTTGTAAAAAAAAAAGAAAAAAAATCTATTTCACCAAACAATTGTTTGTTTGAAATATTCTTTTTAAATATGTAAAAATGTATCTGTTTGTTCCTCATTTGAAAGAAATCTTTTTGAAAAATAGAAACAAAATTATTTTCTGATAACTCTGTAAAATTTGGGGATTGATTTTACACTATTGATATTATGAATAGGACATCTTTCTAAAATAACACATCAATATTTTGTTAAATTCTGATGATTTACAGTTTAAAGGAGGTCTAAAGAATGCTAATTTGAAAAAATTATTTCACAAAATATTTACTTTATTTTTTAAAGGTGTACCACTCTACTTAAGCAGTACCATGTAACCATTGCATATTATCATATTGAAAAAGAAAGATGAATAAATGAATAAAATGTGGAAGCCATGTATATTGGAATGTATTGATGATTATGCATATGTAGAAAGTAGGATATTTATTTGGATGATAGTTTGGTAGATATAGGCTTGTTTAAGCAAAGTTTAGATGAGAATCTGATAATGTTAAATACATAAAGCAATTTTAAAAACTTATTTTGACATGTTTCCCCAATAGATCAATGTCATTAAAAAAAAAGATTAAAATAAAGTCTATATTTCTGGAATGAAGTATTATAATTACTTACACTATTTACATTATTTGAACTGTTTTCCTCATTTTTGATGCCATATTCATGATGTTTCAGCTGTTGTACACTCCAGCCTTATCAGCTGATTGAAATTGGTAATGTTGTTTACTTTCTGCTTTCATATATATTTTGATAGTATTGTGTTGTTTTTGTACTTTACTGTGTTGAATGATGTTTTGTGATTATTGAATCTTTCTTCAAAAGATGTTTCTGTTTTCTGAATCTTTCTTTAAAGGATGTTTTCTGTTTTCTTTAAAGAAAGAATCAACACAGAAAAATACAAAAACAGCACAATATATATGGAACCAAAAAAAAACAACATTACCACCGAAATTAGTAAAAAGAGCACCACCATATGGCAGTAATAGCAAAAGTTGTAAATTCAGCCTGGAAGAGAAGCTAGCAATAATCAGCTTTAAAAATCAAAGTAGAATATTAAACAAAAATTAACAAGATAATGTTTGCTACACAAACAACAATAAATCAAACAATAACGAAACATACAAAAATATTAAATAAAAAATTTAAACAAAAATTAAAAAATATAAATACAAAAGTACAAATACTCAATCATGACAATAAACAGAAAATAATAAACAAATAATATAAAAATAAAAATAAAAATAGATACAAACACTCAATCACAACAAAAAACAAAAAATAACAAAACAACCACAAAACAAAAAAATAAAAAACATACATAAAACCCACAAACACAACTATATGCAAAACACCCAACCATGACCCAGAAAAATAAACCATCACATGGCAAAACATACCAACACATTAAGAAAAAGGTCAAACCAATAAAAGAGGCCAACACAACAAAAGAGCCTAACCCAATATAAAGCAATTAAACAGTCACTCATGCTAAAAAACAATAAGCAATACAAATAAAACTAAATCAAACACCTGCAGAATAAAAAATAAAAAGGAAAAATAAAGAAAAAGAAAAATCAACCAATCACAAACAAGACCACTCCCACAAAAATTGTACCATGCTGTATATAAACAAGAAAAAAACAGGACCTAATGGCAAACTAGCTCTGACAAGTGAGTACATCATAATGGTGCCCTCACGAAACTTTGAAGTCAGCATGAACCTGCTCAGTTAAAGTGACAAACTATTTGTGCTAAGAGAGAGAGAGAGAGAGAGAGAGAGAGAGAAAGGTTTTTATGTATTTTTTTTTTTAAATCATATCACCCTGAGCAAGGTGGTAATGCCACTGATGTGCAGGGGGCTACGTAATAGTGAAAAGATTGGAAAAGAGAAAGCCAGAAACCACATCCTAAACAGGGAACAAGGGATGAGCCTCTTAACCTGTTCAATAGACATGGGTGGAGTGTGAACCAGGCGATAGAAATATATATCTACTCCAATATATTTTTATTAGTTTCAAATTTGTTATATTTATAGGAGAAGACTGCTCAATATCAGAGCATTTATAGATATAGGCAGTGTGGATATAGACATCAACAATTCATAGGAATTATTAATATATATATTAATAAATATACATATGTATATGTTTTACTCACAACTCTGAGTTTCATGCATTTAGGCAATCTTCAGATATATACATACATGGAACACAAAAATTAAACTGAATTAGAAAGTTAGTTTATGAGGACAAAATATGGTCAAAATTCATCACCTGAAAATATTCATTTTATGGTCTACCCAATAAACATCACACACACACACACATTTATATAAAATAGATATTTATATCAGATTTTATAAGGAGTAGGAGGAAAGATGTAAACAACCTACAGGTCTTAGTTCAAGGTATTGACTTTCACCTGTTCTCAAATAAAGGGATTTTAATGCTAATTGATCTTTATTTAAGCTTTTTTAATAGTGTAAATTGTACGAGTATACAATTGTACTAAATATGTGAAGGTCTTGTAGCACCAGTCTTTTAAGTGGAAAAGTTTTACCTTTGTTGGAATCCTGCTGTTGACTTGAGCAAGAATAGTTTAAAAAAGTAAACTGTTAGAAGCAAACTAATTTTTAAGCCCCCAGAAAGAAAGATACAAAGTTAATAAAAGCCTGTCTCTGCTCTACTCATAGGAAGGGCATAATAGGGAAAAAAACTGGAAAGCGTCATCATCCGTGTGTGCACATAACAATCTCGCCTCCACTACTCAGGTAAGTGCTGCTGCTGATCGGAAAGTCGGCGGGGAACAAAGGCAACATTCAACAATGTATCTTCCGAGAAGAAGTGTTACCGCAGTCAAATAGTTTTTAAAACTTATGCATGCGTGGGTTGATGAGTATATGGTGTCAAGGGTTAGTACCCTTTTTCCCCCTCTTAGTCTTATTTCATAATAATCAGGACATAAAAGTAGAGAAAGTAAAGTACACTACAGAATCGATGAAAGACAAAAAGGAAAAAATAAACAACTTTAGGCGGAGTCTCTTACATGCATTGCCTTGCTTCCCCCCACCCCCACCCCCACCACCACTGAGGACAGCAGATGATCTATGCTGTCAGGTTTCTTTCTTTTCTTTTTTTAATTCATTAGATTAGAGGGTTTTTTTTTTTTTTTTTTTTTAGTTTTGCTTGCCCGTGGCAAGCAGGCGCGGTGGTTGTGCCATCGTGTTACTGTTGTTAAGATATATATATTTTAAAAATTTTATTAACTAAAACAAAAAGAAAAACAATAATACCGAATGGACAGTACACATTTTTTGAGTTAGTAGTACTTTTACTACTTTGGTATTCTCACATTAAGAGAGAAAGAAGAAAAAGAAACTTTGGACAATGTGTTGTTGCTGCCTCGTTTACTCCAAAAGTAGCAGGAACCTTGTCTGGTTGGTATTCTTCCTGATAGGGTACCTGGTGTTCGGAGCTCTGGTGTGGTCATACCTTGAGACTCCACTGGAAAAAAAGTTTAAAGAAACACTGGACATATCTCTAACTGAGTTCAAATGGAACCATTCATGTATAAAAGGTAAAAGCAATATTATTTGTTTTCAATCATGTGTGATGTGTGAACTTTTTAAAAAGTTAGTAGAACTCAAATTGTAAAGTAGGTAGATTTAGGCTGTATCAAGCTCACCTGCCATTCCCCATGAAGATTGAATTGATTGCTCTTGGTTAGTCTCGTTGAGAACACATTCATTCATTTAAACTAAGCATCACAATAATGTCATATAGGTTTTTTGTTGCGTGTGCGTATGTCTGTCAGTCTGCTTAAAAAATGAAGCGAAAACATTGTGTAAAATTTAAAAAGAAATGTTTGCAAATTTATGAAAAAGTGCCCGTAAAAACACTGGGCATTATTAATTAATTAATTAGTCATACTAAAATTCAATGTGAGTCTCGGAGTCGTGTTATGTGTATGGACGGTCGCGCTATTTTTCAGTTGAAAAAAGTATGTATATAAAATAAAATTAAAATATTCAGAAATAAAATTAATAAGATCGTATCTGATTAGTTTTTTTTTTAAGTAGATGATAAAACTTTAAAAAATTAAAAAATAGTAAAACAGACTTGCGATATATTTCGATAAAAAGGGCTTTTTAGCAATTGAATTTCCCTAATTTTTATTTTTTTTAAAGAAGTTTTACTTACACTGACAAAAACAGATCAATTTTTTAAAATTCATTCGCAAATACTAGACTGACCGTTTCAGAGAAAATTGCTTGGTCTTGAAATCGCTTTTTAAAATTTTTTTCCAGTTTTCTTAGAATCCCACTCATTTTTTAAAAATAACCTTTTTTTTTCACTCGACTGCTCTCTACGTCCCAGTGTGAGTAAGTGATCAAAAATCAAAATAGAGAGATGATGGTGGTTCCGCCTTTTACTAACTTTTTTTTTAAAAAAATAGTACAATTTAAAAAATAATCATTTCAAATTACTACATTCTTCATAAGGTCTTACTCTAGTCTCACTGATAGAAATATACTAGTTACTAGTAAGTAGTACTCCTACCCCCAGTTCTGAGGATCCGGTGGTTTGACATTTTTGGGCAGTTGAGTATTTTTAAACACCTATTCACGTATTCTGGGAGAGAAAAAATGCATGATCATATGAAATTTTGTGGTGTGTAAATTTGTTTTATTGAGATTTTTTTTTAAGTATTCTGCCTTTTAGATTTCATTTAATGATTTCAATAAACATTTTTTTTTAATCACACCTGTTAACACAGTCATAAGTTGGAAAATCATTAACAGTGAGTGTTGTACGTATTTTAAAAGCAAAACTAAAAAAACAGTTCTGAAATGTTTTTTACAAAATATTTTTGTGAGAAAGAAACAAACAGACTGAAAAATACATATGGTATGATGAACCATTATTCAGTTTCTTTCCCTTCATGTCGACTCACAAAAAAATAAAATAAAAAAAAACATAATCATGGCTTTTTTTTTTGTATTTCATTGGTAGAGAAAAAATAACTTTTTTTGGATACCACTTTTCGTCAGCTAAAATCGCTTTATTTTCAATGTTTCAATGTTTTCTCGTTTGGTGGCTGAAGAAACAATCCTTAAGAACACTGGGAAAGCAACTTGAATTTGATAAGTGAGTGACATCATGTGTTGAATTGCTAAGTTTTTTTTGTCATAAGGCCACAAGCAGGTAATACACAGTGAGGTTCAAACTCACTAGTAATGATGAAACAGACATCGATTATTTTATGCTGAATTTTGTTCGGGGCTTCAAGTAAATACCGAATTCATTACTCTGTAGTAATGCTCAACCAAACAAGCAGATGATTTAGAATCTCAGTTTTGACAAAAAGTCAACCAGACTAGCTTGCTAATCATCAACCAAGTCAAAGGTGCTCAAAATAACTTGAATCCATTATAAGGAGAGTCAGTTAATTAAGTGCCATACATGATACACGCTTGGGCGATCATGTCTCGATAGAGAGATGACTGACTGGGCAAAAGATTATCCCGTAGTAGGTTGCCATTACTTTCTGCAGTTGACTGGTTGCAAGCCAAGGCTATAGAACCCAATCTGTCCTGTTATTTAACCCATAACTGGGGGAAAGAGACGAATTAATACCTTTCCCAAGGGTATTTGCGTGTAAGTGAATGCAAGGAATTCCAGTTGAATTAAGTAGAGAAAGAATCTATTTATAAGGCCTGATCATTTACACATTAGGTTAAAGAGGTATGAATTGACTTTTTCATTTGTAAGTTTATATAAACAAACATCACAAAATACAAATGCTAATTGACTGTACAAGTCATCTTTTTTCATTTGAAGAGTAGATTACTTCAACTTATCTAAAATTAAATTGCTAAGATTACTATTTAAAATGTAAGATTATACAGAGTGCAGAAATACCTCCTACATGATGGTAAGATATTAGTGACAATGGTGTCTTCATATAGCTAATGTCTTACCATTATGTGGGAGGTATTTTTGTCATACTTTGTATCAGTTAATAAAAGTAAAAATAGCAATGTACTTTTAAAAAGAATCTCAATAAATAATGAAATTAATCAATTGAAGTTATTTTTGCTAATTAATGTTTATTAGTTTTAACTTGTGAAATTTTCCTATTTTAATATTTTGATGAATCTTATTTTTTAAATTAATGATTAAGTAAGCTCATGGTAAGTTCTACAACTATTGCATCGTTAAATATTTGAGCTTAACAACTTTAACAAATATTGCAATAACAATCATAAATATGAATGCCAGATGTTATTTTAAGAAGTGGGTACAATTGAAAAAATTTAAAATTGACAACTTTTTCCATTTCCCTGAAACAACCATTAAACACTGCTATTTTCCGTTCTTTCTTTCTTTCTTCCTTTCGTTTGTTCATTTTCTCATTAAAACCAAGTAGTGCCTTTTCACTTTCTTTCCATGCGATCAAAATGGAATTGTCCATTTATTTATGAGGTATTGGCAGAGTATAATGCTCATGCAAATTATTGAAGGGAGAGAGACAAGCACAATTATAATAAGATAAGTGAAAAAAGTTTAAATCCATGGAAAATGTTACATTGATTTATAAAACTTTAAATTCTTTTCCAAAAATGATAGCAAATTGAATAGAAAAAATAATTCTTTCTTCATAAAGCATGAATTTAGTTATAAAAAATGTAGATAATAATTAACAAACAAATAAAATTTGGAATTGAATGTGTTGATATTTGGATATTTATATTTGCAATATATTTATTATTATTATTAATATAATCTTTTCTAATATAATGAAGGCCATTATGTATTTCTGCATATATTACAAAATCTTATGGAAAGTTATGAAATGGTATGAACTGACATATTTAAATTTATCATCTGGAAGACAGATATTTTCTTAACAAGATTTCTCAAACATTCAGGTTGGTGGATATATATAAAATGTAATTTTAGAAAAACTCAAATACAAGTATTCATGAAAAAAATAATGTTCAAACAAATAAATTTATATACAATTAGCTAGATAGTTTTTGTTCATAATTAAATTAGACCAGTACACAGTCGTATTAAAAAGTGTTCAATACAATTATATTGTAGAACTTTTGAATATTTTCTTTTGGAAATGAATTATTTCTGCAACCTAGGTTTCAACCTTTCAGTATCTTCAATAATTCTTCTAGATTGATTGGCTGCGCATCCAGGATTTAAATCTTCCTTTTCTCAACATTCCAAAAGTGCTTTATGCAATTGAGAGCTGATGACTATGAAGACCACTTTAACATAGAAAACTGACTAACAAATTTTTCACTATTTTTAATTTGTAAGATGGTGCATGTGCTGAAAGAAATGTCTACCAAAGGATGGGTGCACCATAGACATAATTTGAAAGACATCCTCAGCCACAATACCTAGGTAGACTGTGGCATTTAAACCATTTTTTATTGGTACCAAGGGTCCCAAGGTATGCTAAGAAAATATTCTGAAAAATTGACACAAGGCAGATTCTGGCTCTACCATCTGAATGTCATCACAGAAATTGAGACTTATCAGACAATGTTTTTCAAATCTTCTATTGTCCAATTTTTATGATTCTTAGTGAATTGTAGTGTCAGTTTCTAGTTCTTATCTCACAAGAGTGGTACCTAACACGGTCTTCTGCTGCTATAGTCTGTCTTATTTAAGATTTGACATATGCATTTAGAAATGCTCTTCTGCATTCTTTTGTTGTCAATAGCAGTTATTTGAGCTACTGTTGCCTTTCTATCAGCTTAAATAGTCTCCTCCAAACTTTTTCATCCACAGAAATGTCCTCATTGGAATTTCTCTTTTTTGACCATTTTCTGTAAACCCTAGGGATAGGTGCTTTTCTAAGCGCCACTTAGATGTGGCACAAGTCCAAAAGTATGGGACACCCATTGAGAATAGAACTCACCACTCAGTTGTAACTGGTTCTAGCGAGACAAGCTTTCCAACCATTACATCATGCAGAGGTGCCCAAAATCGCAAGGGATAGTTGTGTGTGAAAATCAGCAGTTTTTGAAATACTCAAACCTGTCAATCTGGCATCAATGATAATGCTATGTTTAAAGTCATCTTTCTTTTCATATTAATGCATGAAATGTAATTCGGCATAACTATGATTAAATGTTTATATTTAAGTAGGTACATAAGATTTTTACTTAACACATCATTCAGTAAGTCCTGGGCCAGACATATAGATAGTGCCATTAATAAAAAATCCATATGATTTTTATGAAGTACTAACCTTCAAATGACACATGACAAAATTTGGGCTCAATCAGATTATTAGTTTCCAAATTACAGTGATTTAAGTGAAGCTACTGTTGCAAATTTTCAAAACAATGGAAAAATCTGAATTTTGTGTGTTGATAAAGTATTGTATTCTGATGGGGAAAAATACTATTCAAGCAAAGCAATAGCTTGATAAGAGGTTATTTGGACTCTGCCCCATCAGAAACAGCAGTTAAGAGGTGGTATGCTGACTTTAGATGCGGTCATACAGACATACATGATGCTGAATGTCCAGGTCACCCAAAATCGGCAGCTGTCCCAGAAAACACCAAAAAAAAAGTCCACAAACTTGTTTTGGCCAATCATAAATTGAAGTTGCTTGAGATAACAGAGGAGTTGAATGTATCAGAAGGCAGTGTATTCACCATCTTGCTTGAACATTTGTCAATGAGAAAGCTGTGTTCATAGTGGGTGCCATGTTTGCTCACAGCCAATCAAAAACAACAATGCATTGATGATTCAGAGTGTTGTTTGCAACTGTTTCAGCACAACAAAGAGTTTTTACATAAATAGGTGACAATAGATGAAACATTGATCCACCACTTCACTCCGGAGTCAAATTGGCAGTCAGCTGAGTGACCAAAGACATAAACATGAGATGGGAAGGTTTTGGTCTCTGTATTTTATGATGCGCAAGGTATTTTGTTCATTGCTTACCTTGAGAAAAGAAGAACGCATTATTGGTGCATTTGAAAGAAGAAATTGCCAAAAAATGGCCACAAATGAAAAAGAAAAAAGTGATCTTTCACCAAGACAATGCACCATTTCACAAATCAATCATAATGATAGCAAAACTATATGAATTGCACTTCAAATTGCTTCTGCATCCACCCCCCCAGTGACTACTGGCTGTTTGCAGACCTCAAAAGAATGCTCCAGGGAATGAGATTTGGCTCCAATGAATAAGTGACATTGGAAATTGAAGCGTATTTTGAAGCCAAAGACTACAAAAAGGCATCAAATTGTTAGAGAACCATTGGAATCAGTGTATCACTCTAGAAGGAGACTATGTTGATGAATAAAGTTGAATTTTGTCTGCAAGTTGTTTTATTAGTTTGGCCGGGGATTAATTGAGTAATGTGTTAAGTAAATTGTCAGTTAGAGGCATGCATGATGTATAACAGTTAAAAGCTTTCTTTTAATCAATATACTTCAAGTTTTTAATTATTTTTTATTCATATGTTTTTTTCTACAGAAATAGATTCTTATGTTATCTAACAAATTCTCTAAGGTATTATGAGTGTGAATATAAAAGTTTAGTACAATTAATTTGTATGACTTTATTCAATTTAATTTGGAAAGATGCGCAAGAAATGTATTTAAGATATACTTATGACCTACATTTGGTTGAAGGGATCATATGGGCAAGATAAAAATGTATTTCTTTTTTTAATACTAGTTGTTGTAAGTTGATCAAGTTCAGATAACTGATTAGACCATGTAATATGTTATCAGAATTATTTACTTATAATTTAAGTTTATACTGACTTGTTTATAACAATTTCCTTGCATGTCAATCTATGTTAATGTGAATTTTTGGTATAAGAAATTGTTAAAATTATAACTTTTATCATTCTCATTTCTTAGGAAGCAGGTGTATCCTGCTCATTATGAGATATGGTATCAGTATGTAACATTACAATTTATACTATGTTGAAATTACCTTTGTTATTTAAACTTTTAGTATTTAAGGCAAAATTTAGTCTAATTTATGTTCTTTTGCCTATCTCAGATTAATTTGTCAATGTTGTTTTGCAATGTGTACCACATAACATAGTATGCCAACATATAATTTTTAAAAGGTGCTTTAAACTAAAAAGGTAACATAATTTGAACTGCCATTAATTTCATTGGTATTTGTTAGAATCATTCTTCTTTTATAAAAATCTAATTTTACAAAGCATGTACATTTGTGGTGATACCACCGACCGAGTAAAAGCGAGCAAACTGGATGTTGGCTCTATGCCGACCAGAAAGCTAATGAATAAAAAGTCGTAGTATGCAAGTGGATTCCCGCAGATGTTCCGGTTGAAAAATAAATGTGGTTAGCAATTGTGACTCCTTGTTGAGCTTGACAGACCAGTAGCCATTTTTCGCATCCAGCTTGGAGAAGAATTTGGTGCCCGAGAGTTTGTGTGAGAGCTCTTCCATGGTTGGAGTTTTGTGGTGGCAACTCATGATGACCTTATTTAGATCTTTGGGATCTAAACATAGGTGGAGTTTGCCGTTGCTCTTGCACACATATACAATGCTGTTGACTCACTCTGTTGGTTCATCAACTTTGCGGATTATCCCTTGGGAAATCATTTCATCCAGTTCTGTCTTTATTTCATCTCTCGTGGATGGGGCATTTTCTTGGTGCATGGACTATCAGATGGTTATTGGGTTGAAGTACAATGTGGTATTCCCCGGTGAAGTTACCAATTCGATCAAATTCATCAGGATACGCTTCAATCAGATCTTTCATGGAGTTGATTGGTGCATTGTCTGATGAAGTAGCTGGGGTACCCGACGCATGAATGACTGGGGCACACTTTGTTCTCTGAATGGAACAGTGTAGGGTAACCAGTTTTAAGTCCTGAAGGGAGGGTAATCCTAGTATGGTAGGTCCCTTGGAGATCACTATGTAGAATTTTACGTATCTCCATTCGCCTTTGTATGCACATTGAATCTGTATGGATCCATGTTGCGGGATACTAGATCCGTTGTACGCCGTAAGTACTGCAGCTTCTTTCTGTGTTGTGCCAGGGAGTGGTTGTCCATTCCAGTCTACACACTCTGGAAATATTTGCTGGAATGTGCGTACAGGGAGTGTATTTCCCTCTGCACCTGTGTCTACCTTGATTTTTAACTTGTGTACGCCTTTCCTGTTTGGTAACACTATGTCCAATGTGGCAAATGCTTCTGTCTGAGGGTATTTTTTATCGTGGGCTTTCACTGAATAGAAAGACATCCTCTTGAAGTCGTCCACTACCTGGTCCTGAACATTAATGGAGTTCTGACGGTTTTTATACGTGTGCTGTACAGGTGTGAATCTTCTGTGTTTGGTAGACCTGTTTGTCTGTGGCTGTCTGCCAGTTTTTTCCTTGACTTTTCTGTTGTGGTACATTCTAGCCCAGTGGTTCTTCCGTCCACATGCTGAGCAAGTACTGCCCCGAGCAGGGCAATTTTCATTTTGATGGCTAAGTCCACATTTGCCACAGTTGTCTGTGTCCTCAGATCCGTGCTTTATTGCACTTATTTGGCTGTCGCCTTTCCCTTGTAGCTCGCCCATTTGCCTCATGTAATTAATTGAAGCCTTGTAACTCCTACACATGTTGAGTACTTCTGACATGGACATTGTCTCGTTTTTGCTAAGTAGCTGCTTTTGTAATTCAGGAAATGTTGTTCTGGCAATGATCTGGTCGATTACTCGTTCTTCCATCTCACGCTCGTCCCTGAACTTGCATTTTTGTGCCTGAAGCCAGAAAATCATCAATGTTCTCTGCTTCATTTTGTGAGTAATTTTGCAAGTAGAAGCGTGCAATCCGAAAGTTAGTTTGTGGCTCTATTTGCTCTAAGAACTTTCCCCAAATTGCCGCAGGGTTACGTCTGTCGGCTTCATTTTCGAATGACCAGGAGTTGTAGCGTCTTAAACCTTCTTTTCCCGATAACAAAAGAATGTGGTCGACTTGTTTGTTCTCTGGTTGCCTTTCACAGAGAAGAATAATTCACATTGTTGTTTGAAAAATTTCAGGGATTCCACCAAATTTGATGTTTCCCAGCACATAAGTGGCTCACTTGAATGGCTAGACATTATTATTATTATTTGGAATAAAACAAGGACTTGAAAAGAAGGGGTGAGATAACTTACAGTTGCAGTTACAAACTTCCAATATGGTGTCTTTTTCCTTTGTTTTTTTAATAACGCACGTGTCTGCTTCTTGATTCGTAAAAGCCGGTATGAATGAGATCTTGCTAGACTTTACAGCTGCTTTCCTG
The DNA here is from genome assembly GCA_037127315.1 of Ascarosepion bandense. NCBI lineage: Eukaryota > Metazoa > Mollusca > Cephalopoda > Sepiida > Sepiidae > Ascarosepion > Ascarosepion bandense. The sequence goes on along the minus strand of JBBBDQ010000651.1, from coordinate 8,327,345 downwards.
TTTGTGTTCACTGTAATATTCACTGTAATGTTCTTCGTTCATTTTTTATCGCTGCCCCCATGTTATGGTATTCGTTAGTATAAATATTATTAGAGAGCAGAGACAATGAGGAGACAAGTTAAGCTTACAAGGGAGACCTCTGTAGTAAATACAGAAGCAACCTCTTTATTAAGGGAAGTAACCCCTATCCCAAGGGAAGGCAACTCATGACATGACACTAAGTACTAAATAAAAACACTAGATAAAAATCCCAGATAAAAAAATAAAATAAACAGTGAGTATTCTATAAACTTTCGTACTTGCTTTTTTGTGTCCCATTTTTAATATGCCATTGTATTAAATGACTGAAAATGCAATGAATACAAATGATGACAATTAATAATAATAAATAACAATATTTCTTCACTGGCACTGGCAGATAGTCCTAGAAGTTTAAAAGCCATTTTTCCGTTTAGTTAAAATAACTTTTGTTTTGGAATGTTAAAATAACTAGCTTTTGTGTCAAAATAAAAAAACATTCTATAATAAAAGAAATGTTTCATTCTCTATTGTGGATGTATAAAATATTCTTCATTGTGAAAATGAATACTCTGGACTTTAAGATAATGGAATACATTGTTCTGCTTTTGCCAGTTTATTTACTATGGAAGTTGTTTTATCCACATTGTGGCATTTACTGTAATTGTACTATTATAAAATGAAACAACTTCTTTGTACGTATTTTTCCATTTTCTCTTTTGTAATCTTTCATCTCCAATTAACCTTCTGTACATAACTATTAAATAAATATGTATTGCTAATACAGTAAAAAAAATTCTATATATATATATAAAAACACAAAGTGACTATTTATATCTATTTATCATGCAGTTTAGTTTCATTATTTAGTAATGACTTGCTATTCAAAGCAAACATTACTCGTATTAGCATAATAATGGAATATCTTATTATTAAGTAATGAGTCCAAAGTACTAGTATATTGTTCTTATTTTATTTTGTGTTAGCATTCTTCTTTTAATTATTTAAGAAACAAAATCCTTTATGATTTATTTTTTCAATGGTTAAAGTTTTATAGCATTTTATGATATATTTAAATAATATAAGTTTTCTGCTTGCTTATATGATAGAGAGTGGAGGTCAGGAATGTGTTGTATAAGAACTTTCTGGAATATTATTCCTGGACTTTTTTTCAGATGTGGAATTTGTTCTTATCTTGGTTGTTATTATGACAATATTTCAGTTGTTGTACTTTTGAAACATGTGGCCAAGTGAATAAAGCATCTGTTAAACACATTGTGGTACCTGGGTGGTCGTGGATTCAATCTTTGGATTGGGTTGTTCAAAATGTCATATATACTAGTTCAATAGATGAAACACACAGGGTCACAAAGACAAATTAATTAGATAGTATTAATTAATATGAGATATTCCCTAATGTTGATAACCAAATGAGAACAATTAATTAATCTGAGATATTCCCTAATCTTGATCACCAAATGAGAACAATTAATTAATATGAGATATTCCCTAATCTTGATCACCAAATGAGAACAATTAATTAATATGAGATATTCCCTAATCTTGATAACCAAATGAGAACAATTAATTAATATGAGATATTCCCTAATCTTGATAACCAAATGAGAACAATTAATTAATCTGAGATATTCCCTAATTTTGATAACCAAATGAGAACAGTTAAATCTACAGAAGGAAGTTATAGTCAAGGAAATAAATTCAAAAATTACTTATTGATTTGTTCAGTGTTAAATTTAATCTTAAATTGTAAAATGACATGGAACAATAGAGTTTAATAGTTATATAATAATCTACAAACAGAAAATTCAACACACACACACACACACACACACACACTTATGGTATATTATATCATGGATTAACATGCTTAATATCAGAGAGGTGGGGTGTAAACACAAAAGTGGACACTGAAGTCAACACCCAGCAGCAACTCTGTTTTATGCTGAAATGTAATTGTCAGGACATATATATATATATATATATATATATATATATATATATATATATGTCACACTTTTATACATAATAATTATCATATTTCTTCTGCTGATGACCAAATCATAATTATTCAGAAGTGAATAAAATGTTATCTGTTATTTAGAATGCATCGAATATAAATGAAAAATACAAAAACAGTTTGATATTTTAAAAGTAAAATTACTTAAATATTGTCACCATTTTTTAAAATCATGCATAAACTAGTTAAAGAATTGTCATCCTCAGCCCCTGACTAAATTTGGTCAAAGTCATTGTGCAATTGAGCACCTGATAAAAAAAAGGTTGAAAGCCAGAGAGATGTCCATTTATGTGATCATGTATAGCATGTTTTGGACAATTAGACTGAGTAGATCCCATCCCTCTCCAGATCAAACCACAGTTGTTGTCCTTCAACTTGAAGGTTTGCCTTGATCATGGATAATTTGAACATGTAACTACTGAACCATTTGGGAGAACTCTCTGCCCTGGTTGTTGACTTCAACCTTGGAAGCCCTCTACCCAGTGATACTGTCACCAAGCACTGGATGCATATGTACCTATGGAGTCTAGACTACACCATTGTACCAGATAACCACTGATTTTACAAGAAAGTTCATACACCTTTTGACAGGTCTTGTTTTTAAACATGGTTACTGTCTTCTCACTCTCCTCACCAGAAAAAAACTGGTGGAGGAACTGGTTTAGTCACTGTTGATCTAACCATGCAGCAGGTAACATATAAAAGAATGTTGCATATAAAAGTTATAATTAAAGAATTATTCTAGCATATAGTTGGATATTTTAGAAAATGCATAATTTCATCTCATAATTCAAGTATTTCATTTTACTGATAGTTGCATGTACAAAATGTATTTGAGATTTCATTAATCTATAAAACAAAACTAAGATAATTTTATGAAATTGTTATTTTAAAATTATTTACATGAATATCATGATTATTGATTGTAGAAAAAAATAGTTTTTACAAAGTATCTTAGAGAAATCATAGAACTATCTCATTATTACTTGTATAATAAATCAACTGTAGTTTGTTGTTTACAAGCCTTAGGAAAAAAATTCACTTCACAGGATGCAAACATTAGTTAGAATTTAAATATGTCTTTCTAAATACAGAAAAGTAATAGAGAATTCCAAATGAGGAATTTTGGTTTTAGACTGAAGACAACTTTCAATACCTAAACTTAAGCAGAATCTTTTTGAAAAAACAGTTTCTCTATGTCACTACACAAAACTACATTTGAACGATACATTGAAAAACAGGAAAAACCTTTTTTAGACAAAGAAGTTAACTGACAATTTTATTACAAGTTACAAATCCAATGCAGCAAGCAATCATGGAGTGGGATATTCTTCTACATCTGATGTATCGTTCAAATCACCTTTAGACACCTGTGGGAAACAGATCTACAAGAGAATTTTATTTTGCAATTTGATAAATATTAAATCAGTTTACCTGAAAGTTGATTTAAGATCATAGAAAGTAAAAAAATTGAATTATAATTATTTACACATAAAGAATTTTGTAAAAATGGCTTTTTTCATCAACTAGAGATTAATAATAATAATCTATTAAAATTTATTTACATATAAAGTGCAGTTTAATTAAAATCAATTATGAATAAGGGTTTGTATGAAAGAATTAAAAAATTAAATTTATCTTTCAACCATGTCTTTCCTTCAAGACAAAGTTTCATATTTGTTAAACAACCACTATTAAACTATTTTTTTATATAATTGAATTTAGTATTAAAAGTGTCCATATGGAAATATAATGTTTTTCTATTTCTTATAAATAATAATCAGTAGGATTTGAAAATCATACAGTAAGAAACATTATTCTCATTCAGTGTTTGATTAGAATTTTAAAAATTTTTGCAAAGTAAAGTATATTTCCTTTTGCAAAATAGAGTATATTTCCTTAAATGAAATTTTTTTTTTTAATCATATCACCCCGAGCAAGGTGGTAACGCCACTGATGTGCAGGGGGCTACATAGGAGTGAAAAGATTGGAAAATAGAAAGCCGGAAACCACATCCTAAACAGGAAACAAGGGATGAGCCTCTTCACCTGTTCAATAGATGTGGGTGGAGTGTAAGAAAACTATATAATCAATTTTTGTAGCCGAAATTATTTCTCTGAGATTAATGATTTTACTCTTTAAAAGGGCAATCCCTAATATGCTTCAGTATTTATTATATCTGATACTGATAGCATTAATGACAATTAATCTTTGTCATTGTCAATATTTGTGAATATGAAATTAGTTTTTCTTATTGTTAGTACGTGTTTTTTATTTGACTGTTGTAAGCTCAATTGCATGGTGTTGACTATGAAAGGATTTCCTGTCTCCATTGGATTTGATGCAGGCTTTTCTGAAGGGTCCAATTATATGAATGAAGTTTCAAATAGATTTTCAATTGCTTCTTTAGGCTATTCACCCATTAGAATTTTGTTGATAGAGTTTCCTATATATATGTTTTGGGACCAGTCTCTTTTATCAATATAATGCCAGTAAAAAGCAATTTCAACCAAAGAAATTTGTAAAATCTTTGATTGCATCAAGGTTTCAACAAATGGACTTCTTGTTTGATTGACTATTGATAGCAATTCTTGTATATTTTAATGTGCATCCTTTTTATTTTATTACATATGGGACACACACATATAAACAGGCATAGGTTTCCTACATTAAAAAAGATAATCATTTATTGCTTTATTATATGTGACACATATCTGACCAATAAAATCAAACATCAGTCAACATACTGTCTCTTTGTTTTTTAAAAATGTTTTAAAATTTTTAAATCCATATCTTATTAACAAATCCATGAAGAAGCTTAATTAAGTGAAACATGTTAGATTAAAGACACTTTTTTCCTACTTGTTCTTTACTTATTCTATTCATCTTGTCAGATTTTAATCCATACATTCAACATTTCCTGATGCAGTTACAACTTTGCTGAACTGGTCATTTTGATGAGTGATGACAGAATTCCTAAGGTCCTCATGTATAGCCAGCTTGACAGTAGACAAAGGACTGTTGGTCAACCATGGCTCAGATATAAAGACAAGCTAAAGAGTAACCTATCAACTGTCAATGGGCCCCATACTAACTGTAAGTGAGTTGCCCTAGATAGAAATAACTGGAGATATTTGTGCCAGAGTGGTATCATAAATTTTAAAATCAGTCGTATTGACCAGCTAAGGACAAAAGACTGTAGCAAAAAGTGTCAGTAAATATTCCTGTTGCTATGTTCCAAGATCTTTGCTGTTGTACAATATGTTGACTTCTATGTGGGTCACTGGCAGAACTGACGTGTCACATACAACATAGGCATAGAAACTGAATGAGGTAGTCAGATCCTCATTTGTCGAAGTTGACAGGAGAGTCCATCACCATCCTATATATATTCCATGAAATGAATAATTACTACTGGTCATATAATGTAATATTTGATATAAGTCAAGTAAAACAGTGGAAACAATACTCAATACATTATCATACATTATAAAATAAAAGATATTATTTACAGAGCAATCCTACCACTCATGTGTAAGTATATATATATATATATATATATATAAAGTATACCTAGTGAGCCAGACAGAAAGCTGGCTTTCCCTGATGATCCATTTAGGTAAAACCTAGGTAGGTCTGTCTGGTTCACTAGGTATACTTTACTTATTCCGCTCTACCTAAGTATTGAGCGCTTTTTTGTTAGTTGATTACTTGTGTTGGGGTTTTTTCTTTTGGCTACGTGCTGACTCGGGCCGAACTCTTTTGACTGATGTTCATGTACTTAGCTCTTTCTTTTTGTAAAACCATTTTTCCCTTCTTTGTAGATCCGTGAAAAGTTTTTTGACACAAGTATAATTATCATCTCTTTATATATATATATATATATATATATATATATATATATATAAAGATCAGTTATATCAACAAGTATAAAATATTCACACCTTGTCATAAAAACCATAAAAAATAAGAAAGTGCTTAATGTTTTGAAAAGAAAAACACCAATATAAGATATATATCAGTGTACCTCTGTAAAATTTAATGAAACTGTGGTCGTTTATTCTTATATCTCTTATTTATACACACACACTTTCTATGTATGTGTGTGTGTGTGTCTGTGTGTACATATAAATTTATTTATTATCCACCATTACTCACAAATTGCATTTGATCTCATATTTGTAGTCTATGGAAACAGGTCCTAACCTGTTTTAACTTTGCTATCAGTGAAGATTGTTCATTAGTGTAGCAACTGATGTAATAATAATAATAATCAATATACGGTAAAGCTGAAAAAAATTAACAGCTTGTTTTACTTTAAAAGATTCTGTTTTCAATTCCAATCAAGTATTTCTAAATTAAAAAAAGTTCATTATAATAGAGTTTTTCTTCATAAGGTAAGTAGCAGACTGTCTATTTCAGAATATATTGGCCAACCAAATATGGTGAAGGAGTCATAATAGAAATTGTGTTTTCTTTATTAAATTAATAGAAATAGACATGAAGGTTCTAATCAGTCAGTCAGTTAAGTGCCATACGTGATACACGCTTCGGCGAACATGTCTCGATAGAAACATGACTAACTGGGCAGAATATTATCCTGCAGTAGGTTGCCATTGCTTTCTGCGGTAGACTGGTTGCCGACCAAGGCTATAGAACCCAATCTGTCCTGTTATTTAACCCATAACTGGAAGGAAGAGATGGATTAATACCTTTCCCAAGGGTATTTGCGCGTAAGTAAATGCAATGAATTCAGCTGGAATTCGAACTCGGCACTCCGATTTATTGTTCCGAGTCGATATCCAACTCACCACCACGCACATCCGCGGAGGTTCTAATAGGTTCTAATACATAACTGTAAAAGGGATATTTTCTTAGTATAAACAAAAGTTAAAATGTTATTAAGATTGAAATGCTTTGTTAGAATGATTAGATACTTTTTCCTTTGCTTATGGACACTGGTTTTCTTTTTGCTGTTAGCTTCTTTGGAAATTGGATAATTTGCTTGAATGATTGATCCTTGATTTCTTGGGATATATTTCTACATCACTTGTTTGTCAGCTAGAAGTAAATAGGCTAATGAATTACAGTGTGTCCTTGAGACAATTTCAAAACATGAAAAAGAAGACTGTTCTGAAAAATATTTTGGTACGTAAACAATGTTTGATTCTTTTTGTTGTAGCCTGTTATGGCCAGATGCTTATTAACATCTTTATAGTAATATATCAAAATCATAAATAGTACCTACACAGTTTTTTTTTCTTTCTCTTTGAGTTTAAACTCTTTAAACACAAAATAATAACTCTTCTCCAGAAAGCAAGAGAAAAAAAATTCTGAATAAAGTAAAATCTTGTCATCAAATGAAACCATGATTACTTCCTTTCTTAGACTATTCAGCAAACAATTCCTCATGCATTTCTAAAGAACTAAATTCCTGAATTGCCCAATCAGCTATTTAAAGCTGATTGGACAATTTTCTTTTGACTTCACCATTAACTATCAGATTCTTGGTACTTTTAATACCTATTCTTTATAATCCTATTCATTGTCTTACTGTTGTATTTTTTATTCCATTTGATTATGTTTATTTTGTATGTATGTAATCCAATAGTCAGTGAACATTTTCACATCTTATAAGATTGATGTGAATAAATATCAAATTTTAACAAAACCACCTAAAAAAAAAGACACCGTGAATTCCTGGTTTAAATGGTGAAAGTTTTTTTTATTAATCAAAATGAAAAAAAAAGTCAAATTCCTTAATCAATTGTAGAGTGATAATATTTATTATGATTGTTGAATTGGCCAAATATAAAAGGGAACATTTTTCTGATAAAAAAAACCTAACTTGTACTATTTTCATTTTCTTTGATAAATGCCATTGTCACTAATTCCTTGGAATTAACATGAATGCTAATATGAATACTAAAGTTCCATTATACAGGGTTTCATAATAAAACTATTTTTGAAAATATTATGTATATATATAGTACTCTTAATGGAACTTAATGACATTGTACATGGGTCCTCTTGGACTTTACAAATATTCTTTATATATATAGTTGTGCATCATGCATAACTAAAATATGTCTATTTTTGTGGAATTCATGTGTTTGACATTTTCATGAACAATGATTGGAACTGCACAAAAGTTTTAAAATCTTGTGTGTACATTTACTACTGCGTATGGCTTAGCTTAGTTTAACACAGGGTCATGTGGATATAGATCATTCAGTAAAGATCAAAATTAAATGTATTTGAAAAGATGGTGGCCAGGAAATTTACTTCACCTCAATGATGTTGAAGATATATTTTTTATTGTATTTTGATGTGAGTAATTAACAAATGTTTTGAAGAATTAAAATTCAAACAAAAATATTCAGAACCCACCTTTCACTTGTTTACAACTAGGTTGAATATTGTAAAGTCTTCTAGGATGTAACCAATTAAATATGTTGATATGTTGTTCCTTGACTTCCACCCTACCCCACCCCATTTTATTATGAGACACAAGGTAGTATTGAATGATAGTTTCAGATTTGTTTAGGTTGGTCATTACCTTTGGTGCTAATGTTACTCTAATTTGAATGTACTCTGGTTTAAACATATAGAAAAGATATTGATGTGGTAGAATAGTTTCATTCTGGTTTAAGATCAACATTTTGTTTTTAATGCATTACTTTTGAACTTTTTCTTAATACATGGTACGATGAGCAAATTGTTACACTTTTATATTTTTCATTTCACACATATGCAGTATTTGTTTTTGATTTTGTTGACTGCACAATATAGTAAGGTCAGTGGGGTACCATCTGTAAGAAAAAGAGCACCATGACATAATTCACTCTGCCAGAAATTTGAAAACAGCATTAGGAGCTCAAATATGAACATTTCTGAGGATAGTTTAGAGCATTTGGGAAGAGTTGGATGATATATCCAGTCATCATAATTTGAAGAAAAAACTGTTGATTCCAATCTGGAATGACTGCAAAACACTTACCCCTCTCTAATTTATAGGTAGAAGCACAAAAATGCATGCTGGGATGTTTTCTTAGCCAATAAAATAGGCCAATTCTCAGTTTCATCTGACTCAGTTCCACTCTGTCTTGTCTTGAATGCTATGTTTGCCTGTCTGGACATACTTTTGAGTTTCAGCTCCAATTCTTAGTTTATGAACTTTTTTGCAGTATTACCCTTAATTTGCCTTGCATATATTGTTTGCTAGCTTTATATTATTTTCTTTTCTTTTTCTTGTTATTGTTTATTGAAAACTTTATCAATTCTGTTTGTCAGATTGTTCTGTTACTTATTTTGCATTTAACCATGGCTACTACCTCCACAAAACCTCTTTAAATTATCTTATCTAAATACACAGTTTAGATATTATGTACTATCTTGACTTAAGGTTAAAATGAACAAATCTAAACAAATGTACATCTCTTACCTTAATTTAAGATTAAATTTTATTTTTAACATAAGATGTGCATTGATTGAAATATGGTTGATAATTTTGAAATGCTTGATTTCAAGGCTGAGAAAGTTTTGTTAGTAAAAATATATTATGCTTTCATGGTCAATTTATTATTTGTGCTGTTTAAATCGCTTCACATTATCCTCAATAAATCTATGGTGATTGACCTCAACACTAAAGCACTTTGAATGGAATTCACACTTTTAGGTTTTCTATTACTAAATTGTTTGTGCTAAGCTTGATGTTCATTATAAAAAAATGAATGGAAGTTTTTGGCATAAAACTGGTTGTAGAATCCTTTCTTTTTATATCAATCTATTAATTCAAATTATCAAAAGACATATATATCTTAACAGATTTACTATTTAGTATGTGCAAAAAAGTTACCAGTGAAAAGCTGGTTTTCAAGTATTTATTCAACTTCTAGTTTTCAAAAATGAGTGCTGTGAACCTTTACACAAACCTAATAAAATGAAAAGATGCAACACTGGAATTGGATTTGTAGTATTGGCTGGTTTTTCTTTTCTTCGTGTGCTATGTCCCTTCAAGATGTAGGCAATCATAGACTTTTACTTAGCTCTGTCTCTTGTTCTCTTGTTACTTTCAATCTTTTTCTTCTTGGTATCCCTCCCAAACCCAACTCTGCTATCCATTTTCTCAGGACTATCAAGTATGTCTTGCGCTGCTTTTCCCTGTCTCTCTTTCCTTCTATCCGTCCTGTGAGTATCAAAATCTCTAGCCCCCCCTCCTCATTATGTGTCCCAGATACCTCATCTGTCTCTTCCTGATGTTAAGTATGAGTTTCTTTCTTGTTTGCATCCTCACCAGCACCTAATCATTGCTCACGTGCTCAGTCGATATCCTCAGCATCCTTCTGTAAAACCATATTCCTGCTCCCTCAAGCCTCATCTTCATCCTTGATGATATTGTCCAACATTCACTTCTATACAGAAGGACAGATATCACATAGCAATCCAGCACTCCTTTCTTTGTTTCTGATGAGATTTTCCTGTCCTTTAGTACTCTGGTTAGCTTTTGAAATGCATCTTTGGCCATGCCAATGCGTCTTTAACTCTAGTACTTCCAATAATCAGCATATATGTTTGAGTAGACGTTATGTATAGGCACGTTATACTGAATGCATACACTTGCAGTACCTGCAAGGAATATCATAACAGATTTACTGTTTTTCTTATTTATTATAAATTTATTTTTATGATATTTACAGTTCTAAATTTAGGCAATATTCAAACTGGTCAATAACAAACAAATCAATATTTAAAAATTTTAGATGTTAGCAAAAAGAAAATACTTATCTTGAAGCCTAACTAAGCAACTAACATTAAAATTGTCCAAACTTTTATATTCAACTTCATTTGAATGATGCAGAAGCTTTAATTGCACACAATCACTAAGCTTTTTAAGAGATTTTTTTCTTTTTAACAAAGTTCACTCCAAGCAAGGAAGTAAAGCCACTATGACACAGGATTATTGGGTGTGGAAGAATTAGAAAACAGAAAGATTACTAAAGAGCAAGAACAAAAGAAGAGTAATCAGGAGGACAGTAGATAGCGATTTACATTGCACTTAAATTTTTGAAGATTAAAGTTGGCTGAAAAGCATGGAGTCAGAAGAAAGTTTCACAAGCGAGAAGTGTGACTTAGAATTTACTGTTATATCTAGCTAATTCAACTGTAAATTGATGAGATCTTGATTCCAATCTAGTACTGAACTTAAATTTAAAACGTCTAGGTACCATAGTGAAGAGCTCATCTGACCAATCACCATGAAAATATTTATAAAAATGCACAATGAGTCACTTTCCTGAAGGTTAACATCAGCCATACAGATGGAAGGCAGAAAGGAGTCTCACAGATTATTAATGGAGAGCTGTTTAGTTTTGGAGGCATTATTAAATTAACACAAATACCTTACACTTATTTAATATACTATTACAGAGCTTGTAACCCCAAGATTCAAACTTGTTAGATACAATACAGTGCCTTATTTTCTCAGCATACACAGACTTAGCTCCTTTGAAGATTCATTTACATTTATTGCATAGCAACAAATAGTCATCTGTTGTGATGGGAGTTGTCACGCTGGTATAGCTGAAAATAGGAGTTCCTGTGGGTTATAGCAGAAGAGCATAGTGTGAACCATGGAGAATTTGATGTTTCATCTAGTATTTATGAAAACTTCAGTAGTGCAATTCTCAATTTGACAGTTAAAGATGTCAGCCCAAGTGTCATCTTGAAGAAAATTACAGTGAGTTCCAATCAGCCTACTGGTAACAAAAGAGGTCTTATGAATAGGAGGTTCCTGTTTAACAGATGACTGGAATGAAATATCAAAAGATACTATAGAATCATTCAAGTTTCCAAGAGGATGGTGTTGCAAAGCTCAGCAAGAGTAGGAGAGGAGATAAGAAATAAGTAGAGAAACCTGTCATTCAGATTTGGTAGGGAAATCCAGGATTTGAGTAAGGGGATTGTGGAGTGGAAAAATTTAATATCTTAATACCGGCAAAATTAGTACCTTTAGAATGTTTAAGACATGTGTCATGGTGCACATTAAAATCACCAAAGACAAAGATGTTTGCAAATGGATGGAGAGAGAGAAAGAGTGCCTATTCTAAACTGTCAGAGATTATGTTTAATACACTGAAGTCCTGAGAAAAAGGGGAGTGAAAAAAGAAAAAAAGATTGCTAACAGAGTGTAATAATGAAATACGAAAGCACATGAAAGAGTTGTCTGGGTATTTGAAAGAAAATTTTCTTGTTATCGGAAGATTATCTCGGATGTAAATACCAAGGCCATACATGTGAATCCTGGAATCTTTTCAGCAAAGGGGAAGACAGCCTGAAAAAGAGGATTCATTGGTAGCAATGGAAAAATTTAAATTGGTTTCATGAAATGCAAAGATATCTGGTGACTATTCAAAAATTCTATGCTGCAGACATTGGAATGGGTACTATGAATATTGGAGAAAGGTTGATGGGGGATAGGTGGTTTTTCTTTACTGGTTTGCTCATATTTCTTTTTATTGTGGTTATCATGAGGATATTTGTGTGAAAAAGAAAAAGCCAACATAATTATCACTATTTTTCACCAATGGCAATACAAATGAGCCAAAGCATGTTTGAGACTAGAGCATAATGTGAGCTCAGTTTCCCATCAGAAATACATACTGGGACATCTAACTATGCATAACATGGCACTACAAGTACCCTGATATTATGCAACTATTGATCAGAGCAGCAACTCTAAGCACTACCAAAAAGTTCAGGCTCCTAACAACCAGTTGGAAACAACAGCCAGCAAACTGCCAACCCTTGGACCCTCATAATGGAAAGTTACAGCTGCTGATTAGTCTGATAGTTAAATCATTGTGTCCCTGGTAGAAAAAAGAAACTGGTAAACCATATCCTGAACAGGGAACAAGTGATGATTCTCTACCCATGTTCAATAGACATAGTAGGAGTGTGGGTCACATGGTGACTATGATTTTATTACTATCATAATAGTTATTATATTTGTATATTTTTCTTATAAGAAGTTATGTCCTTAATGTCAACTACTTTCTGGTGTAATGTTTTAACCTAAAAGTGGTAATTTTTAAAAATTCAATTATTTGAGGGTATGCAACAATTTTAAAAAGTGAATTGTGTAAGGGTAGGTAACAATTTAAATTTAAAAAATTGCACATACTGTGTTTATACATTTTAATAAATGTAAGCTATGTGTGGTGTTATGATGTGTAAATCTCATAGGAAACTATGTGATTTCTCCTTCCCTTGGTGTCTGAGGTTTGCTCTATTTATGCATGTATCTCATTTGCATACCAGGCTACACCACTCTGAACCTGAGAGCTTTGACACCCTTAGTTGCTGTATCATTTCTTCTGAATATTCTGAATGGTTTGCATTGCTCTTCTGTTTGTTTTTCTTGTGTCCTCTTTAATGGAGATTTTGGTCAAGATTCATCTTCCTCTTCTAGATCTGTTAACTCATTTCCACTTTCCTCCATGTTCTGTTCTGTTCTGTTCTGTTTTGGTTTCCCCATCCTCTGTCTACTCTTGTTCCTCATTTTGCATTTCTACATCTTCAGGCTCAAACCTGGTTCTAAACTGATCAGCATGAGCTAATATTGGTTACCCCCTTTTTTCTAGTACAACTGCATTCTGTCTTTTTTCTAAGACGGATCTTGCTCTTTTTGACTCTGCCTCCTTGTTTTTTTTGTACCAAACTTTCTCCTCTGTGGTGTACGACATGGTTATTGAGGCTTGCCTGACCATTAAAGTTGATAGGCTTTGCTTTCTATCCACATGAGGAACCATTCAATTGCTTAAAAGTAACATATCATTCAATAAGTCCAGGGCCTGACATATAGATGGCGCCACTAATAAAAAATACCTATGATTTTTAGGAAGTACTAGCCTTCAAATGGCAGGTGACAAAATTTGAGCCCTATCAAATTATTAGTTTACAAGTTACAGTTAAATAATAGTGAAGCTACTGTTGTGAATTTTCAAAACAATGGAAAAATGTGAATTTCATGTGTTGATAAAGCATTGCTTTCTGATAGGGAAAAAGTATGGTTCAAGCAAAGCAATAGTTTGATAAGTGTTATTCAGACTCTGCTTTGTCAGAAACAACAGTTAAGGAGTGGTATACTGACTTTAAACACAGTCATACAGACACAAATGATGCTGAATACTCAGGTAACCCAAAATCAGCAGTTGTCCTGGAAAATGCCAAAAAGATCCACAAACTGATTTTGGCTGTTCACCATTTTGCATGAACATTTGTCAATGAGAAAGCTGTATTCAAAGTGGGTGCTGCATTTGTAAACAGTCGATCAAAAACAACAATGCATTGACGATTCAGAGTGGTGTTTACAACTGTTTCAATGCAACATGAAGTTTTTGTGTAAATGTGTGACAATGGATGAAACTTGGATCCATCACTCCATTCCGGAGTCAAATCAACAGTCAGCCGTCCAAAGTGACCAAAGACATAAACATCAGCAGGCAAGGTTTTGGCCTCCTTATTTTGGGATAAGCAAAGTATTTTGTTTATTGCTTACCTTGAGAAAGGAAGAACCATCAATAGCGAATATTATATAGCATTATTGGTACGTTTGAAGGAAGAAATCGTCAAAAAAATGGCCACAAATGAAGAAGAAAAAGTGATCTTTCATCAAGACAATGCACCATGTCACAAGTCAGTCGCAGCGATGGCAAAACTACATGAATTGCACTTCAAATTGCTTTTGCATCCACCCTATTCTCCAAATCTGGCCCCCAGCAACTACTTGCTGTTTGCAGACCTCAAAAGAATGCTCTGGGGAAAGAGATTTGGTTCCAGTGAAGAAGTGATATCAAAAATTGACGTGTATTTTAAGGCCAAAGACAAATCGTTCTACAAAAAAGACATCAAATTGTTAGAGAAGCATTGGAATTGGTTATCACCCTGGAAGGAGACTATACTGATGAATAAAGTCAAATTTTGCCTAAAAGTTGTTGTTTTATTATTTATGTCTGGGATTTATTGGGTGATGTGTTAAATTAGGGAGATATGCCTCTATATTCTCATTAAAAAGGTGAAAACTCTTTTAGTCCCATTTTTATTATTTGGACCATCCTTTCCACTATACCATTTGATTTAGGGTGATACAGTAGTATTTTTATACAGTATACATCCTATTTTTTTTAAACAAGACACTAAATTTTCATTGCCGTATTCCAGTGCATTGTTGGTGACAGTGGTCTTGGTACACCGCTTCTTGTAAATATTCTCAATATTTGTTTCATGGTGGCTGCTTTCCTATCTCCCAGTTCTTTCAGTAGGCACCCCCCAAAAAATCACTGAAAAAACAGCATAGTATGAAGGAAAAAACCCCAAACTAAATAAAAACAAAGTTTTATCGGCAAAATGTTTATATTATCATTAAGAGGATAGATCAAAGAATTTTTTAATTATTTTTTTAAAATTTTTAATTATTTCTAACATGTTTGAAATTTTGGTAGAAAATCTTTTTTTCTTTTTAAGTTAGTGCAAGACCTAAATTGACGCACAGATTATTACATAAAAAAAACGTAATATTACGCAATGCACTTTTTTGATCGTGAAAGACACATTAATTTGGAAATTCTTGCAAAAATCAAATAATGGTTGGATTTTGATGAAAATTTCAGGACTTATTCATAATTGACGGAAATCAACTTTGAAATAAATATTTTTACAAAATATTGGTAAAAATATTTTTTTTACATATGTTACCCCCACCACCACCACCAATTAATTTCCAGAAATGTTTAAAATTTGACTTTGGGTCACAATAAACCTAATATAATTAAATTCAGTAGTCACTGGGGATTGTTAATCAACTGTCTATTTTTCTTCAATATTGGCCTTCTTTCTAAAAAGTAGGTCTGAATTATGAAAAATGCAGTAACTATGCCAATTTTTATTTGGATAAACTTTTAATTGCTTTTATGAACAGTATAAATTAAGCATATAGTGTGAAAAGAAAAAAATTCAATGAATAATGAATTTTTACAAGAATTATTTTCATTTTTTAATTTTTTTTTTAATAATAATAATAATAAATAAGTTTCAAAAATAGTTTAAAATTTCTTCCTCCATTGAGTCAGCTAGGGTATGAAATTAAAGCATGAAGATTACATTTACTAATCAAAAATTGAAAAGCTTAACACAAATGATTTAGCCATTGGATTTTTAAAACAATTAAAACATTTAATTGTGTGCATTTTGTTTACCTGTATCTTATTTGTGCGGGTGGCTGTACAGAATATTTATGATTAAAAGGTCATGTGATTCAAGGGTTGTCCTCCCTTACATGAAAAAAATAAAATTTATAACAAATTCGTCTTCCATACTTGGCATTTTTTGGCCAGCTACTGTAAATCATATCAATTATCGCCTCTTGATAAGTTGTTGACAGATGTGATGATAAGGATATCGTAATTGAGAAAAGCTTTTTGGAAATATTTCAGCCAATAAGCAAGTAATTTATGTTTCAAATCAACTTAAAGTAAGTTTAAATTCGGTAATTTGAAAAAAAATAATGTGTCAGCTAGGTGTATTTTATTTTTATAAGATTTTTTAAAACTGAGAACTGGCTTCTGTTTACAATCGATGAAAAATGGCAGAAAATTTGAAATTTAAAAACATTTTTTTTAAACCTAAAAAATTTTTGATCCCAATAAATATAATTTTGGTTTGAAATACACCAGCGTATTTTGCTTACTGTAATTAGTAAATTTAATAATCCCTTGGCTTTCAATTAAAGCTATAATTAAAGCTTCAAGAAAACTTTTTTTTATTTTTAAAAATTCAATTTAAATTGAGGCATCGAAAATTTGTGGAGGTACCTATTTTCAGTGATGACTAACCTCCTGCATTGTGGTGCAGTGAATATCAGTTCAGAATGAGAAATCTGCAATCCGAGTTCGAATTCCAGTTGAATTCCTTGCATTCACTTATGTGCAAATACCCTTGGAAAAAGTATTAATCTGTCTCTTTCCTCCATATATGGGTTAAATAACAGGACAGATTGGGGTCTATAGCCTTGACTGGCAATCAGTCTACTGCAGAAAGTAATGGCAACCTACTGCAGGATAATCTTCTGTACAGTCAGTCATGTCTCTTTTGAGACATGATCATCCAAGTGTGTATCATGTATGGCACTTAACTGACTGAACCTTCCTTTGGTCTAATATTCTTTCTTATTATTTCTTTGAAGTCTAGATCTTCTAAGTTTTTCAGGTATGTCATCATCAAAACTTTCTTTACTGCTTCACATCCTGCTCTCAGTTTCTTTACCCTGGCCAGCGCTATGAAGCAGCTAATCCACATCTCCATATGCTCTGGATCATCAAGTATGGTCAAACATCCTATTGGTGATGCCATTGTGATGTGTAAATCTCGTAGGAAGCTATGTGGCTTCTCCTTCCATTGAAGTTTACTCTATTTATGTGTGTATCTCATTTGCATACCATGCTACATGTGAAAATTTAAGTACACATGTACAGAAGATATCAGGTTTGGAAATGGAAATCATTCTCATAAAATTTGGAATTGGAAAGACTTTGATGTGAAAACTAGTGACTAAATAGCATTAAATACAATTTTGGTATTTTAAATACCAAAACATGTTTTAAAATAAATTATTTAAATATTTGTCTAAATTAATGTTTCTAAACATTGGATTTTCATTGAGTTTCTTTTTTTTTATTTCCAAATGTTGAGATAAATTTCATAAACTAAATGTCTGATACATTGATACTACTGTGAAACAGAGATATTGCTTTATTTACAAGATGGCCACTTACTCTATTTCTCAACTTTAAAAGCCATCACCACCAAAGAATTAACATATTCACTGAATGTATTTGTGTAGATAATTGTTATTTATTTAAATTGTCTTTGAAAATTGTAATTTTTTAATGTCATATTCTTTTCTTAGATATAAAAATGAAATATGTGTAGGTGCTATAAGTAAATGTTATTATAGATTATATATGACAGAATATAAATGAAATATGCGTAGGCACCTGTTTAATAAATATTAAAGCAAAACTATTGTTGTCATAAATAACACAAAGTTTTATCACTCAGCTTACACAATCAATAGTGTTACCATTCTATTGTTTCATTCTGGTAACAGCTGATTGGTTTTAATTTTATGCTTCACTGTTCAACTAAACAAGTTTTTATGCTTTTAGTTGTAGGTTTTTGAGTTTATAACAACATCAGGTATCAAATGTATTTAATGGGTTTTCATTATAATTGATATTCTTCCATTTTCTAATATTTATCTTTGTCAACATCACCATCTTAGTTTTTGTAAAAATCTGGTTTTAGTCAAAATTTGCAAAGTAAGTTGTTTTATACTTGTTAGTGTCTCCTTGTATATATGTAAATATATCGATAACTCTACAGCTTAATGAAAAAAAAGCATTTATTTTGCACAATATCTACTTACCAAAATAATCTCCTTCCAAAATATGCTTAATACAGTGGTTTATATTAATCACATATATTGAACATTATATAATAAAAATTTCAGATCAATGTACGACTAATTACCTGATCCACCCTTGTACCTATGGCATTAATGCATTGTTTCTCAACTTTTTTAAACAATGGAGTAAATTAAAATATAACAGCACACTTAGCAAAATATTTAAAGGGTACACATTTAATGTTATAAAATAAAACCATAGATTCTTTTTTATATACACACACAAATAGGAACATACTTTAAGAATTATTTTAAAAAAATGTTTAATACTTATTCATTTATTCAAATACTAATGCTGTACTATTACTACTTCCATGCATATGTATGCAGTGACAATATTTTGCAGCACTAGTGTGTCATGGCGCATAGTGATTGAGAACCACTGCATTAATGCTTTACTTTACCTTAAAATAGGATTTAGGTTGTCATTAACTGTTTCTAACAAATTTTGTCAGATCTGCTTTTAATTTGCTAAGAAAAGAAAAATATTTTTTTCTTATGTTGAACTGCCTCAATATATTCTATTCTCATCTGGGGTATGTTTGCGTAACATTTTACTTAGAAGTATCTCTACTGTATGATAGTTTGTGATATCATCTCTAAACTAGATTCCCAAAAAGTAGGTGACCTTGATGGTATCCCTGCAATAGTCCTTAAAAATGTGCCCTATTCTCTCTACACTCTACAATAAATGCTTGGCTGCTTCTTGCTATCCTGCTTGTTGTAAATCCACTTTTGTAGTTCCAGTCTATGAGCTCAAGTGAGCCATCTGATCCTTTTAACTATTGGCCTATTATTAGCCTTCTTCAACTCTGAACTGGTTTAGCATCTGGAACAGGGCCATCTTTCAGACAAGTAATATGTCTTTCATTTCTCTAGGTAAATTGCTGATGTATTAATGGTTATTGCTAAAAGAGTCTAACAAGTTTTAGATTAGAATGGTAACGCTTGGACTGTTGCTTTAGATATCTCAAAGGTGTTTGACAGTGTTTGGTATACTGGTCTTCTTCACATGTTGAAAGGTCATATTTCTGAATGAATTTATGTTCTGATTCAATCTTTCTTATTGAACGGGATCTTGAATGGCTACTGTTCTAGATATTTTTATGTTAATACAAGTGTTTCCCAAGACTCTATCCTTGGACCTGGGTTGTTCCTAATTTTTATTAACACCATTCCTAATGTCATCAGTTAGAAACTCAGTATCTATGCTGATGTCAAAAACTATTTATTCCTGTCTTAATGGTAATTCTGATCAGTTTGATAAGGTCAAAATCACAGTTTATCTCAAAAATGATAAATGATAAAAATGTAATGTCTGTTTATCTCTCATCTTTCTATCTTAATTTCATGTAAAGTGACTTTTAATTGAACTTATAAAAAAACTTTAAAATGTCTAAATGAAAAAGTAATCTAATTAGTTTTCATTTATAATTTTAGAAAGAATATCTTTTTTATTTGTGAGCTTTTTATGTTACTGTTATATAAATGGAGAAGATTGTACATGACTTTTCTTGGCATGGAGAAAATACCACTTGTTTCATGTGAATGTATTTGTATCTGATTGATTCAGTAATTAAAATAATTCTGATTACTTGAACTGTAATACCTGTCTTCCACTATACATCACTCACAACTTTGACTTGATTCACTTAATAATTAACTACTGATGTTACTTGACTTCCAATTTGATCCAGACTAGACAGTGGCATTGAAAATAGTCTATGTTATCCAACAGTTAATAATCCAACACAGAAATGATAATTTACATTCATATATATATATATTCATGATATATTTTGTACTTATATATCATATGCAGGGTGCAATGGATGAATTGTTGTCTAAATTACACAAAAATGAAAATAACACTGTCATCACATTTTACTAGATATATTTACCAAAATTACACAAAAATATCTTGAAATACTAAAGAGAAAATTTCTTCAATAAAATTGCTATTGGCTTCAGCCATGGCCTCCAGACATCTTTTGGAATCTCGTGCATCTCTTCTGAACAGGCTCTTTTATAAATTGATAAAGTTGATAAATTCTTCCATAATTCCTGCCTTCAGTTCATCTTTGGTTATTACAAGGAATTTTGTTAGTTGCTCGCTCAACTGTGCCCCACACATCAAAGGAATTGCAGTCTGGGGAGTTATATGGCCGCATGTAAAGGGTGATATGATCACGGAAATTGGCTATGATTGGGTTCTCCTGCTTGTGTGACATGGTGCAGAGTTTTGTTGTCAGACATAGTCTTCTAGCAGGCACTCTCTTGATTCAGGGCTACACTACCTCCTCAAGGTACTTGATGTAGGTTTCTGTGTTTCGTCTGAGGCTCAATGAGAAGATGAGTAGAGGTATAACATCACTATCACTAGAGATCACTCTAAACACCTTCATAATCACCATTAGGCTCATCCAACTCTTTCTGGTTGCTCTTCAATTCTCTGATTAACACCCAAACACTCTGAAATGCTTGTATTAGAGCTTCTAGCATGAATGCCATTCAGTATAACATGCCATTTCAAAATTTTTGGCAGAGTGAATTACATCATGGTGCTTCTTTTCTCACAGATGGTATCTAACTGACCTTACTATATACTGTGCAGTTGACAAAATAAAAAAAATCAAACAGCAAACACACAGAAAATTAAAAATATAAAATAGCGACAATTTATCCATTGCACTCTATATACTTATAAGTTGTATAATATTTTTACTTTGCATCTTTCCATTCTCATTGCTGAGATTTAGGGACCATGGACAATTATACTTTTGATTTCAGAGTTGTCCCTCTTCTAGACTGGTTGGTAACTATGGCTAAAGATTCCAATCTGCCCTACTATTTAATCCATAGCTAGGTGGAGGAGATCAGATGGATTCATGCTTTTTCCAAGGATATTTGCATATAAGTGAATGATGAACTCAACTGAAATTTGAATTCAGCTGTCTGATTTCTCATTGTTAGCTGCACTACCTGTACATCAACTTATGTCCACGATTCTCATTAGAGAAAAAAGTGATGTTGGTGGGTTCCAAATTCCAAATCATCTTTCAACCATTTCTCAGGAGCTGATTATTGAGCTACAGCTCATCTACCCTCATCACAAGGATAAAGCTGTTGGCCACTTGAATGGTTGTCATCAAGGTGACAGAAGTCTTCCTATCTGCATCAGTGTTTATAATCAGTGATCCCTCTCCTTAGATAGGACACCAAACAAGGCTAACAAGCGCTATCTGTATTTGTATAATGCTTATGACTATAAATATGAGAATGTGTATCATGTTTCTTTTGTAAAAACTGTTTCTGCTACTTGAAAGATATTTAATACCATGAACAGCTTTAAAAGATATATTTTGTTGATATGAAATAAATTATTTAAAAATGACTTTGATATGACTCTTTAATAAAATAAACATTTTTCTTTGGTGATCAATCAAGAAATATACTAAATTAATCATTAAAAGCTATTGTTGGTTTTTAAAAAGAAAAAAAAACAAACTTTGTCTTTTGTAATGATTAGTCAAATTTGTTAGCAAGTCATTGAAGATGACCCAATAACCTATTTAGTTACAAAATTTCACTTAGATCAATCAAGGACAGATGGCTGAAAAATAGATTTTCACAAGCAAGAAAAATTCCATTGCATACAGATTTTGGCAGATATTTTTGATTCTGTTCTTTCTGCTTATTTAAGTAAGAGAGAATTTGAGTCTTTTAGGTAGGTGTGTGTGTGTGTGTGTGTGTTTACTACAATTACAACTTATTACCACATATGAGGTGGCATTCAATGAGGATTAAATTTGATATAGTAATGGGCTACAAGACAAACTTGCTATTTAGCACCTTATGGTCACACACACACACACACACAAGTGTGTGTACACATCAATAAATCCCCAACACAATTTCCTTGAATTTCTAGTATGAGAAGTTATCGTTATTTACATTTCAGACTATTGTCCTCATCTCTGTTGTTGTTATCACATCATTCCAATTATTGTGCCTTCTGGCTTTTATCAGGTGCTTATCAATCAGAGTAACCTTCAAAACAATCTGCCTTAATAGATTAAATAAAGGGCTCAATTCAAAATTCCCTGCAGGTTACCCAGATTGGTAATGAAGGTCAGAGGGAACCTCTGACCTTCATTATGGCCAAACCATTGTGATGATAACAAATATGAGGATAATAGTCTAAGTGTAAATAATGTAAAGAATAATCTTCTTTGTCAGTGAATTTATCTGTGAATATTAATTATACAGATTAACATTATACATTTCAAAATTCAATTACTGTCAGGCTATGTACTTAGTGATCTACTTGATATATATTGTTGCCAGTGCAAAAAAAAGGCTGACTAGATTTCCATGATTCAGCTTGTAATTATCAATGTACCAGCAATTCAAACTGTAGATAAGCAGTATAATTGCAGATGACTGAAAGACTTGCTGATTACATTGTTACTGAGAATGGCTTTTATGAAGAGTCAAAGATGTTTTAACTGTTGTCTTTGTTGTTTTGTTTTTTGTAAAGCAACATTTCATTTAGGTATTTTTGTGACATTTTAAAAGTAGCTAAAATCAAGAGGCTGTAATCTAACTTCATATTGTAATAGAATGATTTTTTTATGATCTCTTAAAGCAATTAAAATGAAAAACATTAGAAATAAGTATAAAGTTTCTAATAAATCTCTTGAATCTTTGTTTTTTGTGTTACAATGTAATCTGAGAGCAGTCAATGAATTAATTTGAAAAAAAGATGAAGATTTATTTGAGTTTTTAAAAAATTACCAGGTCTGTCTTTCCTTTCGTGGGAGATTAAAATTATTTAATGACGGTTTTAATGTCACCTTAATGATGCCATCTGTCACTGGTTCCAATTGTCTTAGTTAAAATTTCATAGTTTTTGAAATCTATTTCAAATAATTGAGTGCACATATGGATTGTTTAGATTCCTACATTTTTTCTTGCTCTTTAAATGAGAATTTGCCCAGCTGTGACAAAACTAACAAGAATGCTTATTTTTCTCTTACTTTTTGCTCCCTAGATATATATTTTTTAAATTTATTTGTGTCCAAGCTGCTGTATTTTTTGAATAACTGCTTACTCTGACTTGTGAGAAGAAATAATTATTAATTATTTCATCAGTGTAATATATACAGGGTATGATGGATAAGTTGTCATCTAAAATATAAAAAAATGAAAACAACACTGACATCTCATTTTAACAGATCTACTTACCAAAATTACACAAAAATTTCTTGAAATACTAAAAAGTAAATTTATTCAATAAAATTGCCATTAGTTTCAACATCAACCTCCCAACAACTTCAGAATCTCCTGCAACTCTTCTTGACAGTCTCCTTGTTAAGTTGGTGAATACCACTATAATTATTGCCTTCAGTTCATCTTTGGTGTTGCAAGAAGTTTTGTTGATCTCTCACTCAATTGTGCCCCACACGTAATAATTCAAGAGGTTGCAGTTTGGAGAGTTAGATGGCCATATAAAATTGTCTGACAGACATGACTGAGTTCTCCTGCTTGTGTGGTATGATGCAGAAGACTGTTTCTAGATATAGGATCTTCCAGCAGCCACCCTCTTGAGCCAGCAACACACTACCTCTTCAATGTACTTAATATAGGCCACCATGTTGAGTCTAAGGTCCTGGGTGAAGATAAATGGAATCATAATGTTGCCATCACTAGTAATCATTCCAAACACTATTATGTTAACTGGATATATCACCTAACTCTTTCCAAATGTTCTGTACTGTCCTCAGATTGGCATCCAAACACACTGACATATTTGTATTCAAACTTCCAGCATGAATGCCAAGTAGTACAGCATGCCATTTCAAAATTTCTGGTGAAGTGAATTGCATCATGGTGCTCTTTTTCTCACAGATGGTGCCCAACTGACTCTACTATACAGTGCAATCGACAAAATCAAAAACAAACAACACACATGTATGAAATAAAAAATGCAAAATGGCAACAATTAACCCATTGCACCCTGCATATCATAATTACACATAGAGCAGTAATGTAAATTCTTTAAGCTCACTTGCAGGATTATCAGGAAATTTTTGGATAAATGGCTTTCAAGATCTTTGATTTCAATTAAGCTTTAACAAAACAAAGTATTTTCTGTCTAATCTGCATTTCTTGCTAGCTTATATGCACATAGTGATGCATTCTGCATATGCTTTCTTATTTCCATCAGATTTAAAGGATCTTGAATTTGATGTTGCGTGTAGATCTTCCCCTATATATGTCACATCTGGTTTTTGTATTCTTGTATTCCTGTGGCCATCTTGACTCCTGACCTTTACACTTACTTTGTAACTTTTTTTTCAGCTTTGTATGTGCTATCATGTCTATAAAGTCACAAATTCATCACCTGCTTCTTACTCACAGGTGACATTAGTTATTTATAAGTCCTCAGAAAAATAAACGTTGTTCTAATAAAGAATTCAGTGAAAAAAATCTAGATTTTCAATAAAATGTGCGGACTTAGAATCATTCATTAAATCTCCCATTAAATATTTAAGTTAAATCCTATGAAATAACTCATCATCACGATGCTTTTCAAATGTTATGATTTGTAGTTTAAATCCATGTTCTTCTTTTGGAACCAAAGTCCCTATTTAAACCTTTTGCAAGAACTTGCTTTAACATCCCATATATTGTATGAGTTTTCAGCTAGCAAATAATGACATGCAAATAAATGTTCTTCTCTACTTTATTAAGAAGGTCATCATTATCTAGCCAAAACATCTAAGAGTTAGAGAGATATCAGATATAATAATATTTATAAAGATGATGATGATGAAGACAATGACAACAACAACGATAATAAAGAATAAATGAGTCATTTATAAAGTATTGCTAAATTATGACTCATTAATTATTGCTATGAACTTGTTGAAGAAAACTAAAACTTATTTTGAATAATTTAAATGTCTCCTTTGAAGTTAAATTTTGTTTTTATTTGAAAGATAACACTCGAAAACTAATTTATAAAAAAACATTCTTGTGGCCACTAACCAAATCTCCATTCTTGACAACAAATACAAATAAATTTTAAAATCTCTTAAAACTCCAGTATTTGTCTTTTGTTTCAAAGTAAATTAATAACTGAATTTTCTAAAAATAACTTAGCTAGTGCTTAAAACATAGTGAAAATAACATTTATTTGTGCACAGTAACCCATAAGCTGTCATAATCACAGTAGCCTGTTAGAATGTTAACACTTGAAAGATTATATTAAACTTAGGCTGTTAAAATGATAACATTTGAAAATGGTATTCAGCTCTACATCTTTTAATTCTTAAAACATGTTCATTTAAAAGAAAATCTCTTATTGGAAACAACAAATAGAAAAATTTTAGAATTGCAATAAAAAATTATGAGTACATTTTTTAAAATAGATATTCACTATAGATTTTTTCATGTTAAATGTCAAAGTAAGCATTTTAAATTATGCAAGTACTAATGAAAATGATTTTCAAGTAAGTTAATTTTTGGTAAGGTTCATGATGAACTTTCAGTATGTTCACAGTTGAATTTAAATATTTTTTTTATTCAAGATCTTCAGGGATTTTTCTTTTATGTAAGTGTAAAAAGTTTTTTCAAACACCCTCAAAATTTCAAAGTTTAAATGTGTTAATGGTATTTGAAAGTTGGGGGTGGAACTGACACAGTGAACAAAAACAGATGACATCGCAAGCATGCTCAAGCGCAACCAGACTACAAGTTGGCTGGAAGTAAAATCAGCAACTGAGTGGCAATTAGTTCTTGGCAATTCAAGAAAGAATGCAAAACATCTGTAAAAAAGGCATAAAAACAAAAAGTACTTCTGAAACTTCATGTACAGGAAACGATTTCTAAAAATGTGAGGTAAAAGAAGGAAAAACATGTCAAGCTGCTTCCAAATCACTAACTCTGTCATCAGGTATGGTGGTCTTGTGAAGTCTATTAAAGATGTACAACAAGTGTCAAGCCAAGGCCTCCTCTATATGGTAATACAGAGGAGGCCTTGGTCAAGCAGTGGCTTGGAAGCACTGAAAGATCAGTTTAGATATTTGAAGGTCAAGATCAACACCAGTAGAAGTAAGTCTCAGCAACTACTTAATGACAGGAATTTCAATAAATTCATCATCACCTCTATGACAAAGGAAAGAAGAAAAGGCACTCGGTGATTCTGAGTATTTAAACAACTGTAGCAGTTGTGATGAAGAAGGCCTCAGGTGACTTTCAGTTATGAGTGACAAGGCCAATGGGTTGTATTATATTATGATTCTAACATTTACATTGGCCAAGTCATTGATATTACATCTTCATTCAGTGTTGTGGTAAGGTTTTTAGCTTCAACAAGGAACAGAAATTATTATTTTTAATAGTTTTTGTCAAATTATATTGTGATGCTATTGACATTCACATAAAAGGGAAAAATGTGGTTTTATCTTAATCTAAATTTTTCTGTTAGAAAAACTAGCAGATATTTCATTTAGATGTTTGGTCTTCTAAGCAGCATCCACTTTGACTGAAGGGTAACATATAAGTAAAGAGGTAGATGAAGGGATTTTGGCAATCAAGTGGCAACAAAACCAGAGATAGGGTATGTCTAGGTGCTGATCTACATTAAACGTTAGGCTTGGAATTGGGGAGAGTTCTGATTCACCCTTGGCAAGATATGGACATGTCTGTGTCACAATTCTGAAGCCTCCTTTTCATATTGCCAGATACCATGTTGGGATGAGTAGATAGGTGAAGAGTTAATAGTAAGAAGAGCTGGTATAGCAGTTATCCCAAGTATCACCAACCTAACCACCTGGATGAGCAAGTGAAGCCCTGAATAAAATACAAATAATATGGAAAAACAGGGTTTATGTCTTTGTATGGGAAACAGGGTTCATGTCTATATTTATCAACATGGTGTTTGTCTTTGATTTTGTTAATTTGTGAGCATGCAGCAGGCTCCTCCCCAGTTTTCAGTACACACTGATGAAATTGAGAACTGGAATGCAATATGAGGTAATCACCAGCTAGTTGGGAGAAAGCTTGGAGAGCAAGAGTCAAGTTGTATGTATACAATATTGGACAAGTGAAATTAACATTTGTTTTCAGATGGGACTTTGATGTAATGCAAGTTTCAAGTGATGGCTGGATATGGAGTGTTCCAGAAATATTAGCCATATCATAGGTTTATAAGGAAATTTGGTTGGCAGATTACTCTTCCTCCTATAAACTACCCCTTAACATAACCTTTTCCCTCAAGTGAACCCTGTCCCCATGCCTTGTACAGAGTGAACCATACTCTAAAAAAAAAACAAAGAAAAAAAAGAACTATTCAAAAGGTCCAGAAAGTTTTTTCTATCAGTTTAAAGCACTATTATAAAGTATTTGTTTTCCTTTTGTAAATTAAATTTCTAACTTTTTGCCATTACTGTCCTGTAATGAATTGAAAATGATATAATTTGACAAAATTTTTAAAAATTAAATACATATATTACAAAAAGTATTGATGTTACAGTGAAAAGAGCTATTTTACTGAATACCTCATGCCAAAATTAGTAAAGTTTTAATATTTCAGGCATGTACCTCATATGGATACATTTTTATGACAAATTGAGTATGGTATTGACCTGTTTGAGAGAGTGGTATTTTCTTACTGTCTAACAGTTCTCTACTAGCAGTGGTTATTCACTTCACGCAACTTGCGAGTCTTGTATTTGATGATATTATAAATATTACTATTTATTTCCAACCTTCATTTGGGATATTATTCATACAGTAACCTTTTATGTTACAACACAGTCAAATTTGCTTTCTATCATATTTTTACTGTTTTTTTTGTTTTTGTTTTTAGAACAAAATTTCTATGTTTAGGCTTGTCTGATCTAAGAATTATTGATTCCATTAGCAGTATCTTTCTTTTACTTCAAGACTACGTATATGATATTACATTTATAATGATTTAACTAGTCTGAAGCTTACATCTTCAGTTAAAATTGGCTTTTTAGCACATAAGATGAAAGGTTTTATGAAGTTTGAGTGGTCATAACATTTGCTAATTGAGCTACCAAAATAGATTTGTTACCATTTTTGTATGGTTTGTCAAGATCTTTATGCCTTTATTATAGGTTTTAAATATATTGAAAATAAAAATTTAGTTTGAGACACTTAATAATATGTAAATAAATTTTCTTTTTTACTTCATTAAGAGAAAAATATTTGTTTATCTTTTTAAGTACTTATGGAAACTGAAGTGTATCTTAGGGCACCTTAGTGTGGGATCAGTGAAGCTGCTGAATAATGATTTTTGATTCCCAAACTTGTGAACGTGTCCCCAAATTAAGCTAAGCTTAGTAAATAACAATTGGAGTGTATTTTCAAATTGGTAATACACAAACAAGTGTAATTTATTCTGATATTTATTCACAAAAATAATTATATGCTTTTAGTGTCTTGCATAAAATGTTCCTTCTTAATTCAATTGATTCTACTAAACAGAATTTTGTTTGAAGAAGCATTAAAAAGATTCAAATAGTGATGGAATTTATCATAAAAAGCAACTTTGTATTTCTCAAGTTAATAATTGAATTGCTTCTCTTATGTTTGTTTTCTTTTGTTCTATGTTTAATTAACTGTTGTGAACCAGAAAAACTAAATTAGCTGACAATAATTAACAATAATTTTAAAAACTATTTTAGACCAGATGATGCATTGTAATAATGGTTCTCTTCAATGGAGATATTAAATAATTGGGTTCTTTTTTACACAAAATATGTAAAAGTCCTTGCAACTTCAGTGAGATTAATAAAAACCTAGAAAGGTAGAAATTTACACAATTTACATTGTTTAGACTGTAAATACTACTTCATCTCAGAAGTATAGACAAATATTGAAGGTAAGAATTGTTCCTTATAACATTGATCTATCTATATAAGTACATAGGATAGCCAATTTGTATAAAACTTTTTATGTGTGTGGCATTACAACTTGTATATCTTTGTTTAAAAAATTTTTTTCTAATAAAAAATGTTTGTTTTTATATGTGAATAGCTAATTCCAGATAGCTCAGTAAAAAGTTGGGGATCGATTTTATATTGCATCAATATTATGAATGAAACTCTTCTTCTGAAGTAATAAAGAATCAGGATTTTAAAAATTTTGACAAGTGCCATGCATTAAGGCAGGTCTAGTGAGTGCTATTCTACAATATTCTTTTACAAATGGATCAGTCTGCTTAAATAGTGCTGAATTATTTTCTACCCTACAACACCTTTCCAACAACTGAAATGTCACAAGACTCTTGCTACTCTATTGCTATTTCCATGGAAAATTTTCTGACACGCTACATTCATTAGTTTCACTAAGTTCACACTTTTACAACTACGACCTGCTATGTCATGTTCACATCATTTAATATTCTTTATTTCCTTTTGTAATCTATTGGTAAGAAGGAAGTTCTATTTAGACAGCTTCTTCCAAAGAACTCTTATTTTGTGGAATAAACTTCGGAGAGTGTGCTTTCCCAATTGCTACAATCTTAACCTCTAAGTCTTGGCTCAACTGTTATCTAAATACAACTTTATTCAGTAACCATCTACCTTCAGTGACTCTTGGACCTTGTAGTGGTTAAACAACAGTAAAAACATCTTGTATTTTTTAAGCTTTTTCAATGTAGATGTATAACAGATTATTTTTCTTATAGTCCAAAATTACAAGCATATAAGATAGAATTTAAGACAACAACAATTGTCTTTACATTTCATTGAGAATATTTCTCATCTCATTTTGTAGAGTTTTTTAAAATAAGGATTTCATTAAATTAATGGAAAATTTAAGAATTAAATAACCTCAAGGAACAAAATACTAAGATGAGAAAACAGTCACATTTATACAAGGTATTCATGTCTCCAAAAAAAAAAAAAAACACTTTCAGTCACATTTCAGCCCTGACCACACTAAATTAAAATACCTACAGAAATAAAAATATGCCAGTATTTCTCCAACCATTACAAAATCAATCCCAAAACATAAACAATAATAAATCTAATGATGAGGAAATTAAGAAAGCTATAAAAAATCTAAGCAATAATAAAACATCACTTGACATTAAGGCTGAAATTTTGAAAATAGCTTTCTCTCTCTCCCTGAATTCAATATCATGTTTCTCTATTTTATGAAGAAAATTTGAAATCAGAAACAGATCCTCAACATGTGGTGGTTATTGTACACTTATGCATTATGGAAATAAAAAAGTAACATTCAAGAACCCACTCATATACAGATGTATCTCAATTAGAGCCATTATAGTAACAGTATTATGTTAACATTATGTTAACTAGTCTCTCGTCATTTTATGAAAGTCAACTCGTCATGATCCAGTTTGACTTTCCTTCTAGTAAAAGAAGCAATGATTGCATATATGCTATCAAACATCTCCAGGAAATCGCATACCTTATAAGTTGACCTCTCAGCAGCATATGACCACATCAATAGACTTCTTCTTTTCATCCATTTGAAAACCACCTTCCATGTTCTGAATCCCCTGAATGCGTCAATCTAATAGAGGAATTTTATCAGTCTATAAAATTTTATATTTCTGGGGAGGTCACCAGAATAGAAACATTTCAAAACCTCATCAGGAATACATTGTCCTGTTGGTGGAGCTTCAGAATATGCCAACTACACTTCTTCTGAGAGTAAAAGTCCCCAACCTGTTTGCTGTGGGTGATGCTTAAGGACAAGGTCCTAGTGGTTGAGGGTTTTAGAATACATATACTCCTAAACTTCAACACAGTACTTTGACCCCTACTTGAGCTAAACAGGTAACTGGCTGGTTATGTGAAGTCCGAAGTCAGACTAATAAAACAAACAAAATGCCCTCACATTTGCCATATTAAGCATTAAACTTAGTAAGTGGTGGCTGTAGGGTCAACCAGACTGGTAACAAAGGAATCTAACATGGCTGTTTCAACTTCTGAGGAAAGCCCATGCTTGGATGGATGATCCTGGATATAACAGGTGCTTGGAACCCTCTTCACGTTAGACTATACCAGTCATGTAGCTCTGGGGGAATGAGAGAAATGGAATTCCTCCCCCACCAGCATTGTCTCCTCCATATGGCTCTGAGGTGGGTAAGGAGCATCGTTGATGAATAATAATAATAAATAAAGTATGAGCACTAAAAACTCCAAGAGACTACACATTTATATAGACATAGAAAGTGATACAGAAAACCATAGTGATAGAACCAAAGTTCTCACCTTATGTAATATAAAAAAATCTTACCATCTTGGATAACTTCAAAAACAGTTAAAAAAAAAAAACTAGAAATAATATGTTAGAAGTTAAAATAACATGATGCTGAAACTCTACTAAGGATGACCAAATTTAATGATACAAAGGTAATGGTCTACTCACACCAGTTTTTAAATTCCAGAGGTGTGGTGAGAAGCACTGTACACTGGTGGAAATTAAGAACAAAAATTTTATCAAAAAACAAAACATAAGAAGAATATCTATTAAGAAAAAAAATGATAGAATTATAGATACCAACACTTATATCATTACTTTTGATGCACCAAAACCAACACAGGAAATAAACATTGGATATACAGTTTCTGAAGTAGAAACATATTTTCTTCTACTGTCAAAGATAAGGACATGGTAAAAATAAATGTATAAGGAAGTCGGTACATGGAAAATGTGGAGAAAATGATCCTAACCACACACAAGTCACATACCCAAATGAAGCCGAATGCCCTAACTGCAAAACAAAACCATGGGACAACTTCCAGGGATGGTGGAACCTGGAAAAAAGATATATTAAACACAAAAAAAATTCCCTACTCAGAAATAAGAAAAAGCATCGAAACAAACTCTAATACACCATCATATGCAAAAATTACCCATGCAACATCAAGCTATACTAAGAAAATATAATATCAAACAAATTACATTAAATCCAAGAGCTAACATTTTTTCATTCAAGAATTAAAAACATACTGAAAGCTTAAAAACTAATTATAAATTTGGAAACAACCCATACCACTAAATCAAAACTATCCACAATGTAAATC
This sequence comes from Ascarosepion bandense, assembly GCA_037127315.1. Taxonomy (NCBI): domain Eukaryota; kingdom Metazoa; phylum Mollusca; class Cephalopoda; order Sepiida; family Sepiidae; genus Ascarosepion; species Ascarosepion bandense. Next base: position 8,294,668 of record JBBBDQ010000651.1, on the reverse strand, counting down.
TAACTTTCACTGACATCTACCTCTCAACTACAAAGCACTCAAAACTTCTCAAGTTAAAAATTCTACAAGTAGAAGACTAACAGAACAAAAATCAATCACTCCTCAACACAAAACAAAATCAAAATCTAAAAAACAGAAGAAACAGAATGAAAAGCAAATAAACAGGATGACAACCCACATAAAGATAATAAAAATGAATGAAAAGAAGCCAAATAATCAAGAACATACAAATACTTGGTGAAGAACAAGTTCAAAAACAAGAAAAACAGACAGTATGGAAAGTATGGAATATATGGAAATAGATAACCAAAAACATAGTCATCATTAAGATCCACTCATTAAAATAAAATAGCAGTGATCTTTCCACAGTAGTTTGCTATTACTTTTCTGTGGTAGACTGATGACATACCTGAAAAATTTAGAAGAACTAGACTTCAAAGAAATCATCAAAATAATAAGAAAGAATATTAGACCAAAGGAAGGTTCAGTCAGTTACACACTTGGTCGTTCATGTCTCTTTCGAGACATGAAAGACTGGGCAGAAGATTATTCCACAGTAGGTTGCCATTACTTTCTGCAGTAGACTGGTTGCCAACCATTGTTATAGAACCCAATCTGTCCTGCTATTTAACCCAGAGGGAGAAGCGATGGATTAATACCTTTCCTAAGAGTATTTGCATGTAAGTGAATGTAATGACTTCAACTGGAATTTGAACTCAGCTCTCTGGTTTCTTGTTCTGAACTGGTATCCGCTGCACCATAACACACATCCATTACGCTTCCAAAAATTATTAATCAGAAAGTCAAGTTCTGATTCCCGTTGGGTTTGTTATATTCACTTACATGTAAATACTCTTGGAAAAGGCATGAATCCACTTCTTCTCTCCCACATTAATGAGTTAATTAGTAAGACTTGTATCACTAAAACATTATTATCTCCCCCAAAAATTCTTAGAATCTAAAAATGTTTTCTGGCTTTAAATGACCTATAAAGAGTTGATGGGCTGTAGAAAATGAATGAATCAATTAACTTCCTTGACTACTGATCTCAAAAATCAATTTTTGCAGCCATATCGCAAAGGTTGCACTGTCTGTCATCTTGAGACAAAGTTTTAGTATGCATATTATTGTCTTCCATTGTTAATAAATATGGGCATACTACACAAAGCTTTTTCTACAGATTTCTATGTAAATGCACTAACCAAGATTGTATGCTTTCTGTTCATTATGTGTTCTCTATATAGATCAATAAATTCATAATGAATTTCTGTTGGCTTTTTGTCTTGGATATGTAAAGATTTTATTACATCTCATGTCTCTGTTTGTCCACTGTTTTATGGTGGCATCCATATTTGTTGTGACATCCATAGGCATATATTAAATAAGACATATCTGGCTGCTACAAGAAGTAATGTATAACCCCTGTTGGTTTGTACTTACAGCTTTCACAATGTTTTAATTTTGGTCATTTTATGCCTATCTCTATCTTTTTAGGCATATCTTGAATTTCTGTATGACTTTCTTGGAATATCTAGTCATTGTTGCCATTTTTAGTTGATTTTAATGACTGAAAATAATACCAACTTGATTTTCATAAGTCTTTATGCGATTCTCTCTTACTGGAGATTTTTTATGAGTTCTAATATTTTTCTTTTAAAATCAAATGCAACAATGTTTGTGTTTGTACTTTAGATAATTTTTTCCCTAATTTGTTTTTTTTTTAATTTTAAATTCACAATCATTTTTAATATCTATTTCTGTATAAGATTCCTTTTAAGGATCAAATATATTGAGTATATTTTAAAATGTTTTTTTTTAATTTTTCAAGTATTCACTTATAGAACCAGTGTGAATAAATCACTTATTATTCACAAGAGATGAAAAATGACTTCAAAAATGCTACATTGCTCTGCATCTAAATGTATATTTTTGTGTTAGCCAACTTGAAATGAATTTTCAGTTATAAATTCATATCTTCAAGCAATGATTACAATTAAGACTTTCTTTAAAGAACACTTGAATTCAGTGGTGATCTTTGATTATTTTTATTATGCTATTTTAATTTAATTTCACTTGATTCTTTTAGTGATTGTAAAAACAACAGTTCTATTTCTAACACTGTTGATGTAACCCTTATTGAAAAATTCATCTAATTGATAAGACTGATATTATTATAAAGTAATGTAAACATGAATTAAGGATCTTTGCCAATTTTTATTATCAGCTGATTACTTTATGCCAATAACATATCACACAATAATTCTGACAGAAAGCTACATGATCATGAAATTTTTTAGCATGTGTAATCCAGAACATCTTACAAATTACACTGGTCAAAAAAAAGAAAAAAATTGAAATGGTGTTGAGACACCAAACATCTTTTTTATCTAATTTGAAGATACTAAATCTGAAAACAATCTTACTTTTTCTTCATTTGCTATCGCTTTTTCTGTACAGAAATGCCTCATTTTTTTAAAAAATGCATTTTTTTTTCATTTGTTTTCTGTATATATGATATTGACTAATGGAAATATTTCTCAAAATAAAATCGTAGAAACCTCTCAGTTCATATTTAAGCCAACAAATATTGGTCTATTTATTGAGAAATACTATTTTTTCAATAACAATCAGATCTTTAAAAACAACATATTTGAATATACTAAGACCAACAAGTATTTTAATCAAGTCATCTATTAAACAGCAGAAATAAAAACTTTGTGAACATAAGAACTATTGTAAAAATTTTCTCTTTCTTGATTGTCTGTCATGTTCAATGTTATTTAAGTATTTCTTTTTGGTACTCCAGCAGTAGTCAGCCATCATTCATTTGTGCCACCATCTTTGGTAGTGCTTTTCCATTGTTTTGATATCCTGATGAAATTGTTCTCCTTGCTCATCGCTGCAATTATTGCAGAAATTTATCTAGATGGTTATGCAAAAAATGAACCTTAATACTCCTATTACTGATAAATTGTATTATTGATAATGTTTATCAGTTCATTTGAATTTTGGTGATAAATTGGAAAAATTTGGTACTTCTATTTTTAAATTTTTGAAAAAAATTTTGACTCAAAAACACTTTTTTTTATATAAAAATAGTTTTTCAAGTGGCTAACATAAATTGGTCAGTCTACCTGAAAATTGATGGGTTTCTACGACATTTATTGGCTAAATGTTGTGATCAGCCAAGATAGTAAAAAGATCTTTTTTTCCAAAAATGAGCAATTTCAGTACAGCAAAAACGATAGCTAACCATTTTTAGAATCAGCACCATCAAATTAGCTAAAAAATGTTTTGTTTCTTGGTATCAAAAATTTCTTCCATAATTCAGAAACAGCTTTGACCATGCAATCAAGGCTTTAAGTGTCATTTTTTTTCTCAATATTATAACAGACTTAACTTTCACTTAAGTGCTGTTTTTTTTTCTCTTTTTATTTTATTAAGTAAAATGTTTTTATCATTGTTCAGTTTTATAAATCAATACTCTGTATAGACTACTAAAAGCCTTCATTATTTGAGATAAGAAATCCATAAAATAATTGTAAAGACCTATTCAGAAGGTTTTTGCATTTTTTTATGAAGTAATTAATAGGAAACTAATTAGAGAAGTTCATTAGCAAAAATAAAGTTTATGTTTTTATGTTGTCAAAGAAAAATTAACATTCATAAAATCATTCACATATGACATCTTTGTTATTAAAATTCTCTGTGTCTCTTGATTGGCTGAATAGAAGACTATTGATTTTGTACTTGTTATAGGAGGTTTTTATCAATGTCCTTTGGTAAATTTACAACAATGTTTTCATTGATTGTCTTTTCACGTTGAATTGACATGTAAAAACCTGTTTATACTTTTAGACCCTGTGGATATTTTAGATTTTATGAATATGGACATTCATTTGCATAACTTCAATCCTTTTTTTAAGACTGAATTTGTATGTGCAGTTGAGGTACTTGCACCTTCAAAAATGTGTTCATGGTTAAACAATAGTAAACTGTGATGACTAGTGGTGGGACTGCTGTATGAAGTTAGGGTTCATGTCTCTTTAAAAATAGGAATTTAAACTAGCACCCATGGAAATCAATCATGGTTACAATCATTTTCTTAGCTTAATTTATCAATGTTCTCTCACTTTATTATGCTCATAAACAAAAGTTAACGTGTATATAAATTTATTGTATATAAACTTGATAAATGATTAACATAAGGATCACGATTTTATAAAATAGAACCAATTGCAAAAAAGGTAGATTATTCAATCTTATTTAGGATTTTTATTACTTTTTCACTTGACCATTTTTAATATACAAACTGATAGGCCATTGTTGATTTACAAGTATATCATTTTTTTTGTAATATTTTCTCAGAATAATCTTGTTGAATTTGTTGAGAATTTTAAAATTTGTAAATAGTATTCTATAATTTTAAAAATTATTTTGACAATGTAAATGATTGATAATAAAATTTATATTGTATTATACTGTTTTTCATAAGAAATGAAGCATTCTAGAATTAATTCATACGTAAGATGGTTTTATCATAAATAATAATAATAATAATAATGTGTTGTAAAGATAAAATCTTTAAAGCTTTTCTCATTTAGAAACACAAATTTTTCTTCTTTCATGATTTATAAAAAATTTTGAAAATTACCCTTCATGCTTGATTTCCTATTTGACCATGACAGATTTTACAAAGATAACTGTAAGGCAGCCATAAATGTTTATCAATGCAAAATTTATTCCATGAAGAAAGATTTTATTCCATTTGGATAGGGTTGATTTATAATTTAAAACTTGATGTAACATCACTCATTAATTCCCAAGCCTGACATATAGATGGCACCACTAAAAAAAAATCCATATGATTTTTATGAAGTACCTTCAAATGGCATGTGACAAATTTTGGGTCCAATCGGATTATTAGTTTACAAATTACAGTTATTTCAGTGAAGCTACTGTTGCAAATTTTCAAAACAATAGAAAAATCTGAATTTTGTGTGTTAATAATGCATTGCTCTCTGATAGGAAAAAATACTGTTCAAGCAAAGCAATGTTATTTGGACTCTGCTCCATCGGAAACAACAATTAAGAGGTGGTATGCTAACTTTAAACATGGTCATACAGACATACATGATGCTAAATGATCAGGTTGCCCAAAATCGACAGTTATCCCAAAAAATACCAAAAAACTCCATAAACTCATTTTGGCTGATGATAAATTGAAGTTGCATGAGATAGTAGAGGAGTTGAACATATCAGAAGGCAGTGTAGTAACCATTTTGCATGAACATATGTCAACAAGAAAGCTTTGTTCAAAGTAGGTACTGCATTTGCTCACAGTCAATCAAAAATAACAATGCGTCGAAGATTCAGAGCATTGTTTGCAAGTGTTTCAGTGCAACAAGGAATTTTTGCATAAATATGTGACAATGGATGAAACATGGATCCACCACTTCACTTTAACGTCAAATTGGCAGTCAGCTGATTGGACAGCAACAGGTGAAAGCCATTCATAATGACCAAAGAAACAAACATCAGCAGGCAAGGATTTGACCTCCGTGTTTTGGGATGTACACGGTATTTTGTTCATTGATTACCTTGAGAAAAGAAGAACTTTAAATAGCAAATATTATATAGCATTATTGGTGAATTTGAAGGAAGAAATCACCAAAAACAGCCACAAATGAAGAAGAAAAAGTGATCTTTCACCAAGACAATGCACTTTGTCACAAATCAATCACAACGCAGGCAAAACTATGTGAATTGCACTTTGAATTGCTTCTGCATCCACCTTATTTTCCAGATCTGGCCCCCAGTGACTACTGGCTGCTTGCAGACCTCAAAAGAATGCTCCAGGGAAAGAGATTTGGCTCCAGTAAAGAAGTGATATCGAAAACTGAGGTGTATTTTGAGGCCAAAGACAAATCGTTCTACAAAAAAAGGCATCAAATTGTTAGAGAAACGGAATCGGTGTATCACCCTAGAAGGAGACTATGTTGATGAATAAAGTCAAATTTTGCCTAACAGTTGTTGTTTTATTAATTAGGCTTGGGATTTATTGAGTAATGTGTTACTTTCATTAAAAACTTGCAAGACACATTTTCCAATTTGTTTTGATAATGTCATTTTGTATTCAAACTTTTATTCTGATTATGTGTACTTCTAATGAATTAAATGTTAACAAAGATAAATATATAAAAGCTGTGTAAACCTCTGAATTTCAACAATATTGGAAATATCAGAAATTTTTGGTTTGATTATTTTAACTTTTCTGAAAATATTATGTTTCAAACAATTTTAAAATATGAAAGTATATCCTAAGAGTGTACATATAAATAATCAATATTTAACTAAAACCTGCTCTTCTTTGCTTGTAAAATATTTGTTACAAGAATTTATTTGGGCTTTTAATATCACAGATATTATTGAAATTACTGCTGCAAGATGTTTGTTTGCTCTGATAATTTGGATATGATAGATTTTATAAGTATAGTGTTAATCATTGCAACTGTTTTAAAAAATAATTAATCTATTCTATAATATAAAACAATGTAACTTTATATATTTATCAGTCATGCAACATAATCTTCACTTCTTAGTAATGATGTATTTCATCGTTAAGATAAAAAAAAACATTATTTGACCTAGATGACACCAGTGAGCAAATATCACTCTTGTTACCATAACAATGGAATATCTCAATACTAAATAGTGGAGTTCAGGCTGCTAACATATTTTTTATTTCTTTTGTTTTATTATAGCTTGCTTTGGATATTTTTGCAGTAAACAAATTTAAAAGCTGCATTCTTTCTTACATATTAAAATACTGTTAATCTTATAAACAAAAATGCAAGATTACTCATGTAGAAATATAACCAAAGCATTTAAGTAAAGTTTTTTTAACAACTTTATTAGGGGCATCCTGTTATGGAGTAATGGTTTTGCATATCATTGCTATTGAGTAGCTCTGTACTGAAACAAAGTTTGTTAATTGTTAATCATCTGATAATTGTTTTCTTTTTTTCTTTATAGAGGAAGAATTAGAAAGTTTCATCAATATTATTGTGAGAGCAGCCAATCGAGGTGTGTCAGCGTCAAAGAATGTCACAATATCCGAACCCAACTGGAGTTTTGGCCAATCACTCTTTTTTGCAACTACAGTTCTTACCACAATTGGTAAGTATGTCACAAGAAAGAAGCTTTTGAATTTGAAATCTAATTTTACCATTAATGCTATTTCCTTCCAATATTAAAGACGGTAATCATTTTTATGTTTTATTCTTTAGTTTACATGAGAATTTTGTTATTTTTTTATTATGTATTTTTTATGTCTGTTCATTATTATAACATATGTCTTTCTGCTGCATCTTCTTCTCATTATCACCAAATTTGAAAAGCATTATTGTAATAGTCATCATCGACACAATTTTTTTTCAAATTTAGAAGACTTATAGAGCTTCATGATACAAATCAAACGGTACCTATTTTACATCTCTAGGTCAAAGGATTCCCAAGATTCCCTTTGACCTTTGCCAAAATGGTGAATTTTGGAAAATAGTTACAAAGTTTAATTATAAATAACTCAGTTGGATTTTTATCTAAAACCTAAATTATATACTCTTTTAAAGTACTTGGATAGTTCTAAAAAGTGATCTATTTATTTTTTGGTTTAAAGGTCAAATAAGATAATTTGACCATGACCTTAACATGTGACACTTAGTTTCTCAAAAAATATATCTTTAATTTTTTACAACAAATTTGTCTTTTTTATGGCAAGATATGTACAAAATTTTGTGGTGGACTTTTGAATATGGCCTGAGTTATAAAACATTTACTGAGATGGAACAAATTTTCATTTTTTTTTTAAATTTAAAAAATGACATTTTTATCTGAAATGAATATTTAAAAATAAACATTTTAACATTTGTAAAGAGATTAACAAGTAAACCCATTGTCAAATAAAATTAACAGCATTAACTGAGTTTTCTGAAATTACTTCAATATCAGCTGAAGACCAGTCACAGCCTTCTAGCATTTTTGTAGATACTGAAAATGAATTTCAACTTCTTAATGAGTCACTATTAATGACAAAAACTTTCAAAACAAACCAGTTATGAGGAAAAAATGTAGGAAAAATTAAATGAGCTGTATCAAATAAAATTAAACTGATTTTGACAAAAATTTCTCATCAAGAATCTACAAGTGTAGAAGAGCATGAAAAATCTGATGAAAGTGAAATCATTAGACAATTAAAAGAAAAGTTTGCATCTTATGTAAAGAGGTCCGAAAAAAGTACAAATTTTGACAATACTTCCAAAAAATCTCAAGTATACAAAGAATTCAAATGAAATTTGGCACCACAACATACCTGTCTAGAAAAGCCACAAAAACCTGTAAATGATTAAGGAATATTAACTCTTCCAAATACACAAAAGTATTGCTTCCCACAAGAGACAATTGATGAAGTTGTGCTGTTTTATAAGAGTGAAGAAGTCAGAAGAGTGATGCCTGGAAAAATGACTATAAGACAGTCTTAAAGAATGGTAGAAGAGTTCAGGAACAAATGTATCTTGTACTTTGTAACCTGAAAGAGGCATGCCAATTATTTAAATGAAAAAATCCAAACAGGATTAATTTTTGAAAATTTGTTGAAGTCAGACCAGAAGAATGTATTTTAGCAGGTGGGGCTGAACACAGTGTCTGTGTTTGTATATTACTTGTATGTTACTTCAAAATATGAATCTGATGATTGTGAGGGTTAAATGATATTGTTCAAGATGAACAATATCATTTAACAGATTAACACTAATGCATAGCTGCTGTCACATGCAATGAAACAACATCTAATTGCTACTTGGGTGACTGCTCAACATGTAGCAAATTGATGGAGGATTTTGTTTTATATGTAAAAATTCTAAATAAAAATTTAATAGAGGATTTTATCTATGAACAGTAGCTATCAACTAATAGAAACACACTACAAACTGTATCACAATCTAGAAAAGAATTTATTGACACTTTTTGCATAGGCCCCTCAAACCTTGAAAAAACATGATTTCATTGCCAAAGAACAATCAAAATTTTGTTCTAACAAGAAAATTTCTTTAATGAATGGTGGAATCATAGTTATTGCAGATTTTGTTGAAAATTATTCATTTATTTTACAGGAAGCTTCAACTGGAATAATTCTCAAACTACATTACATCCATTTGTCTGTTGTTACAGAAATGACAAAGAGCTGGAGCGTATTAATATTGTAATTATGTCAGGTAGTTTCAAGTAGCCGTTCATTTGTTCCAATGAAAACTTCTAAATGTATTGAAAATTCTTAATTTTAAAATCTGATCTATTTCTCTGATGGTGCCTCTTCAAATTATAAAATTTTATTAATTTGTGCAACCATAAGGATGACTTTAGTATTGATGCAAAGTGGCACTTTTTTACTACATCTCATAGAAAAGGACTATGTGATGGGTTAGGTGGCACTATTAAGAGATTAGCAGCAACACTAATAATCAAATAACGACACCAAGACAGTTGTTTGGTTATGAAAGAAAAAACATTTCAGGTATATATATTTTGTATTCTTCAACAAATGAATGAACAAATGAAGCAGAAATATTAAAAATCTGTTAGATTCTATAATTATTGAGGCATTTTTTTGTTTAATTAAAGATATGCTTTTTGAGAAATTAAAGGTCAAATGTTAAGGTCACAAACCAAAAAATAAGTAGATCATCTTTCAGAGTTATCCAACTACTTCTTCAAAATGGTATATAATTTAGTTTTGTAGTTGAAAAACCAATTGAGATAATGATATTTAAATTTTGTGACTATTTTCCAAAATTCACCTTTTTAGCAGGACTCTTTAACCTAGAAATGTAAAATAGGTACCATTTCATTTGTATCATAAACCTCTATAAGTACCAAATTTGAAAAAATTCTATACCAGTGATAGTGAGACCCTTGCTGATTTGACAGAGAATCCCTCAATATTATATAAGAAGTGTTTTTCTTTTTAAATAATTATTAATTTATAATATTTTTAAATCAAGTATTGCATTAAAAAATATTAAGAATAAAATAAAAGTTATATGCATAAGATAATTTACAAATTGTTTGTTTGATTCTTTCTAGTTTCTATTTGAGTTTTATCATATTCTGTTTGTCAATAGTGTCCTTCATAAGACTCCTTAAAAGCAACATCAAATAAACTTACCATCAATATTTTAACTTCCAACTGGAAACTTTTATGAAAACCATCTGAGTTTTGTGAACATTTGTTGTTTAATTTTTAATTCTCCCTAAAATATACAATCCCTCAAATCAAATGCCATCAAGAATGCCGCTGTTCTTTGGGCAAATTCGAAATCTATGCTTCTTGGTAGGATTGAAGACAGGTGAATTTCTTGGTTACTTACCTAAAACCATCTTGTGTGGTAGGGAATCAAGTCTTTCTTGACTTCAAATATGTCACACATGATTCCTTTTTTCACCAATGAGTCAGTCACTAAAAAAGAGATAAAAATGTTTGTGCATAACTCATTAAAATCAAGAAAATCTGAGAACATCACTTACATGCTATCATATTTAATTTCATCAAGTTGTATGCACACTACTTTTAGAATAAAATATCAAGGTCATAGTTTTATTATGAGACACCTTTTAAACAAGTATTGCAAAATAATTATTTTTATAGAAGAGTTAATTATCTTCTTGTTTGTTTTCTCTCAGGTTATGGCCGTGTGACACCTTTATCTGATGCAGGCAAGGGTTTCTGCATCATCTATGCCCTGATTGGCATTCCTCTAACCCTCATAATGTTCACTGCAATGGTCGAGCGTTTTATGCTTCCTGTTACATATGTGCTGCAGTTCATGCTACGTAAGCTGGGCCATCTGTACCGTGTCTTCCACATTCGCCTGCTGCATTTGCTGCTGATTGCTGTTCTTTTACTTGTTTTCTTTTTCCTCATCCCATCAGCTATTTTCTCTGTGTTGGAACCTACCTGGAACTTCCTAGATGGCTTCTATTATTGCTTCATCTCTCTGACCACCATCGGGCTGGGCGACTACATTCCTGGGGATAACCCTGACCAAAAGTACAGGGCTGTCTATAAAGTGGCCACAACAGGTAAGTGTTCATAATTTGGGGAAAGGTGTCAATTATTCTTTAAATATGGCTTTTACTTTTATTATCATTTAATTGACTGTTCGCTATGAATAGATCTTGCATACATTGCATTAATCTTTTTTTTTTAATACAACTTTTTTTAGTCTTCAAGATATGCTGGATGTTAACTTATGGATGTAACAGGAGAGAGCTATGGCATAAAGATTTATTCTCTCCTTTGTATTTACCCCATTAGGGGCATTATTATATCCATGATATAATAACACATGTATTTCATGGATGGAACATAATGGCTGAAAGGTAAAAGAATGACAAACATGCTTTGTACTCAGAGAGACTTTTATACCACTAAAATATACAGAAAACTATATATACAAATGTACATGTGGAGTATAACTTATCACATATCAAAACAAAGCAGAGTGTAAGGAGAAACAAAACAGATGGACCTTACAAATAATATGAAGATATTCCTATGTCTGAAGAAGACATGTTTTTTTTTTTATTTCAAACAAGCCAGATTCATCTATGTCCCAGGTAAGGACATATTCCACAAATAGGAAACAGCAAGTGAATCTTTGTGATTCTTATTGGTTAATAGACTAAGGGAGATAATAAGGTTTGTATTTACTCAATACACTACATCTGCTATTCTATTTTGGGGACATTGGTTATTAATTAGTTATAAGTAGATTTTTTTATAAACCTATAAAACTGGGTTTACTTAGTTTTATAATACAAGATTTTAAGGTAGGAATTAATGCTACTAAGATTAACATGAATTTGTCTTCAATTTTTAAAGCAAATATTAATTTGGTAATGTTCCGACTTCAAATACGCGGTTATCTCTCTTTAACCTTCTCTCTGAACCTTCTTTGCTGTAGAGCTGTTTGCACCTTTTCAATGGGACTTCCGTTTGGTGAGCTGTGAGCAAATTTTCATTTTGAAAATGCGGCTCGAAGGAAAAATGTTTGGGAAACATTGATTTAAGACATTTGTTTCTTGTTAATTTACTGGACGTGGGTAGCTTGAGAAATTAAGAAATTTCAGTGTGTGATTTTAAAACTAAGAAGAATAAATCAACTATTTTCAGGCATAACTGATCAAGTTTTACAATTAATATAACTAACAAATAAGAAAAAGTAGCAAAAAACAATTTGTTCTGACTAAAGTTTCCTTACTATTATTAATGTAACTGCATATTTTAATTTCTTTAGGCACACAAATTATAGCTTATATATTAACCTTAAACGCTTTTTTCATTCAATAAATTTGTATTCAACAAATTTTCAAATAATACCAGTAATAATAAAGGCCTTTAGCACATAAAGGGAATTAAATGATTCATTGTGATGCTGGAAAAATGCTTGGTTCCCTGTCCTGTTTTAGCAAGTTCCTGACTCCTCTTGCAATCCTCTACCATTACAAGAGCCAGATCATGCTTAATTGGCATACTTCCACATATGGACAGGACTATCCAGTTTTTACATTCCACACTTGAGAGGGTGATGAATTATTTTCTCACCTACAACCCTTTCCCACAAGCCTCTCACGGCTATATCACTATTTCCATGGAAAGTGTTCAGTTGAATTACACTTTTTTGTTCCACTAGTCCTAACCTTCCTGGCTATGACCTACCATGCCATGCACATTGAAGCAAACCACCCTCGTTCCATTTTTATTCCTTTGGTAAGATGTAAGTTTCACATGAGCAGCTTCTAATAAATAATAATGCCTTGTGGAACAGACTCCCAAGAGGATGCTTTGCCAATCACTACAATCTTATCAAGTCTTAGAGTTAATTTTTCCCACATATCCATATAAACTGTGCCTCTTATTCTGTAACCCTCTACTTTGAGTGGCTCTCGGGCCCTGTACAGGGTAAACAGCAAAAAAATAAAAAACTGTGTGCAAGAAACAAATTCTACTAAAATGATAATATTTCTCATAAATTCTTTAAATCTTCACAGTTTATTATGAAATTGAATGAAACATTTTTTGGATGTCCCAACTTTGATAAATTATGATTTTATCATTTTCATAAAATTTTCATTAACTTTTCCATAAAAAAGGTGTTTTACCCCATGTAAGTCTATAAAATCACTAAGACACCAGGCAGGGTTATTGGGTGTGGAAGAATTAATATCAACAATGAGCAGAAGAGAATAATTAAAAAATTACATCAACTTGTTACTATAATAATAGGTACTTTTTCACTAAAAAAAAACATATCATAATGAAAAAGGTCCCAAACTTAATAAAAATAATGTTTTATTGTCAAAGTGTTTATGCTGTTATTAAGAGGAAAGACCAAAGTATTTTTTATTATTTTATTAAATTGTTTAATCTATTCTCATACATTCAAAATTTTGGTTAAAAATCTTTTTTTCTGTCAGCAGCCTTTGTAATATTTATGATTATTTTTTTTGCACCACAATTCCCTGGAGAATGTAAATCATCAATTTTTTTTTCACAAACTACTACTCATTTCCTGAAAATCTGCTCTGAATTGTAAAATAAAAAATGCAATAAAACTATTACATTATTCAATTAGAAAAGCTTTTAACTGTTTTTATAAATAAGATTTATTAAGGACACTATTGTCTTTAGGAAAAACTTTTTCCAATGAATTTTTACAATTGTTTTCATTTTTTTAATATTTGAATTATAATAAATTATATATAAATCTTTTAAAATTCTGAATTACTTTCATCTGGTTAGGTGATATTGTTATTAAGTGAAAACTATATTTACTAATCAAAAATTGAAAAGCTTAATACAAATCATTTTGCACTAAGATTTTTAAAATAATTTTTATTTTTTTATGCATATAAAATATTATGTAATGTCTACTTTTTTAAAGTATGGTGGCCTATGCATGATGATATCGGAAAATAAAAGGGATGACTATAGAAAATTTAAAGTCAACATTCCTAAAATTACATTATGGAGAATATTTTCCATTTTTAAGATTATTGAGTACTTAGAAATTATATAAAAATGTGGCTCACCTGTCATTTTTTTAGATAATGTTTTAACAGATAAAGTCTCTGTAGAACAACAATAAACATGTCAGCACTTTTTAGCACTTGTTACTTGATTGAAGAGTGATAACAGAAATATGTCATCACTGCTACTGTTCATTTTAAAAATTAATTTCTCTGTTATTTTAAAGTTAAAGTAAATTTTTTTTTTCAAATCAGATTAATTATATACTTTAAATCAGCTAATATTCCTCACATAAAATTCTATAAAAGTATATTTTATTTTTGTAAGATTTTTTAATACAGAGAATTACATTTTGATAAAAGACAACTAAAAAAAGAACACTATTAAGCTATTTTAGAAAAAAAAAAATCAATTCCAATTTATAATTCCAATTTGAAATACACTAAAGTATTTTGTTTACTGGAAATAGTAAATTTAATTGTTTGCTTTCAATTAAATCTAAAATGAAAGCTTCAAGAAAGCTTTTTGTTTTAAACCAAATCATTGAAAATTAGTGGAGGTACTTACGTAATAATATGAAATGTTTATGTCATTGAAATGACTACTGTTGACATTGTTTATCTGATATAACATGAATATTTTTGCCTAATAACTTCAAGAATTAAAATTTAATAATAATTGTTAAAAAGAACCCCTTCTCCAAATTAAGCTTATTTACTCTAAAATTTTCATTCCACATATAATATCCAAGTATTATAGATGTGTAATAATTGCAAGCATTTCTATTATTCTTTCATTTATTTGTATTACAAGTTTATTTGACAATTTCTTGTTTTATTCGTATCACTTCAGGTTACTTGGTACTTGGTGTCATCATGATGATGCTCACATTGACAGTAATGTATGAGATCCCGGAACTGAACCTTGGATTTCACTTCTACTTAAAGAGCGATCATAACCAAGAGGAGGAGCGGGCCATCCTCCGCCCGGCAGATACACCCCACGGCCCCAAGTACACCCAGCAAGTCGATGATGATCAGTTGAGCCAGGTGCGGTCTGATTTCTCTGGCACGGGGACAGTTGATCAATCTAACCTGCATTGAGTTGACACTAAATAACGAAGATGACCAAAAAAAGAAAAAAAAAAAACACCTGCCAAAATTAAAAAGTAAATATAATAAATTAAAACAACAAAAAAAAAAACAGGATTTAATCAAAATTTTAAAAAATAAATTTTAAATTCCCCCTTAATTTGGCTGCCAGCAAACCCATGGTGGGATGGGTTGTGACCTGGGCCTTTGCTCTATCCCATCTGATTCATATCACAGTGGTAACTGACAACGGAAAAATTATCTTGTTTTGTGCTGCTTTGTTGGCGTTCTATTTGCGCTGGTACCGCCTTTGGAGTTATCTCCCATTTGCATTTTACAGTTGTTCTTGATATGTGTGCCCCATTTGATATGAAACATTTTTTTGTTTCTTTAATAACTTTGCTGTAATTATATTTTTAAAAAATATTTTTTTTTAAATAAAAACTCATTTTGTTAATGTTGGTGACTAGTAAACAGAATGAGGAGCTATAATTATTTTTAATCGCTGATCTGAATGAAGAAAATGATTTCACTTCAAAGTGGATAACAAATAAGGTGTTGCTTTCTTCAACTATTTACTTCTTTTCTTCCCCCCACTCCTATTCTCTTTGTCATCTATGAAACAAAATTGCATCCAGTTTTTCTATTTTGGTCTCAATTTTTTTTCAAATGATTTAGGGGCAGTCATAAGAAAAATCTAAAACACACCATGTTTGTATGTGATCGTGTAAAAAAAGTATAGGTGCCCTGAAGCATCATAATTTCTCAGCAGCTGCTTGGGACAGATAAAGATATAAAAGTTGCTCTTCCTAGTTTTTTTTTTTTCATGTTTATTCTGTTGCTTCTCTTCAGTGCATTTAACTGGTAACTGCTGGAAACATCTTCATCAGTTGTTGCATCTGCTATCAATTTTATGGAAACTTCTTTCAGGTTATGGTCTTCAATGTAAATTTTATTTATATTGCTTTCTTTTTCTTATTCAATTTTTCTCTTACCTTCCCCTCCCACCTGACTCCCACCATTAAGGTAAAAAAAGATAAAAAAAACAAAAACAAAAAAAACACAGCATTTGTGAGACAAACAAAAGGTCTGAGCTAACATCAGGTCTTCTTATTCAAAGATTTAAGAAAAACAATTTTCACATGATCCAGTGGGTAGCATAAATTCTTTTTAAAATATTTTTTTTCTAGTGATATTTAAAATGGCTGTTGTCTTTTATATGCACATTTTTTTTTTATCTGCTTTGAAAAAAAAAGTAAAGAGAAAATGTATTTAAATGAGTCAAAGGTCAATGAAATCTTTAGCTGTTTCAAGAGTATTTAAAATTACTGTTCAGTTACAATTTTATGAAAAGAAGCCGTATTTTATATTTAAGAAAAATATTTTTTTTTTCTTTTCAAATAATGAAAAGTAAAACACTGGCCAGAGATCTTTTGAATTTATGAAAATATCAATTCTAAGCTGTTTCAGTATATTTTAAAGAGGTTAAGCTAAACCAAACACATAGTTTAAGAATGGCATTGGCTTTTTTCAAGTTAATAATGAAACTTTATCATATCAAACTTTTCCAGAAAATGGGACATGCACTAAAAAATAATTTTGAAAATTAATGGTATATGAATAAATGAAGAATTGATCAGAAAAAAAGGAGGCACAATACCAGAACTATATCTAGATTACTTAGCAAACCTCAATATCTTTCCTCTAATTCAGAAAGATCTATATGAACGACATAGATTTATATTTTTTAAAAATTTCACCTGTTTTTACTTTCAGTATTAAAAATATAATATATACAAAAAATGACAATGAATTACAATCTAAAATTACATTCAGTATTACTCTTTCTAAATGCATATTACAGAGACAAAATATTCCATGCTAACAATTATAAAATATTGCTCTGTATTAAAAGATATCACCCTCTCTCATATATTCTTTTAGAAACAGTCATCAGATCTATGATCTATAAAAATATACATCATAGACCTGATGACTGTTTTCAAAAGAATGTATAAAGGGTGATTTTTTTTTCCTCAGAAGAGGTGGGAATATTTAATATTTTTAAATGTTTCCAAAAATAATAGAATTCATTATTAGATTTACAATAAACTGTTTATGATTAATAACAGTAAAAACTGGCGATTAAAAACGAAACATGAGTACCTTGATTCAACTTCATGAAAAGCATAAAAATAGTAATGATAATAGAGTTTATGAAATCAAATAAGATATTGTAACAAATTTCAATAATAAATAATAGTGGCTATGTATGAACTCATTGTTTACTTATCATATTTATACGAGATTAAAAAAAAGTTATTTTTAGATATCACGTTAAGTGATTACAGATAAATAAGCTCACGTTAAATCTAATTAGCTTTGAATTAATGTAGGCAATCAAATCTAGATTAATCTATATTGAAAATGACAGCAGTTAAATATTTTTTTTTTTTATTCTGTAAATTTATTAAATGTCAAAATAATTTTTAGTGAAAAAAATGACAAAATTTAAATGATTATAAATTCAAGTTTTAATAATCTTTTCCATTTTAGCTCTAATTATGAATGACATTTTTACTTTTTCAGATATTTGAAACAAATTATGTCAAAAGAATATGTCATGTAAAGCCTAGATTAAAATAAAAAAATAGCATGTTTAGTTTTTAATTAAAATGTGTTTTTTTTTTATTCTAATTATGTTTTGTAGTGAATTATTCAGCAGTTGTTGAATCTTATTTATGGAATATACATGTGACAAAGACTGAAGAATCAATACACCAAATTAGTGTGTTAATAAGAACACAAAAGAGGAGGAGTAATCTGCCTATGAAAACTTGGGATATTAATGACTCTTCTCAGAGTTATAGACAAAAATGTTAGACTTAACCTTTATCACTCTGTATGTGGCTTCATTTGCTGTACAAAAAGTTTACCCTGCCACTGAATGTGACTGATTCTTGAAGAATAGTGTGATTAAATTTCAGAATTGTGTTGACATATCCTGCTATGGCAACAGAAAACTGAGTGAAATTAACGATAAGAATACTGCAATTGAAAGCCCTTGGATTCAGTGGGAAGTAATATAAAATAATGCAGAGTTCTAAAGGTTAAAGAATATGAAAAAACAAAAAAAAGTTCAATTTGAACAAAATTTGAAAAGCAAACATCTTGCTATTTATTTTAGTATAACTTTAATTATTCTGCAAAACTAATTTATTTACTTCCACAGAAAAGATCAAAAGAATAAGACAAAAGCAACTGCTGAATAAAAATATCATGCACATATCTATATTTCTCTTGCTTACTATTCTGAGACTTCCTGATTTCTCAATGTTCTCCTTGAACACTAGTTTATTCAATACTAGTTCCTTTAATAGCCTAGCATAATCAGATTTTATATATTTTAATTCGACTTATATTTTTTATTAACAGTTATTTATGAATAAAGTATTTTAACACAGTAATAATGTCAGTTTCAATGAATTCAAAGTTATTAAATTTTTGATTATTGCAAATTGAACAAAAAGAAAAAAATACAGTACATGATAATTAATGAATAAAAACAAAAGGAAAACTTTCCTTAGTCAATGCATTTTGTCCTCTGATGGACTTTATTTTGCAACAAGTATTTATAGACAAAAGTAAAAATGTTACTTTACTCAGAATTTTTAAATTTAATAACACTCATAAATATACTTCCAGTTCACTGAAAAGTCAAGGTAATGACAATGTAAAGAAAAAAACAACTTAGTTCATGTAAAATGTTTTGGATAAAAAACAAAAAATTTACAATCATAAGTTCCTGTGATACTGCAATGATTTATGAGGAAAAACTTAGTTTGTATACTTCACTATTTATATCTGCTTCATTAACAGCCATTAACTTTCTTTAAATAAACACATTTTTAAATTATTTTTTATTTAAAAAAAAACAAATTGTTTACATCATTTAAAAAATATGGACACTGAATTTTGCAGGAATGTATCAATGTCTGATGAATTTTCATCAATTAAACTATTAAAATCTATTTAAAAATATACAAATTTTAAATATGTGAGAAAATGTTTAAAATTTCATAATAATGCACTTTAAAAATGCTTAGTATTTAGATGAATCTTGCTAAATGTGCACAATACAAAAATGCATGATTCAAGTCAATTAGTTTATAGAAAGTTCTGTTTCCATATTTATGAAATGCTTTGGGTTAAGTGTTTTGTAAACTTTGTGTCATTATTCATAACTCAGGTCAATACATCTTTGTAAAGTCTGCAGTATTGGATGGTGCTGATATCAACTGATATAAAAAGTTGTAGTTGAATAAACTTCTTCATAAAATAATCTTTCATAAACATACTATTTTATATCAAGTATGTTTTCATATGAAATATGAAAATGTTAATAACTAAACAAATTACATATTCTAATTTGTCTTTCCTCTCGATTTGGATATTTCTCATTATATATGTTTAATTTATAAGCTAAGTTTTTAGTATACTTTTTACAATAATTTCATAGGTTTTGAAAATTTGAGCAGGAAAGCAAGTTCATTTTGAAGAAATCTTTCTACATAAAAAATAATACTTGGTGATCATGGACAGATAAATGATGAGCTATAGAAATAAAAGAAAATACAGACTAAACATGAAACAAAATTACAAATGGTTAAAATTCTAAATATTCCATCCATTTTATTTAAATGAAACTGTTTTCCAAATTACCTGTTTATATATCTATCAGCACAATCAGAAATCGATGTTCATAAAATGTGCTTTTAATTGCTGGTAAATTTAATTAGAAAATCTATCAATATATGCAAAGGGTTAATACTGAAGAAACTTTTTTAAGCATTTGTCTGCTTATGTGTGTATGAGAGAGATTTTATATATATATATATATAATATAAAGAGAGAAAATTAGGAATAAATCGGAAATGTTTATAAATCTAAAATGTTTTGCTTTTTATTAAAGCTTCAGAGAATGAAATATGAAGAAAAATAAAAATTTCTATTTTTAATTTTTGTTTTTCATTAAGCAGACTTCACATACATTTGCTTAATCAATGAAAAACAAGCAACACAAACATTTCAAATACCAAAGTTTTCTTTCTTTTTCTTCATATATCATTCTCTGATGAAGCTTTAATAAAAGCAAAATATGTTAGATTATGTTTCCTATTTGTCCCTTATTCATATTTGATCTTAAATATATATATATATAAAGGTGAGAAGAATGTAGCACTAAACAGAATTATGTCTTTCTTTTAAAATCAACAAATTGCTTGATCTCAGCCATGTTCTTTAATCTTTGTAGAAATATTCTTGCTCATCTGTCTGTGATGATAAGAACTGCTTTGTTTGCAATGTTTATTTATGCACATATGCAATAATGATACATTTTGTATCAGGTAGGTGGTTTTCCTTAAGAATAAGTTATATAAGTGTTGTTTGAAGTCCTAAACTGAAATACTGTTATCATTATTATTACTTTAATTAGACTACTATCATCATTGTTATTTTGATCACATTTGAACATGTTCACTCTTTGATTGAAACAACAAAAAACTGAAATTATTCATTTAATAATAACTTATATAGTGTAATTCACATAAAGTTTGATAGATGTACATAAAAATTGCTCATAGGTGATGCATGGATATATTGTACATTGATGGCTAAGATCAAAATGATGCATTTATGCTTTCAAGTAGAAAATAAAGGGTTTTTTGTGTGGCTTATAATTTATGAATCTCAAAGAAAAAAGGCTATTTTATCTGTGCTATATGTTGTCTTTAACTGCTGCTGTAAATACAATCTTACAAGAAATTTAAATTCAGATCTAAAAAAAACTATCCTTAAAAATCTGGAAAGAAATATTAATTGGAAATTATCAAGCTTATATATATATATATATATATATATATATATATATATAGAGAGAGAGAGAGAGAGAGAGCGCTAAGGAGTATAGCTCATGTAATAGAGAGCCATTCTTTATTCAAACACATTGGTAACATTTGACCTATATTTGAAACTAAGACCTATTAAAACATTGGGAACAATTTTCTCACTGTAGACCAACTGTGGCAAGCACATTTTTTAATTGTGTAGTTCTCATTACAAAAATGAAAAAGAAAATACCTCAATACATATACATAATTCTTTCTCCTTTTCAATATGCATTCTTATGTTGAGAAAAAGATTTGTGTATACATTCATATAGAAATCTGTTTATAGTGTTGCAACAAAAGCATCATGGACAGATAAACCAGAGAACGTTGTAAGAAAAATGATGTGAATTCATAATCAGAAACAAGTTCAATCTACTATTGTTAAAATTGAATTTCAAATTTTTTGGACATTGTTTAATGAAAATAAATTTAATAAGCACTTTCTATGTTCACAATTTTACAAAATAAAAATATTTTAACAGCAAAACCAATAAAAAAAAACAAATTTATTTTCTTGATTGTGTTGCTTTGGTTTCTATGTCATTTTAATTGCATTTGATTTTTGTCAAATAATTCATAAATTGTTGGATTTTATTTCATAGTCACCTTAAATAAATATTTAGTTCATTAAATCATTGTAAACTTATATTTTTTCCAATTTTAGATGTCAATAGTTTTCTTTAACTGCACTATGTTGCCAGTAAAAAAAAAAAAAAGAAAAAAGAAAAAAATACTTTAATATATCCAGACAAATTGGCAAAGAAAAAAATTAACAAAACAAAACACATTATCCAATCATATCAGATCATTACTTCACATCCTGGAATTTATTTGCACAGGAAAATGAATTCTTTGTATCAGACAGATGAATACTTCAAGACATTCCTTCTTTTCGTTTTTTATCATTGCATAAGCAAACTGCTTTTAACAGAATAGTAGGCCTGTGTCCATGCTTTTTTTAAATTTTGAAAAGAACCTGTGTTGACCTTTTAAAGCTTTTTTGTCCACTTTGCTATATTATAATCTTACCAGGGTGCTTTGAGTAAGCACTTATGTGTATCTGTAAAATGTTTGTCATTTTTTCTCTCTTTAACATTTGGTTAAATTAACAATTAGGGGAAAAAAAAGTCAATTTTATCTTTGTTTTACAAATGAACATTTCTTTTACAAAATCTTCTTAATTTTTTAAATAATTTTTTTAAAGACTGAAATAATGTTTTTCCTCAAAGAAAAAAGATTTATGTTTTTTTTCCCCTTTGAGAACATTAGTTTAAAAGATTCCTTTGGTACAAAAAAAATAATTCCTTTTTTAAAAAGTAAATTGATAACACTTTCTTGGTAAAATGTTTTTAATTTACGAAGTTGTTTATCTTTTGAAGGAAAAGAAAGAAAAGGAAAATAAAAGTTTTTTCTTGCCAAAAGAAAAAAAATTTCCCTCCATTAAAATAAGTATTTACTGAGGGGAAAACTGAATTTCTATTCAAGTGAATGTTTTCTTCTTTATTAAAAAATGATAATAATAATGAATTATGAAATTGTTTTATCAAAAGCTATTATTATTTCTGTTATAAAAATAATCATTTTATGTTTTGAAATATTTGTCTATTTCTGAAGAAAATGCTTAAGTTATGTTTGAAAAAACAAAAAACAAAAAAAACAAACAAAAAAACAACAAAAACGATATATTTGCTTTTTAGAAACAGTCTGTAAATTCTATTCTATCCCTTTATTGGGACTTATTTTTTTCAGATAACCAAAATGATTGGTAGTAAGTGGGATGGGCAGAGGAAATTTCAATCTGGTCACACACACTAAAATAAAATATATTAAAAAAAAAAATAAATGAAAACAGAACTATTTTTCTTTTCCTCAAATGAAGACATTAAAAATCAATTCTGAACAAAAAATGTTTAAAATTTTAACTTAAAAATTTATAAATTTTGGAAAACATTAAACATGCTCTTTTGTCCTTCTCCACCTTAAAATCCCTTTCATTTTTTCTCTATCCCTAATTATTTCTCTTCTTGATGTAACACACTCCCTTCTAATTACATCCTGTTTCTGCAAGTGATAAAAAAAAAAAAAAAATTAAAAACTGTTTAAAGAAATTATCTTTTAAATTATGAAATTATGTTTCTCAAATGTCATGCTGACATTAGGTCTAGTGATATATTGAAAGAATAAACAAATTTAAAAGTGAACAGATTTTGTTGTAATTATCATTTATATTGTATATATTTTCTTTACTTTTGCTTTGTGTGCTTCTCTCATTTTCATATTTACAGGTATAGATGAAATGGACAGAGTAACAGGTTATTGTTCAGTTAACAGGACGGAAATGAAACCAACCAACAGGTTCTACAACATCAAAGAAAGGATCACTAATAAAATAAATAAAAATCAAGCTATTACATTAAGGCACTTTTTCACAATACAAGAGAAACCGATGTTTGAAAATACGGGTGGTCCAGAAATACCAAAGATCAGCAATGGACAAGATGAATAGGAACAAAGCAGCAATAGTCTCAGCCTTAGATGATTTTGGCATCGACAAGATAATAAAAGAATTATACAATCCATCTTCATAACATTACCTAAGAGATCAAATGAATGTGAGTTCCATCAGGCAATTAGTTTATAGAGCCACATAACCAAACTAATGATATGAATCCTGAAGAATAGAACAAGAGTACAGTTTTCTCAAGGTCACTTTTCAGCACCCCTTGTAAACTGATTACAATTAAATTTTTCACTCAGTTTACAGAAATAGATTGATGGCAACTGGAGAAATAAACAATAAAATATGGAAGCAAGCTGATGTATGTACACATTTAGTTTATTCAGAAAAATGAATTAAGTATAGATTTAATAACATTAAAAGTATTATGCAGTTGCATCAATGAAGCAAACAATTGTTTAGATCTGTTTGAGCCAGTAATGAAGTATACAGATTTTCTTGTTAGTATCTTGTTTTATGATTTAATGAATGAATTCTACCATATGAAAAGAGGTTTCTACTTTGAAATTATATTTCTTTTGTATATCATTTCTCAATAAATGACAACTGGAAATAAACAAAAGAAAATTGAGAATTCTAAACATAAATCAAGGTTTTGTTTTTTAATAAGACACACATAATTACAAAATGTGGTACATTTTATCCTTTGTGTATGTCAAGCATCTAATAAAGGTAACATACAAAAAGCATTTTTATTATTTTTTGACGATCATTGATTTTGTGCCACTGTTCTTCGAGGAAAGTCACAAATTTGAAGAACTTTGTTCATTTAAAAACTCTTTTTTTCTGCACCACATTTTACCATATCGTAGTTGAAATAAATTCCCACCCTTCTTACAAAAGTTTTCATCCTTCTTCTCATTCACATGATTTATTTTCATTTGGATTTATTCCAAGTTCTATTAACTTGGCATCAGGCTAAATATTTACATCACAACAAACAATAAATTTCTTTTCTTGTTGAATTCAAGTAATGAATTTCTTGACACTTGATATTTCTAATTTACTGGATTTTGCATGATTCAGTTTGTTGTTTTACATGATTCAATCATAAAATAAGATACTAAAAAGATCAGTCATTTAAAAAACAATACAGTCAAGTTTTTTTTTAATATTTAGATGTATTTTTCATAATTTTAAATGTTATACTAAACTATATTTTAAATATAGTAGCTATAGGTATTTATAATTTGAGAATTCTTGATATAGTTTTAATATCACTCTTGGATTCCCAAAATACAATCATATTCTTAAATGAACTACAAATTTGTATTCTAAAAAAATTTGAATATAATCATTAGTACCATGACCAAAGTAGTTACTTTTATTGTTTGTATCTTACACACACATGCATGTGCACTCTTTCCAACTAATGATATTGAAAATGTACAAATTTTCTATATTTGCTATTAAAATAGGATCACACTCTGTACTTGGTGTGGAAAAAATATTAGATACATGATTGTATAATTTGTACAAGGATGAATTTCTGTACATATCAAATGTTATGTGCTCCTATAAAAAAATAAAGACAGAAAATTACAAAAGTTAGCAATATAATTACAATGATTTATATGTAAGGCCAACCTTTCAGTAAACAAGTTTGGAGAATGATGTCTACAAACATGGTAAAATTCTGGACATTTTTTGTTTTTTCTTTTAGTAAGTTGTTCAGGGTGAGCCATTATTTTATTTTTTTTGTTCGTTTTGCCTAATTTTTGCTTGATTTTAAAACTTTTCATACTTAATTGAAGGATTGATTTTGTTTTCTTAGCAGAAATTTCATTGCCTGGACATTAACTAAGTTAAAACTTAGCAATTCAACAATCCACCCCCAATTGGATTAGATAGACTAAACTATCGCCCGGTTCACACTCCACCCACGTCTATTGAACAGGTGAAGAAGCTCATCCCTTGTTCCCTGGTTAGGATGTGGTTTCTAGCTTTCTCTTTTCCAATCTTTTTACTCTTATGTAGCCCCCTGCGCATCAGTGATGTTATCACCTTGCTTGGAGTGATATGATTTAAAAAAAAAAAAAGTCACTCTTGAAGAGTCAGATTTAGGACCCAGTCTTACTTCATCTGTGCAACATTTTGATAGAATTCATATAATGGAGTTTATCATTAAATATGTAACTAAAACATTATTTACAGACACTGATGATTATTAATTGGTCAATTTATAAATAGGCAATTCCATTGAATTTAATCATTTTTTTTCAACACCTAAAATTTTAATCATTATACAGAACATATCACCAGCCAGATATACAGATCAATTCATTTTTTTTCATTTAATTTCATAAAACGACCTGATAGTTATTGTACAAGTAACAAAAATTTCAATTTTTTTTAATTACACAAGCCACATTTTTCAATAATGTTAGATATATATGTAATCCCCAAATATAAATTATTTCAAAGTGCATTGAATTCTACAGTATTATATATAATTTTCAAATTGTATTTGTAATTAAATGAAAGTTAACATACATATGTCAAACATTTAGGCAAAATTTTACATTTAAAAGGATTGTTATTTCATTAATTCCAATTATTGTACTTCTTTTATGAATTGGATTAAAACAGCAAGATTGACAAATTTGTTTGTATATGAATTCAGTCAAAAATTGATGATTTTAGGATATCACCAGTAATAATGTCAACTTTCATTTACATTTCATAATATAAATTAATTATTTTATAATACAGGCACAACCAGGAAAGTTTGACATTTTTACTTTGGAGAAAAAGTATATGTAACAATTCCTACAAATCTGATTAAAGTCTTGCAGTTAAAAGAAAATTAAATTAATTTTGGCAATGCCAATTATTTTTTTTGTATTGACAAATAAAGAATGACATGAGAATTACCATAATTAATGTGTGAATTTGTTGCTTCTTTCAAGAGATTTAAAGCTTAAATAGAAGACTGTTCTTTTCCAAGTGTAGAAAAATGAAGATTTAAAAGAGAAGTTTGAATACAATTAATCTCTTTATAAAAACTCATTAAGTGATATTTTGAGCAAATTAAATGGAAATTGTTTTAAATTGTCCTGTTAGTGGCAACATAAATGGAACATGAAAACTCAGTCAAATCTTATTTCATTTTATAAAACAGTTTACAGTTTTACTTTCCTCTTGGAAAATTTTTTATGTATATGGGTTATATAAAAAAGACTGTGCAAATGATACATTCTCAAAACAGTAAAATTTAAACAATTAGATATTTCATACATTTCTGTGGTAAATTATCCATAATACATTTCAGTTGTAAACAAAATATTAAAAGAATGTCGTTTAAAATAAAGACCATTTTTAGAGTTGTAATTACTGATGGACCTATTGCAGGAGATTATGTTATTGACATGAAAAAGAGGTTAAGAAGAAGAGACTGAATAAAATTCTTGCAAATATCATGGTATCATTTGTTCAGCCATAAATATATTCACTATTTTGTCTCTGTAATAGAGCATTTAATAAATCTATTTACAAAACTTTTTCTGGGAAATTATAAAAATACAATGGAAGTATTTCATTTGAAAGCTTCTTAAAAAATAAATGCAGGGAAAAATCATACAATGATACAATCTCGGTACAGATCTGTTAAATTTTTACATTACAAAGAGGATTTAGCCAAGTTGATAGCCTTTGATATTAACATTTGCTTGAAACCAAATATAATCATCATCAGCTTCTCCTTCCAGAATTTTGAAGAACTCTTTATCATTAGCAATAGGCTGGCTGTCCTTTTCTTCATTCTCATCATCTATATCTAAGGGAACAATGCCAGATATATCAAGAACAATATCTGTGACTTTTTGCTGACTGACAAGAGACACTTCAGGATCTTCTTTTGCTTTGCAAGTCAATTTCAAATAATAATGCTGCCCTCTACCAGGTACTTTGTAAATTGGTTTGGCAGTGAATCCTTGAAGTTTAGTACAGCGAGGTAACAGCAACAAGACATGAAGACTGGTCAGTGAAATTTTCTGTCCTATATGGAATGGGTCTTGGGCAAAGATCTGAAGAAAGAGAGACTGTTTGCTCTCTTTAGAAGAAAGAAGTTTCAAACCAGATGTTACAGATGTTGGAAATAGGATGTGGTAAATTTCTTTGGGACTTGTTGGTGATGAGCCAAGAACAATAATGCTTTCCTTAATATCAAAGAGATTCTGGAATGCAGAAGTGATATCTGCAAATAGTTTTTCACAACTTGAAAACAAAAGAAAAGCTTGACGATCATTCTTGTTTGATATCTTTGGGTTTGCATGCTGAAAATAGAAAGAGAAAATAAGGAATTAATTAGTAATTTGATAAAATCAATTGATCTAGTGTATATATATATATGGAGGGAGATTAAGAAGTTTATTTTTACAAAACATTCTTTAAATAAATAAGTTTAATAATTGATAAAACAGTAAGAGAGTCAGTTGAAAAGTAATATTAGTTGTTTTTTTTAAGAACAAATTTAATAGTAGACACAAAATATACCAAATTAACTCGAAAATCTCAAGATTAAAAATCTAGTCCTCAAATCTAGTCACCTTTTTTCTCAACTGTAATATTCTACCTTTAAATGAAGGCATTTACATCTTCCTCATGAAATTACCACTTTCACAGTCACCACTGGAGAATAACTGTTCTTTGAATACCTTCTTTATAGACAAAGAGATGAAATGTACTTCTTGAAGTCTGTCAGCATTTTTGGAAATCACATTGCACAGACTTTTGAGAAGTCAAGAGACTGCACTAAACTGCAGGCACTACAATGGCCTCACCTGAGACCTTTCATAGAATCTTGTAATAACTGTAATGAGAGCATCAAACAATTTAGCTATATTCTTATTCCCAGCAGCAGCCAAAATGTCAATGCAGGGCCTGTCATTAAGGTCAGTTTCACCTTTCTCTCTAGGATATCCACAGTGGTAAGTAAACCTGCTTGATTGTTACCATTATCATCCATGAGTTCATCACTGTGAGCAAGAATAACATGAGCAGGAGTGGAGGAGAGTTCTTAATCCATTCTAAAGACTTAATCAACACAGCTGTAGCTTAGCAAACCATATGCTTTACAACAGAATGGAGGGCTGGATGAATCATTAAGGTGTTCTCTCGGATGTATTTCCAATCACCAGTGGTCTTAAACTCCAACACTATTCTCCTGGTACTTTGCAGCTATAATCAAGAAGATTTGCTCTGGCAGCACTGACATTGGCATCCAATACAAATTTGATAGAAGTCTCTTCAACCTCACCCAACTTTGTACTGACAATGCAACTACGGAACAAATTGCCATTAACCTCCAGAGATAGGAAGACCTGTATAACAAAGCCTACAAACACTTTGAAATGCAGGTCAAAGTCAGAAAAATGAAGATCCTCATTCAGATGGCTCTCAGACAAGCAACATCAGCATTGATGGACAGCTAGTAGAAGTCAATGATGAATTACACCCCCATGACAGCTTCATCTTGAATAATGTCACCTGCAAAAGAGATGTTGACAATAGGATCAATGCAATTTATACTGCATATGAAATGCTCTCAGACTGGGTCTTCAGCAATCATGGTCTCATAAAAACCAAAATCATGGTCTTCTGGTCCAGAGTCCTCTCTACCCATTTGTACACTTGCAAGACATGGACTTTGTATCGTCAGGACATCAAACATTCCAGCAAATAAAGCTTCAAAGATTTCTTCACATCAGTTATGAGGTCCGTAATAACAACGAGGTCTTCTCTTGGGCAAGCATCCCAGCATCAAGGCTACCATCCTACAACACCACCTTCTCCGAGAGGGTCATATGTCCAGAATGTTTCTCATTCTTCTAGCATATCATCCTGTTTGAAGAAGTAGACAATTGCAAGAGACTTTGGGGAAGCCCAAAATGATGCTTCAAGGATGAGTTAAAAACATCTTTGACACAAGCCAACATTGGCCCCGAGACCTGAGAAATCGTTGCTACAAATTGACCTACTTGGTATAGGATCATTCACGGAAGACCTTTGAGTTCAACTCAGCATGAAAAAGATCAGTAATCTGCTGTCAGTAGGTCTCAACTTACCCAGCCATGTCTACTACCAACACTTTGTAACTCCTGCTCATGAATCTTCAGGAGTAGACTGGGCCTTTCTGCCACTGGAGTGGGAGAACGAGAATAAGAAAAAGGATGAGGATCCCAATATGAGCAGATGCCTACTAATACAAATAGTTTGGCAAAATTCAAAATAAACAGCAATCTTAACTTTTTTACATGACTTGATGATTGCAAGACTGATGTACATGTTAAAGATTATTTCAGCAATCATTCCTCTTACAGTGAAGCTGCCAATACAGAGAGTAAATAGCAATTATTTATTGCTGTTTAATGTTTCTTGCTTGAATTTCTTCTTTAACTTCCTTCAAAAACTCCATGCTCTTAAAGTTCTATTTCAAACATTCAATTTAGCTTCTGACAAAAAAAAAAAAAAGTGACTGTGATATGGTAGCAAATTTTGTATATCCAACTAAAACAACTTTTATGGGATGCAAATTCATCGACTTCATTTGTGATTGGTACTTGTGCTAATGACTCTCCATTTTCCTTTGAGATGATCTTAACCACATATTTCCAAAGTTTATTCCAAGATGGAGTCAATTATTATTACAACTGACCTCATTGCAGCACACTTCTTTGCTTTTAGAGCAGATAAAAGACACCTCCCAAATCAGTTAACAATGTAACAATATAACTTTCAATCAATTATTGCAATATTCATCAGGCTTTTAATGCAGAGGAAGTACATCTTTACTGTAAAAGTCTTCTAGAACAACCAGCCGGTAATCAACTAGAATAGAAGTTGGGTTTGACTGTCTATTGTAAAAATTTACAATTGTGGCACACAGCCAAAAAGGGAGGGGGAAACAAAACTGAGGATGGTCTTCAGTAATCTATCTTATACCTAGCTAATCTCTTTCGCGACCCAGACACACGCTACAATTTTTCTCAATCACCAAAAGAACCTGTCCATCAACGCTCATACTGCCGTGCACCAAAATACCACAAAGCATTCCGGGGACCTAAAAATTCCCCATAATGTACATAAAAATTTGAGATTGTACAATATTTACAATAAATTGCAAAAATATATAAAAATTTTCTACATGAAATGACAAAGGGGGAGGGGCATGACACAAATCCCCAAATAAAATTTCAAACAAAAACAACAACATAAACATTGTGTTAGCTGGACCCAACCTACCCTCAAAACAAAGAGGTCACTGTATTCCGCCCAGAGGACGAAATCAAGAAACTCTCTTTCTACAGGGAGTGGAGAGGCAAAAAAGAAATTGGACTGGGGAAAATATAATACTGGCTCAGACGAGATGAAACGGGACAAAAAATAATTAACGGAAACTGGGAATCTCGAACTGGACCATAACCAAAGACGAAAGCCGGGGAACAGACCAGGAATCACACTCACTCACATTAACTAGGTACACAAAAAGGAACTTACCTTAACCAAAGGGGAGGGTTCCAGAGGAATCCAACTCGATGTGACCACCAGATCTAAAAGAGAAAATCAAGGCTAGCCCCAGTCACGCAAACCAGGCTCGCCACATTTACCCACCTTTTGCTGAACTCTGTCGGTGGTAACCGTTTCCGATCAGTCCTAATCTTCATTTTGAGTTGGTACTCAAAATATCGGATTAGATCCTGATGCGAAAGACGGCCACCCCGCAAGACTTCCTCCAAACGCGTCGTCCATATCACCATTCGAGCCGTGGCTAGAAGCGACAGAAACACCATCCGTTTCACTCCGGTGTACGGGGGCGACACATTGTCGCAGGCGTATGCACGATCAATGGACACGAGTTCCCGTGGCGCGATGCGAGCAGTCAACTCGCCGACACGATCCCACAACGGGTGAACGCGCGAACAATGGAAGAAGGTGTGCGCCGACGTCTCCTTTAAGCCAAGGTTGCAACGTTCACAATCTGGCAAATCCACCAGGCCCATTATGAAACGCATGTCATTGAGAGACAAGGCGTTACGAGCTAGTCGCCAAGTCAGAGAAAACTCAGAGTTACTGAGCCAATCCGATCCTGGCGCCCAAGACCAATGAGAGCGATACTCCTCCTCCGTCATGCCGAGCTTCTCCCTCAATCGATCCTTCGCGATGCCCTCCACTAATCCCCGATAGAAGTGCCTCCTAGGCCAAGAAAGGTCACTAGACCGTGGAATGGCCCACAAGGCCCTCCGGCACTCGCAGATGAAAGCCGGTTGCTCTCGAAGCTTGCGGCAGTGCAACGAGACCGGGGGAGTGATAGTGAGGCTAGGGAACACGTCCCTCACTACCCCCGTAAGCAACGAGTCTTCCATTAACGCACAACTGAGAAAAGCCAACCTCGAGGCGCGCCGGTGGCTCGCCAAGTGCGGCATTCCCAGTCCCCCTTAACACGGACGTTGGTAACAGACACGTTTGTCGACGTGATGTCAGCGTCCTCTCCACAGAAGGGAGAATAGCAGACGCTCGATCGCCTCCTCACGCTCCTCACAAAGTGGAAGTACAGACAGCCGATAAAGGATCATGGAGAAGACGTAAGCGGCACACGCCTCCGCCAGGCCCTTTACGGAGAGACTCCGTCGACGCCAAGTTTCGACCGACACGCCGACCTTTGCCTGTATATCAGACCAATTCTTCTCCAACTGCAAGTCCGGACCGAACCAAACTCCGAGGATTTTGACCGGTCCGTCCGTCCAGTCGAAGGGCCCTGGGAGGGGAATCCACTTCCAGGCGCCTAACCGCAAGCCGGAAGACTTGTCGCGGTTGATCTTGGCCCCTGTCACCTGTTCGTACCGTTCAAGTGCCTTCTGTACCGCTCTTATGTCCCTGCGGGAGGACACAAAAGTCGTTACGTCATCGGCGTATGCGGAAACCCTGGCTCAAGCACCACCAGGGATAGCGATTACACATAGGTCGTGCCGGACTGCACGACCTGTCTCTAATCCGGCGAAGGAGGGGCTACAACGCCAAAACATAGAGTAAGGACGACAGCGGGCAACCCTGTCGAATCAACCTAGACAGTGCAAACGCGCTCGACAGCTTTCCATTCACCTGCACCACAGCCGTGGGGGAGCGATACAGGAGACCAATCCAGCAGCAGAAGTCGGTTTCGAATCCGGCAGCCTGCAGGACCACCGCCAGGTAGCCATGGTCAACCCTATCAAATGCCTTGGACTGATCCAAATTGATCAGCGCGGCCTCATCGTCATCTTTTACACCCTCTAGGATCGTGCGGATCAAGTGCAGGTTGCTCTGAATTGTTCGGCCCTTCACAGCGCAAGTCTGATCAGGTCCCAACAGAGACTCGGCAACTAGCTGCAAGCGATTCGTCAGGATCTTGGCCAAAATCTTTAACTCTGTGTTTAGCAGAGTTATGGGCCTGTAACCGTCTAATTCCCTCCCAACATCCTTGCCTTTTCTCAACAGCGTGACCACACCCCTGGTGAACCGACTGGGGATGGACCCCTGACGGAACCAGTTGTTGAACACAACTGTCAAGATAGGGACAAAGATGTGCGACAGCCTCAAGTACAATTCATAGGGCAAACCATCCAAACCTGGCGACTTGCCACTGCCGACTCTCTTCAAAGCCGCGTAGACTTCGTCCTCCGTCATCTCTCCCTCGCAACTAGCCGCTTCAGCCGGCAAAAGCCGGGGAAAGTCAGCCAAATAGCTGCGAAACTCCTCGTCGCGGAGACCATGCTCCTTGGTGAACCGGCATTCGAAATGCCGCCGAAACGCCTCGCACATGTCATCAGTCGACCTAAGGGTGTGCCCCTCCGGGTTTCGTATCTTGCGAATGTGCCGGTCGCCGCCTCGACGAACTTCTTCCTTGCGCATATCAGCGCCCATGTTCACAGCTTCGGAAGACATCTTGCTTAACTTATGTCTAATTACTTGGCCCATGTAATGATCGCTAGTCGACCGCTCCAGAGCCTCCTTAGCTAAGGCTATCTCTAGGGGATCCCCACCAGCCTCTGCCCGGGAAAAATTATATCTAAGCGTCTTCACCTTGGCAGCCTTATCTAGGTTGAGCCGTTGACTGTATTCAGTGGTGAAAGACCTAATCCTATCCTTAAGACTAGCCCACCACCTATTCCCGATGACTCCCCCAGTTAACGCCCGCTGAACTACGATAATCAGCTGGTTCCGGAAGTCCCGCCTGTCCAGTAAGGACTGGTTGAACTTCCAGTAGCCAGCCATCCTAGCCCTAAATTCTAACACCACACGGGCACATACCATTTTGTGGTCCGTGTAGCCTAACCAGTGGAACGTTGGGCATTCTAAGAAATCTATATCGGCCTCTCACTAACATTCTATCAAGATAGGAAACCATCTTGGTAGAAGGCCAACTATTCGCCCACGTCCACATTTTCCTGCCCGGATGATCGGCCCGGTATCTATCGATGAGACCAAATTCGTCAATCAGATCGACCAGGCTACGATCACCACTCCTCCCGCTAGAGCCCCACCCTCTATCCAATTTGGGGTCCAGGATGGCATTCCAGTCCCCAACTAGGACTAGTCGCTTGGAATCGACCAGGAAGGGCTTCAACAGACGGAAAAAGTCGACACACTCCTCTTGATCATTGGGCGCATAAACCGCAACCAGACGAAACTTCTTGCTTTTCACTGCAACATCGGCCACGATCAACCGGCCCTCGGCACCGACATGGACAAGGTCGACCTCCGCGTCCAGGGTACGCTTGACCAGCAAAGAAACACCTCTGGCTTGCCAGTTCCCATATGCTGAATAGACGACAAAGTCGCTAGACAGCACACAGGCATCGGCCTTGCAAACAAAGTGAGTCTCTTGGATCGCGGCCACATCCACGCCGAAAGACAAGAGGTCACGAAGCAGGCGGGCTGCCTTACCCCGATCCCTCAAGCCCTTCGCATTTACACTGGCTAACTTGATAGACATCAATTAGATCTGCAATTAGAAAAGGAGAAAATTACTTGTGGTCACATACCGGATGAAAATCTCTAGCAGTTGGGACCCCGACGGATTGTCCAAGGGACCCTGTACCAATATCGGACGTAATCCGTCCGTCTTGGACAATTCCGCCAACGTCCGTAGGGTAGGTTAGTTTTAACACCCTATAAAGACAGGGATGGATTAAAATGGGGAACCTCCCTGAACAATTTTTGCGCATCTTTCTTAGTTCAGGAGTATCACTCCTAAACATGGTTATGCCTTTATAAAATTTCTCGGCCTGCTCGATGTGATCCCACACCTTGAGGTCCCCCCCACCCCCGTACTACGCACAAGTGTCAGTACACCGGGGGCCCCTGGAAAATTTGTGGGATCCTCCGTGGACTTCCCGTCCACCGAAGATAGTTTAAGCAAAGGCTTTAACAAAGTACGCCTTTGCGCACACCAGTCCTTTTGTATTTCTTTCTTGTTAATTTTTAACAAGTCTTCACCCTGGGGCAAAGATTTCTTCTTCTTACTGGGTGTGGGTGAGGTCAAGGGAGCGGATGCGGGTGAAGGGGTGGGTGATTTGTCAGACGAGGCCGGGATTAGGGCTGTCAATTTGAAGGTTGGGGGTTGGTGGAGTTTCTGAGGGGAGGCTGGAAGGCTTCTCGCCTTTTGTGCATACGAGTCTTTGTTTTTGATGGGAGAGACGGGTAGTGAAGAAGCTTTACTTATCGTACTCTCCCTGCTTCGACTCCTCCTTAAGACTTTGTGCGTTCCTTCTTCCTCTTCCTCTTCTTCTCTTCCTCTCTTTAGAGAGGACGCTCGACGGTCTGGTGTGTCGACGTCCATGTCTTGATGCTGCTGCTGCTGCTTCTGCTGCTTTGCTGGTGATTGTTTCCTCTGTGGGACGTCTTGCTTGAGAGGAGAATTCTGCGGCTGTTTTGTGGGAGATTTTTCTGGTGGCGGAGGATTTTTCTTGCCTTTTTTGCCTGCCTTTTTCCAATCACTGTCTACCTTGGTCGCTTCTTGGGTAGGACAGGCATCTTTGGTAGGACAGAGTTCCTTCTCTTTGGTCGTCTTCTCGCTACTGATTGGCTGAGTTGACTGGGTTTTGGGAGCCTTGGTCGGACAGTTTTTGGCAATGTGGTCTGAGGCTCCACATGCCCAACAAAACGGCCTTCTGCCCTTCACGATTACAAAGATCGACCGGCCTCTACAGGTGATGATATTTGGAATCTCTCCAAATTCCTTCCTGGCCACCGTCACCTGCAGAGTGACATCGCCGGTCGCAAATCCTGCTTTGGAAATTACTTCCTTGACCTCCACCACTTTGCCGAAACGGGCAAAGAATGCCCCGATATGATCGAGAGCAATATCCATGGGCACCCCGTGCAAAGTTACCCGTGTTTTGCGGGTGCCCATGTACTCCGTTTGTAATCGGAGCGTCTTTGTGTCCAAGGTGGCTCCTGCCAGCTCCTTGGCCTCCTCAGCTGTCCCTAGCAAGACATCCCACATTGCGTGGCTGCGCCTAGCCACCATTTTAGCTTTGATGTCGTGGGCCTTAATTGCTTCTTCCACCACCTCCTTGCTAACACCCATAAACTTGTGAGTTTTGAGGTCCTTGGTTAACAGGAAGATGATACGCGGCTCTATTTCCTGCAGTTTTTCGGGAACTGACAGGAGTTCTGCTCCGGAAATATATTCCGCGTACTTCTCTTTCAAAGCCTCGTAATAGGCTTCATCCTTCTTTACGTTCCTTCCACTCCATGCCATGGTGGAGGGAACTGCTGACACTGGTAGTCCAACTGCTGCAGCTGTTGCTGCTACCGATCCTGCTGCCTTGGAGGGGCTAGGGGATTCAGGTGGCGGTATCTGCCAGTCCCCCTCCTTCTCTCCCACCCAGGCCAAGGTGGAAGGAATTGGCGACGCCTCCGCCATGGTCCTCCCGCCGACGGAGGCTTCATTCTCCACTACCGACCGCTAACGATCTCCGCCGAACACAATCCAACGAAGCGATCCCTGCACGAACACGACGTACTGATCCCCGACACGAACACGGACGACAACGAAACTTTCCGAACTCAACAGAGCTGTGGTAGACTACGCAACACAGAGAAGTTGGGTTTGACTGACCAAAAACCTTTATTTAACTCTTTTTACAGAGTTTATGGCACAAGGCCGAAAGTGGGGTGGGGAAAGAAAACTCAGGATGGTCGTACACTATCTACGTTATACCTAGCTAATCAGACTCGTGACCCAGACATACATTACAATTTGTCGCAATCACCATAAAAACGTATCCATCAACACACAAACCATCTCGCACCATAATACCGCAGTGCATTCTGGGGACCTAAAAAAATACCCCGGATGTACATAAAAATTACAATTTTTAAAAATATATAAAAATTTCACATGATGTGGCATGATGGGGAGGGGCAAAAACTGAAACAAAATTCCCCAAACTAAACGATTTTCAACATAACATAACAACAAACGAAAACATGATGTTAGCTGGACCCAACCCACCCTCAAAACAAAGAGGCCGCTGTATTCTGCCCAACGGACAAAATCAAGAGGCACTCTTTCTACGGGGAATGGAGAAGAGAAAAATAAAATAGACTGGGTAACATATAAAACTGACCCAGCCGAGATGAAAACGCGGGACAAAATAAAGACGGAGCTGGGAATCTCGAACTGGATCATAACAAAAGAGACAGTGCTGGGGAACAGGCCGGGAACCCCATTCACTCACATTAACTAGGTACACAAAAAGGAACTTACCTTACCCGGGGGGAGGGTTCCAGAGGAATCCATCCCGATGTGAGCCACAGGTCTAAAAGAGAAAATCAAGGCTAGCCCCAGTCACGCGAACCAGGCTTGCCACAGACACCCACCTTTCGCTGAACTCTGTCGGTGGCAACCGTTTCCGATCAGTTCTAATCTTTATTTTGAGCTGATGCTCAAAATATTGGATCAGATCCTGATGCGAAAGCCGGCCACCCCGCAAGACTTCCTCCAAGCGCGTCGTCCATATCACCATTCGAGCCGTGGCTAGCAGCGACAGAAACACCATACGCTTCACTCCAGAGTACGGGGGCGACACATTATCACAAGCGTATGCACGATCAATGGACACGAGATTTCGCGGCTCGATACGAGCAGTCAACTCACCGACACGGTCCCACAACGGGCGAACAGTGGTAGAAGGCGTGCGCAGACGTCTCCTTTAAACCAAGGTTGCAACGCTCACAATCTGGCAAATCCGCCAGGCCCATTATGAAACAAATGTCATTGAGAGACAAGCCATTCCGAGCCAATCGCCAGGTCAGAGAAAACTCAGAGTTGCTGAGCCAATCCGACGCTGGCGCCCAAGACCAATGAGAGCGATACTCCTCCTCTGACATGCCGAGCTTCTCCCTGAGTGGATCCTTGGCGACACCCACCACTAATCCCTGATAGAAGTGTCTCCTAGGCTGAGAAAGGTCACTAAACCGTGGAATGGCCCACAAGGCCTTCCGGCACTCGCACATGAAAGCCGGTTGCTCCCGAAGCCTGCGGCAGTGCTTCGAGACCGGGGGAGTGATAGTAAGTCTAGGGAACGCGTCCCTCACTACCCCCGTAAGCAACGAGTCTTCCAATAACGCACGCCTGAGAAAAACCAACCTCGAGGCGAGTTTGTGGCTCGCCAAGTGCGGCATTCCCAGACCCCCTTGACACGGACGTTGGTAACAGACACGTTTGTCGACGTGATGTCTGCGTCCTCTCCACAGAAGGGAGAATAGCAGATGCTCGAGCGCCTCCTCACGCTTCTCACAAAGTGGAAGTACAGACAGCCGGTAAAGGATCATGGGGAAGATGTATGTAGCACACACCTCCGCCAGACCCTTTATGGAGAGACTCCACCGACGCCAAGTTTCGACCGACGCGCCGACCTTTGCCTGTATTTCAGACCAATTCTTCTCCAACTGTAAGTCCGGACCGAACCAAATTCCGAGGATTTTGACCGGTCCGTCCGTCCAGTCGAAGGGCCCCAGGAGGGGAGTCCCCTTCCAGGCACCTAACCGCAAGCCGGAAGACTTGTCGCGGTTAATCTTGGCCCCTGTCACCTGTTCGTACCGTTCAAGCGCCTTCTGTACCGCTCTTATGTCTCTGCGGGAGGACACAAAAGTCGTTACGTCATCGGCGTACGTGGAAACCCTGGCTCGAGCGCCACCACCAGGGACAGCGATTCCACGTAGGGCCGGACTGCACGTCCTGTCCCTTAGCCGGCGAAGGAGGGGCTCCAACGCCAAGACATAAAGTAAGGACGACAGTGGACAACCCTGGCGAACTGACCTGGACAGCGCAAAAGCGCTCGACAGCTTTCCGTTCACCTGCACCACAGCCGTGGGGGAGCGATACAGGAGACTAATCCAGCGGCAGAAGCCGGGTTCGAATCCGGCAGCCTGCAGGACAGCCACCAGGTAGCCATGGTCGACCCTATCAAATGCCTTGGACTGATCCAAATTGATCAGCGCGGCTTCATCGTCGTCTTTTACACCCTCTAGGATCGTGCGGATCAAATGCAGGTTGCTCTGAATTGTTCGGCCCTTCACAGCACAAGTCTGATCAGGTCCCAACAGAGACTCGGCAACTAGCTGCAAGCGATTCGTCAGGATCTTGGCCAAAATCTTTAACTCTGTGTTTAGCAGAGTTATGGGCCTGTAACCGTCTAGATCCCTCCCAACCTTCTTGCCTTTTCTCAACAGCGTGACCACACCCCTGGTGAACCGATTGGGGATGGACCCCTGCCGGAACCAGTTGTTGAACACGACAGTCAAGATCGGGACAAAAAGGTGCGACAGCCTCAAGTACAATTCATAGGGCAAACCATCCAAACCTGGCGACTTGCCACTGCCGACTCTCTTCAAAGCCGCGTAGACTTCGTCCTCCGTCATCTCTCCCTCGCAACTAGCCGCTTCAGCCGGCAAAAGCCGGGGAAAGTCAGCCAAATAGCTGCGAAACTCTGCTTGGCAGAGATCAGGCTCCTTGGTGAACCGGCGTTCGAAATGCCGCTGAAACGCCTCGCACATGTCGTCAGTCGAACGCAGGAGATGTCCCTCCGGGTTTCGTATCTTGCGAATGTGCCGGTCGCCGCCTCAACGAACTTCTTCCTTGCGCATATCAGCGCCCATGTTCACAGCTTCGGAAGACATCTTGCTTAACTTATGTCTAATTACTTGGCCCATGTAATGATCGCTAGTCGACCGCTCCAGAGCCTCCTTAGCTAAGGCTATCTCTAGGGGATCCCCACCAGCCTCCGCCCGGGTGAAATTAGCACTAAGTGTCTTCGCCTTCTGAGCCTTATCTAGGTTGAGCCGTTGGCTGAATTGAGTGGCGAAAGACCTAATACTATCCTTAAGTCTATCCCACCACCTATTCCCGATGACTCCCCCAGTTAACGCCCGCTGAACTACAATAGTCAGCTGCTTCTGGAAGTCCCGCCTGTCCAGTAAGGACTGGTTAAACTTCCAGTAGCCAGCCATTCTAGCCCTAAATTCTAACACCACACGAGCACATACCATTTTGTGGTCCGTGTAGCCTAACCAGTGGAACGTTGGACATTCTACGAAGTCTATTTCGGCTTCTCTCACTAACACTATCAAGGTATGAAGATACCTTGGTAGAGGGCCAACTATGCGTCCACGTCCACATGCTCCCGCCCGGATGATCGGCCCGGTATCTATCGACGAGACCAAATTCGTTGATCAGATCAACCAGGCTGCGATCATCACTCCTCCCGCTAGCTCCCCGCCCTCTATCCAATTTGGGGTTCAGGATGGCATTCCAGTCCCCAACTAGGATGAGTCGCTTGGAATCCAACAGAAAGGGCTCTAACAGCCGAAAAAAGTCGACACGCTCACCTTGCTCGTTGGGCGCATAAACCGCAATCAGCTGGAACGACTTGCTTTTCACTGCAATATCGGCCACGATCAACCGGCCATCGGCACCGGAATGGACAAGGACAACCCCCGCATCCAGGGTACGCTTGACCAGCAAAGAAACACCTCTGGCATGCCGGCTCCCATATGCTGAATAGACGACAAAGTCGTTAGACAGCACACAAGAGTCGGTTTCGCAAACAAAGTGCGTTTCTTGGATCGCGGCCACATCCACGCCGAACGACAGGAGGTCACGAAGCAGGCGAGCTGCCTTACCCCGATCCCTCAAGCCATTCGCATTCAGACTGGCTATCTTGACAGACATCGATTAGTCCTGAAAAATAGAAAAAGGAGAATTAATCTACTCACATACCGGATAGAAATCTCTATCAGAAGGGACCCCGACGGATTGTCCAAGGGACCCTGTACCAACGTCGGACGTAATCCGTCCGTCTTGGACAATTCTGCCGACGTCCGTGGGGTAGGTTAGTTTCACTACCCTATATAACGATGGATGGAGAAGAACGGGGAACCTCCCAGAACAATTTTTCTCCATTTTTTGAAATTCCGGTGTGTTACTTCGGCACATGACAATATCGTCGTAGACCTTGCTCGCTTGATGAATGTGCTCCCACACCCTCAGATTACCCCCTGTGCTACGCACAAGTGTGAGCACACCAGGGGCATTGGGGAAGTTGGAGGGGTCTTCAGTGGATTTGCCATCCACCGAAGTCAGCTTCAGCAACGGCTTAAGAAGTGCACGCCTCTGGGCAGACCAGTCTTTTGCAATGTCCTTCTTGTGGACTTTCATTAACTCTTCCCCCTGGGGAAGCGGTTTCTTCTTTTTGACGAGGGTGGGAGTGGGAGAAGGCGTAGTAGGGGTGGGAGATAAAGGAATCAGTTTAAAGGTTGGGGACTGGACAGGTTTCTGAGGGGACGAGGGAAGACTCTTGGTTTTCTCAGCATAAGTCATCCTTTCCGGGGATGTGTGCATGGATGTTGATCTAGACTTCCCTTTGCTGCTCCCGACACTCCTGGTCTTCCGCATGTTTTTGCTGCTCTCTGGGTTGTCATCCTCTTCTTCCTCTCTCCCTCGTTTGAGTGAGGAAGACCTTTGGGTTTCCATATTTTCCTCTGTTGCAGCCTCTTTTTGCGGAGGCTTAAGAGGCGGTTTTTGTGCCGCCTTTGTCACTTTCCCTTGTGGGACATCCCGCTTGGGGGGAGGCTCTGGTGGCGAAGATGACTTCGGAGCCGACTTCGCCGGAGACACAGCTTTTGGCGACTGCATGGTTTTAGCTGCTGCAGTCGTTTGGGGAGGTGATTTAGGGTTCTTTTTCCCTGCCGTCTGCCACTCCCCCTCTTTTCCTTTGCCCGCTGGGCTAGCTTCCATTTTCTCCGCTGGTTTTTCTGCTTGTGGCTTTGGCGCTGGGTCCTTCTTTGGGCACGCCTTAGCCACATGATCTGCAGCGCCACATGCCCAGCAGCACGGCCTTCTCCCTTCTACCACAACATAAATTGATCGCCCCCTGCAGGTGAGGATGTTGGGAATGTTGGTGAACTCCTTTCGAGTCACCGTCACCTGCAGGGTGATGTCCCCAGTCAAAAAGCCTGACTTTGATAGGACCGACTTCACCTCCGCCACTCTACCAAAACTAGAGAAAAACGCTCCCACGTGGTCTTCGCTGATATCCATTGGGACTCCATGTAGTGTGACCTTTGTCTTCCTTGTGCCCATGTATTCCGTCTGGAGCTTCAGGGTTTTCGTGGCCAATGTTGTGCCGGCCAACTGCTTTGCCTCCTCCATGGTACCAAGCAGGATATCCCACATGGCATGGCTCCTCCTAGCCACAGCTTTCGCATTGATCTCCAATGCTTTTACCGTTTCTTCGATGACCTCCCTGCTGACCCCCACAAACTTTTGCGTTTTGGGGTCCTTCGTCAACAGGGAGATAATCCTGGGCTCAATTGCCGCCAATGACTCGGGAACTGACAGGAGTTCGTTTCCATCAATGTACTTTTCGTACTTTTCGCGTAACTCGCCGTAATAGTCTACACTCTTTCTCACTTTCCCCCCATTCCACGCCGTGGTGGAAGGGATGGGAGATTCAGGCCTTTTCGGGACTTGCGAAATGGGAGACCCAAACTTTTCCTTTTCTGCAGCCGACATGCCTGTAGCTACTGT
The DNA here is from genome assembly GCA_037127315.1 of Ascarosepion bandense. Taxonomy (NCBI): domain Eukaryota; kingdom Metazoa; phylum Mollusca; class Cephalopoda; order Sepiida; family Sepiidae; genus Ascarosepion; species Ascarosepion bandense. Next base: position 8,251,947 of record JBBBDQ010000651.1, on the reverse strand, counting down.
GACTGCACCTTCTGCCTGCGTTATCTGCCACTCGCCTTCTTTTCCATTCCACACCGATGTGGACGGTATCGAAGCCGACTCTTGGTTCGTATGAGGTATGTCCTCATCTATCTCCGCTCCACATAATGCCAGTGTGGAGGGAGCCGGACTCCTTGGCCTATCCGCGGCCATTGACCTCCTTTGGACGGAGGGCTTCCTCTCTCAGAGACTTTCAATCAGTCACCGACTCTTGAACCGCCGACAAGTATTTCCGCTCTAGCACTGTTGATCGCTCTGCTCGCCTACAAAGAGTAGAAAAACGAACACGCAGGCCGTCTAACTGACCAAAAACCCCAGGGAAAATTGGTAGGTGGTTTAAATAATAACCTGGGAGATTCCATTCTGTTACAAGCAAGTCCATTCTATAAGTATTGATTGGCTGACAATTTCAGTGTGTATATTGAGCTCCATAAATATTGAGCCCAATATCCACACTTTTTGAATAGACACCTTCCTGCAGGGAGACAAAAGGAGACAGCCATGTTGAAAGCTAAGTTATTTGACTTCTACATTTACCAGCTCCTTTAAGTAGAAATCTGTGTAGATGCACTTTATCATCTTCTCACTTTCAAATGTAGCTGATGCTGTTTTTTGTTGTTTACTGATAATTCACTCAATATAAAGCCTAAGAGCCACTCAAGGTAGAAGGTTACTGAATGGGATTGTAAGGGAGAAAAAAAAGTATGAGAGTGTCATGAAGATAAGTAGGATAGATATCAACAGAACCTGGGCTTAAAAGAACTAAGATGGTGGTTGTCAGGGAAGCATTCTCTCAGGAGTTTGTTCCACAAAGTAACAGTTGCTTTTTATCAAAGAAACACAAAGGGAATGGGGATGGTTTGACACCATGAACACAACATGGCAGGTCTTACCTGTGAAGGTCCAAGCTGGTGGCACTAAGAAATGTAAATTGATTGTTTATTTGTTTTACCAGCATATCAACTCCTGTGGGTCATTTAATGCTGAAACAGGATTTTTTATTCAGGAATGTTTCAAAACATTTCCAGTGGTTGTGAGGTTTTAAAAATTGTTTTCAAAATATCACAAGTTGCATAGTTTGGGTGTATTTCAGAACGTAAGTTGTACGGTTCAAAGCCCAAGTTCTATTTTTTACATTATCAGGATCTTTGTTTATTTGTTCTAGTGCTTCGTTAATTTAAAGTTTAAGTGAAAGGATGGTTGTCGGGTTTATTTCTAATAGAACTCTGACGAGCTTAGCCCACTGATGCCCCCTCCACAAGAATTTACTCAAGCAACCAGACGGGCAACAAAGTCCCGCCCTTTTACAGCTAAATCAACTAAATGCAGCCACCACTTCTTTCAGCTTCCTTTCTTGCACTACCCACCTGTGAAACTCCCTCTTGTATACTTGCTTCTCTGACAGCTACAATCTCCAAGAATTTAAATGCAATGTCAATTCCCATCTCGTGTCCATTCGACTCCAGTCCTACCTCATCCATTCTCCATCCCCTTGTGTATCTTATTCTTTTCCTTTCTCACTCTACCCTCGCAACTGTCTTCACACTGGTATTCTGATCCTTCTCTTGCCCTTTCTCCGACACACCCTGTAACTGGTTTGTCTTTTTCTTCACTCTCCTCCTGCTTAAACTTTCACTCTTCTCTTATGTATCCCCCTGTGCACCAGTGGCAGTACCACCTTGCTTGGGGTGAAATAATTAAAAAAAATATTGAGTTTCACATGTTTTTTGGTATGCTAAGTTATTTGGGTTGGATTGTAGTTTTAGTATATACAGAAGGGATATTTTTTTCATCTTAAAGATATTGGTGGTTCACTGGCTTCTATATAGAGAATTTGCATAGGTTAGGTCCAGAAGACTCCAAGACTTAATATCAGTCCTTGATTTTGTATTTGTAGTTTTTTAAGATAGGATTTACATGTGGCACTGTAAATGATGAATCCATAGTCTAATTTTGATTTGTGACCTATATATTCTGAACATTACTTTTTGATTGGCACCCTAATTCACTGTTGATATTAATTTTACAAGTTCCAAAGCCTTTTGGCATTTTTGTTTAAGTTAATGTATGTGCATTGTGGTGCAGTGGATATCGGCTCAGAATGAGAAATCCAAGATCCAATTTTGAATTTGAGTTGAATACACACAAATACCCTTGAAAATGTATGAATCTGTTGCTTCTCCCTCCAGCTATGGATTAAATAGGACAGATTGGGTACTATAGACTTGGTTGACAACCAGTCTATTGCAGAAAGTAATGGCAAACTACTGTGGGAAAATCTTCTGCCCAGACAATCATGTCTTTTTCAAGACATGATCACCCAAGTGTGTATCATGTATGGCACTTAACTGAGTGGGCTACATCACCGGTATACTTAAATGTGGAGAGGGTTCTCTACACCTGTTATATCTGGGATCATGCACCCAAGTATAGGCTTTCCTCAGAGTTTGGAACAGTCATGTTAGATTCCTTTGTTTCCAGTTTGATTGACCCTACAGCCACCACTTACTAAGTCAATTTAATGTTTGATATGGTGAATGTGAGTGAATTTTTTCTTAGTCTGACTTAGGGCTTGACATGACCAGCTGGTTGATTGGATTACATTGAACCTCTATAATTGCCCACCTAGCTCAAGTAGAGGCCAAAGTGGTGTGTTGGATTTTAAGAGTATATGTATAGTTCAACTACTAAAGCCCTCAACCACCAGGATTCCATCCTCAAGCATCATGGGTCACCACACATGCTAAACAGGTGGGCCCCTTGAAGGACTTGAGGTGCAGATTCAGTGTATTCTGAAGCCCCACCAACATGGCGTGTAACTTGTTTGAACATCTGTAATAGCGATATGGTAGTGAAGGAATGGCTGGCAATGTTTTGTCTGTGGGATAAGGGTAGCAAGGAGAAAAATAATTCACCACCCACATGGCCATGTAAGTGCATTTGTCAAGGATAGACAGCTACATTCTGGTAGCTATCAATCTTGACCCAGACAACCACAACAATAGAACAAGGCCTGCCATCTGAAATAAGAGATATATAGTTATTACCCTCGTTCTGTATCAATCAATGTCCAAGTAAGTCTCTGTCTATAGACAGAGCCCCACCTGAGTTGTACTCTGCTTAAAGACATAGAGCTTGACTGACAATTTTGAGTTTTAATGGAATTCTGAGTACTTACTCAGAGTTTTTTGTTTTAACTTGAATTATTAGTGCACGCGTTCGGATTAACCCATGGTAAAAATTGGCCTTGTGCCACATCCCACCTTTGTTGGGGATGCTCAGGAAAATACCGAATTATCTTTCCAAGGTAGTAAGTACACTTCTCACAGTGACACTATTATACTGCACTTAATTTTTATTATGGAACCCCATATTTATTTAAATTATTTTGTTATTTACGTCCTTTCGAGTAACAGATTTTTATGGCCAACAAACTGTAAAATAAATTTTGATCTGGATAAAATAATCAAAATAGTATCATATCATTCTTATTCTTAAAAATAAAAGGAATTAAAAAGATTTTATTTTTCTCAAGTCAAAAAAGATTTGACTTAATCCGAAATTTTATCGCTGGCGAAATAAGAAGTCTTTAAAGGAAGAAATTAAAAAATACGGAAGAATCGATTGAGATTGGATAAACTTTTAAAAACAATCTTAACATGTGTTTAAAAAAAGAATACTCTTATTCTGAATAACTTATAAAAATAATTCTACAAATTCATTTTTTTCATCAATTATTACTGTAAGTGAGCGTACTTGCTGTTGTTCAGTTTGTGTTAATCAAATCAAAGTTTAAAAGTCAAAGATAAACAAAAAATCATGAGAACATCCATTGTTATTATAATCATAATGAAAATATGATATATAAATGTTAAACAATTTGACTTTTTAGTTTTATTTCGTCTCTTCGCAAAAAAGTAAATAAAAAACTAAATGTTTGAAAAAAGAAAAATAAAGAAACTTTTTTTAAAGTGACGACCTTACTTTGCTTCGAACGTGAGTACTCCGCTTGAGTTGATCAAACATTTCAGGCATTTGATTCTTTTCAAATAAAATGTATTTAATAAGCTCATTGAGTAAGGAAGCTTCGTTTTTTTTATCCAATAATCCGTCAAATGAAATATTACACACAACCGACCCGCGAGCAACAGGTAACGCCATATTTAAGTTTAGCGGGATTTCGGTCAACTGACTTTGTATAACCGTTTCCCTAAAGAGGTCAGATATAAGGGGAGATTACTCAGGCTTTTCACTTTTCTAATCACATAACACTTGAGGATTTTTTAAAAATTTATTCGTCATTTTGATACTAATGGGAGTATTAATAGAATAGGTCTTCATTCTATCAGGCATACTGATGACTTGTACAAATGACTTCAATCAAGAATAGTGTCACCCTTAATTCTTCTAAATGTATGGCATTTTTTTAAAGTCATTAGATGTAAGACTAGTTCACTAGGAATTGCTAATATTGTACCTAAAAAAAGAAATATTTAATAAATCATTTGTGCACTTTTCAACACTTCATTTTAAATGCGATTTCTTTTAATGTTCATTTTTTTTAATAAAATGTATTAATAAATAAATTAATGAGAAGAGTCTATAGGATACAAATCATATATCATCTAACAACTCAAACGCAAAAAGTAAAATTACACACCTGCAAAATAAGATCAAGGAGTGAAAACATTTTAGAAAAACCCAGATCAAGACAAATTTCACAAGTCAGTGTGAAAGTTAAGATTTGTGATTCTGACTGGATAGGAAATAGCAAATTAATCTATGATCCCATTCAAATTTTCTTAACACCTAAGAAAATGGGTATGCAGTTTTGATCCAATCTGCTAAGTACTTATTCTTGTCTCTAGACCAGTCAAATCAGTCCAAGATGGGAATGGTAATCTGACAGACCTCTCACAATGTCACAATTTCAAGAAGCTGACCCAGTCATGCCTCACTGACATACATTCATTCTTCCTCCTTCTAATTTTCCTTTCTTCTTCACCCACAGTTAAAGAAAACAACAACAACAAGATACTTCAACTGACTTCCATAAGTACAATCTTTTTTATTGCTTGACTTTCATTTTCACTCTCTTGCTGGCCATAAAAAGGAAAAAAACACAGACTTTAAGTAGACTGATTAATCTTTTTACATTCTGCTACTACCAACTATAGGCTCTGAATTTCTGTGGAACATTTAACTACTTACATTTCTCTTTGAACAATTAACTGCATACATTTTCTCTTTGAACATTTTCTTCTTACTCATTTATGTTATTCTGCTCTGTAAATATTTTACAAATTCGTTATAAAAATTTCACTTTAATATACAAACAAAACCCATTTATTCTTCCAACCATTCTTTCAACATTCTGATATTTTAAATTGTGGGGAATTCAATTGTATTTGGCACAAGGCCAATTTGACAAACATCACCAAGGCCACTACAAGCCTGAATTATAAAATCCAATATAAAATTTCAAATAACTTTACTTTTTGGATGTGCAGATGTGGTGCAGTGGATATCTGCTTGGAATGAGAAATCAGAGAGCTGAGTTTGAATTCCAGTTGAATTCATTTACATGCAAATACTCTTGAGAAAGGTATGAATTCATCTCTTCTTTCTTTCTTTTGCCTGTTATCAATTAAAACATCACCCTCTATTTTTTCTTAAAGAGATTAACAGTAAGCACCTTCACTTGACCATCAAAACAAAACCAACAACAATTAGCAGCCACTCATGCAGCAACAAGTGACTGACCAGGAGATGGACAACATTTTATCTGTATTTGTTAGGAAAAATGAATGCTTAAAATAAAACACATTTAGCTTGAATAACAGGGCCTTATACGAATCTCATTGGCAATCATAATCTGATCAAATATGTTTATTTGGTGTGAATTCAAATTCTAATTCAACTTCAATGTACAGTGAGTCACATCAGAAACTTGAAACTTTTTCTGAAGATGGTACAGGGAATTCATTATGTGCGGATATTCACCTCGTCTCCCCACTGAGACGAGATGTGACTCAACCATTGGTTGTTCTGGCATCAGTGGCAACCACCAATCCATCCCTTTAGTGCAATGGGGTGGTTAAACCTCAAATATCTGTTCACCAGGAACCTCACAGTATTCATTTTTCTCAGCTGAGTCACACTCTGCTTGAAGAGAGAGATGACCTCCCTGTTGACTGATGTCCTAAGGGTTATATGACAGACTGCAGATGAGGATATATATATGTATGTGTGTGTGTGTGTGTGTGTGTGTGTGTGTTCCAGGTCATTACTGCCACATCACCTTGAAAACACCAATGATCATTGAAGTTAAGCAACATCAAACCTTGTCAGTACCTAGATGGGTGACCGCTTGGAAATATTAGGTGATTTAAGCTTGGATAAGTGGGTGGTGTAATGAATAATGGCTCAGAATTATTAACTGGAGAGCCATATTTTTTCAATTTCCGTTGGGTTCATTATATTCAATTATGTGTAGATACCCTTGGGAAAGGTATGAATCCACTTGAAATAGGTTGGTTATACACATATATTTAACCATTTGCTAAAAATTGGAGACAAAAAATATCAAAGTAAAAAAAGCAAAACAACCATATTTGAATTGATGAAATTCACTATCATCTGATCTGTAATTAATAGTTTTCAATAGTTCAGCAAGAAAAGACTTAATGAATTAGTGACCCTTAAAAGGGCCTTTTTGTGTGGGTTTTTAAGGTAAAACCCAAGTGAATGGGTTTAAGCTCTTTTGCCAGAGACGCGGTGGACCAATTAGATATCTTTTGGCATGATGGTTATATGTTTAGTGTGAATGGTGTACAATTTAGTATCTTAAAAAAAAAGAAAGAAAATTTGCTGGCTACCTGAAGGGCTATTACAACAAAACTCTGGAAATGAAGATCAGCCTTGAAGTCTTGGCTGATTTCACAGACCAAATGTTGGAAAGGCAGTTTTCTGATGAGAAGCTCAGTAGACTTTTGGTAAAGTCTAATTTCAGGAAGAGCTACTATTCCTCTGGTTGCAGGAACACTTTTATGGGCAACTTTAGTAGATAGTTAGTTTTTAAAAACTTTACCTCTGGTAGATTTACATGCGCTTTGCTTATTAAAAGCCAGATATTTATTTATTTATTATTAAAAAAAAGGAAAAAATGTAGCCAAGGCCTAGTGAGATGTAAGGAGAAGCTAGTCAACACTAACTATCCTATATTTAACTAAGCAGAATCACGACCCTTTCATGTGTTACAATTTACCTATTTAACACAAGAACTCATCTATCTTCATTCCATAAGACATGTACCACAATACTGCATATAAACCAGAGAACTTACAAAACTCCACGATATAAAACTCCAATAAAAATATTTCAAAATTTGCATGATGAACGGAAAAGAGAACAAAGTCCAAAACAAACTAAAATATAACAAAACATTCAAACTAAAAAGAACAAATGTTAATAAGACCTGTTCACCTGTCAAAGCTAAGAGTGGCCACTGTATTCTGCCATCAGGCAGAATCTTGAAGCACACTTACGATGTCCCTTAGGTAGGTAAGTTTATGCATTCTAACCAGGAACCTGCATTTACACCACTTTTTGCAGATCTGGTGCCCAAATATTCTGTTTGAATCCTCACAGGATACTTACTACCAGCAAGTTTTCTGGCTTCTTCCATTGTTGCAGACAGGATCTTTCACATTGTGTCTGATCTTCTGACCAGCACTTTAGGTAAAATGTGGCGATTTTAAGAGCCTCCTTCATTATCTCCCTGCTAGTTCCAATTAATTTTCTGGTTTTAACATCTGAGGTAAGCAGGGAGATTGTTCTTGTCATAATTACCTCTGAAACAGAAAGAATTGTCTGCCACTCATTTCCCACTATGAAGTCCTTGAACTTCTCTTTTTGGGCCTCATAATAATTGGCACACTTCTTGGTTTTTTTTCGCAGTCCACACAGTTGGAGTGGCTGGAGAAAAACAAACTAGGCTTTGGGAAAACTCTTTCATATTGGTGAGGGAGGGTCCCACATCAACACAGAAACAGGTTCAAACAAAACCAACACTTCAATATAGCAAACAATAGATGAAGACAGAGATGCAATACAAAAATGGACAAAATATTCAATATACAATAATACAAAATAGACAAAGTAGACTTACTTTACAATTAGGCCATCCAGTTGGGATTGATCTTTACTGGGAATGACTGACCAAAACAGATGTCAAAGAATCATAAACCAATTCAAAAACCAATGTTTGAACAAGTCCTCTAAAGTACAAGCCATATGTATAGGAGATTGTCATGGCAGCAGATTTTATAATAAAAACTTCTGCTTTGTGATTAGTGAATTTACTTTTGACACCTAAAAGATGACTGGTCAATTAAAATTGTTAACATCTAACACAGTTTATCCCACAAATATGGAAAACCGATTGTCTCCCCATGAACCTGAGAGGGGCTGCCAGGGAGACAAGAGGAAGAGAAGAAAGCCACAAGGAACATTCTGGAGTGTATTCTCTTAGAGACCAGTCGCAAAAGGCATTTGGTCAAATAAATATCCTAATTTATTATACTTACAACTGGTTGTTTATCTTCTTTAACAAAAATGATTGCTGATTTACTTAGATGAGAGGCAATTGCAGCTTTTTATTGGCCAATTTCACTGGCTCTCTGGAGCCTACGTTTTGTAACTTTTTACAACTAGATTTTTGTATTATGTGTTATTGTATCTGTGTTTGGAAGAAATTATACACTTTTTTATAATCATTTCACCCCAAGCAAGGCAGAACTGCCACTGATTTGTGGAAGGTTAGATTATGCCACGGTGATCTCCCTTGTCCCATGTTGTGTTGATTAATCACAAGGTAGTCACGTGAGTTCTCCACTAGCTGTCTCTTTGCTGAACTAAACCAAACCGGGAAGTGTGCACACAATTGAGTAATAAAAGAAAGAAATATAGCACCAAGAAAAATAAGTGGACCAACGTCTGAAGTGTTGTAAAATAACGTCTTTATATAATTGGAGTAGATAGACAATTGGAGTAGATAGACTAAACTATCGCCCGGTTCACACTCCACCCACATCTATTGAACAGGTGTAGAGGCTCATCCCTTGTTCCCTGTTTAGGATGTGGTTTCCGGCTTTCTCTTTTCCAATCTTTTTACTCTTTTCTTTTTTTTTCAATTGGAGTAGATAGACTAAACTATCACCCGGTTCACACTCCACCCACATCTATTGAACAGGTGTAGAGGCTCATCCCTTGTTCCCTGTTTAGGATATGGTTTCCAGTTTTCTCTTTTCCAATCTTTTCACTGCTATGTAGCCCCCTGCATATCAGTGGTGTTACCGCCTTGCTCAGGGTGATTAAAAAAAAAAAAAAAAAAAAAAATATATATATATATATATATATATATATATATATATACATACACAGTAAGTATTCATACAATAGTCTTTTGAATAATTCCCAATACCTGCTTCTATCAAGCTGGTAGTGGAACGGAAGTCTCTTAAATAAATCAAATTATTCTCCCAAGCAATAAACAAGAATTCTGGTTAGCCGCAGCTCACTGCTCCGAACAGAGTTCTAAGTTCATCATAAATTTAGTCAACTTGATTCTTGTTTTCTGGTATGTTGCGGAAATTGCGGAAGTGCTGGTTTATGGGTAGGTTGGCGTGGAAACAGAATCAAGGTGGATTTCTTGTTCCAGGCTGGATCATTCTCACCAAAAACCCTTCATTTGGCAATTTCAAACTTTGTCTGCAAAGTCTCTTTGTGTCTGTCTCTTAACTTTAGTTGGTTGATTGGCGACAGGCTTCTCTACAGTCAGCAGCCAATGGCATGGCAATTATCTCTCTGTCTCTTTACTTCTTCAGCTGGGAACTATCTTTGGCAGGCGGCGATTTTTTTATGGTTGGTACCCAACTGCATGGCAATTAACTCTTTGTCATTACGTCTCTGGACTGGGAACTCGAACTTTCTGCCACTCAAACTGCAACTCCAACTGATAACTGCATTCAGTTGGTGATCTCAAAACTTTGTCTGCAAATTCTCTTCTTGTTTGTCTTTAACTCAGGTTGGCTGGCATCAGGCCCTGCGGTTGGCACCTATCTTTTTTGTTACATCTCTGGGCCGGTAACTTCAACTAACTGCGAACTGCCTCGAACCGCCACTGACTCAAACTCAAACTCCGACTCAAACTGATTTTGGTCCCTTGAGACCCTGTATTTATGCCCATGCCATTTGATAATCTTGTGACAATTACAGTATACTACTACTATTACTGCTAATTTTACATCATCAGCATCAGTAGCAGCAGAGCTGTTTTGACTTGACAGCACAACGCAAATCAATTTAATTCCTAATCTTTAGTATGGTTGCTCATTTCCAAGTTTATCTGCTCAGACTCATTTGTGTTTCTTCAACAACCACAGAGGAAGCCTGCATTTTATACTGCAACTATGCTAAGTGTACCTTAGTTACAGTTCAAGTATTTTCCCTGCCAGGGTCACATCTGGTTTTGAATTTCTCTCCTATACTGGTTGTTAACTATAATTAGAGACTCCAGTCTGTCCTGCTATTTATTCCATGACTGGTGAGGTGAGAAGAGATGGATTCATACCTTTTTAAGGGTGTATGTGCAGAAGTGAATGTAACAATCTTGGACAGAACCATTACACCACTTGAAAGTCCACACCAGTAATACTGTAATTTTGTACTACTGTAAAAACCAGGATAAATTTGCTTTGAAAAAACAGTACATATTCTAAAATTTTTAGCAAGAAAAGTTTATTATTCTATATTCATTGGAAGTGTATGAATCTGATGAAAAAAAGACAAAGATTTTGTCACATATGCTGAAATCATTAGCAAAATGTATGAAAGATTCACATTAAATAAGCTCATTCTGTATATGTATAAGGATTTACTTTTGTTCAAGAGTTAACAGCAAAAAAAAAGATGCAAAAATACATGCTAGAATCCTAATGAAACTGGAACAGAATAAAAAGTAGCACTGCAAGAAATATTGAACAAATGTCAAAGACGTGATAAAGAGAGAATGTAAGAAAAAGAATATGTACATATACAAGCTAAAGAAATGTGGGAAAAAAAAAAATTAACCCATGTTTCAGATGTGGAAGTTTAAATCTTGGAGATGACTGTCCCTTTAAGAATTTAAAGTGTTACAAGTGTAGAACATAAAAAAGTAGAACATAAGTCACACTGTAAAACTAAACCAAATTAAAAAAAGTTACCACAATAAATTTTGTACACAACATTTAGATGGAAAAAATAATTACAGAAAATCAGAAAATGTGTGTATCTGAAAATTAATAATGTGGATGTAAAAATGCAATGAGACACTGGTAGTGATATCACAATAATTGATGAAGCCATATGGAAAGCAAATGGAAAACCCATATTAAAAAACCTTTGAAAATTGCATGTGACATATCAAGTGAGAAATTATTTGTTATTGGTGAAATGACTTGCAACATTTAATTTGTAAGAAATGTGTAAAAGCTAAGGCTTATGTGTTAAAGAATACAACAAACTTATTAGGTACTGACTGGATGGAATTATTCAAGTTATGGCATTTACCTATAAATATTTATTGCAAAAATATAAGTGGACTCATGACTAGTTTAAAAAAAACATTGTGAAAATTTAAAGGAAGACTTGAAAACATGTATTTCAGATGTTCTGTTGGATGAGTTGGGTCAGTGCTCAAAAACCAAAGCAAAATTTCAAGTAGTTGAAGCCAGTATTTCAACTGAAACATAGTGTGCTGTTTGCAACCTTGGATCAAGTCAACAAAGAACTAAACAGATTTGAAAAAATGGGTGAAATTGAAAAAATTAACCATTTAAAATGGGCAGCATCAGCAGTGTATGCAAAGAAAAAAATTGTGTTTGTGATGATTTTTCAACTACATTAAAAAATGTTTAGAATCATAATTACCAAGTTTAGAGAAAACCATAACTACCAAGTCTAGAGGAAATATTTGCAAAATTAAATGGAAAAATTTGTTAGAAGCTGGATCTTTTTAAGGTATATTTGTGAATACTGGTTGAAGAAGAAAGAAAGAAAGAGAAGGAAAAAATATGGTGAAAGGAAAAATGGGAACACGAAAGGTATTGAAATCACTTTAAAAAATTTACTGAAGAAAGGACCACAAGAAAGGCAGAACCTATGCAAGTTCTGCATGCTACTTTTGATATACCAACACCCCAAGAATTTCCCAGAAAAAGGAAACACGCAAAAAAAAAAAAAAAAAATATTAGTGGTTGGAAAAAATGAAAAAAAATTCAAAGTTCAGTACAAGGTGAACTCACCAGAAAAAGGAGTGAGGGGATGAATACTTAGAAATAAAATAAAATATTTAAGAAAATAAAAAAAATCTCAAATGGTGATGTTGTGGGGTAAATAAGACACCTCCATTAATACACATGAACAAGGCAGGATGCCTTAAATAAAAAACTCAAAGAGAGTTCAGAGCCAGATTTGAAGTATACCTCATCAGACTCTCTGCATCCAGGTGAAGAAGAACCCAGACAAGGCTCAGCCAAAGGGCGGAGTCTCACCTGTAAACAATTCATTTTTTTTATCACCTGTCATTATTTTTTTAAAAATGGGTAATTTCTGTTTCATTTACGAAGAGAATTGCAGATGGAAATATGGTCCATTAAATTTTGTTCTTTAAATCACAAGGCATCCAAACATCATAGCAGTTCATATATCCAATTGTTTTCAAATGCCTTACAACACTCATATAAAATATATGAAATATCTATGTGTTATCCAATATCATATAAACTGGATTATTTTTTTATTAAGCACTTTAATTAGGTTATTATCAATGACTGCAGGCCTGCTAGAAAGTCCTTAGTTTTCCAGATCAAAATTTCTACTGCTAAACCTAATTAACTACTTATGAATATCTCATCTATGGTACCATCTCCATAAATGGCACATATCTTTTTTGCTATTTAATATTCATAATCTACACATTGGTTGCATAGAAAAATATAGTGAAATGACACCTTTCAAAATATGTATATATGTCAGTCATGTGTGAAATGAAATCACATGTTTAAACACATTTGGAAAAATACTATTAACTTTTGTTTTAACTCAGTATTATAATCTAAATATAACCTAAATAGTGAAGGAAGACTTTTTGATGTATTTAAAAAGTAGCTTTTTTCTACAGATTTTGTAGAAAAATGCTAATGAGAGTGAGTAATGGAAAATTGAACTATATATCTCAAGATTTTATGTTGTCATTTGATAGGAAATATCAATTTGTGGTTGTATAAGAATTATCACCAATGTTTTTTTTATAATCATTTCACCCCAAGCAAGGCTAGATTGTCATTGGTGTGTAGGATGTTGGAGAGTAAAAAAAACAAGGTACAGGGGATGTTGAAGAAAGAATAAGAAAAGAATGGAATCAAGGAAATATGTCGTCTCCCACTCAGCCAGTCGTGTGAATAGCCAACTCCCGCAGCTGATCAATGAGATGACCGCTTTGATTCAAAATCTGCCTTACCCCACGTTGTGTTTGGTTTTGATCATAGGGCTGGTAAGATCAAATCGTCTCCGTGAATTTTTGTATTGAATTGGTCCAGGCAAAATGAAGATGCAAACAAAAAAAATAATAATTTAATAAAATTAAAGGCTTTTATATTTGTTCTTTTGTACAGAGCTTGGTTAGTCTTGATGTTAGAATTTATCAATTTCTCATGCAGGCAGACCTATCCCGCTTCTTATGTTAAATGTGACACTTTGGCTAGTTTAAGTCTGGCACAAGGCTTATATCAGCAGTTCTATTCAACTTTTCAAGCATTGTTTGGAGAAGTTCCGAGCAGAGAACTATGCCATTGTCCATTATAACCTCCGCTATTGGACCTCATTCAAGAATAACCTTCTCCACTTCTTCTGCAATCACTGCTGCCACTTCTGTGTGCAGTTACCTCCCTACCACCAGTCACTCACATCCAGTCAATCATCGACAAGCACGTACCCTGCAATAATGTGTTCCATTGACAGCTAACCTTGTCCAATTGTTTATTGTTTCAATTTCACCATGATCATGCACATTCAAAGAAGAGTCAATTGATTGATATTTGATGCAGTTCCTGACCACCCTCTGGACTTCCACCCTTTTTATGAGTGGGTTGACTTTTTGCACCAAATATAGGGTCCTGTCCACTCCCAAATGATGTCTACCATGCAACTCTTCTAGTTCACTGGTCCCTAGACATCATATTGGAGCCTCTTCCTCCTAACTGATGACTGACCACTTTTTGTTTACTCAAGTTAATGCAACTGCTTTATTTCTTTCCAAAGACACAAACACTGCTTTCATTCATAATCCAAATTTGGTCATCAATTCTCCTAATATTCTTAATCTCTGCTTTAGTATCATTTCTCCAGCAACTTTTGTTCATATTCTCCTGCTCCCCTCTACCGTAAAATTCACCCAATTTAATACTGTAGCAGCTGAATTAGTCCTTATTTCCACTTCGCTTAACCCTCACTTTAAAGCCAAATTAATACCTTTTAACACAGCATCTAATTCAGCCACATTAATGTGGTTATAGTCATCCTTTTTTCTAAGTCATGCTGTATCTTCTGTGACCAAACTACCAATCTTTATGACTACACTTATAGTAATATTGCTAGCATCGCACCATACTACTCCTGTTTTCATTTTAGTTATGTGCCATATCTCAGTTACAGGCTCCTCTTTCTTTCCTTAGCTAAGATCTCTTACATTACAGCAACAGTTTCATCATCGACTTCACATTCCCAGTCTATCCCGCTTGCTCTGGGCACCTCGACATGGTGTAATAGTTAGCCAGCTTATCTTGCTAGAACCTGTTACAACTGAGTAGTTAGTTCGATCCTCACTGGACACCTCATACTTTCGACCTTGTGCCACATCTAAGCAGCACTTAAAAAATCAACTATCTTGTTAGTTCTTCTTTTCATATAGCTGCATGCCAGTGTAGTGCCCCAACAGTTTTCCACAGACTGAGAACAATTACCACTTACTCATTTCCCCTGTAACCTGTGGGGCCTCACTGCCCCTTTTGGAACACAAGCTTACTTATTTTTCCTCTCTTTCTGTTAAGGTCCAGCACTACTTCTAAGCATTCTGGTAGATTTGTTGTCATGTTAAAAAAGCTTGTAGTTCAAAAAATAAAAATAAAAAACTTTTTCCGGGCTCTCTATTGTCCTTCTTTACTCTTAAATCTCCTTCCTCTATTGTATGTATGAAACAACCAAATAAATCTCCTTCCTCTATTTCATGTATGAAATCTCCTTCCTCTATTTCATGTATGAAACAACCAAATAAAATCAACTGATTTATTTCCCATTTGCTCTTCTTTCAAACTCCAGAGAATTAAAAGTACAACCAGAATTTATTATTGGTGACCACTTTGCTGTCTACTGAAGAGTTCCTACCTCAATCGAGCGGGTTCTATTCATACTTGTGTGGACATCACATCTGTTCTCTCCTTTGTATTCAGATTGTTTCCCTCTTCTTCCAAACTGCTGCCTGCATGTCTTCGGGGTTTTCTTATATGGTGTTTTGTTCGTCTTAGGGCTATAGGGATATCTGCTTCTTTCTCCTTGTCCTCACTCTCTCTCTCATGCTCTATATCTTTCTGCCCCCCAAGGTCGTTGTTGAAAGGGAAGTCATCATCCCTTGATTGTTGGCAAGTTCTGTCTTTGGGAATTCTTTTCATTTGTGATGTGTGTCATAAAATAAGTTTGTCACCTCGCGTTATAATTGCAGATTCGCTCCTGCGTTCTTTTACTCTTTATGGTGTTGGGTGGTAAACTACCGTTAACTTGTTGTGTTTACTTTATTTAAGTAATATGACATCTCTGGGTTCTATGTTAGTTTGTTTAGCTTTATTTTTTTAATATGTGCGATTTTTCAATCTGTCTTTTCCTTTTCAGTTTTTTTGCTGTGCTGTTCTCCAAGCTTGGTTTTCAGGCCTCTTTTGTAATCCTGGTATGTTGATGTTTACTTCCCTACCCATGAGTAGCTTAGCTGGAGCTTCTCCCATCATGGCATGTGGACTATTTTGGTAATACATTAGGAATTTTCCTAGATGTTTTCTCCAGTTCTTTCCTTCTGTGTTCATTGCCGAATGGCTTTCAACATGGTTGCGAAGAACCGCTCAATCTCTCCATTAGCTTGGGGATGATAAGAGGTTACCTTTCAGTGTTGGATACCCCCATTCTTTCCCAAACTCTGGGAATATGAATTGGGGTCCATTATTTGAAACGATAAAATGCTGGAATGCCATGTGTATAGAAACACTTTTGGCTTGTCGATATGATTGTATCAACCCTGGTGGATTTGGTAATGAATGCCTCAGACCATCTTGATTTTGCATCGATTATTCTGATTACATAATCCCTGCTAGGGAAAGGCCCACAAATGTCTATGTGGAGTATTTCCAAGGGGCCTTTCATTTCGGCCATATGCACCTGATGGTGGTGGTTTCATTTCGGGTGTAATGTTGTGCATGGGATACATCGACTTATGGCAGCCTCTATGTCTTTGTCTATATTGGGCCACCATACTTTAGTTCTAAGCAGGGCTTTTGTTTTCATTATCCCCATATATGTCTCATGTGCCAATTTCAGGATTCGTTTCTGTAGGTTTTGGGGTATAATGATTCTGACTCCGTGTATGACTACACCTCGTTTTGTTGTCAGTTTGTTCCTCACATGTTTAAAGGGTTCCGTTAACTTATTGGTCCAGTCGTTTTGTTGTATTGCCTTTTCCACTGCTGTGCTGGTTGGATCCCACTGAGATTCCTCCATTGTTTCTGATCAGGTGATTGATTTTGGAATGCTGTTAGCTACAACCATGTTGATAAATCCTTCAGCAATCTTTTCTTCAGGTGAGACTATTTTCAATATTCCATAGGTTACCAAGAGAGTATGTCTGCTTGGTTATATTTACCGTTAATGTGTTTTATTGTATTATCATATTGTTGTAGATGTAAGATTCATTGCAAAATTTGCGCGGAGGGGTTACCTTTAAGATTGAATATAGTTGTTAATGCTTGATGGTCAGTCATTATAAGAAAATTCTTACCATAAAGGTTAAAAGTGGAAATTTTGCAAACCCATACAATTGCTAGGGCTTCTTTTTCTAATTGACAGTACCGGCATTGACCTTTGGTTAGAGTTCTGGATGCATAGCTGATGGGGATGAGTATCCCTTGTTTGTTTTGGCAAAGTATTGCTCCTAATCCCACAGGACTGGCATCTACTACTCATGCACTTTGATCTAAAACTGCAAACATTTATTAATGTTTGTAGTTTTGGATCAAAGTGCATGAGTGGTTTGCTCTGAATGACTGCATTCTTCAGCTTGAGAAAACAAGATTCTTCTTCCTCTGTCCACTGCCATTCCATGTTTGCTCGCATTAACTTTTTTAATGGTTCACTGAGTGTTGCCAGTTGTGGAATAAACTTTGCAAGGTAATTGATTAAACCTAAGAAACTACATATATCCTGGACGTTTTCAGGGTTTTGGGAATTTCTGATTGCTTTTATTTTCAAGTCAGTCGGTCTGATCCCTGTATTGGACACTATAAAACCATAGAATTTGATTTCTTCACTATGGAATATACTTTTGTGCTCTGCAATTGTGTGGTTGTTTTCTTTCAATATGCTTAATACCATATCTAGGGTTCTGTTATGTTCTCTTGTGTCTTTGACCCACATTAGAATGTCGTCTGCCCCATTGTAGCATTTTCTGAAGGAGTTGTTGAAGCAATCACTGCCCTTCTTCAGCTGTGGATGTAATGCCCATAACCAGTACCTTATATTGGTAGATTCCAGAGTTGCATGAAAAAGTAGGGGTGTCCCTAGATTCAGAATCCAGTTCTATTTGGTGGTAATAAGAGTTTAGGTTGATTTTTGAGAAAACGTTTGCATTGCCAATTTCACTCAGTAACTGTTCAACTGTTGGTATTTGATAGCGGGTGCGTTTCACTGCTTTATTTGCCACACGTAAGTTGGCACATATTCTAATTTCTCCATTTGGTTTTGGTACTGCTACTAACAGTGAAACCCACAGAGTGGGTCCTTCCACTCTTTTGATGATATCATTTTCTAGCATTTCATTGATTTTTTTCTTCTACTGTTTGTTGGATATGAAATAGTGTCCGTCTTGGCGATTGTGCAACAGGTATAACATTGTCGTCTAGTCTAATTTTAAGTTGGAAATTTTTCATTCTTCCTAATCCTTCCAATTTAGGGTAGGTGTTGATCTAGAATTTCTTTTATTGATTTCGGGATACTTTTTATTGTAATTGATTTCAGCTGTGGGGTGATGATAAACTCTAGTTCAATGCTGGCCCACTTACTTAATGTTACCGCCTTGACATGCCTTTCTAACGAATACTTTGTGGGCTTTTCTTCTGGGACCATTCGTCAGTGTTGCGAAAAATTCTCCTCTTAATGGTATTGGAATATTCCCATAGGATTTTGGTTTAGAATTTGTTTCTTTTAATGTTAAGTTTGGCCGTACTTTAAGAATTTCTTTGAATGCTTTGCCGTCGATAAGGTTGATGTCTGCTCCAGAATCTATTAATATTTTGACTGGTACATTGTCAATATGGAAAATTTCGCTATCTGTTAAATGAATAGGTTTCACCTGAAAAACAAATGCCTGGCTGTCTGAATTATTCGGATTCGGCAATACTGGTTGGATGTAATTGTGGCCGTCTGACATCTTTGTTTTCCCATTACCAATATTCTTTTTTTTAAGCATGTTTTTTCAAAGTGATTTATTACTCCACAGTAGTTACATTTTTTCTCAAATGCTGGGCATTTTGTTTGACCGTGTGTGTGGTTGGAGCCATCACACTCGTAGCATTTTGTAACTGTTTTTAATGGATTGTTGTCCCTGGATAGTTACTTACCCCCATTGTTATCTCATTGTTGCTTGTAATTGGTTGTAATTTTGTGGATATCTGAGTGCTCTCTTTCATTCTCTTCTATTTGTTTAGCTTGTGTTTCAGTGGATTCAAATATGAATGCTTTTTGAAGTGCTTTCTCTACTGTTAAATCAGTTTCTTTCAAATACGCTCGGCATAATTTGCTTGACAAGCATTTTTCAATTAATTGGTCCACTATAGCCTTGTCCAGGTTGTATTCGCCAAAGTTGCATTTGGCTCTTTGTATGCATAGACGGGTGACAGAGGCATGTGTTGACTCCCCATTTTCTTGACTAAGCATCCTGAATTTGTCTTTCAGACTTTATTTGTTTTCTGGATGAAATATTCGTTCAGTGCTATTTTTTGTTGTTTTGTATGTAGGCTTTACTTGGCCTAGTGGTATCTCTGGTGTTAAGGTTTTGAGGATATCTTTCAGTTTCTTTCTCCTGTAAAATTGAAAGAGTGATAGTTGTCATTTATCATCTGTTATATCAAACACTGTAAATGCGTCTTTGATATGTTCACTCCATTCTCTCCATGCTTGCTCCTGGCTGGAGTCTTCCCAATCTACGGGCTCTATTGTTGGTATAGAGAGAGCCATTACTTTTGAAATAATTTGTTATTTTTTTAAGTTTATTACTTGCATTGTTGTTGAATTCAAGTACTTTTTTCTTTTTGCTGTCAATTTGAAGTTTTACTCGCATTGTTGTTAATTCAAAGTTTTAGTTGTGTTTTTGTCGAATTCGAGTATATATTATTTTCCTTTTTTTTTTTTTTTGCTGTTGAGGGGGTAATGTTTCATTAATTTGAGGTTTTACTTGTGTTGTTGTTTTTGAGGGGTTAATGCTTCGTTCATTTGAAGCTTGTCAAATTATCTCATCTTCGTCGCCAGGTTTGCTGTTTACTGAAGAGTTTCTATCTCAACCCAGTGAGTTCTATTTATACTCGTGTGGATATCACAACTATAACATTATATATACAGATGACACAATGCTGATAGAATGGAAACTATAGGGAATCCTACAAGTGGAAAAAGAAAGCAAGAAGAAAAGCAACTGTAAAAAGACAGCATCTATGGTTGTCAGCAAAATAGACAGCCCAACATGCAAATTATAAATTTGAAATACAAAAATTAAACAAGTTCAAAAATTAAAATATCTAGGAAGTGTTTTAACAGAGGTTGTGAAATGTGATACTAAAATCCAAAGGTGCATTGAAATAGTGAAAGATGTACATTAAGAAGTGTTATGTAATATCATTATTCTCATATGGCAGTAAATGCTAGACCATCTGATAAAGAGACCATCATAGATAAAGAGACTTGTTGCGGCCACAAATAGCCACCCTTAAAAAGAAACGACCATAACAGCAGCAGCTATTAGCTGTTCCCTGACTTTTTACTAACAATGGCGGATTTTTAAGACCCGCCATAAAGAAAAATCCAACTACACGTGTGACACAAAACAATTTAGCAAATACGCCCGAGCCTAAAACTGTCGTAATACGCATCGAATTAAGCTGTGCTCCCTAAAACACCAAACGACATGGGGAGCAATTGTTATTTTTGCGCTTTTCTACTCCCACCAATCTGGGAGCAGTTGACCAAACACGTTCACTTATCATCAGCCTCGCTTCGCCCAGAAATTTTGGAGTTAACCAGTCGTAACACCCCGTGCCTTTGGCACTGATCCTGCCTCCCAACAGTCGCATCGGCCATCAAAGTCGCAATACCCGCTTCTGGCATTGATCCTGCTTTCCGGCAGTAGATGAGCCATCGAGGCCGCTACACCCGCTTCTGGCATTGATCCTGCTTTCCGGCAGTAGATGAGCCATCGAGGCTGCTACACCCGCTTCTGGCATTGATCCTGCTTTCCGGCAGTAGATGAGCCATCGAGGCCACTACACCCACTTCTGGCATTGATCCTGCTTTTCGGCAGTATAATAGCCATCGAGGCTGCTACACCCACTTCTGGCATTGATCCTGCTTTCCGGCAGTAGATGAGCCATCGAGGCCGCTACACCCACTTCTGGCATTGATCCTGCTTTCCTGGCAGTCGATCAGCCATTGAAGCCACTGCAGCAGCTTCTTGTCCTGATCCTGCTTTGGCAGTCAAATCGGCCACTTGGAGTCGCAGCTGCAACGACTAACTCGACTTGGCCCTGTTTAGGGATTCCGCAACCTTTCTGTACGGTCTTGCACCCATGCAGACCTAAACTTGGCTTGGCACTGGATGATGTCTCAACGCTCGCCTCACCAACTCCATAGAGGCTGCCACCCTTCAGACCTGGAGCGAACACAAACCATAACTTGTACCAACTTACATAAATAAAAACCAAGGTTGTTATTGTACTTTATCTCTGCCTCATTGTCCTGGCTGTTTCATACTTATTCAAAATTCAAGTTTGCAGGCTCGACTTACTCCAATGACCCGCAACAGACTTAATGCAATATAAATGTTGTTCTACAGAAGGATGCTGAAAATACCATAGACTGAAGATGTGAGTAGTAACAAAGGTTTAGAGAAAATGGAAAAAAGGACACTTATAAGTAGTATCAAAATGAGACAATTAAAATTTTTAAAGCATATAATGAAGAAAGAGTGCTTGAAAAATATGATACTCACAGGATCTATTGAAGGCAAGAGGTGCAGAGGAAACAAGCTTGTTTAAATGATTGCCAGAACAGGGATTAGTAGAGCTACAAAGGACAGGAAATTGTTGAGAGATATGGCCCATGTCCTAAAAGAACATGGCACATATAAAAAGAATAAATGAAAGATTTTATAAATACATTTCTGATATCTGACAAAGTTTGAATTCGAGATGTAAGTCCTCTATTTATCATATTTGCATAACACCCAGCGGGGATCCAATTCAATGGCGTATCGATTTTTTACCAGCTAATTTTTTTAGTCAGTGTGTAGTAGACGTGTTCTTTATGCATATTTTAAACATTTACTTACATGTTTATCAACATTAACATTCAAGAAAATATCATTTGTTTCTGTTATGTTTATGAGAATAACCTATTCAGATTATTTTATTTCAATATTTTTCGCTTTCTTGCTTATATGACGAAAATAGGATGTTTTCCATATGAAGCAAAAACAATTATTGTAATAATAAGTTGCGTCCCTTTTGTAATACAACTAATAGATTGTCTAGCTAGATCATTCGTTCAGTTATTTCATTTTATTAGTGAGCCAGAAAGAGTAATTTCCCCCTTTTTCCGTAATTCCTTCGAAGCTAGTGCTTCGGTTGCGCATTTTCGTCCTGTGGGCATTATTAAGAATATGATACATCATCCAACTTAGTTCACGCCCTCACAACAAAGAAGGCGGTATTCATACAATGTTCTAATTTGAATGCCTGTTTTCATTGTCACTTGCGCCTGGAAGAAAAAGCTTAACTTAAAAACAACAAACAATGCATAACAAAGTATCGTAATCATTTACATCTCTTTAAGAGAAACTTTTTTTTTTAACGCTGATCTTTTTTTATGCAACAGAACTTTTTTTTTAAACAAGGAAAATATAATTGTTTAAAGTTAAAGCACTAAAGGACCTTTTTAGGAGCAAGTTTTAGCATAACTATTTTAAAAACGAAGGTTTCGAGAAAAAATATTTTTGCAAAAGGATTGAAAACAATTTTATTTTTCTAACATTGTTGCAACGGTGACTATTTTTAATATTTTTCCTGAACGATAGGTTTTTGTTTTCATTTCAATTTTTGATTTTACAAGGTTTTCCATGGTAGAGCTTTCTTGGTTCTGATAATGTTTAATTGAACGTTATACAAAGATGAAAATTACAAATGAAAAAAATTAAAAACCAGTGTATCAGTCTTGCAAACATTATTTTTAGAAATGCAGTTTTTAGTCGGGATTCTGGTTTCGATCCTTGCAGTTTACTGGTGGTACAACTCTGAATTGACTAAGAAAGATGCTCTAAAAGAAGAACTTTTATCCACAGTTGGTCAAAGTGGACTCAATTTATTTGCACAGTATGACATTAACGAAGATGGTTATTTGTCAATGCTGGAATTTGAACCTGTTATTTATCGATTACTCAAAATCAAGGTGAGTCTGTTTAGTCTCTCTCTAAAAGTGTTCACTGTTCAGTGAATGAATGAAGCATGCATAATTCAAATTATCTTGTGTATGCAAAATATTTCCCTTTTTTTTTTGGTGCTTTTAACAAAAAACATACAAAAACAATCCTCTTCATTCTTCAATATTTGTTTTTCATTTAACACTGCTAAAAAAAAGAAAATCATTAAATTTACAATACATTTTCATTTTAGAGATTTAAATTTTAAATGTAAAACGTAAGCTGTTTTTTTTTTTTTACAGCATCTGTGAAAATAAAAGAAACCGTACAATATTATTGTATATTGCAATTAACTGTGTGTAACTGTACTATTTTGATTTAAACTTTGAGTTTGATGTAAAATTTACTTTGTAAATGATTGTAAATGACTAAATTTTAGGTGTCAGGCAAGCTCACACAGTCTGTTTTAGAGAGTGTTGTTAATTTTTATTTTTTAGGTGCTTAAAGAGTGCCTCAGAATTTCAGCACTTTTAGTTTTTTACTTTTCAATTACAGAAACTCTTAAAATGTAGATTTAACTAAAAGATATAAAACTGGTTTCAAACTTTATTTTTAAACTGTGTTCATGTGTTTTTTTTAATTATGCTCGTTTTATTTACACAATGACTTATTTATTTTTTTGGTATAGAGTTCGAGGATGAAAAAAAGTATATAAAACGAAGCATTAAAAAAATAATAATGAGCAGAAGAGGCAAATAGAAATATTTTATACCATACTTAAAAGAACAAAAAGAAATAATAAAGCATGCAAGAAGAGTAAATTATAGTTGATAATTGCATTTAAGTACCGTATTACTGAAAAGTGAAAAAAACAGATTGAAAAATTAAAGGCGTTATTTGTTGAAAGATTAAAATTATATAATTTATTCATTTTAAGACTAAAACTTCAAGTCCAAACGTTCAATTTTAGAAAGTTAAAATTAAAATTGAAAACATTGTCGCAGTGGTGATCGTTTCACTTTCGATTTTCCTGAAAGATAGCTTTTTTTTGTTCTCATTTTTTATTTAATTTTACGAAGTTTTCTATCTTTTTGAGTTAGAAGCCATAAAGATGTTTATTGAAATGTCATTATACATAGGAAGACGAAAATTAAAAATTAAAAAATAAGAAAAAGCAAGAGAGTACCAGTCTTTTTCCCTTTCTCTGAAATTTTAGAAATGCTGAAAGCTTTCATCGGGATTCAGTTGGTGTTGGAACGAAAACTATAATTAAAAGTAAAACACTATTTAATTAAATTTTTGTGTTATAAATAATTTTAAAAACTAATTCTTTTGTTTTTTTGTTTGAACGGTGCATTATCATTAGAAGGATGGCCTGACTTTTGATTTTTCTTTTCTTTTGAAGCCATTTAAAAACAGATTCGCAATATAATTTTTTTTATTTTTTTGGTAAAAAAAAATATTTATGTCTAAAAGCGTAAACTAAAAAAACAAAACAAAAAGCTACCTACAAGAGAAGTCAGTAAGTCAACATGACATAATGATTGAAATTGTAGCGGATTCTTCACTTTTTTCACTTTAAGAATTCACAATGACGTATGAAATCCTGGTTTTCCCAAATAGAAAAAGGATTGACCATGTGCTTAAAGAAAAAGTCGAAACCAGATTTCGCAAGTAGGTGTTAAAATGATTTTTGACAACTGCTAACGACTTGGAAGGACTTGGCGATCCAGTGCGAAATTCAAAAGGGCGTCAATGTCTTCGCAGCGTCAGAGACACACACAAAAATGTAACTTTAAGCGACTCTTTCTCTTTATCTCTTTAAACAACTATGAACATTTCCTACGAATCTTGATACTTTCTCAGTGAACGTTAATTTCTACGAATTCTTGTTATTCCTCCTTACAATTATAAATTTCTATTTTAACATTCAAAATGTATATTTTATTATTCCGTTCTTCTAATCCACACATTCCAACCGACAACCAACCTTTTTTGATGATTAACTCTGCATAAAAATTGTAAGCTGTAGGGAGTTCGTTTAAGGCTGAATCAAAGAAACATTAACCAGCTTCCCTACGCTACAAAATGACTGCAATTGGTTGGTTGGTACTACCAATCACCCTCTTGTTATCATATCGGTTTTTTCGTGGATAATTGAACTAAGAAGACATACATTCTCTGTGTGTAAAAAAAAAAATTCTATATAGCTTCTGATGGACAAAATTTATTTAAATTTTAAAACTTTATTTACTCTTCTTGTTTTAAACTTTCATGCTTAACTTTTTTAAAAAATAGAAAATTTAATTCGGATAAAAATGCAGTTAAACATTGAAGTAAAAATAAACAAAAATCTTACTTTCATTTAAAAGTTTAATGTTTGCAGAAATAAAGTAGCTTTATAAACAGTTTATTCCGAAAAATAGTTAAAAAAAAAAAAAAAGAATAAAAAGTCGATGAGACGGTAAAAAAAAAAAAGTACGGCTAATAAAAAAAAAATGCAAACAATTGAATTCACGAACTATATCTGAAGAAAATACTAAGAATGATAGCGAGTTTTACATTTTTTTTTTTGTGGACCTGAAGCAGACTATCACTACGTTTAATTTCGTTGTTTTTCATTTTGTTTTTACTTTTTTCAGCGCAGTCCTATCGATTGTTACTTAAACTTTCCGATTATCAAAAAAAAAAATTATTTTGAAAAATTACAATATTTAAACAAATTTGTGTGTGGGGGGGGATTAGTTTCTCATACAATCCACTTAAGGTTTTATGAGAAACTGCCCCCCCCCCAAATTGTTTATATTGAAATTTTTGCCAATTTTTTGTCATTCGTAAAGTTTAAGGTGTAAAAAGATGATAATGCACTGAAAAAAGTAAAAAATAAATTGATAATGAACAAATTTGTGACAGGTGGCGGTAATATCGTACCGGCGACTGGTTTCAAAATGGAGGCTCGATTTACTATAACGGTGTATGAGAAACTAATCCCCCACCCCGAAAATGTTTAAATATTGAAATTTTTCAAATTTCTTTTGTCAGTCGTAAAGCTAAGTGGATAATCGATAGGACTGCGCTGAAAAAGTAAAATAATAAAAAAAAAATACGAAATTAAACGTGGCAACATTATTTTTTTTACTATCCCTCCTCCGCCCTGTTCTGCCATCCATTTATAAAAGCTTGTTAAGTATATTGCTACTTTCCTCTGTCCCCCTTGATTTGAATATATCCTTTGAGTGTTAAATTTTCCAGGCTTTCTTTTCTTTTTAAGTCTAAAAAAATTCAACTGTTTTTTTCTTATTTTATGTATAATTGCCTTTTTTGTTTCCCTTTTCCTTAAAACTGTTCTGTCAATGGTATTCTCAACATCCTTCTGTTGAACCATGTCTCTATTTCCTCAGATCCCTTAATAATTATCTAATTCCTAATGTTTGGGCATCCATTGCCAGAATATACAAAAATGTGTAGAATTAGAGCCATTGGTGTCTGTGACAATAGTTAAAAGAAACTGGACAATTACTGGATGACTTACCATGCAACTAAGTTATATATGTAGCTATAATTTTATTTATAATCATGCAGGCACAAAAATAAGAGCGTTGTAAAATTTTTTTCTTTAATCATTCTCCAAATATTTGAAACAATCTTGAAATCAAAATGTTTTTTTAACTTTGTCATTAATAGCTGTTAGTATAATAAAAAAACTTAAAATGTTTGGAAGGAATTAAAAAAGTAAAAATATTAGTGGTTAAAAACTTTTAATAATGGTTATTGTTTGTACAATAATATGAGAAGGTCATTATTTTATAAATTACAGCCAACTTTCACAGTTGTTTTCCTTTCAATTCCAAATTGAAGTGTCCACAGTATTAAATTTAATTTTGGCATATTTTATGGTTAAACAGCTAGGGTTGATCAATTATGACTCATTGTTATAACATCCTGCTCACCTACTAACTGCTAAAAAAAAACCTGTCATGTAGATCTTGTCACAGATGTAGAGCTCACTTCAGAACCACATTGCATGCAAAGAAACAAGGATAATGAGTGATATTTTTTTTAAGTGAAGAAAATGCTATTCCAAAATAATGAGACTGATATAGCATTGAAAATAGACCCCTTTCATTAAAAATATACATAATGGATACCTACTAATTCACTCAAAAAAGAGCATGTCAGAATGAAAAAAATCCCCCAAACTTGATATAAAACAGTTTCAGAAACAAAATATTTGTTATTAAGAAAAGAAGACCAAAGTATATTTTGACTAATTAAATTTTTGAATACTTTCTAAAAGTTTTAAAAGTAAACCAGTGCAATAACATACTGTAATTTTTATAAAAAACGACAACTTTATTTTTATTTAAACATTTTGGGTAAATCACTTTGAATAATTTTACATACAAATGTTCTTATTAATTTGCATGCTCAGAATAACTTTAAAAATTGCTTACTTTATATTCATTTCCTATTTAGTGTATTTTAAGTAATCCGTGAAAGGTTTTAAAATCTTACCTTCCTTCATTTTACTAAACGCATTGTGACAGCCTTCAAGACCTAACCATATACCTAATATACACAATGCTTCAAGCAAATTACAAAACTTTACTTTATCAAAAGGTTTTCATTTACAGTTACCTGACTAAATTTTCCATGTTTATCATTTTTAAAAAAATTCTCCCTTGTATTTTCAATTTAGTTTATAAGCAGAAAACATAGCACACAAATGTTGTAAGTTATATTTTTATACTATTGTTCATCCAATGCAACACCTAAGAGTCACTCAAGGTAGAGGGAAACTGTCATATAGGAATAATGTGTCCCTGCTAACAATTGTTTGAACATGAATTACCAGGGAGTAAACACAGTCGACTTTGTTCTCAAGTAATTAGTGGTAATGTGCTGCTGGGATCAAGTGACATATAGAATATATATGTGTGGGTAAAGAATGATTAAAGGCTGTAGAGTTGGGTAAGAACAAGTGTCTGGTGCACTATTGTTCAAAGGCATAATTATACTTGTATCTATGATTTACCAAAGTAACTTTACTAATGTAGAAGTTTTAAAACTAACGTCAAGTTTTGTTGAACCTTATCAGAAGTGGTGACAAGGATTCAAAACTTATGCAACTTACAAATGTAGCATTACAAAAGTTGCAACAAGGAATCATTTTGATTTACATGAGGAAACAACAAAAATTAATCTACAAAAACATTTCAGCAGAGTACAGCAAATATGGAAAAACTAAAAAAAACTGTCATGATACAAATGTTGGCACTGCAAAAGCAACAACATGAACAGCAACTACTACTATTACTACTACAACAACAACAAAAGAAGTTTTTCAAATTGTTGACTAAAAAAAGGGAAGAAAAAAATTCAGATTCATTCACACAAGATGCTGTTGCAAATTCAATAAGTGAATTTATATACAGTCCAGAAGAAGGAATAACTTTTCCAGCCTATTACAGAAGATATAAAGGGATCTTTAAAAGGGAATGTGCGCATTGGAATGATGAAAAGAAAGCTTGATTATTAAGGAAATTGTCTCCTGCTGAACATAGAAAATATGTGAACTTTATTTTACTAAGGAAACCAGGTGAAATAAACTTTGACGAAACTATCAAAAATTTTTGGGGATAGGACTTCATTGTTTAATGCATGATGACAGTGTCTAAACTTGATTCTTATGCAGAATTTGTGAATCAAGAATGTGAGAAGTTAAATGAATTAACTCCAGATTTATTTAAATGTCTCATATTCATACAGTTTAATTGCTAATAATGATATGGAAATAAGATCCAGAATACTTGTAAAATTAGAAATGGATCCAAAATTAACTCTCCAGAAAATAGCAGAAAAATGTTAACATATTGTGAATTTAAAACTAGATACTGCAATGATTGAAGAGACACTTCACAAGTGCATAGCATTCAGCCCTCTAAGGAAAACTATAGACATTCCTCAGCTTCTAACAAAACATTAGAAAAAAGAGGCATGTTTCTGGGTCTTTTGTTCCTGTAGCCTGTAGAAGCTAAAGAAAGCAGGTTATGCATATGGTACGTTATACAGTGAGATTTGAGCCAGTGTTGCTTGTTTTTTTACAACTAGATGCCTCTAGTTATGATCAATAAGTACCTGTGGTTAATTACTGCACTGCCCACAGTAGTTGATAAATGCCTTTCATCTGGTATTCCTGCTACACATGACACTGTAGGTTGAAGGATGTGAAAAATCAATTTCAGAAATGGAATGTTCTATCCATCTGGTTCATATTATATATATATATATATATATATATTGAATTATTGTTTTTTGTTTTTTTTAAATTTCTTTGATCATTAAGCAGGCTTTGTGCTTGGTTTTAGCAATACTTTGTTGTTTTTGTGCACATATATATATATATATATATATAAAATGATGAATAAAAACAATTACTGAAGGAAATATGTTTTTAACTTGATTTTTCTTTTTTCTAAGCAATTTATTGTGACATAAATAAAATGTTTCATTTCTTCTCCATAAACATATTAATGAGAAAACAAGAATTTCTTTTTGTTACAAGTAAGACTTAATAATTTGCAATTCAAAGAATGAAATGAATTTTGCTTCCTAATTACAGATAGCTGTATATTGAATAGGATATTCAGTTTTATGAAAGATTCAATTTTAACATGTATTCTATTCACATAATCAGACACTAATTATATTTTGTGAAATGTTACCATGGCACAAGACATTCCTTTTCTTTACTAAATAAATACTCTTATGTTTATAGCCTTTAATTATTGTCAGAGTGGCTGAAGTTACAAAGCCTTTTTAATTTTATAAGCAGAATATCTACTTTTTTTTCTCTTGCTGTTATGTTTGTTCTTTTCCTCTTTTTCTTTTTTATTGTATTTTTTTTTCTTTATTTTTACTTTATCTCCCTTTAATTTTCTTTCTTACTATATCTTGTTCAGATATAACAGAGGCCAGGAAAAAAGATCTATACTGTAATAAAAAATAGTTGAGCCATTGTATGACAAAATGTCAAAGTATTAATTAAATGAATCCTTCTTTAAGTTCTTAGCACATCCAAAATTCTAGATGACCAGAGCCTGGTAGCTGATCTCTTATCCCACCTAGCTCTAACAATTCAATGGTGTGGTAGGGGGGAGGCTCTCTAGTTAACATTTCATTATCATTGAGCAAACCTTAAATTTTTATCTGTCACAATGGATGTGTACTCTCCTAAGGAAGCCCCTTGTCTTGAATATCTCTTAGGATAAGCTCACCCAGAACTTGAGTGGAACATGTATATGATCCATTGTTGTTTTTTTTTCTGGAAAAATGGTCAGTACTGCTGCCATGTCTGAGCTGCAGCTGCCCAGTCCTCACTTTCCACTCTTGATGGTTTTGTGGGTGATAAATTATTTTCAACTTTACAACCCTTTTCCCTACTAATGAAACATTGCAAACTTTTCCCTACTTTATTGCTTTTTCATGAAAAATGTTTAGACAAGCTACATTCCTTAGTTCTACCAGTTCTTTTACAGCTAGGACCCACCATGTCATATACTGTAGTGAACCAGTGTTATTCCCTTCATATTCCATTAGTGAGAAGTTAGTCAACTTGAACAGCTTCTTCCCAAAACCACTACTTTGTGGAATCAACTCCCAAGAGCATGCTTCCCTGATCACAACAGTCTTAATCTGTTTAAGTCTTGGGTTAATCCTTATCTTTCCTACATATCCTCATAAACTGTGCATCTTAGTCTTACTGCTTACATAACAAGTTCTTCAGTAACACTCAAGTGGCTCTTGGGTCAACATATTCATTATATGAATAAAAATAAAAATTTGTTTAATACTATACAAAGATAGCACCAGAAATATTATGACTCATCATTGTAACAATAATATTGAATGCATATTGTAAATTTAGACTGCTTAACCAAGGAAAATGTGATTCAGTATACAATAAGCATTCATTCAAGCTATTGCATTTTTTTAGGTGAGGATCTTTCTGAAAGATTGAAATTTTATTGCTAAACACAATTTTAAGCTTTAAACAAATGTGAAAAGAAATGAAACTAGAAATTTAGGTTAAAATTTAAAATTTTTATCAAATATAAATATCTATTAAATTTTTAGAGAAACTATAAATTATTTATCAAACATTAATTGCATTTCTTTGTATGAGAATAAGAGATCAATAAGGGTGAAATATTCTTTGGGCAAATTTCCAGTATTTTTCATTGTCCTAGAAATGATGATCAAGAGCAATATTTAATAACAATGAGTCTCCAAGAGCCTTTGCAATATTTCTCACTAATTATAAGTCATACATATTTTAGTGTTAATAATGGACATTTTAATGATAGCTAGATAATGTATAGATGTGATTCAATAAGTATGGAGAAGTAAGTTATTGTCATATTGCAGCAATTTTTGTAAGATTACAAAGGTGAAAATTAAAATGATTCAAAGGTGAAAATTAAAATGATTCTTTTTAATTGATTTAAAGTTAAAATGTGGTTAAAATAATTAAATTTTTAAGTGTTAGTTACAGAATAGTGTAATAACATTTGATTGCTGGGTCAGTGATCCTCATCATCATGATGGGGATGTCCATGTTTCTGACTTCTGTTATTACTGTTGTAAGTTCTCATTTTATTCAGATACAGGATAGAAAGACAAGGTTTTGTTTCAAACTAACTAGTCTAACCTCAGGCACAAAGTTTGGCAGTTAGTGTCAAATTAGTTTTATTTCTTTGCCTGTTCAATCTGAGCAGCTAGTTCATTGCTTTGTCTTTTATAGTTAAAGCCATATAGTTCTGACATGTATTTAGATCACATGACTAGATTGTTCTTTGTTCTTGCTTATAACGGCTACATGTCCTTTAGAACACACTATTTATGACTTTCTTTACCACATAAGATAATTTATTACAATAGTAATCAAATGTGTTAATTATTATTTTGAGGGTACATATAGAACTGGTTTCATGAAAGTTGAAAATGATTTTGACAATATTTGAAACTTGAATTTTTGTTTTTAAGGTCCTTTGTATGTTTGTCTATGAATGCAAATGACTTATCTGTTATGTTTCTATCTTAGTCAGTAATTCAGAACTTTAGAGATAACTTTATATACAAATGCAATGCTTGTTTCATGTCTATTTTTTTAATTATATGAACCATGTGATAGGTAAAATTTCATGTCAGCTTAACCCAGGTGGATACTTTAGAATCAATAACATGTTCTTTTTTCTTTTCCTACTCCCCTTCCAAGGTGAACTTTTTTTTTTTTCTCTTTTTTTTTTTTTTTAATTCTTTCACTGTTTGTTTTATATTGTGTATTATGTGCATCAATTGTTAGCTGAAATGTACTGTTCTTAGAGCAAACCAAACCCATGTAATTTTATCCTATATTTGATATTTATCTTACCTCTGTCTTGTATTACACACACACACACATTTCACTATATTAACTAGAGCATAGTCATGGTCATTGGACTCTGGATTGGTCTCCTACAACCAAAGCCCTCCTTTTTCTTTTTCATTAAAGGGATCAAGTACTATAAAAAAGTAGTACTGATTGAGAAAAAAAAACATCCTTTTTAATATTATGGCTAAACTTATCTTCAACATAATATGTAACAGGGTTAGTTAAAAAAATACCTTTTATTAAAAGAATCAAACATAAAACTGAAAAGAAATAACATTGTTCTTACTCTAAGTCATAATGTTCAAACAATGATAATCATAAGTTTCTTAAAGGATTAAGTTAATAAGAATTACCTTAATCCACTTTGCTTTATTGTAGCCCTACTAGAGTGTTTTTGCCATACGCATTTTAATGTTAAGAATATACATTTGTAATATCAAATTTTATTATTTTTGGTGATTTTATACTTCACCTGTCCAATGATATTTTCATAAATTTAATCAGGCTTTCATCACATACATTATCAATAGTAATATCATTTGTAACCTTTTAAAATATTCTATATCCATATTTGAATTTTAATTCCTTGAACTAATATATTTTAGTGTTAGCCACAGAAGAGTTTTTCAGAAATGTTCATTTTTATATGCTAGCTTTAAACAAAATGTGATTTGCATTCCTGTTTTGTTAATGATGACAGCAAAAATGTCTGCACTAATTATCAAAAAGATAAAAAATTTAGTGTGCAAGCTTTTATTTTTGCCGAGTTTTATTTTTAATTAATGTTAGAATTAAATGAAAATGATTACATGTAGCATAATGGTTATTATTATGCAAAATAGGATTCAAATTCTGATTTAGTCTGTTACATTCGCTATCATATTAATGTCCTTGGAAAAAGTATACAGGCGTCTCTCTTTGCTTCTAGTTAGAGGTTAAATAGTAGGGTAGACTGAGCCATATAGACAACATTTATAAGTAGAAAACCATTCTATGTGCACAAGATGTCAAAGAAATTCATAGATATTGAAAATGAAGCTGTGGTGAATCATGATTGTTTACATCCTGAAGGGATATAGCATTTAAAAAAATAAACTAAAAACAATGCTAAAATTAAGGCTGATTGTTTGAGTAGTTGCAATAAAACATAGTTAAAAAGATGAAAGAAATACTAGTTAAAAATAATTACTCAACACTATATAATTACCATTATGTATCTATCTATCTATCTAACTATCTATTTATCTCTTTCATGTCATGCTCTACGTAATTCTATTAACAAATTGTAAGGTTACTTGTTTACTAATGTTGCTGTCCATGTACCAACCATATAGTTTGCTGATTGACAACTGTACATAATTCTCAGAACCAAAAATAAAAATAACTTCAAAATAAACATAATAAACAAAGTCAACCAAGGTAAGCTTCTTCAAAACAAAACCTTCACAAGAAATGTAGTCATAAAGGAATTAATTAACTAAAATGTTCATCAGTAGCTTCTCTTTAAATTGTAAATGGCTTTTAAGATTTGTAACGCATAGATTGAGGCTCTTTTTCCATTTTTAGCAGTTCAAGTTGTGAATTTTGAACCTTTGTTGTATAACAAAATACATGTAATTGTTTGTTTGTTTGTTGTGTGTTAAATGTAATACAAGTATTTTTAAGAAACAAATTAAACAGTTCATTGACTTCTATTTTTGAATTCTGGATCTGTTTTATTGAATCATGAATATCCTATACATTGTTTCAAAACCTTTATTTCATTGCATCTCTATGAAAACTTTCTAACAATTACTGTCCTTTTTGTATTAGTACAAGTATACTAGTTTATTATAATTAATCTAATAATAATATAATCACTAACATTAGTAATATTTCCCAGACTTCTAGTATACATGAACAAAATATTAAGTGCCTGGTATTTAAAGAAAATGAAAAACTGGTTGAGTTACATTTCTTTGGTTTTGTAAACCTGCTATGGTCAACTTTCTTAGAAAGAAAAATGTATGAATTTGATTCTTATTTGTTGTTTCTAATCTGTGTTGTTTGCTAATCGTCATAGAATAAAGAAATAATAGTAAAAGATTTATAAGCTTTAAGCTTTCTTCCAAATATTTTTCATGCAAATTAGTACCATCTTTGTTGCAGCAGATTAATTTTGCTGTTGTTTTTAAAACCTTTTTACAGGTCACTCAAAAGCATAATTTTGAAATTCTTCCTACTGATGAGACCTTCGTAGTGTGGCCAGAATTCCAACCTTTACTGTTAGATTCAATGACCAAATCAAGTGGTGAATATCAGGTAATTATTTTAATCTTTTTTTTAAATTCTTTTTTGTTTCTTTGAAGTCTCTTGAGGAACAGAAAAAAAATAATTTTGTTATTTCCTAGAAATAAAATTTGTACTGGCTAATTTGTATTTGTAACAGTTTGTCAGAAAAAAAGATGTTAAAAATTTGAATGCAGTGTATATCCTTATCTTTTTTTCTTAAATCCTGTATTTTTATTTTACCCACTTAAATAGTGTTTTTTTTTTTTCATTCTCTAACAAACAGTAATCTCTTGTCTGAGTGGTGTAATTCTCTTAGTTGTGGTGAAATGATTAAAAAACATATTTATTAGAAATTACTTCTTTTGATGATTAATTTGTGAATTAGCATACACATCCTAGTCAATATAAGACCAAAGACATAAAACTTCCACCTAACATGAATTTCCTTCTTTAATTTAATTTTTATTTGTGAGGAAATTGTAAAATTGTCCACTATTATTAATAAATTAAAGAGGAAGGCTCAGGTTTGTTACAAATCTTTGTTGTTCATTTTTGTTTTATTTTGACAATGTGTTTTGGACATCATCTATTTGTTATTGACGAGCGTGGGTATGCCATTTCAGTGTTTTTCAAGCAAGAGTTACTTGCTCATATTGAAGGACCGAGCTATTATGTTTGATATGTGGATGATGCCTTTTATGTATTTGAAAATTAAGTTTTGGCTGAGTTTTCCATCAAACACCTCATACATTGCATGCTGCATTGCATTTCACAACCAAAAAGGAGAACAATGATTTTCTTTTACTTGATGTCATTGTATATGGACTGAATGCAAGATTTCTAAAATTAGTGTACCGGAAACCAACCTTTATGTTCTAAACAGCTGAAAATCAATTTGATTAAAACTTTATCTCACTAGGCCTTGTTCATATGCTTGGAAACTAAATTAGATTCTTAAATTGAATTTATTAGGAAAGTTCTAAGCAAGAATGGATACTCTTTGAACCTTATAGAGCCCAGCATTAGAGAAAATATGCAACTATTTCATAAGCTGAGGCTGACTGGTCTCCAATAATGTCCTGTCTATTTGCACTTACCAAGAGCTGGTGAGGTGAGATTTACTAAGCAAATTTCAGTTGGTGCAAGAAGCTGTTACTTTCCACTAATCCACATATTGTTTTTGGTTCCTAACCTATGTTGAAACTGATTCAGTGGATCTTCTTGCTACCCATCATATTAGAACTGTAATTTACAAATTCAGGTGTCAGTGAGATGTTGACTATGTAGGTAGAATGGGTCAAAGGTTGAAGCATGAATTCACAAGGGAAAGGTGCATTAATGCATTAGTCCTGCTATAGCTGAACATTTGATAAACAACGTGTTTGCCCAGTTTTATAGCTTGAATATCCTCTCAGTGATGATTAAGGATAATACTGATTATCATGTGAAAGTTTTGGAATCTGTATGTATTAAGTCCTACCAACCATCTCTGTAATGAGTGGTTAATGGGATTAAAAAGGTAATTATTCTTTAATATATTGTTTTGTTTATTCTTTAATATATTTTTTTGTTTGGAGTTGTATATTTTTTAGTGACTGTGTACGTGTTTTTTTTTCTCTCTGATGAGAGATGACTGATAAACCTGGATTAACTATATTTTTAATAGTTATATTTTAGTTGTACCAATTTATAGTAATATATATTTTTGTTACTCCCCTTTTTTTGTTATGAATTGTTTCTGTTGTGGTAAGAGTTAGTTACTCTCCTTAAAGTTTTTTTTTCAACTTGTGAAATTAGTGCATAAAAAAAAAAATAAACTTATGCCAGAAACAATAGAACTTTAAAATATCTGAAATATACATTGGAAGAAAATTTTCAAGTAAAAAAAATTAAAAATGGAGTACTTGAAAGCAGTAATGTTGGAATTAATAAAAAAGCAAGCACAGCAATAATTTCAGGAAACATCGTTGCGACAAGAACAACTAAAAATACTAGAACTTTTTTTTGAAAAGTAAAAATAATAAAAATAGTAATTTCTTTTCTCACAGGACTTAATAGTAAATGGAAATGTGAATCTAAATATAATCCTGATGAAGAAGTTACATTTGCAGTATACTACAGACACTATAAGGAAATCTTTTAAGAAAGACTATATAAGCTGGTCGGATGAGAAAAAGTGCACCTGTTACTAAGAAAGTTAGGACCCAAGGAAGATAAAAATGAATTATGTGAATTATATCTTGTTGAAAATTGAATTGTCATTTAAAGAAACTATTATGTTAAGCAAAATTTTCAGTGAACAAAGTTTATTGTTCAATACATGTTGAAAATGCCTAAGTCTCATTAAATAAAATGAAGATTATATCACTTATGCTGATATCGTAAACAGGCAATATGAAAAGTTCAAGTTAAGTGAGCTAACACCTGACATGTTTACATGCTTGACCGCCATACAAATGTTGACAGCAAATAGGGATGCAAAAATCCATTCTTAAGTTTTGACTAAGCTTGAAATTGACCTAGCAAGCTGTAGCTGAAGAGTATCAAAGAATAGCAAACTTATGAGATGATATCGCTATAAATGAGAAAAGATGTATCTCACATATATGTTTTGGAACAAACTAAATCTGAAGACAAAATACTTTGCAAAACCAAGTCATATTATGGTTGTGGTGAATTAAATTTCAAGAGGAATTGCCCTTTTAAGAACAAAATGTTTTGACTGCAGAAATGTGGGACACAAGAGTTTGCATTATAAAGTTAAAAAAAATAAGGTCAACATTCAAGAGTTCTGTAAATGTAGTGTTGACAACAGACAGTGCAGTCAAGGGTCAAAAAAGAATATTTATAACCGTATAAAAAAAATAGAAAAAATAAGTTTTAGCTAATCACAGGGTCAGATTTGATTATTATAAACAATGACACTTGGGAAAGAATTGGTAAACAAATATCAACATTACCCCACAAAATTGCTTGGCAGAAATTTATATTTAAAAGTGAGTTCACATAAGATGTATGTTTTATGGGGAAACAATGAATGCATCTGTTGAATTTATGGGATTTGCCTATAAACTCTATTTGTAATAAAGTCGGTGGCTTTTCTAGTAACTCTGAAAGGCTAAAAAAAGAATTGAAAAATCAATTTCCTGGGTTTTTTCTGAAGGGTTAAGAAGATGCACAAAGACTAATGTCAAGTTCCAGTTAAAGGAAAATGTGGTACCAATTTTCAGACCAAAGAGGAATTTGCTTTTTTTCAGCTTTGAATATAATAAACAAGGAATTAAATCACTTGGAAAATATGGGGTGATTTCCAAAGAGGATTATAGCAATTGGACCTCCTGACCATCTATGTGAAAAAGGAAAATAACAAAATCTGTATATATGTGTCGATTTCTCTATGGGGCTGAATGATTTTTGCAAAGTTAACTGGTGGAAAGTACTTTTCAAAGTTGGACTTGTCAGATGCATATTTGCAAATCCAGGTTGATAAAGAATGTTCA
The DNA here is from genome assembly GCA_037127315.1 of Ascarosepion bandense. NCBI lineage: Eukaryota > Metazoa > Mollusca > Cephalopoda > Sepiida > Sepiidae > Ascarosepion > Ascarosepion bandense. The sequence continues at coordinate 8,213,684 of JBBBDQ010000651.1, read as the reverse complement.
AAACTGTTAAGTCAATACCCACAAGAAATGATACAAGTTTAACAGACTACCTTTTGGAATTAAGGTAGCACCTGAGGTTTTTCAGCAGGTAATGGACACAATGTTGAGTGATGTAAACCTCATGATTGCCTATTTTAATAAAACGTGAAAATTGAGAACAGCATATTTACCATGTAAATTAAGTATTCAGAAAAATAAATGAATACAGATTTATACTGAGTAATGAGAAATGCAAATTTTTCGTGACAAAAATATTTGGACTAAATCATTAAAAGTGGTTGGAAACCAGACCCAACCAGAGAAAGTGTAATTCAAAATATGCCCTCCCCAAAAAACATGTCATCGTTGCAAGCATTTTTAGGTTTAGCAAATTGTTTTTATTCTGAAAAAGCATTTATTTTGCAAGCACTATTAAATAATTTACTAAAAAAAGACTCCAAGTTTAATTGGAAGGCTGCATGCTAAAAAGCATTTGAAAAAATTAAAAATATTCTAACATTCAACTTGTTTCTTGCATTTTGATCTCAAATTATAAATAATCATTGTGAGTGACACTAGTAGCTATGGTAGTGGGTCTGTGAAAAAAATTCACGTCCACAATAGAAGATTCATACTACAAATGTATCACCATCCATTGTTATCTATTTTAGGGTATCCTGATACATACAGTGAATCGACTACAATTCTGTTGAATTACGATTTTAAAATGGAATTTCTGCCATAAAAAAAAAAGCTAAGTCATGCCGATGCTTTGTCTAGACTCTTGAACATTTAGAAAAAATGGTAACTGCAGCACTAAGTGCTGAGAATGAAATTAAGAATATTCTCTGCAATACTATACATGATCTACCAGTGATGATGGATGAAATTAAAATAGAAGCTTAAGTGGATAAATTATGAAAAAATTAGATGAAAAAAAATGTAGAGTGAAAATTGAAGAAGATAAATAAAATTAAATTGAAAATGAATAGTGACAATATTTTCTCAATCTGTGATAAGGTCTTAATATCTGGTAAGAGTGTTAATGCCTGTATCTATTCAGAAAAGGATGTTGAAAGAACTTCATACAAATCATCCAGTTATCTCTAGAATAAAATCCCTCATGTGCAGCTTTGTCTACTGGTTTACTGGTTTAATATGGACAAAGACATAGACAGATTGCTAAAAACATGCAAAGGCTGTGCTATGACAGCAAAATCACCACCAGTTAAATTTCACCCATGGCACACACACACACACTGTGGTTGAAAACGCATGTCAATTTTGTGGGACAGAGAAATGAGGTCTACTACCTAAGTGTTGTTGACAGTTTATCAAAATGGTTTGAAAATTTAAAATGCTAGAGTTCAACTTCTACAATTACAATAAACTTCTTGCATGAATTATTTGCCAGATATCATTGTTTCAGACAACGTCATACAATTCACTGCTAAAGAGTTTGAAAGTTTTGATAAAACCTTTGCAGTACAACATTTTAAAATTCTCACCTATCATCCAAGATCAAATGAGCAAGCAGGATGTTTTGTTGATACATTCAAAAGGGCATTAAAAAAAGTACTAATGTAGATGGAACTAAGGCTATGTTATTACATCAGTTTTTAACGTGTATATTGTGAAACACCTAACCTTACTGCATTTAAGGTATGTCTTTGACAAAACTAATGTTCACAATAAAAATTAGATGGGTGTTTGACAAACTGCTTATAAGTTGAAAAAAATTTGATACCCAGTAATACTTCAAACATGGTGAAAAAGTTTTCTTTTCAACTTATAAAAATGGAAAGTAATGTTGGTTAAATGGATAGACAAGAGATGTATAAGAAAGTTTGGTATACATGATAAAAGTGTTTATATTGGTACATAAGACACCTAAATCAAATAAGAAAAAGGTACTTGAATGTACAGGTCATCTGAGAGGAGGAGCTGATGGTGGTTCTGTATGATGTTTTTGATGTACCTATGCCCTAGGTAGCTCTGGAAACTACATTTTCCAGTAAAAGGGAGAGACAGCCTATAAAAGTGTTGGATCTTAACCAAAAAGAAAAAAGTATAACTTCTATAGGAAGTAATTCTTAGTAGAAATGTTGTAAGACCCAGTTACCCTCCTTACCGTCATGACTGGCTCAGTCCCATTCCTCATTGTCACTCCTGGGTAATTGTCTTATTCTTCATTAGCCTTGTCCCTTCAGGACATAGGCAAACATGAACTTCCGCTTGGCTCTGTCTCTTATCGCCCTCAATATTTTTGCTTTAGTTATCTCTCCCAAGCCCCGCTCCACCGTTCATTTGCTCAGGCCTATCAAATATGTCTCGCGTGACTTTCCCCTGTCTCGATTTCCTTCTATCCATCCTGTGAGTATTAAATTCTTTAGGCCCTCCATCCTCATTGTGTCCCAGGAATCTTAGCTGTCTCTTCCTGACATTAAGTATGTTTTCTTCTCGTTTGCATTCTCTCCAATGCTTCATCGTTGCTCACATCCTCAGTCCATGAAATCATCATCTTCCTTGGTACTTAAATTTCTTTACTTGTTTTGTTTTAGTTTCTTTGACCTGTAGTTGGCATTTTAGGGTCTTCTTTTTGCTGATGCAGTTTTTTTTTTTAAGTTTATATACTCAGTCCTTTCTCTTGCTACCGTCTGTAAGAGGCCCTGCATTTTTTTTTTGTGTCTGCTATCAGTACCATGTCATTCACATATCTCATTGTTGAGATTGTGGCCATCAATGACTAATCCTGACAAGAATTTTATTTCTCTCAGAATTGTTTCGCTGTATAAGTTGAATAGATCTGGTGAGAAAACACATCCTTGCCTTATGCCCCTTTCTATTTTTGTATAGATGAGTTTTGTTATGTGGCTCATTAAACTGATTGTTCAGTGGAGTTTACATTCCTAGGAAGATAATACTATTGCAGTGATGTGCCTAGCTTAGTATTAAATACTACTATCATGTCTGACTGTTAAGTGTTGTTTTACCAGACCCTAAATTGCAAGTTTCTTTTTTAATTGCTTTGTTATGAATATTTTTGCAGGGGGTCTTGTAAAAAATTACTTTTATTGCTCTAATAAAAATTTTGAACTCCACCCATGCAAAAATATTTCTTTCATGTTAATTGTAAAGTGGAACACAACTAACACACTTCCAATGGCACGTCTATTGAACAGGTAAAGAGGCTTATCCCTTGTTCCCTGTTTAGGATGTGGTTTCTGGCTTTCTCTTTTCCAATCTTTTCAATCCTTTATTTATTTATTTATTTTTTTTCATTTGGAGTAAATAGACTAATCTATCGCCCAGTTCACACTCCACCCACGTCTATTGAACAGGTGAAGAGGCTCATCCCTTGTTCCCTGTTTAGGATGTGGTTCCCGGCTTTCTCTTTTCCAATCTTTTCACTCTTACATAGCCCCCTGCGCTTCAGTGACGTTATCGCCTTGCTCGGGGTGATACGATTAAAAAAAAAAAAAACATCTATAAACAGTTGTATGTAATTCACAAACCCCAGTTTGACCAGTTCTTTAATAGGGAATAGTAAAAATAGATATTGCTTTTTAAGAATATTCTTCTTCTATGTACCTTGTCCTTTCAGGACGTAGGCGATCATGGCCTTCCACATCTCCCTATCCCTGGTGGCTCTTAGCAAGCTTTCTCCTGTAATGTCTCCCAGCCCCTGTTCCATCATCCATCTGCCCAGGCCCTTCAAATATGTTATCCGCTGCTTTCCTCTGTCTCTTTTTCCCTCTCTCTGGCTTGTTAGTATCAGGTTCTCTAAGCCCTCCTTCCTCATTGCATGTCCCAGGAACTTCATTTGTCTCTTCCTGATGCTCAATATCAATTTCCTTTTCATTTTCATCAGTTCCAAAACCTTGTCATTGCTCATATGCTCGGTCCATGATATCCGCAGCATCTTTCTGTAGAACCACATTTCAGCTGCTTCAAGTTTTTCCTTCATCTTTGTTGATATTGTCCAACATTCACTGCCATATTGATGAACTGACATTACATAGCAATCCAGCACTCTCTTCTTTGTCTCCAGCGAAAGTTTCCTGTGTCTTAACACTCTACTTAGCTTCTGGAACACATCATTTGCCATGCCAATTTGCCTTTGGATCTCTGTGTCGCACTTTCCGTCTTCAGTTATAACACTTTCCAGATATTTAAATTTTTGTACCTTCTTGATTTTAACACCCCACCGTCTGTATTTGGCACTTTGGGCTGCTCTTTTTGCTGATGACCATGCATTCAGTTTTCTTGCAGTTTATTTGTAATCCCTTCATGTCACTCTCTTCAGCTATCTTCTGTAGGGGGTCCTGCAGGTTTTTTTCAGTGTCTGCAATCAACACTGTCGTCTGCGTATCTTATGTTGTTCAGATTGTGACCTTCGATGACAAATCCTGGCGTAACATTTAGGGTCCTCAAAATATTCTCACTGTACAAGTTAAATAGTTCCGGTGAAAATACACATCCCTGTCTTATGCTTCTTTCTATCTTTGTATAACTGCTGAATTTGTTACCTGTCCGTATGCAGGCAGTTTGCTGCCAATAGAGGTTTTTAATTACCCTAATGTCTTTCCCAAATATGTCGAGCCTGCTGAGCATCTCCATCAATTCTTTGTGGTGTATTTTGTCAAACGCTTTTGCATAGTCAATAAAGAACAGGTATAAGTCCTTCTTCATTTGTATTGCCCTTTCAGAGAGCATCCTAATCATAAATATGGCGTTCCTTGTCCCAGTGTCTTTGATGAACCCACACTGTTCCTGTCCTATCTTTGGCCTGATTCTGCTTCTGCTCTATTCATCAGGATTCTGACAATCAGTTTTGTAATGTGACTCATTAAGCTGATAGTTTGGTGTTGTTCACACTCGTTTGCACCTGGCTTCTTAGGCAACGCTATGAAAATGGATTTGCATAGGTCACCTGGCATTATACCACTATTATAAATTTCATTTATTATTTCCGCAATTTTCTCTATGCCAAATTCTTCCAGGGTTAACAGCAGCTCTATTACAATGCCGTCTGGACCAGCTGCTTTATTTCAGTTTGGCCATTGCAGCTTCCACTTCAAACTTTAATATTTCCAGTCCGTCCTCATCTTTGCGTATTATCGGTTGCTCTCTCTTGTTGTGGAAAAGATCTTCTATATATCTTCCTATTGCTTGAGGATTTCCTTTTTCTCCAGTATTATCGTACCATCCTTGGCTTTTAAACATCCTGTTGAGGAGCAGGTTTTTTGTCCTGTCAGTTTTCTTATCTCTTTATGCATGTCTGCTTTATTAGTGCTGCTCAGTCTCTCTATCTCTGTGCATTTGTTGTTGAGCCATTCCTCTTTTGCCTATCTGCATTTGTTCCTTATTTCCTTGTGAAGCTTCTTGTATTCTCTTCCATGTCTTGGCATCATTTTCTGTCTCCTTTGCATCATGTCAAGGATCTCTTCAGTCATCCACTCATTGTTTTTCTTCTGCATCTGATTTCCTTTGGGGCAACATTGTTTGCTGATGTCACCATTGCTTCCTTTAGTGAGTTCCACTTTGAATGTCCTTGTCCAATTTTTTCTTCATATTTGTTTTTCATGCTGTTAGTGTATTCTTTCTGCAGTTTGAAGTTGTTCTCGAGCGTGTTGTATATCAGTCTCGGTGCTGTGCTAGGCTTCTTCATTCTCCGAAGTTTTACCCTTAGTTTGCAAATGACTGGGATATGGTCGCTCCTGCAGTCGGTACCTGGGTAGGTTTTGCATTGCACCACTGCATTTCTAAACCTCCTGTTTATGGTTATGTAGTCTATTTGGTTCTTCGTCTCACCTCCTGGGCTCCTCCATGTCCATAGATGTCGTGGGTGTTCTTGAAACCAGGTGTTAGTTATTATCTGGTCATTTGCTGTGTACCATTGAACCCATTTTTCTCCTTGTTCGTTCCGGACTTCTAATCCAAAGTTGCTAGTCGTGTCTCCTTCCCTCTCTTTGCCTACTTTGGCATTTAAGTTACCCAATATTATTCTGATTTCTTGGCTTTTGCACTGAGCCTTGGCATTGTCCAGTATGGAGTAGAATGTTTCTATCTCTTCCTCAGCGCTTTGCATTGTTGGTGCATAAGCTACTATGATAGATATGTTGAAGGGTCTTCCTCTCAGTTTAACCAAGAAGACTCTCTGAAAGCTGACAGTATCCAAGAATGCATTTTCTCACTTCTTTGTCCAGAATTAAGCCGACTCCTTTTTCATTGCTTTTACCTCCTGCGTAGATTATCCTGTGGTTGTTGCTGCTGAGGTCTCCATTGTTTGGCCATCTGGTTTTGCATATGCCCAGGATATTGATCTTCAGTCTATCCATCTCCTGCTTGACATTTTCTAGTTGTCCACAGTTGTTGAGTGTCCTAACATTCCATGTCCCTAAAGTAATTTTCTCTTTGTTGTGCATAGTCGCAGGGTAACAGTCTAGAGACACCTGTTGCTCATGTCGTTCCTTCCCAGGCGAAGGACTAATTTTGGGATAAAATGTCCCCTTTACGCCATTGGTGCTATCAGTCGCAGGATGACGGTCAGGTGACACCTGTTGCTCATGCCAATCCTTACCGGGCGAGGAGTTGCTTCCTCTGGAATTAACCCTCTTCACGCCGTTGTTTCATATATTTATTGTGGAAAGCCATGATTAAGCAGGTGGTAGATAGTTGAGTGGTATCCCGTTGCCTTCTCCACAGTGATTTATTGAAACACCACCTCTAGTTAGCTGGCCGTTGACTCCTTAAGAGTTCTTCCACCCTTTGCAGGTTTCATTTTATCCTACCGGGAATCTAACACCCCCCCCCCACCCCAAAAAAAATGTTGGGGTGAAACAGTAGATATTAAGTATGTACTTAGTATAAGTTAAATTGACTAGACTCGCAGAGGAATATAATAGCCATTCCTCAGAGTAGTACAAAAGAACATAAGTGTCTGCAAAATTTAAGATCAGCATTGGTTACCAGTAGGCAAAAGGTTGAAATTTCTTTGCATTTTTGACATTTTGCAAAGATAACTCCAGAAAATCTTTAATTTACCGACACGGAACTAGGGATGGTAGCACTTTTTTGTAACAGAAGGGGGAGAAGAGACAAGAATGCTATAAATATTTTACATTATAGAAGAGTGAAGAAAAAAAAATTACATTTTAAATTCAATGTAAACCTATTTTTAGAAACTTGAGACAAAGAAAAAAATAAAGTCATTCTGAAAGAAAATATACATATAAAAAAAATACAAAGCATGAACATAGATTAATTGAAGACTCTTTTTTTTTAGCTAGTCTAAACTATATAAGAACCTGTGTCAGCAATAGTTAAGATCAGCATTGGTTACCAGTAGGCAAAAGGTTGAAATTTCTTTGCATTTTCGACATTTTGTAAAAGACAAATCTTTTGACTTACTCCAGAAAATCTTTAATTTACCGACATGGAACTAGGGATGGTAGCATGTGTGTTTTTGTTTTGGTAACGGAAGGGGGAGGAGAGACAAGAACACTATAAATACTTTACATTAAAGAAGAGAGAAGAAAAAAAAATTCCATTTTAAATTCAATTTAAGAATATTACAAAGCTTAAACTAGTTACTGTTCTATTGACTTAAAATAAAAATATTTACTACTAGTAAAATAAAATATTTACTAAGTTTAGCTTAGTATTTTGCAAAACATGAAATTAGCTTAACTTTCACAGCAGGATTCCCTTGTTTGAAATTTGAATTTCTGTTTTCTGTATAAATTTGTGATAACAAATGTCCTGAATCTGACAGCAAGAACAAAAGCAGCTTCATAATATTAAATGTGGGTTATTTTGCTTGTGATTTATACATGAATGTATAATAATGTTATAAAATTAGGGTTAAATTAATTCTTACTTTATGGAAATGACTAATTTACATGAAATGAATTTGTGTATTTTAAAGAATTCTGAATAAAGTCATAAAAATGAATTCCTTAATATAGATTTTCATTCACTTTTCAACATTTTTCTGGCAATATTTTATGTTGCTGTAAGTTTATTTATGGATTTCCGAGGATGATGAAGTTTATTTCCAATGGTTATTGTTAATTTGAAAATCAAATCAAATCTGCTCTTTTTACTAGTTAAAATGATTACTATAAGTAAATGGGTTATTATTGTTTCTATTTTGGTGTTATTTTTTTTTTAAATTAAATTCCAAAAAAAACTAATGTTATTTAATATAATTATATTATTTAATTACAAGTCAGTTATTTAATTTTTCTTACTTTAATATTTTCTATTTATACTTTTATATATTTGTATTCATTTACAAAGTACTTACTTGTGCATTTTTATTGTCAACATTTTCAGTTCTTGTTTTTATTTTTAATCTAATATCAACAAGTTTTAAAAAATTTGCCAAATATAATATTAGCAGGAGCTGAGTTCGAATTTCAGCTGTATTTAAGTGCATTCACTTATGTGCAAATAACCTTGGGAATGGTATTAATTCATCTCTACTCCCTCCAGTTATAGGTTCTATAGCCTTATTTTGCAACCAGTCTACCACAGAAAGTAATGGCAACCTATTGCAGGAAAATATTTTGCCCAGTCAGTCATGTTTCTTTTGAGACATGATCGTACAATCATGTATCACGTATGACTTGTAACTGAGTTAGAAAGAATATAAATATTGGGTTAGAATAAAAGTTGTTAGCATTATGTACCATTTTGTTCCACTACATTTTACCATCTTTGAGACAGCTTCCTGATTCTTAACTTCAAGAACAATCTTCTCACTCCTTTTTTCTTTTTGTTTTTTTTTTTTCAATTGGAGTAGGTAGACTAAACTATCACCTGGTTCACACTCCACCCACTCTATTGAACAGGTGAAGAGGCTCATCCCTTGTTCCCTGTTTAGGATGTGGTTTCTGGCTTTCTCTTTTCTGGCTTTCTCTTTTCTGGCTTTCTCTTTTCTGGCTTTCCCTTTTCTGGCTTTCCCTTTTCTGGCTTTCCCTTTTCTAATCTTTTCACTCTTACATAGTCCCCTGCACATCAGTGGTGTTATCACCTTGCTCGGGGTGATATGATTAAAAAAAACAAAACAAAAAAAAACTTTGCATCTTGCTGGGTCGTGAATTAATCTAAGTGTTTGTTTTTTGTTTTTTTTTCCATCAGTATGGATGGCGCTAGTCTCCTAGAATGCAACACACTGCACCTCCTTGGCTTCACTAGCTGCATCTACCACTTAAAAGTTTGGGTCACTCTGTTGGGCCAGAAAGTTTTTCTCCTCAGAAACCATCTTGAACATTTATAAATCTGCCATTTGTCTGTACATTGAATATTGTTACCATATCTAGTCAATTGCTTCTGCTATTCATCTTGATGATCTTGACAAAATCAAAAGAAGGATCTGCAACATAGTTGATCTTGACTTGGCAGCTTTCTTTCAGTCACATTCTCATTGACAGGATACGGCTTCTACTCTGACGAGCTTCTTTCCATTGTGCTCTGGTCACATTAATTTACTCGTGCTACTAGATTTGCATCTAGGTCCCACCCTTTTACCATCAAAATTATAAAATATAACTGCCATTTTTACTCTAGCAGTTTTTTTCACACTTCCCATCTGTGGGGCTCCCTTACTTGCTTCCCTGATAGCTGTAATCTCCAAAAGTTTAAATGCAATATCAATTGCCATCTACCTCTCTAAATCCCATCCACCTCTCATCTTTTCTTTGATATCCCTTGTACCCTGTTTTGCTTTCTAACTCCCTGCACACCAGTGGCAGTCCTGCCTTGCTTGGGGTGAAATGATTACAAAAAAAAAAGTTCTTCCCATTAAGATAATTTTTAAGATGATAATAATAATGGATCAAAATAAATGGTAATTCGAATGTGTAGGGCAGAGTGAGTATGACGGGTGTCTTAGGACATTCTAACCAAGCTGTACTGATTTCTGCCAGACATGAAGATTTGCATTGCCCTGATGAAAGTTAACACCCTACCAGCTGAACAATTCTAAAGGCTTTTTCATTGATTGTTGCCTTTCAATTTGTGGAAGAGTCTTTTAATACATGATGCTTCTCAAATTTCACCAGATACACATTATTTTTTCATTGTAAACAATACATTTTTTATTGTTTGCAATCATTCTTTTAAAAAATGTGTTCTTTTATGTTTGAGTAGAGAATCAAAGATGTAAATGTGCCTATCAGCATTATTTTAATGTTAAATTGTGAGGCTTCCAAAATGGATTTTCAAATGCCTTACAATGCTTATAAGATATGGAAAGTATTGCTGTGATACCTCATGTAATGTAACCTGGATTATTTTTAATCAGTGTTTCAATTTAGTCATCAATGACTGCAGGTCTGCCAGAACATTTTTACTCTTCCAGATCAAAATTTCCACATCTGAACCTAGTAAACTACTTATGAACAATACTATCAGCTATGACATTGTCTTTATAAACAATGCATATCTTTTTTTTTCTTTTTTGCTGTTTATGTAGCATTTTTCTTTTCTGTAAGGTGCGTCAAATGATAATAATGCATCTCATTTTTCTTTAATATTCACTTTTAATGAAAAAATATTTAAAATTCCAAATCTACAGTTAATTCATATAGAAAAACACTGAAATATCATTTTTTTAGAATATGTTTATATGTCATAAATTTAGTCACATAAAATGAAATAATGTTCAAACACCACATATTGAAAAATGTTATGAATATTTGTTCCAAACCAATATTAGAAAAGTGTATGACTAAACATTAGCTGATTCATTTGTCTTTATGAACTTTAGCTTTGAAAATGTCTTCTTACATTCGACTTGAATAACTGATATTGTTCAGATGACTTTATAAAGTTCTTATTCCTTTTTATTACTAAAACAGTTTGTTTGCTTCTTTATTGCATTTTTATTTGATATAGGAGACCCATGCTATCAGGCAAGCTGACACTCTTGTAAGTCTACCATTGGTCAGTGGTGGACTTACCAGGGCACAGACAAGTAATCTCCCTCCTCCTCCATGCCCCCCAGTCTCCTATATCAAATAAAACTGCAATAAAAAAACAATCAAACTGTGACTGTTTTTTTAAAATTTTTTTTTATTTATTTAATCACCTTTGTACATTAACAATAAAAATAGCAAGCAAACTGATGGAATTCACCCCCACCCATCAATGACAACATACAGGACTGGGACTGTTTAATCTTTAAATTACTTTGTTGTCATTTATTTGGTTACAAATTCTATAAATTAAGATCCAATTTGAAATAGCAAATTCTCTTATTTTTATTTTTTACTTCAATTTAACATCAGAAATGAAGGCAAAAATGCATCTTTTTCTTTTCTTCACATAAAAGTAAATAAAATAGTTTTATTTTTCTATAAAAAGAACTTATGATTTGGTACTCGTATCAGTCAGTTAAGTGCCATACATGATAAATGCTTGGGCGATCATGTCTCAAAAGAGACATGACTGACTGGGTAGACAATTATCCCACGGTAGGTTACCATTGCTTTCTGTGGTAGACTGGTTGCCGACCAAGGCTATAGAACCCAATCTGTCCTGTTATTTAACCCATAACTGGAGGGAAGAGATGGATTAATACCTTTCCCAAGGGTATTTGCACATAAGTGAATGCAAGAAATTCAACCGGGATTCGAACTCGGCTTGTATAGTTTGCTTAATATTCTCAGCAATTTTCCTTTGAAAATATTATAAAAGGGGTTTTTTGTTTTTGTTTATGAAATCTTTGATGCAAAATTTATTATGACAGTATTTTTTTTTTTTTTTTCTATTGACCCTTTTATACACAATTTTTTTATTGCTTTATCTTGTGATTAACTCTGACCTCTTGGATTTGGAGAGAGATAAACTAATATAATTAGTAAATTATAATCAGTGAAATATGAAATACTTGATGTTCGTATTCAGCAGTAGCACAAAAAAATCTTGTTTTAATTAAAAAAAACTTGTACTGGGGGATATAAAATGTGTTTGGTTAAATAAGAATAAGACAACTTTTGTTTTTCAACATTAACTTTACTCAGCAAAATATTTATGATTTTGTTCATTATCTTTTAGGTAACTGCACAATTTCATTCACCTAGAAGTGTTTTTTTTTTTCCTCAGCTCTAGATGTCTTTTGTGTCCTTCCAGGGAATTAGACTGTAATCTGAAATATCTGGTGAATAGAACAGATAAGTAAAAACTTCCCAGTCAAGCAGTAAATGTTAACTGGCTTCATTATAGTATTATCCTGATGTTTGGTTTTCAATAAATATTATTCTTAATCTAGATTAAAAAGATTTATTTATTATAATTATTACTAATTTTTTTGGTTTCATTTCAAAATCTTCAAATTAGGAAAATGCTCTCAAATGATAAGTTATAGTTTAAAACCAATAAGATTTATGTTAAGTACAAATGAATTATTGTGTAATTCATTAGCATATCCTAATAAAATCATTTATTTCATACTTGTTATTAAACTTGTTTATTTTATTTAAACTTTTATTTTAAGCTTGTTGGTGATGGTGTATTTTCATATTTTGTGAAAGTTTCATCTATTCTTATCATTAATACTTTGAATCAAGTAAAAGATTTGACTTTATTTCTTTTTCTGCTTCTTCAAGACAGATTTGAAAGTTGATGTGGACATTTATTTTTTCACAAGATTAAAATCCCTCCTCTTTCACAACATTAAGCATTAGTGTAAAAAGCAATTTCAATATCTTTGTATCATCTCAATAGAGTTACAAATAGTTAACAATATTTGTAAAATTCATGATACTCAGACATAAGGTTGGTAAGTAGATATTTATGCAACTTATACAATTTTTAATATTATGACTGAAGATTCTGTTAATAGGGGTGAAAAATTTCTTCAATGTACATAATATAATTTCTAGATTATAGATGGAATATGTGTGTGTTGCTGACATGTTGATTCACATAGTAACAAGTTTATCTAAAATAGTGATTTATCTTTTAAGATAAATGACAGATATTTGTATAATAGTTATAAATATATTTTAAACATGAAAAAACTGAGCATGATAAATATTATCATATTTGGTTGTCTACAATAGTCTTGTGTACCTTTTTAATATTATAATATTAAGGAATAGGTCTAGATATAAGTACTGGTAATCTACAGCATTTGAGTAAACATTGGCCTACCAGATATCTATTTTACTTATAAGACACTGAAAATATTTTTGAGATTTCATTTTGTTGTTGAAGGATGGTTGGTTTTATATACTATCAAATATGATAGATAAGAAAAATTAACTTTGTTTTTACAGACTAATCCCTTTAAATTTTATCTCTAATGGTCATATTATTTAAAAGCCATATATAAACTGTTTTCATTGTTCAATGTTTTATGAAATTATAAAAATATGCATACAATCAAGTCATTATTTTCAGAGATTTAAGTTTTTTTTTTCTTCAATTTAACTTTGCAGTTATCAGTCAAACAACATTTGTGTTCAAATTAATTTAGATAGAATTGGCAGATAATGTGTAAAAGAAAAATTGATATTTGGATCATATCTTGTGAATCTAAATTGATTTTTTTTTCTTTAAGACGAAACATTTCTCTATCATATGTTTACAAATTTTGCTCAGTAGGTGTGTTTATAAAAGCATGATTGTCTATTTGTGTGAGATGAAGTATTGTAACTATTTACACTATTTGCATTGTTTGGGCTATAGTCCTCCTCTTTATTGCCATATTCCCACAGTTTTGGTTATTGTATGCTCTAACCTTCTTCAAATAATTTAACACATCACTCAATAATGATGTATAGATGGTGCCACTAATAAAAAATACATATAATTTTTATGAAGTACTAATCTTCAAATAGCATGTGACAAAACTTGGGCCCAATTGGATTATTAGTTTACAAATTACAGTTATTTAAGTGAAGCTACTGTTGCAAATTTTCAAAACAATAGAAAAATCTGAATTTCTTGTGTTGTAAAAGCATTGCTTTCTGATGGGGAAAAAATATTGTTCAAGCAAAGCAATAGCTTGATAAGTGTCATTCAGACTCTGCTCTGTCAGAAATAACAGTTAAGAGGTGGTATACTGACTTTAAATGTGGTTGTACAGACACAAATGATGTTGAATGCTCAGGTCACCCAAAATCGTCAGTTATCCCAGAAAACACCAGAAAATCCGGAAACTTGTTTTGCCTGAAATAGCAGAGGAGTTGAACATATAAGAAGGCAGTATATTCACCATTTTGCATGGACATTTGTCAGTGAGAAAGCTTTGTTCAAAGTGGGTGCTGTGTTTGCTCACAGTCGATCAAAAACAACAACACATTGACGATTCAGAACATTGTTTGCAACTGTTTCAATGCAACAAGGAGTTTCTGCATAAATATGTGACCAAAGATTCAGACATCAGCAGGCAAGGTTTTAGCCTCTGTATTTTGGGATGCGCAAGGTATTTTGTTCATTGATTACCTTGAGAAAGGAAGAACCATCAATAGCGAATATTATATACCATTATTAGTGCATTTGAAGGAAGAAATCACCAAAAAACGGCCATAAATGAAGAAGAAAAAGTGATATTTCGAGACAACACACCGTGTCACAAGTCAATCGCAACAATGGCAAAACTACATGAATTGCACTTCAAATTGCTTCTGCATCCACCCTATTCTCCAGATCTGGCTCTCAGCAACTACTGGCTGTTTGCAGACCTCAAAAGAACGCTCCAGGGAAAGAGATTTGGACCTAATTAAGAAGTGATATCAGAAACTGAAGCATATTTTGAGGCCAAAGAGAAAGTGTTCTACAAAAAAAGGCATCAAATTGTTAGAGAAACATTGGATTCAGTGTATTACCCTAGAAGGAGACTGTTGATGAATAAAGTCAAATTTTGCCTAAAAGTTGTCGTCTTATTAGTTAGGTCTGGGATTTATTGAGTGATGTGTTATGCTGAAATTTCGAACCGAACCCTTTTGGTCTACAGGAGTTCTAGGTCCACTAGAAAATTCCAGGGATTGTTCTTAATTGTGTCTGGAAATAATTAAGAAAAAGTTTAACTTACACTGCTTGTGAATTAGTGAGTGAATGAGGTGTACTGCTTATACCAAATGTGTGTATTGTTAACTTCAGCATTTTGTCACAACTTAGCTTGAAATGAAAATGAATTATCCTCTTCAGATTCATAACATTCTTTTTTTCTTTTTTTTTATGCATACTCAAAATTTGAAAAAGGGTTACTTTAACTGGTAGGGTTTTCTATGCATGTATGTCTGTCAAAAATGGCTTAACTGCTACAAGTCAAAGACATCATTGTTAAACATGTATTTATTCAATTTTGTTTTTAAAGTTTAAATTATTTCAGTAAATTAATGTTTAAATTTGATATTTCAATAAATTAATGAACTTAAGTGCATTCTGGTGCAGTGGATATTGACCTTAAATGAGAAATCGGAGAGCCAAGTTCAAACTCTAGTTGAATTTGCTGCATTCACTCATGCGCAAATATCTTTGGGAAAGGTATTAATTTGTTTCCTCTCTCTCTCCAGCTATAGGTTAAATAGCAGGACAGATTGGGTTCAACAGACTTGGTTGCCAACCAGTCTACCACAGAAAGTAATGGCAACCTACTGCAGGAAAATCTTCTCCCTAGTCAGTCATGTCTTTTACCCAAGTGTGTATCACATATGGCACTTAACTGATTAAATAAAACCAGTATATTTTCTTAGTCATTTTAAAAATGTCCCAGCAGTAAGCTCAGTCAAAAAATTTTCTTTCAGCACATTTTTAACTTTCTATAATATTTTTAATTTTCTGCAAATAAAATGAAAACCTATTACAAAATAATTTTAAAAAATGATATCCACACATTTTTTGTTAGATAAGAAAATTATGTTAGGATTGATACAACTAGACCAAATTTTTTTCTTTAAAATCAATGTCCATCCAATAATTTAATTTACAACTAATCAATATTTAAAATTAACAAGAAATGTTAATTTCTTAACTATTAATGACACTCATGACATATGGAATTAAGAGATACGAATAAAATCAACCACATCACTTGTGTACTTACAAAATATTTCATTTGCATTTAGAAATTTGTACACTACAGTTGTAAAGCTGACATTAAATTACAATGAGCTCTCATAATTTAAATAATGTCAGTATTCATTTAAAAAAAATTAAGAAGCATTTGTTGTATATTAGTTACAATGATTAGATTTGTAATAATTTCGTTAAAAAATTTACCATTTAAGAGTTTTTTTTTTTTTTTAAGCATTTCTCTCAAACAAGGAAATAATGCCATTAGGATCAAGGTCTTACAGGGAGTAACAAAGAATGAGAAGAGGATAGTGAGGAAAAGAACAAAGGAAGTTTTGAAAAATTGTAAGTCACAGGGAAGGAGGAAGTCTGAAAGGAGTTCCACAGGTGGGAAGTGCAAGAAAGAAACTGTTGGAATAGAAGTGGTGTTTGCATTTAGCCATTTCAAATGTAAACTGGTGGGACCTAGATGCCAATTATCCCAAGCAAGGTGGAAATGCCACTAGTATGCAGGGGGTTACAGGGAGTAAAAGTGACAAAAGATGAACAATAGTCAAGAAGACAGAAGATGACGATTGACGCTGAATTTAAAGATTTGAGGATTGTAGTTATCAAGGAAACAAGTAAATAGAAGGAGGTTCTACAGGTGGGAAGTGCAACAAAATAAACCTATTAGAACTGACAGCTGCATCTAGCTAGTCCGACAGTAAAATGGTGAAACCTAGTTGTTAGTTTAGCAGCATGCTTAAATTCATGCAGTCAAGGCACCAAGCAGAAAAGTTCATCAGAACAATTACCATGAAAATATTTGTAGAAAAGACGAAAGGAAACCACATTGGTGGAAAAGTAACTGAAGTTGAGATGCCAGATCAAAATCAATTATATTACAATTTTAACTAATTCCCCCCCAAAAAAATATTGCTCTTATTTTTCTTTTTTGTATTGTGTCAGCTGTCATATAATCATATATAAAAAAATGTTAAACAATGTATTTTTGTTTATTGCTTATGACATTGAAGATGGGAGAAAACTTTCAGTACATTTGTCATTTTTATATTTAGAAAAGTAAAAATGCAACTGAAACATAAAAAGTACTTGTGCAGTTTATGGAGAAAGTATTTGAAATGATTGAATGTAACAAAAATGGTTTATGAACTTTTATGCTGGAGATTTCTCACTGATAAATGGCCCACAATTAGATACATAACTTGAGGGTAACAGTGAGCAAATGATCTTATTTAAGAATTTTATACAATTTGAAAGAGAGCTGGTCTTTGCAAAGCATCCTAATGAAGTGTTGAATGTCATTTGTAATAAGTTGGCTATGTTAGTTGCTTTGATGTTTATCTTCCACATAATCAAAGAAAGAAAGAAAAAAAACTACTAGAATATGTTTCCAGCTGCAATTCACTACTTAAAATATAATGAAATTTAATTACTACTGGCCCCATACCAATGTTTAATCTTTATCCAAAGAAGGTGATGTTGTATATGGTAAACTTAGGAGTCTTTTATGAGCTCATTCAAGAATACAAACATTTAACAAAATCATCTGAAATTAAGATGATATCTTAACATGCATTCTGGCATTATCTTAAAAGATAATGCCAGAATGCATGTTTCTTTGGTAACCAGGTAAAAATTGTTACAACTTGGGTTGGAAGTTTTCACTTATACACCATATTTATTTGATATTGCACCTTTCAATTGCTATTTATTTAGGTTTTTAATAATTCTTAGTAAAAAAAATTAATTTTCTTGAAAAATTATAAAAGACAGTGATAAAGATAGAATTTTGGAGGATAGTTATGATGTTACTCAAAATATAATGCTGAATCTAAAAATGCTACTTCTTTTTTTTTTTTTTTTTACTTAATAAACCAAACAAATCTTAATTTGAGTTATGAATGTTGGTGGTATAACATCAAACAAAATTAAATTTTTATATATAGTGGATAACCTCTCCCTTCCAGAAAACTTCAGCCATAATCTGAAGACTTTAAACTTTTTCTACAATCTGTAATGAATTTGAGTAGAATTAATACATGGAGATTGTGATCTGAGAAAGTTTCTTTTGATGTGTCTCTTCAATGACAAACTAATAAGAAATATTACAAAGAAGATAGATATTATCAGCGTTACTACTTTGTCATTGTTTACTTCTACCTGCCATTTTAAATCGACATCTTTTGGAGATTTTAATGAAATTCTCTTTCAAGTAACAAGAAAACAAATAACATTTAAACACACATACTGTACAAAAATAAAAAAAATAAGCAGTTTAATGTATGGATTAAATTATTAGTGTCAAAAGTGTTTAACATCATTACCTAAATGATTTTTAAAATTTACATTCAGATTCTCATGTGAATTTTGCACTATTACATAACTGCAATATTTATTTTTTAACTAGAATCTCTCAAAAGTATGGAGGTGGGAAAAACTATCAAGTAATTTACTTTCATTTAAACAATAAAGAAGTGATCATGATAAATGAAAAAATAGTCACTTTGAAAATATTTTGTAAGTCACATTTTATTCTAAATTATGAAATATAATCTTATCAATATTGTTAAATGAAGGCAGTTGAAATTATTTATCAGCATAAGTTTGACGCTGAAAACTTACAAAGCAAGAGAAGTGTGTGTGTGTGTATATATGTGTATGTATATATATATATATATATGTATGTATATGTGTGTGTGTATAAATATATAAATGTGTGTGTGTATGTGTGTATAAATATATAAATGTGTGTGTGTATGTGTGTATATATATATAAATGTGTATGTGTGTATATATATATATATATATATATGTGTGTGTGTGTAGTTGCTTTGTAATACACAAAATGTGACACTGTTTTGTTCATATCTAAGAGTATAACTTAGATATATTTTTCTTATTTTGCATATATAACCCAAAATTTGTCTACATAAAATGATACAATTTACATTACTGAGATAAAAACTTTACAAATTGTAGCAATGATAAGCTTTCCTCTATTATAATTTAAAAATGTTTTTTAGAAAGTTTTTGATTTTAATTGCAAAAAAAGTCAAGAATAAAAACTACTTCTGTGTTCTTAAAACAGATTTTAAGCTACTTTTAAGATCAATTTTTTCATCCAAAATTAACTTTAATTATGACATGATCAATCTTTGCCAACACAAAAAAACTTTTAATGAAATCTTCCAAAAATAGTGTTGATGAAAATTGTGTGTGTGTATATATATATATATATATATATATATATATACATACACACACACATGGTGTGATTGATAAATTGTCTAAATTATGTAAAAATGAAAACACTGATCTCTTATTTTAATAAATATATTTACCAAAATTACACAAAAATATTTTGAAAAATATATTGGCGCTTCTGATGCAAACTCCAAGCATTACAGCATGCCATTTCCAAATGTCTGATGGAGTAAATTCTGTTATGGTGCTCTTTTTCTTGCAGACAGTACCCAACTGACCCTACTATACTGTACAGTCAACAAAATAAAAGAAATGTGTAAAATTAAAAATATAAAACGGCAACAACTTATCCCTCACACTCTGTATATTTATGATTTTCTTCACAACATCCATTGGAGTGATATTTTTAATCTTCCTATAAAAAATTATTGCTGAGGTTTCTTCTTGGGTAAAAACCAGCAGCAATGTTTTTAGTACCTTCTTGAAAATATCAGGTAAAACCACAATCTTTTTTGTTCACACTTGCCTGTTCAGTTGCTATAGACCACAGGAGTCACTTTTTCTTGTTGTACCAGCATGATAGTTCTGATCAAAATAAATGCATCCTTTTGTCTGCTTATAATAATGGTAAATATATTCACAAAGTGGTTAAGTTTCTATTTACTAATAGAATGAGGAACCATATAGACTATAGCAAATTTGTTTCTTGTGACTAATGATGGCTCTGTTATAGTGTGTTAAATAAGAGTAAGTCTTCCATCTCTCCACTCTTCAATCAATTTGAAATTGAAATCACCTTCTGCTGATCAAGCAGAATATCTTGCTTGTAAATTCTGTTCTACTCTTGATTAATCTGAATATCTTTGCCTGATTTTCCACTTGGAACTGAGTCTCTATTTGATGATATGCATGTAACTCTGTCCATGACTTCTGCTTCTTCTAATTATCAGTCTATTAGCATTCTACCCATTTTTGATAAAATACTAGAGGCTCTAATCAACTCTGAATTGGTTAAGTATCTCACCTCACAGGATCTTCTTCCAGATAAGCAATATGGATTTCACTTCTTTGGTCAACTGCAGATATTTTAACAATTATTGCTGAAAAAGTCTGTCAAGTATGGTGAAGCATTGGCTGTTTCTTTGGATATCTCAAAGGAATTTGTCAGAGTTTGGATGCTGGTCTTTTTCACAAATTGTATTTTTGAATTAATTTTTGATTTGATTCAATCTTTCTTATCAAATCACAAAATCATAAGTTGTTTTGAATGGCCATTCTTCTAGATCTTTTTGCATTAATGCAGGTGTTGCTTAGTGCTCCATCCATGGAACTACATTGTCCCTAATTATTATCAACACCTTTCCAGATGTCATCAATTCTTGACCTGGTATCTGCACTGTTGACACAACTATTTGTTTGTCTTAATAGTAAGTCTAATCTTTTTGATAAGGTCAGATTATCTCAGAAATGATCTACAATCTGTTAACTAGGGCTAGAAATAGCTTGTTATTTTTAATACTTCCAAAATAAAAGTGCTCTCTTTTAATTATCTGAAAGAACTGTTTCTCATTCTATCATGATGACTGATTCTTCACTCCAGAAGAGTGACTCATTGTGCTTTCTCAGGCTAATGTTTTCTGTTGACATGAAGTGAAAAGATTATATTGAATCAATTGCTAGGTCTGCTACTAGGAAAGTTGATCCAATGTGCTGTGCTAGAGAATTTTTTTGTCAGAATATATCTAACACCTTTATAAGTCTACTATTTGTCTATGCATAGAATATTGCTACTGCATCAGGTTTGGTACTTCTGCTATTTGCAATGTTCTTGGTCCTGAAACTGCATCTTGGTGTCAGTCACTTTCCCTACTACTGTAACATGACATTCCTGTGCCTTTTTCTATAAATATTTTTCTAATTGTTCTGATGAGATTTTCTCTTTTGTACTTAGATTTTATGAATTTAAGCCCAGTACTAGAGTGGTGACAGGGTTTCCTCATTTTACAGTTGAAAGCAGTAGCTGTAACCGTAAGTTTTGTGTTAAGTTTCTTTTGCATTTTTTGCTTATGGAACTCTTTTCCCTCATCTTGCTTTTCAGTCAACTTTGATCTTCAAAAATTTAATTGTAATGTTAATCATTAGCTTCTGGCTTCTTAATTCCTGTTCTTTTATTGTTTTTTCTCTTTAATGTTTTCTTTCTTATATTCTTTCGTACTCTTAGCCCCTTGCAACTTAGTGGTTTTATTGCCTTGCTTGGGGTCAAATGAAATACACACACACACACACACACACTATTTATCTGAATATCTTTGCCTGACTTTCTACTTGAAACTGAGTCACTATTGTGTAATATTCATGTAACTCTGTCCATGGCTTCTGCTATAATCTTTAAACAGATTTCTAATTATTGGCCTATTAGCTTTCTACCCCTTTTTGATAAAATACTAGAGTATATATATATATATATATGAAATATTTTTAATCAGTATCACCCAAAGCAAGACAGTAAAGCCACTAAAACACAAGGGGTTACAGAATTAAACAGAAACATCAATAATTAAAAGAAAGAGCAGCGTAATCAGGACAGTAGATTGGAATTGACATTGCATTTAAATTCCTGCAGATTAAAGTTGGCTGGAAAACATGTAACCGGAAGTTTCTTTTTTCACACTTCTCACAAGCAAGAAGTGTGAAAAAACAAACTGTTAGCATAGAACTTACATCTAGCCAACTCAACTGTAAAATGATGACATCTTGACACAAGTTTAGTACTGTACTTTAATTCATAAAGTCTAGGTACCATAGTGAAATATCTAAACATCATGAAAGTATTTATAAAAAAAAAAAAGGTACAGATAGGCAACCTTATGGTGGTGAGTGACTAACTGAAGCCAAGTCACCAGATAAAGAACAATAATATTACTGATTCTTCTTTGGATCTTATCAAGTAGTACAAGATAAATACCAGGGGCAAGCAGACCATATGTGGCAGCAATATTCTAATCATGGAGAATAGTAGACTTATAGATAAATTCCAGAGAGAAAAATGGTCTTGAACAACACAGTAAATACTTTTTTTAGCGGCTGAGCTAGCAATGAATTCAATATAGTCTTTCCACTCCATGTCCGCTGAGAATGTTAGACCAAGAAAGTGCAATGAGTCACTTTCCTGGTGGCTCAGTAGTTAGAACAGTAACTTTTCAACCATAAGACCCAAATTCAAATGTCACCATGTTTGATTTGTCAGGAAAGTAAATTCATGATGTTATCATCTTAGGGTGGTGATCTCTGTCTGGTATTTTTGGAAAGTGCCTGAAAGCAGTACCATGGGTTGATCCAAACCTAGTGAGTTAAATTGGGTAGATAGAACTGTTGTTAATGGTTATACTAATATAAAGTTACAAGTTATTGTGACCAAGTGTTTGATCCTACTGGCCTTGTTGAAACTGAATCACATCAGATAACACACACCTACACAGACACTCTCCACCCTTCATAGTTGAAGTATAAACCACAGGTGGGTGTTGAACAGGCACAAATGTGCCTGAGCCAGCATTTGCAATAGAAGTGTAGCTGATGTGTGCATATATAATCTCACATGTTAAGTAAATACTAAATTAGTTGTAATTATTTTAACAAAAAATTGTGCATTAATACTTATGCAGTTCTGTGTATTCACCCATTTATAATATTAATAAAAAGCATTTTTTTAGTAAACCTTAATGTTGAAAGAATTTTCAAACAAAACAGATAATTGTTGGAATCTAGCCATCTATTCACCGCTATTTTATAACAATTTTTCCAGGATATTTTATAACAAAAAAAAAATGTATCATGTATTGTTTAGTAACTTTCATTTTCGAGTTTTAAGGAGCAATTCATTTAAAAACACTTGCCAAAAGTGTTTTACAGAAGTTCTATACATTTTAATAAACTATGTCATCAGTATATAATCTCTTACTCAAATAGGTCACATGACGGCAATTAAAGTATCTGAAATTTAGTCACATGTCATAGATGTCAGTTTTTCATGAAAACGTTTTTTCTCTCTTTGATAAGAGAAGAAACAAAAATATATCTAATAGAGAATCTTGATGACTTGTTCAAAGAAATTACCTTTCTCTTGATTTAATAGACAAGATTTGAAAAGAAAACAAAATTATGGGCTATTGTTATGACAGAGGATAATCATAGTGGCAACAAGACATGTGAGTATCATCAGTAGTAATAGACATAACCTGATGTTTTGTCTTCAATTTGCCTCTGGCTATTAATGTTGGGATATCTTTTGTTCTGTGTTTATCTACATATAAAAGCAAGAGAATAACACTGGATAGAATGTAATGATGGAAGAATTTTATTTTACTGATATTAAAAGTGAATCAATTTGAAGCCCGTTATAGTGAATTTTGATCTGAAATTTTACTGTATAATTTCCTATGTATGATTAATGCAGTGAAGGTTTGCTGCTTAAAGTAGGATTTGAACTAAAATAGACTGGAAAAAGGAAGATTTGAACAAAATGTTTCACAAGATATTGACAGGAAATGAAGACTTTTGAACAATATCAGAGAAATTCACTCACTTCTCACCACTTCTGTGGGTGGCTTGCTTGCTATAATGTAAGAGGTATGGTGAGTCCTTGCCATAAAGGTTAGGCCTGTTGGAACCAAGGAGGGAAAACAATGTCAGCCTAAATAAAATGTAATTATCTCAAGGATGTTGGGTCTTAGAGAAATGATGATAAAATCAAATTCAGGTGAGATTATATAAATAAAAGCTGAATAAATATTTCTTTGTGGACAAAATGTTCTGTTGAACATTGATTTGTCCCTCTTCATGTAAATAATTCATGAGAAATTATAGAAATTGTTTGAGGGTTGAAATTATATTAAATTATATGAGCAGATGGAAAATTGAATGTTGGAAAAATTTATTTTACTAGATAATGTTAATTGATTGAGGGAATGTAGTTAATAACATAGCCTGGATGAACCAACTCTAACAGTAGTGGTAAAAAATTTTCCAATCAATGGACACATGAAAAACTGTAAGAGGGTTTTAAACAATGCAAATTTAGATAAGCTTGGAAAATGGTAAATTAGGAGTCTTTGATAATCAAATCCTCCTCCACCCCCCCGCAAAAAAGCAAAAAAAAACAAAAAAAAAAGCACCTACACTAGTGTCCAAGAAGAGTTGGTCCCTGTGAAGGAATTCTCCCTAGTCTAAGATAATTTCCTTTACAAACTGACATTAAAATAGTTGGGGACTAGGTTTTTAAAACTAATTTTGTTTGCAAGCCCAATACCAAAGTTCCCTGAATTGTTGAACTGATTGCCAGTTGCCAGTTTAGAGCATTGTAATTTTTGCAATATTATGTGAATAATGCTAATAATTGCAAATTCAACAACTGGTCATAGTTTGTTAGACCACAGCACTGCAAAGTTGGGAAGAGTTAAACTCATCACTGTAACCCTTGGCACATAAATTCTGTTATTGTTTTTTGCAAGAAAGATTAAGTTATTTTTGTGAAAATCACTTTCTCTATTTTTCTTGTAACTTTCCCTCTATGTACTTGATGAAATTTCAACTAGCTTTCTCAGATCAAAAACTTGAGCACAACTTGGATAGGGAAGATTGACTGGTAGACTGAAACACCCAGTACCAGAGAAAGCTGAAAGTGAGGTTTTGTTATATAGATTCTAATTAAATTTTGACTGCATTTTCATAAGATTATCATGATCAAATATAAACAAAAATTAGACATTATAATGTTATTATGGATACAAAATTGCTTCCATACTAGATCATTGAACTATCTGGTTCTCTTTGTTCTCTGAATCATTGATTGATGATCAGTCATATTTGATTTTAGATATTTAAACTAACAATAAATTAAATATATTTAAACTAAAAAAACATTTTTTTTAATAACTTAATATTAAAACCGGAATATTCTAGTCAATGTTTGATTTGTAGAGTGTCAATTACAATACTGGCCTTTTTCTGTTTAATGCCTTGAGTAAAATGAAATTTGAATCTTGTAAAATCCAGATTAATATTTTAATGAGTATCTGACAAATTTATTTCTAAACTTTTTTTTTTTTTTTTTTTTTACAGGATTTACAAGCCAACTCAGCAGATTCACTAGATGGACTAAAAAAATGGAAAACTGTTGCAATTGAAAGAATGGAATTTGCTGCCAAGCACTTTAAATCATTTCTTCCCCCTGAGATAAACAAAGAGAGTTCTGTTGGGGTCCCATACATGTTGTGGAGGCTCAAACAGTACCATGCACATCTTGGTATATTACCACCAAATAATCAGTACTATCCTCCCAAAGTTGATGATCATGATGCAATTTTCTTTACATTACTATCTATGTTTCATCCATGGCCTTTTCTTCTGACTCGATTTGGTCCACATGGTGCTGTGGCTTGTGTAAGAGCCTACAATGATCAATATTTTGACATTGTCTTCAGGTTAGACAACAAACATTACTTTTATTTTGTTACATTTTGAACCTGTCAATTCTTTCCCTTAAGAATTGTTATTCAATTTATCTTTTTTTTGCATCAACTACTTTTTGTTCCTCCTTCTTTATTTTTGTCCTGATTTCTTTATCTAAATTTACTTTTTACTTTTTATCTTCTTCTTTTCCTCTTTTTTTTTTTTTTTTTTTTCAACTTTTCTTCTCAGTGATATCTGTGTTGTTTCTTTCTCCTTTCCTCCCCAACTATATTTCTCATATTTACATTTTCCTTTATATTTTTCTCTATTTTACCCTAATTGTAAACTTGTGATTTTTGCCTTTATTTTCACTGTTTTTTACCAGTTTAATCAAAGTTCATTTTTAAAGCAACTATAAATTACCTTTTCCAATGTTACTTTCTAAGTATTTCTCTCTTCATTTCTGTAGGATGCATGCAGAGTTCCAGTTAAATGAGCCTCCATTGCAACCATTTTGGTTTACTCCTGCCTACTTTTCAGGGAGCCTTATTATCAACAGAAATGCTTCCTCTGTTCTTTATTTTAGTTTGGCTGTTCCAAATCATAATAAACTTAATGTTGGTAAGTGGAAATTTTACTTTCTCTGCATATTTATAATAAGTATTGAGTCATCATAGGATAAAAATGAGGCTTTGTACTAATTAGCCAGATCTGCAAAATAAAGATTTTTTTCTAATTTATTTACATTTTCTACATTTTTACATATACTATAGTTTATTCTTTACATATTCTATAATTTTTGCCTTTAAAAAGGCAAATAACTATAGAAACTATGTACAGAATATTCTTAAAATGAATATTAGATTTAGATTTTTATTGAAAATTGGTCAATTTTTCTTTAATTTGTATTTTTGGAATTGAGGTTGAAAATCACTTTTTGATGAAGATTATAAGGATACTATTAAAAATACTTATTGTCTAGAAAAAGAAAAAAAAAACAATTTGATCTAAAATAACCCAGATTTGTTATTTTACTTACAAATTTTAAAGAACTATCCTTTTATTGGTTTTATAAATTGTTTTTATTCAATATTAAGTACACACAATACAGTTAGCACTTAGAGACATTATTATTAACATAATACAAATTACTAATATTGCATATATTTGATAACTACACCTTTGTACAAATTAATTGAAATAAAATGAATAATGTCTTTCTAGGATCTTTCACACTTTTCCTGATCATGTATACGTTGTCTCTTGGAGTTGTTTTTCTCTTTTGACTGCATTTTCCTTTACATTTTGGACTGATGGCTCCAGTTTGTTTCTTCACTTTGATGGCACAATTGACAGTTCAAAGGCTGACACCAACAATATCTGCGATCTCTTTATAAGGCTTGCAGCATTACAATTTTTGTACACTTCCTTGGCGTAACGTCCATTGCAGACAATGGCCGTAGGACAACTAATTGGCAATTGAGACAATAGTATCCAGGCATGATAAAAATTGATGCAATCACAGACAATGCAATATTTTTCAAGGCCAAACAAAATTTCATCATACACCCCAAAAATAAATTCATATTATATTGCACATCACTGCAAATGATCTAATCTAAGGAAAAAATAGAAATCAATTACACCCTGTGATTACAGTGGGTCTAAAACTGACTGCATGGTGAAAGAAAGGAAACTAAAACAGTTTGTTTCAATTAACAGTTTGTTTCAATTAATTTGCACAGGCATTTATAATGTTCTATTTATGAGCTGACTGAATATGAACTTTTGAATAAAATGTCATTGCAGCATTTTTCAGCCTTTGATAAAAAAAACACAAAAAAACTTGGAAATGTTATAACTAAAAAGCACATTAAATGCTTGACTGATTTTGTTTTTTTCCTTGATAGAAATTGCTAAGTGATTTATACTGTCTTTATATTTAATGTAATTTTTCACCGTGTTAACTCAATTATTAATTATTACAAATTATTGCCACTATGCTTTATTTGTTAACTGAAATTTGGGATCCATTCATCTTCTAACAAGTTGCACATTAATGAATCAGGTTCATTTATTTTTGTTAAATCTGAAATCCAATAATCTTGGAATTATTTTGAACTTTTGTTCTCATCATGGTTGATATAGGTGTTATAATAGACACAATGTTTTGACCAAGTCTGGTCATTATCAGGTTGGCTGATGTGGAATATCTCGTTGATTATTGCGAAATATCCTGTGAAATCAATTATTCTTCTTTCATGTTGGAATTTGGTTCTCCAAGGATTGAACTCATGACCACTAGATTTTGATGATACTAACACATGTATAACCAACTACTATATCCACTACACCACCATCCCGAAGGACTTTACTGGTGTATTTTTGGAGCCTTTTATATTCAATGTCAGATGGATTTTGACAACTGGATTATGTTAGTGGGTTTGTGCCACTTGTCATAATTTGTATATATTTCTGAGATGAATAATTTTCAGTAATTATTTATATATTTGGATATTTGTACTAGGTGGGAAATCAGGTGTGGGTACTCCAGACAAATCAAGGATGAAACTGGAAGAGAATTTGCAAGCAAAGCTTTTATTCTTGTCTACTGTAGATGTGAGGACTGAATTGACTCATTACAGTGATTGGGAGCTTGCTGTTGTTCAGCCCACTCTTGCAGAGCTGCCAGCAATCTCTAGAACCGAACTTGCGAGTTGCTATATATTTTTCTATCAGCAAACAATAATTTTGCAGCAGTCAAGCATGCAGGTGAGAATCAAGATGAATGAGATCCCCTTGCTGGTATGAAAGCATTGATGCTGGCTTTCATCTAGGAGAAGACCTCAGAAGCAGTCTTGAACAGGAAGATAAATAACTTTGTTCTAAGGGATGTCATGAAGGAAATCCTAAAATGAGTCCCAATATGCATGTTGATAACAAAAAGATTTCTTTTTATAGGAGGTTCCTGGATAGAGGAGGAGCAGAAAGAGATGTTTATAGACATCACTGCATGCTCAGTTGCCATGAAAGCAGAGATGCATAGCATGACATGAGTCGGAGATTGAAGTAAAGGTAAAGAAGTGATCTAGAAGAGAAGTGTGTCCTTCAGAGTTACTGGGAAAATGTGTGGTGAAGTCCAACACTAGTGTGAGAGATTGAAGGATTTAGATGTTCAGGGTTTGGATGTCAGCAAGATTGGTGGCAGTGTTTAAGCCTCTTGGCATGATGAGCATTAAAGTCACTAAACACAAGCATATTTGCAAATGGATGTAGAGAAATTACCTTGTTTATATTGTCAGAAATACTATAGAGCATGCAACAGTCCTGAGAGGAAGAGAGCAGTAGAGAAAAAAGAAATATCTGACTGAGTTTAATAGAGCGAGATGGA
Source organism: Ascarosepion bandense (assembly GCA_037127315.1). Taxonomy (NCBI): domain Eukaryota; kingdom Metazoa; phylum Mollusca; class Cephalopoda; order Sepiida; family Sepiidae; genus Ascarosepion; species Ascarosepion bandense. Next base: position 8,184,622 of record JBBBDQ010000651.1, on the reverse strand, counting down.
GACAGATGTAAGAATGGTCTGAAGATTCAAGTGAGCTCTCTAGCCAGAGGATATGTTCATGGACATTAACTCTCTCAGGCTATGGATGTGGTCATTAGAGTCCTTCCTAAAGAGAAGAAAGTAATGAGGAATCAAGAAATCAGAGGGGATTGCAGAATTAAAATTAGTTTCACAAAGAGCTTGGATGTTTGGGGACTTTTTGATGAACAATTCTACACTGCAAAAGTTAGTGTGAATATGATGAATGTTAGAGAAAGATATGTTGAGGGTTATAGGAGTTTTTTGTTTGACTGGTTACGGTCATGTTTTTTAGTTATTTTGGTAAGGAGATTTAGAGTAACAGTAGCATTCGGTTGTCAAATGCAACATGTGTAGGAAGGGAACTGGTGCAGACTGCAGTATAGTATGGTCTCAGTGTTGCCCACCATAGATGTTTGTAGGGACACCCATCCATGTGCAACATGGTACTACAAAAACCACAATATTATTCAACTGTTGATCAGAGCTGCCTCTCAAGACACTATGCAAGAGTTTTGGCTCCTAACTACCAGTCGGGAAGTAGTAACCAGAAAACTGTCAACCTGGTATTGTCAGTATGAAGAGATGTTGCTACTATCCACACACATCACAAAAACTTGTAACAACACCACTATTAAGGTCTGAGGAAAGGAACAGAGAACTCCTTAAACAGGAAACAAGGAATGAGCCTCTACTCTTGTTCAAGAGAACGGGGTGGAGTATGGACCAGGTGATAAGAGAGCCTATCTACTTCTGCTATTAAAAAAAAAAAAAAAAAATTAACTAAATTTTAACTTAGTATAAGTCAGGACATACATTACTGATTCAATACCTAGAGCAATACCTCTGAAAAAAAAAAAAAACAACAAAAAAAAAACATTGAAAGAGCTCAGATTAGTTTCACTACGTGTTAAGTAAATTACTTTGAATCTTCCAAAAAAATTAACTTATTTGACAGTTGAATCTGCAACCAACAAAGCTTTATAACAATACAAACTTTCTAGCCAAATTTTCCTGTCTGTTGATACTCTGCTCAGCTTCTGGAATGTCCTTGGTCATGCCAATTTGCCTTTAAATCTCAGTGTCACACTTTTCATCTTCCATTAGAACACTTTCCAAGTACTTAAATTTTTATACTTGCTTGATTTTAGTATCCTCTATCTGTAATTGGCATTTCTATTTGCTGATGACCATACTTTTGATTTTCTTGTAGTTGTAGTCCTTTCTTTCTACATCTATCTTTTTTTAAGAGGTCTTATAGTTTTCTTTCCATTTTAGCTATCAGCACTGTATCATATGCATCTCTTATGTTGTTCAGATTGTGACCACCAATGACAAATCCTGACATAACTTCTAAGGTCCACAGAATAGTCTCACTGTACAAGTTGAATAGATCCAGTGAAAAGACACATCCTTGTCTTACGCCCCTTTCTATCTTTGTATATTTGCTGAATTTGTTTCCTGTCCATAGGTAGAGGTTCTTGATTACTCTGATGTCTTTACCAAATAAGTCGAGGTTGCTGAGCATTTCTATCAATTCTTTGTGGCATACTTTGTCAAACGCCTTGGCATAGTCTACAAATCTTTTTTCATTTGTATCACCCTTTTTGATAGCATTCTAAGCATAAATATTGCATTCCTTGTTCCAGTGTCCTTGACAAAACCGCACTGTTCTTGTCCTATTTCTGGTCTGATTCTGCTTCGTGCTCTATTCATCAGGATTCAGACAATGAGTTTCATTGTGTTACTCATCGAACTGATTGTTTAGTGGAGTTCACATTCGATTGCGCCTGGCTTCTTAGGAAGAGCTATGAAAATTAATTTGCTTAGGTCATCTGGTATTACACCATTGTTGTAGATTTCATTTATTATTTCTGTAATTTTCTCTATGCTGAAATCTAAGGCTATCAGCATCTCCATTACAATGCTGTTTGATCCAGTTGCTTTGTTCCTATTCATTTTGGCCATTGCAGCTTTCACTTGATTTAATATTTCCAGTCTGTCAGCATCTTTGTTTACTATTGATGGCTCGCTCTCTCTCTTCTTGTGGAAGAGATCTTTTATATATATCCTTCCATGCATTTTTTTCTTTATTAGTCTTGCTCAATCTCTCTACTTCAGCACATTGTTGTGGAGCCATTCCGCTTTAGTCTCTCTGCCCTTGGTCCTTATGTCTTTTTGTAGTTTCTTGTATTCAGTCTTGGCATAGTTTTCTGTCTCCTTTGCATCATGTCAAGAATCTCTTCAGTTATCCACTCAGTTTTTTTTTTCTGTGTCTGATTTCCTCTGGGACCATGTTGTTTAAATGTGTCCCATTTCGAATAGCCATTTCCCATTTGTTTTTTGTATTTGTTTCTCACTCTGTCAGTGTATTTTTTCTGCAGGTTGAGGTCATTCAGGAGCATGTTGTATTGCAGTTTGGGTGCTGTCCTAGGCTTTTTTAGTCTCTGAAGTTTCACCCTTAGTTTGCAGATAACTGGAAGGTGGTTGCTTCCACAGTCGGCATTTGGATAGGTTTGCATTGAGCTACTGCATTTCTGAATCTTTTGTTTATGTTTACATAATCAATTTGGTTTTTCATGTTGCCTCCTGGGCTTCTCCATATACATCTTGGGTGTTCTTGAAACCAAGTGTTGGTTATCACCTGGTCATTTGCCTTACACCACTGGAGCTATCTTTTCCTCCGTTTGTTGCAGATTCCTAATCCAAAGTTGCCATTTGTCTCCCCTTTCCATTCCTTGCCTACTATGGCATTCAAGTCTCCCATGATGATTCTAATTTTATGGGTTTTACACTGAGCTTTGGCATTGTCAAGAGTGGATTAGAAAGATTCTATTTCTTCCTGAATGCTTTACATTGCTGTTGCATGATTGCTATGTTGAAGGTTCTCCCTTTCAGTTTGACCAAGAGAACTTTTTCAGAGAACTGGCAATATCTCAGAATGAATTTCTTCATTTCTTCGTCCAGTATTAAGCCAACTTCCTTTTCATTATTTTTATCTCCTGCATATATGATCCTGTGGTTGTCACTGCTGAATTCTCCACTGTTTGGCCATCTAGTTTTGTATATACCCAGAATTTTGAATGCTCAATCTGCTCATTTTCTGCTCAATGTTCTCAAGTTGACCACAATTGTTCAGCATCCTGACATTCCATGTTTCAAGGGTAATTTTTTGTTTGTTGTGCACAGTTGCAGGGTAACAGTCCAGAGACACATGTGTTCATGTCCTTCCTTTCCGAGAGACAAATTTCGGAAAAATGTGTCCCCTTTATGCCGTTGGTGCTAACAGTCGCTGGATGATGGTCAGGTGACACCTGTTGCTCATGTTGATTCTTACCCAGGCAAGAAGTTACTTCCTTTGGAAGTAACCCTTTTTACACCATTGGGTTTTATATGTCTATTTTGTAAAGCCATGATTGTAAACGGGGAATGATAGTGGAGTGGTAACACGTTGCCTCCTCTACAGTGATTTTTTACCAAGATTTTCTAAAAATAATAACTGGATAAATAAGACACCACCTCTAGTTAGTTGGCCATTGACTCCAATTTTTCTTTAATTTTGAAAGTTATGTCCTCATTCATAAAAAGAGAAATGTTACACTTAAATACAGAATAGATTAAAATTATTCATCCCAATGTATAAGTAATTTAACAAATAAGAGGTATTGAAAACTCTTAATTCTTAGTGATACATGTTTAATAATTAAACTTGCTACATAACTTATTTTCAAAAATGAAAGTGAAACAATGGATATCATGGCTTATCTTAAAAATAAACAAATATGAATTTTATTAAAGATTATAAATGCATAATAATATAACAAAAATTATAATAAGCAACAAATAATATAAGAATAAATGGATAATGAAAAAAATCAAAACTTCCCTTTCAAAAAATGACATCACTTTCTTTTGAGCAATGAAAGATTGATGCAGAATTATGTGGCATGATGAATCAAGATTTCAGTTGCATTGTGATTCTCCATACAGATGTCTTTAAAAATCTGGTGAGAAATAAAATAGTCAATGCATTACTACCACAGTTAAAGTAACCCCCTTCACGTCATTGGGTTTTATATGTCTATTTTGTAAAGCCATGATTGTACATGGGAATGATAGTGGAGTGGTATCTCGTTTCTTTCTCCATGGTGATTTTTACCAAGATTTTCTAAAAATAATAACTGAATAAATAATTTCTTTCATTTGCGAATAAGTTCTGAAAGTATCATTAAAATCAGACAGTTGATTTTTGCAAGAATTTTCAAATTAATGTGTCTTTCAACGCCAAAAACGACTTGCGTAATATTACATTTTGCTTAAGTCACATTACGTAAACAGCGTGAATTGCTGACGGAAAACAAAAGAAGAAATTTGAATTGAAATTTCAAATGTGTTAGAAAAGATTAAAACATTTTTAAAAATAATGACAACAAAATTTGATCTCTCCTCTTAATAATAGCATAATTGATGATAAAACTTTGTTTTTATTAATTTTGAGCCTTTTTAACATCATGCTATGCAGTTTTTTTGGCAATTGAGTGGTGGTACCTAATTTGAAGCAACTTCAAACATCTTGAGAGAATATATCGAGCATTGCTTACAATCAAAGCAACTAGTGTCCAGTCAGAAAGAGCTTTTTCAATTACCAAACTTTTCAACACAAAAATTAGAATGAGTTTCTCTGGTAAAACACTAAGTATATTGTTTTTAAAAAATCATTTTCAAAGGAAAGTGAATCATTAAACTTGATTGATTCTTAAAAATACTAAGATTTAAGTAAGTAAATCTTGAATTTCTCTTTTATTTCTTTTAGTATCTGTTTTTCGAGAGGCTTCATTCATACATATGCATGAAATAAATGATATATGTTTGTTTTGGATTTTTTTAAAATTGAAAATGGGGCGGACTTGTAGGGACCCTGGATACGTTTATCAATCTGACCTTGTTCCAAACACAACTGAAGTCCCCACAATTTGAAACATCATTAATTTGAAAGAATAAGTGTTTTGTTTGTAAAGTTAGTGGAATTTTATTAACAGAACAGATTAACATTTGTAAGAAGTGAAATTCTTGTGTGAATGTTCACAAAGAGAAAGTGTAGTGTCAAGTTAAAGGAATCAAGAGTTTGTAGTTGTAAGTAGCAGGTCATATTGTGTGTAGGCAAAGATTAACAGGATACTAATGTAGTCTGTGTTCCTTTCCTTTTTTATGGCTGGTGAGAAAGTGAAAAGGAAGGTAAAGCAACAAATGAAAATGGTATTTATTGGCATTAAATTTTTAGGAGTCAGTTGAAGTATCTTGTTGTTGTCATCTTGGTTGACTGTGAGAATGGTGAAAATGAAGAGGTAAAGGAAAATAACACACGAGAAAGAGAAGAACGAATGTATGACAGGACCTTATGTCTGGGTTAGTGGTTTGAAGTTTTTGTCACATGTTGCTGGTGTATGATATTGCTTCTTCCATCTCATCGACTTTCCTTCCTTCTTTTATAACAATTTACTTTTTTCACATAGGCTTATTAACTTTTCTCTCTGTTTTGCAAATCACTTCCTTCCATTGGTTAGAAAATTAATTTAACATCGGATTGTGAAATTTGGCTTTGTCTTTTTCTTTCAGTATGGAGTCAATCCTTTTCCTATTTGTCAAAATTAAATTTCACATTAGATTGTGAATTTTGCCTTGAGTTTTTTTTTTTTTTTTTTTTTTCAGTCATTTTGATCCAATTTTGTGGGTGTGCAATTTTACTTTTTGTATTTCAGTTAATTGTTGGATGATATAGGATTTGTATCCTATAGACTAAACATTTAGAAGTCACTTAGTGTTTTCTCTTAGTTTTTAAAAATGTTTTTGTTTTGATAATTAACATTTTCATTCACCTATTTCTTAGCATAGATTTGGTTCTAATGTAGGAGAAGTGGTTCTTGTTTTGTTAATTTTTAACACCCTCACACACTGTTAAAAAACAGCACACAAAAAAAACAATAAGGTAATTAATGAAAGGTAAACAGAAATAAAGACATGATGTTTCGCTGCTTTAAATGAATTTGAATGATATAGTTTTATTTGTGCGCTGTTTTTATCATTGAGTGACAGAAAATGTGGAAGATACATTTTCTTATCTTGGTTGCACTGTTGTCACAAAACAAAAGTATTTTTCTGTTATGGTGATTGGTGTTTTATATATAGAAGTTTTATGTACATTTATTACTCTACAATAAGTCAAATGTTGTCGCCTACACCAGTGTAAAAATTTAAATATCATAGACTCAATTGCACACAGGTGAAAATAATTTCCCAATTTAGTTCTTTTAACAATAACAAATTAATTTTATAATTAATCTTCTTTTTTCTTTCATTGCATCTTTATTTTCATTCTATTTATGCACTGTTTCTAGCCTGGAATGTGTGTGGGTGGGAATATTTACAATCTGGATCACATTTTAGTTTTACACCCTTCAATGCTCAGAGTTAAAAACAGTGCACAAATGAAATAAATTTTTAAACTCCTAACTTCTAAATATTAGGATCGGTTCCATTTTATAAGCTTGAATGATGCAATGGCTGTAATGTCTGATAATCCTCATAAACGCATGATTTAAAAAATAAAAAAAGCTTTGCCTTTTCTTCCCAATGTAGTGGATATTTTAGTTTCCCATTACTGAATCTGTTTGAGTTGCTTTGTCACTGTAATTCAATAAGGCTTTTCTTTAAAGAAACATCTACATCAGTAGCATTAACTTTAAAAGAAATTGTCACCCAATGCATTTGTCTCTTGTAAGTCACTAAGCTGAGCTTATATATCTTTGTATAATATTTTTAAAAAGTTCACTATATACAGCAAAGTTATCATTATGCAGTTTATTGCTAACGGAGATCAGACATTGAAACTACTCTAATGCACGACTTCCTATATTAATTCTGAACAGTTTAAATTTCTAAAGAAAACAATATTGAGATACTTTGTAAGATATTAGATCAAAGTGTTCACTTGGTAATGGCTATGAATTGTTCTTTCATCTGCTTGCTAGCCAGAAATGAAGAAAGAGTCCAAAAGTGCAACAAAGTGATGAAGATAATTACTTTTTGATAACTATCATGTCTCTGTATGCATTACAAGAGTTCAATTACTTTTTCATGTTGACTACAAAGTTCATAAAAGAGGTGGTTTAGAAGAATGTTTGATTTAATAAGTTTGACCACTTTTATTACAATGAGTATTATTCAGGATGGCCATTAAGCTTTTTTGTAAACAAGTGGTACTGGTGAATCACATAGTGCATGCAAAATATTTTTCATGTGTGCAATAAGAGATCTCAGTATCTGCCTCTACCATAGATGCCACAAGCCAAGTGCAGTTTTTTCTTGAAAAAAACTTCTTAGAAAATTGTTTCACCTGTACTGCTTGAACTAATCATCACAAAAGCAATAAAATAACTTCATTATCTTTTAAAGTTGAGGGTTAAATTGTTTCACTTGTTTAATTAATTGTTTTCTACATCTTCAGTTATTTCATCAATGCATCTTGATCCTGATGAGTTGTTTAATGGGATCACATGATGTAAAAATAATATATATATTAATGTATAATAGCATTTGAAGCAGAAAAAGAAAAAGATCTGGCAGTATTCTTCAAGGGCATTATTTTTAGTACATGTGACTTTACAAAAGTGATGATGAGTATTTGTTTGAACTTATGTGAGGAAACAAACAAAAAAGAAAAACTTGTATCCTACACGTCATAATAGGATATTCAGTTAATATTTACCACTTCATCAAAGAGACATCATATTCACAAGACTACAGAAAAATAACCAGAAAAAGTTATTCAAAAGTTAATCTACAAAATATTCAGTGGAGTACAGGATAATGGAAGAACTAAAATCTATCATGATTCAAATGTTGAAGCTACAAAAGCAAAAATAAGAACAACTACAGCAACAACAACAGAAGTTTTTGGAAGTATTATTTAATAAAGCTACAGAAGAAAAAACATCAAATTTATTCACTCCAGATGCTGTTTGTTGCTAATTCAATTTCTGAATTTTTATACAATCTAGACAAAAAGATAACTTTCAGCTTATTACAGGAATATTAAGGAATCTTCAAAAGAGATTGTTTGCATTGGAATGATGAAAACAAAGTTTGTCTATTATTAAGAAAATTATCCCCTGCTGAACATGAAAAGTATATAAATCTTATTTTGCCAAAGAAACCAGGTGAGATAAATTTTGATGAAACTGTAGTAATACTATCAAAAGTTTTTGGCAATATGAGCTCATTATACACATTGGCAATATCTTAGTAAAGTGTGATGGTGAAGATTTTGTCACTTATTCAAAAGTTGAGAATGCGAGAAGTTCAAGTTAAATGAATTCTGTATTTATTTAAATGCCTAATATTCATACAAGGCTTAACTTCTAAGATCCCAAATACTTGCTAAATTAGAAATGGATCCAAAATTAATTCTCCAGAAAATAGTGGAAGAATGTCAATATATAATAAATTTAAAACTTGATGCTGCAAGAATTGAGGAAAGAGACATTTTACAAGTACAAAGCATCTGATCATTTAAGAAAAAAGACTAAAGACGTTTTTTAACTCCTAGCAAAAATTTTTTAAAAAAGATGATAAATCCCGATCAATACTTAATAATTGCCATGGTTGTGGAGGTAAGCATTTCAAAAGTAATTATGTGTGTTTTTTTTTTTATAAAGAACAAAAAATTCTACCAATGTGGGAGGGTAGAACACAAACAGTACTTATTGCAAATACAAAAAAATGGAAGAAAAATAAAACTTATGTGAACATGGTGAATACATGGTGTAAAGTCAAAAAGCATAAATAAAAATTAATAAGACTTTGAATATCTTTAACTGAGTTAGAAACATCTCAAAAGAGGAAATGTGTTTTTGTGAAGATTAATGATGTAAAAATAAAACTACAATTAGTTACACAATCTGGTATCACCATTATAAATGAACAGACATGGATAAAATGGGTAAAACTAGTTTAACTTCTGAAAAAGTTGCTCATGGAATTTCAGGAAAGAAATTGAATTTTATAGGTGAATTCACCTGTAACATATCTTTTGTTGGTAAAACTAAAAAAAAACAATGAAAGAATACTACTGATTTGTTTGGAACAGATTAGATTGAATTATTTGATCTTTTGGATCTCCCAATTAACTTTTTCTGCAACAAAATAAATATTTTTACCTCCAGTGCTAATGTGGCAACTGAAAAATTAAAGAATGAATTAAAAAGGAGTTTTTCAGAAGTCTTCTCAGGAGGCCTGGGGATGTGCACAAAAACAAAAGCTAAATTTGAAGTAAAAGAGAATGTAACACCAATATTTAAGCCAAAAAAGAGTTTATCTTTTGCTGTTTTAGAACCAATTAATAAGGAATTAGAGAGACTAGAAAAATTAGATGTGATATCAAAAATAGACAATTCTGAATGAGCATCACCAACAGTTTGTTAAAAAAAATAAAATCTACATATGTGCTGATTTTTCAATGGGGCTAAATGAAAGTTTGAAACAATATAACTAATACTAAGTTCAGAGGAAATTTTTGCCAAATTAAATGGTGGTAAAATTATTTTCTAAATTAAACTTCTCAGACACTTACCTATAGGTACTAGTAGACAAAGAGTGCACAAAACTCTTAACTCATAGAGGACTATACAAATTTAACTGACTTCCTTTTGGTATAAAGGTAGCACCAAACATATTCCAACAGATTATAGATGTGATGCTTGCTGGTTTGGATTGTGCACAAGCATATTTAGATGATGTACAAAAAGTGAAACCTAAAATCAACACATGGAAGGTGTAGAAAAAGGTATTTGAGTGCATTTTCAAGATCAAATGGACAAGTCAAATAGTTTGTCGATATGTTTAAAAAGGCACTAAAAAAATTGGAGGGAGAGGAGTCAAATGAAGTGATGCTACAACAGTTTCTGAGTTTTCAGAATAACACCAAACCCAAACACCATATCTGGAATGTTGCTGGAAGAGTTGATGTTCACCAGGAAGATTAAGTCTATTTTTAATACCTTACTACTTGAACGTAAGGCAAGAGCATCAAGAAATAACAATATGAGTAAATACTTCAGACCTGGAGATAAGGTGTCTCTTAAAATGTATTAACATAGAAAAGAATTCTGAGATGATGGCATTATGAAAAAACAGATTGGCAAAATGACATAATACAGGGGCAAAGATGAGAACATAAGTGACACCTTAATCAGTTAAAACAAATATTCACTGATTTAGAAAGTCTCCGAAAAGAGGTACCTATGGAAATATTGTATGACACGTTTGATGTACCCTCACCATCAGAAACTGTTGAACCAAGGTTTTATGGTAAGAGAAAAAGAACAGCAACAGAACTTTTAAATATTGAACCAAAGCTGAAGAAATATAGACTCCAGAGGAAGTCATCTCAAAGGGGAGGTATCATATAGGAATAAAGTGCCATTGCCGACTTTTTGAGTTTGAACATGGATTGCTAGAGAACAACAAACATAGTCAACCTTGTTTTGATGTAATTAGAAGAATCATGCTGCTGGGATCATATGATGTTGTTAAAATAATATATATATATATATAAATAGCATTCAAGGCAGGAAAATCTCTGACAATATTCTTTGAAGGTGTTATTTATGGTATATGTATCTTTACAAAATCTATAAAAATAGATCTATTAATAAAGGTTAAAACATAAGTGTTGTCATAGGTTAAAATGTCTATTAATTTATCAGAATTCAAACATATTTATATAAGATACATTGGTATTTTACTATTACAGTTAGAATATTACTTTTCTCAACTACTATTATAGATACTCAGTACCTTCATTTTTTTTTCCTTTTTCAGATATGGAGTGGCTAACAGATGATAGTGTTGATCAAGAAAATATGATGGTTGACATTGGTTATATGTCTCAGATGGAACTCAAGTCCATGACACCTTCGAAGAAGGCTGATGAACAAATCCCACATAGTAGCAGTGATTCAGATCAAGTTTTTGAGCAGATATTAATAAACTCAGAAAAGCCAGCCATATCTTGGACGGAAGAAATCACTACAGATAAAGCTATGGATATATTAAGTGTTGAAATGTTTCCTTTTAAAGAGGTAAAACTATTTAAATGTTTTAGATGTGATTCTTGGGCAAAACAAAACAAAAATGGGAAAACTCAAAATAGCAAGCTATTAAACTTTTGAAGCTCATAAATGGAACCAACTCTGCCAGAGTAGGAAGATACCCACAAAATAAATTTTGTTTGGGTCTCAATTTTATGCCTAATATTTTTTTAAACATTCTTGTGCTGCACCGATACTTTTTAGTTAGTGACAAGGATTTACCTGGATTGTCATAGTTGTTAATGTGTGGCAATGGCTACCATAACGATAAGACTTTTTTCTTTATTTTTAATATAGCTAACAAGGAGGTCAGCAAGGCTATTAAGGTCTTACTTAGAACCACTTCCCAAAAAGAAATCTAACAATCCAAAAAAAATGGAAGATCAAACAAAAGAATGCCAATAAAAAAACACCAAAAGTAACAAAAGAACAATATGTAGAAGTTTTATTAAAAAACATGAAAACAATTCAATGTTTAATTCATGTCACAGAATTTGCATAGAAGGCCAAACAGTGTATCCACCTCATTAGATCTACTTATATTGAAGCCCATTGAAAATAAAATTTTCTCTTTGTGGTTGACAGATAAATAAATGATATTGGCAAATTCACCAAAGAAAATTTGATTAAATCATTGAGTTTAGGTTTAAAGGTCTTACAGACAAAACGAGACACAATTTTTCTCATGTGGTGCATACTGTTGCTCACTGCTGAAGATTGACTGTTTCCTATCACCAAAAATAAAAAGATTTGCAAACCAAAGAAAGCATATTCTGTGACTATCAGAGCCAGCAAAAGTTCCAATGACTCAGTATAAAACATCCCTAGCTATGTGGAAATTTGGAAAAGAAATAGGCTTTTCTTTAAAATTGTTTGAATGCTGACGTTCAGAAACTGCCGGCCTTGGAAGAAAACTGGTATATTGAAACTATGGGGAATTTTGTCAATGCTCTGTAGCTTACTCAAAAAAAATAAATGATGTGGGCCTGACATTAAAGCAAAATATCATATGAGGCTGCTGTCAGAAACTGCATAGCTGGTTTTCTTCAAGCCAACTATAACTATTCCAGGATTTACAGGAAGAGGAAATTTGGGTTTCTCTATCAGCTATTAAAAATAAGTCAACACTTTGGAACAATAGGTGCCAAAAGAAAGGATTTGAAAGTTCCAAAGTCTCATCATTCAGGGAAGACCACTTGCTGAAATTTACAGTTCTCAAAGACGGGGAAAAAAAAGCCTAAAAAAAACTTTCAGCAGAATTTTATACTGAAAAAAAAACAAAACAAAAAACTTTTAAAAACAATAATAGCCAGAATGTTATCTAATACAGGTTTTGTATCTGATAATCATCAAAACCAGAATTTACTTGAATATGGAAAGATTGATGCAGAATTATGTGGCATGATGAATCAAGATTTCAGTTGCATTGTGATTCTCCATACAGATGTCTTTAAAAATCTGGTGAGAAATAAAATAGTCAATGCATTACTACCACAGTTAAGTATCAAGAAAGAGGTGTTATAGGTATGAGGATTCTTTTCAGCTGCTTGTACTGTTAATATTAATTATACTTTGGAATAAAAGGGAATATTATGAAAGGGCTTGCTTCTAACAATTGAAAAAAAAAGGAATGCTCAGGTGCTATTTTTCAATAATGCATTGCTCTTGCCCATACTGTAAAGACCACCAAAATGATTTTTAAAAGCTACCTGTAAGTTTATTTACAAAGTTTAAACATTGAATGAAATCAAAGGGAAAAACTATTTCAAGTTACTTTATCTGTTTGTATAATTCTTCTTTCTTGACTAGTAAATGCTTAATATTATGTCATTTTAGGCTTGGTTCTTTTTTCCTTGCAAGACAGTTTCTTATAATTGTTTTTGTGTGATCAGAAAACATTTGTTTTAAACTTGTCAATTGAGTAGTAAAGTCACCCATATAAGAATAAAGAAAGATTGTTCATAGTCTGTCATCTATACAAGGAATGCCCAAAAAGTAAATTTACTGATATGTTTGTTTATATACAAATAAAACATTGTGCATATGTAACCAGCATGATACCTTTCTATGTATTGGTGTACTTACCATTAATTAATGAATGCACAAATACTGTTCTTGAGGAACATGCTGTCAAGTGACTGGAGCTATCATTATCTGTTTGGAACTGTTTCCCAGATAAATGATGTGTGAGGATAAACAGAGGATAACATTCACTCAGTCCTTCCTCTTCCTAAGACATTTCACTTGAAACCCCAAAGTACATGCTTCTCTTCCAGATCACTTCTTTACTTATATACTTTACTCATGTCATGCTATGCAGCTTTGCTCTCTTTGGTAACTCTGATCATATGGTGGTGTCTGTAAACATCTCTTTCTGCTCCCCTCCACCCAAGAACCTCCTACTGACAGAATATCTTTCTGTTATCTACATGCGGATTGGGACTTGTTTCATTATTTCTTTTGTGATGTCTCTTTGAACAAAGATTTTAGTCTCCCTGTTCAAAACTGTGCCTCTGATGTTTTTTAGGTGAAAGCCAGCATCAATGCTTTCATTCCAATGAGGAAATTCCAGTTTAAATCTTGTTCATGTCCTTTGTTCTCACCTGCAAGCTCAGCTGCTACTACCCACAAGAATCACATAATGAATACAAGCGTGTTCTGAATGATGCAAAGTTATTGTTTGCTGATAAAATGAAACAACATATATCATCTTGCAAGTTTGGTTTTAGAGACTACTGGCAACTCTGTAAAAGTGTGCTGAACAACAGCAAACTCTCAATCCATCATTTATTCAATCAGTTCAAAGTTCTCACATCCACAGTAGATAAGGTTGAATGCTTACTCCCAAATTCTCTTGCTTGGCTGGCTTGGGAGATTTTTGTGGCCAGCATATGTGCTAATTAAGTTTTCGTATTTTCCAGTGATCTTCTCTGTCTATTATTTCAACTGCCAAAACATTGGGAATATGGCAACAAAGATGTGAACAACAGTTCAAACAATGTAAATAGTGTAAATATTTAATGTTATAAATAATATATGCTTTAGTTAATTTTTTTTTTTTTAAGTTTTATTAATATATTTATATATCCATTTGAGATAAAGATACAGAAATCTAAATAAGAAAAATCCTTTTGTATTTTTATGTTGTCTATTTTCTTTAGGTGCCTTATTATAACTTTACAACTGCATTTGAGAAAGCTAAGAAAGAAAATAAATTAGTCCATTCAATTATTCTCTGGGGAGTATTGGATGATCAGAGTTGCTGAGGTTCAGGGCGGACTCTGAGGGACATGGTCCTTAAGAGTTCGCCTGTTGTCTCCTTACTCAAGAAAAATTTCATTAGCAGTTTCTCCCTTTTGATGGATCTTCAGGTCAGTTGAAAAATTAATTTATTAAAAATTCTTGTTTTCATATTTTTATTTGTGATTTGTATATTTCTTGTGCTATTTTAATCCTTCTAAAGTTTTGGTCAACATATTTTCTATTACATTTCTATTCATTGAGTTATGCACAATATTTGTTACTCTTTTTGCACATTTTATCTACTGAAGCCATAATCAGGTTTGTTTAATACTCTTTTGTATGAAAAAAATTATGAATTGCTTAAATTTCTTAAAAATGGGAATGTTTCTAATGTTTATTAGTGTATTTATTAAATAGAATGTGTGTGGAAATCTGCAAGTTTACTAGTATTATATATTGTAATGATGTCATTGATGTTATAAAAGGACATGTTAAATGCTTTTTGCTTAATGTTTGGGTGAAAATGAAGAATGAATCATACTGTTGTAAAATGATTCTAAAATTTATAGAAAAAGCTGATTTTGGTAGATGATTGAAAATGGTATTGAAGTCAGTATCAAAATAATTAAGTATTGATTTTTATGTGTAATTATGAATAAAAAAATGGAGAGAAAGTGAAGCTGTTCCATTCACTTCAAGTATTCTAGTAATATTCTTTGTGAAAATTATTTTTAGATACTAAATGTGATCTCTATTTGTATCAGCAAATATCAGCAAACTTAAGATATCTGAATTTATTGATTGGCTTTGCATGTACCATTTTTCTTTTTTAGGCTATAAACAATTTGATTTGGATTAATTTTCTAATATTCAAATAACTGACATTTTTATAAACATATCTTGGATGGAAATCAACTACTTTAATTGCACTCTGAACTTGTGGTAGTTTTTATGATAATCATTTTTTAAATTTATTTTTTAAATGCCATGTCACTTGATGATATAGGCAATCATGGTCCTTCACAGATTACCTTTCTTAATTATCTCTGAATTGCTATGACTTTTTGTGAAAGATAATGGAGTGGTTTTCTGTTGCATTCTGTACGGTTTTGAGTTCAGAGTTGTCATTTGTTTAGAATGGCTGTCATTTAAGGCAATAGAACCTAGTTTATGATGCTATTTAACTTATAGCTGGGAAAGATAATCATTAAATTCTGAAATAAAACTAAATGACATCAGTATGTATGCACATTTCAGATTAGTAGAGTTTACTACTAAGCATGGTATTTTTCATAGTTTTATATTTGATGTTTTTTTTTTCTAATTACATTTCACAAGATACCATTTTGTTATTGGAAGAATAGAAATTTAGTAAAATGGAAGAATTTTTATTTCTATTTAAATTATTGAACAGGAATATTTAAATTTTCTTTGTGTGCTAATTTCAGGAGTTAAAGAATGATCCCTGTCCAGAGGTTGCAGAATTGGCTAAGATTTCTCTTGATAACTATAGCTTTCCTGTCATGATGATGGTGCAGTTTCCCAATGGTACAGTTGTGGCAAAGATTAATGCAAATGAATTACTTGATATGAATCCTGTAATGGCGGATATAGGGTAAGGATTTCTGATTGTCTCTAATGGGTTAAAGTTTACGTTTTATAGAAATATTTCATTAAATTTTCATAAATTTAATATTGCTTTTCAAAGAAAAAATGCTATATTACTAAATTACTTTTTCCATTTTATTTCTAATCTTAAACACATAAAATGATCTGTTGTTCATCACTTCTTATAAGGGCAGAAAAATTCTTTCAAATTTTTAAAACCATTTTTTCCAAAACATGCACTAAGATATTTGATTCAGATAGTTGTGTGGACATAGAAAGGTCTGGTTAAAGGGTTTTTTTAATAATTCACATTTATTTTCTCTTATTTTGAAGAGCAGATGAATATAAGGAAAAATTTATAAAATGCTTATCAATGACTGAACAACAAAAGAAAACACCCAAAAAAACAAAAATTTTAGCCTTGGTAATGTGAGAATTCATGTATACATAGGCTAAGGGTAAAAAATTGCTCAACCTCCCTTGACACTTTAACTTTGGGGATACCTCAGGCACCAGAGATTAACCCTACCTTTCTTTCAAGTGAGTGGTATTATCTGGAGATACGCCCCCACCCCTGTCCCTTCCTGGTACTTGAGCAAAAAACAAAAAAAAAAACCAATAAAACCTGCAGAAATGGGTGTTTACTAGAAAGACATCTAACTAAAACACTGTGTTTAAAGCAATTAATATAAAGATACTGATCTCTGATGCACAAATCTGCTAAATTTATAAATATATAAACATTTCTAAAAGCTTGTAATGATAGAAATTAATAAATAAAAATAACAAGACCAAAATTTCACCATTTCTATAAAAATAAATGGTAATCAGAATTGCCAAGCCATAATGCCCTATTTCGATCAATCAATTAAAACTTTCACAACTAGGATATCAAAAATAAAATAACAAGCAGGCAAAAATTTTACCATATCTAAAAATAGATGTATACTTAAAATCACCTGGTAAACAAAGCCATAGTTTGACTAAACAATGAGAAAGCTTTCACAACCAGGATGCAAGCCAGTGAGAAGCAGAGCATCCTTTTTTAAGCATATCTATAGATGTGTATATAGCCAGATAAAAAATCAGCCAAAATTGATGAATTAATTTTATCCTTTCTCCAATTCTGCAGTCATTATAACATACCCAGATACAAAATGACATTTGCATTTTGCTACATGTAAAAACATACACCCTTTCTTTCTCACCTTTTTAAGCAGCCCACTAATACATTTGGAAACATACATACTTTCCTTCCCTCACATTGTCAGGTGGTAGCTCTTACATTTTGATGCATACATATATTTATATACATGTACATATTTCTTCCTCTCAGACTCTTTGTGTCATGTACAAGGATATGTACAAATGAAATTTGAAACTCTAACTTTCACCTTATCCTTCTGCATTATTATTCTCTACTTATCAACACTGTGCATTTTCTTTTAAACATTACACAAAACCAATATTCACCCAAATCCCACTGATTACTTAATAAATATTTGTAATTAGAAAGGCTAAGTGTTGTCGATCTTCATATTGTTAAATAAGCTTAGCTATTGCATTATTGTAAATCTTGGTATCTTAGATTAAATATTTTGATGCCTAGATCTTGTGTTGAGTGTCTACTTAATAGCTCCTTTAACATATGGCAAACTTCATCTGACAACTTAAGATTATGACATTTGTACAGACTAAGACTAAATTTTTAATTTGCAATCAAATTGCTCAAATAATATAAATTACCTTGATCTCTATATTTTTGTTTCCTTTTGTCAATTTTGCAACATTTCTTTAGAAAAGATTAAATAAAGTTAACAAAGATAAATTTTATAAGAATCTGATTATAAAGAAATAATTTTTAGCTAATGCCAATCAATTTTACCTATGTAATCTCTTTTGTATTAATGAATTTTTTTTTTCAGATTCTATCCTCCATTAAGTCAAATATACAAAAGATTCTTGGAGAAAGCTATCAAAATGAGTGCTGACTACCTTTAAAAAGTTAGTTGCCAAAACCTGTATTGTTTTTTTTTTTGTTTTTTTTTTTCATAATTTCAGAAGAACTTTTACTAAGAATGATGCAGAGACCATCTCAAATGACTGTGATATTCATTATTATAGGTTTTTTAAGAGAGCTTACTTTTTCTCTATTTAAAAATGCAAATTTTTTTTTGGTTTTTATCAGTTATTTGACTTGAGTAATTACTGGGTCAAAAATTAGTGTTTTTTTATGCACATTTGTTTGTTATCTTTCAGAACAGAACATCCATTTTGAGATTTTCTATTGCTAATATGAATCACTTTTCATTGGATTTTCTGATGGCTGAAAAAATACATAGATGTTCAATTTATAAGACATTTTAAAAATCAATTTATTCTGTTTTCTATGATTCAGTTGAATCTGCCACAAATTTTGAAGCCTGCTATATTCTCTAAAAATTTAAAATTTTAAAAGTAATTTATAGAAAGTGATATATTTCAATTTATAATTTTTACTTAAGCGATAAGCTTTTTGATCAAATTTGCCAGTATTGTATATTTTTTAAAATAATTATATATTTTTAAAACCTGAAAATCTTTGACAATATATATACAAAATGTTGGTTTGAAGCCCAAACATATTAGAAAAATAATATATACATATTTGTTTGTCCTATTTTTTTTATTATTGTTTTAAGTCAGTTCATCAGATTCAAGTTAATGTTTAAGTTACAACTCTTCAAAAAACATATCTTGTGTTTCATAGTGTTGTTAGCTTGGATTCTTCATTGGTGCTTTTTTAAAGATATTTTTTTGAAATAAAGAAGTGTAAATTATTTCTGTTTTGATTCTATGATGTACATGCATAAAATAAGTATTAGGCTCTACAGAAAGTAATATTGTAAGTTAAAAATGAATGCAAATAATAACTGGCAATGTATAACCTTTATGCCTACAAAAAAAAAACACTGCTATTATTTTAACTAACTTTACTTCTTGGCCATGTTTTATAAATTAAAAAGTGATAATTAAAAATTTAATAAAACATAAACAGATGATGAAAGCAAATTTATACATTTTCATTATTCTTGAGAATTTACAACAACAATATTAAACACTATTAGATTCTTTATTTACAAGAATAATTTTATATTTACGGCATTCTAAAAACTAATGCCATCATATTAAAACCAGGATTGTTCAGTTTAAATCAAACTGATTTTTTAAATCACTGGTTACAATAAATTTTTAAAATATTTTATTTTACAGAAAAAGACTTTAAAATAGAACACAATTTTTTGCTTTTCGTGTTATTTCATGAAAGAAAAAAAGTGATAAACTTATTGAATCAAATATTTATTAATCAACTGAATAATTTTTTTATATAGACTTTTTTTTTTTGTATGAAGATAGCTTCTCAGATGGTTTCACCAGAACAAGAAAACTTGTTCAGTACCAGAGAAGGTACTGATGACAAGAAGGTGGGCTTTGGTGATAACTTAGTTGTTTCTTATTTTACATCATTTCTATTAATCTTTTTTTTTTTGGGGGAGGGGGATTTTTTTTTTTTTTTTTCAAAATTCTTAAACAATTATTTCCAAATATTTACTGCTTCAACAATAGTGCATGTGCCACTCAGTTTTATTCAGGGCGACATATGCTTTGAGTTGTAACTGTAAAAGCTGTTCCTCTGCAAATGGGCCACCTTATTATTCACTAGTGAATCTAGTTTGTTCTTGTTAACTTTGCAAATATTTGCACATAAAAAAACAAGATCAAAGTTTGAGAGAAAAGGAGACTGTAGGATAATTTAGGGTTGTCAATTTAACAATTTTTGGTTATAGCTGGCTGATTTTTCATAATTTAGTCAATAAAAATTTACATTTAATTTTTACCATTTTTTAAGGTATTGGGTGCATTTGCATTATATTTAGTTTTGTTTTTGTTAATTTTTCAGGTAAGGTCATTAATTTTTTTAAATAGCAGATTGACATGGTGATTATCAGCTACATTACTGACATTAGATGCATTATTAGTTACCACACTATCAACATGACAAGGATTCTTTTACTGATTTCTTTATTGCAGACATTGGAGTTGGCTTGAGGTGTCTATTGTGTTCACTAGGTATAGATATTTACCTTGTCTACCCACTGATGATGTTACACAGTGTCAAATTTATAGCTAGTGTTGTTTTCTTAAAACTTAGATCTGGGTTTTTCAATTACTCTCTGTGTTGTTTTTTAACTTTGAAATTTAATGAAATCATTATTTTTCCCAGGAATTACAGTTTCTGATTTTTTATTACTTAAATCTGTTGGGTACTAAATGCCAGAAATATGCCCACCAGGAAGAAAACTACATGGAAAAGTGCCCATCAAAACATAATTTCCCTATCATTTACTTTCCAGTACAATTTTATAAGTTTGTTGTTCTTTTTTTGTTCTTTTTTTAACTTTCAATCAGGACAACCTTTGCTAAGTTATACGAAACATTAAAAATAAAGGCTTATAAAATTTCTCCAAGAATTATATGATTGAAAAATTGTTCTGATATGCAATTTTCTTCTCATGAAAGATAAAACTAACTATAAGGAAATCCTTATTATTTACCATTTGATAAAGTTTGAATTTATTGGCAATTAGCCAATGTTTTGCCAACCATTTCAGTATACAACATAATAATGTTTATTATTTTTGTTATCAATTCTCAAGAATAATGAAAATGTAAGAATTAAATTTCATATGTTTAGGTTTTATCACAATTCTAATTATTGCCTTTTAAAACAATAAATATTGCCATGGTGTAAAGGTAGTTAAAATAATAGCAGTGTTAAGGAAGAACTCATCCTTTTAATAGTTTTTTTTTTTTTATGAGCACGAAGATTAATCATTGTCAAAATAATTTTTATTAAGAAATAACAGTCGTGTTCATTAGTAATTACAGTAGCCCAGCAAGTCTTCCAGTCCTTCCAATAAAATACTTGAAAACAAAACTGAATGAAAGAGTGAAAAAGAAAAGAAAATCAAGGACTTTTTTATTTTTCCAATTTTCTGACACTACAAAAATGTTCTAATGATTGAAATAAATGATAATCCAAAGATGCTAATTTAGGGAAATATGGAGGACATGATAAAACTTCCTAGCCTCATGACATTATTTTTTTCTTGGATTTGTTTTGCAAAATTGTAATACTATTTGTATTCCCAAAGCTGTGTATTTCTCGTGTATTCTATTGATATTCTAGATTTGTCAACACTATAAATCAACAGTGAAATTTGGTTCAAGATCCGTTCATTTATAATAAATGTTACTTGTCACATTCTACCAGATGTGGATGCTGCCTTGCGTTTGATTTTTGGAATGGTTTGATATAAAGATAACTAATGCATACAATATTCATTTTCTGTCTAAAGAGAAAAAAGTATCTTATTACTGGTCAGCAGACTGTTGAACATTGCAATAGGTTCTCTGATGAGGAAGTCAAATTCCCCCCTCACATTTATTTTGAACTTGCTTGCTGTTCATGCATATTGGATTTGGTGTAGTATTTCCATTAAGAATCTGCTTCAGGAAAATATTTTTTAAAAGATTACTACATAAGTGGTTGATCTACCTGATTGAATCTCATCAGAAAGATCAGAATTACTGTTTCTAAACTTTCTAGACCAGGGGTCAGCAACTTTTTGGAGAGTGAGGGCCAAAAAACTATGTAAAGTCATGGAGGAGGGACAAACAGCTATGGCTCCAGTGTCATTTAAATATGTAAATAAATTTTCTATGTGTTTGAAGAAAACAAGGATTCAATACAATTTAATATCTGATGGGAATTTTGTTAAAAAAAATATTACATCTTAAAAATAAACGTTTCATAAATCAGTATTGAAAAAAAATTCCATTAAAATCAGTTGAAAACACTATTTTATACTCAATTTATACTCATGAAAGCAATTTCACAGAAAAAGTGAAAGTGAGGCTAATTTTGACAATTGCTACAAATAAAAAATAAAGTAAAACACATTCTCCAGGTAAAAAAAAATAATTTTTTAAATTTTGACACAATATATTCAGACTATCAACTGTCACTTTGGTTTGGTTTACCTATATTTATATTGTGTTCTAAGTAAGGTAGCAGGCCAAATGTGGGCTGGGGGGGTTGCCGACCGCTGTTCTAGACTGTTGTTTGTAATTGGCTTGACAGTCTGTAATTTATATATTGAATGCAATGATGAACATGACATTCATTAATGTATCTTTCTTATACCAGAAAGTGTAAATAACACACATGCTGATGGAATAAATGTTAAACTACACTAAGATCATGTTGTTTATTTAACCTGGATTTTGAAATAGCTCCTCACAAAATTTTATATTTTAAATTTGTATATTTTTGAAACAGCTTAATATGATACTTGATCAGATTCCAGCCTATATTATTGTTTAAGTTGCTACTACATAATTAATAAAGCACCATGATTTGGCTGTGGGTTCAAATCTTGATCTTAAATAATTATGTTGATTGGTGCTATTCTAGGCATGTATAGGTCATATGACGTGTCTAAATAGTCACGTTAAACATCAAACAATTTTGTCATTGATTCAAAATTTTTACTTGGGATTAAATGGAGTAATCATTTGATAGAGAAAGTTATTTTTCAAAAATAGCTTCTTATATTAATATCTAATCAAATGTGCTAGATTTAACAATAATATAATATGATGTAGCAATGCTATACTTGTAGTGTGTATGTATATATATATATATATATATACACACTGTTAAATATAACAGACAATGAATGTCTATTATGTTTAATTATGAGTCGTTCTAAACATTGTATTTCAGGTGAAAATAAAAACAAAAATTGTCCAACATTTGGACATTTTTTTATTATGCTGGTTCTAAGCTTTTGGCTCACATGAACCATCTTCAGAGAGGTCACAGGAATGCTAACACAAAGACATCCACCATCAAAGACAATTCCATCTTGTGTTGACATAAAACATTGCTAAGCAATGATAACAGTCAACAAACAGCAGATGCAGTTCGTAAATTTGTAATGTGAGCTGAAAGCTTAGAACCAGCATAATAAAAAAATATCCAAATGTTGGACAATTTTTGTCTTTATTTTCACCTGAAATTAAAGCCAAAATATGATGTTTAGAATGGCTCATGATTAAACATGACATTCATTGTCTGTTATATTTAACAGTATATGTTTAGAAAATTATCTGCTGCCTCGATACACTATATATATATATATATATATATATATACACACACACACATTAGTTTGAAGGCATGCTATATTCATGGGTAAAAGTGCTCAATATCAGGGACAGAGCATATGTAAATATAAAGTGGACAACACTGATCATTGTCAACACCAAATGTTGATGGTCTGTTTCATGCTTGAATGCAATCTTCAGGCCATGTGTGTTGTCTTGAATGTGACTATATGCTGGTTAACGGTGTATTACAGCTAGCAAGGTCTATAGACCAGGCATCATTGAACCATATATATAAATACACAATTGACCAGCATATATAAATCAGTTGGTTAAATGCCATATATGATACATGCTTGGGTGACCATGTCTCGAAAGAGGCATGACTGGCTGGCCAGAAGATTATCCTGAAGTAGGTTACCATTACTTTCTGTGGTAGACTGGTTGCCAGCCGAGGCTATAGAACCCAATCTGTCTTATTTAACCCATAACTGGAGGGAAGAGATGAATTAATACCTTTCCCAAGGGTATTTGCGCATAAGTGAATTCAAGGAATATATAAATAGTTGACCCAAAAGTTTGAATTTTGTTTTCCAGCATGAAACAGACTGTTGCCACTTGGTATTGTCATCAGTGTGCACTTATATAAGATGAATTTCTGTCAATCATTGTTTCCTATATGTACAAACAGATTTTTATATATTATGAAATATAATTCTTAGGTAATGAAAATTTTCTCATTCAGAATAAGAAGACAAAAAACTGAGAGTTAATTCTTTGATAATCAGTTTTATAAATATCAAAATAACTGTAATTCCTAATTTATTGATAAATTAATCTGAAAATAAGACATTTTGTGTTATAGTTTAATCTCCTGTTTTGTTCATAAACAATTCATACATAACTGTCCATTTAAGTGGCCCCCAGCAGCAGCTGCTTGACATTGTTTGGATATATTAGATTATATGACTAAAAAGATCTATTGAAACAGAAGCTTAACCTAGATTGGGTCGCTGTTTGAGAAACATTTCCCTAATTATATGCTCTACTCTCTTCATTTTCTGTTGATATTTTTGACATCTAAACAATGATTTTTTTTCTCTACATCAGTGTCTATTTTTCTTCTTACATTCTTTAATGGTCCTAAAAAATTGACTCCCACATATGAAACTACTAAAAACGAATTATCTCGAAGGATAAGATACAATTATTGTTTCTATATAATCTTTATAAATGATCAGAGCTTGTTTATTAAATACTTTATTATCAAAGAAATGTTGAAAACGGTTCAGTTTTCTGATTATCAACTTATAATAATATGCTTTTATTTTTTTATTTTTGTTTGTTAATTTCTTTGCATCTTGTATTTTGGGCAACAATTTTTTTTAACTGTCAAAGAACTTGCATTTATAACCGATCGGTCCATAAAGATTTTATATTTTATTTGAACAGTGACTTCTTTTGGTGCTATTTAATTTTTTCTAATATTAGTTTCTAACTATGTTGGTAATTTCAAAAATACTCTTCTAATTTCTTTTTTTTTTAATATTGTTTTATTTGGTTATTAAAAAAAAAAACACAATTCTTTGCTATATTTTACTTAGAATTTATTGCCATTAAAAACAAATTGTGAACTAATTCACCATTATTGAAAAGAGCCAGTGAACTAATTCACCATTATTGAAAAGAGCCAGTGTTGAAAAGAAATGCTGGTTTCATTGGAATATTATTTTTATTCTTACTCTACTTTTTTGCAATTATTCAAATTCACAGTATTGTTTGTATATCACATAGATAAGTTGGAAACTTTATTCCAATAATTTACAGTATTGCAAACTTCATGAAAAGGTCTATTTATTTTCTTAGAAATAAATTCAGAAAGAAAGAGGTACAAAATTTTACATTTGGGTTATTGAATCTAGTAGATTAAAACTGTTTAGAAGCATTAATGGTCAAATTTCTTTGACAAGTTATTTAACACTCAATGCAAACTATTGTTTGAACCCTTGACCTTTTGGCAGCCATCTTACAGTTTATCATTATATTGTAGGTAGATTATGGTTTTTATTAAAACCTGTCTTTGAAGAAGAAAAACATGAGCAATATATAGAGTGCAATTAAACGTATGAATATCTAAGCTGTCATTGTATTTGAAATAAAACAGTAAAAGTAAAAATGAGATATTTTAATTTGAACATCGAGAAAATGAAGAAATTATATTATTTCAAATTGTAATGCTTAAGTTAGAGTATATATATTTTCTTCTAAAAGTGCACACAATAATTCAGTATTAATTATCTTTTTTTTTTTAATAATTGACTAAGTGCCCAGGAAAAAATTTTTTTTTACATTTATAGATATGTCTGAAAGTGTAAGAAATCAAATTGATAATTAAATTTATAGATATGTCCGACAATGTAAGAAATCAAATTTCTGTTTAAATAAAGAATAAAAAACGTTTACATCAGTAAATTACTGAACTTTATCTGAAAAAAAAAGATTATATGATCAAACATTGTGAAAATAAAAGATTAAAAATAAATCTAGAAAACACAACTTCTAAATTTGTGTTAATTTTCTGTTTTAAGAAAGATTTGTAATATATATATATATATACTTTGTTTATTGACTCTCCACAAAAAGTTCATAGGGAAAAAATAAAAGCAAGAAAACCTTGCAAAAACAGTTAAACCAGGCACAAATAATTCTTGGATGTTGATAAGTTTATTGGTTTGTATACATTTTCAAGTTGTTTTCTTTGTAGTTCCTTAATTAGAATATTGATTGACGATCTATTTTTTTATTATTCAAATCTGATATGTGTATTTGTCTTATTCACCACCATTTGGTTTCAAGCGAATGATAATGTCAGTGTAAAGCTTTTCTTGTCTGCTGGCATCTGATGTAATCTGATCTGAATGGTTTTGTCTATGGCAATTACACAATTGGAAACTTTCTTTTATTGCTTTTTATCTCCTCTTCCATTTGTATCATTTTTCTTCTAATAACTCTATTTTGACAGAAACTCCACTGAATATGTTTACTAAGTCTTTTCATTTTAATATAGAGAAGCAAAAATGCCAGTTGCTGATAAGTAATTTTATTTCATATGTTCTAATCTTTTTAGTAAAAATTAATATTATATAAATATTAAATTGCTTCTATTCAATTTAATTAAAACTGAGGAAAATCTCTCAAACTTGATTCAATCACATGATTTGCTGGATTTGGTTATAATCTGTTACTATCTTGACTGGACCAAGTTTGTTCAGCTGGCTGTGAATTCAATGTTTATTAGCTCCATAATTTGTTTTAATGTTATTTTCATATACTTGAAACCAAATTATAGAAAAATAATTATCAAAATGTTCATAATAAAATCATTGTTTCTTAAATTTAATTTGATAATAAAGTTTATAACTCTTGACAGCAAGCTGATTGAGAAGTTTGTATGTAATCTTTTCATTTTTTTCCATATTTTGTTTTGTTTCCATTAGTATTTAACTTTGTCTATAAAATCAAACTTCAATATGCATATAGTTAAAAATAAAAATGAGATAATGTTTGCTGTTATTTGTACATGTGCCATGTAGATGTTGCTATGTCACAGTCATTACTTATTACTTCTCATATATTCATATAAAAATTAGTTTTACTATTGATGGCAACTGTTGTTTTCCAAAGTCAAGCAAGATTAAGTCTGGCAAATTAATTTGAATGACTTGAAGTAAAGCTAAAAAAATATAAATCTTTTAATCTTGAACTAATGGAAGAAAAGATTGAGCTGCAATTTAAATTATAAAAAAATGGTTGAATTTCTTGTAGCTGTTTTTATATATATATATATATATATATATATATATATATATATATATATATATATACACACACACACACACACACACACACACAACAAAGATTTATGTTGTAAAAATTTTCTTATTAAAGGAAATAAATTAATGATTTCTTGGATTTTAGTGTTTGTGTTTATTTTTCCTTCTTTTGGATATGAAGCCTTTCTGTCACCATTTTCAGCCTGATCTGGAAAAGGTAAACGAAGAGTCAATTAAGGGGACCAACATTTTCCCAGCATCTTTAGTGATGTATTGCATGTATGAGTTCCACTTGAAGTCTAGGGTTCAGTTTAAGTCCTAAAAGGTGTTTAAGGCAGGGAAGCCTCACAGGGAATACCTGTTCATTGCAATTGGTGATTGTACTTGGTCTGCTCAGTGGTGATGAAATGTTACTAGTTCGTTTTTGTTCAAGGCATTGAATGTGCCCAGATAGATGTTTGTTTTTGTTTTGTTTTGTTTTTTTGCCACCACTGAGCTGTTAGAGCCAGGTCAGAATAGAGATCAGCTGCCAAGCTCTGATCATCTAGGCGATGATCAGAGCTTTTGGAGGTGCACCCTTACATTGTTGTATCATCAGCTTAGATATTCACAAATGATGGCGGTTGTTTATGTAAAGCAGCAAACCTAGGGATGATAACTGTTTGTCACACCTTGTTGAAGGCTTTTGAAATATCTAATGCAATTGTCAAGATGTATTTCTTGTCTAGTGCCTAACTGAGTAATTCCAATTAGTATATCAGCAGTGGACTGAACAAATTGAAACTTGTATTGTTTGTCATTCAAGAGGTCCCTATTGAGGTAATCAACAATCTTGTTAATCATAGCTTCAAAAGGTTTTCTTATAACACTATACTGTGAAAGAGGTGTGCTCACCCACATTCTTGAAAACAGCATACACTTGACCCTTTAAAAGACTTAGGAAGAATTTATCTTTCAAGCAGCAGTCAGATAATTTCATTGAGGTTAGGACTAACTCTGGATTTTTGTCTGGACAAGATTGTCTTTAGTGAGACATGGAAGGGGAAGTTTTTTTTTAACTCTGATGAGAATGACATAGCTTTTGGGCCATTTATAATAATAGGCACTGATGATTTGTCCTCTGTTCAGAATATGGTTGTTGATCTTCCAGAACTCTTAAGATTCAATTTGTTTGATTTCACTCTTAGTCAGAAATGCTTGCACATAGCTACACTGCTTTTTCTAGAACTCTCTTGTAATGAGTACAAACAGTTCTGAATGCAGAAAGTGTCCTCCACCTTTACCTGTGACAGATATTAAAGTAGTGGTTATGGTGATCTATGGCTATAACATTTTAGGGGTAAACCAGAAACACTAAAAATAGTTCTGTAACCTAATAAAAAAAAAAACAAAAAAACAATTACTTTACTCAACAAATTGTTTTTAAGGAAAATTAAATAATTGCTTTGTTATCTGACTGAAAATTCAAGATTGAAATATAAAGACAATGGACTGTGTAAGGGTTGATCACTAATTGATATGGAAATGTGTGTGTGTGTGTGTGTGTGGTAATAGAGAAATAAGAAGGCCAAAATTTCACTCTCTCTAAAAAAAATAGAATGATCAGAACAGCCAGGCCACAAAGCCATATTTTGACTAACCAATCAGAAAGCTTTTACAACCAGGATGTAAGGCTATGAAAATGAAAATCAAAGCAGCATTTTCAAAGTATATAACATTTTCAAGTATTATTGAATATGTATGGGAGTTAATCACTCCGATTTGGTATGCCCTATCATCTACCTCTGGCTCTACAGTTATGGACTCTTCTTTCAGCTTTGCGGGTACAACTGTAAAATCGAGTATCTAGCAAGGAAAGATGGCACCTGTGCCGATTTGCTCTCCAGAATACCCAAGAATCTGGAAGAAGAGTCCATAACTGTAGAGCCAGAGGTAGATGATAGGGCATACCAAATCGGAGTGATTAACTCCCATACACTAAAAGACCGCCCTGTGTTAGAAGCAGAGGTGGAGGAAACCTTACAGCCGAGAATAGATCCCCAGTGGATAGAACAGGTTGAGGAAGAACAGATAGATAAGGAAATAGCAGCCCTTAGAAGAAAAGTAGAGGCAGGGGAGACCTCTAGATATGTGATACAGGAGGGAAAACTATATTATCTCTCAGGTAGGGATGAAGAAAGCCGATCCAGATTATATATACCCAAAGATCTAAGACCAAAAATATTGGAACACTGTCATGAGAAACTGGGCCACATGGGAATCGATAAGACCCATGAATTGATAAGCAGAAACTACTACTGGCTCAGATTATATCCGGAAGTTACCGGCTACGTTAATAGCTGTGCCGTATGCCAGATGCAGAGTAGGAGTTGGCACTGCTGGAAGGGATGGATGTACCAAATTATCCCTTTGAAAAAATCCGTATGGATGTCTCAGGGACCATACGAGCAGACCCCTAGAGGCAACCTCTACATAGTGAGTTTTGTAGATTGGTTGACCAATTGGGTAGAGGCCTTCCCTGTACCCGATAAGAAAGCTAAAACTGTAGCCGATTTAATCATGGGGTGAAATTTTTCCCAGGTATGGTGCCCCTGTGTGCCTGGTAACAGACAATGGGCCTGAAAATGTAAATTACGTGATGAGAGAAGTAGCAGAGGGCCTGAATATGACGCATATAACAACCTCCCCCTACCACCCCCACTTGGGGGACGTTCTAACAAAATTAGCGAGAGACAATGTTGAGAATTGGGACCTATATCTGACCCAGGCTCTTGTGGCGATAAGGTTCACAATCAATGATACGACTAAATACTCACCATATTATATGCTGTTTGGCAGGGATGTGATCCTGCTGATAGATAACCTATTGAAGCCTCATAGGAAGTATATGGGGGAAGACCATCATCAGCTGGTGATGGAACAACAGCATAAGTTGTTCGTGCAGGCCAGAAGGCTAATAAAGAGGGCCCAAAAGAGGAGAAATGACAGGGTGAATCTCAATAGAAAAGGGGTGGAATTTAAGATTGGAGACCCAATTATATACCCACATGCATTAGTTCCCATAGTTGGGAAGGCCCTGAATGTTCTCTTCGGAACAATAACAGAGAATGACCTGGAGGCCATAAGAGAAAACTTGAGAAAGATAGAGAAAAACCAGAAAGTTCTGGCCCATTGGGTGCAGTGAAGTGTAGGGATATTGAATGTTACGAGGATAGAGTTGATGACGAATAGAGCCAATATCAATGAAATAATAAGTAGCCCGAATGAACTTCAACAGGAAATAACTAATAATACAGAGGCCATGGCAACCGAGGTACAAGGATTAAGTAGATTCGTCCAACAGTTCTTTCAGTTGAATGCCATTGCTAATAGGGTACGAAGAACTAGTCAGTCGTTGACTATATTACTGGAACATGTCAGAGCTCAGATGGACATGTTATCCTTGGGACATTTGTCCCCTAGTATAGTAACTCCAGCACATTTAAGAGAGCTTTTGTTAGAAATACAGAACAAATTACCCCATCACCTTAGATTACCAGTAGAACCCACCAGTGAATTATGGAAGTATTATAATGCTCTAGGGTGTATAACCCTAGTGGAACATAACAAAGTGTTGGTTTTGATGTCCCTTCTGTTGTTGGATAGAGATTTTCGAGATATACCAAGTTATAAACTTGCCCATTCCCTACCCACACGTAGATCAGGGGTCAGGAGTGATAGGGAGATACAGAATTGAAACTGAGTATATAGCCTTAAATTCAGCAAGGATGAAATTTATGATACTATCAGTAGATGAAGCAGAGAAATATAAAAATAATGCCCTAAGAACCTGTACTTCACTGAGTCCCATTAATATAGCTGGTAATCACAGAATGTGTGTACTAGAACTATTTGAAGATAAGAAAGAGGGAATTAAGAGGAATTGTCAGGTAGAAGTGTTAACAAGAACAACACAGGCTATCAGTGTGTCAGATGGTGTATGGGCAGTAGCAGTCCAAAAACCCATCAGATTATCCAAAGTATGTGGTAGGGACCCCACTGGGACAATAGAAGTGAGACTGCCACTGTCCTTAGTAGATTTACCCCTGGGGTGTTCAGCATTCAGAGTATCCATATCCTTACCCCCCCCCCCATTACCAAGGAGAGGAGAAGTACGAGAAAAAGGATATAGTTCTAGAATTAATTAGCAGGAATTTAGATAATTATACAGAATTGTGGAATCCCATAATGAAGGAATTTCCCAACATTGCATTAAGGCAAATGCCAGCTCTATTAGAACCCAGAGAGAAGATGAATATGAATCAATTAAAGGATCAACTAGAAGCATTGAAAGGGGAGAGCATAGTTTGGGGGAAGGGTAAGAGAATTCTAATAAATTGGTCTGCTGTAATGTGCGCATTGATAATTTTAGCTGCAATAGTAGCAGCAATATGGAAATTTAAGGATTACAGAAGGAGATCGGTCTGTAAGTGGCACAGAACAAGGGAAGTTGCCGGATAGTGTTCAAATTTCTGATGAAACAAGCCCAAACCAAGAAGAGGTTACGTTGGCTTCAATGTATGAGAGGGGATGCAACTATTGCCCATAGAAAACAAATCTCTAACTTCAGCGGAACAGAAAAGAACAATATCCAGGAAGGACAAGACATGGAAAAAAAAAAGAAAAAAGATACCTCTATTTATACACACACACACACACAATATTTTTTTTTTGTTTTTGTGTTTGTTCTTTTTCAGGTTGACAGAAGGAACTTTTTAATAACAAAAACAGGACCAAGAATGAAAAATAAGGAGCTTTTTCCAGTTGCCTGCAAAGACTTTTCCACAAAGGATTTTTTATTAAATTTGCATGGTTAGGTAATAACATGTGTTATTGAAATTGCATGGTTAGGTTGGATACAACGCAAATGAACCAAAGCTGCAGAGTGAACCAAGGGTGAAAAATGAACTTTTCCAATTGAAGAGACTTTTATTTTGGTAAAAGACTTTTTCTGTATGAAAAAAAAAAAAAAAAAAAAAAAAAAGAAAGGATCTTGTAAAGTTGTGTGTTGAGATAGTGTTTCGGATTTTTGGTGTCATTTTAATGCTTAAACTGTATTACTGGGAAAAAGAGAGACATTGTTTTTGTTTTTTTTTTTATATATAAAGACATTCTTTGTAACTCTCCAGGCGTGTTCGACCTTGTTCATTCATCTTATTAATTTTTTTTGGTGCCGTATTATTTTTTTTTAAAACCACAAGTGTACACCATTGTCCAGACTGGCTCAAAAAAGTGACTACTAAAATTGCATGTGACCACTGGGATCTAATTACAACGTGGGACAGTGGTCCCTTGTTGCAAAAGACATCTTGTAAACCAGCCTTTGTGTCGACATCATCGGACAAGATCGTCACGACCAGCAACAGCGCCATGACCAACCGGCCAACCAGGTGGCAGTGTCTCAACTGTGATCGCCACGACCGTCAGCGAGAATGAGCGTCACATTAGACATGACCAGCCTGGCCTGAGGCGTCACATTGGTGCCGTCTTGACCAGGATCTGACCTGAGGGTTGCCAGCCGGGTGACAATGTGTTACAAGATGAAAAATAAACAAAAAATTTTGTCCATTCTCTGCTGCTTTGATAATTTAAAAAACAGATATATCTCCCTCCACACACATTGTCAAGCTATCACATTTGGATGAATACATATTCTATTATTTCCTTATGGTCTCTTTCACTCATATGCACCAGGACTTTTACACTTGAATTCTTGAAACATTAACTTTATCCTTCTATATTATATACATTTATTTTGCATTTTTCAGCACTTTCTCTTAATCGTTACACAAGGCCAGTGATATATCCAAACTAAATTATTCTGATATATAGAGGTAATAGATATTGTCAGAAGATATTGTAGTAATTATACATGTATGGAGGATAAAAGTTTTGAAATAACTTATACTGATATCAGATGATTTGAGGCTGGAAATGAATACACCAAACTTACAAAGCTTTATATATTTTTCTTTTTGCAATGAACCCTTCCAGTATATATATGAACACTAAACTGAAGTTTGAGTTTACTTAGTTGATAACGCTATAATTTGTATTTTTACATATATTATTTTTTTGTTGTCTTTTTAAAAGACTATAGTATTCAGGAAAAAATTTGACTGTCAAATTGTTTTCTTGCTCTTCTATATCTTCATTTGTTTTAAGATTTTTTCATACCCCACATTGTTTTTACTAAACTGGTGTTGAAGCAAACTGAAGAAGTCTGGTTATATATTAATCACATTCCAAACTTTCTTTAAAAAACAGCATTTTCCAGGTCAAAATTGTGATCATAAAAAGTTTCACTGCACTGAGTGTGTTGTTTGTTTGTACCTTTTATCTTCATGTATTCTTTTCTTTAAATCTCATGCTTCATTTATGTATTTCTGGTGGCATTGTTTACATCCTATAAAATGCAAGTTAATTATCCCCAGAAAAAACAGTGATGAAATGTTTTGAAATTTTAAAGAAAAGATTATATGACTTTTAAAAGGTGCTTGAAATTAAACACTGAATGCACTGGTTTGCCATCAAAAACTTCATGATCTCAATTTTAACCTGGATTTTAAGATATGTTACTCACATGAAACTGCACTGATTTTTTTTTTTTTTTACAGCTAATCAAGCTTTTGTAGGTTATTTAAAGCCACAAAATACTTTTTTTATATGTTACAGTTTAGTGATAGTTCTTACTAATTAACCCATAGCTAGGGAAAGAAAAGGTGAATTCATACCTTTCCCAAGAGTATTTGCACATAAGTGAATATAATGAAACCAATGGGAATTGAAACTGCTCTCCAATGGACAATTTTCAGCTGCTGTTATCCATTACTGTACATACACATTTAAGGTGACTGTGCCTGTTATTCCCAAGCAGTCACTCATCTAGGTACTGACCGGACTCATGTTGATTAACTTTGGTTATTGTATGGAAACTGGTGTTTCAACATGTGAATGTAAGCCAAAGATGCTATGAATCCCCTGGGGTTAATAGATGACTGGACATCTTCACTTTGTTCTTAATGGAGTTGAAACAATGTATAATATAATATATAAAAAAAAAAAAAAAAAAAAGACACCATTCATATGATTAATGTCATCAAATAAATTTAGTTTAAATAAAATACATTTTTTGGATTTATTTTGTTTTGATGCCCAAAATACCTTAAGAATTTTACAAATTGTCTTATATATTTACTACACAGACACCATTTGGTTTTATTTACTTGGCTGAGACTGTTAGCAATACTTTTGAATGGAAAAATGAAAGCTGCCCAAGAACTTAATGATCAGAAAATAGTGCTACTTATCCATTGCAAATATAGTTTTTATAATTGTAATGTTATTGCATATTTTTCATTGAATTTTCAAGATTATTATTGGTCCCGATCTAGCATCTGAGTTTGTCAATTTCCCACTGCCAAAACAGGTTCCCTGTTCCTTTTGTTATGAAAATATTTTCTAGAATTGTCCTGATGAGCTCTTCACTTTCATGCCTTTATTTCATGTGCATAGCATTAGCTTGGCAGCTGAGTGCAAGTTCGATTCTAATAGTTTCCTTGTGCACTTCTTGCCCGTAGAACTCTTAGTTTTCCTGTGAACAACAATCTTCAAAAATTTAAATGAAACATCAACCTGTCTCCTTGAATCTTGCCCTTTTTCCACAGCAAAATTTTCCTCAGTTCCCTTGATTGGGGTAAAATTGATTTAAAAACGTCTTTATCACATTTGGATTTATGGAAATGGAAAGTAATTTTTCAAACTATTGGTAATCTTTGATCCTCAGTAGGTACCCAAAATTATTATTTGAGATTTGCTCAAAGAAAAATAAACAGAATTAAACAGAATACAAGAAAATTTCAATTTAGAGTTTTAATATTTTTTATTACATCACATTTACAAGAATATTTTAAAAATTAACTTTTATACAATATGGTGTGTTTAACTTTCAGTAATAACAGATTTAAGAGAAACAAGAAATTTAAGGACAAACATTAAAACTGGTAACCACATGACAGTTACAAACTATTATGAAAAGGCATCAGAATCAGCCCATCATTATTATGACTAATCTGATTTCTATCATTTTCTGGATAGAGCTGTAACATTTCTAAATACTGGTTTACAATGCAATCTAATCTCAGTTGCACTATTGTAAAACTCAGAATTGCCAATTTTATTTTCAGTTTCATTAGGAAGAAATTATTTACTTACAACATACATCCAGATAAAAGATAAACCTTTGTGTTTTGTTTTTTTAAAATGTAATACATGAAAGACTTATCACTATAGAAGAAGACACTTTGAATATTTATGGAGATGTCATTCTGAATAACCAGATGAAGGGCTGAGAATTTTTTTAAAAATATGGATATGAACAAGAATTCTTAACATTGCTATAGAATATTTCTGATGCTTCTTTTTGCATTCAAAATCAGATATCATGATGTATTGTTAAAGAATACCCACCATTTAACACATTATTCCTTAAAAGTACAGATTTTAAATTAATGCATGAAAAATAATTGAAAAAATAAAAATAAACAATATTAATTACCAAAAGATGAAGTAATAAAAAAAAAAAGAACATTTGAAACCTTGCTTGCCTTTTTGATTTATGAATATATGGTATTAAAACAAAAAAGTAATTTACAAAATTATTCTCAAAACAATTAAAATTTGCCTTCATAAGCATAAAAAAAAAAAAAAAAAAAACTGAATTTTTTATAATCTATTACAACTGTTATCAAATTTGAGCAGAATTTTGCTGTAAGATATTCCAGTAAATTCATCTTTGTTTATTTTAGAATTCCTGAAATTTCAGTATCATCTATCCTGTTTATAAAAAAATGTATTGTTTGTAAATTAAAAAATTTAATAAACTTAATAGATAAACCTTGTCAAATTCAACATGCACAAACTAATCACTCAAACCTAAAACTAAGTTTGGCTGGCATTATTTGATAAGTATTCATCTTTACTATTTTGTCTGTATTTAGTAATTAAAATGTAAAGCTGTTATTCAAATATTTAAATATATTAATAGCATTATAAGTCAAGAAAATAAGACATTGTTTGGGAGATTTAGTTTAATGGTAAAAGCTAAGAATTTAAGAATGTGTTTCATAAAATCTGTTTCTACATTCATATTAAAAAGTACTGAAAATCAGATTTGGAATAATTTCATGTTTAGAGTCATTGTAGTCTTAAGCAATCTTGACTATTCAACTTTCTATACCTGTTGAACTTTAACAACATATTTAAAAAGAAAATAAGCTAGCAGTGTTGAGAGCCATTTTATTGATCTCAGATCATATAAGGTGAACAAGTTATAAATGTTGATTTATTTTTTACCTTTTTTAAACGTCTATTCATATTAAGATATTTTCAGAATGACATAATTAAAATCAAATTTTTATTATTATTCTTTTATTTAACAAATATAATCCTAAAACTTAGACTTCTGATTTGCATCTATTTTCAATAAAAATAAATCTTTGTAACAATTAACAAGTTTAAATACATTTGTATAATTCTTTTCTTATGCTATGAAAATGAGAAATAAATGGCATATTGTTTACATGCTTGTTAGCCTAAACTAACATTGCTTATTTCATATCAATATTTCATAGCAATAAAGTTATTAAACTTAATTTTGTTATGCAGTCTGATTTGATTAAAAAAAAAAAAAAAATTGAAGTGGATGAAGTTTTACTGAAAATCTTTTTATAAAGGAAAAATGTATTTAAATGTAAGATGTTCCTAAATCCTATTTCACTGAAAAAAAAAAAAAAAGAAAAAAAAAGATTCTTAAAATATGTAGCTTAAATCATTTAAATAAATAATTTGAAACAATGTTAATATATTAAAAAACTTTTTGCAATAAAAGTTTTTGAACATTGACCAATTGGAGTGGGAAAAAAAAGCAAATTAACCCCTTCTCTTTAGTAACTGAAACTGTTGTATTAATATCTTGAAATGGAACCAGTTTCCATATACTGAATGTTTGCAAGAATTTCTTAAAAATGTCAATAGACAGAATGATAGAAATTAACTAAAAGTTAATTTCTATCATTCTGCTCTATTTCTCTTTCATAAGTTTAGTCTCCTAGAGACTTCTAGTCTACTAGAAGAATTTTACTCTTCTAAATGAATGTAGAAGAGTAAAAAGGCATTGTATAAATTGGCTAGCAAAGTCAAGGGAGATAACCTCCCATTGCTTCCAGTTTTTTTTTTTATTAAAGTAAAAGGAGACTGAATTGTATCTGTTTAAGGTTGATACTATGATTCTATTTTATTTTTGAGATGAAGAATTGTCCATATGTGAGGGACCGCAAAAGTTCATGCCCTGACAAAGAATAATGACTTAGAGTCATGAAATGTACATGCTATTTCAAATATTTGTCTCACAGCTCAATACACTTGACATTGTTTCTCAAGTTTCTTGAACCCTAAAAAAACAAAA
Source organism: Ascarosepion bandense (assembly GCA_037127315.1). Lineage (NCBI taxonomy): Eukaryota > Metazoa > Mollusca > Cephalopoda > Sepiida > Sepiidae > Ascarosepion > Ascarosepion bandense. Next base: position 8,147,057 of record JBBBDQ010000651.1, on the reverse strand, counting down.
ACAAAAAACAAAAAAAAAAAAAAAAAACAGATGTTTGGTCATTTGAAATACTAATACTAGAAAGTGGGCCCAACTGAACTTTCAGTCCACCTACCAAATTCGTTTTACTGTTCTCATCATTTGTTGCTTATATTAGTACAGATGACTTTTTGGTTGAGTACCCTCTGCCTATTTTCAGATGTCTATTTTTTTTTCTTAATTGTGCCATATCTTACTGGTTTCTGCTAAACAAAAAAAAAAAAAAAATTTCTGTTTAAAGTTTCCTATGTTTCTGGAGGAAGAATACCCTAAATCGAACGTTTATAGATTTTTTTTTCAATCAATTCACCCAAGCAACGTGATAATACCACTAAAATGCAGAGGTGGGATGCAATGGGGAGTGAAAGAAAAAAAAAAACTTTCAAAAGGAATCCGAAACCCAATCCTAAACAGGAAACAAGAAAAACCTCTACTCCTGTTCAAAAGGACTTTAAAGGGTTTTGAAATGGATGATAAGCAAACCTAAATGCAGACAGTCCATATGCAATACCTATTCCAAGCTCCATACCATCTATGTTTCACTACTTTATAAAGGGACTGAACTTAAGCAATGTTTATATCCACTATGCCTCTATGTTGGAGGGTACTAGTTAGTTATTTTTTGACTTAACATAGTAATCAAATGAACACAGTGACAACCACCTGACATTAAAATTAAGCAATCAAACTTATCACTCCAAATAAAATAAAAGTAAATAATGCATAGGGTCACAACATTTTATCATATTTAAACAGTATTTATTCAGAATACAATAAAGAATAATTTTCATGAGACTTGTTTTTTAAATAAACTAATTTTGATAGATTTATGAATAAAAGAATCCTAACCCCAAGATAATTGAATTTCAAAATTGGGAAACTTGGAGAATCTTAAAGATATTTGAAAAAAGTATTTATAGAAGATATATTTAGAAAATTACTTTTAGTTGATCTTTTGATAAAAATTATCTCTCTATCATTGTAACTAACAAATATTTTCTCTATAAACAAGGAGAATATTTTTTCCCTTTGTACACAGAGCAACTACAAAGAGAGGGATAGTGATAGGGGATGATCTCACCTTGTTATTTAAGCCTAAAAATACAATAGCCAAATGTTTAATGAAATACTCACCAAAATGAGGAATATCAGTCATGCTACAAAAATATTTTGGCAAGTATAACAAATGACTATATCAAAAACATTATTTTTTTTTTTCATTGCAATTGAGAGATACATGGAAATTAATTAAATTAGAGAAGAGGTTAATTTAATAAGAAAGATCTTGGTTTAGCTTTATTTTCTTAATTAAAAGTGAGATTACTGCATAACTAACTTATAAGGCTTGGGAAAGATATTTTGTAATGCTAGATATTCATAGGAAATATTTTAGATTTTTCATTAAACATTGTAGAAAATTTTAGAATTTCAAACAAATTTTGAAAAAAAAAAAAAAAAAAAATGAGAAAAAAGCAGCCCAGCTTCTAAGTAACTAGGCAAAGTCTAGTGAATTTAACTCATCCTAAAATACATCTAATAAGGTGAAAAACCCATTGGATTTCTATAGGAAAAATCCAATTTGGGTTTTTTTCAAGTTAAAATTCAGTAAACTGCTTTGCCATTCTTATTCCTAATGAAACTTTATATACAAGGTCTGAAACCAAATAGTATGCTTTCTATAAATTTAAAATTATTAAATAAAATTTCTTTGATTTTAAAAAATATTTTCTTGAAAAAGAACATTTTAAATTATAATCCAGATTTCATTAAAGAGGCAGATGAACATTTTAAAATCTTTTATGCTAATATCAGATTCTTGATATGCTAATATAGAGAATTCAAACTCTACTGAATAGCTGTTTCATTTTATAGAATAATTAATATAAAATATTTAAATTATAATGTAATATTTTCTAATAAATATTAAAATATGTTACTTCATGGAGCAAGCTAGGCTTTCTTACTTCAGTTGTACTAAGTTTAGGAATTTACAATCAGGTTAATAAATTTTACTAGCATATTAAACAAATGCCATAATGAAGTTCCTAAACAATATATGTAAACTATATTGTTGGGTATAAATTAAAGTCTTTCTTTTAGTCTTAACATAAGTCTGTACTCAATTTTTAATTTAATTATATCAAAAAGGAAAAAAAGCCAAAAAGCATAAAATTCTAATTCATTTTTTTTTTTTTTGTAATTTAAATATAGCCAAATTTTTCCAACAAAAGAGCATAAACAAAAAAAATAAAAATAAGAACCAAATTCTGGAGTTAAAAAAGAAAAGCATCTCAGATATTTTCCTTTACTGTAGTTAAACAACAAGCTACAAGTTTCAAATACAAAATTTCTTTCAGGCATCGATAAAAGTCCAATTTAGTGTCAAGAGGAAAATATGTAAAAAAGATGTACAATGGACTTTGAGAACTAGCAGAATACAAAAGAATTGAATAAATATATGGATCTATAAAAAAAAAATTAATGACTTTTTGATAAATGTTCTCCATATACTTCTTGAAAAAGAAAAAAACATTTGTGAATCTTTGAAAGATTCACACTTATTTAAAAGAATTTTTATAATGTTTAGGATAAAATTACAGGAATATATTTCCCCAAGGAAGAATATTTCTTGGATTACTAAAACAATCATCATCTTATATCATTAAAGAGAATATGTTTAGTTCATAGTTCAACAAGACCACTAAGATATCTCGTAAGAATATTGAATTTATAAGAAGAATTAAATGATTAACAGGATTATTTGGATTATGGAGGTACCTAAAAATGAAATTTTAAAATCTTACATGATTTGTAGTCATGTGAATACAGAGGACATTTAATTTACGCTAAAAAGCAGACATTTCTATATTAATTTTGTGAAGTATTTTAATTTATATGTAGAGAATTAGTCATGAAATATCCTTGTTAAAGACTAAGAGATCTTTTTTCATATAATTAAATAGTAAATTGTTTTTCATAATGTTGGACAATAAAAAAAAAAATAACAGTAAAACTTAAAATGTTAATTGTTTCTAAATACCTGTAGAAGTGCTATCATTCCGGAATAATTTGCTATGATATCAGACAGTCATATAATCTAATAACAATTTGGTGCTTATTTTATAATAATCTAATACTCATTAATATCATTGCTAGTAATAGGTACTGATCAGTACTAACATTGATAAAAATAAAATAATCAACAATATTTAATATTAACAATGACAATAATGTGCCAACACAAACACTAGTGATAATGTATCTACTAATACTACAAGTTTTAATTAATGAACAGTAGTCTTATGTTATTTCCTAACCACTTGGTTGAAGCAATACCTTTTTAGCAGTTTATCTTATATTTCTATTTTGATAATTTCATTTTGACAACAAGAGGTAAGAAATGGTTTTACTACCGACAAAATCTCAAAGACAATACAATTTTAAATTGGGTGCTCAGTATTTGAACAAAGATGAGAATGGTTTACAATGAAGAGTGGAAACAAATAAGAAAACAGTGTAAGCATTTCAATTATATAATAGTTTTGGTATTTCAATATATTGCTGAGTTTTTTTTTCTGCTGTTTGCAGTGCTGCCATCGTTATTTTTGCAAGCAAAAATTTAAAAAACAGAATTTCTCCAAAGTAACAGCTTTAAAAAAGAAAAAAAAAAAGGCAACAAATTATCAAAATATTTTTCTTCTGCATTTTTAACAAGTGATTAGTAAACAAAGTAACAGATGGAGAGTAAACTTAAAGATGAATTTATGTTCTGTTTTGCTTTGTTGCCTTGCTTGAGAATTAAGAGAAGTTTAAAATGCAGTCATCATTAAAGACATAAAATCTAATAGGCATTTGACCATTATGCAATATCTATTAGTGAAAAGACACCAGGAATTTTTTTTTTTTTATAAAAGAGAAATTTATAAATTTAAATTAATTTTTCATAGAATTTTGATGAATTGGAAAAAAATTTATAAATAGAAAAAACAGAAGTCAGTTTGAGACATATTTTAAGGTATTTTCAAATATTAATTAAAATATCATTTGACAAATTTATGATGAATTTTGACATGTCACATAGTATATTTAAATTTGTATTATTTAAAGCATTTTTTAATTTCAAGATATAAAATGTTTTTTAATTGTTTTGGTAAATAACTAAAAAAAAAAAAAAATGCCAATAATTATACTAAAATCTAAATGTCAGACAAAATTTACTTTTTTTGATGACTCATATTTTAAGTGATAGGTTTAGTACAGCCAAAACACTTTAAGCTTCATGATCAAAAGCCACTATTTCAGCCAACTTGCATTACTTTGTATATATACATTTTTAATCCTGAAATATCTTGCAATATGTGACTGTTCCATAAACATTACATACTGTTAAAACAAGCAAATAACTTTTTTCCATGCATACACAATGAAAATGGTTGAGCAGATGTGAAAATGCATTTTAACAAAATTTATTTGAAGACATTTCTTTGGAACAAAATCTGCAGTAATTTTTTGAACAGCTTATTAGATATAATAAATGTAAAACAAACTCCATGAATTTTTAGAAATACTTCAAGTGGACTGTTGTTAAAAAGAATTAAGTAATTTATTATTTTATTTTTCCGAAATGCCTTTGATAGAAAAAGATACAAAGTTTTTAAAACAAGAAAATATATTGAAAATCAACTGGCAGCTTTTCTACAAAAATTCCAGGGAATGTGGCTATGTGGTCCAAACACACAACCCTATCACATAAGTCAGAATAATATCTCAACAATGTAGCATAACAAGGATAATTTAGAGTGTTTTAAAGTCATTAAATATTTTTATTCTTATATAAATTTATTAAAATGGTTTCTTAAAAGCCTTGAAAAGATAATGTTAGAAAAAAAAAAAAAAAAAAAAAAAAAAAAAAAAAGACCAAATTTCAGTTGAATGTTTTTTTTTTTATATTTTGAATTTTGTAAAATAAAAAGGCCCAGTTCAAATTTTGGTAGACCATTTTATGAAATTTACTTAAAAAAAATAAAAATAAAATAAAAATGTTCAAAATCAACATGAAAAAAAATTTTGAAATAAAAACTATATTTAATTATTTTTTGTTGTTCTTTTTTATATAAAATATAATGGAAGACAATGGATAATTACCCTGCTCAGTTATTTTACTTTGCTTGATTGAAATTATTCCCTTCTTCATTAATCCTTAAGATTAAGAAAGCTGGCTTAATTTAAATGTTTATAGTTAATATAAAATACCTGTCAGAACCAAATGCTGAAACATTAGAATTTGAATTAAGTCCTATGATAATGTAGCAGTCATATATGAGGTATTTAAAAACAAAAATTAAACGCAGCTTAGTCTTGGCACTTGGATAGGACTGAACACACAACAGTAGCAATGGTCTCTAATACTAACTTGATAACTTCTCAATGACAAAGCATCTAGTTTTAAAAGAAAATACAAAAACAATTTTTTAAATGTAAATTAACAAAAATGTATGTATTACTATAGTAATAATCCAACATTAGTTTTATTAAACAAAAACTTATTTTGAATTAGAGGTAAAATTCACCTCAACATTTACATAAAACTAGCAATAAAGTTAAAATCCTTTCTATTGAAACTTTAACAAATCACTTTTTTGGAGAAGCTTTACTGATATGATAGAATTTAGTGAAAATATCTGATTGGCTCAAAAATATGTTTATTCAACATGACTGGCTGAAAGTAGAAACCTTTAAATTACAAAGTTGAAGACTTAATTGATTTTTCAATTGCTCTGCAATATAATTGGTTGTAGACAGAAGATACTTCATTGCTGTAAATGGAGTTTTTGTTGCTATACACAAGAGATATTTGGCTGCAAACAAAATTCTTAGTCTAAAAAGATCTTCCAATTTAATGTGTGATTCCAAAATAGTTTCTATGCCTGAGAAAATGTAGCAATTCAGAAATATTTACTATTTGTAAAAATTCATACACTTGAAAGGCACCATGCAAAATAATGGTAATAAACTTGCATTACCATCAAAAGGATACTTATATTCTATAAGCTTATAAAAATAACCAAAATGACAGTATTTCAATGATTTAATCAGCATGCTTAAATAAAAATTCAACATGCAAAAACAAAGAGAATGAAACTCCATGCCTATTCTATGGTATTTGAACAGAAAGCATGTTCAACATTCATTGTAATTTTGCTTATTCAGAATTGAGTCTTTAAACTCAAAGAATTTTGAATGTTACTTGATTCTGTGTTTTTGAGGAAATGGCTATATATAATAGCTTAAACAAAAAGGTTCCAAATCTTCAAAAATATTAATTAAAAGCTTAGTTATGAAAATTCATCTTAAGAAATATTTGGAAACATTTTCAAATCCTTGATTTCACAATGTCCCCAATATTCTCAAGCAATACAGAACATGCTTTCTGATAAGCTTAGAGACCTATTCCAAGAACATAACATTATTTTGGAAGAGGTTAACACTTTGCTGTAGTTTAGTCACTTGAATATAATACAACCGATTTGTTCTCATGCTATAAACAAAACATTCAGATTGTTATTTCAACCCTTTTTCTCAGATTTGAAGATTTCATTTTTCAAAATTTTACAAACTTTTCAATTAGAAACTTATTGAATAAGAAAAATTTTAAATGCCGACAGATATACTTATTAATTATGTACTTATGGATTATGCTTAATATAGAAGAGAGATTGTGTTGAGTATCAGAGTTTAGTTTTAAAAATGTTTAATAAAAACTGCTAGCTTTGTTAACAATAAATCAGGTATCAATAGAACTGTTTCATCTTTTTAAAATGTTAATTTGAAATCAATCAATATTAAACAATGGAAAATTAAGTTGAATTGGTTGAAATTAAGCCAGTTTTCAGATCTCAAGAAATGAAGAAATTAACATACAAATACACAGATTATGACCACTGGTTACAAATAATTTGAAAAAAAAATTTTTTTTGTCTTCTAGATTTGAGGGATTGCCTTAGATTTATAAGGCCTAGTTATGCTGAAATTACCACTTACTAAAAAGGTGTAGCCTTTTTTTTTTTTTTTTTAACTCTAAACTGAAAGTAAGAGGGTATTGTTAATATTGTAAATGCAGTTCTTCTATAACTACTTTATCATTTACATTAGCTGTCAAAGTGGTTGTTTCATATTTTACTTTTTGCTGAGGTAGAATTATCTCCCTTATACTCATGTCATCAGTAAAAATATATAAAACTGACTGTTTCAAGATGTTTATGAAGAGAGGAGGTAAAAGACTGGAAGAGTAGGTGCAATAAAGTTAACATTAATCAAGAAAAGTATGTAGAATTATAAAAATTTCAAGCTGTTGTTTCAAACTTTAAAAAAAAAAACAAAATGAAACAAAATTGTATTTTACATTAATATTTTAAATTGCTTTGCATAAAGTAGTAATTTGTGCAAACACAGTTTGGTTTGTTTTTACATATTGAAATTTAAATGAGATTTTAAGAAATCTTGTGTTGATTACAAAAAAGATTTTTTGAAGTTAAAAAATCAGAAACAGGATCTTAAAGGATTAACATTTATGCAGGTGCCAATGAAACACTTAGTTAATGAGTAAAAAAATAATATAAATAAAAAAACAAGAAAACACTACTAAAATGATATTAATGTAAGTGGTAATAACAGCTAAATTTTGCTATGTCATTTGCGTGAGCTTCCAATAAAGCAGACACAATGCATGATGAGATTAACCAAGATCAAAAGAATAAATAACATTAGTAATCAAGGCCAAATTGTCAACAATTAAATTCCCTCATTACTTTCAGAAATAACAAAAAAAATGAAACAAGGAGAGAGAGAACAATTTATGAGAATTTTAAACCAAAATATACAAAAGGCAAGTAGAGATGATGCTTGTTACACAGCTCCAAAGTGAGGTATCTGATTTTAGAAGTGACAGTGTTGTTGCTATTAATGCTGTTTGTCCTTACGAAATGAGAAATTTCGAAATAAGCCATGTTTTTTGTGATGATTGATGTCAGTCTTTCCATGAGAGAGTTCTACTTCTAGTTCAATGTTGTTGTTCAGAGTCAACCATTTCCGCACATTCCCAGTGTCATTATCTAGAAATGCAAAGCACAAAAAAAAGGGAAATTAGGAAAGCTAATTTTTATTCTTAGAATAAAAGACAAAATGGGATGTTACTATTTTTTAACAATATAATTTTATACTCCTTAATATGTGAAGCTATTTTAATTTCTATAAACATTTCTCTGGTCTGCCTCTTGTAAAGTGATGAAAAGTAAACTTTCAGAAATTAAACTGATTTTATATAAAAACTAAATTTATGGCACCTCTTAAATCAGTTGGTCACTGTGATAATGACAGTGATTCCATTAAACAAATAAAAAAGGTTTTATCATGTATTTTTTCACAATTGGTTAAATCTAGATTATTTATGGAGGTACCTCTAGTGGGTTATCAAATTCATTATATCAGTTCAACTGATTCATACCTCCAATGGGTTATCAAATGCATTTATAGAAAACATACATAGGATAATCTCCAAAATTAATAATTCTATTTTTGTGTATGATATTGCTGCACTTTGCCAAATTAGACATCTATTCTTTTATATAAAGTGAATTTTAGACATTCTAAACTAACAGTACAAAAGTCAATGGGGACTATAGTTGTGTATATGAGCTAGGATATATAAATTGTTGATCTTAGATGTATCAAAGATGGTAATTTGTTTTCATGATTTTTTAAAATTTCATTTTTTGCCAAGTTATTGACTTTTGGTTCAACTCCATCCCATAAATATGTGAAGAAAAAAAAAAAGACATTACTTGCACGCCTATTCTATAGATTGTTATTATTTTTTTTAATTATTTCACCCCAAGCAAAGGCATTCCACTACCACTACTGTGCAAGGGGTTACATAGGGGAAGGTAAAGAGAAAGAGTGGTTAGATATAGGAAATGTCATAAGGAGGGTGGTAGACTGGTAAGGGTATCGAGGCTGAGGGTTGGGTAGATAGGAAGAGTGTTCGAGAGAATGGAAGCGAGTTAGTGTGTTAGGAGGTATCTATTGACCTTACATTTAAAGTCCTGGAGATTGTAGCTGTCGGGGAAGCAATCATGTGGAAGGGAATTCCACAGGCAGGAAGTGCAAGAAAAGAAGCTGTTACAGTTACATTTTATCAGTTTTACTGTAAAAGGGTGGGATCTAGTTGCTAATCTAGTATCTTGTGCAAATTCGTACCTAGGGGGCACCAGTTATCTAAGTTCATCGGAGCAGAAGCCATGAAAGTACTTATAGAAGAGACACAGGGAAGCCACATCACGTCGGTGAGAGAGAGACTGCAGCCAGTCTGCCAAGTCGGTGTTGATCACATTACAGATTCTCTGTGGTATTTTGTCAAGAACCCCGATGAGAATAGGGGCACCCAACCAGATGTGGCAGCAGTATACACGGGCGGATGGTAGATTTATATATGTGCAGGATAGATTGAGACAGAAAAAACTTTCAGGCCCTGCACAGGGAACCGACTTTCATAGCAGCGGATTTAGCAATAGATTCGATATAGTCATTCCACTTGAGGTCCACTGAAAGTGAGAGACCAATGAGGCGTAGTGCTTTACTCTCTGGGAGGTAAGCCTGGTCCATGCTAATGGGAGGTAGGTGCAATTGTCTATGATGGTTACTTGATAGCAGCTTCATTTTAGAAGCATTAAAATTTACGAGCCATTTCTTACCCCAGTCCACTACGGATTGGAGGTCCTTTTCAAGCTTGGCTGTAAGGTTCACTTTGTCGCCCACACCAGATTTTTGGTCAAGGTGAGAGTAGACTGTGGTGTCATCGGCGTACATACCTACTTGGGAACTTATGACATCAGGGAGATCATTAACGTAGATCAGAAAGAGTGTAGGACCTAGGATAGAGCCTTGAGGGACACCAGCATTCGTATGGTAGATCTGGGAGGCATATCCGTTTAATACCACCTTCAATGTGTGGTTAGAGAGGAAGGACTGGATTAGGTCAGACAAATGTCCAGTTATACCATAGCTCCGCATTTTGCGTAGAAGGCCAGCATGCCAGACTGTCAAATGCTTTAGAGATATCCAAGGCAACGGTTCGGGCTTCATCATTCTTGTCAAGAGCCTGGTATATGTACTTGGTAATGGTCATTAGCATATCAGCAGTAGACCTGATGAAGCAGAAGCCATACTGTTTGTCCAAGAGGAGCTTGTGGGCTGTGAGATGCTGGACCAACTCGGTATTGATAATGTCTTTGAACACTTTGCCAAAGATCGGAAGAATGCTGATAGGGCAGTAATTTGCGGGGTCCGAGGGTTCCACAGTTTTCTTAAATATAGGAACTACAGAGGAAGACTTCCAACAGGCAGGAAAGCAGGAAGAAGATAGGCAGAAGTTGTAGAGCTTAGAGAGGACAGAGGAGAGTTCAGAGGCACATTTCTTCAAGACTATGATTGGGATTCCGTCCCCTCCGCTCACTTTGTGGGGGTCAAGTTTTAAGATTATGTTAGAAACCAGCAAGGGTGTAATGTGGATGTCATTCAGTTGAGCCTCAGTTCTAGGTGGGAAGTCGGGAGTAGAAACTCCAAACGAATCCAGTCTTGAATTGGTCGAGGATCTGCGGGCAAAGCATTCAGCCTTATCCGCTGAGGAGGTGAGGACCTCAAATTCATCGATTAGTGGAGGTATTGAGGACTTGCTTTTGTTAAGCATGCTTTTACAGAGTTGCCAGTAGTCTTTGGTGCTGAACTTAGAGGATGCTATGTGTTGCTTCATTCTGGCAGCAAACAACATCTTAGCTTCATTGAGTATCTTTTTACACCTCTTATGAGCTGAGGCGAAAAGGCGCCTGTTTTGGTCCGATGCGTAGCTACGATAGAGCTGGAAGAAATGATTCTGGTGGGCAATGGCGGCCGAGGACCATGGACACGAATGAGATTTAAGCTGAAATTTCATGGCAGAGATGAAAGCATCTATGCCAGCCTTAACCCTGGAGGAGACCTCAGATACACAGTCTTCAACGGGAAGACTAAAGACGTTGTTCCAAGGGACGTCACAGAGGAAGTCTCAAAACAAATCCCAGTCTGCTCTTTGGTAGCAGTAGGATATTCTACTGGTTTGGGTTTCTTGTGTAGGGTGGGAGTGGAACGAAAAGTTGACGAAAACTACAGCGTGGTCAGAGTTTCTGAGAGGGCAGAGCTGTCTGGTAGTGCAAGAGTCTGGAATGGAAGTGAAGCAGAGGTCTAGTAGTGAATCCCTTCCGTTAGGGTTACTGGAGAAACACGTGGGGAAGTCCACCACTTGCGTAACCGAAAAATTCATGGTGTGGACACCAGCACAGTTGGTGACAGAATTCTCCAGCCACTTGGTGTGGTGGGCATTGAAGTCACCAAACACAAATATATGGGCAGATGGATGAGAAGAAATGGCCTTGTCGATGTTGTCAGAGATGCTGTCAAGTACGGAGCAGTCAGAGGAGGAGGGCGAGCGGTAGAGAAAGAAAAGATAGCTGACCGAGCTTAGAAGTGATAGACGGAAGCACATGAAAGAGTGATCCAAGGATTCAAGAGATGTCACCCTAGCTAGAGGGAGGTGTTCGCTGACATAAACACCAAGCCCATGTATATGAACATTGGAGTCCTTCCTGAAGAGGGGAAGGTAACCAGGAACGTGAAACTCAGAAGAGGGGATAGAAGGAAGGGTCAAGGTTAGTTTCACATAGGGCTAAGATATCAGGTGAGTTAGTCTGAAGGACTGATTCTACGCTGTAAAAGTTAGTGCGGATACCTCGGATGTTTGTGAAAGAGACACAGACAGGTTTGGGCATTTTTTGACGAGCTGGTTATTGATCAGATAGGAGATTATATATTGTGGAAATATACACAAAACAAAAAATATTTCTTCATTAATTATGTTTGCATTCTTAAAGAATGAATATGTTTAAATTTTTGGAATGAGAGATTTTTATTACAGACCTTTCTATATGGATTTGAACAGAAATGCATATAAGAAAATATATTTTTTGTTTCTACTCTAAAAGATCAAATGTTTGAACAGATTGATATTCTTCCAATAATTCTAAATATATTTAGACGTTTTAAAAAATTATAATTGACTGAAATGTTATTTTAAGCAGATTTTGATTTATCTTTTGTGAAAATTACATCTGTTTCTTTTACATAAAGCTAAGAGTACAACATTTAAGCAACAGTTAAAGCTCTTAGACCTCTCAGGAGACATTCTCTTGAACTAGACACTAAGCCAAACATCTAGATTATTTTTAATTAAAATGTTTTGCTTTTCTAAATCTAGCAAATTGTATTCTGTTAAATTAAAATCCCTCTTAGCAGGATTAAGTTTAATTATTTATTGTCCCCTTAAAAAGCTGACTGACCTCCAATTAATTCCCGTAGAGAAAAACTTTTAGTGGCAAGATGTTCCTTTGTTCCTTTCTTAATGTCAAATATGAGTAATGTCTCAGCAGACACTCCAGCTCCACGGTCAACCTGGAATAGAGAGAGCAAAATATATATATCTTAATGATTGCCTCAGTTTAGGTGTTTAAATATTTTATATAAATATATAGTGTCTTAATTATTCACTAATGAAACTTAATATGTTGAAAATCATTTTGTGATATTTTAAATTATTAAATAATTATTCATCAAATTAGGTTTCGGGGATGTGGTTCTACACTATACAGGGGGAATATACACAAGTCAAACATGTAGTAAAAAATTTGGTGGCATTAAATATTTCACATGGTAATTTTAGTTTATAATTTTGTATTTGAGATAATTGTCTAAAGTACCAATATTAGAAAAGATAAATGACACTATCATCAGTGAAATTAGATTAACAAAATGTTAAAAAGGTAAAATACCCAATATATAAATTCATTTTTTTGTATATAAACATTAATAAAACTCAATTTACGTTTTGAATTTTCAATAATAAAATAATATTGTAAATAATGAGAGTGTCACTCATGACAAACTCACCTCAAAAGACAGATCAAAGTTTGGCTCTAATTGAGCCTTAACTGTAGCGGATCGGGCAAGAATTCGTCCAGCTGATCGTAATTTGGTTCGATTACTTGAATGATGACTGGAACAACAAAAATAATAATAGTGTATTATAAATGTGCAAAACAGTCTTGGACAAGATATCAGCTTTTGGTTATAACAGAAAGAGCAAAGCTAACAGACTAAGTTGATTCTTTTGACTATAATCTTTAAATGCTATTTCTTTGTGACATAAGTAATCATGGCTCTCTATAGTTTCATTTGTTATCTGTCAACTTCCATTCTACATCCTTTTCCAGGTGTACAATCTGTAAGGAGAACATTTTTTTTTCTCCAGGAAATGGTAGTAAATATACTGATCAACTCAACAATGCATGTTACACAGACAATACTCCATATAGATTACTGAGAATGATAACGCATGTGATTCCATATTTTTAATATGCAGAAACAAGTTTGTTTTTTTCTCAGTTGAGTAAATAAATATTAATCAACCTGATTTATGATTTGTTCATTAGCATACATACTGTTTCTTTTAACTTCCATTAATATTCAATATTTAGACCTCATTCAAATGAAGGTAATTAGGGATCAGCTGATTCCTTCAATCATGTAATGTTGCATTGAAAACTGCAAATATTTCATATACTTACATTTGCAATCTGACCTTGCAATAGACCTCTCCATCCAACAACATGAGATGGCGCCCTTGGATTACACGACCACTGACACCATAGTATTTGTCTGCAGATAAAATGCTCCCATCTGTGAAAATCAACATACAAGAAATATTTAAGAGGTATTAATGGAAATGCTTTTTGGATCATAAATTATTTTTAACTAAGTTATAAGATATTATTTAAACTTCTAATGCAACGGGGTCAAAAGGAAATTATTTGCAAGTCTTTTCTGCCATGTATTGAATTCTAAATCTCACTGAATAGTTAAGATAATTTACTTGTGCTTTCCACAAAAGGTACTTTTGTCGTTAAAGCAGGAAACAAATTTGCTGATCCTATACATTATTTTGATTGTTATTAATTTCATATAATCTCAGACTGAAATTTGTATATTCATATTTTTCATGGTGTAATATCTAGTTTGAGCAAACATGGACATGAGTTGCAAAGATGGTAGCCATGTGCCAAATATCTCATTATGAACACCAAATATAAATTAGTTATCTTTGTTGTAACATAACTTGGAAGCAATCGCAAACTTCATACATTTACTTTTGTTATAATAGCTAAAAAGTAAGGGATTGTGAAAAGTTTATTTAATGCCAAAAAGGTGGGGTTATAAGATATTTTTTTTAATGTTTGGTTATAGTGAGAAGGTTGATTTAGTTAGATTTTGATTAATTTTTTTTTTTAATTATTTATTTATTTTAGAAAACTGAAGATGTCTTCTAGTTTTGTATTCAAAAATGTATTGCTGGTAATAATTTTTTTCTTTCAAATTCTATTTTTATACTTTCATACTGTTTTGACCCCAGGACCAGGGTTAACTATTTGCTCATAGCTGATACCCTAACAGATGCTACTACTCCGGGTCAGGGTAGACCTGGGAACAACAGCAATTAAGAGGTGGTTCCATGCTTTTCACAACCTCCCAATCAGAAGCCTTGTTGCTGGATGCAGTTTACAGTCATTGTAAACTGGAAGCCTTGTAAACTGGATGCAGTTTACAGTCATACCAGGACCATTGTGAAAAGTGAAAACACAAAGGAAATGTTAAAAAAAAAAAAAAAAAAAAAAAAAAGAATCAAACTTTATAAAATTGAAATATACAATCATAAATTTCTCTTTACACATTATCTACTTCAGTTAAAACTTCTCTGCAAGAAAAAAAAAAGAAACAGAAAAAAAAAGAAACAGAAAAAACAGAAACAAAAACAGAAACAAAAAAAAAAAGAAACAGAAAAAAAAAAGAAACAGAAAAAAAAAAGAAACAGAAAAATATAGTTTAGTAATTTTACTCTAACTTAAATACTAGCATATATACAATGGAATTGATATATATATATATATATATATATACACACAAAAGTCTGATTTTAGTGGCCAATTGTTCCCATATTTCTAAACTGAGAAATGTGTCATATAAAATACTTTTAAATGATAAATGTTAATTTAAACTTTTTTTTTTTTTTAATCATTTCACCCCAAGCAAGGCATTCCACTGCTACTATTGCGCATGGGGCTACATAAGGGAAGGTAAAGAGAAGGAGTGGTTAGACATAGGGAACGTCAGGAGGAAGGTGACAGATGGGTAAGGATACCAAAGATGAGGGTTGGGCAGATGGGAAGAGTGTTTGATAGAATGGGAGCAGGTTAGTGTGTTAGGAGGTGTCTATTGACCTTACATTTAAACTCCTGGAGATTGTAGCCATTGGGGAAGCAATCGTGTGGAAGGGAATTCCACAGTCGGGAAGTGCGAGGAAAGAAACTGTTGGAGTAGAAGTTGTGGTTGCATTTTATCAGTTTCGCTGTAAAAGGGTGGGATCTAGTTGCTAATCTAGTATCTTGTGCAAATTCGTACCTAGGGGGCACCAGTGATCTAAGTTCATCGGAGCAGAAGCCGTGAAAGTATTTATAGAAGAGGCACAGGGAAGCCACGTCGCGCCGGTGGGAGAGAGACTGCAGTCAGTCTGCCAAGTCGGTATCTATCACATTACAGACCCTCCTCTGAACCTTATCGAGAAGCCCGAGGAGAATAGCAGGGGCACCCGACCAGATATGGCAGCCATATTCAATGCACGGGCGGATGGTAGATTTATATATGTGCAGGATAGATTTAGATGGAAAAAACTTCCGGGCCCTACACAGAGAACTGACTTTCATAGCAGCGGATTTAGCAATGAATTCGATATAGTCATTCCATTTGAGGTCCGCTGAAAGTGTGAGACCAAGGAGGCGTAGTGTTTTACTCTCTGGGAGGCAAGCCTGGTCCATGCTAATGGGAGGTAGGTGAGATTGTTGATGATGGTTAATTGAGAGTAGCTTCGTTTTAGAAGCATTAAAATTTACTAGCCATTTCTTACCCCCGTCCACTATGGATTGGAGGTCTTTTTCAATCTCGGCTGCGAGGTTAGCTTTGACGCCTACACCAGATTTTTGTAGGAGGCGAGAGTAAACTGTGGTGTCATCGGCATACAAACCTGCTTGGGCAAACCTACTTATGGAATCAGGGAGATCATTAATGTATATCATGAAGAGTGTAGGATCTAAGATGTAGCCTTGGGGGACACCTGCGTTTGTATGGTAGTTCTGAGAGGCATGTCCGTTTAATACCACCTTCATTGTGCGGTTAGAGAGGAATGACTAGATTAGTTGAAACAAATGTCCAGTTATACCATAGCTCCGCAGTTTACATAGAAGGCCAGCATGCCAAACTGTCGAACACCTTAGACATATCCAATTCAACGGTTCGGGCTTTGCCATTCCTGTCGAGTGCCTGGTATATGTACTCGGTGATGGTTGTTAGCATATCAGCAGTAGACCTGGTGAAGCGGAAACCATATTGCTTGTCCGAGAGGAGCCTGTGTGCTGTGAGATGCTGAACCACCTCAGCGTTGATAATGGCTTCAAACACTTTGCCAAAGATCGGAAGAAGGCTGATATGGTGGTAATTTGCAGGGTCAGAGGGTTTTCCAGTGTTTTTAAATATAGGAACTACAGAGGAAGATTTCCAACAAGCAGGAAAGCAGGAAGAAGATAGGCAGAGGTTGTAGAGCTTAGAAAGGACAGAGGAGAGTTCAGGGGCACATTTCTTTAAGACTATGGTTGGGATTCCGTCCCCACCGCTCACTTTGTGAGGGTCAAGTTTTAAGATTATCTTAGAGACAAGCGAAGGTGTAATGTGAACATCATTCAGTTGTGCCTCAGTTCTAGGTGAGAAGTCAGGTGTAAAAACTCCAGATGAGTCCAGACTCGAATTGTTTGAGAATCTGCGGGCAAAGCATTCAGCCTTATCTGCTGGGGAGGTGAGGACCTCAAATTTGTTGATTAACGGGGGTATTGTGGACTTGCTCTTGTTAAGTACTCTTTTACAGAGTTGCCAGTAGTCTTTGGCGCCGAATTTAGAGCATGATATGCATTGCTTCCTTCTGGCAGCAAACAACATCTTAGCTTCGTTAAGTATCCTTTTACACTTATTACGAGCTGAAGTGAAAAGGCGCCTGTTTTGGTCCAACGCGTAGTTACGATAGAGTTGGAAGAAATGATTCCGGTGGGCAATGGCAGCCGAACAAGCGGGTGAGAACCATGGAGACGAATGAGATTTAAGCTGGAATTTCCTAGCAGGGATGAAGGCATCGATGCCAGCCTTAACCCTGGAGGAGACCACGGATGCACATTCTTCGATGGGAAGACTAAAAACATTGTTCCAAGGGATGTCACAGAGGAAGTCTCGGAACGAATCCCAGTCTGCTCTTTGATAGCAGTAGGATATTCTACTTGTCTGGGTTTCATGGGTCGGGCGGGAGTGGAGTGAAATATTGACGGACACTACAGTGTGGTCAGAGTTTCCAAGTGGGCAGAGTTGTCTGGTAGTGCAAGAGTCTGGGATGGAAGTGAAGCAGAGGTCTAGAAGCGAGTCCCTTCCGTTAGGGTTGTCGGAGAAACGCGTGGGGAAGTCCACTACTTGCGTAAGGGATTGGGTGATTGAAAAGTTCATGGTGTGGACACCAGCAGGGTCGGTGACAGCGTTCTTCAGCCACTTGGTGTGGTGGGCATTAAAGTCACCAAACACGAATACATGGGCAGCGGGATGGGAAGAAATGGCTTTGTCGATATTGTCAGAAATGATGTCAAGTAATGAACAGTCAGGGGAGGAAGGAGAGCAGTAGAGAAAGAAGAGATAGCTAATCGAGCTGAGAAGTGAGAGGCGGAAGCACATGAAAGAATGATCTGGGGACTCAAAAGATGACACCCTAGCTAAGGGAAGGTGTTCGCTGACACCAAGCCCATGCATATGAACATTGGAGTCCTTCCTGAAGAGGGGAAGGTAGCCAGGAACGTAGAACTCAGATGAGGGGATAGAAGGGTTAAGATTAGTTTCACATAGGGCTAATATATCAGGTGAGTTATTATGGAGGAATGAATCTACGCTGAGGAAGTTGGTGCGGATGCCGTGTATATTAGTGAAAGAGATGCAGACAGGTTTGGGCATTTTCAAATGAGCTGGTTTAGTTTTGCTATTATGTTTGCTTTTTTCCATAGTGATTCAGTTAAGGAGAGGTCTTAGAATAGAATCAGTCGGTCAATCATTTGCAACTTGTGAAGGATGGAGACTGGCGCAGCCTACAACACAATGTGGCCTCGGGATTGTCCACCAAACATTCATGCGGGGACGCCTGTCCATGCACAATACGGCACTACAAGAACCCTGGTATTATTCAACTGTTGATCAGAGCAGCCTCTCAAGATGCTACGCAAGAGTTCGGGCTCCTAACTACCAGTCGGAAGGAGTAACCAGGAAACTGCCAACCCGGTACCCTCAGAATGTAAAGACATTGCCACCATACTCCGTAACTGCAAAGAGCTTCCAGCTGAACTAACACTAAGACGGGAGAAGGGGGATGAACCGGGAACCCCTTCCTAAACAAGAAAACAAGGTGATCACCTCTAAACTCATTCAAAAGAAGGGGGTGGAGTGTGAGACCGGGCGATAGTAGGAACTCACACTCCACCCCCTTCTTTTGATTAATATTATCAGTTAACACAAGAGGAATTTGATAGATTCATAAGTGAACCCCACACTACAAAGATTAGCTTAAAAATAACTTATAAAATATGCAAAAGTCTTTAATATGCTTAAAGTATAACTACATATTGTCATAATAGTGTTAAAAATAATTCAAATGATACTCAAATTATGACAAAAGTATTATTTTTTTTATAAATTTATAAAATATCTTGTTATAACCTGTAATTATTTAAACAAAAATTAGAAATAAGATATACAAACAGGAAAAGAAATGACATTTAATGTTTGTGAAGAATGCAAAAGATTGATAAATATATTTCAAAAGAATAAAGCATAAAATTAGAATCAAGGAGATTAGTTTTTCCAAATGACTGACGTTATGATAAAAATTATTTCAAATGTGGATGTATTCAAATTTTTAAAAAATTATGAATATAAAAAGTCAAATTATGCATACCATTATTGTTTTAATATTTACATAATCATTAATTTTTAAATTTGTTTGTGTCACTAGGCAAAAATTAATGAAAATGCTTCATCTAATATGGACAAACTAAAACCTATTATGATAATCTTCCTTTAAGTAAAAATTATTTTCAATAGTTCTCCAATGTCAAAATATTTAAACTTATTTAATTAATCTGTTAATTGCTTAAAGAAACTTTTAAAATAAGGAAAAAAGAAAAGTGATTATTTTCATGAGGGATTAAGAGAGTTTGGCATGGAGAAAATGGATTTATAAAACAAATCTTACAAAACCTTCATGCATAAAAAATACAACACTTATTAAAATCTGCAACAAAAGATTCACTTGTAAAATTATTTTAAAATGGCCTAGAAGCACACAAAGATAATGAAAACAGTGAATGAGAGTAAGCAACATATAGAGAAAAGATGACAGAATTTGGAGACGATCTAAAAATATTTAAAATGTAATAAGATAATGTACAGAAAAAATATAGTGGAGTTAACTGTACTTATAGATTTATAATAAAGTTCTATAAATCATAAAATAAATTTTTAAAAAAGCAATTCTGAATTAAATATATAAAAGTAGTAAATGCTGTTAATTATGACAAAGAGATAAAAAATGCCCTGAATAGTTATGATCATAAAACTATAAGTAGAAATATAACAATGCTTAAGAGTAGCTACAAACAATATTCATGATATATTACAAAAAAAGTATCATTGATGAGTAAATGTGAATATGATTAGAGTACACTAACCAAATTGTTTTTTGAAATGTTTAAATTTTGTGTACACAAATATACATAAGTTCTAGTTTTATAGTTCATATTTGCTTTTCATGGTTATGTGTATTTATATTTCACTTTTTATTGAAGGATACATTTATGCATATTTAAATATAACATTTATTAAATAGAAAAAATAAAATTATCATGGAATTATGAATATAAAAAGTTACATATTTTATATTCTTTTCATGATAAATTATGTATACCATCACTGTTTTATTATTTGCATAATTGTTGATTTTTAAATTAGTTTGCCTCTTCATCAAATTAGTAAAAAATTAATGAAAATGCATCATCTAATGACAAATTAAAAAACCGAAAACTATTCTCAGGGGTATTTTTTTTTTTCAAATTGTTTAAAAAATTAAACAAAATTAAAACTTTAGGATGCTTCATGAAATAGTCATCAAATCAAATAAATTCAGAAAAGTAGTCATCATTATGAACATTATTCCTCTGAAAGTAACATTTGAAATAAATGCTAAAACGTATTCAATTAAATCATTACCAGATATTGGGGAGGGGGGAAAAAATTTAATCTTTTTCAAAAGTATCTGGTCTCTTTCTCAAGAACATTAGTTATTGAGTTATTTTTGCGTATAATCACAATAGATTACTTTGTATTAAAGCAGGTCACACACAGACCGAAAAACAGAGTTATGTCTCTTGCATCCCATTAGATGAAGTTCAAGTTATTTAAAATCTATAGGCTATTTGCATAAAAATTACTCATTTCTTGTACTTTAAAGCAATTTTCTGGATCTAAAAATTCATTTTTATAAACCTATATAAAGTAATGAATAAATATAAATATATGAATAAATTTCGAAATATCTTTTTCTAATATATGTGTGTGTGTATATATATATATATATATATATATATATACACACACAATATATTATTTGTACCAATAGAAGGCAGTGAATGGTAAGTAAAAAAGATGGTTGAAAAAAAGGAAATAAAAGAAACTAGTCGCAAATAGAAAGAAGGATGAGAGTATTTTGTAAAAATTAGGAAGGGAAAAGGAAAAGAAATCCAGACTGCAAGAGAAAGACAGTAGTTTTGATTTTTTTTTTCTAAAACCAACTGAACAGCAAGAGAGTAAGAACGATAAAATGTGATCTCCAAATCAACCACTGCTTTTATCAGTGCCAAAAGAAAAAGAAAATCCTCCATCCACTTTAAGTAATGATTTTAAATTATGCTGCAAAGAATATTAATAAGTAAAAAGCATGTTATTTGAGATTATATATTTCAATATATGGATTCATTTTCTCATTCTAAGGCATGACAAATGTAATTAAAGAGGGAAAAACATTTGATATAAACAGTGGATTAAATTTCAAGCATATTTAGATAATTCTGTGAATGCAATGATAGATTAACTTATTCATTTAGATTGTTTTTGTATATATATCATGAGGTAGGATTAAGGCTTTTGCTTTTCTGCCTACTTTTTAGTAATTGAGTAATTTCTAAAGATAATTTTTTAAAAATATTTTACTGAAGACATTTCAAATGAAAAACGTATTCAAAATAAATTTTTTGTAGACTCTTTTGAATAAAAGTTAAGAAAAAAATTTTATTAAAAATACTTTTAGAAAAAGTCCAAACTTAAATGAATAAAATAATTTAAATAAGACATTTAAAAAACTGAATGCAATATTTTTTTATTGTCTTAGTTTGTTTCTTAAATGAACCCTGAAAATGCCCCCTCCACCACCATCACCACCAAAGGAAAAAAATAACTAGTTGATCTATTATAAATTATTTTTATAATTATTATTGTTGTACTCTACACTTTCAGGAGTCAGTAACTTACCAGATTTATAAAACAATGTCCGAGTTATCTCCCGTTCAATAGGGAAACCAGTGCAAGGGGCATAAGTAATAGAGCAAAACATTACAACCGTTACAGAGTGGCATGTTCTATAGTAAAATTTCAAGCGGTTTAGTTAACATCAGCCTTAGTTTTTCACAAAAGTGAAGTGATAAATTCTTGCCTAATAGATATATTAAAAGCAACAAAGAAGATTGTGATTTTGTTAGTGCATAGAAAATTGACTGTTTAACATTTCCATTTCTGAAGCAGAATAATATTGAGAGATTTACTTTTAACCTATCATCATCATCATCATGCAGTATTTATAAAATGCACAACTAAAGTAATACTGGCTGATGGTGATGATCACAAGGTTGAAATTAGCATCACAAGACTAAAGACTAAAAAGAAAAAAACTAAAAATTAGGAATAGAAAAAAATCTGCAAGAAAAGGACAGGTAGCTTTTTCTAAAACTGTAAGAAAGAGTAAGAAAAGTAAAATGTGATTTCCAAATCAACCTAATAAAGAAAAGTTATAAAAAGCAGACTGAAAAAGAAAGAATATAACTAGATACAAAAAGAACTAAGCTCAAAACACTTTACTTGTACAAAGAAAGCACACTGGCAACCATAAATATTCAAGCGTGATGACAGTAGCTAAATTGCACTAAAATGATTCGGGTCTTTTCAATTTATATAAACAAAACAACAGCAGCATATATTTCTAGGCATCAATAATTAAATTTTTTTTTAAATACTTATTATTGTATATTTTAATAGCTTTTTTGTGATTTATTTTAGAAAATAAAATAAATATCATATTGTTGAATAAAATGTCCATTTTCACCTTGCGCACATCAAATGGAAGATGGAGGACTAAGAAGTGCAGTACATAAGGAAAGGACAGAGTTAAATATCACAAGTGTGATTGTTTAAGTATTTCTCAGTGCTTTTTAATATTAACAATTTAGTTTTAGAAAGATTCCAGCAACATGATAGCATTTAAAATATTAAAATTATTTTAAAAATCAAGAATTATGATCCTGCTTTGACTTTGTAAAATCAAGGATTATAGCAATTCTGCTTCTTCAAAAAAGTAAAATTTTTAGTTAAAAAAAAACGCCCAAATAAAAGTTTCTTCAGACTGATCCATTTATAAAAAACAATTTATTCGTTTTATATTGTAGTCAGTTATAGAATAAAATACCTTCACTTCTCCAAGAATATAAATTGGTGGCATTAAGGGTTTCCATGCATTCAATATCTTATATGATATACATTTGAAAATGAATATTAACAAAAAAAATGTTAAGTGATGGCACTTGTATAAAACTAATCTGTGCATAGATAATAATGTTAATGCTCTTATCAAGCAAATAAATTCACCAATTGCTTGAGAGTGTATATGCACGTGGAGCTCAAAGTCAAACTGGAATGTCACGACATGTCATGAATGTTTACTACAGTCATGCATCATATAAACAGAAACCTCAGTTTTTTTGTTTTTTTAACTTATATTGCATTACTGTGTAATTGACATCATTTGATGGAAATGTTATAAAAACAAAATACAAATATATATATATATATATATATATATATATACCAGTCTGAAGAAGTGTTTATTAATCCGTTTTTAAGAAGTGCTTAATAGCTGTATTCCTGTTACATGGAAGCTGGTTGTTTTAGAGTGGTTCAGTGGAAAAAGAAATAAAAAAAATCAACAGCACATACATTGGCATTTTGAGAAATAAAAAAGGAAGAATTAGGCATGAGAAAGAAGTTGTTTCAAGATTAGTGTAATCTCAGAAATAGCATATACCATTACCTTCTGTGGTATTATCTTCTGCAGACAAAAAAAACGAAAACAAATATAGAAAAAAAAAAAGGTCAAATTTTAAGATACTGTCAAAAAGAATGGCAGAAAATATGTTACCTTTCTTCTAAGTGTTCATGTGCCAATCTTTTTACAAATTTACCTTGAATGCATTGTATCCAAGAAACACGTTAGAGTGCAAACTAGGCTGGGATAAGGAATAATTTCTGAGTATAACAATAATTATGATTTAAATGCTATATCTCTCTAGAGTAATAGAACTGATTTAAATTAGTGCTGACAGGAATTTAAGGGACGTAAGAGTTTTTTTTTCTAAGAGTGGCACCTTGGATAATCTGGGTTAATATCTGAATCAAACTATATTCTTGCCAATTTTTTTTTAAGAATCTTCTGAAAACAATTAAGAAAAAGTATATAATTAAAGAAATATCAGATTAGATATTTTTTCAATATTTATATTGAAAAAGATGTAGTTCAAAGAATTTGATTATGACATTTATTATATATATATGTGTGTGTGTGTGTGAAACAAAAAATTCAAATTTTTGAAAAATGTAGTAAATTTAACACTCCTCTCATCAGTGGTAACAAAACATTATGGTAAGATAAATTTGTGTGTGTTAAAAAAAATGGAAGTAAGAGTAGGGGAAAAAAGAAAAAGGAAGAAAGAAAATAGAAAAACGTGGTAGATTCTTGCTGTCAGAAATGTAACAGAAGAAAAATGAGATACATTGAAATAAATTAAAAATAAATATATTTAAGAAATGGGTCAGACGAAATAACAGCTTCACAAGGTTTCAAGGTTACAATTAAAGGATTATGAATAATGTTAATATCAAAATAAACTGGTTAAATAACTTAAATTAAAAATTATACTGATAAGGAAATGAGATATGACCCATTTCTTTATATATATATATATATATAAATTTTCAATTTATTTGAATGTATCTCTTCCCTTCTGTCACCAAGTGGCAACTTACAGTTCTGGCAGCAAGAATCTACCACATTTTTTTTCTTTTTCCCCCTACCCTTACTTTCATTTTTTTTTTTTTTACACAGACACACTAAATAAATTTATCTTACCATAATAGTGGGTGTTAAATGTTAAATTCTGTTGTTGAAATAGCCATACATTTTTTGGAAAATTTTAATTTCTTTTATATGTAATAAATATTGGCTCTGTAAATAAATAAATTTAATTACATTGAACCCTCTGGCTGGATCAGTTTTAATATTAATAGAATTCATTTGGGATTTACTTTCAAGCCATTTCTTTCAGATTTATAACACCCATATATAGTGGTTTTATATACATTTGTATGTAAACATTTCTATATGCATTTATTTATTGAATTTAGTTTAATTCATTCTTATAAAACTTAAGAAAATATGAATTCTTATAGTCTCATTCTGTTAACACTTGTCAATAGTCACATGAAAATCTTAAAATGTTAAACTTGATAACAAAGCCATAAATTATTTCAAGTAGAAAACTAAGAATTCTTTTTATTCTGTAAATAGAATAACTACTGAAAGCATTATATTATGTACATCAAATTACAGAAAACACAAATGATAAATTGGAAACAAATATAGCAAAATAGATAATTATAAAAATATCAAGAAAATTATGGAAATTTATTTATTTTGTATTTTAATTTATATATTTTTAAAGTGAAGTAACCCAAGGGAAGAATCTGAAAATCATTAATTTACATAGTTGCATAACAGTTTCATATAAAGTAAAGAACTCTTAGAAGTGGAGTATAATTGCAATTTGATTAAAACCATAACTAACTTTACTAGATTTAGAAAGCTACTCAGTTCACAGCTATTTTTTTTATTATAATTAAGATGAAGTGAAAAGGAATTTTTGATAGTTAATACTTCTATTCTTGTTTCAAGAATAAAATGCTTACATCATATTATGAATCATAATGCAATAAAGGTTGAAAAAAATTTTAAAACATTTTCATTATAGTCATATTTATAAATTCTTTCACCATTTTGCTTTGCAAACATAACATTTTATTTGGATTATATCTTAAATGACTGTAATAAATAAATTATTTATATGAAGAACAAACACAAATATATGTTTTGTCAAATAATATTGACAAAGACTGTTTAACATTTTTTTTCTATCTTCCATCTAAGTTATTTTATATCAAAATTAACTTAAGTTGATACAATAAATGAACTTTGGACATAAAACAACTTAGAAGTTAAAAAAACTAAAACAGACTAAGCATATTGTTTAATAAAACTTGTTTGAAAACATTTCTTGCTACCAAAATACACACACATAACATTGCTTTATGAAAAAAATTATATAGACATTACTGACATTTTATATAAACTGAAATTCACCCTTAATCAAATGTAACTGTTTCAAAGTTCTTCCATAGTTTTGTCTACATTCAACAGCTTTGTAAATATATTCATATTAACCTTTTTGAAGAAAGGTATAGCTGTTGTAACAACTGTATATCAGGTAAGGTTTTATTTACTTCCTGTTTTCACAATCATAATTAATAGAGACTAAACATTCAGGAGTTTCTTTAACGTCAAACGAAGAACAAAGATTTAAAGATAAATTATCTTCTGCTTTATCTATATAACACACACATTTATTCAGAACTATAACACTTAAGCTGCTTCATTTTACTTATATAATTAATTAAAAAAAATGAAACAACAGGTGTATTTATAGAAAAACATTTTTTAGCAACTGTATTAGATGTTTATTTCTCAAAATATTCATCAACTTCATAAAAATATCTGTTAGTACATTGACCATCATCTCATGTATTACATGGTAAAAATAGGCACATACAATAAGGAAAACTTACACATAATCTTTTGAATAGAAATGTATATTTCTAGGCACATAGCATGTTTAAACCATGACGTCAAAGTTGAATGACAAAATTTTGTTATCATGAAGATATTCAAAGTGGCCTAAAATTGGTGCCCATTATGCATTATTGGACCAATGAGAGAATTCATTGACATGTAAGAAAAACTTTTTCTAGTTGATGCTAATGTCATAACTTCAGTCCATCTCATCAGTGGCCAACTCAGTTTTTCCACCAGATTAACAGCATGTCATTCCTCCACAAATGCTTATAGTTTCCTGCTTTACAGTTCAAACAAAGTTATTACACAAATATTTCTAAATAGTTCAGTTAAAACTGTTATCATTAAAAATTAGTATGTTAAGTGTTAATTGAAATATTTATGTAAACATTCAAATCAAAACCACACTAAAATTAAAAAAGGAAAAAAAAAAAGGCTTTATTAAATAAGGTCAATCAAAATTTGTAATTTATACAAAAGTGCAGAACTTAATAGGAATAAAAGATATATTTCACCAATCCACAATAAGTTCAAATCTTTTGCTACTCTTTAAATCTTTATATATTTCTCCAAACTTATCTTTCAAATTTTTGATATTACATGTTAATATTTTCATAATTGTCAACTAAAATCCAATTACAATTGGGGATGAATGTAAAAAGCAAATAGAACTGGTTGCACACACAGTTTTCATCAAACAACTTTTACCTACATGAATTTAAACCTATTTTTTTTTTAACATCAAAAATTGGAATGAGATTTTTATAACATCTTGTTGAGTTAGAAGTCTTATACAGAAGAAATTATGACATGCACTTTAGCAAGAAGGTAAATTACTTTTCTCAGAAAATGTTAGTTTTTCTTTAGAAATGGTCACATTTATCTAACACAGATGATAGCTAACATTCTTTCATTAATTGAATAGAGAGAAAAATAATCATCTAAAATTAGGACAAAATATAGAAGAAAAACCAAAATAAAAACCAACAATATTTAAGAGGAGGTCTTTAGAATTTTTTTTTTTTCAGGAATTTGCCAAAATAATAAAATTAGTCAAATACATTAAAAGTAAAAATCATTAATTTACGTACCAAGTGAACTGCCATCTTCATTATGAAAAAAAGCAGGACCAAGAGAATTAATTCTGTAATACAAAATGATTTTAGAGTGGTTATCAGAATAATAAATTTAAATTAGTTTGTCATCAACAGAAGAAAAATTCAGCAACAATAAAAAAATCTACCAATACATAGAAGCATCACAAAATAAATTAACTATAAGTAATTTTTTATTTTAAAATTTATTTTGGGACATCAATATTATTCTTGATTTTAATTTTAAAAATAATGAAAAGGCTTTTGAGCACTTAAAATAAAAGTTTATATCAACTTTAATAATAGTTTACCTATCAATTTCTAATGAAAATAAATTCCTAAAGTTATTGAAAAACAAGGAGACAATATGAAAGTAGTAAAAGAAGATAAAATAGTTAAACAGAAAAGTTAAGATAATCTATTAGTAGGTCAGGAAAAGTGTCTAAGGAAAAAAAGAAAAAAGTTCAATTTTTCTACTGAATCCTAATCTAGCAATACAATTAAAAAAAAAAAAACAAAAAAAAAACAAAAAAAAAACACAAACAGGACTAACAAAGTACCAGTCATGCAAGAATAAAAAACAAAACAAAAGAAACATGGTGTCTAAAACTGAAGCCATGAGAAATTTCTCTTAAAACGTATGCATTTTATACCATTTCAATTTGCATATAATAAACAGGTCTTCATTGATTTACAAAAAGTTACCTTCTTTATTATTTTCTTCTCATTATTAAACTATAATTCAATTTGATTTTTTATATGAGGAACTAATTTTTATTCACTGATTTATTTGGACTACTGTTACTGCCTAGATTCTTATAGTTACAATGTTTCAGTCATGATACAATTATATTCTTCAGGCAACTGTCATATTCTGTAACATTCTAATTTATTAAGAATAAAAACTAATAAAAAATGTAATAAACACTGATCATCAAATGGCAATTAAGAGCAACTTTATATTTACATACAAAACAACAAATCAATAGTTAGTAGTGAAGCATTAGATTCAATTATTTCCAGGTATACTTGGCTCCAACAAAAAGTATATATAAGAATAAAAAAAATGAAAGTAATGTACAAAAAAAGGGGGCTGAAGAGTTTCTGGCCTGATCCATGTTCTAAATTTGATCAAATGACCAAATATCAGAACATTTTTTGGGGGGATAACTTCTTAGTAAAGCAGAGAACTTTTCAGCACCCTTTTATACTTAGCAGTAATGGCAATAGATTAATATTTGAATCCAATCATGAATGATGGTAGCTTTTATATATGTAGAAAAAAGACTTTACAAAAACCATCCATTTTTCAATTTTAAGGAAAAGATAAAAATCAAAGTATATTGGAAATTGCTTACTGAGTTTGATGGCATTCTTAAGCTAAGATAGAAGAAAATAATTTAAAAGATATTACTTTAAATATTGTAGGTTTTCATTAGCTGACTATTTGACTGAAGTTTTGTGCATTTTCAATCGATGAAATCACCAACACAGACAAGTCTATATGAAATGTCATCCAAAGGTTTACCAGAATTTGAACAAACTGATAAATCAAATTACTTAGCATTTTTTGTATCCTGCTAAAACCTTCATATATTTTTTTTTATACCAATCAACCTTTATCTATTTTTAAAGAAGCTATTTCATTTGCAAGTTCCTTGAAATTCCTTTTATGTCACTTATTTTTGTATAATTTCACTAGAGTTGGAATTTTTGCTAATGTATTTGTTTAATTTTTTTATAATGAATATTTTGAAACAATAACATTTCAAAAATAAAATCAAAACTAGGAAATTAACCATTAAGAAAGAACTCCAAGGTACACAAGTTGTGAAATGTAAATGTCTCAAAAAGAAAGTTGAGCTAGTAAAATCATTAAATAGAATTATTTTTATAATGATGTCTCTTTCCCCACAATATACATCCCAGTTATACTTTGTGAAAAAGATCAAATTTAATTTACTTTTTTTTTTAAGAGTAGAAATGTTTACATTATGGCCGGTTATCTAGCTTAAGTCTTGAAAGAACAGTTGACTTTATTCTGTAAAATAAAACATTTGCATATTTTAGTGATGAGTAAATCATCAGAAAGCAAACTGATGAATTAATGTCATTACTTCAAATAATTATCCAAGTTTGTGCAAAAACAAAAATTGCCTGGGATCCTAAAGAATTTTTCCACGTCACTTTCTTATAACATTTTAATCAGGATTTTTTGTAATGGAAGCTTTTGCTGATATACAGCAATTATAAACTTACCTACTTTATTTTAACTACTTTTGTTAAGATACTATGAATCATTTTTATAAAACTAAACACTTTCAGTCTCTTTTAGCCAATGCAGTTTACATAATACATTTTAGAGAGTATTTTAATCTTTGTCTGCTATAAGAGAACAATAGAATTGTAAAAACAATTTCATGTCTAAAAATACTATATTAAATATACAACATAATTAGGTTATATATCTAAAACAAATTTATTATAGAAAACCAGTAGTTTTCTTCAGTTCATATATATATTATTTATAAAGTTATTAAGAATGACTGCAGTGACTGGGGTACTAATGCATATTCTGAGACATACATATCATAAGTAATATTTTGTAAAAAAATTACTGTTTATACTGATTGTAACATGTAATTGATATTACATGTTACAACCAGTATAAAAAATTATAAAAATTTTAAAGAAAAATTTTACAAAGCTTGAAATAAAAGAAAGATTATAAATTTATGCAAACAAATTCTGTGTTAAACATTACCATAAAAG
Organism: Ascarosepion bandense; assembly: GCA_037127315.1. Taxonomy (NCBI): domain Eukaryota; kingdom Metazoa; phylum Mollusca; class Cephalopoda; order Sepiida; family Sepiidae; genus Ascarosepion; species Ascarosepion bandense. Next base: position 8,116,625 of record JBBBDQ010000651.1, on the reverse strand, counting down.
CAGAACAAGCATCAAAGATTTCTAATTTAAAATTAGTTGAACTAACATTGATACAGAAAAATCAAAATCCACATTAAATACAAAGTCCAAATTGTGTTCTCAGTTTAAAATGTGTAATAATGTAGCTACCAAATCTAAAGTGGTTTACTTTAATTTTAGGATTTGTTTTGTGAATTTGATTCTTTGTTAAACATCAATATTGGCATAAAGAAAGCAATATCATGCAAGAAAAAACTGTATACAAGTTGAATAATATGGTATAATCATTTAGAATATACAAATTTCTATTACAAAAAAAACAAAAAAACCAGTTGTCAAGTAAGAGAATTTTTTTGGCAAATTTTAACATATATAACCACAAAAAATGGTGTGTTAAAAAGGACAGCTTTTCTCTTGACACCACTATTATTATTGCATACACCCTTGGCAGATGTTATTGTTTTAAAAGGCTATTTTTAGAATTTTAATACAATTAAAATATATGAAACTGGTTTTATAGATTCTTTTTCTTGAGAATTCAAAGCAAAAGTAAATGCTATTTTATTTAGATTGTTCATTTACAAGAATAATATATTTACAACTTTATAAAAATATGTCAACCAGCTACAATGCAATATTTATCAGTTACCATATTATAAAGAAAAATGAAATTTTTTTTTTTTTATAAATTGATAAAAATGTCTAAACAAGAAATAAACATAATGACAAATAACTAATTGTAAATTTTAAAAAAATGCATTTTCCAGGCATTTCCTTCATTTGCACTTGCCACAAATTCACTAAAATAGTTTGCAACTATCTGGATTTATTTTCTTTAGAAATCACAACAAATGTTAAACATTTTTTATTGAGTAGACTGTTTATTTACAAGAATAGTGTTTTTTATTGTCAGTTCTTGAGAAAAAAGTTTCTCATGTCTGGGTGTTGTGAAAATTCTAAAAATAGCTTTTTAAAACAAAAATTTCCAATGAGAAAAACCAACCATTCAACAGTTTTTTTGTGGGTATGTTTGCCAATTTGACATGATTTTTTTAATTGAATAAGAATAAATATTACATCATAAAATAGCTGAGTATTAGACAATTTCACATCTAAAAAACATTTAAGTCATCAAAAAGACAAATTTGATGAGAAACATTTTTCTTTAAAATAGTGCTGTCTTTAAGAATGCAGCACAAAATTAAATCAGCTTGCAATTATGATATGAAAGCTGAACACTGAAATTTAAATAAACTGCTATTTGACAAGATACAAAATAACAAAGACTTCTTTTTCAGACAAGTTTTACCTAATGACTACAACATTAAAAAATGTATTTGATAAATTTTTCATAAAGCTATAAATTTTAGTAAAATTATAAATTGGATTTAACAAGTATGGTTCTGTAAGAAATTCCTCGAGTTGTATACGTTAATTTTTGGAGAATGCATTTATTAAATGAATGCAATTTTCAAAACAAAAAATAAGCAACCATATTTTTCACCTGAATACAAAGAGCAAAGAACAGGGAAAACAAAGGGGTTACAAGGTGAAGGTGATGTGGTAATACAATAAATGGATGTAGGTACAGGGTAGGTCATGATTAATGGACAGATGCATGCTATAGTGGTGCATTTCATAAGTTTGAACACTAACCCAGGTACCATAATGAAAAACTTTAAAGGAAACATGTTTTATCTTTCATTTGAAAAAAATTATTGCTATCAGAATTTAAATTAGCAAATCTGTATAAAAATATTTAAAAGTGGATTTTAAGTGAGAGTTTGATATTAAATTGCTGAAATTAGTGTAACAAGAATTTTTAATAGAGTATCTGTCAAAATAAATTTGAGAAGTAAGATTAACTAATGACACAAAGAAAGCCTCAAAGAAGAGAGTTCTACAGTTTGGAAGCCATGATTAAGCCATAGTAGATAAAAAAAAAAAGTTGTACTAATTTTCCTCAAGCAGAAATTTTAAGTCTTTGATTTTACAAAATACAAGATGGGCAAACTTTCTGCTATATAGAAAAGTACACAACCTTTTGTACTTAATAGCTCATTAGAACACCTTTAATAGTGTTAGCTTTCCCTTCCACAAGTACAATAAGAAATGCTTCTTTTATTAATACTGCAGCTGTACAAAGGCAACTTTTATTATCTGGCAAGGAACACAATCTGTTGTAAATGCAATATCTACTAAGTTTATACATAATATATTTTACAAAAGAGTCACTTATGTTTCTCTTTAGCACATATTTAAGACAAATTTTGATGATCATATTTGGAAATATTTAAAATTTTTACTAAATTATTATCTTATTTGTTTTTTTTTTTAAGTCCTTTCTAGCTGAGTTCACAGCCTAAATTCAATGCCCTGAGATTAATTTTATTGAATATAAAATAAAATATAGCATTAAGGTAATTGAATACTAGAATAGATTTAGTGGTGATTGTATTGGTTACTAAAATATTTTTTTACAATAAAAAAAGTCAGAATTTCAAGACCATTTACATTGCGAGATACAAATGCAAAAATGAATAAATTTACTATTAAAAAAGTCTTCATATTTTGAATAGATTGTGTTTATAGAAAGATAAAACATTTTATTTCCTTTTCTTTTTTAAAAATCAATAGCTTTACATAGAATAAAGAAAACTTCATATTGAAAGAGAAAAATAATTTGGAGTCTGAAAATAAAAATGTGAGAAGCAAACCAAAGAAATTGAAATTTGAAGAAAAAAAAAATGAGATTTTTCAACCCAAATACATACATGTATACTTAAGATTTTATTTTAATGAACAATTGTAAATCAAATGTAAGAATAAAACTAGAAACTCTTACTTTACAATGAATGATAGGAATTTACAAAGAAAATTATTGAATGCAAAGAATCCAAATTTTGATACTATATGCTGTTTATTTTACTTTCTGCAGTTCTAAGTTTTTAAATATGAAAATAAAGTAAAGTGAATAATTATTTTGTCTTTGTCAAATCAAAGATTCTAAGAAATGTTCAGACAATCCGATTCATTCAATGAACTGCTTATATTACCACAGGCTCTCAGTTCATCTATTCTAAAGAATTATTTGTGTGGAGAATCTGTTAGGAATTAATTTTTTTTTTCCAACAGAACAAAATGGTAACAAAATTGTAGTAAACAGGCTCAAAATGGATTATCTAAAACATTTTGGTGACAACATCAAATCGGTGACAAAGAAAACATTCAATGTCAAAACAAATATTGTAATGTTAATGACTTCTCAAAATTAAAGACATTTATTGTCTTTAATTTAATGCAGCTGAATAATGTAGGTGAGTTTGTTGTTATGCATCAAATTCTTATTTACTGCAACTGAAAATTTAAGTTGTCATAAGAAATTGTGGAAGGGATAAGAAGAACCACCATTTAAAAAGTAAAAACAAAAATTAATGTTGCCAACAAGAAGTGAAATCTTGAAAAATCCCTTCATATAGTCAAGATTTTAAAAAAAATCTTGACTATATAAATTCCTGTAAGTTGCTTAATTTTGATACTTAATTGTTTACAACTAAATTAACGTGTGTGGCACTGTTGCCTCATCTAAAATAAGAAGTCATTGTCTATAACAAAAATACTTAAAGATTGCTTTAAATTAATAAATCCTTAATTTATATACTTAAGAAATAGGAGTTACGTCCTCTTAAATCTTACCCAATCAGATGTGAAATAATTCAAGGTCCCATTTGTGTACAAGATAATACTTACTGAACAGTTATTACAAACTGTTATGAAATGTGCTTTCTTGTGGTAGTATTTAAGCATGTGCATTTTATTCTACTCCACCCCTTACTGAGAACTTATATGATATCTATGCTAATTAGACTCATTTTTCATATCACTAGACATTTAATTTGCTCAAGTGAACTGATTAGATTAAAACAGTATATTAATGTTCAAATTTCATTGTATGTACATTAATAAAGATATGTAATATAATATCTTCATTTTAGTTTGTTATTTTTATAATAGAGTTCTATTTTAAAAATTAATAATTTGCTAATCATACTGCATTCTTTACAAATAGTTTTTCATAGATGAGTAAGTGATTAGCAAAAATTATAAGTTTTCAATGACGTATTTTTATTTTTTAAACTTTTTACATTTCAAAATCAGAACATTTATTTGATATGCAATTGTTCACAAAATAAAACAAAGGTGTGGCAAAATAATTTAAGTTTAATCCCAGAATTGAATTTGAGAAAGATCCTTATTTTTTCATTACTGATTGAATAAGAGGATTTCCTAATGGTACCCAAACGTTAGTTTTCATTACTCACGAGACAGTTTTATGGAGATTATCTCCATGCCCATTATGTGTGACAACAGAGGAGCCAAGTATGGACCTGCTGATACTGCGTCGGAAACTTGATTTCTTTACGTTAGCATCTGAAATTGAACGGGTTAGAATAGATTTTCCATTCAGTGGAGATTTAGGCTTGCTCACAGACCTTCCTGGTGAGGGTAGATGCATGTCAGATGGACTACTTCTTACGGACTCTTCCTGCAAAAATAAAGAAATTATACAAATAGTATACACATGAATGTGTGCACATTCACTCCACTTTTTCTTTCAAATGCTCCTTACCATTTTAAGATTGAGAAATTAATGTTAAAACATTTGAAAGAAAGCAATCCTAGAACAAGGTATATAGTGATTTACTAAGTCTAGTTTGGCACAAGGTTTAAAGCTCTAAAGACAATATGGGCATGGCCACATGTTAAAAACACTGGTTCCTGTATGGTTACTGAAGTTAAAGTTGAGCCTGGTCAGTAGCTAGATAGGCGCCGTAAGCTTTCATGTGCAAGTGAAGTAATGGATAATGGTTTAGAATTGTTAATCAGAGAGCCGAGTTCCAAATCCAGTTGGGTTCATTATATTCACTTATGCACAAATACCCTTGTGAAAGGTACGAATCCACCTCTTTCCTCCCAGCAATGGATTAATTAATAAAACTTATCGCTAAATCATTATCAAAATACTTTTACAATCTATAAATATTTTCTGTCTTTAAATATCTTGATAAGAGTTGCTAAACTGTAGAAAATGAATCAATCAAATCTAAAGATAATAAGCTGTTAGCATAATAAACCAATCAATTTGAGCAATACATACATTCTTTATATTTTCATATAATAAAACTACAAAATGTATTTTTTAATAAATGGTAAGCATTTTCATTTTAAAATGTAAACAGTTACTAATTAGGATTTATTATGATTTACATTTAATTTTTCATTTTATCTATCAAATTTTTCTTAAGATATCACTTACAAATGAGGACTGTGCTGGTGATTTTGTATATTTTGTCTTTAAGGCCTCGTTGTTAATTTCTTCATTATGAAACTGGGGATGACTATTTTTCTCTTTAGGTTGCTGAAATAAAAAAAAAATCACACAAATTGCAATAGAAACAGACAAAATAAAATAATAACTAATTATCTAAAATATTCTAATCAAAACAAAATTCTTATTGATAGCTTAAAGAAATATTTTAAAAACAAATATGAGAAGAAAAATTTGTTTTAAATTTGTTTTTTTTTTTGTGAAATCTTAATTATGTCATCCATTTATTTTTAAGTTACACTTTTGTAAAGATTACATATTGGTTTCTAGGTTAAGCCCTACTGAAATGATTGGTAGAGATGAATTTAACTTAGCATCCTAACATCAGCATTATCATGTCACTAGGCTGGCATAGCTGATCAACTCATCAAGATACTTACATTTCATTTCTCTTACCAGACTGTTACACGAGTCATTTCTTAGTTTTTGATATATGCATAAATAATAGTTGAGTTAAGGAGTAGATAATTGAGGTGGCCTTGGTTTTAAGACCACTCAAAGAAAACCCGAATGCAATGGATAGGGTTAAATACATATATTGACAACAATACAAAGTACAATACAACATATAATAAATACAGATAGTCAATCAAATATAAGCGCTTAGCAGAGTCTTGAAGTATCGCAATAATGCTACTACTAAAGTTACTCGACTCAGTCCCTCGCCAAGTACTGTCTCCTGGCTTAAATAGAATCTGGATGAGTTCACTCTGATATGTGGGTAATGCTCCCACAACAATAATTTAGTTTTGTAACTATAGAGCTAAAATGGAAAGGTTTGTTATTTTGAACTGGGACAAAAAAACTAAAGTAGTATGTGGTAAAAAGAAAGCATGTGGGTATGTTCTCTCTCTTATTCTAGTAAAAAAAAGTAACTTCAAGTTCAGGATGAAACTATATTATTCTATAACACTGTAAAACTAACTAAATATACCATATTCCTTCTGTTAAGTTTTCTTGTTCTATGTGTCCTGTCCTTTCATGACGTAGGCAATCATGGTTATCCAGGTCTCTCTATCCCTAGTGGCTCTTAGCACACTTTCTCCTGTTACACCACACAACCCTTGTTCTGTCAACCACCTGAGCAGGCCCTTCAAATATGTTGTCTGCTGCTTTCCCCTTTTTCTTTTTCTCCTCTATATGGCCTGTTAAATAGTTTTCTCTGTTACTACAAATCATATCTTCTCCAAATTGGATCAAAACACTAGTGTTGTTTTGCTTTTGAGACTTGTCAAAGTCTGAGAACAAGAGTCTGAGTTAATTTACCGAACATGGTTCACATTTTTCTGTTGTGGCTATAATTGATATATTCTGAAATAAACTATTCCTACATCCAAAGTTTTGCTAGCAAATGGCCATCTACCTTGCTGGCATAAAATAAAAACAGATTGCTACAATACAATTTAAAGAAAATAATTCTGAATATATGAAAAACGTACCACAGTGTCTTTGGATGTCACAGTGCATTGTAGTTGGATTGAACCAGATTTACATTTTGACAAGGGAAACCACTCTGAATGTCCCTGAAATGTCAAACGGAAAATACTTTAAAGTATTAATCAGCAGAGTAATACTTCATCAGGAAGTACTTGTCTGACTCATTAAAGATTTTTAAAATATAGATCAATTAAAATATCTACTAACATTCAATGACATTTCTTTCATCTTTCCCATTGTTAACTGTAAATTCCCGAGGAAGTCATTGTAAATAATGTCCTTGTCAGATACAATCTACAAAAAACAAAGAAAAATCAAAAAACAAAGTTAAATACTTGTAAAAACATTTTTCAAAAGAATTTAAAATCTACTTTGAGCTTATAATAAATATAAAAAAAAATTGGAAATCTAGTAAGATGATAGTACAGGATATGTTATATAACATTTCAGTTAGATTATTTCAAGTCAAGTTATTAGCTAAGATGATTGAATTGTATGATTTTCAAATTGACTAAATATTACATAAATGCTAATAATTTAGATCAGACATGGGTAATTATTTTTGAGCTGTGGGCTGCATCAAATATGGCTCATCATAAGGTTGGCCACACTACTAAAAAAAATCCAAGGTAATTTTTTGTTGAAAGTGTCTCAACCATTTTCAAAGACAATCATATGTTTAACCATCTGCTTTAAAAATGGACAGAAAAAGGTTGAGAAATCTTTCCTCCAAAAACAATTAAAAAGTGAAATTTGCTTGTTATTTATTCATTTGAAAATACAAAGATAATTTTTAAAATAAAAAATATATTTCTTCTCCAGAGAAAAAAAAATACTAATCAGTTTAGGTAATCAAGTATACTTCCACTGAAATGTTTAGCAACACACACACATACGTTAGATGGAATGGAAAACACAAATTTCAGTTGAAACTATATTCAGTTTACTCTATTGTGAAAAAGGTAGGAATCTAATATCTTGAAATGTTTTATTGGCCTGCCATGATGATTTAACAAATAACAGTGTAGTTAAACACTTAGGCAAACTACAATAGCAGCAAAAATCTTAATGCCATAGCCAACTTTGATACATAAGATGATGTCAAAAAATATATTTCAAAATTTTAATCTGTACTCACTCATGATGACCAATACTTTAATAAATTTGTAAAAGTAACAACAGGAGATAAAAAAAGCAAAACTTCTATGAATAAATATGTACTTACAAGTTCTACAGTTGCATTACCATCATCAGGAAGTTCTAGAGTGACACTTTCATTCCAAATAGGAAACAAGGTCTTCTTCTTAACTGTTGTCTTGAATACTTTCTTTTTTCCTAACAACAACTCACAAAATGGATCACTGAAACCTTGGAAAATAAATTATGCCATAAACCAGGCTGACATTACTTGGACTATCAATCTTTTTATGATTATTTAGAATGTACATTTAAATGAATATTTATTCATATTGTATGGAAAGCCAAGAATGCCTTTTATTACTTAAATACCACCTATCAATTCTGTACAGTTTTTAAACATTGCATTTATATTAATTACTGAAGATACAGACTAAATAAATCTTATTTATACCTCTAAATCTATGGGAAAAAATTAATTTAATTTGAAATTCTATCTTTTAGAAAACTGTACACAAATTAAGCTATAATTAAAAATTATGAGAATTTTTTTTTAACTAAAAGAAAATAGTGTGATTTGGAATGTAACAATGCCAAGTTAAAATATAGGTTGATTCAAGTAAAAATTAATCAGAAGGTGTAAATAAACTGAAAGTGTAATAGCCAAAAGATGGTTATTTAGTTAAAAATAAATACCATTCCGGTCTTTTGCATCCAGATTCTTTGCTTGTATAATTTTGAAATCTACAAAAGTCTTTCCTGTAATTAAAAGAAACTAATGTTAGTTTGATGAAATGCATCTATACAGCATACATGTGAACTGGGATCAAATACAGATCCAAATCTGACAAGATAAAAAACAAATGGGTAACATTTATAAATTTGACATGCACCACTTTTATTAAAGCTTCTTCAAAGAATGAGATATATAAAAAAAATTTCTGATATTTTTATTTTTATGTTCGATTCTCATTGGTTAATTTACACACACAAATCATGTACAAACACTGCTTGACAAGTTAAATGCACATGAAATCTGTTTAACCAATGAAAATCAAATACAAAAATAATTTTTTTCCCCAAGTAACATTCTCTGATAAAGCTTTAGTAAATTCAAAACATGTTAGATTTATAAACATTTCCTATTTGTTCTTTATCCTATTATACATACATGTATTTAAATTAAAAAAAAAAAACAACAACAAAGACAAAAACAAAAAAAAAAACATTTTATATGAAAGTTGTTTCTATATAAATATATGAGTGTAATTAGTGTATTTAAGAACAATCTAAATGCTCTCATGAAATTGTTTAAACATTAAAAATATCCAACACCTTAATGTTTAGGAATAAAAATATTTAATTTTTAATTACAACAATTTGCAGTGTGTGTGTGTGTATGTATATATATATATATATATATATATATATATGCACACAGTGTTTCAAAAATAGATGGCATAACTTCAGGACTGTGTTTCCTATATCTAAATAATAAAAAAACTCCCTATGAAGATATGTCCGGAAACTGGATTTCTACATGCTCTCTTGAGCTTTGTCTGGTTTGCTCTGACTGCTTCAAAGAGTTCATCACCCTCAGAAATCACATCCCTTAACCAACACCAATCCCAATCACCAACAGGAACACCAAAATATGCCAAACTCTCTTTGACACTATCTCAAAACCGTTTTTATTGGCTTGTACTGGGCTCACTTGCCAGAAAGAAGCTCACCATAAAACAGCTGTTTTGGAAGTTTGGAGTCATCAAGCCAAACAAGATGACCAGCCCACCGCATCTGGTTCCTAACCAGTGTTGTAGCAATGCTGACTGTTTTGACTTTAGTCAAGATATCTGTATCTGGAACATGACCATCTCACTTCAGACCAAGAATATGTCTGAGACAATGCTGATAGAATCTTTCAGGCTTTCAAGACAAAGATATCAAGTTCCACATAAAGATTGCCAGAAGCGGGAGTGTACATGACCTTGGTTTTCTTAAAGCTAATCGTCAGTCCAAAGCAGGGACAAGCATTAAAAGCAGTCTATCACTGACTGCATTTCTTCTGGAAAATGTGCAACTAGGTTGGTATATTTGACTTATAGAAGCTCCCTTGCAATTCAATCACTAACAAGGGTCCTGGCTTGGAATCTTCTCAAGTTGAAAACTCTTCCAGTTGTTTGAAATCTGACAGATACCTGTTTCACAGTCATGAAGGCATAAAAGAGTAAAGCCATCAGGTAAAGTGAGAATAATGTTGGTGCAGGTATATCACCTTGCTTTATTTCATTATTGATGGAAAGTTTCTCCAAGAGCTGATCATTGAAATTAACCTGACCCATTATACAGTGACTTAATTGCTTGAACTTTTCAATAAAAGCATGTGTACAGCCAAATTTTCCAAGCACTTTTCAAAGAGCCTCACAATTCACTGTGTGGAAAGCTTTAGTTAGATCAATAAACACACACAATGATTGCCACTTCTCCAAAGAAAATGACCAGCTCTTTTTACTTATAAAATGAGAAGTTGTATGATCAGTGAAAAAAAAAGAAAATTACAAAGATATAGAAGATAGAAAACAAGTAAATGATAAAAGGAATGACACCCGACAAAATACAGTCAGTTCACATTTATGATAGTGACTGTAACCAATAATGCATTGTCACACTCATGTGCACTCAAGTGGTTCTTTAACCCTGCTGCAGTCTTACGAGTGTAATGAGTTTTGAAGGTTATTTTTTCTTGATGAAATCTATTAGTAGTGTGCATCTTTAGACCAGCTGATGATTTGCAGTAGAGCAGTTAGAATGCATGTCTCATACATACTTAACTTAGTTTTGACTCAAATATCTATCACAAGCAAGATTCTAACATTCCAAAGGTATTACTTGCTTTTTGTACACAATGACTTATTTTGGCATCGAGTAAGCTAAAAAAAAGCTAGAATATGTAAGTCTTTAAACAACCCATGCCCCTAGTGTCAATATGAAAAACTATATATTAAATAAGCATCATGATATAAATATCATGTAAACATTTTACAATGTTTACCTTAGAATATAGTTAAAAAATTCTTCATAAAAGAATATCCATCAACTTACATATATCTGATAATTTGTTGTAATAATATTACATAAATGTTAACATTATTATAAATTAATAGTTCACGAAAAAAAATAAAAAAATAAAATGGGGACAAAAATGCACTCTGAACTGAAATAAAAATAGTATAATCATACTCAAAGGTCCCTTTAAGTCAGATCAAAAATATTAAATGTTTCTTTTCGTTTTTAAAAAACAGAGAAAGTTAAGACAATCTTGTAACAATAATGGATACATCACACCGGAAAAAAGCAGTGTCTAGATGGTAGCTCAATAGACTGACACTTTTTCGTTAAGATTGAAAGAAGAAACCCTGTATTACTCCAAAACATAATCTATTTTCAAATTTAAAAGTTGAACTTCATTCTGATTAGTTAAATTAAACACACACACAAATTTTTCTGTCTTCCCCAATCCATATCAACTCTTAAAATAACAAGCATATTGTTTTATGCCTTCAAATGTAAATCCTTTTCACAACAATGTCAACATTGCATGATAATGAGGTAAAATTTTGAAACAGAAATTTCTGTGTCGCAATGTAAATTAAATTGATTTTAAAAACAAATTTTTTACTTATTGCTTATTTGTTCGATCAGTCTGTATAATAATTTAAAACTATTTTTCAGGTGATTACATTAAAGTAATAGTTTCAAATAAAAATTTTATTTCTCAACAGCAAAATAGTGAATAAGTCACTGAAAACCTTTGTAATTGCCCAAAATAGTCCTAGCAGAAAAATAAATTGAATTAGAATTAAAAAATGTACAAGAATCCTTGATTAATGTACATCGTTAACTATAAAAAATAAATATTCAAATTCTATGGTTAAGCTGAAGAATGTTATGTATGTACTAATTGAAAATGCATTGATCAAAAGATTCCTGTATTCTTCACATATTTTAAGTTATAACCCAAGTACTAACTGTAGCAAATTGGTTAGGAAGAGGAATGATAATAATATCAATAAACATGTTCTTTAGGTAGATATATCTTGTATAATATAATTCTAATTCACTAGATATCTTTAAAATGGTTATTAAATTTATTCATTGAATCATCCAATTTTATTTTGAAAGGAAAAACAATTTTTATTTCTAAAAAGCAAAAATAAGAAATGATTTTTTTTCTTTTCTAACCATGTTTACATCCTTTTGCCACTTTTTTTATAAGTCATGAGGATTTCTTTTTGTTATACAATAATTTCTCATTTCAAAAAAAACATTTAGTGATATTGCTGGAAAACTTTAACTGATAGAAATTAAATTTTTTAGAGTTAGGATTTTCATTACTTTGTTAAAAAGGTGGAATGTTTAGATGGTCACAAATTTTTGTTAATCACTTTGAAAGATTTTTAATGTTTGTTTCTGGGTAAAACCAATGTGACATTTGCAGTTTGAATTTAAAAAACTAAAATCAATGAACAAAATTACAATCCAATAAACATAGAACATCACAATAGAATATTTACCTTCTAAATATTTTTCAATAAAAGCTGTAGATTGTCGTGAATTAGTGGTTTGTGCCTGAAATTAAACATTAGTTTCCAATTATACAAGATTAAACAGAAATAAAGAATATTTTTATAAAACATACAAGATCAAAATAAAAAGTAGTGCAGACAAAAACAAAAATGTCTCTAAAAGCAGCATTTTACAAACAGTTTTACTATATTTTAATCACTGGTTAATTATTTAAACAATGATTAAAATATAGTCAAAGTAATATTTCTAAAGTTTTCATACATTTTAAATATAAATCAACTTAAATAGTAAAATATAAATAGAAAATGCTTTAAAATATTTCTTGGATCCATTAAAAATAATTTTTTAGGGATTATCCATTTACCACATTAAATCGATGATTCCTTGTAGAATGAAAAAATAAGTCATAACCTATTAAATGCGCAGTTATCAATATTTTCATAAAATTAAAGAATTTTTTTAAGAGATGTAAATTTTATTTTAGTGAATACTTATTTAATATTTATTTACTACAAAACTGTTTAAATCTTAACATTGTAATTATGAATATGATAATTTCTCAATTTGGTTTGATATAATTGCATGATAGATTACTGCAAACTACAGATAATACTGTTGGTAATTGCTTTCAGCTTTGGAAATGTGTCATTAAAGCTCGAGAAAGATATGGAAATTTTAAATTGACAAGCAGGGTATGTGGGTTGGGTCATGGTTCAAGTCACTCAGCAGTCATTATGAAATGGTTCATTTTAAATAGAAAAGTGCATTGGTAATGGATCAAAATTTTTCAAATTGGTTGAAATCTTGTTCAGTCTTTAAAACTGTGTGTATGTGTGTGTGTTATATAAATGGGAAAAGAACATGTAAGCCATAATGGATCATTTTTCAAGAACATGCAGGATATCAGCATGAAAAAAACTAAGGTTGAATGTACATAAACTTAGTTTGAAGTATGTTGAACATAACATTTTGTTCAGGGTCAGGAATTTGTTGATACCTTTGTCTCCCTAACAATGACTCTTTGGATCCCAAAATCAATTGTAAAGAAAAACAAAAGCCAGAAAAGTCTTCTGTAAGAGAGGAAAAACAGGATTTGGCCAAACAAAGATATCTCACTTGACACAGATCAGTGTCTACTAAACATGTGCCCTGATTGCTCTTGAGTACTCTTTGGAGACATGGACTATATATTGCCATCATATAAAAACTTTAGAAAGAATATCTTAAACTTCAAGTGACAGTCTTTTACACCAGACATATTTGTTCTACAATGGACCAAAAAACCCAGCATAGAGAAGCTGCTCATTGGTGATCAACTGTGGTGAGCAGGTTATCTCAGGAGGATAAGAGATTGCCTCAAAAATGTTTTACAGAGAGAGAGATCACTCTTGGTAAACATTCCCAGACACAAAGACATTTCAAGGTTGCTGTTAAAAAAAAACAACCAGAACCTCTTGCAATTAGTGTCTAAGACTGGGAAAGAAAAAAGAGGCAGGAATAAGTCTGGTTAGAGAAAGATATTTTTTGAATTTCCTAGTCAACAAACATCACATGAAAAATCAGCATACTGTCCTTGACAGATCTGTAGGATACATATACCTGATTTTTTTTAAAAATCTGACACCAGGCTGAAGTGGCACATGAGAGTGCACAAGGAGAAAGTAGTCTCATATGTTATAAGGTATGCAGGAACAAGGCAGGTTTATGAAGTCATCTGTGGACCCATAGACACTCAGTTCAAGATTGAAGAGAGTCTCCTTCTGGAAATAAGTGGCAGTTATCTCTCTCTCTCACACTCAGAATTAATGAGTTTTATTTTTAATCCTCTGACAAGCCTTAGTTTTTTGCCACACACACACAAAAAAAGTGCATATACATGCATTTATCTATCCAAGTAAAAAAAATAATTGTCAATCATTTGATTTCAACCAAAGTTTATAAATTAAATATGCAATTCTGAGTTTCTCTGAAAGGAGATTAAATTACTATCAGGAAATATATAATATTGATGAAATCATCATTAATTAAAAATCAGCTTCATTAACTCTTATTTTTCATGATTCAAATGCTTCTGGTATTTTGTTTTAAAGATTAAGAAAAAACATCTCCAAAGTACAAATCCTTTTACATATTTACTCATATCACAGATGTTATATTTCTAATTTACTCTTAATATATAATTATATCTTATAAATATCTTTTTTATATCTTATTTTTGGTTTCAACTTTATTTCAATTTGTGTGCAACGAGAACCAATTCTTTCAAAATACTAATTCTTGTATTGTTAATGCAATATTGAAAATAAAATGGTTTTGAACATCCACTGGTTGCTTCTACAAGTTTGTATTTCTGCTATATAATAGAATTTGGGTTGAACTTTTATGGTAAATTTCAAATGTTTGAAATGATATTTACTTTTTTATTTCAATTTTTCAAAATTATACTTTTTGCTGAATCATCAGCTTATCTTCTGATTAAATGTACAGCAAATTGCAGAATCTTCAATATCTTTTGTCTTGTATCCCAGAACATCCACATTGACTGCACTATTGAATATAAAGTTGTCCTGCACTGTGCATAAGTAATAAACTTGTTTCAATTAAATAGTTCCTATTTCTTCAACAAAAAGTAATATTTTTATTCCTAATATTAACTTTCATAGAAACAAATGCTGTAATGTTTTTGTACTTCTGTACATATAACCCATTTATACTATAAAAATAAAAACAGCATATATATGTTAAAAATGTGACTTTGTTAAAAACCAAAATATTATGAAAATACATCAGAAAATTTTTCCTTGTGCATCAAAATAGAGAAAAGGATAAAATCTATTTTTTGAACACAGTTTATTATTTTTAGAAAATATTAGTGGCGTGAAGTCATTTGTTATTAATTTATTAAGGCTAATTTGACATTTATCAAAAACAATTCATAATATGCATAGCTCTTATGATGAACAAGGAATAAATGACATTAAACTAATTGAGAGATTGGTTCAAATTTGAAAGCCTAGTATGACTAGATTTTGAATTGTCATTATCAACCTCAGAAAAATTCAAAAGTAGAAAAATTTAGTGGCCCTGGGCTTTCAAAAGTATTCCAGTTTGGCAAACTGGAATTAAAATTATATTTTTAAATCTGTCATGATTATCTTTTGGAAATTTAATAGTTGACATTCAATTGTTTATCATATATTGTAATTAAATCAAATATATTGATGAATTTTTTTTTCCTTTTATTAATATTTTAAACTATATGCCTACCATAGATAACATACAGATAACGGAATATTATATTTAGTTGTATATAATGATCAGCTATCTGAAATAAATGCTGATAGAATTTATGACAGAGGAAAGCCCAGTAACCAAATATTCAGTATTTAAATATTTCAAGTAAACAACAGATTTTAAACAAATTCCTTTATAAGAGATTTATAACCATTTTACTATTTTTTTTCCATCATTGTCACAAAAAAAAAAAAAAAAAAAAAAAAAAAAAAAAAAAAAAAAAAAAAAAAATTACCTTTTAAATCATTAGAAATAAAAATATCCAAGGAAAAGTATTTTTTTTTCAGTGCCTCTACTGAATGTGACAAAGTCGCAGTTTAAAGTGGGTTTAACAGCAATACTGTGGAAAAATTACTCAAGTCCTCTTGGCACTTCTTTTAGAGATGCCTCAGGTGCCAAGCAATAAACCCAGCCCCCTTTAAAAAGGAGAGGTACTGCTTGGGGGAGGGGGTGAAGGCTCCTAGAGCTTAACATTTTTTATACTTACTTGGCACAGGCTGGAGAAGTATAAAAAATACCCAAAGAAAAGTAACAATAAAAACAAAATGCAATGTATTAACAACCAGGTCTCCATTAATCACTAGTGAGAAATTCAGTTATTATGGTAACAGGATGTATGTTTACTTATTGACATCAAATATTATCTCCTGTTAACAATGAAACAATCTTTTTAATAAGAAAGATTAGCCTCCTCTGACCAATAAAAGTATAAAGTCACATTGCATTTGATACAATAGATTATTTGGCCTGAAACCAATACAAGGATCTGGAAATAACCATTATTGTAATCAATCATGTAACTGAACTAAAATTTCAATTTTACATCTTTTTATTGTATTTAAAGATTAAGTTAAATTACTTTATCAAACTATTCTCACTAAAATAACCTAATAATTTTATTTAGTATTGTCTAAGTTGTAGAAATACACAAAATATTCTATACATAAAATTAAAAAAGCCAAATTATTTTTAGTGAATTTTTAGTTTAAAAATTAATCATAAATACTCTAAAGAGTGCTTATTAAACCTTACTATCAATTGAAAACTAGATATATTTTTTCATTTGAAAAAGAAAAAATAATGGATTCATTTTCAACTGATATGCAGAATGCTAAAATAAGTCCTGATCATCAAAATTACTATATATATATATATATATATATATAAATAAACAGAGAACATGCTGAAATACATAAAAAATGAAATATTTAGTACAAAGTTAAAATCATGACAAAATTCAAAAATAAAAATTTTATTCATTTGTCTCCAACACACCACAAAAAGTAATTTATAAAATGCAAAACATCAGTTAACAATATACCATGCATCAATTAAGAAAACAATTTTTTTTAGTTAGGATCTTTTGTAACAACATCTCGTGAGCCATGTTACTTCAAGATAAAATACCAGCTTTAAACAGTCAGCATCTGTCATGAAAAATGTTTACTTTATCAAATGAACTCTAAATAAATTCAAGTTCTAAAAGTTCTGGAATTTTAAAAGTACTTTTATTTATTTGCTCGATAGCTTTATTAAATCTATCCTTGTTGCAACTTGTAAGCCAAGGACCAAAAAATGTATATTATTGCTTTTATAACCATAAACATCATAAAAGTAGATTTTGAAACTGTGCTTAGAAATCAATATGAAGCTATTTCACAAACTATATTTTATCAAAAGCTAATTATATTCCTGTATTGATTAAAATCAAACTTTATTAAATTATAATAAACAAGTTTATATAACTTATATATAAGGAAAGAAACATTTTATATGCACATTTTTTTTACCATAGTGAACTGGCAACACATCAAAATGGGATTATTAAAATGCTACTTTTCACTGAATTTGAGTTTTGTTATTTGATATTTATTTTCAATAATTTTCAAAGTGTATGCTTCATAATTGACAAGATTTGAACCTTAACCAAAATGGACATAAAAAACAAAACAAAATGAAAACCATACTGTATATCATTTTAAAAAGCAGTGTTTCAATATTTTCAAAGCACTTGACAGAAGAAATGAAAAATATTTGTTACTGCTTCTTCCACAGAAAAATAAATTGTTTTTGCCTTTAAAATAATGGAACAAAATGAAAGACTGAGAAATAAACTTAGTGAGAAAGTGTTAAACCTTTTAAACATTCAAGTAACTGAACCATTATTATTTTCATATAATATACAAGCTGCAGCAGAAATGCCTTCCATGTAAATGATAAATTATTAATTCATTCATTTTCTATGGCCTATCAACCCTTTGTAGGTTAGTTAAAGCCAGGAAATATTTTAGTGATACAAATATTAGGAAATTCATACCTTTCCCAAGGGTATTTGCATGTAAGTGAATATAATGAATTCAATTGAAATTGGAACTCAGCTCTTCAATTAACAATTGCGAGCCATCATCACGTGCGCATCCAAGCTTACAGCACCTGACATTTTCATAGTAAGACATTACTGGCAATATTGTCTTCATCTAGTTCATGTCTTACCATTATATGGGAGTTATTTCTGCAACATCCTGTATTCTTCATAATTTTTCACATGGTAGAATGTGTGTTTTAATAATGATAGGCTTAATAAAAAAAGAAAAATCTTGTGAAAGAAGTCCAATTTACTAATCAGTGTAACTTTCTATTGGGTTAATACAGACTGGTGTTTAAGATTTATGCGAATTATTTTGACTCCAAAAATTCTCCAAATTGCCAACTTGATAATTTTGCTCAGAATTTCTGAATATTAGGTATTTATTTTTAATACTATAAAGCTAACAGCTTAAGCAAAGCTTCATTTTCTTTTATTTTACAAATCTATTAGGGTTTTGAAAATTAAATTAGAAAACATGAAATCTAAGATTGTTATCAGATCAGACTGATTACCAACAAAAATGTTGCGAAGACCAGCAAAAAATCAAACAAAATAAAATAAAAAATAGCAAGCAGGTACTGAGAAAACTCAGATGGCAGAAGACAGATTGACTGAAGGGTCATAGCTGTGAAAGCAATTTATAGTGCATCCAGTAACTAAGGAAAGGAAAATGAAGCTGAAATAAAAAAGAAAAGAAAAGGCAAAACAACCAAAGAAAAAGAAAAGTCTAATACCAACTGAGAACTAATATTGCAACAGCAGCACTCAGGAGTGTGGATGAAGATTTTTATCTGAGGTAACATTAATTTTACTGGCTACTTTCAAACCACTCAGTAATGCTGATTTTCATTGGAAAAATGTTTTAACCTCAATTTTATAACAAATATTGTTGCAAAAAGTCAAATAAAAATAGTGAAAAAATTTAAATTATTTTTTAAATGAACATATTTTACAGATAAATTGCTTCTTGCTTGTGATATTTCAGAAAAAGAAAAATGAAATTACAGAAAAAAAATTTAGAAAAATTACACACCATTTACTTCTGTACACAGAGTAAACAAAAAAAATGATTGAATTTTTCTAAAGCTATTACAATTTCTCTCTTTGGGGGGAAAATATCATGGTACCTTTATTAAAGAATTATAATAGGTAATTTTGTGCTATGCTTCTAATTAGAACCTTTTCTAATTCACTCCACATCAAAACCTGTTGACCAAATGTAAATGCTATGAAATCAAAATTCAAAATAAAAATGTTGCTCTCTGCACAGAGGCTTCCAAACATTGCATTTGGCTCATGAAAATAAAAAAATGAAAATTAAATGAAGTCAATCATTAATATTACCATTAAAGCAAAAACATGATAAAAATGTATGTAGCCACTGGCTGCTTAAAAGGACCCACTTGATGATCCTCAAGGCAGTTCAGTAAACTGAGCTTGATATATACTTCAATGCAAAGCCAGCACAGAACCAACTCTCCTTCAAGATCAGACTTCTTCAAGTATCAGTTAACTTACAAGAGACATTCTATCTTGATCCAATGTATACATTGGTAATACAAATTATTCTATTAATGCTATAAAAACAGACATACTGAAATTGTATAATAAATATATATATATATATATATATATATATATATATATATTTAATCGTTTCACCCCAAGCAAGGCATTCCACTGCCACTATTGCGCTTGGGGCTACATAGGGGAAGGTAAATAGAAAGAGTGGTTAGATATAGGAAATGTCAGAAGGGGGTGATAGGTAGTTGGGAGGATGGGAAGAGTGTTCGAAAGAATGGAAGTGAGTTATTGTGTTAGGAGGTGTCTATTGACCTTACATTTAAACTCCTGGAGATTGTAGCCATCGGGGAAGCAGTCATGTGTAAGGGAATTCCACAATCGGGAAGTGCGAGGAAAGAAACTGTTGGAGTAGAAGTTGCGGTTGCATTTTATCGGTTTCACTGTAAAAGGGTGGGATCTAGTTGCTAATCTAGTATCTCGTGCAAATTCGAACCTAGGGGGCACCAGTGATCTAAGTTCATCAGAGCAGAAGCCATGGAAGTATTTATAGAAGAACAATAAATATAAAAAAATCAAATAAACAAGAGATAGAAGTGCAAGGATAATAAAATAAATCCTTGTAAAGAATTCATTAAGGTGATTTTTTATGCTATCCAAAAATTAACATTTTTACCATTGCAGTTATTTTGCAAGGACCTGAATAAATGAAAATGTGAAGGAGCAAGGTCTAGTGAATATGGTGGGTAAGGTAACATCCCAACCAAGCTGCAAGAATTTTTGTCAGGCTACAGAAGAAATTTGAGGTCTGGCATTATCCTGATCCAAACACCTTTTCTGTTTGCCAATTCTAGGTATTTTTCTTGAATTGTTGCCTTTAATTCATCTAGTTGTGTGCAGTGCTTTTCAGAATCAATAGAAGGATTACTTGGCAGTGGCACATAGTACAGGATTCCTTTCCAATCTAACCAGAAGCATAGCATGACTTTCTTAGGATGAAAACCTGCTTTGGGGTAGCTAAAGTTGGCTCATGTTGCTTACCCCTAAGATCTTTTTCACTGTGACATTGTTGTAAATGACCCATTTCTCATCTGTTATGACAAGTTGCTTTAAAAAAGTGCATTTTTATTGTGTTCAGATAGAAATATGATCCAAAATATTCTTTGCATTCAGATCATGTAGTACTCAAACATCATAGTGATTTGAATCCCCAAGCTTCACTAAGTGCTCATGAATAATGGGTTTTGATAAATGTAGTGTCAATACCCACATTGTGAATACGAGTCATTCTCAATATCTTTATTTGGTCATCATCTACTTTCAGAAAGTTACATTACAAGAAAAAAATAAACTTTTAGAAACTTAAAATTTGAGAAGTTTGGTTGAAAAGTATAGTGTTTTCATGAATTCAAGCTACTTTTCAGAGCATAAAAAATAATATATTAAATAGTAAATAGGGCTTCATAAAGGTTCAGAAACCTTAAAATTTTTGACAATTGAAGTGTTTTCGATTGATAACAAGTAATTTCAACAAGTATTGATAGCTTTCAGAAAGTTACATTAAAAAAGAAACAAAAATCATTAATTTTTAAAAACTTAGCATTTGAAAACTTTGGTTGAAAAGTAAAGTTGGTTGGTTGTTTTTGTTTTATGGCATTAACCTTGGCGGGTCATTTATTGCCAACTAAATTTTTATTTATTTATTGCTGGTAATACCTTTTTCTTTTAACAATTTATTGTTTCTTTTATATAAGTTTTGTGTCTAGTAATACTTTTTTTTTTTTTGAGTATCAAGATTCATTGGGATTTGTTTTTTTTTTGTTTTTTTTAAAAAGGGCAGGGTCCCCAAGTCCTATCCTGTTATTTAACCCATAACTGGAGGGAAGGGACAGATTAATACCTTTCCCAAGGGTACCAGTGGTTAAGCGAATGCAGGATATTCAACTAGAATTTGAACTCTGCTCACCGATTTCTCTTTCCGAGCTGATATCCACTGCACCACAACACACATCTGTCACTAAACACTTACAGCACCTGGTATTCCCAAGCGGTCACCCATCTAAGTACTGACCAGACTCAATGTTGCCTAACTTCAGTGATCCAGCAAGAACCGATGTATTCAACATGATATGGCTGTAAGCCGAAAAGTAAAGTGTTTTCACAAATTCAAGCTACTTTTCAGAGCTTAAACAATGATATATTAAAAAGTAAATAAGGTTTTTTTAAAGGTTAAAAAATCCTTGAAATTTAAAAAATTAACTTTTAGAAACTGAGAGGGTCTGCCTGAGTGTTCTTCATCAACAAGGGTCCAATCATAAACTCTAAACTTAGTGAAATACTTTTGTACCATTCTGTCAGCTAAAACACCTTCACCATACACTGCACATATCTTTTTTGTTGCTTGTGAGGTATTTTTGCCTTTATGCTAATAAAAAAGCATCAAGTATCTAAAATGCACCTTACAATCTTCTATTTTCATAGGGATGCAAAAGAAATACAACTAAAGTAATTTGAAACTTTCCTTTAGATAGTTTAAAGTGTGCTCTAATCAGAAATGTAAGCATATCATATCAATTGATAAATTTGACATGTTCTAGCATGTTGAAATACTGACAACTGAAAATCAGCACAAACTTTCTAGACAACCCAATTTTGACACATCTTGTCGCCTTTTCTTCTTTCATCAGCATTTTTTATTTTTTGCTTGTTACTCGTACAACTATATATATAACAGCATGTAAGACTGAAGATGTTTTGAAACAGAGTGATGAAGCCTTATATGCAAGTATGTCTAATAATAAATCCAAATTATAGAACAGATGAATACAAAAAGTTATTTTGGTTGTATCTATGAACAAAAAACTGATTTGTTTTGCTTTTTAGTGCTTTATTCATTAGAGATAAAATTTTCTGTGCCTTAATATAAAACTAGTTTCAGCATTAATGAGGTAAAGAATGTTGAAGATTCCAGTAAAATCAATAGTGACCACCTTTTTTTTTTGTTGTTGTTCAGGGAATTGGTTAAAATAAATAAATAAATAAATAAATAAAAAGAACTTTGCAAATAGAAAATACCTCTTTTGTGTTGGCATTGTCAAATGGCTCGATCTGAACAGGGGACTAATAGAAAACAAATAAACTCAGGACAGTTGTAAAAACAAAAAAAAACAAACAAACCAAAATAACACAGCATATACAGGCAAAAATTTGGTGCAGGTCTTAAGATGAGTTAGGCAAATATTTTTTTTTTAACATCTTGCAGGCACAAGTGCACATACTTTTTTGTTTAAACATTAAACACACATGAAGGGACATTAGAGGTTCTCTTTCTCAGACACACATGCTCTCATAAAAAGGTTTAAATAAAACTGACATCACTGAGAACATATAGACATAAAAATATCTTAACATCCAAAAGTTTTTAGCATTTCATGCAGTTGATCATAAATTTTACTTAACCTTAAATGTTAAAAAAAAGATTAAATAGTTTAATTAATGGATCCTTTCAAATCGCAAATATTTGTTTGGAATCATTTGTTGTGATTTGTCTGCTTCCTATTAATTTCATGGCTTAATTTTATGTAGCAATAATTTTAGGTTATTTTCATAACACGTTTAAAATTCTATTATACATATTTTAAGATTTCTAAAATAAGAAATAAAGACAGCTTTTGCTAGAAATTTATCTTTACTGCTTACTTTACACCAGGCAAAAACATAGGTCATTTTTTTTATACAAAGGGTATCTATCAGTCAGTAAGGAATTTTAATAAAGCTGCAATTTGCCCAAATGTAAAAACTAACAAAGTTAACTGAACTATGATTATTATCCAACACAGCAGTTGATGATTTGTTAACTAGTAGATATTGTATCAGCAGTATTTTGTTATTATACAATTGCTACTAAGCAAAAACAATGGGAAACTACTCCACTATATTTTAAAAAAATATTCATATCACTTCAGAGATAATCAACAAAAAGGAACCTGTAAATAAGAACCATGATCACCTCCTACATCTTGAAGAGACAAGATATAAATAAAGCTGAAGAATATTAGACCATTTATTTAAAGCTGAATATTTTTAAAATAAACTATAGCTTCATCTACATGACACCAGAGATTGCACTAAATACCATGGAAATACCTAAGCATTAACATTCTTGTAGCTATCAATTTTGAGAGTCCAAATAAGTGCAAATATAAGCAATGCTGGTTTATGCTACCTGAATGACAAAGATGATTTTATTAATTTCTATTCAGATGAATTGTTATTTTGAGAGTTTATTTTTTTTATTTTCAATCCATGCTGCTGATCAGAAAATAACAATCTGGGAGTTATGATGAAATTTTTTTTTTTTTTTAAATACAAACTCATCAGCAGGCTGGTGACAGAAAGTTGATCAAATTTCAAATCTAAATTGTTTGTCCATTTAAAATTCCAACTTTTTATTAGAAAATATACTGTTTCAATACAGGAGGAGTCCTAAAAATAGACTCAAGGGGCTATTACTCTTTTTCTGTTAGTCAAACAGAAAAGGAAATTTATCCCCTAGTAGCACAAATGTCTATTTCAATCATTAAAATTGTGTATATTCCTGTGTACATTAAATGACAAAAACATGTAAGTCTCAACACCACTGGTATACAAATGCACATATGCCATGTAAAGAAACAGCAGACAGTATGTGATGGATAGAGAATGTTTCCCATTTTTTATAATATGGATGAGCAAAAACAAATTACAATGCTTCATCCAAGAAATTAGTATAAATTTATATCTAAGGCAAACATGAAAATATATAAACAAACAAAATGGTAGTGTATGGCATTGGGAGAAGTAAACAATATTGCTACATGATTAAATCTTAAAGGCGCTGAAAAGTTCTTGATCTGACTAAGAGGGTAAAAAAAAAAATATGATGCTTGGTCATTGGTAAGATTTTGGAAAGTAGATCTGGCTGATTGATAACATTTCAGTAGCCTGAATGATTCTCACTGGTTGATTTTTGTAGCTTAATTGATAAGTTGCTGTCATGGAGAGACAGGTTCCAAAGGTAAGAGGTGTGCATTCAAATCTTGCTAGACTTTTTTCTTTTTTTTTCTTTTTTTACACTGCTTATTTAACAAATAAATCTGGAACTCGTAATAAAAAACAACAAAATAAGATGAAAGAAGTACTAGTTAAAACTATGCATTTTTTATTAAAAAACTTTTTTTAATCAATTTACCCCCAAGTAAATGCCACAAAGATGTGGGGGGGTGCTGCTAAAAGATAAGGAAAATACTTAAACTGGAAACCCAATCCTAAACAAGAAACAAAGAATAAACCTCTACTCCTGTTAAAAAAAAAACAGGGAAGAATGCGAACTGGATGATAGGTGAACCTATCTATTCTTATTATGTTTTAGTTTAGTTTCAATATTTTTATATCAATGCTTCATCGAAGAAATTAAACAAACAAGAAAATAGTCATCTGTTCACATTTACAGTCACATCATTAAAACAAAGTATTACAGTTTTTGATAATGAAACATCAAAACAGTGGAAATGACAAATAGCTGCAAAACAACAAAGTTATTTTTTTCTTCTGCATACCAGGGTTGTGGTTTTTTATTACTCATTCAATGAATAAAACAATGTGTGCATGTTTATTATTTCACAATATGTTGACTGGTTCTTAGTTAGACCAAGAAACTTAAAAAAAAATACTTGTTTATCTGGGCAGATTATGGGAAGTGTATCCGACTAAAAACTTTTCAGCACCTCATCATATACATTTGTGTAACACTTTTCACAAAATTCATAAATACTACACATTAATCATAGAAGTGTTGACTGTTCACTTTTTTTTTAATAGCTATGATGCCAGTTTTGTAATCGAGCTGAATGGGCATCCAGCTGTTTTTTTCTCTGTATCAACACCTCTGAATATAATAGGCTAAACAATTGATGTTTTCACAGATGCTCAAAATCTTTTCATTATACTTACAACAGATTGAGGTGAAACCCTGTCTTCAACATATAAACCATTCTTTAACCCAGACTGGAACTGTTGATATTTTTCTGCAATAAATAATAAATATAAATACATAATATTAAACTACAAGAGATATTCAAAAAGTTAAGAAATATACCTTTACTAATCCAACATTTTTATTACAATACAAATAAAACATTACCTATAGTGCTACTATGCTTCTTTTCAAGGAAGTCAGTAATGAGAGTCATACAATTCTCCCATTACTGCACAAAAACAAATACCTTCCTTGAAGAATGTGGTATCAAGCAACTGGAACCATCTTCTGTGACAATAGCATCATATATAAAAGCTGGTATCGTGATGGTGGGCATGGTTCCACTTGACAGCTAATGTTTGTTCATGACCATTCACTCCTCTGCCATGTGTTTTTTGATCTCAGAGGGTGAGAAGATCACTGTTGAAACAAACTGAAGTGAAGCTGATTTGACAGCTGGGGAGTTACACAAAAAGAAACCTTAAATTTCATGTTTCAGCTGTTTTTACATATTTAAAATGTCTTCCTTTCTCACATTTCTCAGTACTAAGCCCTATAGGTCCCTCCTACTTGCGTCTTAGGGAGCATACAATCAAGAAGCTGGCACCAGGTATCACCAATAAACCTCTGCATCTCACTGTGATTATTTTAAAAGTAGAAATGACTTATCAGACAGAATTAAGAAATGTATTGCTATAAATGTGCATTGTGATGAGTGGATATTGGCTCGGAATGAGAATTTGTTGCATTCACTTACATGCAAATACCCCTGGGAAAAGTATTAATTTGTCACTTCTCCCTTCAGCTATGAGTTAAATAGCAGGACAAGTTGGGTCATATAGCTTTGGTTGGCAATCAGTCTACCACAGAAAGTAATGGCAACCTACTACAGAAAAATTTTCTACCCAGTCAGTCACATCTTTGAGACATGATCACCTAAGCATGTATCACACATGGCACTTAACTGACTGATTGCTATAAAGAACCAACATACTGATGATGGCATTTATAAAAAAATTTAAAAAAAATGTTTGCTTTAAAGTTTTATGCTCAATCCAATGTAAGCACAAGGCTTTTCTTCTAAAACAATCTTAAATCATAAAATAACTAAGCACACTAAATCCTTATAATAATCAGCAAAACTATCCAGTGTTAGAGTTTTATTGTATCCCAAGAATATTAGTGTAATGATACCAAAACAAATTAATGAAACAGAAATTAAAAATAACTTCTGAGATTTATCTTCAATGAATACTTTTAAATTGTTTTCTTACATCATGAGCTCTACCCACAAAAACTGGACTGGTCATTTTTGTGCTTTTAATTCAGTTTTAATTTTTCATTTGAAAAGTAGAAATAATCCAGAGCAGAAAACAAAATCATGGCAATATAATTGACAGATTCATCAATGTCCATAGTCTAAGGTTGAAAAAGTATTTTATCTTATATAAATATTTTAAGCATAATCTATTTCCTTGTCAATGCACTTAATCCAGTCATCATTATTATTTAACATCCGTTCCTATGCTAGCATGTGTTGGATGAGGTTTTCTTGAGAGTTCATTTCCAAGCTGCCCACTTTTGTGTAAGGCCTGGCTGTAATCTCAACTTCCTTAAATTATCATTATGTCCATGTTTTACGTGGTCTACCTATCCCTCTTTGACCATCAATCTCAAACCTACAATTGCTGACTGAGTTTTCTATGTTCAAACCATCTAGTTCTTAAATATTAATCACATACATTGAACATTATAAACTAAAAATTTCAGATTACAACTTTGCTCTATCCACAGATTTTCACAATGACGTCCATGTCCAAAAAAATATATAGCCGAGAAGTTGTGACCATATCCGATATAATTTACCAATGTAACTTGTATTATCTTATGGATGGTCTGCTAACACTGACAAGGATTTAATTGGCATTACTTTAGCTCTCTCACAAAAATGAACAGATTAAATCATATTAAACCTATTTACAGTTATTTTAAGAATTTTCAACATAAAAAAAACTTTAAAAAATTTGGCTTAATCTCAAATGTCCTGATGGTTCATAATTTCAAAGCATGTCTTAATTTTAAACCAATCAGGAAAAGGATTACTGATTTTTAGAAAGATTACTCACCTGATTTTGCCACTGACAGCACAGAACGAAATATCACAGAGACAATGACATGTCCTAATGTTTTGTCAGGAGTATGCCCAGCAGTAGGTTTATCATGGCCCAAGGGGAGTGCTTTCCGGATAAACATAGATTCTCTCTTTAAATAAAGAAAAAATATTTATTACATTAAAATCCCCAAGTATTAAAATATATTTGGGCTTATAATGTATACTGCAGCTTCTAAAAATTTAGGAAATTGTACAATTTTTATTTAATTAGAATAAATCAACATATGTGGTGCTACTCAAAAGTTCTGGGAATTTGAACATACATGAATCAATTTTAGTACAGATATTTACCCCCTACCCTTTGTGAGCCAAAGTGCAAACAATTAGAAAGAGAACTACTTTGAAGAAAAAACTAGATATTCAGGCAAATAATTTTTGTTTTGTTTTTCAAGGTAACTAGCAGAACTTTGAGATTATAAGTTGTACAGTATAAGATATTAAATTTTGTAACTCCACAAAAACACGATACCTAAGATTAAAAATGAATTTTTAAAAATGAGAAATCTTTTTTGAAGCTTTTATTTTAAGCTAATAGATTAAATTTAATATATTCAATACTTTACTGTATTTCAAAACTAAATTAAATTGATTGGAAGTAGTTTTGTTTAGGAATGTAAAATTTTGATTTTAGCACCATTTTTAGCCATATTTCATCACAATGAAATTCTCTTTAAAAAAAAAAATCTTTCAAAAATAAAATACTTTTCTGAAACTTTATTTGAGGAATATTAGCTGATTTAAACTTTAATTAATCTAATTTGAAACAAAGTTTTAAATATTGCCAAAATGCCTTTTTTAACATACTGACATATCTAATTTTTTTCTACAATGGACATATTTGTAAAAAATCACTTTAGAAATATAACAAGAGTACTTTTTTTTATATATAATTTCTAAGTACCAAGTAATCTTTAAACATTAATAATGTAGAATATTTTTCTAAATTTTAATTGAATTTTAGGTATTTTGGCTTTAAATTTACTATAGTTATCACTCTTATTTTCTGATAATGTCATGTATGGACATTTGTATTTGCAGAAAATGGCACAAAAAATTTTCTTAAAGACAATATGGATACCCATAAGATATCTTATTCATAAAAGCAATTAAAAGATTTTCTAATTAAAAATTCAAAGTATATTTTTAGTAACTGTGGGTCCTGTTTTATTAAAAAAAAAAAAAAAAATTGAAGATTTAAATTTTCCAAAGAGTTCTACATATAACATTAAGAGAAAAAAAAATTAATTTCTCAAAAGAAACATTTCTAAAATAATTTCAGTCCTGAAAGTTTCATTAAAATCTGACAATTATGATTTTTTCAAAAATTTTCAAAGCAATGTGTTTTTTGCCACAAATTTTCTATACTAATCTTTGATCCCCCAGCTGATGCAAGAAGATTTTTAACCAAAATTTCAAACATTCTAAAAAAAAAAATATTTAATAAATTTGGTCTTTCCTTTTAAAATTTTGATAAAACTACGTTTTAAGTTTGGGACATTCTTTCATCATGGAATGCTCGTTTTTTAGCAAATTTGTGGAGATACATATGTTAAATTAATGATTATGTGAAGAACTAGTTCAGTTTAATATAACAAGGATAAAAAATTTTTCTGTACAAGAAATAGCTATTATATTCAGTACATTTTAAAGCTTTTCAACAAACAAATCTGAAAAGTTTTTTTTTTTCCATTTACTACTTCGTTTATATTTAAGATGTGGGACCTAAGCATAAAAATTAAGGAAAAAAAACTCTAATCAAAATATTTAAATGAAAAATAATTCTTAAGTAATAAAATAATGTAAAAAAAATAAGAAACCCTCCTTTTATTGAATTAAAAATTATATTTCCACTTACTGCTAAATAATATTTGATAAGTACTGAAACGAATACTTCTAAAAAATTAGAGTGGCATGAAAAAAAAAAAAAAAAAAAACTTCATTGATGATAATGTCAATTGAGAAAAACATTTTTTGAGGCATCATTTTCAAGGAAAAAATTTAGATCATTTTGTTTCTAGCTAGGGATGCATTTAATAGAATTAAGTACAGTAATATTTGTAATAACTTATAAGAAAGAAAGTACTTATGTTTTTGACTTATGACAAAAATTCTTCAAAAGATATCTTCAAGATCACCAATCTTCTAAAATTCTGTATAAAATATTCATTAGCTTTAATAACAAAAAAAATTAAAATATTTTACAATAATGATAAAAAAATGAATTATTCATAAACAAAATACAATGTAAACATTGTGTGGCCAGTTTTGTCATATTTTGTGAATGCATTTGCCATATAGAACAATTGTACTGAAATAAAGAATATTGTAATTATTTAAAATTCATTAATATTTCAATATTTTGAAATCATAAAATTGAATTCAAATTTTACTAAACTCATAAGATATGATGACACTAGCACATATATCCTTGAATATTCTATGTTAATAAAATTGTTCATATATTATTAAAATATTGAGTCACAAAAGTTCATAGAATTTTAAAAATTAATTTCAAAGAAATTATTTATATAATAGTACATAGGTTTATTAAACCACATATGTCAGCTTTAGAATTCCACTCTCTCTAAGCTTAGCATCTTTTTGTGCGATGAACAGGTATAAGTGGGTTTTACAGGCTTCCAGAAAATTATAGCGCTTCCCATTTGTAGGGATCATATGTGGTAATCTAAACATGCAAGGTCAGGTGAGTACAGTAGGTGTACCAATTTCTGCTCAAATATGGTATATTTTATCAGAAGCAGAATTGAAAATCTTGTTTGCACAAAAGTTATTTGCTTTTATAAGCATTGTTTGTTTGTCAGGGAATGCATACTCAGGTATATCTAGTCAAACATAAAATAAGCATATAGTTTACATAAAAAAAAAACAATATTGCCTGTCTAATGATAGCCTCACCTGGGGTTTTAATAAGTTCTAAAACTTCTTAAAAAAAAAAAAAAAAAAAAAAAGTAACAACATCAAGCAGTCAAATTAAACTGAAAATGAAGATATAAATTATTTTAATTTTTATAATTTTCAAGCAAGTATTGCATTTAATAAGAGAAAATGTTCTCAAGAGAAAAAAAAGTAAAGAAAAATCCTGACTATATGATAAAAAAAAAAAAAAAAAAAAAAAAAAAAACATTCAAGTTTTTTTTCATATTAATTAAACTATACACATTTAATTCC
Organism: Ascarosepion bandense; assembly: GCA_037127315.1. Taxonomy (NCBI): domain Eukaryota; kingdom Metazoa; phylum Mollusca; class Cephalopoda; order Sepiida; family Sepiidae; genus Ascarosepion; species Ascarosepion bandense. The sequence continues at coordinate 8,085,535 of JBBBDQ010000651.1, read as the reverse complement.
CTGTCCCTGATTTTATTTAATACAAAAGAAGATTGTTTTTAATGAATATTTTGAATGATCAACATCTTGTTTTCAATAAGCCAGTGAAAAAAAAAAAAAAAAAAAAAAAAGAGAAAAGTGATGGCAGTTCATAATCCAGAAATGTTAAGACTGGCAAAACTGATAAAATCAACACAACAAAAATTCAACCTAAAAAAAGGCCACAGAATGAATGGATTGATATTGGAGAAGGGGAAACAAACAAAAAAACAAAAACAAAGTCAAAAAAGCTCATTCAATAACAACATCTCAAAGTCTCAGATAAAATAAACATAATACATGATGAATAGATTACAAACCATTCAGCCTAAATATTTGCTTTATGTCTCAAAGTCAAACATTCGAATAATTAAATTATAAGCAAGAAAAAAGCCTGAATGAAAATTTGTTCTGATGATAGTGTCAAAAGCTTTTAAAAATTTGCAATAAGCAAATAAAAGAAAAAAAAAAAGTACAAAAATTTCATGCCTAAAAAATAATTTATGTCATAAAATGTAATTAAACATGCAAAAATATGACCATAACAAAATTTCCAAAAACCAATAATAAACAAAGTGATTTCCAAGAATTTCACTTAGAAACTAAACAGGTAGTTAAAAATAACTAAGATTTAAATAACACCTGAAATATTTTGAATTTCAACATAATTAAATGAACAATGTTCTCTTGAACTCCATGATTTTCAAACTTACAAAACAAGATTCTAATTCCTTTTTTAAAAAATCTTATATGTAAAGACTAAAGCAGCAATTTTTGTTTCTTACTATTTAACAAGATTATATATATATAGATAGATATATATATATATATAGAGAGAGAGAGAGAGAGAGAGAAAAAAGAGTTATAATTTGCTAATCAATAATCATATAAATTAGTAAATGCAGGGGCACAAACAGACATTAAATGGAATTTACCACCTAATTCATTATATTCCTCATTTATTTCTCAACTCAAAACAGGCTAGCTATCATTTAATGATCGGAATTAGTGAATTTTATTTTTTTTTATTTGTATATTCATTACAATAAAATTTATGATTTTCTTCAGATAAACAATAATATGATGTAATTTTTATAAAAAAATTAAATTTACTTAAATTAGACTAATCAGTAGAGTTCTTTCTGTTCAGGTACAAAACACAATGTACTTCCAAAGTTCATATTTTTTTTTAAACTCCTTTTTTATCAAATTTGGTTAGAAATAGTTACCTTTTGTCAATGAGACTACATTAATTCAGCTAATCTGTGCAACATATTTCCCAAGTTTCACAAAAATGATGAAGACTAAAAACTATTTAGCAATCTCCAATGTTTGGAATAATGAAAACGTGCATTTTATACAAGGTCTACAAACAGTGCTACTAAGAAATACATATCTCAATTTCATAAAGTGGAAACTGTCTCTTGCACAATCTAATTTTTTTTTCTTTTAGAGAATATATAAAAATTCTATTTTTAGTTGTTTTCAAAATAATGCAAAACATGGAAGTTTAAAAGCTTAAAATATTCAGTGCTATTAAATCCATGAAAATCTTTTAGAGATCGAAAAAAGATAAAGATTATCAGATGTAATAATCACATTATGACAACCAAAACACGTTACAATAAACATTAAAAACATTGAGAGTGAGGAAGAAAATATAGACTTACTCACATTAGAATTTTAGATAATACATTTACTGTTATAAATTTTGTTTTGCTTTTCTGAGGAGATTTATACTTTTGCTAGAATTACACTTTTATTTGACCTTATATAAATTAAATTATATATATGTTATTATCATAGTATACTGCAGTATGCTACAATAATAATAATAACTACATTTTTGTATTGAGCACTTTTTAAAAGTAAATATCAAACTGGAATATATATCCATTAATTAAAAACCATATATTTTATACACACACATTTTTGCATAGTAAGAAAATAGTTAAGAAATTATTGAATAATGATGACTGAAGATTATGGAAATCATCATCACAACAACAATGACAAGAAAAAAAAACATTCATTGTAAAATTCATGCCATAAGTATAGAACAAAAAAATGTAATTTAATTTTCCTATTTTATAATTGGAGAGAAGAATTTTTAAATACATTTTATAAAATATATTCAATTCATATTGTGTGTATAAATTGGCCACCTTCCAGATTAAAAATTCTATAACTTTTTGCTGAGAAGTTCTTGGTTAAACACTTATTAAAATCTGACTAAACATCAAATTTTGTTTTGCTTTTAAACACTCTTTATATTTCTTAAAAAGTATGCTATTTCATTAATTTGATAATTTAGAGCAAGAAAATAGAGGGAATTTTTTTCTTACTTGTAATAAGAAACTAAACTTTATTGAAAAGGTCAGGTACTTTTGCATTGGATTACCAATTGTTAGAATATTCAATTGAAGTTAACTTGAATTAGAAATTTTTACTTTCTCATCATGTTATATTCTACTGCAATTAGATCTCTCTCAGATTCAATCCACATGTCAGCCCGATGTAAACGCTAAGAATGCAAAACACAAAATAAAAAAGGGGTTTCTACACAAGGGCTCGAAGCATCACATCCCCCAAATAAAAATAATACAATAGCCAATCATGAATGTTCTTACCAGAAAAAAGATGACCCTGGTGACTACGAGGTTTACTTAAAAGAAAGCTCCTCATAATGACCAACACAGTTGTGAGCCAAAAGGCAAACAGTCATCATGATTGCTGTCACCACCTCTTAACATTTTAACTATCTACTCCAGGCATCCATTGCTAACCTCAATGTGACCAGTCTCATTGATACCAAATTCAACCAGCATCAAACAGACTTCTACTTGGCCCACTCCAGGCCTCCCTTGTCTTAAACACTGTGATCTATTCATTGATCTCTGATCTGACCAGGATCCAACTGAGATCTCCTACATGATTAACGATTACTATCTACACTTAATCCCATATCACCAATGCCATAACCTTACCACAAATCAACCCATCACTGTGATTGACCAACCCACCTTACTAGGCACAAGTGTTGATTTCAACCATGAAGAAGAGCATATATCAAACCCCACCAATGACTTATCTTCTCTAGACCTATCCTCTGACCCCCAACTGTGACCTCTACCTACCAATCCAAGAAATCTGTTAATTCCTAGCCCTACAGACAACACCCTAACACCTAATTGATTTCCTGACCAACAGCAACTGAAAAATGACACATTAACAATTTTTTGTTGAATTTCAAACAACTGGCTCTTTCTTTTGCAACCAAACACTTATAACACTCAAAGATCTTATGGTGTCTTACATTAACATTTTCTGTACTTTAATCTGCATTAATGATAAAGGAATATCTTACATTTAAACAAGTATCTTAAAAAGAAGTTTTTAGGATAGAATTCCTTTAAATCCTAAAAATTGTTTTGACTCTTAATTTAATGCTTCTTGTTGCTTTTACCATTACAGTTTGGTTTTCATCAAGAGTCTAATCCGTACAATTTATAATTTGCCAATGCTGAAAGTTTAAAATATTACTAAAGTGTAAAAGAAATAAATGGAGCTGTTTAAACATTTTTTCCTGCATATTTAACATTTCTTTTAAATCCTCCAATTATGTCCAAAAGAGAAAACTATTATTTAATTCATATGTAAGAACCATATAATAATGAATCAGATTTTATAACATCTTTCTGGAAATTTGACAAACAAAAAGAAAAACAAAATAATAAAAAAAAAACAATGTAAGAAATATTTCCAGTAACAAAATATATAGAAAATCTTTTTTTGGAAAGAACATTATAATCACACACATATTGTACATTTATTTCTTGTGATTGCTCAGAAATAAATTGCAAAGTGAAAAATATAATTTTTAACACATCTGCAAAACCATTTTCAAAAAGCATATTCAAATTGGTTTTATATTGGCTTTGAACAGTATTAAAAAATACAATTAGTGTCATCAAAGTTTAAAAAGAGAAACTACACTAAGTATATTATAAATAGTTATAGTTGTTAAACAGTTAATCATGTGTGTGCGCACACCGTTATTTTTATTGGAAAAACATGAATAATGCTATTACTTTTAATTATCAGAAGCAAACTGTTATAGGGAATTAAAAGCAAAAATACCTAAACAAAATATATGCATCTACTTTTTCTGCATTTATTTTAAATAAAAAAAAGGTTAAGCCTGTAACAGGCCTTTTGGGTTAGTTAGGATATGAAGCAAGCTGAGGATCCTATGATTTTTACTGACAAAATGAAAGAATGAAGGTCACAATTATCTAGAGTTCTAATGCATAAATAAATCATTATCTGACTATAAGTAAAAGAAAATGTTGCCTATAAATTGGCAGCAGCTTGGAGGGTGAATATGAATAAAAATAAATTAAAACAGTTTGTACAGAAAAGAACTAGATCTATACACATTCAGAAAAGCTACCATGAAGTGTTTAGCTTATAACTAGATTGCATGCAATATTGAACAGAAATACCATATATACTTGCATATCACGACTCTTGAAGACCTAATTTTAAAGGGGCTGCATCATACACAAGATAAAATTAGCATATATACTGCCAGCAGTACATATGCTAATTTTATATATCATGTTTGAGGTGATCTCCTTAAAATTAGCTTCAAAATTAGGTCTTCAAAAGTTACATGACACTTGAGTATTGATGGTTGATAATAACATATGGATAAATGTTATTGTCAAAAAGAAAATCAGTTTTTCATTTGTTATAATTCTATCAAAATTAGGAGGGACCATATTGCAAATAACTTCAAAAGGTATCAAGGATTTAAAAAAAAAAAAAACAGATTAGAAACAAATCATAAGGTATACAACTTTTCATCAAAGAAACTTTTTTAGTAAGTTATAAAATGTGGAAAAAATAACCATTTTACTAAAATTTAATTGTTTTGACAATAATCCAACAAATTTTATTAAACTAATATAGTTTTTTAGATGGTGTAAATTCAGTTAAATCTATTAACTCAATTGATTTTACAAAATTTGATTTAAGCAATAATCATTGACTTAGTTTTAGACATCCTAACATACAATAAAGCAGACAACTTCGTAGTTTTGTCAGATTCACTATCCATACTTGCATCACTGAGAAACAAGAACACAAACAATCCCTTAATAGTTAAATTCCTAAAAAAAAAAAAAAAAAAAAAAAAAAGAATTGTTGGGTACCTTGCAATATCAGTATTCACAGAAATGGAAAGATGACATGACAGCAAAGAAATCCATAAAAATGAATATTTCAAATTTGAAAAATTCTATACAAACTTCAAAGCAACTAGAAATTCATACATTCTAAACAAGTGGCAAGAATTATGGAATTACCACCCAAACAACAAATTTATAAAATTAAACCCATTCTAGGAGAATGGCATCATGGTCAGAAGGAAGAATATATTGGCATGGGCCTTAGGGGTTAAAATGAACAGTTTACTCACACCAAGAAGAGTAATAAAGGATGATAATGACGAGTAAACACACAGGTAATTTTAACAAAAAATAATAAAACAAATTTACAGGTTTAAACTTGTGTCAGTAGCTTGTTTTAGGAAAATAATTTTTTTTTAAAGTCCATCGTTTTAAATTGTCATGAAGAGAAAATGATCATACAACAGATTAAATGATTCAACACAATATACTATTAAAAATGTTTAAAACAAAGGTAAGAAAGTTCATTACTCACAGAAGGGATATATAGTTTTATACATTCAAAAGTAGGCCAAGGGAACTAATTTGAAATACTTAGCTTTCTTGGCTTGTTGAGAGAAAGGTCATTGAAGTGCTGTGTGCTTGGTTTTAAGGCTGATGATATAATTGGTGAGTAACTGGCAATAACTTGAACACTGGACATGATGAACAGAAACAAAACCTTTCACATGAATTCAGGCACTCTTCTCTTATTAATTTTTCTCTTCATTTTATATAAAAAGGAAATTTTGCATAGGCTCACAACTTTCTTTTCAGCTAATTTCTGCAAGAGTAAAGTTTTCATTAGTCTAAAACAATTTCACTTAGGCTTGCAAATTCCTGTTTTTTTTTTTGCTCACCTGAATTTGAAGGGAGTTTGTAAAGGAAGTTGTTTCATTTTCACTACAAGGACACACCTATATCACTCACTGATTTCTCCTGAAAAAGTGAACATCTTGAATGCACAGCATGTAAGTAGGCATATGCTGTAAAACATTCTAATTGTAGTGACTGCTCATATATGTCAATGATTTTATGACATGATTCATCTAGAGGACAGTTTTAAGAAGAGAGAAGTATAGACTATCCTAATTTGTAGTATAGATTGTTCTATACTACAAATTATAGCACTAAATGACTATGTTCTAAAGGCATAACAGGAGAGTGATGAAACCAACAACGTAAAAGACTGTTTACAAGTTATATTTAAAAATCTTTTTAGCATTAAAAAAAAACTGACAAAGTTGATATGCTGGTAAAACAGAATCAAATTTAAGAGGTATTTATATTTGATATGAGAGCATAATTTGAAGTGATAATTATTGGCATAAAAATTGGTAACCATTTTTAATATTAAAAGTAATAAAATTAGTTAATTCTCAAACAAGAAGTATGAAATTCAAGAATTTATGCTTATTTTTATATAAATAATTATTTTTTTCTATTTTGTATATTAAAGAAAATAAATCAAAGTTTGAATATTTTTTTCTTTGTTATTTTATCTAAAAAGAAAAAAAACAGAAAACACAGACAATTTCAGTTTTATAAAAATACTTTTAAAAGTATTCATAATAGCATTCATTGCTTATATTTTTAATAAATATGTTTTTGTGAACAAACTGGAAAGAAACAATAGCAAAAATTACTTCTAAATTATTTCACTAAAATTATCCTGCTTGACTAAAAATTTGCAATGATGAATATTTGGAAAATTCCAAGAATTCTTGAGTTCTCATTCTTTTTATTACTTGTTATTAAAAATAGTTAAAGCAATCTTTTCTATGGCCAGTTTTCATTGCTGGAAATGAAGAAAGTCTTTGTTGATAGAATAAGCAAGAAAATGGCAACAAATATACTGATTGCACCAAAGTCTTATGCAAAACCTCACATCATCAGCACATAGACAATTTCATTTAGAAAAAAAATGCTAGAAAATGGATCATATTGATACACAGGTGATGACATTGGATCTGAACTGTAAAAGCAACAAAAAGAAAGATCTAGTCATAAACAGACAAATCATTACAATCAGAAAATTAGAGTTAAAGGAATCTGGTTTAAGAAAAACATTATTTACTAAGATTACCTTACTAACAGTGGTGATTCTAGGTGGGGGGTATTGGGGGGAGGTCAAAGCCTCCAAGAATTTTGGCTGGCCCCTTGTTTGTTCCCTCCCCACTTTTATAAGCTTAAAAAAAAAATTTATGAAACTGATCAGTCTCTGATTTTGATAAGATCTTCAGCACTTCCTTCTGCATTTTCTTTTCATTCAGTTTTTTAAGGACACACACAGAAATCAGAGCAGACAAATCACAGTTCTGCTAGTATTGACTTTAGAATAAACTCTTTGATTTGTTTTGAAATTAACCTCCCTTGTGTCCCAACAGCTTGAGGATGTAAAAGAGGGCAAGAATAGATTAGAACTCCACTACTATGAATGAAAAGTTATTCTGTTTAATTTAGTGAAGTAACATACTTATACTCAAACTCATTCCTAAGTTGTGCATACAATAATGGTGTAGAAAATGAAGTTGCTACTTGAGTTTGCCCTCCTCAGAAAAATTTTGGCACCTAAATGCGTCCCCTTTCAGAATTTTACAATCACCACAGCTTACTGGCACAAGGTTACATTATTGGGGTACCCAGTTATACTCTGCTGAAGTTTCTTTTTCTAATTCACCCTACATGTTGACTGGGATGTGAATGTTAAAGCAAAACACAAAATAAAGTTGTTTTCTGCATAGGGGATCTGAACATCCCAAGTCCACAAAACAAATCTCAACAGTAAACATCCCTACTGAAAAGAAAAGATGGTTTTGGAAACCACCAGATTTGCTTAAAAGAAAGCTCCTCATAAACAACTGACAATACAGTAGTAGGCCAAAAGACCACCTCTCAACACCAGGAACACTCATAACCACCATGATAGCCTCTCATCACAACAGGGACCCTGCCCAAGTTTTACCAATTTCACCCGACTCTTTAAGCTCGTGTCCACTGTATCAGCAAAGTTAGATTACCGAATTCTCCCAACTATTCCTGCAAGCAGCATCCTTTGCATTGGCAAGCCAGATTCATGACTTCTCCAGACTCATCACACTCATATCCTCTATCAGATTTGTAGCTTTGCTAACCACTCAGGGCATCCCTCATCATTGTAACTTTGGCAATCTACCCACCAAATGCACCTTACCAGGCCTTACAAATTATTCCCACTGGTAACACACAGTTCAGCTTCAACACTAATTCTTCATCACACGACCACCAGATAATCACACACCTCACCTGTTGATTTCAACCCTAGAGAAAATCATATGACAAATGCTGCAAACAATACTACACTTTGCTTCACTAATCCACTCCAGACCTATCTTCTGACCTCAGCCAACCAACCTAAGAACTACTACTGACCCTACCAACAACACCTTATACCTAATTGCTTTCCTTAGCAATGACACTAAGGAAAACTACATATGAACAATTTTTGCCACCTTTCACACAACTATGTACATATTCTAAATTTTGACCAATAGATGTTATTGGAATCTTAATCCTTGCTTGTTCCTTTCCTTTGCAATCATACACTCATAACACAGTGAATATCTAACTAATATCTAATAAATGGTACATGAGCTACATGCAGTTACTTCAAAAGTAACTCCTAATGGGAAAATATCAAACTGAGGTGTTTACTGCAACAAGTAAAATTAAAAGTATTATTTTTAATATCCACTCAAGTGAGTAGAGCAAGACTGAAAAATGAATCAAGCAAAGCAGATTATGAAATTTGGTAGAATTTATAATTTAAAGCTTAAGAATAATGGAATGGGAATGGTGAAATAGCATCTAATAGTTTGCTAAATTTGTAGTTATCTAATAAAATTCAATTTTTTTAACCTGATATTTGTTAAAAACATTTAACATTTTGACATTTGAGAGAATCACAAGCTAGAATTAAATGTCATTGATTTTTCTGTCTCCAGTTAAAAGAAGTCTTACAACTTTATATTTCTTATCAGTTCAAACAGCAATCTCAGATTGGATAACAAAAAAAAAAAAAAGAATCAAATAGTTACAACATTTTATGTATAGTAAGCACTGTGTAAGCACTATTTTTTTTTATTAATCTCATCTTAATATCAGAAGGGGAAAAAAAAAAAAAAAACAAGAACTATTAATAGAAAACTAATTATCCTGTTCATGGGTGTCTCCAAATTTATATCAAAGGTTATAATGACCAGTGATTAGCTTAACTATCCTAGACATTAGTTTTAATAAGAATTGTCAGTAAAGACAAGTTTTAATAATCATAAAAAATATGATCATAAGAGAAACAATCATTTCAGTTTCTTTAGTAATAATAATTTTCTTTTATAAGGATTCAAATAAATGTGCAGCTTTTCTAAAAAAAATCATATCTCAAAATGAGGAATTATACTTTTCTCTAAAAAAAAAAAAAAAAAAAAATCAAGCAAAAACAAATTTAAAAAGTTGGTCATTTTTTTTACATTCCTATATAACTTTCAGACAAATCTGGTGATATAAATTAAAGTCATCACAGTATAGGCAATAATAATTAGGGATAAGCATTAATAAAAAGTAATATATAGTTTTATGAAACTGATTCTAATAATATAGCCAATTAGAGTAACTGAAATCAATCAAAATAGTGTTTAGAATATATCTTTCATATTGACAGCTAATTAAAGATTGTGCATCATATTTTAATGTAATATTAGCATAGTTTCATTATTTTTGTTGCTGGTTACAAACTAAGAGACAAGGAAAAGTTACCCTTGGTTGTATCCTTTATAGACAAGAACATTAAAAAGAAAAATATGGACTGTAACATTCATACCTGAAAAAAAAAAAAAAAAAAAAAAAAAAAAGCACCATCAAATAGATGGTTTTTCCCTTGACACTGCTACTATTTTAACCACATTCACTCTCACAAATATCTGTATTTATACGTTTTCTTTATTCTTTGAGAATTTACAACAAAAATATTAATACTATTAGATTATTTACAAGGATAATTTTATACTTACATTCTATAAATATGAACCAGCTAATACAATGATTATCATTTATCTATTTATAAAAAAATAAATATGAAAATAAATTTTTTATTTATAAATTTATAAAATATGTACAAAAATTTAAATAATCATAATGATGAGTTACTGAAATTATAAATTTTGAAATATGGATTTTTCAGGCATTCCTTTTGTCATTTTTATACAATTATGAACAAAAAACTTGATTTCATAGTTATATATAAAATGGTAAATAATTTAATATTGCATTATAAACGGCTTACATATTTTAAAAACAAAAAAAAACATTTTCACATTTATTTCTTTATAAAATAATAAATCTTTATAAATAAATTTGCATTGTATTTGGTTCACATATTTTATTTCTAAGCTTGTAAATAAACATTTCCAAGTGAGTGAAAGTAGTACAAAATAATAGCCGTGTCAAGGGAAAAAATAAATAAATAAATAAAATAAAAAAAGGCCTTTTTGGCACATTGTTTTTTTTTTTTTGCAGGTACAAAAGCTAAAGTTTGCCTAAAAATGTTTATAACCAAACCATTAAATAAACCAAACAAAAATTTTGCTGATGATAAAATGGATGTTTGTGACGAAAGAAGCAGCTAAATCAGGGAAACCATAATTTTTGGAATGCAAATGGGGAAAAAATAGGAAAATATTAAGTTTTTAACTTTATTTTTTGGCAGGGCAAAAAAACTATTTTTGGTTACAGTAGAAATCACCTGGAGTATCCAATCCTCATATTCATTTCGGACCCATGTTTCCTTTAAAAAGAATTTAAAAGAAGAAAAAAAAAAAAAAAGAGACAAAACATTAACAAGGGTATAAAAGCTGAAAATGAAAGTGAGGAAGATGCATGATTTTTTTTCTGGGTAATATATACAAATGTACATGTCACAGAAAATTTGAAAAAAGAAAAATTGTACTATAAGTAAATCACAACAACAATATAACCAAAAAAGCTGATATTATGGATGGATAAGATTCATAGCCACCTAATGAATAAGGATAATTAGAAATTACAGATAAAGCTCATTTAGTATAAACTAAAAAAGATGAAGTCATTTGATGATTCAACTACAACCATAAAGAGGATGATAGTTCAATCTATTGTGATTTATCTAAATATATAAACACTTATTAAAATATATTTCTAGCCACTAATAATACGTCAGTAAATGCAGAAGATATTGTAATGGAAACAAGATTTTTACTTTAAAATCATTATAACTTTAGAGCAATAGATACCAACTATTTTATATTGCCACTGGTAAAATAGTAAAGAATTCAGATCATTTTTCAAATTTAGGAGTAACTGATACTTGTAAAATTCATACTCAGGTTAAAAGAAAAAACTTAACACAAAATATTAATTATTCTAGATTTAAGCAAAAACGTTTGCTTATTATAAACCAAAAGAATCACTTACCTGGCAGACATCTAAAAATGCACAGCCCAGAAAGTCATCATCAATAACATTCCTTCCATCCCAATCAAATACATAAAAGCTTAATTTGGTCTAAAAATAAAGAAAAATGAAAGTTTAAAAAAAGATTTTTAAATTTACAGGACTTACCAACACTGAATACAGTCTTCAAAATAATATTGTATCTTAAGCTAAAGTGCTAATATTTTTAATAATTTATTGAGAATGAATTTTTTTATTTATTTATTGTGACATGTCAAAAGAACATTAAGAGAAGAAAGATCATAAAAAGAAAAAGCAAATATTTTATTCTTACCTTGGTGTAGTCTTTAACAAAGAATTCAGCATGTGTTTCCCATTTGGGATTTAGAGATCGCGATACATAAGGCGTTGTTACAATCTAGAATATAAATATGAAATAATTTTAAAATATTTATTTATTTAAATATTTATTTCATTTAAAATCACAAGCCCATTTTGTAAAAAGGAGAATAAGATTTACTTTTAAAAACATTGGTTTGCAAATCAAGACCAAATTATTCTTTTAATAAATTTTTGCTTAGGTAAAACAATGAAACATCAATTTAACCATTTAATATTTTACTCTTCTGTCCTCAGAATAAAATGGATCTGCATAACATCTTTCTATCTCCCTCTGTGTTCTATAATGTTCAAATTTGTAAAGATTTTCATGTTCTGTGAATCATCATCCAATAATTTCATTAATAGGATCTTTTTCTCTATGAATTGACTTTGGAATGTGTAAAATAAGAGTTATTTCCCATTGTCCACGAAAGAAAACTTGGGTTTTATTCTTTTATGTGCCATGTTCTTTCAGGACGTAAGTGATCATGGCCTTCCACATCTCCCTGTCCCTGGTAGCTCTTAGCACACTTTCTCCTGTTGCACCATGCAACCTTTGTTCAGTCATCCACTGATCAGGTCCTTCAAATATGTTATCCACTGCTTTTCTCTCTTTTTCCCTCTATCTGGCCTGTTAGTAACAGGTTCTCCAAGCTCTCCTTCCTCATTGTATGTCCCAGGAACTTTAGTTGTCTCTTCCGGATGCTCAGTATTAATTTCCTTTTCGTCTCCATCCTTTCCAAAACCTCGGTCCATGATATCCGCAGCATCCTTCTGCAGAACCACATTTCAGCTGCTTTAAGTTTTTCCTTCATCTTCGAAGATATTGTTCAACATTCACTGCCATTCACTGGCATTTTAGAGTCCCTCACCTGTAATTGGGTTTTATTAGGCACCTAATTAATTGCTGGGGGGGGGGGGATCCCATGCTTTCAACGTTGTGCTTAGAAAATCACCATTAGTTAAGAGTTCAACTCTCAATGGGTGCTCCATACTAGTTGCCTTGTGCAAAGTAAAGCTTAATAAACAAAGAGTAGATTAAAAGTAGTTATACCTAATTCAATATTGAAAATAATTTACATTTCAGTGTCAAAATAAACAAAAAATAAAATAAAAAAACTTTTATAAAAAAAGCAAATAGTATATTTTTATTGATTTTATTATTTTATATAATTATTAATGTAAAGCAGTCTTGTATAAGAACAAATACATTCAGATATTTAAATAGGAAAATAATTTTATCACCAACATCCTAAAGCAACAGGGGGGTATATTAAAAAAAAGTGTAAAATAAATGCTGTTTTCTTCACAAGGCTTCAGACAGTGTGTGTGTGTGTGTATATATATATATATATTCAAAAAGCAATATTACATTCTATACATTTGTGAAGAACATGTCTAAGTTTTTTGTGGTGGGGGAGTCAGTAAATAAAAGTTACCACTAAATTTTAGAAATTAGTGTCCAGAATGTAATTCTAATCACAAAAACATTCAGTAAGATTTTTTAACTATATTTTCTTTTATTTTAAGTAAAGCATAATAGTTACAATAAAAACTAACTTTTATGAAGTTAAACTTTTTTTTTTTAATAGGAGTAGATGGGCTCTCCTATTGCTTGGTCCATACTCCACCCTCTTTTGACCAGAAGTAGAGGCTAGGCTCATCTTCTGTTTCTTTTTTTTGGGGGGGGGGGGGTTTCAGTGGGGGTCCCAGTTCGTTTCTTCAGGCTTTAATAGTGGTGCTGCTGTTAGGAGTTTTTTGTGATGTGTACAGATGGTGGCAATGTCTCTTTATGCTAAGGATACAGAGTTGACAGTTCTCTGGTTGCCACTTCCCAACTGGATACTAGAAGCTCTAACTCTTGTGTAGCATCTTGAGAAACTGCTCTAATCAACAGTCAAAGAATATCAAGTTCTTGCAGTGTTATGTCATGCATGGATGCGTGTGTCTGTTTCTGATCTTCTTCAATGACCTTCATGACATCATCAGTTCCCAAGTAGGAATTTATTCAGATGACACTATTTACTCCCGTCTTAATAGAAAATCTTTCAAGGCTGACAAAGTAAACCTTACTGTTGCTCTTGAAACACCTTTAATCAGTGATTAACTGGGACAAAAATGAATTGTAAATTTTAATGCCTCCAAAACAAAACTGCTCTCCTTTAACCAGCACCATAGAGAAACTTTCTTGCCAGCCATCAGTATGGCTGATAATAGTCTTCTAGAGAACACACTTTGCCTCCTTGGTCTCACTTTTTTTAGCCAACCTGAAGTAAAACTACTACATCAAATCTATAGCTGTATCTACTGCTAGGAAAGTTGGGTTACTGTATAATACCAAAAAGTTTTTCTTGTCAGAGTCCATCTTGCACATTTATAAATCTAACCATTCATCCATGCATTGAATACTATTGCCCTATCTGGTCAGGTGCTTCTGCTGTTCATCTTGATGTTCTTGACAAAATCCAAAGAAGGATCTACAATGTAATCGATCCTTACTTGGCATCTTGACTTGTTACTTTTTCCCTGATGTGATATGGCTTCCCTGTCTTTTCTACAAATATTTTCATAGCAACCGCTTTAACAAGTTTTTTTTTCCTGGTGTCTCAACCACAAATTTACATGTGCTACTAGATTGGCATTTAGGTCACACCTGTTTACTTTTGAAATTGCAAAATGCAACTACCATTTCAGTTTCAAATCTTTTCACACTTCCCACCTGCGAAACTCTTCCTGATAACTACAATCTCCAAAAATTTAAATGCCATGCCAATCACCATTTTCTATCTTCTTGAATCCCGTTCATCTTTTATCCTTTCCTTAATACCCCCTGTACCTAGTCTTTTCCCTGACTGTAACCTCTTGTGCATTAGTGGTGGTTCTACCTTGCTTAGGAGTGAAATGAAATGATTAAAAAAAAAAAAAGAAAAAAGTAGAATTTAAGTATTCAAAAATAAAAAGTTATCTAACATGCATTAACAACAGATTTAAATATGTTAAACTCTTAAATGTTTGGAAAACAATTTTTTTTTATTTATATGCATAATAAACACTACCATGTATTAACAAAATTTGAGAAACAGAGTCAAAATAGTAGCATACTAACAATTCAAGTCTTCCTCTAAATTAAGATATGAGGCTAATTTCTAACAGATCTTTTAAAGATGTCTATAATTTATTGAAATACTTACTCTTTTCCTTTCAGAGAAAACTACACAGTAGGGATCAGATGAGCCATTCTTATCACTGGCCAGTAAGTTGGTTGCGCCATGAATATGTACATATAGAACTCCAGATACTACTAAAAATAAAAGTAAACAAATTGTCAGTGAACTTTAACTTTCTGTTTGTAACAATAAGCTATCAAATAATTTTTAGCAACGTAATCTCACAAATAGTAAGGAGATAAGTTGTTAAGATAAAATAAGGCTTATATTTATACATTTAATGAGGGACACTTTGTGCCACTTGAATAGAACAAGCATCATGTTATTATATCAACAGAATTATATATAATATATTACTAGTATATTACTGAGTTTCCTTCAAGAAGTTATAACTATTCAAATATAATTTTTTTTTACATAAATGTTATATTCTGCTACAAACTGAATCATTTTTAGATTCACTTCACATCAAAAACTGTCAGCTAGCTGTGAATGGTACAAATAACAAATAAAAAAAATAAAATATATATAAAATGCTTTCTGCAACCCGTTCATAAAATCCCCCCAAAATATAAAATATAATGTAAATATTGGAGCCAATCATGAACATTATCATTAAAGAAAACGCTTGACAAAAAATACCGAGTCCTGTATCTACTCTGACTGCTTAACAGGACCCACTCAGCAACATTAAAAAAAAGACAGAATTCACTAGTGGTCTCCCAGTCAACTGGCTGGAGACACACTTCAACATCAGGCCTGTACACAACCAATTCTTCCATCTTCCAGGCTGCTTCCTTTGTTTTCAAGGGACATTCTCTTTGATCCATTATACTGGCAATACAGATAATTGTATTTAAACATATCCTGCCTACTTTTCTTTCCACCTAGTCCAAATACATATGGCCTGATCCAGGGATTAAATTCACAATTACTATGTCACCAAATTCACAAACCAACACTTTAATCCATTAGGCTATTATTCCATAGGACAATTTTGTCGTGAATTTGGTGCCTTAAACACAACTTGCCTTGCTGAGTAGTGCTGCTGCTTGTCATGTTTTGACTGTTGAAGACTTGCTGTCATTTGTTTTTCTTTCTTCTTCATTAGCTCGCATATTGCATTTATTTCTATTGTATTTTTATAGAGAACCACCTAAGAAGGTCCTCATAGCTAGCAAATGCAGATTCTTTCAGATTGATTCAGTACTTGGGCCAGTCAGTGCAATAACTGAGCAGTACTAGAAGACATGGGTAGTAGAACAACAAAGGTCTATGCCCATAAATTAAAAAAGGATTCAGTTTATAATTCCCTGTAGATAGCTGATAAAGGCCAGAGGGTACAACTGTTCAAGGAGGACAATAGTATGCAAATAGTGTAAAGAACATTAACTATGATAAAACTTTGACCATAATCTAATATAAAACAGCTTGATTTTGTGAATGTTTGAAGAATTTCCGCATGTTTATTTTACTTTTATAATTTGTGCATAAAGCTCAATTGTAGAGTAGAAAGATTTTAGCTGTTAGATCTGATTTTTCAGCCAAAGTATCATTTATTAAATCTCATATTTAAAAAGATTATTTTCTAAAAATTTCTAAATTGATGAAAAGTTCAATAATTTAGAAATTATGCCCATTCAAAGACAATAAAAGTTATGTATAAATTAAATGCTAAAAAACGTATGTAAAACAGATCAGATGAAAAATTACCATCTTTTCCTGCTTGTTGTTCTTCCTTGGAACTTATGTCAAGTTTGACTGGTGGCAATGGAGTGTACTGGAGAGACAGATAAAGTTTGCCTCCACTCTTCAAGTCAAGAGAGATGTCCACTCTGCATAAACATTAAAAATACCAAAAACTTTAGAATAACAAGAATAACAAAATTTTCTCAAGTCATCATTGAAATCATCTAAAATTCATCTGCATGAACTGATGTGAAAATTTATTTACTTTTAATTTTCAATTTCTGTTGCTACTAGAATATGAAATTCAATGTTATGTGTCTATTTGGAATGGTTACAAAGCAGAGCAAAATTTATAACTAAGACATATTGAGCAAGATTAAGGAAATTAGATATCATCTTAAAATTAATAAAAAAAATCAAATTATAACTGAACCCTTTTAAAATAAACTATTGTCATATTCAATAGAACAGATTAATTTGATGAAATTCCAGGAAATAAAATCACATCTACATGATATGAATCCAATTAGTTTGGGCTTCTAACTTGAGATACTATAGCTTACTCTGAAAATCTTTTCATTCATAGCATAGATTCAAAGTAACAGTAATAACTTTTGCATAAAGAAATTTCCAATTCTACAATATTCTGTTCACACATATAATTAAGTTGAAATTTCATTCATAAAACAAATGTTTACTGTCTCCATCAGATTAATTATAGTCAAGAATAATTGACATGTAAAGTTATTTGATCATTATTTGTTAGACATAAATTATTCAATTCTGAAAATTTTGAAGAACTATTCTGTCTGAATTTCTAGAACAAGGAGTTATTTATATTCAAACTATATATATATATATATATATATATATATATGTGTGTGTGTGTGTGTGTGTGTGTGGATATTTTTTTAATGATTTAGATAAGCAGAAGTTCAATAAACATGTTAGTTGTTATGACTATGAATAGCTCATGAGCTTAGGTTTGTAAACTGAATACATACCAAGAAAATTTATTAAGAATGATCATTAATATACATACAAGTTAGAATTAGAAAAAAATAATTTCTATATGATTTTGTATTTATAAAAAAAAGTTATAAAAGGTATTTGTAATGCTAAAATTATTAGATAAAAGGATTTTTCTTTAACTTCAATAGGTTTTTCTACAAATGAACTTATTACCATTCACCTGACTGCATTTAATTATAACTAAATCTGTTTAGATGCTAAAATAAAAGGTCAACTTACTCTCCTTTTACTTGGAATGGGTACTGAGACAACTGTAATTCTTGTTGCTCCAGAGTCACACTGGTTAGCAGACGCTTACACTTGTATTTCACCAGCACCTTTAAGAAATAAAAGTAAAATATTACTTTGAATAAAGAAAAATATTAAGGGTTTCAGAATGATTATTTTAATTTATAAACATTATAAAATAATTTTTCAAGGGATCTTAATTATAATTTTGCAAAAACAGAATTACTTGATTATACCCAAAAGGACTTTGAAACAGCATTTTGAAAAGACAAAACTGGCCAAATGTTTAGTGGTTTACAATAAAAAATTATCAATGGTATTTTTTAAGTGCCTAAAAGTCATGGTATTCTTGAACATTCTTGACATAAGTGGAAAATCATTACACTATAGAAGTACTTTCTAAAATCATTAAACAGAGCCAAGCTATTTTAAAATGACAAGTCCTGTCTCCAGGACAATCATTGTTTTTACTGATTCATTATGATCTACAAATTGTCTTGGATAACTAATTCACTACCAGGACAAAGTAACTTTCTGTCTAGATATCTCATTAGCTGTTCTAAGTAGTTAAAAGGTTTTCTTTCAATATTTTGTCAAAGTGTAATAACCAAAAAGTAAAAACTAACCTGGCAGTTACAATTTGATACACTAAACCCAGTTTAGGGGTTAAATATATTATAACAAATGTAGATTGACCAATGCCTTACTTTAAGTTGATTTGATACAAATACTAACATACTTTACATACACTGCAGGGGGAAAAAAAGAAAGGTCTTAGTATGACCAGTGACAAACATGTTTCTAATGGTTTTAGATAAATTTTCTTTTAATATCTTTCAATAGTTAATTCTGAATACCATCACTATTTCATGGAAGCTGTCATATTTCTCAGGCTGACTCAATAACTAATATTCCTTTACAGTCAACTACTATCATTAAATTCAGTCATAAATAAGTGCATATCTTGCAAACTGGATCTAACTGGAAAAAGTTAAAGTAAATTTTGGCATCAGACATTGTATTCTATAAAGAAGCTTCAAATACAAAAATTCATAACTATACACTAGAAAAAATGAGAAAATTATTATATTAGAATTTATAATTCATTTTGATATTGTTTATGTATAGGTTCATATTAGTTACATGTGCACAAAGTAAAGATCTTTTGTTTTCTTGAATTAAAAGAAAATACACTGATGGGCACCAAGAATAAAAGAGAAAAAAAAATCTCAGTATTTCATTTAATAAATCAATGAAATGAAACAATATTTACTTTATCATTGGCCAAGTCATTAACAAGAAAAGAACAGATATCTTCCCAGTTTTGTGTATCATAAACTTCTGGACATTGTCGCTTACAATCTCCCAAACGTATCACAGTGTAGACAACATCTTCAAGACCATCATCTACAATAAGAAACAGAATGAATTTAGAAAAACAAATTTAATGTGAAGAAACTATTAGATTAATGCAAACATTGTATTATTTTTGTCACACAAAATCTTTTATTCGTGTAAATGATTGCATGATGAAAATATTTTCCCTGACTTTCTATAACCATATCCAGCTTTTTCAAATAAATTGACTATTCCATTATAAATAAACAACTTCATTTTTATTGGAAGGAACTTTCTGATGAACTGGTTTAGAAGCATTGACCAAAACAAAAGTGAAACAAATGATTCTGAAAAGAACAGTCTGGAGAACATGCAGAAGAGGGAAAAAAAAAATTCTAGCCCAGTTCCATAAATCATTTGACAAATTGTATTTGCAACATGATGACTCTTGTCAAGCAGTAAAAAAAAAAAAAAAAAAAAAAAAAAAAAAAATCACTATGTGATTTCTTTGTAATGAAAAAGATTTTTCAATATAACCAGTTGCCTAATATAAAAGTGTGCAATACTAATTTGTCCAGGATCCAGAATTTTGCATTATTTAATTCCAAGTGAATCCTACTAAACTTTTTCATCAGTAAATTCTTTTTACAATTAAATGCTGGAGGCTCACCTAAGTCTAGCTACAAATTTCTTCATTTTTTGTAATAAATCCATTTTTATTATCAGTGACTATTATCTAAAAACATTTTTACAGCCTCAAATGAAATCCATTTTTCTAACTGAAATTTCTTCGAAGGCTTGTAAACAACTTACTGCAGTTAACCGTTAGATAACTAATAAAGAATTAAACATTAAGTATGTTTCTAAGATTTCTCTAATATGTGAAAAAGGTAGCACTAGGAACTTTTTTTTGCAACCTAGTTGTGGTGCAGTGGATATTGGCTTGGAATGAGAAATCGGGTAACTAAGTTTGAATTCCAGTGGAATTTCTTGCATTCACTTATGCACAAATACCCTTGGGAAAGGTATTAATCAGTCTCTTCTCTCCAGTTATGGGTTAAATAACAAAACAGATTGGGTTCTATAGTCTTGGCTGGCAACCAGTCTACCACAGAAAGTAATGGCAACCTACTGCAGGATAACCTTCTGCCCAGTCAGTCACATATCTTTTGAGACATGATCGCTCAAGTGTGTATCATGTATGGCACTTAATTGACTGACTGATTTACAGTGTAAATATATCTTAAAAATGATTGGTGAATTCTCTGATTATGTATCTGTATTTTTAGACACAATTCTGAGTCTACAATATCTGAATCTTAGGATAAAAAAATACATCAAAGTAGAATTATAAAATCAGTATAAATCACTAGTGTATCAGAGAAGTGAGAATTTCAAAAGTTTTATAAAATTATTACAAAAAATTTAAAATGGTTAGATTTTTATAAAGTAATGTAAAACAACTAAAAAGTGAATATAATGAAATAATAAAAATGCAATAAACTAAGTTTGATTAAAAGTGTTTAAAAATAATTAAAAGAAAGCAAGGCAATTAATAAAAAATTAACTAATAAATTTGATATGAAGCATTCTTTAAGTTTAAAAATAGGAAAGTAAGTCAGTCAAAAGGCAGATGGTTACTAGTAAGATTTAATTTTCAAAATACATTTTGAATTCTTTGACAAGGGAGAAAGGGGACTTCCTCCCATGCAAATTCAAAATTTGGTGATTGTCTGGAGCCTATTTGAGGTCTGTATAAGAAGGTTACAAGAAACCTGAAGGGTACAAGTATTTGAGAAGGGTACAAGTTAGAAAAGGATTTCAGAAGGACAAAGAATTTTGGCTATTACCACTGCATGAACTAGGCTCTTTCTTTTGGAAAAAAAAAAAGCAAAAGCTAAAAAGTGTATATTTTCTGAAATTAATAATCACAGAAAAAGAAAAACAATTGTTGAAGTTCCAGCAACTCAGTTTTGACTTTCAAATATGTGAATCTGTTCTGAAAGGAATTGTATTGTACAATCTCAAAAAAATTATCAATTGTTTAAAATTTAAGTTTTGTTGAAAAATTGAGCAATTTATGAGCCATATGTAATATTTTTGATCTGGTTATCTTAACAAAAATGTGCACAAAAGGAAAATTTTGTGCAAACTTATTTGTAAACCTTGTATTGTTCTATTGTTTATATATCATTATAATGAATGTTTTTATTTCAAATTTTACATAGTAGTTTTGAGTTTTATGCATTTTCATATGTATCTTATACAATATTTGAGATTAAAATTCTCTGAAAAAATATTTTTACATTGCAAAAATTTAAAATTATTTAAAAGATGCTAAAAGTTAGCATGTATTACAAAATGATCATAGAATACCTTAATTTAGGATAAATAAAGGAGGTGCTAATAATTTCTTAGCCCAACCCCTTTGCCAAAATTTAATCAAACATTAACTTTTAAAGAAATCGTTTTTATCTAGCTAAGAACTTTTCAGCAATCACTCACATACTTGCCATTTTGTGAAGCATTGCTACTATTTACTATTAATTGTAATTTAGTCAAATTGTTTACTGAAGGTATATCTAGCACAATAATAGACAAAGTTATCTTATATTATTGTTATTAGATTTTCTTTAAATTCATTCTTCATCAATGTAATTGTGAGTACTTTCAATGTTTATGTCAATTCCATTCAGTCAACTGTTTTATTAAAGTTGTTTTCATTCTCAAGGATAATGGTAGTCAATCCAAATTTTATAAAAGAACTGGTATTTGCTAAGAGTTATTAGTTCTGAACAATGTATAATGCTGGCATACATGTTAATTCAGTGAAATTTTGACAGTTTCATATGTTACCACTTTTATGTCACAAAAGTGATGCCTACATTTTATAAATTCTTCCATTTTTAGTAACAGGTAAAGGACTTATAATAGTGATCAACATAACTTTGGTAACATGATTGATGATTAAATCTAACAACTCAAATGTGTATAATGGTATATATTACACATTATCAGTAAATATAAAAATGAAGTATCTTAAGAAATCGAACATCTGAATTAAAATAAAACTTGTAGAAGTCATTATTGATGTAAAAGATCTACAATAATGGCAAACACGCATACATAAACATATCTTGTCCAAAAAAAAAAATAAATGAAAATAAAATCATGAAAAGCATGATTTTAACTAAAACTGATAAACAAAACAGTGTTTAATTTTGTTAAATATTTTTACAGCACCCTTAGAATATTATGAATAAGTGAGAATATACATCAATATTTTAGAAATCATTCAGTTAAATCTTATTTAATGGTCAAATATTGAATAGCCACATGTTGAAGCTAATGCCACACACACTTACTTCAAATGTTATAGTGGATATGCTATATTGTATCCATTATAATGACGTTTGAAGTAATAAAAATGTCAGATTAAAATGTGTGTGTGTGCGAAAATGTGTTATGTATAGCAGATGATTGGTTAATATCAAAGATAGACCACTTATAGACAGTGTGAACATATGAATTAACAGTATAGTAATTGACAGTTTCATTCCTCAATGCAATATTCAGACCTGTGTGTGAATATCAGAAAGAGGAAATCTTGGGGTTAATTTTAACATACTGAGCAATGTGTTGGCCTATCAAGTTAGCTAAGGTTCCCCATAAACTCCCTTATTTTCTATCAATTTCTTTCTTTCTTTGAAGAAGACATTTCATGCTTTGAGTTTTCAACATTTTGGTAGCCTCTTGTAATGAAAAGTAACAAAAGAGCACTAACCATTGTTAGGCTTTCCATAGCCTTTCACATGGACTGTTAGTACACCTTGGGCTGTAAAAAAAAAAAACAAATATTTACTTTCATAAAAAGGACAAATCTTCCTGAATCAGATTGAAAATTATCAGCTCAAAAAGTCATAATGTAAAAATATTTTCATTTGTAGACAGAATAGGTTATATACAAAGGTGAATTAATAACACTCTAGCACAGTGATGAGCTTAGTTTTGATCTGAAAATTTCAGTGTGTAATGTTTGAGCTATGGGATTAATATTCAAACTGAAATAAGTGCATTGACAAAGGTAATTATGCTGTAAATAAATATTTACTATGTAAAACTAAGTATGCATGTCGTGTAGTCATTGGCACTGTAAGTGGGGCCAGCATGCAAAGTTCAAATTCTGGATGAGTTGTATTCACTTTTACACAAATATCCTTGGGAAACAGTATCAATCCAACTCTTCTCATAGCTATGCGTTAAAATAGCAGGGAAGACAAGGCCCTCTAGTCTTGTTTGGCAACCAGTTTAAAAGAACAACTCGGAATTCAAAACTTGTTAGGCATGGCGCTTGCAACTACACCATGTAAAAACCGATTTGTTACAGAAGCCAAAACAGTAACACCTAGTCTGGTGAAGGTGTGGTCCTATGCTCCAGAGGCGAGTCTAATGGCAATAATGTGAGGAGGGAAAATAAATGCTTTTTAATTTTGACATTGAAGAGAGAGAGAGAGAGAGAGACAAAAGTGGGGGGGGGATAAAAAGATAATCTTTTGATCAAAACCCGTAATTGAAACTCATCTGAAACAGTTTTCACTGAGCAATAAAGAGAAAAATAAAGCGTGAAGATTAAACAAAGAATAGAAAAAATAGTTTTTCAGGTTTCCAAAAACAATGCTTAGACAATTGATTAATGTATTCTTTAGAAATTCCTCCAGAACAAAACAAATGGAATCTTATCAACTTGTAACTTCAATCAAATTCATATTAGCTTTTTTTTTTTTTTTTTTTTAAGAAATGTTAAATTAATCAGATACAAGTTGAAATTAAATACAACATGAATGGTATTTGGCAAAACATAACTCTTTACAGTTCAGATTTAGTTTCCTGTAACTTATGGTTTTTACAAAAGCTAAAAAAAAATAAATGTTACCATTGAAATGGTGATTTTAGATCATAGAAAACATTAAGTAGAATACAACGAGGCTGCTAATTGTCCTAGCAAAAATTACACTGGTAGTGGGGAAGAAAATACTTGTAATAACCAAGCGCATCAAAAATAGTTCAATACTTACCAATTTGTTCTTTGGCTACGGAATGACGACTTCGAATTGGTCCAGCAGAAGATAAACTCATGTCCAGTCTTGCAGGATCCACAAGTGCTAAAATGAATAATAAAAATACTGAAGAAATAATATGCAATTTCAAAAAAAAAAAAAAAAAAAAAAAAAAAAAAAAATCACATTTGCAGGAAAACCAAAGAAAAACATTTTTTTTTTTTTTTTTACACATACATTCGAGAATTTTGTATTGTTCTAAGTCTTACACTGGATTGAAATTTTTAGTTATATATATAATCTAAATCTAAACATTTATAAATGGAACTTTGTGTGTGTCTAAACCTATAGACTCCAAAACGGCTGAACCGATTTTCTTAAAAATTTACACAGTTGTACTATAAGCATCTGCGAGTGTTCTTAGCTAGGTTTTGTATTGAGGTATCCCCGATAAATATCGAAAATCGATAATCGAAAAAAATCGGGTTATAGAAGGAGTGGTCAGATTTTAATCAAATTTGATACATTCATAGACAAAGACATAAGAAACGATATTCAGAAGTTTCAAGGTTACAGTTCTTACAATAGTGCAGAAAATCGATAATATATATATATATATAAAAAAAGGCAAGATGTTTGTGTGTCAGTCTATGGTTTCACTTTAACTAGAAACAACTATTGCTTTTTAGTCTTTTGTGCCAACGTCCAAAGAGTCTGACCTCCAGGACCATGGATTAGTTTTAAAGTTTTCATTACACCCGAGCAATGCCGGGCTATACTGTTAATGTGTGTGTGTGTGTGTGTGTGTGTGTATATATATATATATATATATATAAAAAATTAGATCACACTGTTCTAACCTTTTTAAATATAAATTATTTAAAGACTTCACAACATTAAGATTCTTGATAGAGTATTAAACTATTCTTTCTCTTTCCTTTTAATCTATTCAAAGTTTTATAGAGGCATTGCTATATGATATAGCATGTTCCTATAATTGAAGATGAAAATTCAAACCTTGTCTGAATATATTTTCTTCTGAAGCATTTCATAAAGACTGAATATATAATGCTAAAATATTGTGAAAAAAGATGAAAAAAAAAAAAAAATGTGTGAAATAGACTATGCTTGAAATTTTTAAATGAAGTTTGATGCAACAATTTCACTAAAACTAATGGAAATTAATAAAACAGTATCTGTTGTACAATGCCTTAGAATTTATACATAATGAATTATTTTTATATTTACTAAATTAAGTCCACAAGTGTGATACCCACAGTAAATAAATTCACTTGAGTACAAATGATCTGCAAAATTAGGTTACAAAGCATTTAAAATTTCCCTCCCACTTGTTAAATTTTGGATTTTTCCAACCATTCAAGCTTCTTAGGTCACTGATCATTAGTTTTTGACTATTCAGTCTTCATACTCAATAGATTACTGGAAAATGGAAATTTTTTTCGTTTGTTAAAGCATTTGGCTTAAAGATATTGGACATTTATTTTTAGTTTTATTTCTTTGAGGTTTAATTAGTTTGAAAGACTCATTTTTAAATCAAATCCTAACCATCCTATTTCTTGAATGCCCTCCCCCATCTATTAGGTTCTCTAATTTTATCACTCTTCATGTATTAGATTCTCTTTATTTTTGTCACCCCACATTTTTTTTTTTACGAACCTCCACTCCCACCCTAAAATCCCATTACTTATTTGGCACATATTGAACATCCAAGGAGGATTGAATTCACAAGCCACCTTCCTAACCATTACACCATGAGAAGACATAAGTCATCTGACCTTGCTAACATCAACACTTGTTCAGGGAAACCATATTAAAAAAGAAAATGCTTACATTTGTAAACGTTTAATTCAAAGTTTGTTCTTTAGCAGTTGTACAAAGATTAAAAATTCTTATCAAATGACATAAAATATTCAAGCTGCTTGAGCATATATCTGCTTTTCTGTGAGAAAGCAGATGATGCATTAGGGTCTTGCTTAATTTTTAAATTTCAAAAATAATTTTGATACATTTCAATATGTGGGAAAACAGCTGTGTTTGTTTTTCATCCAGAACCAATCCAAAGGTTTTCCTTCAAATTCTGAGAAGTGAATTTGAAGTCTACCTGGAGGTTATAAAAGGAGGCCTTGGATTTAATTCAAAGAGTTGAACATCTGCTGCTGAAACCCAGGTCTTTCCAGTCTAGAAAGAAAAACAATACAGAAGAAATTTGACAACCACCACATGAGAATTGAAAGAAACTAAGTTGATCCCACATCAAGGAAACATCTTCAGTTGGTGTGATTGTTCTATTCTTCACTGTTACCACAAAGTTTGCTTTGAAAATTGTACCAATTCTTCGAAAACTATTCACAGAAGTATTTTCGCCTTTTTATATGTAGTTTTCCGAGGACCTTATGCAGCATTATAATTTTTATTGTAAAAGGACATATTTCACTTGATTTGATTATTTTTACATACATGTTATTGGCCATCATTTTGCACACATTACACTTAATGTGTAATTCATTATTTTGTGTTAACAATAACTTTATCATTTGTTCTTAAATTTAGCTAGTGTCATCTGTCTTTGTTATGCAGCCATATCAATTAAATGTTAATGAAATATTTTTTGAGGTTTTTGAAAAAATTCCTTTTATGAATATGAAAAATTACATTTTCTAATAAAATTGTTTACTGAATTGATATAAATTTCTTAAATCCTTTATCTATGTCTATAATATGAGGATTTTTTTTTTTTTTTACCTTTTGTGATTCCTTCCAGAACATGTGTGTGAATCCAAGTTTTCAAAAGAGGAACTTCCATAATCTGGAATCCCCCAAGAACACAAACATTAAACCAGACTTCTGGGCTGGAAAAAAAAAAATTTTTTTCACATATTGGTATTGATTGATGGCACCAAACAAATGCATAAGAAAATAAGACATCATTTATTATTATTTACAAAACTAGAGAAAAGGTGGACAAAAAATAGAATTTTGTCTATATAGTAAAATCTTATTTCAAAAACTATCTTTGAGATATTAAAAAAATCTTTAATGAGGGAAAGTTAAAATAAATCTGGACAATTTCAAGACTAATCTTAAGAGGAATGGACAAAAATACTTTATATATAAACTAATTTTTAAAGACATTTTTTACATTGTATTGAAAGATAATATTCAATATTGTATTTGTGTGAAATAACTTATAAAAATAAGTAAATTATCAGATTTGAACTAGCTGCATAGCCTGGTGTTGCTTCGTTTTTTTTTTTTTAGTGGTTATGTTGAAATGGTAAGGTTAAATGCTTATTCAAAAAACTCCAGTATGAGGTTGCCGTGAGGCCCAAGTTAAAAAATGGGAAGTAAGTATTGGTTTTTGTTGTATTTGTAAACTGGGATTCATGCTTGATCAATTTTGCCAATAAACAGGAATGATGTGTGTACAATTGAAAGAATGGGGGCAGGGGTTATAGGAGCCTGTAATGTGATGACGTGACACAGGAGAAATGGATGCATTGTCCTTGTATTGTCGGAAGAGTTGGCACCTTGTAGAAAATATGAAATTGTTATGGCATATGATAAGGTAGAAGTTACAAAAAAAAAAGACCCAATTTTTGTTGAAATGCAACTAAGTGTTTTGGAAAAATAAATGATCACAAAATGTAACATTTTCCATTAGTTTTTGCAGCACTGTGTGTCAAGTGAAATTTTGTTCACATATCAAGGCATTAGACCATGATCTAC
The DNA here is from genome assembly GCA_037127315.1 of Ascarosepion bandense. Classification (NCBI taxonomy): domain Eukaryota; kingdom Metazoa; phylum Mollusca; class Cephalopoda; order Sepiida; family Sepiidae; genus Ascarosepion; species Ascarosepion bandense. The sequence goes on along the minus strand of JBBBDQ010000651.1, from coordinate 8,057,182 downwards.
CAGTGACTTGATTTTGGTTGAGTTTGAATGAAATGCCTTGGAGAAATGCATAAAAGTGCACAAAAGACCACCTGAAATTATGTTTGTTGTTGATTTTTGACGAGCAATGTATATCGATTTAGAAAATATTTTATGCATCTAAAAGTTCAAACCTTGAACTACAAGTTACCCAATTTTGGTTGAATTCACATGAGCCATCTCAGAGGAGAAGAGTTCGTAAATTTTAAAAATTTCGGTGATTTCTGCCGTACACTGTAAATTGATTAAAAACTTTTTGCATACATCAAAGGATCATGTCATGATCAACAAGTGACCCAATTTTGGTTGAAATTGGACAAAGGGTTTCAGAGAAGTAGGTGTTCATTAGAATGGAGACACAAACGCAGGCATAGCCATATGAGCTGTGATACAGTGAAACAGGCATGTATGTGGATTACTAATATATATATATATATATATATATATATATAAAGCACAATAGCAAATATTTCAGAGACAACAAAGTAGCAAGATTAGTTTGCATCAATGATCTATTATTTTTTTAAATCTTGGCCTAAAAGCATATCAGAAAGAAACAATCTACTTGTGTGAAAAGATTATAAAATATGCAGATTTCATTTCGACTTTTAAACTTAATAAAAAAAAATTTAAGTCATTATGCAAAATATTATTTTGCAAAATGTATTTTTTTATTTTTGCATTTTTATATTTGGTAAAATGTCAAAATAATAATTACAGAGTTATACCAATTGAAAATTGGTTTCTATAATTTGAACCAAAATATATTAGTTCCATTTTATTCAGATAAAATTAACAACTGTAACCAATTTATAAATTATAAAACCCATGTAAAATAAAATGAATGTATTTGTTAATCTTGTATAATCAGAAAAAAAAAACACCTTAAAAACATGAAATCACTCCTACCACCACCACCCCATTAACATGGGTTAACAATCCTGCACATATATAAATTTACCATCTGCCCATGCATTGAATACTGCAGCCATATCTGGTCTGGTGCTCCTGCTATCCATCTAGGGGTCTGTGACAAAATTCAATGGAGAATCTATAATGTGATCAATCCTAACTTGGCAGCTCAGATACAGTCACTTTCTCACTGCACAATGTGGCTTCCCTGTACCTCTTCTACAAATACTTTCATGGCTTCTGCTCCAATAAGCTCACTGGTGCCCCCTATATATGAATTTATTCAAGCCACAAGATTAGCAACTAGATCTCGCCCTTTTACTGTGGAACCAATAAAATGTAAACGCAAATTCTACTCCAGCAGCTTCTTTTCTTGCACTTCCCGCCTGTGGAATTTCCTTACATTTACTTGTTTCCCTGACAGCTACAATCTCCAAAAATTTAAATGTAAAGTCAATAGTCATCTATCTCACTAACTTGCATCCTCTCTCTCCTGCTCCTTTCTCTGTCCACTCCACTCATCAATATTCTCAGCTTTCTCTTACCCACTTCCTGACACCCCCTATAACCTGTCACTTTCTCATAACTTTCCTCCTATGTAACCTCCTGCAAAACAGTGGCAGTAAATTGCCTTGCTTGGGGTGATATGATTATAAAAAAGTACAAAAATATACCAGCAATGTTTTTGGTCTATATTTATATAAAGAGTTTTTATTCTTGTATTACTTCAGCTTTAAATAAACTAGTACATTAAAATATAATGAAATTTTTCTTCATTATCAAATTTATCACTGAGTAATTACAAAAACAAATATATTTCTCAATTGGAATGGATACTGTGTATCTATAAAAATAGCTTTGGACAGAGAAAAACACAGACTTATGTTCTGTAATCTATTTTCTCCTCACAGCTTTTATTTAAACTACACTGAATTTGCACAGCTGTCAACCTCCTATTGTATACACAAGTTGAACAAGGAGACAAATCAGAAAAGAAATTATGAAATCTAATTAGTCATATACTCATGTAATTGAACAGGTTATATTTACTATTTAAAAAAAAAAATACTGATTTTTTTTTTCCCTTAAAAGGCAAGTATATTATTATTCTAACAACCAGTCAATGAACATTCTTGGTTTAGGTAAAATTACAAGGTAGCATTTGTGATTTCCACAAATGTCATTCAAGTTAACAAAGCTTCAATGTTTAAACATTTAAAATCTTTGTTTATTTATAAATTTACATATGTGATTTAAATGTCAATAGTTATGTGAATGACAAGAGAAGGTTATAAAGTTGCTCTGTGATATCTAATTCATGAGATTTGTTCAATAAAGAACAGTTTTCTTGTTTCCCATTGATTAACATACTAGCCAAACAAGATAATGAGAAGCTCAATTATTGCTGAGTACTTTAAGACAACAGCTTATTAGCAAAGTTAACACTTATTGGTTCATAATCTATTTTTGATATAACAGAAACAAAAGGTATAAAATTTTATGTAAAGATTGTGATTATTTTTCTACAAAAGCAAGAAATAATAAACATGATAAATGTAAATAGACTACATTATTTTACTCAGATTAAACATTTAATAAAGATTGTAGCATAGGGAGCTGGTTATGGCTTCTTTAATTCGGCCTTGTGTCAGACTTAACCAAACTCCCTACAGCTTACAGGATTTTATGCAAAATTATTATCAGAAAGTTTTTCATCAGATTTTCATCGTTATCAGAAGGTTGGAATAATAAAATACACATTTTGAATGTTAAAGTATAAATTTATTACAATGACTAACACAAGTTAATGTTCATTGAGAAAGTTAAGGTATCAAGAGTTCCTACAAAATGTTCTGATAGTAATTGTTAAAATAGATAGGAGAAAGAGAACAAGGTGCAACCTAGCTTTATCTATTTGTCAATTTGAAGTTGGTTACATTTTAGATGTGTGTCAGCAAACCACCTCCACTGACTGACCGCTGTGACTGGTTAGAGACCATCCTTAAATATTGAATCCAGTCACATGGGGTGTCTCCAGAATTATTTTTTTCTTTAGCTGTGGAAAAACCGTTTCTGACATATTTTGAATTTTGAGATTTGATGACCAATCCAGAGTTCTGCTACAAGATCCATTGACAATTGTTCTGACTAGAATGATGCCTAAATAGTATGTTATAAATATTTTAGGGTCTATTAAAAGTATTTTACTTTTTACAGACCTTTAATATAAAACTTATTTTATGTACACATCTAAAAATACAACTTCACTATATATATATTCGCCTGAAGAGAGTCAACTTTAGACATGAAACATGTGTAGCATCACAAATACCATTATGGACACTTAATGTATTATAAAATGTACAATAACAGCAATAAATATACACTTTAAACAAAACATTCACTGCCTCTTACACTCTTTATTCTATACCAATTTATCTCGTTGGAACAACCCTATTTCTGCTTATATATATATATATATATATATATATATATATATATATATATATAATTATCAATATAATTTAGTTGTACCTTTTGTTTCAGGTTCTATAATAGGGAATCTGGCAATTTTGAGGCATTATTTTAAACTGGGCTTTAAAGCCATTAAAACTATTATTGAATCTGGTAAGTGAAAGAAATTAAATATCTAACAGTACTGTCTAAAACTGGTTTAGCTCAAAGATTATGAGAAAAGTTTGCATGAATGTGCATGACAAATGGGTAAAAAATGAGAAATTTTTTTTTCTTTTCTTTAAAGGATAGTTTTTATGCTTAACTCCACTTCAATTGCATATGAAAACTATGAAATGATATTTTAACATTTTTACATTATAAAAAAAAAAAAGAGAAATACAAATATTTCAGATTCCTAAATTTAATTTTCTTACAGCACAATCCTCCTTGAGGCATTTTCCCCCTTACCAAAAAACTTGTATAAATTCCTTTTCACACATTTTGTGGAAACCCAAAATGTCATTGGATAGAAATTACTACTTAACTATCATAGGACAATTTACCAATCATAGCTTGACAATTTATCTATTGCTTTACTAGTCAAATTTTGTGCACTTTTCTCAAAAGTAGGCTCCAGCTAGCTTTCTAAATTTTTGTAAACCTCACAATCTGATTGGCTAATTCACTTCTAAAAGATATTCTTATACGAGATGTAATTTTCATGCCAAGGCATTCTGATCCATTCTGAAAGGTATTTAAACTGCAGATTTCATTTCTTCAATCAGTGAGTATCCATCTGCCAACAGAATCCATGTCACTACAAACTTCACCCAGCAACACGGGAAATCACTTGTCCAACAAAAATCCAACTTCTACTAGTCTTATCTATTCACTGTTGAACTTTGTTTAATAATCACGGAAATAAGAATACAAGAATTCACTCACACAAACTCCCAAGCTGAAGTCAAACTTTTCAATCAGTGAAAATATTCTTCAACAAGCTGAAATCAAACTTTTCCTCATACAAAATATTCAACAAACTGTAAACTGTTCATCACACAAAATATTCACTATTCAATGATTATTGTTGTAAATTACATCTTGAACAATGAACATTCAAACAAGAAAATATCTTTTCTACATCATTTTTTTTCAGCAGAAGCAATTCAAAATACAGTCTAAAAGAGACAACTTAATTTGTGCATCACATTTTTACCTTGACTCACACTTGTGAACTTTTCAAGTGAACAATTTTGTCAAACATTGTTTGCTACTGACAATCCTCTTTCAACTTTATATGTTTTTTTTTTTTTTTTTTAATCATCTCACCCCAAGCAAGGCATTCCACTGCCACTATTGTGCATGGGGCTACATAGGGGAAGGTAAAGAGAAGGAGTGGATAGACATAGGGAATGTCAGGAGAAAGGTAATAGATGAGTAAGGATAGCGAGGATGAGTGTCGGGCAGATGGGAAGAGTGTTTGATAGAATGGGAGCAGGTTAGTGTGTTAGGAGGTGTCTATTGACCTTACATTTAAACTCCTGAAGATTGTAGCCGTCGGGGAAGCAATCGTTTGGAAGAGAATTCCACAGTCGGGAAGTGCGAGGAAAGAAACTGTTGGAGTAGAAGTTACGGCTGCATTTTATCGATTTCACTGTAAAAGGGTGGGATCTAGTTGCTAATCTAGTATCTCGTGCAAATTCGTATTTAGGGGGCACCAGTGATCTAAGTTCATCGGAGCAGAAGCCGTGAAAGTATTTATAGAAGAGACACAGCGAAGCCACGTCTCGCCGGTGGGAGAGACTGCAGGCGGTCTGCCAAGTCGGTATCTATCACATTACAGACCCTCCTCTGAACCTTATCGAGAAGCCCGAGGAGAACAGCAGGGGCACCCGACCAGATATGGCAGCAGTATTCAATGCACGGGCGGATGGTAGATTTGTAAATGTGCAGGATAGATTTAGACGGAAAAAACTTCCGGGCCCTACACAGAGAACCGACTTTCATAGCAGCGGATTTAGCAATGGATTCGATATAGTCATTCCATTTGAGGTCCGCTGAAAGTGTGAGACCAAGGAGGCGTAGTGTTTTACTCTCTGGGAGGCAAGCCTGGTCCATGCTAATGGGAGGTAGGTGAGATTGTCGATGATGGTTAATTGACAGTAGCTTCGTTTTAGAAGCATTAAAATTTACTAGCCACTTCTTACCCCAGTCCAATATGGATTGGAGGTCTTTTTCAATCTCGGCTGCGAGTTTAGCTTTGACGCCTACACCAGATTTTTGTTGGAGGCGAGAGTAAACTGTGGTGTCATCGGCGTACAAACCTATTTGGGTTCTTATGGAATCAGGCAGATCATTAATATATATCAGGAAGAGTGTAGGACCTAAGATGGAGCCTTGGGGGACACCTGCGTTTGTATGGTAGTTCTGAGAGGCATGTCCGTTTAATACCACTTTCATTGTGCGGTTAGAGAGGAATGACTGGATTAGTTCAAACAAATGTCCAGTTATACCATAGCTCCGCAGTTTACATAGAAGGCCAGCATGCCAAACTCTGTCGAACGCCTTAGATATATCCAATGCAACGGTTCGAGCTTCGCCATTCCTGTCGAGTGCCTGGTATATGTACTCGGTGATGGTCGTTAGCATATCAGCAGTAGACCTGGTGAAGCGGAAACCATATTGCTTGTCCGAGAGGAGCCTGTGTGCTGTGAGATGCTGAACCACCTCGGCGTTGATAATGGCTTCGAACACTTTGCCAAAGATCGGAAGAAGGCTGATAGGGCGGTAATTTGCAGGGTCAGAGGGTTCTCCAGTGTTTTTAAATATAGGAACTATAGAGGAAGATTTCCAACAGGCAGGAAAGCAGGAAGCAGATAGGCAGAGGTTGTAGAGCTTAGAAAGGATAGAGGAGAGTTCAGGGGCACATTTCTTTAAGACTATGGTTGGGATTCCGTCACCACCGCTCGCTTTGTGAGGGTCAAGTTTTAAGATTATCTTAGAGACAAGCGAAGGTGTAATGTGGACATCATTCAGTTGTGCCTCGGTTCTAGGTGAGAAGTCGGGTGTAAAAACTCCAGACGAGTCCAGACTCGAATTGTTCGAGAATCTGCGGGCAAAACATTCAGCCTTATCTGCTGGGGAGGTGAGGACCTCAAATTTGTTGATTAGCGGGGGTATTGTGGACTTGCTCTTGTTAAGTACTCTTTTACAGAGTCGCCAGTAGTCTTTAGAGCCGAATTTAGAGCATGCTATGCGTTGCTTCATTCTGGCAGCAAACAACATCTTAGCTTCGTTAAGTACCCTTTTACACTTATTATGAGCTGAAGTGAAAAGGCGCCTGTTTTGTTCCGACGCATAGTTACGATAAAGTCGGAAGAAATGATTCCGGTGGGCAATGGCAGCCGAACAAGCGGGTGAGAACCATGGAGACGAATGAGATTTAAGCTGGAATTTCCTAGCAGGGATGAAGGCATCAATGCCAGCCTTAACCCAGGAGGAGACCTCGGATGCACATTCTTCGATGGGAAGACTAAAGACGTTGTTCCAAGGGATGTCACAGAGGAAGTCTCGGAACGAATCCCAGTCTGCTCTTTGATAGCAGTATGATATTCTACTTGTCTGTGTTTCATGGGTCGGGCGGGAGTGGAGTGAAATATTGACGGACACTACAGTGTGGTCAGAGTTTCCAAGTGGGCAGAGTTGTCTGGTAGTGCAAGAGTCTGGGATGGAAGTGAAGCAGAGGTCTAGAAGTGAGTTCCTTCCGTTAGGGTTGTCGGAGAAACGCGTGGGGAAGTCCACTACTTGCGTAAGGGATTGGGTGATTGAAAAGTTCATGGTGTGGACACCAGCAGGGTCAGTGACAGCGTTCTTCAGCCACTTGGTGTGGTGGGCGTTAAAGTCACCAAACACGAATACATGGGCAGAGGGATGGGTAGAAATGGCTTTGTCAATATTGTCAGAAATGATGTCAAGTAACGAACAATCAGGGGAGGAAGGAGAGCGGTACAGAAAGAAGAGATAGCTAATCGAGCTGAGAAGTGAGAGGCGGAAGCACATGAAAGAATGATCTGGGGATTCAAAAGATGACACCCTAGCTAAGGGAAGGTGTTCGCTGACATAGACACCAAGCCCATGCATATGAACATTGGAGTCCTTCCTGAAGAGGGGAAGGTAGCCAGGAACGCAGAACTCAGATGAGGGGATAGAAGGGTTAAGATTAGTTTCACATAGGGCTAATATATCAGGTGAGTTATTATGGAGGAAAGAATCTACGCTGGGGAAGTTGGTGCGGATGCCGCGTATGTTAGTGAAAGAGATGCAGACAGGTTTGGGCGTTTTCAAATGAGCTGGTTTAGTTTTGTTATTATGTTTGCTTTTTTCCATAGTAATTCAGTTAAAGGAGTGGTCTTAGAATAGAATCAGTCGGTCAATCATTTGCAACTTGTGAAGGATGGAGACTGGCGCGGCCTACAACATAATGTGGCCTCGGGGTTGCCCACCGAACGTTCATGCAGGGACGCCCGTCCATGCGCGATATGGCACTACAAGAACCCCGGTATTATTCAACTGTTGATCAGAGCGGCCTCTCAAGACGCTACGCAAGAGTTCGGGCTCCTAACTACCAGTCGGAAGCAGCAACCAGGAAACTGCCAACCCGGTACCCTCAGAATGTAAAGACTTTGCCACCATACTCCGTAACTGCAAAGAGCTTCCAGCTGAACTAACACCAAGACCAGAGAAAGGGGATGAACCGGGAACCCCTTCCTAAACAAGAAACAAGGTGATCACCTCTAAACTCATTCAAAAGAAGGGGGTGGAGTGTGAGACCGGGCGATAGTAGAAACTATCTACTCCAATTAAAAAAAAAAAAAAAAAAAAACAAGGAAAAAGTGACTGAGGCTTACAAAGTTTTAACTTAGTAAAAGTCGAAAATACCCTTGAATAGCAAAATTATTTACACAAATTAAGTGACGAAAAAAAAACAAAGACGGCCAAAAGACGAAAAAAAAAAATAAATAAATAAAATAATTTCCAAGAAATTTCACAAAAACAGACTGAAAAATGGACTGAATCCCGGTTGACTTACCACAAGCAGCTAACACTGTAAAGTTGATTTAATTCAATTTCTGAAGACAAAAATAGAAATTAAACCGTTTTTTACAGAATATAGTCGAGTTATGTTGCTTGCGTTCGCTTACCAAACCGTTAAGAATTCAATCTCTCGAAGACAGAAATTTAAATCTTCTACAAGACAAAACTAATGGAAATAATTGAACCGTGATGCTATTTATCATTAGTCGAAAATACCCTTGAATAGCAAAATTATTTACACAAATTAAGTGACAAAAAAAAAAAACAAAGACGGCCAAAAGACGAAAAAAAAAAAAAAATAAATAAAATAATTTCCAAGAAATTTCACAAAAACAGACTGAAAAATGGACTGAATCCCGGTTGACTTACCACAAGCAGCTAACACTGTAAAGTTGATTTAATTCAATTTCTGAAGACAAAAATAGAAATTAAACCGTTTTTTACAGAATATAGTCGAGTTATGTATATTTGTTGAAGTACACTTATTTGTTACTATAAGAAATTTGATTCCTTAATTTACCTCAAATTTAAATATAAAAAATATGCATTGAATAATGCATGTAGTGTAATTCTGCCACACAGCCATAGTTTTTGGCCTGTTTTTCCAGCTTTATTCACAGGTAACGAAATGAATGAATCCTAATAAATAGTAACCTTATGAATTGATATTTGCTGATCTCCAATGAAACAGTAATTGATGATGCTCACTATTTAAGGGTTAAACTTTTCAAGGTGGGGAGTAACTTGTCCTTTAATATAAAGCCCAGAAATATATACCTATCAGTTGTTATGATGCTTTGATATGCAAAAGCAGAGGAGAAGTCAACAACCAGCACATGTAAACCTTCAGAAGAGCTAAAATCATTTAAATATATATGTAGAGACTATTATATAAACTTAAAAAAATGTGCAGGACTTCAAGATCCCCATGATTATGGAAAATACTTTTGATAGAGTCTAATATTATTGAATTTTGTGTACTTTACTTTTGTTGATCTGATACAATCTGTCAAAACTTTAGAACTGTCAGAAAAACTTTTTGTATTAATTTCATTGTGATTAATATTATTCATCTTTATTTGTTACTAGGGAAATAGCTTGTACTATATTAATAAAAATAATTTCTTGTTATCTTTATGAATCTTTACATTCACACCCAGTTTTACATTCAAACATTCTGAATATGATTTAATAAAAAGAAATTTAAAAAAGAACACTTCCTAGGTACTTAAATTTTTGTACTTGCTTGATTCTGTTATCTCCCACCTGTATTTGGCATTTTGGGTTGTATCTTTTGCTGATGACCATGCATTCAGTTTTTCTTCCTTGGATTTTATGCATCCTGTTGAGGAGCAGGTTTTTTGTCCTGTCAGTTCTCTTATCTCTTTATGCATCTCTGCTTTGTTGGTCCTGATCAGTCTCTCTACTTCTGCGCATTTGTTGTTGAGCCATTCCTCTTTGGCTTGTCTGCATTTATTCCTTATCTCCCTGTGAAGTTTCTTGTACTCTGCTCTGTCTTGGCGTTATTTTTTGTCTCCTTTGCATCATGTAGAGGATCTCTTTGGTCATCCACTCGTTTTTTCTTCTGCGTCTGATTTCCTTCGGGGCTATGTTGTTCGCTGAGGTCACCATCACTTCTTTTAGTGAATCCCATTTTGAGTACCCTTTTCCAATTTGTTCTTCATATTTCTTTCTCACACTGTTATTGTATTCTTTCTGCAGGGTGAGGTCGTCCTCTAGCGTGTTGTATTGCAGCCTTAATGATGTGCTGGGCTTCTTCAGCCTTTGGAGTTTCACTTTTAGTTTGCAGACGACTGGGACGTGGTCACTTCCACAGTCGGTATGTTTTGCATTGGACCACTGCATTCCTGAATCTCTTGTTTATAGTTATATAGTCTATTTACTTACTGGTTATAAAATGATAAATACAGAACCGCAATAGAAAGGCAATAGAAATAAATACTGTCTAAAAGTTAATAGAGTTTATCTTTTTTTATTTAATTCCAAAAGTCTATTACAATATTTTAATAACAATCATAGTTAATAGGAAGGGGATGAATAAAGAAACATTCACTGCAATAACAAAAACAACCTGTAACAATCACCTGAGAAAGAGTAAAAGGTAATTTATTTAGTTACTTATAATGGTAAGAAATCATTTTGTTTAGCTTCATGAGTCACATCAAAATGTAAGACTATAATTTCTTCTTCAACTTGTGTAAATAGACTTTTGTAAGGAAGAATTATATCATATATAAAAAATAAGTTCTAGCTATAGTAGCAATAAGACTAGCGTGACCTGAAATTACTCATAAGCAATTCTTGCATGACTGGTTAATTTAAAAACATGACCAGCAATTATTTGTCACAAATAATGTTTAGATCTTCTTATACTCTGCTTCAAACTAAATTGCTTTCTGATTCACTCTACACAAAAACCTGCTGGCCAGATGTGAATGAATGCTAAGGAAACAAAACCAAAAATAAAAATGTCAACCTCTGTGCAGGGGCTCCTAGCATCACATCAGACTTACAAAAGAAAAAAAAATTGTGTGTGTGTAAGAAATACTATATAAAAGGAGCAAATAATGAATATTGCTGCAAAAGCAAAAAACATGACAAAAGAATGACTTGTCATGATCCCTCCATCTGTTTTTAAGAATGGGGGTTTCATCTCTGGACAGCAGTCACAGTGAACAGGTCAGCTGTCAACATTGCCATCTGTGATCTCAGTCAACTCACCCAAGACACATTAACTCCAAAGCCTACCAACTCTGCTCTTCTTCCAAGTCAATTCCCTCATCCACAAAGAGATATTATACCTTGATCCTCTGTAATAGCAATTAATTGTAATTAATAGTATTTTTTTTAACTAATTGTTTGCCCAATACAACACCTAAGAGCCACTCAAGATAGAGAGTTACTGAATGAGGTTGTTGTATGAAGATAATAGGAATAGGAAGAGGTAAAAAAATGCTGATTATGACGATATGTTAATTGTGGGCTTGAAGAGGTTAAGCTGGTAGTGATCGGAAGTCCATTGCCCAAAATAGTGGTTCTTGCAACAAAAGTGTCTGAATAGAATTTTTTATACTAATGGAATATGAATATAATGAGGATGATTTGTCTCAGAGTATGTGGCGTGGCAGGTCTTAGCTTTGAATGTCTGAACTGGTGGAACAATTTACAATGGAAAAAAATCACCCACAAGGCCACAGATGCTTCTGAACTAGACAAGCTGGAAAGTGCTGGACAGCTCCAGACCAAATATGCCAACAGTACTCTATTTTTGGGTCTGATCTGGCTTTTATATTGATAGAGCATACCAGGAAGAGTTACATTATAGAGTACTACAAGGAAATGATAATTTTTGTAGCATCTTTAGCTGGGAAAATGGTTGGTCCCTTGTACTTCTATGTGCCCTGTCCTTTCAGGACATAAGCTATCATGGCTTTCCACGTGGCTCTTAGTATGTTTCCTCCTGTTACACCTCACAACCCCCGTTCCATCTTATCGGGCCCTTCAAATATGTTATCCACTGACTTCCTGTCTCTTTTGCCTTTTATCTGGCCTGTCAGTATCAGGTTCCCCAAGCCTTCCTTTCTCAATGCATGTCCCAGGAACTTCAGTTGTCTCTTCCTGATGCTCACTATTCATTTTCTTTTCATTACCATTCTTTCCAACACCTCATTGTTGCTTACATGCTCAGTCTATGATATCTGCAGCATCCTTCTGTAGAACCACATTTCCGCTGCTTCAAGTTTTTTCCTCATCTTCGATGATATTGTTCAGCATTCACTGCCGTATTGAAGAACTGAAATTACATAGCAATCTAGCACTCTTTGTTTTTTGTGAAATTTTCCTGTGTCTTAGTACTTTACTCAGCTTCTGGAATGCGTCCTTTGCCATGCCAATTCACTTTCAGATCTGTGTCGCACTTTCCATTTCCTGTTAGAACACTTCCTAGGTATTTAAATTTTTGTACTTGATTCTAGTATCCCTCACCTGTATTTGGCGTTTTGGGTTGCTCTTTTTGCTAATGACCATGCATTCAGTTTTCTTACAGCTTATTTGTAGTCCTTTTTTGTCACTTTCCACACAATCAGCACTGTTACACATGTTTTAAAAAATTATCAAACAATTGCTACCTTTTAAACTACAGGTAAACTTCAAAATATATAGCATGGTATGCTTGAGTTTTATCTGTAAATTGATGATACTTATTAAAAGCTAAGAAAAGTCTGATTTCTAATGAAGTCAAATGGCTCTTCTAGTATCACAGTATAAATATCAAGCTAGTAAAAACTAATTTAGAGTAATTTTAAATATGTAATCTATCCCAAATTTATAAAGTTTTTCTCTTACAAGTTTTTTTTTTTTACATGGCAATCTATAAAAAATAAAAAAATGCTGAAATTTTGTGTTCTTTTAAAGTAAAAAAAAAAAATCTAAACTTTTATCCCTACTTTGCATACAAGTCAAAGATATCTTTCAAATCCAAATGTAAAAAAAATTCAAATATAAATTAGTAATTTTTGTTATACATGGACAATAAAAACCAATGATGAATCACAAAATTTAATAGTTTTATAGATTTTTACTTTGATACACTGTCTGATATCAACCAAATCAATTTAATTTTAGATTATCACAACTACTCAGATAATGAGTAAACAGCATAGATTAAAAATAAAGTATTTCTGGCAAGATTTGAACTTCTGTTTTTCTTTGTGAAACCTCCATGCATGACAACTACTTTACCAATTGAGCTTCCAAAGCCATTATTACATATAACTATATTGATTTATTCTTAATTTTTCCAACAAACACCTAGCACTATATTTAATGTTTACTTTACATCCATTAATGAATGAAACATCAAATGAGGGCACCAAATGTTCAGAGAAAAAATAAAGGAATATTCTACAGCCAATAGTTTTCATAGAACAGCTCTTCTGTATAACTAAAAGGGATGCAAGTGATTTTTGCCAAGAGCTTATTTCAGTGATTCCCAGAGTGCACACAGCAGCTCCCTGAGAGCATTAAGGTTAGTTTCTAAGGATATTAAATGTAAATTCTAAACAATTGTAATTCAATACTCTAATGCATGATCACAATGCTAGGGAGTGATATCTGACTAGCACATTACAAATCCCTCTGTTCATCTAGTTCACTGTTTCAATTTGGTACTTGGTTGATGAATAAGGTTTATATTTGAGATTCTACATTTGTGTTAACTATTTCCAGTACATAATATGTGCATTTAAATTAATAAATTCTCTACAGCCTCACTGAAGATTGGTGGTGGTTTATCTAACTAAGCTAACCATATTAAAGCAAATACACCTGTTCAGTAATTTCAAACTTGGGTGCTGTATTTTTTTTTTTTAATTATATACACTTATGGTGCCAGGGTACAATAATTAATAGCAGTTTGGCAAATAACTATTTCCTGTTCCATAGCAAGAGAGTGAGAGTTCTAATATTTGTGATAAAAAGCAATTGAAATTTTAATGAAGGATATACTAATCCAAAAGTAATAATGATTGACAAGACTTCAATTAACAATCATAAAATCAAAGATAATATGATTGTCAATCATTATTACTTTTAGTGTACGAGAAAAGGGAGATAACTGAAAAAAGAGAAAAAAAAAAAGAAAAGATTTTCAACTATACCTTTATTCTCAACATCTGTTGCTATTATGCATAACGCATTGATCAATCAGAACAGATTAATTCAAAATAATTAGGGTTAGTGTAGTGTATATATCTTTTAAATAATTTTATTTTATAAGGGAGATTAAAATAGAAAATGAATTGTGGTTGTCAAAAATAAAATAAAATGATTAACTAACCTTTCTGTAAAAAAAGTAGTGGCTTTGGAAAAATGAGGGAAAGGAACATCCATTGACATATCCAGAATTATTTGCATAGTTCCTTTAATGGTCAGTTCTTCAACAGCAACATTAAAACCTATACTGAAAAGGAAAATCATTTTATCCAATAATTCTTATATTCTACATGTGATGTAACAAGTATAACAATTTCAACGTGACCAATCAAATTCTTGTAATTCTAATGCTGATGTTTTTTTTCTTTGATGAGAATATTTTAAGAGCTTAAAACAGCATCAGATTTTCTATAAGTTTAGCTACAGATTCAGTTTTTTCAAAAAATAAATTGAAGTTACATTTTATTCAAATAAACATATAACGAAAATAAAATATTACTAACTTTTTCCCGCCAACAAGAATTTTGAAAACCATTCGAAAGTCCTCACAGAGCATGTCAACATCAACTTCCACGACAACTTTGAATTCAGATTTATTTTCCAAACCTGGAGGTGGTTTTGTGACATCCAGCCATGCAAGAGTTTTAGAACCCCTGGGAATTCCTTCTGCATACTCAAAGACCCGGACATGTCGAATGCTTGGTGTATTGGTCCCTAGTGTAAATGTTGAGAGTTCAATTTGTTCTGGAAAATAATTAAAATAAAAATTAAACAAAGTTATGAAAACTAATTTACACTACAAAAGACATTTTATAACTTCCCAATCTATCTAGTATTTCTTTCAAGTTTAGCACAAGTGAAATGCCTTTTATTCAATTTATTTCCATCATTCTTTAAAATTAATTTCTATGAATAAATGTAGTTTAATAAGAGTTTGTGGTTGGCCAAAATTAATATAGGCTTTTTCATGTTTTGTGAATATGAAAACTAAAAGTAACAGTAATACTTTTAGAGACTGGTCAGAACATGATATACGAAGTCAAAACGGTAACTTTAAGAGACACGTAATTATAAATATTTCTAACTACTTGCAATGGTTTCATGGTGAAAAATCATTCATAAAGAAAAAAGTAAAGATAATTTTCTGTAATTAAACACAAAATTAAGACATTAAGAAAAATGTCAGATTATACATCTGAAATATGAATATTTCTATTTTTGAAAAGTCATTTTTGTCTTAAGATAAAGTGATGTCAATTTCTGAACCATAAATTAAGTCTACATCAAACTCTATAAGAGTTGCATAAAATTAGGAAGTTGCACTTTCATTGTGGTGCAGTGGAAATTGGCTCAGAATGAGAAATCTGAGAGCTGAGTTTGAATTCCAGTTGAATTCATTGCATTCACTTATGTGCAAATATTCTTGGGAAAGGTATTAATCTACCATTTCTCCTTTCAGCTATGAGTTAAATAAGACAGATTGGATTCTATAGCCTTGGTTGCCAACCAGTTTACCTCAGAAATTAATGGCAACCTACTGAGAGAAAATCTTCTGCCCAGTCAGACATGATCACACAAGCATGTATTACACATGATACTTAACTGACCAGTGAAGTAATTCTATTTTCATATGTATTTTGGACATTTGTTTATATTGTCTCGTTTGTTAAAGATATTTTCTTATATTGGAGATATATATTTGTGATAGGTTGTAATGGAGATATTGTGGTTGCATAAGGGTTTTTTGTTTAAAAGGAGAGTGTAGTGACAGTGCTGCATGCAATATGTGGTTCCTTGGGCATCCTATGGTTTAAAAGTCAAAGAGAGAGTTTGTGTCCTTTCCTTTTATAATGCTTTATACATCACTACCACCTTGCAGGCAAGGTTGGATGATTAGCACTGCATTTAAATCAAAACAAAATAATTGACATTTCATTTAAATCTTTGAAGATCAAAATTGATGAAGAAGCAAGAAACCAGAGAGTTCCATAAGCAAGAAGTGCAAAAGAAGAAATTGTTAGCATAGAACTTGTAGTTACATCTAACCATTTCAACTGTAAAATGAGACCTTGCTGCCAATCTAGTACTGCACTTAAATTCATAAAGTCTACATACCATAGAGTAAAGATCATTGGAACAATTACAATGTATGTATATATAGATCAACAAATAGATATACTTGCTACTAAAATATAAATGACTAGTTATTCTTTATAAGCAAATATATAATTCTAACACAAGCATTTGTATTTAGTCTAATAGCTTGTTTTTATCCGAGATTATTTGTTTTGATTATTCTCATTTTTATAAAATTTAGGTTGATCAGTTCTTCATACTGCCTTGTCAATATATTAAAAAATGAGTTATGATGCTTCCCCAAATCATTATACAGTTTTAAATAAGAGGGATGAATTCTAAAACTTGAGATTCCCATTCAAAATACTATGTTACTTTTTAGTTAGTGAGTTAAGTGCCATACGTGATACATGCTTGGGTGATCATGTCTCAAAAGAGACATGACTGACTGGGCAGAAGATTATCCCACAGTAGGTTGCCAGCCAAGGCTATGGAACTCAATATGTTCTGTTTTTAACCCATAACTGGAGGGAAGTGATGGATTAATACCTTTCCTCAAGGGTATTTGCGTGTAAGTGAATGCAAGGAATTCAACTGGAATTCAAACTTGGCTCCCCAAGTTGGAATCCACTGCACCACTTAAAGAAAATTTCTATTTGTGCTTTTTTCTAAGAACAAAACGATTTTTCCATTTTTGTCTCTTTTTATTAAAGCTAATAAACCTTTGCATTCACTTACGCACAAATACCCTTGGGAAAGGTATTAATCTGTTTCTTCCCTCCAGTTATGGGTTAAATAATAGGACAGTTTGGGTTCTATAGACTTGGATAGAAACCAGTCTACCGCAGAAAGCAATGGCAACCTACTGCAAGATAATCTTCTACTCAGTCATGTCTCTTTCGAGACATGATCGCCCATAGCGTGTATCACGTATGACACTTAACTGATTGAATAAACCTTAAACACACCCATTTTTAAAGAGATAAAAGAATGATAAAGCCCAAAAGAGCAACTTTTTCCATTACTTCCTCCCTTTTCTTTCACTCCTCTCTTGACCTTTCTTTTTTCATACATTCTTACTTCCTGCTCTTTCTTGCTTTTCTCTGTTCTGTTGTAGAAATGAGCAGACAGGCAATTTATTGCCTCTTCTGTGTGTTTAATACTTTTCATAGCATGCACTGATATTACCCCGGTCCTGTGAAGAAAATCTAGTCCTAGACAAAGTGCCAATCCATACAATTTTTACTATTCCTTAATCATTCACAGTTACATAGAACTTACATAATACAAGTTATAATTAATAATTATATTAAACTAGAAATGTTGAAATTATCAAGTCAAGTTTGGAAAAAAGATTAATATTATGGCTAAAGTATTGAGTAATTTATTTGTTTCATCCAAGCCCCTACCCTTCATACATTCATAAAGTTAGTATTTTGTATTGCTGATTTTACATTTTGCAAAAATTATAACTTGTTGCTATTCACTAAAGAAAGCCATAATAGACACTAACTGAAATGAGGGGGTGCTAGTTTGAAGTAGTCATGAAATAGAAAGGAAGGAATTTTAGAAATTCAAACATAAATTGTGGTTGTGTAGGAATTTACTTTGTAGGTGCATTTATATAATAAGTGATAAAGAAATAATTGTATTTAAATCCTTCATTTAAATTTGGGTAAGAATCCAACAAAATGTTAATATTAGACAATTTGGAAAAATTGATTTTGACAAGCTTCACTGGTCAAACAAAAAAAAAATAAATAAATAAATGAATTTCAGCCAAATATACTTTGAAGATAGACTGAAGAATCCAGCATTAATACTAATTTGTATCAACTTTTGTTTCATCAATGTAGATTTGATTGAAATAAAATCAATTTTTCTGATAATACTGAGCAGTGAAACTTATCAAATTAAGTTTTCAAAATGCATTTCCATCCTGCAACTATAATTCATTTTAAAAAATTAAGATTAAAAAAAAAATTCAAAGAAAAGGTCTTGTGTAAGAAGACCTGCAGAATATAGCAGCCAAAATCAAAGAGAAAATTAGTCCAAATGAAATGGGGGGGGGGGGGGGGAGAATTATGTCTGACTAGTCACTTTCCAAAAGCTCTTTACAAAAATAGGTTGGCATGAACAACAGTGAAAATGTAATATTAGATAATGCTTTTCATAATAAATTCAGTTTCAAATTCATATTACATCCACTCTACAAGGTCTTTCCTAAATTGCTCTTCTCTTTGGATTTCATAAGAACTTTAGCTTATAAAAGAAATTTTTCTCTTTTTCACAGGCCAATCAGTTGAACGGTTTGGCATTAAAGTAGGATTAAAAAAAAAAAAAAAATAGGTGTATTAAAGAACAAATTCGTTTTCTTTCAAAGTAGAAATCTTGTTCTCTTGACATTTGCAATTTGGGTATGAGCAAATAGATATTAGAGAAAGTAGAATTCTAGACATTTTTTTTCTTTCCTTCCTCCAAAATGCTTTAATGGATCCAATCAGTTTTCTAAATCATCAAAATGCAATAAGAAATTAATCTAACAATACCTACACACATGCACAAATAAAAAATATATGTATATACTTAAATGTCATGCAGTTATCAATTATATATATATATATATATTAGAGAGAGAGAGAAAAAGCATGTGTGCATGCATACAAGTAGACATTTTTTTTTTCTTAGACTAGAAACCTTTTCACAGCAAGATATTTAATTTTATGATATAAATGTCAATTACATAGTTTTAAAGAACAATTACTTCAAAATATTTTTTAATATTCTATCTTAATTCTATCTGAAGTAATTCAAAGTCTAACATTTTGAAAGATACATTTTGGTAACTGCCATTTTCACATAAAATAGTTCACTTGAATAATTTCTCTATTTTCATTATTAAAGGAAAGTTTGATGATAATAAAGATTCAACAAAATAAATATTTAAAAATTAAATTTCTTATGACATTAAAACAGATCTAAACATGAAAACTAATGAAGAATTTTGTCTTATACCTAACTGTCTACAGACAAACTATTTAAACTGATAATTGTAATAATCCTACAGAGACAAATACAACCCTCCTTAGAAAAATAAATTGACTTTCTAGGTAGATTTTAGGCGATTGTTCCTTAGAATGTTTTCTTTCATTTTTACAGGTTTGTGTTTTTCTTGCTTTTTGTATTTTCTTTTTTTTTTTTTGGAGATCTTCCTCTTTGGGTTATAGGTAAGGAATCTCTAGATCAAAGATGTGTGACAAGACATTTATTCTTGTGATTTTTTTGGTCTTTAGCTATATCTGATTGACCCTTTCCACCACCACCAAGTACCAATTTAATTAAATTTGGTTGGTGTGTGTATGATTTGTTGTTATCCTGGATCATTTGTCAATTTGAATGGCCCTTGAATTTGATTTTTTGTTTTTGTAGGTTGTGAAGCTGTGTTTGATCAATAGTATTGTACTAGGGCTTGAAATAACTACCATTTTTGACAATGATGTTAACCCTGTACAAGGCCCAAAAGCAATTTAAAGTAAAAGGTTACAGAGTAAGTGGTACAGTTTAAGAAGAAAACAGTTAACCCTAGACTTGAACAGGTGGAGATTGTAGCAATTGGAAAGCATCTGCTTGGAAGTCAGTTCCATTATGCAGAAATCCATGGAAAAAAGTCACTCAAGTGAAATTTACATCTTACCTTTGGAATATGAATTGAAGTGATTCACTATAATATGCATAGCATGGCAGATTTTAGCCATGAAGGTTAAGACTGGTGGAATTAAGAAGCATAGTTTATATGAATCATTTTCCATGAAAACAGTAATAAGGCAGCAAGAGGCTTGCAATGTTTCATTTGTTAAAAAGGAGTTGTACATTGGGGAAATAATTTGTTACCCACAAGGACATGGTGTTATTTTTGGACTATCAAGACTGAAAATGAAAACTGAACAGCTCTTGCTCATATATGGTAACACTAAGGTACAGAAAAAGAATAAATTAAAAAATATACACTTTCAAGAAAGAAAAACCAAACAACCAACCAACAAATTACCTTTAGAATACGAATGGAATGAGGGTGATTCAGTAGAAGATGCTGGTTTTAGCTATGAAAATTAAGGAATTAAGGAGGATGCTTCATCTGAATCATTTTCCATGAAAACAGTAATAAGGCAGCAAGAGACTTGCAATGTTTCATTTGTTAAAAAGGAGTTGTATGGTGGGGAAATAATTTGTTACTCACAAGGACATGGCATTATCTTTGGACTATCAAGACTGGAAAGTGAAAATTGAACAGCTCCTGCCCATATATGGCAACACCAAGGTACAAAACAAAAAAATTTAAAAATATACACTTTCAAGAAAGAAAAAAAAAAACACCATTTGTAAAATTAATCAACAACAATAAAAACAAAGGAATTGTTTGAATTTTTATACTGATGTTCATATGAATAAATATTCATATAAATTCTTGTCATTGGTGGTTGCTCATCAATTAAAGCTTATATCATCTTGAAATTTTATAGCAATTACAGGTAAAGATAAAACAATGTCAAGGTGATATATAATAATGATATAAGTAGCTGAAGTACTTGCTGCCAACAGTCAATGGATCAAACTGGTTATAATGAGAGAAAAATTCTGTAGTCATGAAAAGAAATCCCACATAATTTATAATTTATAACTTAAAAAAATGTTTTTATAATCTTTGTTATCAACTACAAACTTGTTACTCTCATTATTCACATAAATCAAAGCCATGGATAGTGCTTTGCTTACATTAGTTACAAAAATCATGTGTTGGTATAAATTTCCAATCAAAAATATACTATGAAAAGTAGAATATTCTTAAAAATATTTACTGAAATTTCTTTTTCAAAGTACACAAAATATTTTTCTTATCCAGGTATTAATAATAATAGTATAAAAATTAAAGTCTTATATTGAATGTCTACAAGCAGTAATTGCTATGAATAAAATCCATGTAGTAAAAAAAATCATCATTCCTCCATCAGGAGACAAATTTTTTTCACCTCTCTACACAAGTAAGTATGCATACCAAATCTGAGGTATGCAAATCTTATTTATAATGTATGATAAACAGATACAAATTCAATCTTTTAGATTTACAAAAAAACCTAAATGGTTTGATAAAAGAAGATGGTTTTTATAAAGAAATATGAAAACATAAAATACAAGTTACCATTTCACTAGAATTTTTCCCACCTTTACTCACTTATTTTGGTGTTCTCTTAGCACTAATGTCATTGAGAAAAGTATAGCTATATAAATTTGAGCTTTATCTCATCACCAGCTATTAAAAATAATCTCATGTTCCTAATATGTTATGATGGTTGATAAAGAAAAAAGTAAGAAAATCATTCTCCCATAACTATATTACCAGTCAAGCAATAGAATCAGTAAAATCTATTATACTCATTAACCTTGATAAATTTGTATCATAGATTTACACCAACACATATATTCACAAAAGCCATTATCTGTAGCACAGCGATACTCATAAGACTTATTGCTGGAGAAATGTTTGTTTTCATTTTTGCATTTTTTTTTCATGTTGTTTTTAGCTTACATTTAATGTCTAGCATGAAAATGTACACTTGTCACTTTTTGTTTTCTAAACTCATTTTACTTCTTTTTTTACTCTTTTCTGAATTTGTCTAACATTTCAATCCTTCTACATTCAGCTTTATCATATTTTAGTTCAAGAAATAGAATTTTAATCTCAGATCTTCTTGGGGGCTTATGAAGTGTGCAGTTACTCAGCTTTTGAAATCATTTAAAAATCATCTAACAAGAAAAAAAATGAACAGACAGTATAATGTAAATAAAAAATAAATTATGCATGGGCATTTTCTTTATTTTTTTTTATTTTTTTTTTTGTTTGACTGTTACCAAATTCAGAATAGATAGAATTTTTCTGCAGTTGAGAAATACTGACAAATTCACAGTTCTTATCAGGAGTTGTTTGGATCAACATTTTCATCTGATATAGTTTTTACATTAAAAAATGTTTACCCAGTCTGCCAAAGACTAGGTTTTCACATATGTGCTTTTAAATATATATATCATACATAAGAGAGAGAGAGTATTATTTACATATGGATCAATACTTTTGCTTAGAACCAGTGACTGAGTAGTCTCCTATTTTTATATTTTTTTTTATCCATGAAAAAAATTTAATAACTTATATTGTGACAATGATAATGTACATTGTGTATTAAAAGACTAATGTGAAATAATCCAGGTAAAGAAGCCATAAAAGTGCATATGTGTAATGGTTAATAAAAGGAGTTAATTTTAATTGTAGCTTCTCAACATGTTACCTTAATAAAAATAGTTCATCAGTTCTCTAAATCCTAATATGAATGTTCTGCTATGGCTAGACAAAAAGAATTACCTGTATGCACATTACATAATATAGTTTTCAAATCACTGCTTTAACAAGTAAAACACTAAACTCCAGCCCACAATTTAATATGCATTCTGAACAATTTCAGTCCTGTAACTGAATCTATCTATATAGATTTTTTTAAAAATGAATTCTAGTAACTTATCTTGTGTCTATCATAAGAGTTGAAAATAAAGAATTATTCTTGTTATAAGAATAAATTTGTTTTCATTATTTCATGCTTTAGTCAAACATACTGAATAACACAATTAGTAATTACAATCTAAACAATGCAACATCATTTTTATTAAATTATGTCATTAAATATACATTTATGCTAAGCAATCACAATGGCATTATGAACTTTTATTATATTTGGTACACTTCAAGATATATTGATTCAAAACTTACCTATATAATATTCATAATGCATTTGTACATTTTTTTTTGTTGTAATAAAATGCCATGCTATTTTCAAATTGATGCCAGATTATCTACTCCCACACCTTTTACTCAACGAGCATGTTAAATGCGGTTTACATTTGTAAAAGTGTTCAACACTTAGCAGAAGATATGAGGTTTTGGAATTTTTCCAAAGTTTGTTATACCTGAAATCTGAATTCAGCTCTCCAAAATTCCATCATTAAAGGTGCAGAAGAATCTCCTCTTGAAATCATAACAGATATCATATTACAAGTAACTTTTTCTTCACAAGTCAATCTCACAATTCTAAGTTTTAATATGCTATATAAATGGATAATAAAAAAAAAAAAAAAAAAAACTACTGCAAATTTCCACAATTTTTGTTTACTTTTTCCAATGCTGTAAGTCTAGTATTTAGATATGATTAATCAGACAAGCATCCAATTGAACCCAGAGCTTTCTTTCAGTTTTGCTTTTTTCTTACTACTGAACCAAGCTACCAATGGCAGTCTCTTTCCTATCATTTATTTTTATTTTGAATAATGAAATATATATTTTGCTTGTTCAATTATTGATTCTTAGCAATTTAGAAAAGAAAAAGACTGCTGTTCTTTTGCTTGTTATATTTTATGAAATTCTGTTAATCTTTGTGCTAACAGTGATTTGGAAGCCTTCTTTTTTAATCTGGATCATTTATTCATCAAATTTGAATAGCCCTTGAATTTGTATTATTTACATTGCTTGCTATATTTGTTGTGACAAGATTTAATTTCTGACTCTATAAATCTATTGTTTTAATGTAATTGGAAAATTATCTTTTCTAACAAAATGAAATATTGCAAATCAACCTATTTTTTAGAGAATACATTTATAGCAATTTAGTAGGTATTGCTTTTAATCTTTTTCTTTGACTTACCAATGATATTGCTTTTGAGGCTTCTATAGGATAAACAAGCTGCTTACAGCATGCTACTTTAGGAGTAATGAGTTTAATCCTCCTAGGTGTCTCATACTTGTGTCTTTATGCCAGACTAAACATAGCCAATGCCTAATTTTCTGTTACAACCTGTTTCCCTTCAATTCTTTTTCACTTTTTTATCATTATTTCAGTCTTTTTTTAAATTATATTTGTTCTCCCAATCTTCTCTTTTTTAAGTTCATTTTTCCACCTTTTTTCTAGATTTTTTGTTCTTCCTTCTATTTTTTCATTTAATTTCCTTAAAGGCTAATCTATCTTTTTATACTTTTAGCTCAGCAAAAACCTTATTCATTGCTGTGTACTACATCTAATGACTTTTTCAAAGTAGTCATAAATAATCTGAAATATTTTGATTCAAAATTAGCACATTTTCAATAATGCCATTTTACTTGTCAACAAACATGAGAGCAAAAATGATAAACTAGTCTAGCAGACCTACTACAGAATAGTAATCTTGATCATCACTTGGTGTTCCAAACTTGTGTTCTTGTGCCAAAAGAAGCTAAAACCAAGTCATATATATATATATATATAAAATTTGCGATATCAATAGGGAAAGAGTGTTCAATATTAGAGAGAGGTTTTAAGTGTTTTAGAGAGTGTATATGTAATCAATACTGTATCATGAGTCAGTTTTTCACTATAAAGAAGTCTTCAGACCAAGCAGCCTGTGTATGTGTGTATATATGTGTGTGTGTGTGTGTGTGTGTGCGTGTGAACAAAGGACAATAAATTTAAAATATTAATTTTATGGTGCTCAATACAAAAGTAAAGCTATATATATATATATATATATATGGATATGGCAGTCTCCCTTTTCAGTGCACATAATTCAGTAGTAAGTATTAATTACATAGATTAAACATTATATAGGTCAACATTAAGGTTATAGATTCATTGATCTCACTTCATATAAAAAATGAGAATACAAAAGGAAAGAAATATATCTGAGCTAAGATAGTTCTGGTTATCAGATTTATAAGACCTTCCTTAAAGTTTTATGACAAAGTCTGTCAGAAATTATTATAAACTGCATTTTATTAAATCTATTTGACAGCCTTTTCCAATCTCATAAAAATAAAAAGCTACACATTGATGCTATTAAAGAAATTTACCTTTATGCATTTCTTAGGTTTTCCAACTGGCAGAAAACAGAAAATAGCTTTAAAAAGTTTTTTTATAAGATGGAAACACCAAATTTATTATTATGCTACAGAGATACAGTTTTTCAAACCTCTTTAATTTAAAACAAATGGTAATTGCTATGCATTTGAAAAAGAAATATGAAGACTGAAGGTGAATGTTACTTTTAGATCAGATTTAATTACAAAAGAACATCAAAGCAGCCTTTACATTTTCTTACATGTATACCTACAGTTATTTGCTCAGTGCAAAAAAGAAAATATGTCTTTAGTTACAAAAGACATTGAAAAAAGAGAAAAACTCTTGAAAAGTTTTTGACGTGTTTTGATCAAATGTTTTCATTATCTTGAGTTTTGCTGATTTACTTGGAAAATGGACAAAAGCTAAACTAGCCTTTTTTTTTTTCAAAATCATTTCACTCATTTCACCCTAACTGTCACTAATTCACAGAGGGTTATAGTGAGAAAAGATTGTGTAAAAGGGATATTGAAGAAAGGATAAAAGGATGAATAGAATTCAAGATAGATGGCAATTGACATTGCATTTAAATTTTTGAAGATTGTAGCAAGAAGGGAAGCAAGTAAACAGAAGGGATTTCCACAGGCAGGAAGTGCAAGAAAAGAAACCATTCGAATAGAAAGAGTAGTTACACTTCACTATTTCAAGAGTAAAAGGGTGGAACCTAGATGCCAATCTAGTATCGCACTTAAATTCATGTGGACAGAGCACCAGGGAAAAAAACTCATCAGAGCAGGTGCCATGAAAATATTTGTAGAAAAGACAGAGGGAAGTCAGAAAGTGACTGAAGTAGAGATGCAAAGTCAGAACACTGCAGATTTTTCTTTGAATTTGAGATGAATAGCAAGAGCACCTTATCAGATATGGCAAAAGTATTCAATGCACAGACAAATGGCAGGTTTATAAATGTGCAAAGTGGATTCTGATGAGAAAAATTTTCTGGCTTGACAGACCTAACCTTCCTAGCTGAAGATGCAGCTATAGATTCGAAGTAAGTGTTTCTCTTCAGGTCAGTTGAAAAAGTGAGAAGGTGCAGTCAGTATATTGCTTTCAAAGAGACTTGCATCAGCTTTGCTGATGCCTGGCTGGAAAGTTTAAATCATATCAGATTTTGAAGAGACCTCATGCAATGATCGAGCATTTTCTCTCTAACCCTCCAAGAAATTAACCAGATGTACATAGATAATCTCTCAAGAATAACTTTTCAGAATGTAGCTCAGATATAAAAATTGGAGAATTTCACTTAGCTCTTAAAATATTGTATTTATAATGACCTAAATTACATTTTTAAATGATTGGTTTATAGAGGGGTAGAGCTGTAGAACATTATCAAATGGGTCTAGCAGATTAGTTTTCAAATCCAATGTAAAAGAGATTTAGGCTCCAGAGAAGAAACCTGCCTAAAAATACTCCTACCTATATGTTAACACAAACATCTGGAGAAAAATAATCTCAAACCTGAAATGTGTTTGAAGATATAGCATGGTTCATATATCAAAAAATAATATGTCTATTCAGAAGAGCTTGTCTGATAGTAAACAGTATAAAAACTATGATGAGGACTCAAATATTTCTTTTCTGATTAATAATAAACCAATAAGATTCATATTAAACATAGAAAATGACTTTAGATTAAATGAACTTTATACAGGAAAAATTTTTCACCTTATTTTAATCATTACAATGGACATTGAAAAAAAAAATCAATTCAATATTTAAATAGCAAACTTGTTGGTTTTTAAATGAGCTTTATGTAATTTTCATGTTGGTTAAATGTTTAACTTATACCTCAATCAAATATTTACCTTTTCATAACAATTTACAAGGAGCAATAAAAATAGAAATTTAATAAAAAAAAAAAAAAAAAATCATTTGTTGCTATATATTGTGCTTTGACTGCAAGAGGCAATTCTTCAATTATTAATGTAATTTCCTGCATTAGGATTTATATATTTATTTAATATTAGTTATTACTTGTAAATAAACTCTTGCCATTAGGTAACAATAATCTGTTTGGTTATCAAATAAAAACACTTAGTCATATAAACAGATCCATCACCAATGGGATGCTTAGTGGGAGATTACAACTTTTATAACTAGCCATACAAACAATCACAAGTAAATTTATACAGCTTTAATGAAAAGGAACTGAAGATGGTTCTTTGGACTGTTCTTTTAAGATACTGGATGGCTACCCTTTTTGATTTATTCTGAACTTTTTCACTTTTTATGTATTCTTCTAAACTGCTTAAATATAGATTAGAGTACATGATTACAAAGAAATAAAAAGCACAATGTAATTAATGAAATTTCTGATTGTAACAAAGATGAGGATATTAGTCTGACTGTAAGTAATGAATCCCCACCCCAATAATTAACTTCAGAATTTTTTTAATTCTTTAAGTATGTTCTTTAGATTGCATTGTTTAGCACTGATTGAAAGCTAAGCTTAATTGTCCTCTGCTAGAAGTCATACGACACCATTAATATCTGCAAGAAAAATGTGCATTCTTTAATTATAGTAAATAAGAATAATAAATGCTTCTATGCTTGGCAGCTAATCTCTACCTGAGAGGGTAGAAATAATTATTAGTAAGTGAATCCATCTTACATAATCTCTGATACAGAACCACATGCAAAACCTTTGGCAATTCAAAAAATTATCAGGAGCTTTACCTGATGACATCTTAAGCTTTCCACAAATAACTTGTGAAATCTTACTTCCATTTTGAGATATGTAAACTATAATGCTTAATAGACTATTAAAAATGTAAAGAAAAATAGATATGTTAGCAAAGGGTGGGTTCACAAGTGATCAGATAGTATGAAGATGGTTCTAGAACCACCTTCATACTATCTGATCACTTGTGGACCCATCTGCTCTGTTCATATTAGCAGAAATTTGGGAGTCACTGTGCCCTACTTTGAACTCATGCAAGAAAAGTAAATGAAGATCATGTTTTGTCATGTTCAAAATTGAGGGCTCCTATGCTTCAAGAATATTTCTGTCTAAAACTAAGTTAAAGATTATTAAAGAGCACACAATTATTATGTATGTCAAAATTCACCTAATATATACTGTGAATGCGATGTTAAAATTTATTTTGAAAATCCATTTTAAGTGAATATTATTTTTGTAACAACCTAATAGTATGAAACATAATTGATGAAGCAAACTATTATTAAAGAGAGAGACATGAACATGTGTGAGAGAGAGAGTGTTCACAATACCACTACAACATCACATTCCTATTGTGAAATACAAGATTAGAAAAGAGGAACACAGCCTTATCAAGTGATTATAATTTGGAATCAAAATATGATAAAAATCATACAATATTTTACATTAACAATTCTTTATGAAATAATAAAAAAAAAAGTGTGTGGGTATGTGCTGAAAAATGGCACACCTGTAGACAAAACTGTTTAGCAACCTATAGCAATAAAAAATAGTTAAACAAAACATACATAGTTCACATGTTCTGGAAAAAAAAAAAAAAAAAATCAACATGAAACGTAAACATTGATCTGACCAATCATGGGTTTTTCATATGTGCATATAAATGGCTACATCTAAGTGCCAAGGAGCTTAGTATCTTTGAGGCTCATGTGTAGTTCATTTTGCCATGTATTTACAGAAGGAACATCATCTTCTAAAAGCCAGTAAAATAGATCTGATCACTTACAGGATGAAAAGCAAGTTGCTTGCAAATTTAGAACACATAATATATTTCCCTCCAGACAACTGGTTTTTGTTACTTAAAGGGTTTTATTAGGAACAGTTGGAGAATTTTTGGGTGAAAGAAAGAAAGAAAAAAAAAATTTTTTAGGTCAAATTACTATGTATATTGGGGCAGGATAACCATTGTTAGCACAGAAAGTGCAATCAGCAAAGAGTCTTGTGATAACACACTAATGCCCTCATGAAAAAAAATTTCTTCTCTTCCTAGCTATGAGTTAAATAGTATGGTAGACAATGCTTTTTACCTTTAGATGGCAGATAATCAAAAAGATCAATTCTGAATTCAAAACCACACAAAAAGCAACAGAAAACTATTCTACTATATTTCCTAAGAAGTAACAGGAATTCATAAATAAAATCTGTAGAGAGTTCAATCCACTGATGTGACATGGTAGAAAAAAAAACAAAAAAACAAAAAAGACTTAAGGCAATACTAAAGCCAGTGACATGAATAAAGCAGCATAAATTTTGATATATTTTATAACACTTAATCAGATGCTTTTAGTCTATCAAAGTAATAGATGGACTGTCATGTAAGCCACTTCTAGTGAGTGTGATCCTTAATGTACTTCAATAAATTAATTTCTCCATAAATGTGATCTTGTAGTAAAGTTTGTTTAGTCCAAAAAATATATCCAATGGCATTAGTAAGTTTCATTTGAACAACAAAAATGCTTATTTTGTCTTTTCTTCATTAATGTTAAATTCAGAACAAATATCAAGAATTGATAAATAAAAGATTATATAATAAGCTGTTTTTGGTAATATCATTTTAGAAGAAAAATGCACCACAAAATTAATTTCAGATCAACCATTTTGAAACATTTAAATTTCATCAGTAAATAAATTTTTAATAACATTTCATTGCAATAATTTTCAAAGAAACTGAGCTATATGCCTGCATAACCTGGACTAATATTCAATGACAGAAAACTGCACTGTGCACAATCTAGTCAGATGAGTGAAGATAATTAGACAAAGTGGAAAGATATGACATGTTTTGTTAAAAAAAAAAAACACAAAAAAAAACTAAAAACAAAACACCTGCTGCTTTTGGCTTCTTTAGGTTAGAATGAAACAAAACTATAAGGAAAATGCATTGGGATCTTTGAAGATAAGAGGGGACCACAAACCAAATTACCTTATCACATCTAACAAACAGAAAGTGTCTGTGTGAGATTATATATATGAGTCATTGGTGTGAGGTCTGTTGGATTTTAAATCAAACCACTGAAACCATAGTTTATATATATATATATATATATATATATATATATATATAGAGAGAGAGAGAGATATTTATTACAAAAATAAACAATATTGGTAATTTTTTTTCCTTCACTGAAAGAATTATTTCATTTAAAAAAAAATAAAAAATAAAAAAAAACTTAAAAATTTTTTTTTTCTTACTTAAAAAAAAAAAAAGGAAAAAAACAAAAAACAAACAAACATAATCAATTAGGTTATTTTGAATATTTTTTTATAGGAATAAACTACTTCTATATTCAAGCACTGAGTATTGAAAGAGCTATATTCAGTTCAATGATCTGCTTTTAAAACAAGGATTAAGTGATCAAAATTTTAAAATTACGAAGAATAAACATCTTATTCAGAGATATGGAATATAATACCTATTACTCTAAGAAAAATAGCTATTTCGAAAGTCATGTCTTTGGCAAATAGATGATGAGTATTCATATTCAATCCATATTTTTTAATTATCACTTATCCAACTAATTATCTGATATAACACAGAACTTGGAGGATTAGAAGTGCTGTTGTCAGCACATGGAAATCTACAAATATATTTATCTTGACAGGTTTCAACATACTAAGCTGCAAATTAGGTCATGCAACTTAAAAATATATTTTTATCTAGCAATAATGAAACAGGTTTGGATTTTATCCAGGTAATGAAAAAATAAAATCAGTTTTTATCCTGAAAAACAAGTTTCAAAACAAAAGTTTTAATTTTAAATAAATATTTACCTGGTTTCTAGTTTTACTTATCTATTTTTCTTTAGGATTATTTTTCCTTCATTTCTTTGTATAAATCTAATTTGTAGAAATGATGCCATCAACAATGAATACTACAGAAATTTGGATTTAAATACATTTAGTGAAAAATATATTTTAAGAAACAAGGAAGAGCTAAGTTTTTTTCTTAATTTTTTCCAAATCTCATGAACCCCATGATTAACGTTCTCCAAAATAAGTTTGAAAATGTTATGTTAATTCTATCATAATATATATTACTTAACAAAATAAAAATAAGTAAAACTCCATGGCAAGATTTTGAATTTATTTTTAGCAGAATCAGTGGAAATAATTCATGGGAAACTTGATAATATTCATGAATAAATCTCTCAAATTTCCCTTCATTATGTTAACAGATTTCTTTTTTAAAGTGAAAGTTCATAGAGTTTGCTTAGTGCAAAATCAAAGAAATTCCACATCAAAATAGCATCCATTCTTAACTTGACAAAAATTAGAAAAATGGTGAAAGAACTTGGGAGTTAATTTCTTAATATAAATTTTCTCATATTGACAACATTTAATTAGTGTTTGTTGGATGTTAAATTGACAGGCTAATCATTATGTTTAAAAGGTGGTCAAAGCATTGAACTGGAGGCTGAGAGGTCTTATTTCATTATCAGGTGCTGCTAAAATTATCTAAGAGAAGATAATGGTGGGAGTATCAATATCAATTCAGAAAAATTATAAATTCTAGATGTTCATGTTGATATTTTAAAATCTACAATACTTAAGGAGTACTTTAAATGTTATTTCCAATAGATATACTAAATCTCAGTGTTGCAGTATATGAAATTGATGGCTGTCAATGCAAATTCTGAAGTGTTAACATGTGTAGACTAATCCTTCAGAAAAGGGATATTTGGTTTCAAATCCTCTTCACTGATCTGAGTTACATTATACTCACCAAGACACTATCATCCACTGTACTAAATCATTTCCCTCTGATGGGGGACACAAGAGAGCAGCTGCAGTCTAGTAGTACATAAATTTCAACTGAAGATTAACATTACCACATCTGATAGCATCTAAAACCCTCACCCAACAAGAAATAAAGTCCCCTGGGTTTTATATGCAAAGCTGAAATATTTGGTATACGAATGTTTACCACCATTACTAGTACCAAAATTAGTTCCATAATACTGTGATGTATTAAGTTAAATTGACTGAAGGATTTTTTCTAGTTAATTTCTGGGATGAGGAGTTTTTGTTATTTATATTTGGATTAATCTCATGTTTGTTGTTAAAATGATTTGGCTGTTGTATTCTTCAGCTTACTTCAGGTGTCTTTTGATCAGGATAACATTGTTCATCACTGGAAAAATGCATGGCCAATGGTAGCAATTGAAAATTTGTGTTATGCTTCCTGTATATTGTTTTCATGAAAATAAAAAAATTCTGTATCGCACTTTCATAAAGAAAGATCTGTTGAAGTTGAAGCTTTTCAGTATAAGTTTTAAGGTTGTGATCAATTTATTGGTATGAAAAAATTCATTGGTATTGAAATTATAAAAATTAATGTAGTAATCAAAGTATAAAATTTAAAAAATATACATATAACTACAATAGAAAAAAACTTTTTTTTATTCAACATTGTAAAGCAAAGATACAAAAGTGTAAAGTCTGGATAATTAAAGTTAATTTTTCTGCAATTTAAATATAACCAGAAAAAAAGCGTTGCTCAGATTATATAATGCAACTACATCTATAAGAAAGAAAGCATGAAGCTAGGTAATTACACAAACAAAAATAAGACTTGTGAATCTAAATGAGTAATTCTGATAAATTATTTCTAGTATTAGCTTTCATAATCATTATCTTTGTTATAAAATCCCTAAATATTCTCAAAGTCTTAAAACACTGATTACATTTCACAGGAATTTATTTTTGTAACCTATTCAATTCACAAAATGAAGTTATTAACAAATTCAAAGGCTAAAATAACCAACAAGAATAGGAGGGTGCTAGCATCTTTTTCAGTATTGGTGCTAGCTTATTAACAAGAATACTAAATCATATTTAAGATATGGTAACAAGATCAAGTAACCCAAAAGAGTGGATAAAATTAGCTGCCCTGAATACTTCAAAAGACAAACTACTTAGTCATATCGTAAAAGTGTTCCTGATTACTTGAAGCCAATTCATACTTCTATCATTCCAGACACACCTATCTCTCAAAATGAAGACATTACAGAAGTGACAGATGATAATCAAGATTCAATTTAGCTGTCATTAATATTATAGGACGATACAAAGTATGTATATATGAGTATTGATTGATAAGTAAAGTCCCCTCAATAATAATGAAGACAGAAATATATTTCTAACATAATATATAAAGTTTTGTTCAAACATGCTTCACATCAGTTTATTGTGATGGAACTGAGTAATAGAATTTCAGTGATGAGTTTTATCTGACTTATGCATAAAGCAGCAACCAGTGATAAAAATTTGGTACCAGTCAGCTGCAAGCTAATCAAAATTCACAGATGTATGAAAACAATGAAAGCTTGCTCTTAACTCTCTCACTCACACACACACACAATGCATGAAAGGAGAAGAGTTTTTTTTGTGTGTGTGTTACAACAATGCAAGTTCACACTGCAGTCAAACACTTCAAATGTTGAAAATACCAAAGAAAAAAAAAATTACAGATGTTAAACATCTTCCATCCAACCATAATTTAGTACCATGAGACTTTTGTGTGATACCTATATTGGAAAATAAAGGTTGAAATGACAACTCTTCATTTGATATTAAAGTTGTGTGCAACTGGATCTAAAGTAAACCAGAAGCTTTTTTTCAAGTATAGATTGAAAAATAGTGTATATTGAAAATCAATTTTTTAATATTAAAAAAGAAATAAATTTCATTTTTATATCAGTTTATTTATTATGTATTTAAACCAGATAAAATATCTGGTTTAAATACATTTTTTCTTTTTTATTGGAGACATCGATCTTTGTATTTATGAATGTAAAATATTTCTGTAGATGTGTTTTAAGTAGGTTTTAGATATTATTTAAGACATTCAAGAAATGACTATTAAGGAAATGAAGAGAGAGACTAATAAGTGATATCAATACTTGCAGATATATTGATGTTATCTACAAATCTTAATTTAAATATGAGTATTCATATGCAAGAGAGTGTTGAAAATGTCAGTTTGACCAAAATAAGATTACAAAAAGTTCTATCTGTTCAAATATTTGAAAGTAGTTAGGCCAAAAGTTTTTCAGCATGTAAGCTAATACATGTCAAATTTATATTATTTTGTTACTAGTGTTTGTGAGATATATATATATATATATATATATATATATAGCATAATGATGATCCACGTATACTGTCTTAATATGTATAGGAAAAAACTACTAAAACGTAAGTTTAAAAATGTATTTTTTGACAGTATTTATTTCTATTATATATATATATATATATATATAATAGAAATATGATGGACAATAATGAAAATACTGAACTTTGTTCATAAATTTTAAGTAAAAATTGTATAAGTTTGGAAAAATGGAAAGATCAACTTTGTAAGAAAAAAAAAAAAAAAAAGAATCAAACAAAAAAATAATCAAATTGTGATTAATTAAAATGCTATGTCTATAATGTTCTTGCAATATATATGCATTACCAAAATTTAATTGTCACTTCCTTTTCAGAGATAATCATTCATCATATATCAATGAAGTGCTTTAAATGATTTTGCAGCAAATACTAATACACAAATTTAAATTCTTGTAATTGCCTTTTTCCACTATCATTTCTGTAATCCTATCATCAAATAAACAAATGTCAAGGATCTGAAATAAAGGCCAGAATGAAAAGTTGGGGTGGATTTCTATGAAATTCTTTGGCCATACCATTTTGTTCATAATGACATCAAATAATAGCAAAAAGTAGATAATCAAAAATATGCATTTCTAACATTT
This sequence comes from Ascarosepion bandense, assembly GCA_037127315.1. Taxonomy (NCBI): domain Eukaryota; kingdom Metazoa; phylum Mollusca; class Cephalopoda; order Sepiida; family Sepiidae; genus Ascarosepion; species Ascarosepion bandense. The sequence goes on along the minus strand of JBBBDQ010000651.1, from coordinate 8,022,209 downwards.
GGTTGAATTGCAGAATGTAGTAAAATATTGGCATTTTCAAAATGTCAAAGCAAAGCAAAAAACTATCTAGCTGAAGATTTAGAATTATTGTCTGAATTTAAATGCTTTTTTTTAGCATGTAGAAATCAAATTCATACACTTTATATATAAAGAAATAGAATTATTATATATAAAAAGCAACACCCAATAAAACTTAATTGAGGACATCCTGTTTATATATAAAAAAAAAAAAACAAAAAGAAAGAAACAAGAGTATTATCTGAACATTTTTGTTAAGTTATAAAATGAAAGAACTTTATAAAACAATTGGCATAGTTTGTGGGGGTGATTTCCTTTTTTCAAAACCTAATAATTATTGGAGGAGAGGGAAGATCACATTGCAATTATATCCCAAATTACCAATTTTAAGTTTCATACTTAAAGTGTTGTATAATATTTTCACAGAGAATACCAGGTGCTGTAAGGCTGGATGTGCAGATGATGTAATAGATAATGGCTTAGATTTGTTAATTAAAGGGTTGAGTTCCAATTCCAGTTAGGTTCATTACATTAACTATACAAATCCCCTTGAGAAAGGTATGAATCTACCTCTTCTACTCCCAGCTAGGAAATAATAAAAATAATGACTTGTATCAGTAAATCATTGTGGAAAAAAATTTCTGGTTTTAAATAAGTAAAAGGTTTTATGAGCTGTAGAAAACAAATCAATATTTTCATTATCAGAAACCAATGTCATCAAGATTTTAATATAGTTAAGTAAATTTAAAACCAGAAATTGTGGAAAATTAGTTGATCACTCCAATTTTATGTTCAGCCTGAATAAATCAATAAAGCTTTTGTCCTAATTAAGTATTTAAGAGGTTTATGGAAAATCTATTTGGTTTGGGGGAAATAACAAAAACCAAAACAACTGCCAATGCCCTTGAAAGAATATGATGATTAGGATATCAAATGGTATAATTTTAGAATCAAATCTCCATTGCAAAGATTGCTATTTTAGTATTACTAAAGAATGAATACTTTATCTGAATATTTTTTCATTATTTTTTTAAAACAAGAATAATTTCCTTTGAGTAGAAATCTATAGTGACTAAAAAATTAAAGAAAAAAATGCATTTTTTTTTTTAACAAAATAAGGCATTATTGACAAATTAACACATCACTTAGTAAATACCAGACATAACTAATAAAACAAAAACCTTTAGACAAAATTCAACTTTATTGATCAACAGTCTCCTTTTAGGGTGATACACTGATTCCAATGCTTCTCTAACAATTCGACACCTTTTTAGTAAAACAATTTATCTTTGGCCTCAAAATATGCCTCAGTTTTTGATATCACTTCTTCATTGGAGCCAAATCTCTTTCCTTGAAGCATTCTTTTGAGGTTTGCAAGCAGCCAGTAGTTGCTGGGGGCCAGATCTGGAAAATAGGGTGGATGCAAAAGCAATTTAAAGTGCAATTCATGTAGTGTTGTCATCATTGTGATCGACTTGTGACATGGTGTGTTGTCTTGGTGAAAGATTTTTTTTTCTTCATTTGTGGCTGTTTTTTTTGGCAATTTCTTCCTTTAAATCCACAGATAATGCTATATAATATTCAATATTCATGGTTCTTTTTTTGTCAAGGTAATCAATGAACAAAATACCTTACACATCCCAAAATACAGAGGTAAAACCTTGCCTGCTGGTGTTTGTGTGTGGTCACTTTAGATGGCTTTCGCCTGCTGCTGTCCACTCAGCTGACTGCTGATTTGACTTCAGAGTGAAGTGGTGGATCCATGTTTCATCTATTGTCACCTTTATTGCAAACAACACTGAATCATTAACGCATTGTTGTTTTTGATAGACTGTGAGTCAACGCGGCACCCACTTTGAACACAGGTTTCTCTTTGACAAATGTTCATGCAAAATAGTGAATATACTGCCTTCTGATATCTTCAACTCCTCTGCTATCTCATGCAACTTCAATTTATGATCAGCCAAGATAAGTTTGTGGAGTTTCTGGTGTTTTCTGAAACAACTGCCGATTTTAGACGATCTGAGCATTCAGCATCATTTGTGTCTGTATGACTGCATTTAAAATCAGTGTACCACCTCTTAACCATCGTTTCCGATGAAGCAGAGTTCGAATAACACTTATCAAGCCATTGCTTTGCTTGAACAGTATATCCCCCCGCCATCAGAAAGCAATGCTTTAGCAACACAGGAAATTCAGGTTTTTCCATTTTTTTTTTTAAATTAGCAACAGTAGCTTCACTTAAATAACTAATTTGTAAACTAATAATCCAATTGGGCCCAAACTGTCACATGTCATTTGAAGGTTAGTACTACATAAAAATCATATGGATTTTTTATTAGTGGCGCCATCTAGATGTCAGACCCGAAACTTATTGAGTGATGTGGTATAATGTGGTATCACACAGTGGTGTAATTATTAGCAGCTCCGAAAAATTAATGAGACAAGTTCAAATTCACTTTTGCACAAATACCCTTGGGAAAGGTACAACTTGATCTCACTTCCTCTTCATTATAGATTAAATAACAAGGAAGACTAGGCTCTTTTGCTGTCATTGCTAAACAGCCTAAAAGCAGGAAAAACAATTCAAAACCACTTGTAGCACTGGCAAAGCCCATACTATACAGTCATTAAAGAATCATGGAGTTAAGACACTTGGATTACAACTTTGTGACATGATATTTTATATATTGGTTATATTTAATTTAAGTGTTTTAATTAACTTAAATATCAAATTATGTGTTCAATATTTAAAAAGAAAAAATTTTAAACCAGTGAAACTTAATAGTAATGCTATAATTTGTCTAAAGAGTAACTTAAAATTATGCAAAACATTTTTCATATTTTAATATTTTCTGAAAACTTGTTAGCATGTAAATACAAAAGAATCAGTATGTATGCTTCAATGGTCACATCATCAGATAGCACACTTTGAAACTTACATGTCAACTTCCATTTTCAAGCTGGTTAGTCATAGAATGTATCAATAAAAATATAGCTAAAATAGTTTTCATATTTTAAATCAAGATTACCTTCATTCTTTTTGATTTCCAAGACATTTTTATGATCATTGTTTAGGCAGGTGTAAAAAAGAAAAAAAAAAAATCAATGTAAAGTGTTATAATAAAAGTGATTAAACATTTAACAGGATTTTAAACACACTTGAGCTATGCTTAATTAATACAATTATCAGTTTACTTGAAGGTATAACCCAATGGTTAAAATGCATTAGACATTTGTGGACATTTGGAGGTCTGTAATTTAATCCATCATTCTAAAATTATATATGAAATATTTTTATTGGTTAATTGGTAAAACAGAATCAAATCTTATAGAAATGAATATCTGAAGTAAATAAGAAAATGAAAAAATAATAGCATTACTTACTGAGAAAATGAGGTTTTATGTTTAGCATACGCTCATCAAGTCTTCTCTTTATAAGATCCTCGATAGATGATGAACTGAATACCCACCTTGAAAGAAAATAAAAATAATTTAACTTAATTAAAAAATGTATAAACTGTTTTGGAGAAAGAAATCTTCAAAATTTGAAAAACCTCTGGTTTTTCAATTTATAACAATTATGTTGCAAATGTAAGGGTCAGTATGGAATTGAAATAAAATACCTTCCAAGAGAGAAAATGTCTAAATTAGTAGACTAAATCTTATTTATCCAAATTAAAAAAGAAAGAAAAAAAAATGTTCGTTTTGATAGCACAGATATAGAGGACAAATGTTTTAAATGAATGAAAATTTCTGAGTAAATACCTAACCTAATAAGTTCTCATTAGATTAAAGATAAAATTATTGAGTTACAATAAATAAAAAAAAATAAAAACAATAAATAAAAAAAAATAAAAACATCTGAAAATCACTACAAATATTTTATCTATTGGTGATATAAAATATTGAAATAATTATTTTGTTATAACTGTTACATGAACAGAAACTTAAGGAATCCATCTTGGAGTGACTATCAAACATCAATAAGTATGTGTTGAAGCAGTTTCTAGTAAAATCTCTGGGCAAAACACAAAAGCAAACTAAACATTTAAGTTTATTCCAAACATCTTTGGGAATGGTTAATTGGATGATTTGTATAAATTTAGTTTTACAAACAAAATCCATTTATCCAAGAAAAATCTAAATGGTTGATATTGACCACTGAGAGCTAAACAAGTCACTGGGATGGGGATGGAAAGACAAAAAGTAATTGATAAATACTGCTGGGTGGACAGACAAAACTTGGAGATTAGTATAAAATAAAAAGTATACCAGATAAAACTTACTGTTATGCATTCTTAATTATTTATTATTCTCTATTTTCATATCCCATTTACTGAAACTTAATGATAATCAGAGATTTTTTGCTTCCTTTGGCAAAAGTTTTATTTCTTTTACAAATTTTCATTTCCTTGTGCTACAAAAGAGAAGTTACATTCAGCTTATTTTTTTTCATAAATTAAATGAAAAAAAAAATCAGTATGTATTTTTTTTATGTATTAGCTAGAATTACAAGACAATGGATTGTTTTAATATTTTTTCACATAGAAGAACTGACTGATTTTTTTAAATAATCTGCCTTTATATTTCATGAGAAATATTAACAGTAGTTTCACAAGATTTGGTATGCATTTCCCTTACTAATGCATATGAAAATTAAATATCTACTTAGTTTAGAAGCCAATGAAGAGTTAAAAATTCCACAAAGAGACTGATGGTCTAAAACGGCCTCTGCTTGAGCAATTTAACATGAAGAAACCATTACTCTGAAGAGAGGGAACTTTTAACAGGAAAAAAAAAAAAACTACCAAAATTTCCTCACTTAAAACCATATCCTTCTAGCATCAGTAAAAACCAATGCCTTTTTTTCATATATTGTAACCATTTTGATTCAAATTTCTATTTCTTTGAGTTCAGATGAAAATTAAAAAAAAAAAAAATTTGCAAAATTTTCACTTTCTAAAATTATAATTACAGCATATGATGGATGAATTGTCACTTAAATTACGCAAAAATGAAAATAACACTGACATTTCATTTTAATAGACATATTTCCTAAAATTACACAAAAATATTTTAAAATACTAAAGAGGAAATTTATTCAATAAAATTGCTTTTGACTTCAGCCAAGGTCTAGAGACAACCTCAGAATCACCTACAACTCTTTTGTACAGTCCTTGTTTAAGTCTGTGAATGCTTCCACAATCCTTGCCTTCAGTACATCTTTTGTGTTACAAGGAGTTTTGTTAGTCTCTCACTCAACTGCACTCCACACATAATAATCCAGGAGTTTGCAGTCTGGGGAGTTAGGTGGCCAGATGTAAAGGGTGATGTAATTGCAGAAATTGTCTGGCAACCACAACTGGGTTCTCCTGCTTGTGTAACATGGTGCAGAGTTCTGTTGCCAGAGATAGGGTCTTCCAGCAAGTGCTCTCTTGACCTACTTGATGTAGGCCTCTGTGTTGAGTGAGGCCATGTAGGAAGGTGAATGGAGACATAACGTTGCCATCACTAGTGATCACTGCAAACACCATGATTTTTACTGAATATATCATCCAATTCTTTCTGAATCCTCTGCACTGTCCTCAAATTGACTCCGAAACACTGAAATGTTCATATTAGAGTTTCTGGTGCGAATGCCAAACAAGACAGCATGCCATTTCCAAATTTCGACAAAATCAAAAGCAAACAACACAAAGTTAAAAATATAAAACATCAATTTACCTATCACACCCTGTATATGGAGGAAAAAATGACACCAGAAGGATATGGGTTGATTGATTTTCCTGTATATATTTTAGTATGAGAAGATGCTGAAAAGTTAGCTTGATTAAAAAAAAGAGAACAAGAAAACACTTGTTTTCCCACCACCCAATTTTGGTAAATGGATCAGGCTGAGAACTTTTCAACACTCATACATTTCTTGCCTTTTGCTTCTGAATTTACTCAAACCTATGCATAGTTAACACACTCAAGCTTATTTCATTATCCCTAAGAAACCATAGCAAACTATTTTATTCACTATCATCAAGTATTTATCAGCAAATCTCTGTGCTGGTCTCCTAAAAAAATATTTTTATGCTAATCTTGACATATCAGTTTAAGATTTTTATAAAGGTAATCAATTAGTTGATTTTATGTAGCCATCTGTTCCAATACCGAAAATAATACAATCCATTCAAACACCATTTTAAAAGCCAAGTTATCAAAATTTATAGCAAGTGTTATTGATATAAAACTTGTTTTTGCAATACACCTTGCTCAAGTGACACACCCATGTCAAGTCAAGAATATATACAATAAGTAACCAATAGTATTGTTATTTACTAAGCCTAGTCTGTCATAAGTTCACAATAGTAGAATCAAACTTACTACACTTGAAAATTTGTCTGCAAGACATGTTTGCTAACAATTAATAACTTTATAGTTGGTACCTAAATAGTCAGTAGCATGACAAAAAACAACTAAATCTATTTAATCCTATATATGATAGTGTATTATCCTCTAACAAGTTTTATGCATTCAATATTTGGAAGACAAAAAAAAAAATCAAATCAACATAAAAAGTATGTTGTACATTAGAGGATCACATCAGTCACTATTTGAATTTGTAAATAAGGAGGATTATGCTGAGAGATTTGTGTCACCTTTGCTCTCATCTTGGTTTCAAATTGTTAGAGATAAAAAAAAAAATGCAACATTAAGAGATCTGCATTTTCAAAGAATACTGAAATACATAATCTTGCCAGCTTATACTAAAATTAATTTTTTGTTTTTTCAATATTGCTTGCTGAGATAAAAAGATAAGTTTGATTTAAAGCTGAAAAATCATATCAAATTTTACAGCTGACTATTTTTTTTTAAATATATAGGAAGCCTTCTACTCAGATTTTTATTAAATAAAAAAAAATAAAAAAATTCAGTGTTGAGATTCATACAATAACAAAATATTGTTGTGGGATTGCTTATAATTTGGCCATTTAGAATAACCTCACAACTTTTATGGAAAGAATAAAATTCAGTAGGACAACGTATTATTAACAAATAAGAATTTTATATCACAAGAATACTAGAAGTTAGTTGAATGTATTGAATGGGTAATGTTCTTTTGTTAATAAATTTCTTGGATAGAATATAGACTGTATTGTGTACATATGTGAGAAAAGTGAAATATGGTTACATGTGTGTGTGAAAGAGTATACACAGCAGTAATGTGGATAAAGGAGATAGGCAGAATTTAGTTCTTACTGTGAATGATGGCGCCATAGTCTGAGGTGGTTTATTTGTAGTTTGGTCAGAGTTGAACATTACTTTTGAGTGTGGATGCGAATGGGGTCTTGGATATTGGCAGCTAGAGTCACATGGATTTTGGTATTTGTGAGCCCCTTTCTTGAAATTGGCTCAAAAATTATTTTATTTATTTGTAATTGGCCTTAAAATATGACGTGGTATGTCTACTACTATAGCTGTGCAATATTCTGTTGATATCTACCTATTTTATGATGACTAATAAAACAACCTTTCCAATTGTATTCTATGGTTTTGCACAGTTTAACTGGAATGTTTTAAGATGTAAGCACTTTATTATGTGTTATTGGTTTATAAATATTTTGTAGGCATATTTTATTGTTTATGAAGCTATTGTATTAGATATTTTAGTGGACAACCTATTGTTGATAAATTCTAAACAAGTACTAAATACATACATAAATTAAGTACATTTTATAATTTCAAAGAATCTCTTCCAAATAAGAAAAAAAAGAATTTAAGATGAAAGCTAAAATTTACATTGATCGCAAAATTAATATATTTCAGTAATATGTGACCTTCAAGTGAAAGCATTATATATTTTAATTTCATTGGTTCTATGTTCATTACCAAAATTTTATACAGAAACTGAAGACAAATATAAAAATTTCAATTTTATCTTTTTTTAAAAATAGAGGTGTTGGACGTATCTAATGAGGACTTACAGCCTAATCTTCCCATAAAAACAAGCTGTAATAAGTTATATTAAAAAAAAAAGAAGAAAAAAAAAAGAAAAAAAAAAAAGGAGAGCTTTGAGAGCTAGGAATTTATCCAATCTGACAAAAGCATTTCAAAGCTATTTTGGTTTCTTTCCAGACAGAGCTTAACTCATTCCTGGTGTGATCATTATTTATATATCAGCATGAGTCATCTTGCTTCTGTCATTCAAACGTCTTTGACAATTTGTGAAGATCTCCAGATCAATTCTTGAAATCAGATTCCATTCAAAGTTATATTTAGAAGAAAAAAAAAAAAAGATTTTTTTCATTACCTTTATTTACCTAAAGCACAAATCTTGTTTAGTTATATATAGAAACATAAGCTCTAAATTCTTTTGGTAAAAATGAAAAACAGTTTTCCCGTATACAGAAAAGAAAATATACTGTGACTTGGTTAGTCATTTTGGAACAATATCTCAAATGGAAGGAATTTTTTTTTCTTTTGGAAAAAGGAAATAAATATAAATAAAAATGAACACAAAAAATATCCTAGAAATTGGCATTATTTGTATACATTTTGGTAAATCCTACCTCTTAAGATTTCACGTTCGCGAGTTAAATTTTACTTGCATTTATTAGATATAAAATGAAGAACCAGTTTTATTAATGAATTACTTTATATATAATATAAAATATGAACTACAGTTGAAGTTTGATATATTAAAAAAATAATCTAAAGATTTAAAAATTCTTTATCAACATAAAATGATTACTTCTATGAATATTCATATTTATCTACCATAATAAGTAGGCTCAACAACCAGTTTATAAAAAGTATAAACAAGTTAGTTGATAGCAAGTATAGCTCAAGTGGAAGGATTGGTTGGGTAAAAAAAAAAAATAATTCAAAGAAGCCTATCTTTATGTAACCAATTTTACATTCATAAAAAAATGATTTCACTATTTGACATGAGTTTCCTAATTAACAAGTGGGTTTAAACTGTAAGGGAAAGGGAAATTTTTTTTTTACAGTTGTTGATAAATGAAAACAAGAACTACAATATCAATTGTTATCTTTGAAATTCAGTTCAATAAATAAGTCTTTATAAATTATTGCCAAGGATGTTATTTTGTAAATACTGATATTTTGATTTAGGTCTTCAGTAAAACTTTTCATAATTGCAGCCACTAGCTTATTTTTGGGTTATTATCAACAGTTTTCTTGTATAATAAGCTTCTTTGTTGTCTATAATCAAATCCTTCCTCACTCTTGGTTATCTTTCCAATGTTCCAAATAGCTCATCATTCTGATCCACCTCTTTTGCTAAACAATTAAGTTTATACTGATAATGATTAGATTATACAAAAAACCTATAGTTTTTTTATTACTTGAAACAAATGAGATTTTTTTCTACAAAAGATAAATATCCATATGCAAATTTTGTATTTAAATATATAACTATTTTCATATTCAAAAACTTAATTAAAAATTACACATTTTTGTGTGTAACACACACATTATATATAAACAAACTTGGGCTATGTGAGGATCGCATACTGAGTGCTGGTTTTGATAAAGTGGTATGGGGGTCACTCACATTATACCAGCAGGGAACTTTGTGTTCACATGGATAAAAATAAAGAAATAACACTAAAACCATGTTAAATTGTAAATTAAAAATCATACAATTTTATTTTTGTGCACTGCATGCATATTTTAGTTACATGTGTTTTAAGGTTTCATGTAATAAAGAAAGTCACTTCATATTATAACAAGCAATGTGTTGAGAGGAGATGGACATCATGCCCCTCCAACAGTCAGTAGAAAAGAGAATGAGTTTAGCATTTTTTGGTGCTAAGTCTCTTTTCAGGCAAGAAAAGTTTGCTACGTTCTGGAGAATTATTTTTTTGGTTTTATTTAGTTTATGATATTCATTATTATTATTCTATATTTTTATTTATTAATAATAATGTCTCTCATTGGTCAATTTACAATAAGAGCATAAATTCATATTAATTATATGTGATTTTTTTTCTCACCGTTAGCACAACTCAGTTTTGTGCACAATGCAATTGCACTTGACAATTGTATCATGCATGAAACTCAGAGTTGAGTTACTGGTGAAGAAAAATCTATATATAAGTCTTGTTGGGTACAGTTTAAAATTTGTTACATCAGAAACATTGCCATTTTGTCATAGCTATATGTAGTAATATTCCTATAAACTGTCTTCATTTACATTTTACAGAATTATCATTTATAACAGCAACTTAACATGCTAACAGCCTTCCCGTGTTAACAAATAGATATTAAGTGGAGATTCAGAAATTGGAAAGTTATAAGCATTCTATAGTATAATCATCATTCATATTTCTTAATATTTGCAAGTAATTGATATTAGTTTTAACTTGTATTTTCACTTGAAAAGTAAAATGATTATCAAAAGATGGTAGCAATTATTAAGACAGTTTTCATGTCAGAGTTAAATTCTTCAAGACCTTTATATGTCCCAGAAATGTCAACTGTCTTATTGTCAATATAAGAGTTTTTGTTCTCATTTTCTTTAAAACTTCATGTATTTCATACATGGCATTCTCAGCATCCTTCTGTAGGACATCTGTTGCTTTCAAGTCTGTGAGGAAATTGTCCAGCACAGAACAATATAGGAGATATATAAAGGTAGCTGTTCAGGACTTTACTTTTGCTTCTAATGAAGATGATATATTTCTTACTATAATATTTTTTCTGTATTTTACAGTAAAATAAAATCTTGTACAGATTATATATAAAATAAAATCAAGCTAGGGCATTAATCACTTTTAGATATTCTTTACTATAAGACATTCAGCTTCAAGGTAAGTTATTAAAATGAAGTTTTTTTTTTTAATGTTTTGTAATTTAAAAAAATCTGAAATCATTTTTTGCATGTTATAAAAGGAAACATTCACATTCACACCAGTTTCTTTTTACATATACAGAAATGGCTTTCAAATGGAATTGACATTGCAAAAATTAAGTGGAAGACCTTTGTTCGACAAATGGAAGGAAAACTGGAAAAGGAAGAGCCCAAAGTTAGGTGGTTAATATTTTTTTTTAATTACATTTTCTTTGCTTTTAAATAAATTGGATTTAATTTGAAGTGTAGAAAGAAAGAATAAAAAAATATTGCATAACACTTAAATCTCATTTAGTCTCAGAGTATATGTCTGAGATATATTGATAAAATTATGTCACTAATGCAACAATCAATAGACATCATTTTTGCAATGTTATACAATAAATATTTTCTTAAGAGAAAGTCTATCAATTTCTCAGATTATCTTCCAATTCCTTGTGATGAAATAATTTTTTAATATTTCAAGATATTTACTATTTTCCATTTACTACATTTATATAGATACAGGATAAATGATTGATATGAAATATCTAAACAGTATATAAGATAGAATCTGTGAAAACCAGTTGGATGTTTAAAATCTTCCATTTTTTTTTTTTTTTTTGTTAACTCAACACTATATCTAGAAATAAAATCAGGTAAATTCAGTTTAATTTAGCATTGATTAATAAAAATTGTGTTTGTTTAGTTATCTGTGGTGCTGGATTCAAATGTGCTAAATTTAATACTTTTAATGTTATAGTATATTAGCCAATGTCAGTTCTATTTGAAGGATATTTCTGTAGAAGTTAAAAGAAACAGATATGAATGCTAATGTTTCCTCTTATAACAGGATAAAACATGAAATACATAACATTTATCTCATCTAACTAATCAATGGACAGAAACTCAAAGTCCTTTTGGGCCATCTACTATATATATATATATAAAAAAACAAGATTTTTATATCTTAAGCTCTTTTCAGAACGGCTAAGACATGCAATTAGCATACCAATTTCAGTGCAAACTTGTTCATATCTACAGCATATAACTAATTACCTGTAGAAATTAAAAACTCAATATCCAGCAAATCAGATTCAGTAAAATGAAATTGAAACTGATTGCTTAACATAAATAATATTCAACTAGTAACATTTCATTAGAATAATCACTAAACAAATTTTGTACCCAACAAGAATCTAGTTCAGAAACTTTCTAAAAGACATTTATATGATTTTCTATTTCAAATCTTTACTACAACAGTAATTTAACTCAAAGTTGACTTTGTTATTCACACTATGAATTTATGTATATATGCATGTATATTAACTTCAGATATCCATTTTCATATATTAACAAAATGAATCTATACTCTCCTAATACTACAAAGATTATCTACTAGTGAAGGCACTAAGAGAAAACAAGCAGAATACTTGTTTTATTCTAAATTTAATTATATAATTTCTAAAAAAAATTTTGTTAATGTGGTAACATTAATTTATAGTTCCCAATTTATAATTGATTTCAAACACACACACACATATATATATAAATGTGTGTGTGTGTGTGTGTGTGTGTGAACCTGAATGTAAATAAGTATACATTTGTGTAAACACAGATATATAAATATTTATCAGGTGTTAATAGAACAGTGCTCAATGCTATTAAGTATATATTAATAAATGTACATATTATCCTTTGCCTATAGCATAACTTGGAGTTTAATGCACTACACAATCATCAGGTGCATATTATGAAGTGACAGTTTTTAGATCTGAATTTTGTTTTTTAGTACTAGTGTTGTTTAAGGTTGTTATAAATTATAAATCTAGGATGTCAATTTTTTAATTTATAAAATGTATAATTTTAATTTGGTTCATACCGAAACCTAAAAATGAAAGTAAATTGTTGGAGTTTAAGAAAAAAATAAAAAAATTTAAAAAAATAAAAATATTAAATTTTTTTTTAAACTTGTAAGATTTTACTTTCGTTACAACATTATGTCTCATCAGGTAGTAAACGCTATGTAGTAGATTGTAATTTGAACATGTTCTAAAGTATAATTTATAATAAATAAACATTCATAGCTCTTTCTATATTGAGCAATGTTTTAAATTAATATTTTGCACGTTGTTAATATTTTCTTCATTTCATTATTTATTTGGAGACATATATATATATATATATATATATATCAGCATGCGGTATAGATATAGAAGAATCCAAAGGGGTATTCTGTACATACAGTGGTAGGATAACTCTCTAAGAGAGCTCTAAATATATATGTATATCAATACATATAGAGCAAATATAAGAAAAATTAAGGCAGACACATTATTTCATGGTAAATTGGAAATATAGGCCTATTTCAGGCAAATCATCATCAGCTTCCCTCTTTATTGTACAAAGGATTATATATATATATATATATATATATATATATATATAATGGCCCCAATTGTTTTTAGAGTGTTCTTATGTTCTTCAAATTAGAAATTACAATTACTTGTATTTTGATTGGTCATCACAGACTATGTTACAATGCCTCCTTGACTGAGAGGGTTGGCTAGTTCTGAATCTTAAAATTCTTCAACTTGAAGTCAGCCCTTATCACTTAATAAGACACAAATAGTGTCAAAACAAAATAGCTACTTTTGTAGTGATATTATAACATTTATATTATAAATTAAATATTTGCTCTACTTTGTACTGAGCACTTTTTAAGAATAGTGTTTTTAAAATACATAATTTTATTCCATCCACACCTACCCTATAATTGGAGATTATATATATATATATATATATATATATATATAAAGGTGATCAATAAAGAGTAACAATTGATTTCATTAGAATGCTGATGTGAATATGAAAATATTAAACGTCTATAAACCATGTTCCTTCAGGACATGGGCAATATATTTTCATATATAAATCAATTTAAAATTATTACATTTTTTTTATAAAATTAGTTTTATATGGAGAATTTTAAAATTAACCAATTAGCAAACAATTTCCATTGCACTGCTCCAAAAGGCTTAAAATATTATCAAGAAATAAAGACAAAGCCTTTTTGAAAGAGTAGTATCTTCATATCAACAAGTTAGATTTTATATATATATATATATATATATATAATCTGATTTCAGTCAATGAATAGTAGAAACAAGAATGATGTAACAAGTGGGAAATGTAACTTTTTAAGTATTGATGCAACAATGATCAATGTTCCACACCCACAAACAAACAATCAATTACAAATATGAGAACATAAAAACTTCATCTTGCACCATATGTGTCAGATCTTCAAGGTTTGTTCAACCCAGAACTATTTCTTGATTTATATGAATCTAATTCCAATTCAAACTAGTAACTGCAGACAGTAAAAAAAAAAAAAAAAAAACGTTACAAACCTATTATAAAATTTCTAAATAAATATATACTGGAATCAGTTAAGATCATCACTAAAAATATGTTACAAACACACATGCATGTACACAATCTGGATTGGTTATTATAGAGTACGAGGAGGTTCTAAAAAATTCTGTTCAGATTTTGGGAAGTGTGGCAAGCAAATAACATTTCATCACTACCTCATAAAATAGTAAGATGATGAAAATTGATGACTGATGAAAAGAATTTTTTGACTCCATATTTTCTTTTATTTCAAGAGGTGCTGGATTTCGGGAAGGAATGAAATGCTATAAATCATTTTTTTCTTAACTTCTTTCACTTAAAGATAATGAAACTCAAAATTAAAAGCTCTACAAAAATTTTACTTTTTCATTAAGAAGGATCGTTGGATTAAACTATTCTAACATGGCTGTATTTCTAGGACTAGGTAGGATTTGAACTCACATTCAATAACATGTGACACCAGAATATTTTATCAAGAATGCTCAATGATTCTTTATGAGGTGAGCTTCAGCAAAATAATTTTCCTGAAGATAAAGTATATAAATATTAAAATATTAATTAAAAAACATCAATTATTATTATTACTATTATTATTAATAAATCAACGTGAATGGATGATACTGGTTCCTTGTAAGGAACATTTTTTGTATAAGTAGATTTAAAAATGTTTTTCCGGGTACCAGGTTACACAAATCCAGACCCACCCTGTTGATATACCCAGCAGCAAGGTGAAGACTAGAATGGCTAGTGGAGGATCATTGAGTGACAAGAATAAGCTTTTTATGCAAAGAAAGTCTTTCTCATACTTCACAATAGGAGAGTTGAGTTTGTCCAGGTTAAAAAAAAAAACTTGACTGGGATGGAGAAGATTAGAATAGCATTAGTGCAAAGTGAATGCAAATAACTGACAAAATTTAAACTTGGCTCACAGATTCCACTTTCTGCACTGATAACTATGATGCAGCACTACTACACCACAATGGAACGAAAGTTTTGACAAATTTCCTTAAGTAGGAACTTGCGAGGCATTTTTTTTCTTATTAATTCATGTTTCTGGTTGGCAATATCCCTTCACTCCAATTGGAGATTTAACTTTGTGGCGATTCAAAATGTCTGTTTCACTTCACACCGAAGCTTTACAGAAACTGCTGAAGAAGTGTCTGAGTGTGGTGGGTAAGGCTGGCAATGGTGGTAAGACGTCTTTGGTTCTATTGGTACTTCAGACTGGCTCTTCGATCTAAGCTGGATCTCAACTATCTGCAAAATCACTTCCCATCTGGCTTTTAACTCTGGTTGGCTATGTCAGAACTGTCTACAAATCACTTCTTTCGGTCGATCCGCGGTAGGCTTCTCTATGGTCTCTGTACATCTTCAACCAGGAACTCTATGGTAGGTGGCCGGCCCTGCGGTGGGTGCCCAATGGCTTGGCGCCTATCTTCATTACATCTGAGCCGAGCTGACTGGAACTGCTTTTGGCCCCCTCAAGGCTCTGTATTTATGCTTGTCCCTGCTTTACTGGTGCAGAGCACAACAGGCACTGGGTGTCTATACAAATCTAATTTTCTGGCCCTTGCAGCCAATGAAATCAATCTCGTCCCCACCTTTGGGGTGGAGTCACTTCTTTCCTTTTGGTCAACAAATCTAGTCTTTGGCTCTTGCGACCAATGAAATCACAACTTCAGCTCTCTGTCTTCTTCCTTTTGATGCAGCCAATGAGACCATTTTCTCTTTACCCATTTTGGGCAGGACCTTTATACCTCCAATTCATTTCTCAGCGAAATCTCAATTTATTCATTTGTTATAAATCAAATCAATCTTTGCACTTGCCAAAAATGCCCCAATATGCAAAATTCCCTTCTGTTTGTGACAACCTTTTCTGACATTCCACAGCTGTGTTTTGGGCTTTCCATTGTTTGGTTATATTCCACATGAATTTGTTAGATAAACACAAAAAACAAAATTTTCATTTCTCACTTATCACCTCCAGTTAGATTTCAGCTGTGTCATTGAGAAAAAAAAAATTGAACCTCTCTCAGTCAACCTTTTACCACTGTTAAAAATGGCTGCCCAATCCAATGACCTCATCTGGCCCAGCTGGTTGGTTTTGGGTAAAACAATTACACCTGTAATCTTTTAATTCATATTTATTTTTAGTTCACTCCTTTTCTTTCCTCTGTTCATATTGGAACAGAATAAATTTTTCCATTTGGTTCTTTCCGATCTATAAAAATTAATAATACAAACTAATATAATTTCTTCTGCTCCAGCCATGCTAGCATAGTGTTACAACCCCATCCCCCACCCACACCACAGTTACTCACAAAACATGCAACACTACCATAAATATTACAGCTTTGTAAGTATTAAATACAAATATTTGGAATTTAATGCATTCATGCAATATTTCTTAAAATGAAAAATATAACTAGCCATAAAGAGTATTTTATATTGTTAATTGAAACTCCCCAGTAGATATTATCTATCCAAATAATGTTGTAGTGTAATTCAGATGTTTCCTTGGCATTTCAAGAAAGCAAGCCAGATTTTCATACAATTTTGGCATGAAATTTACTTTGCTTTCTGAAAATTATTGAAATTGTTAAAATGTTGAATAACTTAATTGAGATCTTTGAAATACACAGATGGTCTTCTAGTATAGAATGCCATGAATGCGCATGTGATCAATTTCATCAAAAAATGTATTCAATAGAAATCCTCATCAAAGAAATTTAACAGGCACGAAGGAAACATCAGCAGCATTTCATATTCCCTACCATTGCCATCAACTAGTAGCTCCTAAGCATGATTTCTGGATTCAGTTTTAACTTGAAGTGAAGCCAGAAACAAGCTAAATGAGCCTGTAAGAATATGGCTTTATGCCATATTGATTTCAATTGATCTAGAAATACAATAAGCAATACTTGGCAAATAAAAATATGAAAGGATTCACATCTGTGTAAATAAATAAATGCACAGCAATATAAAATAATAGTCAAGTTTGTTTTGTTTTTTTGTTCAAAGATACCTGAGAAAATGGACTTTTAATATAATCATTTAAATGGTGAATTTCAGTTCTCTTTTACATAGTATGAAAAACAAAAGAAATCTGTCCCCATATAGTACAAGAGCTTTGTTTTCAACATAAAATATTTTCCTTCTAGAAAAAACAGGAGGTGTAAGTTTGTTTAAATTTAATATTTATAGTTCCATATTAGAATCTTTAACCCTAATACAGAGATTAAAATGATCAAAGGAAAAAATTTGTTCTTTAACAAATTTATATCAACTAGTTTCAGTCAGTTAAGTGCCATACGCGATACACGCTTGGGTGATCATGTCTTGAAAGAGACAAGACTGACTGGGCAGAAGATTATCCCGCAGTAGGTTGCCATTGCTTTCTGCAATAGACTGGTTGCCAGCCAAAGCTATAGAACCCAATCTGTCCTGTTATTTAACCCATAACGAGAGAAGAGACAGATTAATACCTTTCCCAAGGGTATTTGTGCATAAGTGAATGCAAGGAATTCAACTGGAATTCGAACTCGGCACCCTGATCTCTTGTTCCAAGTCAATATCTACTGCACCACAACACACAGCAACTAGTTTACCAATGCTATAAAAAGTGGATACCAAAAGTGGATATAGGTGACATAGCTGTTAAACTTTCACACCAAAAACCCATAATTTTGTTACCTTGTTACAGAAAATAACTGAGCAGCAATTGTATCAGAAATTAATGTGTATAAAGAAAAATATCACTAAGTATCAATGAGTGCAATTATCCCTGCATAGAGAAAAACCAAAGATCAAATGGTGGATGTGAGCATCATTCAGTAGTGAGTAAATTTAATCAATGATGGCAGTGATGTCTATGACAAGCCAGGTTTATGAATATGACATACAAACTTGTGCATGGTTAGTTAAAATGAAAATAGCAAATAATTGTAGTGGTTATAAAAAATTGCTCTGTAGCTGAAAAGCATTATTGTTCTCCCTGTATCTGTTGGAATTTCCATGAAAATAAAAATAAGAGGCATTACTTTCGAAACACTAATATATATATATATATATATATATATGTGTGTGTGTGTTTGTATTTAACATTTGGTTAATTTATATATAAATTCATCTAAAAATTATAGCAATAATTTTTTTTTTTTTAAATCCAGTATTTTTCAATTTAAAAAAAAAGTTGAATCAGTATTTCAGGACATGATTTGTAGTCTAGTCAGAATTTTTTTTCTTGCTGCTACTACTTTTAATGTCTTTTGACCAATTTTTTTTTTTCTTAAAGAAGTTTTTCCTCAAGCAAAATCAAAAAGTATTTTCTATAAGAAATAATATTTTTGAATTCATATTGCATCTTGACCTTTAAAATAAACAAAAACCTAAGGGAAAAAATTCTAGACATTTTCCTTATGATAGTTTGTAAAATTTTTATAAATACCACATTCTACATATCAAAATAATTGTTTTCAATCAATCTAATTCAGCTTAAGTAATTGGCAACAGCTAAATCACTTTGCCATTGTGGTTATATAAGATTTAACTTCTCTTGTAGCTCAAAGGTTATGTTTCTACTCTCAATGAATTTAATATTCAAATTGGTTATACAAACGTAATCTTTTTTGTATGTTAAATCTGCAATAAGATTCAGCTAATTCCATAATGATTCCAATTAGTTTTTAAAAGTTATATTTATTTTAACTAGAATCTTTTAAATTTAATCTTTTTACAATTCAGACATAGTTGATCATCATTTAGCAACAACTTGAAAGTATATAAAAATTGGAGAACTAGAAAGAAGTCACTTCAAAATCAGGTCAACATAACAATAACACCCACACATTTGTTGACCATAGTAAACAACTGCTATCTTGCACAATTAATAATTTTCTTCCTTAAAGGTTTTACTTTCTATAATCTTTAGAGTTTTTATCTTGTTAAATGTATCTATCCTGAGTCTAAGCAACACAAGAAAAATATTCTTAAGACTATCAAATAAAAATGGAAACTCATTCAAATGATTTTCTACATTAGCTGAATTGACAGACATTTTCGCATACGATTCTATTGCTTTTCAACAGATTGTTTTTAGCATTTTTTCCTTTGTATCAGATTGCCAAAAATTTTTGCACAATGCATCACATTAAAACTATTCAAGATACAAATGTTAACTTTAATATGAAAAGATGAATATGTTTAATAACATTCAATATATTGCAGTTTACAAATATATAAACATCTTTTCAAATCAACAAATACAATATGTCTTATTGTAATATACAAAATAAAATAGAGAATCTTCAATTTATTTTTTAAAATTAAATTTACAGGTTAAATGGTCTGGTTTAAAATAATATTTATTTTGCTCAATGTTGTAAGCAGTTGACTATCCCTTTCTTTACACTGCATGAGTGGTGGGAATTGAAGTATTGTACAGTGAACGTTGGCTTGCAATATACTGATGTTTTGAACCTATGTTCAGTTCAAGATATTAGTACATCTATGAATGCTAGTTTGTTGTGTTGTTTTCTTCTCAATGCGAACTGTATTGATGTTCCTATTGGGTTCACATAGTCCAGTAGTATCTGCATACGTGAGGTAGCTTGCTTCAATGTTTTGACAACTGATTGTATGTCTTAGTTGGGAAGTGGTCCTTGTTCTTGATTAGGATCAGTGAGTTTTCATTGTTGAACTTTTTTTTTTTTTACTATAGCTGCTATTTCTAAGTTTTTCTGTATATTTCATTTTTTCCAGCACTACAGACACATTGCTTTTGTCTGGTATTATTATGATGTCATACCTGTTTTGTGATGTTTGGCTTGAGTGGTTTGCCTTTCTTCAGTGTGTCTCACTTTCCACTTATTTCATTCACCTGAGAAATGTTCAAGGCTATTTCCTTGATTTGGACAATGGATGTCCAAGTATGGTATCCACCTGGTGGATGTTGTGAAGTGGAGACCCTTGTTCAGTACTAACTCTCCAGGTACTCAACTGGTGTTGACTGATGTTGAC
Organism: Ascarosepion bandense; assembly: GCA_037127315.1. Taxonomy (NCBI): domain Eukaryota; kingdom Metazoa; phylum Mollusca; class Cephalopoda; order Sepiida; family Sepiidae; genus Ascarosepion; species Ascarosepion bandense. The sequence continues at coordinate 8,001,910 of JBBBDQ010000651.1, read as the reverse complement.
TACTGCCTTCATTGGGAGTAAGTGTGTGGGAGGCCGGTTGGGTGTTGGTTTGTTTAACCAGCATATTGACCTTCTTTGGGTCATTTAATGATGAAAATCAGTCTTTTTTGTTTTTTTTTCTTTTAAGTTCAAGCTTTTCCATTAGTTGGATTTTTCAGAATTGTGATCTGGTATTATATTTTTAAGTATACTCCTCTCCTTCTTGAGAGACAGGACGTCATCCATGCAAGTGTTCTCAAATATATCTTTCATATTGTTGGTTTTTAAGTATCGCTTTGTAGCAGTAGCAAGGGCTCTACATTCCACAAGAATATGTTTGACTGTACAAGTTGTCTGGTATGTCAAACATGTTGGTGGCTGTTCTTGTTTGAGTATAAAGGAGTGAGTGAAGCTTGTGTGGCTGATACATAATCTGGATATAACAACTTGTTCTTTCCTTGACTTTTTAGTAACTGGTCTCCACTCTCCCAAAGTGGGCTTGATTTGAAAGAGTTTGTTGTTTGTGTTATTCCAGTTTTGCCATTTTGCGTAAAATAATTTGATTTTATGTTTCAGGTCAGTATAAGAGATGTTGATATTATCAGAACTCAGGTTTAAGGCCGATTTGGCTGCCAAGTCTGCTCTTTCATTACCTCTCACTCTGATATGGCTTGGGATCCAACACACAATTATTTCTTTATGGCTAGACAATGAGTCTAGTCTATTCAGTAGTTTAGTGATTAGTGGGTTCTCAAGCTTTTTATTACTGAGTGACATTAAAATGGAGAGCGAGTTTGAAAATATGAATTTCTTATGTTTACTTTTTGATAGGATATTGAGAGCAAGGTCAATGGCACAGACTTCTGCAGTGAAAATGAAGCTTTCTGTTGAGAGAGCCTTTTTGTGCATTGTTTTATTCACAACTGCTACACACGCTACTCTATTGTGGTCCTTGGAGCCATTCGTAAAGATATATAAATGGTCGGGGTAGTCCAGGAGAATATAAAATTTTTCTTGATAAATGTTGGGATGAGTTCATTCAGTTCAAAGATCATTTTGGGGTTTTTTAAGAGTCCAAGGCGGAATTTTAGACAAGATGTGCTTATGGATATTTACGACATACATTCCTGATTCTTGTATAATCAATTTCATTTGAAGGCCAAAAGGTTTTATAGCTTTTCCTCTTGCTTCGAATAATTCGCTATATTTTGGATGGAATGCAGCATCATACGCAGGATTAAGTGTACACGATTTCAGCTTGGTATAATATTGGGTAGCCAGTTTACAACCCCTTATATTTGTAGGTGCCTCATTTGCCTTCTGCATATAGACTTTCCACTGGAAACATTCTGAAGGTTCCAAGCACCAATCTCGGGCCTCCATGGCAGATCAGATTCTAGCTGACTGATATATAAAACTACAATAATCCAACTTATCTGTGTGGGCTATTACACATAACAGTTGTAGTCTTTTATTGCAACTAACCCTCAGGTACTTCAGATGGGGGATAAACATCGGTTTTTTTGTCGAATATTAACCCCAAAAACTTGTATTCATTTACTACAGGGATTTCTGTCCTTCCAAGTTTTAAACTAGGATCATTGTGTAGTTTTTTTTCTCTTATGACAAAAAATGTAAGCATTTAGTCTTTGTTTGAGAAAATCTAAATCCATTTTCTGTTACCCATTTATTTTTTCTAGGCATTGTTGGAGTTTGCACTCAATGGTGGGTATATATTTTGACCTGTAACATATTAGGAGGTTGTCCACATATAAAGATCTATCAACTCCAGAGGTTAAACATTTTGCTATGTTGTTTATTTTTATGTTAAATAGAGTCACTGCCTTGAGAGACTTCCTGTTTTTTTATATATCAGAGAGAGTGGGCCCAATGCGGACTTTAAATTTGCGGTCTAATAAGACCCACCTTGATAAAATGTAGGAGTCTACCTTTTAAGCTGAGATCACGTAGATCTCTCAATATTCCATATTTCCATGCGGAGTCGTAAGTCTTCTCTAGATCAAAACGAGAGCTGCTCATCCCTAATAAATGCTTTTCTTATAGCTGTTTCCAAGTGATCTGTTATGCTTCTTTTATTATGGAATCCACATTGTAGGTTAGAAATAAGGCCATTAGATTCCAAATACCAAACCAGTCTATCGTTTATCATTATCTCCATTATTTTGCATAAACAACTGGTCAATGTGATTAGTCTATAGCCTTGGGGATTTCAGTTGTCTTTTCCAGGTTTTGGAATTGCTATTATTATAGTTTGTCTATGTCTAGAAATTCACCTTCTGTCCATAGTTTGTTATAAATTCTTAAAAGCAGTTTTAATGATTCTGTAGGTAGTTGCCTCAAGAATTCATAATGGACTTTGTCCGGTCCTACAGCAGAATTGTGTGATCTTTTTATAGAATCTTTTAATTCAGTTAGTGAAAAGAGATTATTATACTTTTCAAGGTTTTCGATTTGAAGTTTAGTTTGTACTGTTCTGCATTTTGTTTGATCATCTTAAATTTTGCATTGTAATTTTGGGAAGATGAATTTTGGGAAAAGGTTTCAGCTAGCAAATCTGCTATGTTCTTTTTATCAGTTATTTTTATTTTTTTATAAGTGTTTCACCCCGAGCAAGGCATGTCACTGCCACTACTGCACAAGGGGCTATATAGAGTGGAGAAAGGATGATTAAATATAGGAAATGTCAGAGGGTGGGTGATAGGTGGGTAGGGATACCGAGAATAAGGGTTGGGTAGATAAGAGTGTTCTGAGAATAATTGGGAGTTAGAGTGATAGGAGGTGTCTATTGACCCTACATTTAAACACCTGGAGATTGTAGCTGTCAGGGAAAGCAGACTTGTGGAAGGGAGTTCCACAGGTGGGAAGCATGAGAAAAGAAGCTGTTGGAGTAGAATTTACGGTTACATCTTATCTGTTTAACTGTAAAAGAGTGGGACCTAGTTGCTAATCTAGTATCTCGTGTAAATTCCTGCTTAGGCGGCACCAGTGCTCTAAATTCATCGGAGCAGAAGCCATGAAAGTACTTGTAGAAGAGGCACAGGGAAGCCCTACCTCCAGAATTATGGATGTAATTAAACATCTGATAGTTCCTAATATTAATTTTTCCTTGTTTCAAGAAAGTTTCTTAGAGGCAGATGATCATGGGCTGGTAGTTCGTTATAAGTAGGAGAAATTCATTTATGTTAGCTTTTAATCCTCTACAATTCCATTGAATAATGTTTTGCATCTTTAAGTTTAGCGATTTTGTTTTTTGTTTGGTTGGATTCATTTGTTTCCATGTTTTCTACGCTTTTGGATTTGGCTTTGTTGGGGCTTTTAAATATTTAAAGATTTTTTGTTTTGAAGAATTTTCCTCCATTTCCATTGGTTCAAATCTGTCTTTTGTTTCAATTAGTGTGGTTCTTGTTTTATGTTTGTTATATTCTTTCTTCCTAAAAGATTTTTCTTTTGGAGTTAGCTACGGGCTTTTGATTGATGTTATTTTTAGGTAGGTGGGAAGAGATTCATTAGTTTTGGTTGTGGTAGTATGGAAGCTTGGGGGTTTTTGTTGTTTGGTTTAGAATTAGTTGGAGGTTCAGAGCTTTTCTTTAGAACTGGTTCAACAGAGCTTGTTTGATAGGATGTTTATACTTTCTTTTAATAGAACTATCATTCCATAATGCTTGGGCTTGAATTGGGTTGCTGGTGATTTTTGATGTATTGGCATACGTTGTTGTTGCTGTAGAGTCCTCGATAATTTTTCTGGCTTCATGGTATAAAATATTATTGGTGTGTTTAATTTCTGTTATTTTTTTTCTTGTTTCTAGAATTCACACTCTTTTGAATCAGTATCATGGTTGGTTTTGTTTGCAGTTTGGGTAACTGTGGCTTTTCACAGTTCCACTTTCTCCACACCTTTTACAGACTGAAGGCTTGGTGCATTTTTCTTTGTGGTGCCCAAATCTTAGGCAGTTGAAACATTGGCGAGGATGTGACATATACATTTACTTTAGTTAAAGTGCATCCTATCTTCATCTCTGCTGGGATTCTTAGAGTGTTGAATGTGAGTATGTATGTATGAGTTTGTATTATTTTATCATGCTTTCTAATAGCGATTCTGCAAGCATCAATGACACCTTGAGACCTTAGGTTAGAGTTTATCTCATCTAGGGTGCAAAGAAAAAGATCAGGGCTTCTCATTACATCCTTTAGATGAATTCAAAAATTGTAGGAGTAAGATTTTATTGCCAGATTATGGAATGAGTTTTGTTTTAATAGAAGATCTGAATAGTTTTATTTTTTGTTACTTCTACTAATAAAGTATTATTCCCTAATTTTTTTTACAGATTTTGGTTTTATTATAGAGTTGATTGGTTTTTTTTTTTATGATAAAAGGGGACAACTTTGTAATTGGGGTTTCTTCTATTGATTCAAGAACAAATAGAGAGAAGGAAGTTTCATCTGAATCATTTTCTGAATACGATTTGACATGTAAGTGTTTTGCGGTTTTTGATTTTTCACTTGGGTTTTTTGGTTTTTTTTAATACATAAGAATTTTTAATGGGTTCACTGACCATGCTCCCCACCCACCACGGAGCCCTATAATGGGAAATGTCAAGGGGGAAACCCATTCGCCCTGACAAATCAGGGCTACACAGTCGGTATACTTACACTGAGGAAAAGGAACTAATAATTTGAGATCACTGGGTTTTCATTCTACTCACCCAGTATTGTGTTTATAAAAGGAAATATCAGTCCTTCCTCAGAAGGATTGAACCTACAGTCACTGCTTTCTAATTCAGAGTTTTAAAGAAAAAAAAAAAACTGAAAGAGAGCTTGACATAACCAGCCAATTGATCAGATCGGGCTCTCTGACCGCCCATCTAGCCTAGGTAAGGGCTGAATTGGTGTTTTGCAGGGGTTGTGACCACTTTATACCTGGGTCATGACCTGCTATTCCACGAGGATCTCATTCCCAGGCATCACGGGTCACCACCCGCGGCCAACAGGTGGCCCCATTGAGGGACTTTTACCATCTGTAGTGGGGACAGTTAGCATATTCTGATGCCCTGCCAACAGGGTGTGTGTGTGTAGGAAGAGATGATAGGTCTTGTGCATCACCTTCTGATCTTTCAATCTGTTGGATTTCTGTACTTGGCAGGCCTTGACCGCATTGAATTCGTATCTGAAAGATTTATCCAAATCATGCTGGATCCTCTTTCAGTCTTCTTCAAAAATTGTAATATGAGCTCAGGTAAAAAATGGTTGAGATATTAAGTTTATAAGTCCTGAAAATTCATACACTGATATTTTCAAAGAGTGTCCCAGTGATTTCACCCAAAGAGTTGTGAGTTCAATATCTAGCTACAGTAGAAGTGAACAAAATCTTGGAGAGTTGAGTTAAAGGGAAAATGACTTAAGCTGAGATATCTGGAAGAGACATGGCATGTAGAACCAGAACAATCTACAAATAAGATAAAGGACTCTGTTCAAAATTTAAAACACCTGAAAAAAGGTTGAAATATCATGAACATGGCCACAAAAGATCAGGACAACAGTCCAAACAACTTTGTTTAATAATTCTTTCTGAGATGACAACAGCTGATTACATAATTTACATCATATTGTCAATACAGTCATCAATTCTAGGAATTGGAAGAGAGTCACTTTTGGCTACTGCATTAACTTTATGAAAGTGTTACAAATCGGTAAGTGCCATCAGGTTTTGGTATAAGAATACAAAGGGGAACTCCACTGACTGTTGCTTGATTCGATGATATCATTATCCAGCATGTATTTAATTTCTGCTCTCAACTGCTGAAGCTTGATTGATTTGACCCGGTAAAAATGTTGTTTGATGTACTGCAACTGTTGTTTTTCTAAGAACATCAATAAAAAGATTTTTGAAATCATTGACCAAACTGTGAATTTCTTTTCTCATTTGATAAATGTTCAAGTTTTACATTTTGGTAATTGATATATCAACTATTTGCTTCTACTAGCTATGAAGATAAAATGGTTGCTAATTCATTGTCTATTAACACTGCTCCTCACTAAATGACCTAGTGATATTTATGAAACAACTAAATCAACAGGACACACTACAGTAGTAAGCACAACATTTAAAATTAGCTATTTAACTGAAGATATTTAATTATGACTGATGAAAGTCAAGTATCAATTTTGAAGCAGCTTTTGTTACTGAAAACCTATTGGAGGTAATCAATATTTTTTATTAGCAAATATTAAAATATGGTTGATTTTCTTAAGTTTTTATCTATTCTGAAGTCTGGAATTTCAAAATTTTGCCCTTTGACAAATGAAAGTTATAAGTACCTAAATTGCGATACCAACTATTTTGTATTGACAAGATGGGTTAACCAGTCGGTTGCTATTTAACAGTTTCTTCTATTTTGATGTTATCCTTTGTAACTGTTTCTTACCAAAGATAAAAACCAAAAATTAACACTTGGCTAAGTGCACATCTCTTTGAAAAATACAAGCTGGGATTGAGGTGAAGCAGAACAATCACCATAATCATAGACCAAAAGATTGAGAACAGTCACCTCAAAGTTAATTAGATAATTGATTGGCATTTATCTAATTATGAGAGAAGCTGAAATGTAGCACAGGTAAGGATTATTCAGGTGCACTCATGCAGTATTAGTGGTTACTATTTTTGAAGCTACAATGTGGAATTAAACTAATGTTTTCTAATTCCTTTAACATCAAAATTACCTTTAAACAAAAACTGGTATATGAATAAGTTTCCTGGCATTTATTTGTGCAAAAAGTAAACAAAGAAAACTTAGGTATCTTCAGTTGATGTAAGCCTTAAGCAATAGGAAAAAACAAAAGAAAAAAAACAAAGTAAAACAATTTATATAAAATACAAGAAGGTCAGACAAATTCAAATAAAAAATATGCATGCAAATATTACTGTATCTAATGCACTGATATTATGACTAGGACATCTACAGGAGCTGGAAATTAACAGTTATGGGGGGTGTGGGATGAAGTTGGTAAGCGTGTGTTGATATTGAAGGGAAAACATCTAAATGATTGCTCTCTCAACAACTGTTGAGAGGGGGTAATAGGCAGAGAGGGGAAAGAGACTGGAGTTAACAAAAATAACAGTGTGTCAGAAATCACAGCCACTTGAAGGAAAATGCCCACAGGACTGACTTCACAAGCCGACATGTCTTGCCAACTGCTAGTTTTCCCCCTGATTTTAATGGCAAGAGGTATCTTACAAAGACCTGGATCTTGACCAGTTGCAGAGAGGCCTGTATCTTATGTGTTATGTCTCTTCAGAACATAGTCGATCATACCCATCCACATCTTACCGTCTCATAACTTAAGTTTTGACTGTTATTTCTCTCAAACCCTTTCCTAACATCCATTTATTCAAGCTTTTCAAGTAGGTTACATGCTGCTTTCTTCTGTCTCACTTTCCTTCTGTCCTATGAGTATCAGATTTTCCAAGTCCACCTTCCTCATTACATGCCCCCAAAATTTTAACTACCTCTTCCTAATGTTAAGGTTATTTTTTGTTTCTATTCTCTCTAAAACCATGTTGTTGCTCACATGTTCAGCCCTCATATCATCAGCATCTTTCTGTAGAACCACATTTCTGTTGCTTGAAGTCTCATCATCTTTGACAAAATTGTCCAGCATTTGCTGCCGTACAGGAGGACATATCACATAACAGCTCAGCAGACTTTTCTTTGTTTCCAACAAAATTTTCTGTCTCTGCTTAGCTTTTAGAATCAATCTTTGATCATCCAAATAGATCTTTGAATCATAATGTAGCACTTTCTATCCTGTTAGAAAACTTCTCATATTTAAATTTCAGTACCTGCTTGATTTTAGTATTACCGACCTGTAATTTGAATTTTGTGCTCATCCTTTTGCTGATAACCATGCATTGTTTTCTTGCAGTTTATGCTTAGTCCTTTCTTCTTGCTCTCCTTCACTACATTTGGTAGAAGATTTTGTAGTTTAATTTCAATATCTGCTATCAGCATCATGTCATCTGCATATATTATAGGATTGTAGCAGCTAATAATGAACCCTAGTAGGACGTCTAATTCTCTCAGAATTACCTTACTGTATGTTGAAAAAAAAAATCAAGTGAGAAGACATCCTTGTCTTACACCCCTTTCTATTTTTGTATATCTGCTGAACTCATTTTCTGTCCATATGCAAGCATAAGTATAAGTTTTTGATTATTCTAATATCTTCCCTGAATATGTCAAAGTTGCTGAGCAGCTCTAACAAAGCTTTGTGGTGTAATTTGTCAAACATCTTTGCATAGGCAATAAAACACAGCAACACAACCTTTCGCATTTTTATTGATCTTTCTGATAACATTCTAAGCATAAATATTGCATTCATTGTTCCAGTGTCTTTGACGAACCCACACTTTTGTTCTGTGTCCTGATCTTGCTGTGTGCTTTATTCATTAGAATTTGGATAATGATTTTTGTTGTGTGGTTCATTAGACTGATTGTCCGGTTGAGTTCACATTTTTTTTTTGCTTAATTTCTTTTTTGCTTAGTTAGGCAGTGCTATGAAAATAGATCTGCTTAGGTCTTCTGGTATATCACCACTGTTATAGATTTAATTTATTATTTGTGATCTTGTGATTTTGTCTATGCCAAAACCATCTAAGGCTGTCAGCACCTCTATTACAATTCTATCTAGTTCTGCTGCTTCATTTGTTTAATTTGATCAGTGTAGCTTCAACTTTAGCTTTTAACTAGCATCATAGCCCAACGTTGCCTGTGCAACTCAGGACATTTTAGTAGTAGAAGATGCCAATGAGAGGAGTAGATGGAAATCATTTACAGACAGTTGATTTCCTGCATGAAATATTTAATGGAAAAAAAAAAAAAGACTTAAATAATTAAAATTAATCCTTGGCATTTTTTTAAATTTTTTTTTTTTACATATTTTGTTTGCAAAAACAATTTATTTTTAAACATTTCTTTTGTTTCAAAATTACAGGGAAAAATATTTACTTTTTTTGTTGACCAAATGAATTTTTAAAACATCAGAATAAAAATTAAATATAAGGGCTCATTTTTTTTTTAATAAAAAATTATTTTAGTCGCGTTTGACACGTGATTTGATTTCTGTGATGTAATTTAGTAACCATCTTAGATGTTTTACGGAGCAAATGTAAACAATCGGCTCCATTGGCCAAAAAGTGCGAAAGGGGAAAATTGCTGAACTTAAACTCAAAAAGTATATATTGACCTAGCTTCCCTGTAGATATGTGTCCCTAGAAAGTTTGAATGGTGTAGCTTAAAAAATGTAGGCATACATAGAAAACAGTTATGCACAGACTCACAGATTGTCTTTTTTATATATATATATATATATATATTTTTTTTTTTTTTTCCAGTCAATCAGTATTTGTGTCTTGTTGGTTGTTCTTTTATAGAGAAAAAAATAGTTCTATATACCATTCCATCTCCTAATTTTTTTCTTCTCTAATATCAGCATTCTGTCTTTAGATTTTAGGCATCCTGTTGATAAGCATGTATTTTGTCCTGTTAGTTATATGTAAACTAAGAATGAAACTAAGTGGTGGTCACTTCCACACTCAAGTTTTGCAGTGTACAACTAAATTCCTGAATCTTTTTGATGATTATGAATTTGATTTGGTTTTTCATTTCTCCTCCTGGACTCCTCCATGCCCATAATAATCTTGGGTATTCAATATTACCTAGTCATTCACTCTGTGTCATTAAACCCATTTTCCTCCTAGTTCATTTTGGGTTCCTAGTTCAAATTTGCCAGCTACTCAGCCATCCCTCTCTGCCTAATTTGGCATTCAGGTCTCCCATAATTTGTGATTTACACTGAGCTTTGGCATTGTCTAGCATAAAACAGAAATATTCAATTTCTTCTTGTACTTTGTGCTGTCAGTGCATACACAGTCATAATAGATATGTTGAAAGGTTTTCCTTTCAGTTTAACTACAAGAATTCTTTCAGGTAACTGACATTATCCCAAAATGCATTTCATATCTTTATCTAGTATCAATCCAACTCTCATTTTTCTCTCTGCCTGCATATATAATCCTGTGCTTGTTACTGAAAAAAATCTGTTTAGCCACCTAGTTTCATGTACTGTTAAAATATTTACAGTTAACCTAAAAACCCAGATGTAACTGGTATTGGCAAACATGTCTGCATGTGATCCAACATCACATTTTGCACCTGTACTGATGCACCTTTGTCACAGAAGTGTGTGTGAGAGAGAGAGACATAAGTTACCCTTCAGAAATTAAAATTGGTGGACCAACTTTGAGTTTTAGTCTAGTTTGCTGTGTTTAAAGGAAATGAATCATTCTATTGTACTTTCTGACCTTCTTTAAAAAGGCGTGTTGTACTCTGGTTCAAAATTAAGAAGTTTCCAAACCCTTTATTCAATCCACAAGAGTAGTAGAATAAGAATCTATTCCAGTGGATTGAATAAAAGTTTCAGTTAAAAATATCAAGTATGACAAACACCTGAGAATCAGAGAGTACAACAGCTTAAACATTGAGTATAACAACTAAAATAAGCATGCTAGTCTGCATAGAAAGTCATTATTATAATTCTTGTTTTTATTCAAGTATTTCCACTTAATATATGTATATTTATTTTACAACTGGTTTTTTTTTTAAGAAACTTCTTTAAACATACAATATTGAAGCAAAGTAGGTAGCAAAAAAAAAAAAAAAAGTTAACATTCTATAAACAAATAATATTCTATAAATAATTACTATTTGAAGAAATAGTATATGTAGAATATGCATTCATGTTGACATTTGAATGTATTAGTTTGTAACTACTGGACACAAAAGTGACAAGAGACAGCTCAAGCATGAAATATTCATGAGATGCTAAAGCTGTTAAAGTAAAAATACTTCTGAATTTTTACAAGTAACTGACCTTAGAAAATTGTGAACTTTATGGCATGCAATTGCATAGAAAATGTGGAATCTCATATTACTTGACAATTTTATCAATCTAAAGAATTGTAAAATATACATAAAAAAATAAAACATTTTTTAACACCCTGGGGTGATGTAAGAATCCCTTTCTGAAAGAAATCATAAGACTATCTTCCTCAACAAAAAGTCAAATGAGGTTTATCAATTTTTTTTTTTCAGTAAATTGAAAACTTCAACATTTTTATAAAGATAGTTAATTTTAGTAAATTAGCAATAAAGCCTTATTGGAAAATGTATATATAAAAAAATCTTGTAAATAATTTCATTATGAAAAGGTATAAAATTTAATTTTCTTTTTTATATGACTAAAAACAAGCAAAAACTGTTGTAAAAAGCTTATTTTAAAGCCATTTTTCTATAAATTAAAACTTATTTCTATGTAAACACACATAGCAAAAAGAAGTAAGGTATTTTTCTGGATACTATAGAAGATTATTATAAAAAAAACATATCCTATCCATTTTTGCATCAATTCTTCAATTGCTTGATTTTTTTTAATGCAAAAAGATACACTTTGAACTGCAACTGGCTTGGGGAAATTTTTAATATTCTAATTAAGTGCTAATGTTAGTGAGTTATATTTTTCATTCAGTCATAATCCTATTAACAACTATCACTTTCTTACATTCATCAATGATGCACTTATTACAAATTCTTGTGACAGGTAATGCAAAATATACCCAATATATTCGTAAGTTATCTAAAATACTAATTTTAGAGGCATATATTTTCGAGAACATAAGTATTAAATTATCAACTTTGTGTGTTAATATATTTATATCTGTTCATTTGCTAAATGACTGTAGAAAATTTTTTGTCTGCTCACTTCTGATTTATGCTTTCAAGGTTTGTTTAGTCACTTATATCATTAAATTGAATAAAGCTATGATGTATTTGTTTAATAAATCTTACATAAGCATTTTATACATACATCCATGTGATGGTGTGCTGAAAAGTTCTCAGCCCAATAAGAAACACTTTTCCCAAAATTCTGATGCTCAGATTTTAAAAAAGTGAATGATGCCCAGAAATTTTCAGTACCTCTCACAGGCATAGAAAAGAGGATAAAAAGCAAGAGAGGTAGTCACTTTTACTTGACATCATCTACCATTCACAACTACAAATTAAATTCTTCATGGTCACTAATTAATGATTAGATTAATGATACTATTCCTTTTGATAATTTACATAAGAAAAATATTTTTTAACTTTTACTAATTATATTCTTATATTTTTTTTAATCATTTCACCACATGCAAGGTGGGTCTGCCACTAGTGTGCAGTGGGGGGGGGGGGGTCACAGTGAGAGAAAAGAAAAGACTGGGTACAGAAGATATTGAAGAATGGATAAATGATCAATGGGATTCAAGATAATAGATGGCAATTGACATGGCATTTAAATTGTTGGAGAGTATAGCTATCAGGGAAACAATTAAATGGAAGGGAGTTCTCCAGGTGGAAAATGTAAGAAAAACTGTTTAAGTAGAAGTGGCAGTTACAGATAACTATCTCAATGGTTAGAGAAGGGAAACTATATGCCAATCTAGTAGCATACTTAAATTCATGTGAACAGGGCACCAAGAAAAAAAAACTCATCAAAGCAGTTGCCATGAAAATTTTTATAGAAAAGATAGAGGGAAATCACATCAGTGATGAGAAAGTGACTATTATAGCTTTAATATAAATTAAAAAGTATTTTCACCCAATTATTTTGTAATCTACAGAAAAAAAAAAAAAAAAAAATGTGTCTTCAGACATATCTTAATAAAAAATAAACATGTAGAAAAGCAGATCTTTATTACTAAACTTATATTCTCTTTCTTCTCATGATTAACATTTGTTCCTAATTCCTCCGCACCCTGTAATCCCTTGTGTTTTATTGGCTTGTATGGAGTAATGACTAGATTAAAAAAAAAAAAATTATGATTACTTCATTAGAAAGTTTCTTACATGCACACAGTTGGAGTATAAAAACTTGTTTGCATATTTTACTTTGAAGTATCTCAGTAGAAGAGAATAGTAAGAGCTTGAATCATGTAAAACAGAAATAATGACAAATGTATAAAAATAACTTGTCTTTTACTCTTTCATGATACTGCTTTTGGATTTCAGAAAAAATCTGGCCAGTCAAATACTCAAGATATAAGCAACTGCAAAATATGTAAAAGTTTGTAAGCTGTTTATGCTCAAAGTCAGTGGCTTTTACAGTTAAGTTTAAAAATTATGTCTGGCACTAAGATTAATTCCAAACATACAAATATCAAAGCATGAAGCAGAATTTATCAAAGGTCAATTTTCACTAAATACAGTTTCTTTGAATAAAGTTTTAATATTCAAAATTAACTTTTCAGGAATAAGGTTCTTTGTTTCTAAATTCTGCTGAGTTATAAATGAATAGTCACCTTATATAGAATCCTTGTTCATAAAAACTGTAACATGATCATATATGTACCCTACCAATAATAATATATTCTGAATGGTACATTTGTATATGCACTTATTGAAGCATTCATACAGATATATAAATGTTGATATTTTTATATCTATCTTCACTCACACATTGCATAAAGGTGAATGTTAACTCTTAGTGATAATTCCCAACCAACACAGACAGTACTAGTTCAAAAGAGATAGTGACTTCAAATCATTACCATAATTGGTTAGCAGACTTACAATGGCACCACACCAAAAGCAATGCTGGAAATTTTACTAACCAACTGAGAATATTTTTATCTACAATAGCATGTTCTGTAAACAATATAACAATAAAAGAATGAAATGCAGCCAAGTACACTAGTTTCCATTATATTTTATTTTTATTTGGCAGTAAGATCTGATGTATGATACAGCCTGGATAATAATTCTGAACAAATATTTGAATACATTTATCCAGACCACTTTTGAAGAGTTAAAAAATAGAACCACTAGTCAAGACAGGAACATTAAGATAAATTGAGAAAAAATCCAGTCAATATTAATAATCAGGTTAATTTTGTGAAGAATTAATGTTTGGCTATCAGTCTTCAAAAACAACTGCCTCAGAGTAATGGCTGAGATAAATATCAGAGGCAGAATGGCTGCCATAAGGAAAATGCTAGATGTTGAGACTGACATAATTATTCTGATTAGAAGTTATAACAAATGTGGTTACAAAGGAAAGAAACAAGTTTCAATGGCATATATTCATTAATTTTCAGAATATATAGTTGTGTGAAAAGGTGACAAAATCTTTGATATGTGGTTCTTTTTGCCATTGGTAAAGAAGTGATTAGGTGTAAGTATGTTGTTGGTAAGACCAGGAGTTAACAGATTTGTTGGATTGGTTATCCAAGGTCACAGTTGATGTTTGGAATGAAATGGTGAAGCCACATGGCAGCTTGTGTGAGGTGTCATTGGCAGGGTTTATCCATCTATCAAGGTTGAAACTGACAGGTGAGGTGTGTGGATAAGTCAGTACTTGTGTAACAAGGTTGAGGTGTTGAGCTGAACTGACTTGTCCATGATGCATGCAGTTTTTATATCTGTGGTTTAACTGGTACAAGCTCCAAGGCTTTTTTTTTTTTTTTTTTAAAGTGTCAACATTTGTGAATTTGTGATTAGCTATTGTATTTTGCAGGGATTTGTTTAACAGACCAGATGTGACACTTGGAACTCCTGTGCAGAAAACTTATTTTGGTTTTGCTTTCTAACATTCCCATTCAACCAAGATGTCTATTGAAAAGTTTTTGTGAATCAGAAAGAGATCATGATAAAAGTAATATAACAGAAGGAAGCTAAATTTGTTTGGTCAGGTAATCAGAGGTGAATGAAGCCTTATGAATAGATCATACAAAGACGATTTCTCTGGCAAATGATCATGTGGTAAGGTACCTAAGAGCTGGGAGGATTAAATCAGAGAGAGCACCAGAATGCCAGTTTTGAATATTTTAACAGATTCTCTTGGAAAGAAAGAATTTGCAAAGGTTATTTGGAACAAAAACTGTGCAAAGATTGCAACTAAATAACTAACATTGAGCATTTAAACTTCTATGAAGCAGATGAAGGCAGAGATAAGGGTAAAAAACAAGAAAGCAAAGGATCAGAAAACTTTTCTAGGAAAATATCAATACTGTATTTGTAATGCTAAACCAACCGCTCCCTACAATAGCCACTATAGCTGTAAAAAGATTTACATTTCAATGGCTTTTACAAAACATGCTTGCTGACAGTTAAAAAGAACTATAAGTCAAGAGGTAGGATACAAACTGAGGTTCAACCAAATAACATAATACGAAAAAGCTCCAAATAGAAGAAACTTGATACTTGTAAACTATTACAAATTTGATGCCAGTTGCATGACTTGTATAATCCTCAGATTATATTTTGTATCATTTCAGTGGATTCATACCAAAAGCTGTAAAACAGAGAATGTATCAATTTCATGAATAAATATCTAATCAGATTGACAGAATATTAGTGGGGGGGAAGGGGGTATTAAGAAAATTTTTAAAACATAATTCAATCGATTGGTCCCACTCAAGATTGGAAAGGGAGATAACAGCTTTCAGCTGTTAATGCTTCTAACATGTCACTCAATAAGTCCTTGGCCTCACATATAGCTGGCGCCACTAACAAAAAATCCATATGATTTTTATGAAGTACTAACCTTCAAATGACACATGACAAAATTTGGGCCCAACCAGATTAAGTTACAAATTACACTTATTTAAGTAAAGCTACTGTTGCAAATTTTCAAAAGAATGGAAAAATTTAAACTTTGTGTGTTGATAAAGCATTGCTTTCTGATGAAAAAAAAATACTGTTCAAGCAAAGCAATGGCTTAATAAATGTTATTCAGACTCTTCTCTGTTGGAAACAATGGTTAAGAAGTGGTATGCTGACTTTAAATGCAGTCGTACAGACAAATAATGCTGAACGCTTGGGTCAACCAAAGCAGTTATCCTGAAAAACACAAAAATCCACAAACTCGTTTTGGCCAATCATAAATTGAAGTTGCATGAGATAGCAGAGGAGTTGAACATATCATGGCAGTGTATTCACCATTTTGTATGAACATTTATCAAAGAAAAAGCTGTGTTCAAAATGGGTGCCACATTTGCTCACAGTTGATCAAAATCAACATGTCAACAATTCAGAGCATTGTTTGCAACCATTTCAATGCAACAAGAAGGTATTTTTGCATAAATATGTGACAATGGATGAAATATGGATCCACCACTTCACTCTGAAGTCAAATCAGCAGTCAGCTCAGTGAACAGCAGCAGGTGAAAGCCGTCCAAAGCGACTAAAGATGCAAACATCATAAGGTAAGGTTTTGGCCTCCATATTTTTGGATGTGCAATGTATTTTGTTCCTTGATTACCTTGAGGAAAAAAAAAAACCATGAATAGCAAATATTATATAGTATTATTGGTGCATTTGAAAGAAGAAATTTCAAAAAAAATATCTACAAATGAAGAAAAAAAAAAAGTGAGCGTTGACCAAGACAATATACCATGTCACAAGTCAATCTCAACAATGGCAAAACTACATAAATTGCATTTTAAATTGCTTCTACCCTATTCTCCAGATCTGGCCCCCAGTGACTAGTGGCTGTTTGCAAATCTCAAAAGAATGCTCCAGAGAAAGAGATATGGCTCCAATGAAGAAGTGATATCGGACACTAAGGCGTATTTTGAGGCCAAAGACAACTCATTCTACCAAAAAGGCATCAAATTGTTAAAGATGCATTTGTATCAGTGTATGTATCACCCTAGAAGTATACTATGTTGTTGAATAAAATCAAATTTTGCCGAAAAGTTGTTTTATTAGTTAGGTCTGGAATTTATTGAGTGATGTGTTATTTCTATCAAACACTTATGCCAATGACAATACTGGATATCAACATTTGGTAATGAGATTTCAGAGAGAAGTGGATGTATGCATTTTCTAAGGTCATAAGCAAACCATGGACAGGCACAATCTCACCTGGAATTTTGACAATTTACCCATTCTATTTTCTGGATCAATAATATCAGGTTACATTTGGGCTACAACAATTAAAGATTCATATTTTCAAATCATTTTATCTTTTTTTTAAGCAAACCAAATAATCAGCACTATCAAATTGCCCACATTTGACAAGAGACATAAATTTTAGTTATTGTCTCCAACTTATGGATTTTTTTATGAACCTTGCACATTTTACTAAAATAATATTGATAATTGTTTTGAATAATCTGGGAGTAGTGAGATTTTGCCATAGAGTCACAAATGAATATCTTCCTCCTGTTACGAGGATGCATTTATATATAAAAATATTATTAATGTCTAAAAGTTGTGGTAAGGGACTATTGAGTCCTACTAGTTATTACAAAAAGTTTTAATTCATGAAGTAGTCGTATAAATAAGGAAATTAGAAATAGAAGGTTTGGAAGATGCTAGAATGTTCCAGTAAAACCTAAAGAATTCTAGAATATGCAAATATTTTCAATATTTACCATTTTTATTTCTTATTTAAAACTCCAGAATCTTTATTTTTACATTTGATTTTCTTTCATTTTTTCTTCTTTACTCTTAAAATATAAAATTCTCTTATAATCTTTGTTTAAACTTAAAATGTTAGATAATACTTATGCTTTTAACATTGAATTAATACAAGATGCACAAATATGTTGAAAGGTAATTTAGAAAATGCACTTAAAATTTAAAAGCTCTATTTGAATTGTTAGGAAAACGTAATTCATTTGGGAAAGAATACCATAGATAGTGTATGTGTTCAATGAAGAAATTTCAAAGAAAAATGGAAACAAAAAGAACACTTAGAATCAGGGATTTTTTTAAATTTCTGGAACACAAAAAACATGAGCTTGAAGAATTTGACACTCACAGGATATATTGAAGATAAAAGGGACAGAGGGAAACAGCAAGTAACTGTTGTGACCATAAAAAATAAAAATTAATGATAGTGTCAAAAACTTATATTTCACTCATTCTAAGCCAGTGAGAATTGACTCCACTTTTCTCCTCTACATGTGACATTCTCACTATGAACAAACAGTTAGGTCATTAGTGTGTCAACAAAAATTTAATCTTTTCCTTTTTCAGGTCATATTAGTAACATTTATTTGTTAGCTCTCAACAAAAATTTGAGGTAAGAAAACCCTAAAAACTTCTTGTATTTTTCTAAATTATCTGGACACTCATTGTACACGCATATAAGATTAAATAAATTGCAAACATTGTGTCTGCTTATTTTTAATAAAATCCGTCGATACTTGCAGATAATCTTTTGTGTATTTTAATTGAAGGATGTAAGAAATGAGCTGTAACTGACAGATGATTTTATTAATTTCTCAATGTTCCCAAGTATTTTCAATCTCATTCTGAGATCATCTTCAGGGGTGTGAGTTGTGATAAAAAAATAACCACAAAACTGTTGCTAAAAATTACTAAATTTTCTTCTTGCTTCAAATTTGAATCAAGAAAATTTGTAAACAAGAAAAAGAATAAAATCATTTGTCAAAGTTACATCTTATTTCTTACATCTTTCAATTATAATATGCAAAAGATTATCTGTGAGTATGAACAGATTTATTAAAAATAAGCAGACTCAATGTTTGCAATTTATTTAATCTGAGATGTCTAAAAGAAAATTTGCTGCCTAAATACACGCACACACACATATATATATATATAACAAGCACACACAGGAAAGTCTATGAATTTTACTTATTCTTTTTCTTATTCTGTCAGATTTCAATATATATTTTATCTACATTAGACTAAAACTCACAAATTTACTTAGCATTACAGTCTCATTTCTCCCACACCATATAACAACCAGATAACCATTTTGTTGTTTCCATGTCTTTCTAACGTATACATTTACTTAGGTTATATAGGGGAGTTATAACTATCTAAGAAGCTTGCATAAATGGATATCAGAATGGAATGAGAAACTTTTCAAAGCTTTACTTTCAAGTTGAATTAATTTGCTGCAAGCTTTTAGATATAATAAAAATTAGAATTAACTGAATATACAAACTTTTGGCCTTAATTTTACATCATTACATCTTTAGTTTGGATTTTAAAAAAAAATTATCTTTAAATCAAAACACAGAAGCCATCTTGGCAAAATCTTTAATTTGATCAGAGTTGGCAACATTTCAGTTTTCTTAATTTTCTTTTTCATGCCAAGAGCTTTGCTGTTAATTTTAGATACATGTCACCAGAGTTGCATTAAAAAAACACAAATACAAATAAGTGCAGTTATATCATGGTTTGGATTTTAGTACAGAAATTCAAGTTTAATAGCTAGATTAATTATTTTTGGTAAGATTTCTTCAAAATAATGAAATTTATCTTAAGCAATATGAATAACAGAGTTTTATTTAAATTAGTAGTTATAAATGTAAAACTTAAAACAAAATCTAATAAATATTAGACATCTATTTGAGAAATTTAAATATTTTGAACAAATATTTGAATAAATTAATCATTTTTCATTAAACATTTTTAAGGATGAATATACAGTGACTTAAAGCAAAAGGTAACAAAATTCTTGTCAAAATTAGCAAATGATCATACAAAACTATAAAGTTTCAAAGATATTGCTGAATTATACTTAGAATAAAGAAAAACTCATATGATAAAAGTATAAAATTTGAATTCACACCCGTTATAAAAACAAATCGGAAAGAATGAATATATCACAAATAACACCAAATATATAAATTAATTAAATCACTGAAAAAATTCTTGTCCCTATTTCACAATAATTCTTGAATAACAATCTCAGCCATGAGGATTATAGTCTTAATTTATCACCTAAAACATTAAAATGTGGCTAAATTTTATTAAGTATTATGGAGTTTGTTCTTTAATTAAAAATATATATTTAAAATCTCTAAGATAAAATAAAATCCCCAGGTAATGATCATTTTACAATTTCTACATTCTTTTGGAATTAGAGCTCAAATAAAAATATCTAGTTCTCGGTCAAAGAAAATGCAAAATATATTTGGGAAATAATTTAAGAGAAAACATCATAATTAGATAATTGCAAAAGAATTTTTCACATCTATAAAAATTTATCCAAAATAAATATATGCTAATGTATTATAAAGTTAACATTGTTCACAAATTAAATTTTTAATCAACCTAATCTTTTAGCAATTATATAGTATTCAGATAAAAAGATGATAGCTTTAAATGAAGAACATTTTAGTTTAAAGTTTCCAATTCTTCTGAGTTAGTGATAATGACTGTCACCAAATAAGCATTTGACAAAACATTTGACCATGAGTCTACTGATTTACTATTGGAAGAAAAAATACAACACTTGAATGTGTCTTGATTGTAATTTTCAATTCTGGGTAAGACTTAGTAAAGCAGTGAATTGTAATCAGCTTTGTAGGTGTGTATATATATATATATATATATATATATATATATATATAAATAAATGTGGTTGGATTGATTTGGAAGGAATCTGCAATATTCTTTCCAAAAGGTGAATATTCAAACATTTATAAATATTTAGCAATATTTATTTCCCATTTGTGGTATTTGTTAAGAGTATATACTCAAAATAAATCAGAATATTTTTGCTTGTTTTTTGTATGGAGACACAAACATTAAATTACATTACTAGTTTCCTCTTTTTGCTGAGCCGACAAATATAAACCTTATACATTCTTTTTCTAGTTTTCCAATGTGTCAATTGCTGACCTGATTATTTTATGACTATCTCTAAAGTTCAGATAAATATTTGTATTTGTTAGTGAAATGGTTGTTTCAATTCCTAGCCTTAGTGAATCTAGCAAAAAAAATTTTTTAAATGGAAAATGTTCAATGAAAAATAAAGGAAAATACATTAAACTTTTCCAGTTATTCTATAAATCAATGAATCAGTAATTTAAAAAATAATTAAAACTTTTGTGTAATAGCAAAAAAAAAAAAAAAAAACTATCCCAGAAATACAGGAAAATAACTTAAGTTAGATTTATAGTAATATTCAATAAGAATGCAAATATAACACATGTGGCTTGAAATTGTCTCTTGATAAAATTGAAGTATGAATATTTTTAGTCATTTCTTTTCTGCCAAGTTTCTTTCTCCTCCACACTAATCAAGAATAAAAAGAGTCAAATAATCTATGTATGTATCTAGATATCCTAAGCTGAAGTGAAAATAAATCCAAGACTTTTCACAAAAAAAAAAGAAAAAAAAAGCAAAACTTCAGACAAGACAGTTAAAAAACAAATCAATGTATCACTAACTTCAATGTGAATCAGATTCTTTAATTTTTCTGCTAATTATTGGCAATCAACAGATACTATCCACATTTACATTTTCTTTTTTATTAATAGAAAACAGATAGAAAACAATGAAATGCTACCATTTTTCAATATAACATACACACAATGCTAAGATTGTAAAACTGATTATTTTGCATTATTTTCTATTGTAATATTTTTATTAAAATATGTCTTTCTTTTTTAAAAAAAACAATTTTAGTTGATTTGTCATTCTTTATAATTATATTTGTATCTAAAATATTTGCTTACTTACACAGCAAATACAAGATGCTGCAAAATTTATGATTTTATTTTACTGGTTTTGTGAGAGATTTTTGTTCAACTAATGTGCATGGATCTATACAATTGCATATTTAAATATGGGTGTCAATTTTTCCCCACCTAAGTTGTATAAAGTTTCTTGATAACAAAATTAACTGAAAGTTGTTTTATACAAATCTGATATTTCTCCTATATTTGTTGAGCCTATTCATATTATTGAATTTCTTGGAATTTAAATTTCATAAAGTGCAATGTTATTCTCAATTAAAGAAATAACTGCTAATATCCTTCTGTACATGAATCTCAGAAAAAACAACAATAGCATTCCTAATTTGTAACAGATTACTTGGGGGGGGGGGGAATTGTATTGAATGTAGTGCAGCAACAAGTTAAGAGTGATTGAAAAAAAATATATGTTAGCACTTCTATAAGAATAACTTTATTAGTAAAGCACAACTAATGTTGTCATTTTAAACAATTTCCACCTGTTTATTATCCCTGTTAACACATTCCATAGGCGAGGGGGGAAAAAATTAACACCTATATAGAGATAGCTTTAGAAAGTGTTAATGAATTTTTTAAAATTATCCCTGTATATTTATGTGCACGTGTAGGATTTTACAAGCGAGAACTGATCAACAAAGCTGAGAACAAACAAAGTCAAATAATGACTTTCAGGTAAATTTTCATAAAATCTTTGTTATCTTCCAACAACAAGATCTGATTCATGTTACACAAATTTCCACCACTGACCAGATGTGAATACAAACCAAAGACTGAACTAAAAGCTTTGTCAACTGCTCCACACACAGCTTCTGTTTCACTTACTCAAAGAAAAATACAATCTAAATTTTTCACCAATAGCACTTACTCATGAAAGAAACAAAATAAAAATTGAAGCTGATCTGAGCCTAAGAAAAGGTTATAAAAACACATCACTTTGGCAGTGAGTTGGCATAACACCCAGGATTCACAAAATTTGTCAGGTTTTGACCTCCCAGCTCCAAAAGGCACCTGATAAATGCCTTACCCACCACCACAACTTTTATGACTATTTCTCTACCTTTTAATTAGATATTTACCTGATTTATCACTTGTATCTTTTCACTAATACAATTATTTATTTTCTAAACCTCTGTAGTTTCTTTGTTCTGCTACTATATGCTGAATATGTAGTCTTGGTAAAAGTATTTTTTAATGTTCAGTTTTATTACTAAAGGCAATAAAATTGATTTTAAGATTTCAGTTATCTGTCACTGATTTTAACAATTTGATAAACCTATTTGATTAAAAAAAATCGAGACAGAAACACAGTACTGTTTATAGACCTACTTGAACTCAGTAGTTCATGATTGGAAAAAAAAAAAGGCAATAAAAAAATAAGGAGTAAACATCAAAGCTGATATAATTTTTAGATTAGTTTAGATTGTTTTTGTATTACATTAATCAAATTAATTATATTTTACCAATATAATTGGTCTATATAAGTTGGCATATGGTTTTAGTTAGTTTAAATTTCGAGCCATACTCAAACTTGATAAACTTAAAAAGAAAAAAAAAAACAGCTTATATTACAATGGTATCAGAAGTTTTTATAATTATAGTTCTAATCCCCAAACTCAAGCAGAGTATTTTTTAGAACAAAAGACTAAGAGAAAGAAATAGAACAAGTATTTTTAATCTTACCAGGTATTATTAAAAATATATAGATTATAAAGAATCTGTAACAAATAACTGTCTATCACAATGATATAAGGTTTCATAGCAGAAATACTGAAGAGTCTTACTGTTAATACAAGTTATTCTCTTATCTGCCTTATTCTGTAAATATGTGTAAAATATTACATTTATTGCAGAAGCAAGGCCAAATCAAGTATCAGCAATTGAAATGAATAAGGCTAAAAATAAAATTCAAACAGTACAGTGTATGTTAGAAATCAAAAGCCAGCATGTTGGTTTTGGTCTGCAGGCTATCATTAAGCTTGTATGATGCAGAACAATTTTGTGTGATATTTTTACAAAATAAAAACACATGTTATAAATAACAATGTGATGTCTGCTCATGTAGAAATCAATGACATGTCAATTTTGCTGGTGGAGGAAAAAAATATTACAGAAAAGAGGAAATGTTCCCAAATGAGACATGAACAATTGAAGTGAGAGCCAATAAAATCTTCCTTGCTGTATGTTGTGCAACAACAGTGGGAGCAAAGGGGGAGTAGCATGCAATTATATAATTTGATTTTTTTCTTCCTTTCATGCTAAATATATTCACCTTCATCATTATCATGACTCATAAGTCTTATTTTATATCTTATGCTTTATTGACTAAATAAATTCCAGCAGTATTTATTTGAAAATATGTTGTCATGTTTATTGCAGATACAAGAGAAGAATTGATACAAACAAAAGACAAAAAATATTAAAAAAAGCAAGAAAAATTTAAAAATATTGTAAATGAATGAACATTAAAAAAAAATGAGAATTTCTAAATAAATTACATTAATTTTGTATAAAGATGTGTTAAATATTCTAAATTATAATACCTGCTGCAATATGTCTGGTTTGAGAATGCATATAGTTGTTTAAGAATTCATTATGGTAAAAAAAAAATAAAATGTGTTGTTGGCCCCTGAGTAAGAATTGAATACTATATATATATATATATATATATATATATAGTTCAAATAAAAACATATCAGTATTTCACCAACTAGACAAGTCATCACATTGTTTCAAGTCTTATTTGGGTTGGTGTCCCCAAAAACTGGTGTACTTACACAAGGGAAATAAGAGAAAATATAGAAATAGCAAGAAATGAAAAGAGAATCTCATTGCTAATTATTCAGATACACTTTTTTAAGGGTAGGTAGATAGGTAGGTAACATTTGGGACATTTTCTGCAATTCTGGCACATGTGATTAACAAATCAGCTCTTTCCCTTTGGTCAGCAAGAACTCTTTCCTAGCACATCTCAGTCCATTTCTACATCACAATGCTTGCTCACAACTTGCCCAGGTATGGCTTGAAAGTACTTAAGTGAACCAGAACTACCCTCCATATTAACTGTGTGACCACATAAATTATGCAAACAACTTTTTAGCATCAGGTCAAGTGGCATTTGATTCCAAAAGTTTTTGTTTTCTCTATTTTCTATTTCAATGAGTGACCACTTTGAAGATCTTACTGCTGTTCATAAAAAAAAAACATACTTCATAATCTGATAAAATCATTTAGGGCCCCCACTTGATTGAGTGCATTCAAATGATAACCTAGTTCCATTCACAAATAGAGAAAGGTAAAAAAATTTAAACCTTGAGCAAAAAACACTTTATGGCTTCTTAAACAGTATAAAAAGTAAATGAAATTATTTCATTTGATAGTTCTCCAGTCAGAGCATTAAGCAGGGGACTAAATAATGCAATGAGTTCACTTAGTAAAAGGAATCTTGTACCAAAATTCCTTGAAAGATGTTTTAATTGATCACTAATTTTACTGAAACTTCAGATTCAAGCAATAAATAGTTCCATATAAGACATGGGCATAAAGCTTAAAGCTAATTTCTATTTTTCAAAAAAAGTAACTATAATGTGTTTTGTGTTTGCAATGTACATACACATTCTTAAATTGTAACTGTTGAATAGATATTTTATTAATAAAAATACTGGCTAATCAACTGAGAGTGGTAAAAACAAAATTAAGGAATGCCAGCTCATAAAACAAATTCTCTAACACACACACAACCACATTCAACATTTTTTAATAACCATGCATGTCAGAGGTATATAAACTGAATTTGAATACTTCATTTTCATGTATTGAATACATGAGTCTTAGCTAAGATTTGAGTGATTATGAAAAAGGCCAAATTCTTATGGCTAGAAGAGCATTTCTGAAACAGTATGGCTTGGGAAATGTTTATGTTCAGTTGTGGTAAGTACCTATTTTCACTCCTCTAATGGTCTGAAGAGGGAAAGGGAAAAAGTAAACTATCAGCACACCATTGGGTAGCCACAACTTAACAATGCAAGAAGTAAACAGATACTTTCTCCAAGTATGAGCAAACAATATGACTACTGAAGCACAAATTGTGGATAGGTAAATTGATCAAGGTAAAAGAAATGTCTCTCAATACATTGTAAATGAAAGTCTTGCATATTAGACTGCATAGCTACACACCAATATATACTTGCTAACTAATATTTGTCACTGAAAGTTTCTTCAATGGGTACTTAAGAATTAGAACTAGATTTTGTATCAATAGAATTTGTATCTGATAAGTTTTGCCATCTCTTGAACATTGTACAAAATTATGTTTGCATCCTTATCCTACAAAAACAAGGACACCAGGATGCACTTTGAGAAAAGTCAGGTTAGGCAGGATAATAGTTTGATACTAAGAAATATTTTAAAATTATCTTGTTGGGTTGTGTATAGCCAGAAAAAGGGTCTTAAAATTATTTTTTTCTGTGAAAAGTCAATTTTAGAGATATTTGCATTATTTCATGCTAAGTTTTCAAATCATGCCAGTCATTGGAAAAAAAATTACATAAATACTAGATCCTATCACTCATGTGAAATGAACTGTATGATGTACCATCTACCTTATGTGAAGTCTTGTAGAATAGCCATGGCATTTTTCAGCAAGACAATGCACCATGCTACACAGTACAAGTTATACAAGGATGGTTTCGGAAATATGAAGTCTACACTGTGTTGTCTTGGTCACTAAATTCTCCAGATTTCATTCCCATCAAGCACTTTGTTGAAATGTTGGATTAATAAATTCATTCTGGATAACATCCATTATGTAATTTCTAGCAATTAAAAGAACTACTGTTAACATTCTGGCATAGAAGATACTTTTAGATTTTTTTTTAATCCATGATTGATCAAGTAAGAGCTGAACTGTATTGTTTTGACTGTGTGTGCATGTGTGGATCCTGTGTATATATAAAAATTTGTATTTAAGGATAAAGAATACAGATTAAATCAGACAATTTTTCATAAATAGTTGAAGACAAATTTAAACAAGCTTAGCACTTATTAGCAAAGAACAGCAGTAAACTGCTAAGTTGTAAAAATAAAATAAAGAAAAAAAAATTGAAAGTGTATGTAAGTAATTTATATGATACTCAGTATGAATGAATAGCAGTCAATAAGAGAGGGACAATAAAAAGTTAACTTGACCCACTTCCCAAAATCTGACCCAAAATCAGAATTAATCTTTCAATCCTTAGACAAGCAAAGACATTTCTATCACAATATATAAAGGACAAGGCTAGTGTCCTAACTGTATTTGCAGTCTTTTAGCTTTTAAATTACATTTAATTTTTTTCTAGATATACATGAGCAGATATTAAAGAAACAAAAAAACAACTAAAACCAGAGTTCGACTTGTGATGATCAAAATATTTTTATGTTTTTCATTCTTTGAAAAAATACTGTGTTTTGGTTATCTGGTTAGATTTTTGGAAGTGCATCAAGCCAAATTTTCAGTAATTCCTCAAACTGGACAGCTGAAAAATGGATTATCTTTAATCTTCACACAATGTAATTTATTTTAGCATAGGCTACAATTATTATGATGACCACAAAAAGCAGTTTTACTAACAGATGTGTACACATATGAATTATTGATATTTTTCTCTATCTTGTGTATCAGTAAAGCACCTAGTGTTTTAGCACTGACTTCATCCTGAGTGCACAGCCTTTGGGCAAAATATAAGATCAAGTAGGGATTATATTTGTCAACCATGTGAGTCTTGCCAAACTGTACAGCACATATCTGAAGTAGCTAACATTCCCAATGGTAAAATGCTCATCATAAACTAAATTATATAGCATAAAACCATTGATTAGCAAAGTTAATATCTGGAATAGGTTTTGATGGATGAGCAATGGTTAAAATACAAGTTATTTGCTGATCATCATGACAGACCAAGAAAGTATAGTAACTGGAAAAAGAACAAACAAATATAAAAATAAATCAACATATAAATGCATAGAAAACAATTTGTAATTATTTGTTTAGAGATAAGAAAATGTATCAATGCTAAACATTTTACACTAAAACAAACCTAAAGAAGTTAAAACAGGTTATATTTTAATGAAAAATTCTCATGCCACCTAAGATTTTTTTTTACTCAGTGGATGTATCATACATAACAGATATCAACTGACAAATCAGAAACAAAATTATTCAGGTATTACTAGAATGAAATTGCAATTTATGCATTGCAACATTTTTCAATTAATTCAATAGGTATGAAGCTATTGAAATAGTTCTCTGGGAGATTAGATTTTAATATGTATAAAATCTGAAATCTAATATAAAGTGATTATATATCCATTTAAGAAAAAATTAAATCATGTTCAATCCATATTTAAGTTTAAAAAAAATTATGTATTTAAGTATTATAATACTACATATACAAAATATAAAGTTTTGAGATTAATTTATTTCTAAAACATCAGGACAGAAGAAAAGTGTACCTACTTGAAATGAAGAAAACTGATAGTAACAGATGAAACAAACGCTATATATTTTATCAGGTGACAGGGTCAGAGGTTGTTAAATATATAGCATTCAAATCAATTTTTTATATAAGCTCTAGAAATTTCATGCTACCTCTGAAATTCAGAAGCAAAAAAAATTGCAAAGATAAAAACAGCATTATCCTTATTTCAAGAATTATATGATATTTGAAAAAAAGTATACTTTTTATGCTCAACTATATTTTTTGTCATATTCTACAATTTCTTGCATGGCAAAAAAGATAAAATTCTCGAATACTGCTTGTATTAGATATATTTCAAATGTCTTCAGTTTAACCTTATCAGCATTGAATTGCAAATTGTTTATAACCTAATGAATTTGAGAATAAACAGTTAACTTGATAAATAAGCTAAGAAGTATTATTTATACACCAGATTGGCAGAGAGATACAAGCAAAGAATAGATTAATACAAAATTCCATATCAATCTACATAAGGAAAAAAAAAATTTCTAATATACAACTTATGAAGAACATGGAAATTCTTTTTGCCATTAATAAACTTTCAGAAAGACTAAGTTATCACTTGGCTCAAAACAGGTTTTCATATGATGATCACTAAAACCAAAACTGATTTTCATGTTTTTAGTTTCCACTTTCCGTGAAATATTTCTCTATTGTTTTTCTTTTGAAGAAATATTGTTGTAACTGCAGTTAGTCAGCTTTAGCTAGCTGAGTGCTGTCTGTTTCACTGAAACAGATTGTAATATCAATTCTAACCTTAAACTTAATTGATTCTTAAAAATACAAAGACTAATGATTTAAGTAAGTAAATCTTGAATTTATCTTATTTCTTTTGGTATCTTTTTCTGAGATTTCATCTATACATATATGAAAAAATAAATTATGTTTGTTTTGGATTTGTCTTAAAAAAAAAAAAAAAAAAGAAGAAAAAAAAAACACGTTAAAAATGGTGCCCAAATGAAAAAAAAAAAACTTTGAAAATACATTTTTCTGAATTTTTCCATAATGTGAAAGTTTAAAATCTAATCAATTCATTAAAAAAAAAAAAAAAAAAAAAGATAAAGTTTGGGGGCAGGTAATATTCTAAGTTGGTCAAAACCAGTTTTGAGAATGACTATCACTTAAACTCGGCTTTGAGAATTATTGGTTTATTGCAAGACCTAGTTCTCACTGATATTATCTGCTTAGGGGTAACCATTTCAAACTTGGAAAAAAAAAAAAAAAAAACTGTGGTAGCTGAATATCTTTATAAAACAATACTAAGCAACAAAAACTTTTGGAATAACTATTATACTCAACATGACTTTTCATTATCTCTTTGAAGTTACATAAACAGAAGCATAATTTTATTTTTTTTGATCACACACATGGTAATTATATTTATAATTGCATACTGCAACTTGATAGCTATAAAGTGTGCCTAATGGTGTTTTAGCAGCAAAACTTTATAGCTAACAAAATGCAGTATGCAATTATCATTATAATTATCATATCTGTATGCTCTACTTTTGTATTGAGCACTTTTTAAAGTAAATATCTAACTGTGGAATATACTTCAATTAGTAACAATTACTTAAAAGGTATAAACCCAACTTTTCCCAAAAATAACACAAACCAATCTATCAATATTTGTTTAATTGATTTTTCACCAGAAGCTTCCATAAAATCCAAACAAGTTTCAAATGAACAAAAAGGTTTCTGAACATTTGTCCACCTTTTCATTCTTTCCAGACTTTTCCAATCACTCAAATTTAACAATACTGTTAAGAATGCATTGTTGTTTTGAGCTCAAGAGAACAGTGTTTTTCTTAAGAGGATTGAAATTAGTGGAATTTCCCAACCACCTTTTCTTGGGTGAGGATTGGTAGGGAATCTAGCCTTTACTTCCAATCCGTGTATGACAAAATGCAGCATACACTATCTACTTCCTCGGCAATGAACAAGTTACCAAACTCAAAAAAAAAAAAAAAAAAAAAAAATATTGTGCACAATTGGAATAGCTTATACAACATGGGTTGAAAATATGAAAATCCAAGGATAGTACTTGTATGATTGTCATCAATACTAGTAATACATGCTCTGATTAAAGCAAAATGGCCACCTGCAAGAATGTCAGTTTAATTATGTCCTTTATGTACATAGAAATTAAATATTGCAAAACTATATCAATATATTTATCAAAGTTTAAATAATTTACATCAATCTTTATTATACAAATAAACATTACAGCATTGTCAGCAGAAAGATTTGGCTTAAACACTTTCTAAAAAAACAAGCATGAATCTTGGTAAATAAAAACTGATATACAAGCTGGATAATCAACCCTAAAACTATTTAACAGAATACGAAAAGGTCAAGTTCACTTTCTATTTTGCTCTCTTATCCAGGCCAATCAAGTTCAGCAACCAGTAATAACCACATTACTTCCTACAGCATCTATTGTCTATCTAAGCACCAAATTAGACTAGTCAGTGAATTAAAGGCCGACCAGGTTACCATCTCCTCTAAAATCAGCTAAATATAATGATGGTTCATTTTCTCAGCCTTCTTTAAAATGTTTTAAAAAATTTACCAAGAGATTAGATTAGAGTGTTTTAAACATTTGATATATTGCATTACAAATTAGAACAAATAATATATCCAATAGTTAAAATCAAATTAAATTGTGTAGGGAGTTTAAAGTAGAGAATGAACTTACTGACCTTTAAATAAATAAAAAAGCATCAATTGACTTTGACAGAAAAAAATGGGTTCAAGACATCAGGAAAATGATTGCTATTGGCCAGTGATTTCAAGAGAAATATTGTAGAAATAATATAATTGAAATCTTAGTTATTTTCTCAACTTTTGTTTTTTATATATTTAATAAAATACTGAAATCCTGACAGTTACCAATTTTGATTTGATAATGCATTTTGCCAGTTAAGGTTTCATCAGATTCAAGACAAAAGAGAGAAAGGTATGCTTGCATGTATTTTTATTTCATTACAAAAAATAAGTAAATAAATAAAAAATTAAAAAATAAATAATGAAAATTATTACATTTACCCTAAGTTGGTGTTTATTAAAGAATGAAAAAGAGTGACTTGAAAAGTCGTTAGTACATTTCTTATTCTAGATAAATTTTTTTTTTTTAAATTTTCTCAGTATTTGTTTAGGATTAAAGTTAAATTCTTCATTTTATTAATGCTCAAAAGTCAGAAAATTATATAGCCATTTCTGAAATGAACACGAAAGTAGATCCTTATGTAACCTTTCAAAATGGGTCGGAAAGTAATAAATTAGTCTGTGAGATTCAAATCAAGTTGGTCATCGCATCATGCTTCCAGTGATCTAAACTGGTGGTTCGTGATACTTTCATGAAAAAAGGTTAGATGTGATGGCCTTTGTGAGACACTATGGAAGAGCAGATTACTTTATCACTATGACATGTAATCCACGTTGGCCATGACAAGAAAGTAATGATTGACTAGATATTGTTGCAAGAGTCTTCAGATTAAAAGTGAAAAGGTTTATGGAACATATGAAGGGAATATTTGGTACTTTTCAAGCATGGCTGTACACCATTGAGTAACAGAAGAGAGGTTTACACCATGGACACTTCATTTTCTGGATTTACTTAGGGTAAATGTAAATTTAAAAAAAAAATAAATAAATAAAAATAAATAAATAAAAATAAATAAACTACACATTACAAGATTTATAATGAAACCAAACTGAAAATTATACATTGCCTCTTAACTTGAAACCTCTTGTGGTCCTGCTATCCTATTTCTAAAGATACAAAGTCTAGTTTTATTGGCAAATGTTCTAACATCATATTTACACAGAACATGAGGAGGTGCTGAAAAATTTCCAGTCTAGTCTACTTAAAAAAAAATAAAAAATAAAAAAAAGTGATCAAATAGATTTTACATTTTTTTTTTAGAATTTTTTTTTTTAGAAAAAAATTACTTTCAATACCCTCTCATACATTTAATGGTTTACGTGACTTATGTCATAACTGAACTGTTTAATAATAAATCATAATATTCAATATACAAGAAGGAATTAATAAATCCATAACCTTATAAGTACTTATTAGAAGAAATTACCTCTGCATAATGTTCAATATTTTATTTTATTCACCAGTATATTAAGTGCACTGAAAAGGAAGGAGATTATGTTGAAAACTGAATATTTAACTTGTAAAATATTTTTCATTATTAGTCTGCAAAGTTGTTAATGTACTTAGTGGATGAATGATGGATTCTGTTGGGAACAACAGATGACAGTTCAGTAAATTTCAGGTTTTACTGAACAGCCTGCACAAGAATTGTTTAAAGTGATCAATTGCCTGTGCCCTGCAATACACACTCTGCACCATATCCTGTACTGGTGTACTGTATGCCACATGTCAGATGATACTAAAATTGGAGGCTTTTTTAATAGGAATTTTCCCCCATGTTCTAACTGTATGTTGTCTGTTATAAGAAGCACATCCAACCTTTGCCAACCTTCTCCAGACTGGTTTGAATTCAGTTTTCCTTCTCCAAGATTGGTTGCCACCAAAGCTTTAGTACCCAACCTGTCCTGCTATTTATGTATAGCTTTGGCAGAGAATAGGTTCATCCCTTTCCATACAGTATTCACACATAATGTAACAAATTCAATTGGAATTTGAACTCTGCTGTGATTTCTCATTCTATACTGTTCTCCATTATACAACTGACATATCAAAATACGTACAGAAACTGGTATTCTCAAATGGTCACCCATCTAGGTACTGACCAGGCTTGATGATGCTTTGGTGAGTACCAGTTTTTAATGTGACATAAGCTATAAGTATGATGTTATTAATATATAGAGTTTAAAAAAAAAAACGCCAATATTCAAAAAGTCAAAAGTTATTATTTTATATATTGGAAAGAAAACAAACTTGTTAGCATATTGGCGTATTTTTTTTTTAAATTTACAGTAAATAGCTGATTTGTCTCATTTAATAAAATCCAAGATAGAAACCATTCTCATACATTTATATAAACTACTTCAATTTTGAATTTGTACTGAAGTAACTATTGCAGAAATTGATTGAAATATTTTGAGAGTGAAAATTGAATATGATCTCATACAGTTTGTAATCAAAGATGGAAGATATGAACATGATATATGAGTCATGCCAGCAAAAAACACTAGAGGTATAAATCTGAATCAGGAACCTTTGTCCTAAAAGGAGTTGATCTGTGGCTACCTCAATATCTACTGGGCTTACCTTAAAAGATAAATTAGGTTTGTACTCAGTGTCCTCTCAGGAACATCAAAATTGCTAGATGCCTCAAAAGATTGACCTAGAAAGTGACCTCTTAGTGCTAAATCAGGCACTTAAAAGGATGTTGGTATGTACACATAAGACAACCAGATGACAGGAAGCTATATAAATACCTGACACATAGGAAAAAGAGTCCCTCAAGAAAATATGAACAGTTTGTTCCAGGTTTTCAAAATCACATATCCCTTATTAATTTAATGGAGTTCAAAAGTGAATAAACAATTTTACTTTTGAAAAATTTAGTTTCATATTCTTATTAGACATTAAAAAGATACCATTATATGTAACAATTGAAAGACTTCAATTTGTTGAACCATCACCCTGGAAAAAAAAAAAGCTATAAAGTATCCTAATAGTCTACTCAATTCTAGGATAATTCAATTAAAGTATTTGGTAATACTAAGTTCTTTCCTAAAGTCTTACTGATTATACTGAGCTTAGAATTAAGTTTTTTAATAATAGAATGGAGTCAAATGATCAGTTATTTTAATTTTGTTTTTAGCCATGATAAATTTATCAGTATAACAAAATCTAGTCTGTTTTTCCAAGAAAATGCCACTCAATTTAAAAAAAAAGAAATTGATATCCTTAACATTTAATATATAGCAATTAAATCTTGTTTAATCAGTTGCAAATAATGTAAATCAACAATGTTTGCACATTGATAATAATAAAATTAGTCTGTAACAATATTTAAAAGCCAAAATTAGCTTCTCAGCAATAACAAAAAGCTTTACTTCAGAAATCTGTAATGCAAATTGTTATTCTCCAAAGTATTAACTAATCAGCATTCTTTGATGTCAATATCAACTATTTTATACTTAATTCTTTAACTTGTATTTGACTATGTTGTGTATAAGTAACTATTCAGTGAGACCAGTTTTTATTTTGAGGTAGTGGGTTCAGTATTTACAAAATTAAGTTTTACATTTCTCCAATTTGTACAACTCCATTATATCAGTGTTCTCTAATATTTGCACTAACAATTGACAATTTATCAAACATGACTCTTCCTTAGTAACTAAATGTTTTACCTGAAGAGAAAAGATGCCAGTAGAAGAGGGAAGTCAATTTCTAGATGTATACTCTTCATTGTGTCTTAATATAAATAGTAACAATTTAAGAAGCTAAGTTTGAAGATTAAATTTAATAATCACATGAGGATACTTAAAATACATTATCAGTTAAATTTCACATTCCATCAACTCCAAGTTTTAAAAACTGTATTAAGCAACCCTGTTCAAAAGATTACAAAAACTACATAAAAGGAAAATAAATACTATTAAATATTAATTAATGCACAAAACACTCAGGTATGAAAAAGATTAAATCATTCAAGCCTGAATAAAGTAGATGAAAAATAGATGATTTCGTTCTAAATTTCTATAAATTCAGCACCACACACTATGATTTATTATTATCAATTCATGACAGCTTTAAGAGAAGGAAAAAATGTATTTCAGACAGTGGGACACACTGTGCCTCCACTTGATTGGCTCAGTCAAGTGAACTGTAAATGACTTGGGCCTTAAAACATTGGCAGTTTTTAACCAATAATAAAATCAGGATGTGATCCCTCAAAAGCAACCATCTATTTTATAGAAATAGGGAAAAGAAAATTAATCACAAATGTAATAAACCTGTGTGCAAGTAAGAAATTTGGTTGCAAATCTCTTGTGAACAGTCCAGCCAACAACATAGTAACAAAAACGGGGACAGAAATCCAATTTTCCCCTTGCAGAAAACAGAAACGTCTTTTTGCTCACCAATCTGCCAAAAATCCAAACTTCCGTTAATAAAAAAGCAATAGTCTTTATTCACCAAGCAATTTTTCTGATTGGCCATACCAAATTTGGAAGCAAGATTCATTAGCATAATTTGATACACATAGCAGTTCTTGTGCTACTAATTTTATTTAGTTTTTTTTCATCTTTGCCACAAGGACATTATAGACTTTTCTTAGATCAAAGTCCTACATGCCAGACAAACTCTTTTTCATCGAGAGTAAGGCAAGCCCTGTTCACTATTTCTGCCATTCTGTGGTTCTAGTTCACTATGTCTGCCACACCAAAGAAATACAAACTTTTGGGATAAAGTGCCACTTCAGTCATGTGCTTAAATAGTCAGGCTACATTCTAAACTTGGGACACTTGGGAGAAATCTTATGATGTACATGAGTAGATGGGTAGTAGGTATGTCAGTAGTCCAAAGAATTCATGAACCATCCATCAATATGTAGAGAATCTTTGCAGAGATTGGACAATCAGAGTTATTATTGAGAATAGGAACAATCTGGTCCATTAGTCTGTCATGAGATATGACAGAAGCAGCTGTGATATCACAAACGCCACCTATAGACTGTGCCAGGGAAATTCATGAATAAAGAAGCTAATAGATTAAGTTTTCTTTTTGACAATATTTCCCCTTCCATTCCTTTGTTGAACATACACTGGGTAGCCTTTTCCAGTTCTTGTTGCCACCAATGCAAATGTAAAAAAGAAAAAAAAAAAAAAACACATTGTCAAGTGAAGCAGTCTAATCAGTACAAAACTACCCAAGGGTTGTGGTTGTATGTTTACAATAGCAGACAAGGAAAATTCAACAAATCAGTTGTGTACCAACAAATCAAACACATTCAAAAATAGAATTTGCAATTTTACTGGTAACACTAATTATAAGACTGTTTTTTGGTTGATTCATTCATTTTCTATAGCTTAACCTTTCACAGCTTATTTAAAACCAGAAAATATTTTTACATTGTAAGAATTGTTTTTTTGGTGATAATGATTTTGGTGATACAAATCTTACTAATTAACCCATATCTGAGGGAATAAGAAATGCAGTCACATCTCTTCCAAGAGCATTTGTATAGAAGAAACCCAACTGGAATTGGAAATTTGCTCTCCAAGCTATTATCCATTATGTGACCTGCATATCCAAGCTTACAGGATTTTCAAATGGTTACCCATCTAGGTACTGACCAGGATTGACATTGCTTAATTTCAGTTATTGTACAGGAACCAATGTTTAAATGGGATATAGGTATAAGCTTCAATTATAAGACTGGGTTTTAGTTTTGAAAAAAAAAAAAAAAGCAACAGTAATTTTCAGTTTGTACAGATAAAGATTTAAAAGAAACTGAAAATAAGATTTATTTTTATGGTAGAATTATGTCATTGACAAATTGCAATAAAGTGCAAATAAACACTTACATACCAGAAATTGTGGGACCTCAAAAATCAAAATGTATTTTGTTACTCAGAATTGCCCAGCAGATTTGAATGAAAATTTTTGGAAGAATAAATGAAATGGGATCCAATAATATTAAAATGAGGTGATATTTACTTGAGGAGCAATAAACTGTAAAATTAGTTTTAATTATTTCAGAAAAATTGGATTTTCATTTGACAAAAAAAAAAAAAAAAAAAAAAAAAAAATAATAATTTTACAATAATTTTGTATCAAATAAACAACTAAAAAGAAATACTTATGAAAAAGTAAAAAAAAAATATATATATATACTGATTTATTATTATGTGCATTTCAAAAAGTAATGTTTAAGGATTTATTTGGATCAATTTTTTATTTTTATTAAAAGGTTTAAAAAGTAGATATTTTAAGAACAAATACAAACTTATTACTTAAGGGTTTCATATTAGACATTTTAATTGCTTTTTTTTCTGTTGATAATGATAGCATAGATAAATGGTAAGTGAAATTCTAAGTTTAGAGATCTACATGTATATTTTTACAACAGTAAACGCTTACATATTCAATAGCATTGAAAATTACCAGACAATACTGAATTCAAATGTTGTACACAAAATATCAATTTCTTATAAGCATTTTAATTTTGTAAATTCAGATAATTCTTATCAACATGCTTCTATACTCAATTTATTCCTCACATCCTCTCTTAGTTCTGTCCTATAAGTATTAGATTTTCCAAGCCCTCCTTATCACGTGCCCAAGAAATTTTAACTGCCTCTTCATGATGTTAAGTTTTCTTTTTGTGTATTCATCCTCTCCAAAACTGTTTTTGCTCACATGTCCAGCCCATGATATCCTCAGCATCTTTCTGTAAAACCACATTTCTATTGCCTCAAATTTTCCTTCATCTTGTCCAGTATTTGCTGCCATACAGCACAGATATCACATAACTCTTCAGTAATTTTTTTTCTTTGTTTACATTTTGGAATTAATCTTTGACCATCCAATTCATCTCAGTATTGCACTTTCTATCTTCTATTAGAACACTTCTCAAATATCTAAATATCTACTTCCTTTTGGTATTCCCAACCTGTAATTTGAATTTTGTGCTCATCCTTTTGCTGATAACCATGAATTCTGTTTTCTTATGCTTAGCCCTTACTTCTTGCTCTCCTTTCTTACCTTCAGTAGATTTTGCAGATTCTTTTCTATATCTCCTACCAGCACTGTGTCATCTGCATATCTTATACTGTTAAGATTGTGGCTGCCAATAATGAATCCTGGGAGGACTTCTAATTCTCTCAGAATTGTCTTGCTGTATAGATTAAATTAATCTGGTGAGAAGACACATCCTTGTCTTACACCCCTTTCTATTTTTGTATATCTGCTGAACTCATTTTCTTTCCATATGCAGATAGTTTGCTGCCAGTGTGGATTATTGATTATTTTAATGTCTTTCCTGAATATATCAAAGTTGCAGAGCAGCTCTACCAGATCTTTGTAGTGTACTTTGTCAAATGCCTTTGCATAGTTCATGAAACACAGGAACAAGTCCTTCTGTATTTGTATTGCTCTTTCTGATAATATCCTGAGCATAAATATTGCATTCCTTATTCCAGTGTCTTTGATAAACACACACTGGCCTGATTCTGCCGCATGCTTTATTCATCAGAAGTTAGATGAAGTTTTTGTTGTGTGGCTTATTAGGCTGATTGTCTAGTGGAGTTCACATTCCTTTTTGCCTAGTTTCTTAGGCAGTGCTATGAAAATAGATCTACTGGTATATTACCACAGTTGTAGATTTATTTCTGTAATCTTGTCTATGCTGAAATCATCTTAAGTTTCCAGCATTACAATTCTATCTGGCCCCTGTATATTGCTGGTTGTTTTCTTTCATTGTGGAAGAGTTCTCCGATATATTTATTACATCTCTGAAGTATTTTGAGTGAGGGATAAGTTCCAAGGAATTTTATCACCTTTATATTGTTTATGCAAACCAGTCACCAGATGATGGTCAGATGACACCTGTCACTCCTTTCTAGGTGAGGAGTTGATTTCCTTAGACTTAACACCCCCTTCACACTGTTAGCTTTCATATTGCATTTGATATGATATATCTTGAGATTAATAGTGGAGTGGTTTCTCGTTGCCTTCTCCTTAGTTATATATTGAGTCACTGCCTCTAGTTAGATCACTGTTGGCTCATTGAGTTATGCTCTTTGATAGGTTCTATTTTT
The DNA here is from genome assembly GCA_037127315.1 of Ascarosepion bandense. NCBI lineage: Eukaryota > Metazoa > Mollusca > Cephalopoda > Sepiida > Sepiidae > Ascarosepion > Ascarosepion bandense. The sequence continues at coordinate 7,963,084 of JBBBDQ010000651.1, read as the reverse complement.
CATCCAACTGGGTTGCTAACAACCCACCTCACTTGTGAGAACATGGGGTAGCTGGTTTAATAACCAACACTGCAATAATAGCATTTATATATATATATATATATATATATATATATATAATATGTGTGTGTGTGTGCACACACAAACATGTATACACTGGGGTAAAAAATATTCCCCCCTCCCATCTGTTAACAAGAAAGGAAGGTTTAAAGATCAAAGACGGTAGGGTGGGAGAAGAGAATGAAAAAAAAAAAAGTTTTAACAAGTCCGTATACCCACTCTTTGTAACTGCATTTTTATATTCCTTATCAGTCTCCTTCAAAAAACATGATTAAACACTGAGCACAATTAACATTACATTAATAAAACACATTATCAGTGTTATATATATATATATATATATATATAGATATGTGTGTGTGTGTGTGTGTGTGTGTGTAGCTTTGAAATTAACAGGAAACATATTTAAAGAATCATGTTTGTATGATGAAGTTTTAACCAAATGTGAAAATGTTGACATCATAAAGATGGGCTGGAATTCTTCTCTCGGTTAACATTCAACTCCCACTACCATGGTGGTAGTGGAGGGTGGCCAACTTGAGGACTAAAGTCTAGGTACCATAAAGGAAAGTTCATCAGAACAATTACCATGGAAGCATTTACAGAAAATGCATTGAGAAGCTATAGTACGATAGTAGGAAAGTGATCGAAGCTGAGATGCCAGATCAGGACCAGTAACATTGCAAATTCTTTGAATTTTGTCAAGAATCTAAATATATATAGAAAGAAAATCAAACCACATGTAGCAGTAATATTCAAAGCAAGGATGAATAGTAGACTTATAAATATGCAAGATAGATTCTGGCACGAAAAGTTGTCTAGCACAATACAGTGAACCAACTTTCTAAGCTGCAGACTTGTCAATTGATTCAATATACTCTTTCCACTTCATGAATCTTGCTAACATTAAGATATACCATTAGTCAAAACCTAAAAGTCAAATAGAATTCATAAAAACTTGGCTACTGATCAATTATTTTATGAGCATGTTATTTATTAAAAATATATATCATTTCACTCCAAGCAAGGCAAAGTCACTAAGAAACAAGAGGTTACTGTATGAATAAAAAAAAAAAAAACTCACTCATTGTCTTGCAAGAGCATTATACTAACTGTTGTGGTGTGTGGAAATCATATCTCCACACAAGTTTGAAATTGTGCATATAGAAGATGGATGAAGCATTTGCTTCAAAATTACTGTTATTCTTCCAAAATATTCACGTTTAGTTATTGTTAGATTCTGAAAATTTAAACAAGCTTTTTAGTGATTTATCATTTGAGATTAATGAGCCCAAACTTTCTGCTCTGTAAATAAAATCTTATCTCATGCCCTAGTTTCTATTAAGGTAGCTATTCTGAGAATTTCAAATTTTATTTATCATTCACATCAATTTTAGGAAGGTTATTTTGCTTACACAAAGGTTATATCCTAACAATTATTCAACAAACACAAAGAAAGGTAATGTATGCAATTTATTAATGTTTGGAAATTTATCAATAAAAAGAAAAGTTGTAAGCATATACTGTTGGCTTGCAAAGAAAAATTTTTATGCTGAATTAATGAATCTTGCTTATATTAAGCAGGAACATATACCATTAGTTAAGGTTTTAACTTGAAGTGAAATAAAATTCAAGCTACTGATCATTAATATACTAGATTTATTCCATATTATTAATTTTATAACAAAACTCTGAATGAATAAACTCAATTAGAGTTTTTTTTTTGTTTTTACTTTAGGATGAACTAAATTTTTAAATCATACCAATCACAAATTGCACTAATCAAAGTATATATAACATTAATTTCATGAAAATGAAAAAATATGTATATATTCCATACATTTCTTCAGTATTTATGATTTTTGTTTTAGTAATATTTGGCAGAATAATTATAATCATCATTTAGTAGTGGTGAGATGTTTTACTACATATCTATTTGAAACTACCATTTTGATTTCAGTAATGAAAAAGAACCAATTCCAAAAATGTAATTCCTAATGCAATTGCAAATATAAAAGTTGTTCTAAATTTGTCTAATTCTACTACAAATGTCAACTAGTATAAAAATTTCCAGTCAATGGTCATTCCAGGAACTCTTAAATTTCTATTAATAAACTGAATTTTAAATGAAACCATTTGTAAAAGAAACCCTAGATTTTAACTAGATTTATATTCTGTCTACTTAAGAAGGGTCATATATCTTGATAAATATTTGCTGTCTCTACATATGGTTATCGACTAAGCAAAAATAATAAACACAACTATGTTCTTTATTCCATCGCTATAAATCTGATACAAAAATCAATAGATATTTAAAGCAGCTATTAAAAAGAAATTACAACTATTGGATTGTTAGATTTGTTCAATCATGTGAAATTATAAATGCAATGAGTTGAGTTTGCCATGCAATTAGCTTGAGAAATTCAAATTAGTGCTTCAGATTTAAGATATAATATTAAGCTTAATAGAACTGAAGGGAAAAAACCCTTCATTGTTACTAAAAACTGATTTTAAAATTCAAAAAATCAAGTCAATGAAAAAAGTCAAATATTTGAAAAAAAGCAGCAGGTGAATTATGAATTGAAGGATTAGTTGATACCAGGTTATTAGAACAATACAAAATTAATCAGAATGAAATGGCTGTAGGAAAAACTTAGCTTATTGAACTTACCAACAAATTATGAAAATTGTGACAATTTATAGTATACACATTCATTTTAAATACAGGACTATATCAAGGATATACTTAAAAAAATGCAATTCAAGCAGGTTTGTCTGAAGCTAAGAGACAATCTAATAAAAAGAGCTACTAGATTTACAGGCTTATCAAAACTAGGTTGAGTAAAAATCCAGAATAACGTAAATTGTTATCCATAACAAGAACTTACTATAGTAAGATTAAATTATCAGCAGTGTTAAAAGTGGATGTGTTTTTTGTTTTTAAGATCATTGAATACTTTTGAGCTTTTTTTTTTTTTTTTTAAATCATATCACCCCGAGCAAGGCGGTAACGCCACTAATGTGCAGGGGGCTACGTGAGAGTGAAAAGATTTGGAAAAGAGAAAGCCGGAAACCACATCCTAAACAGGGAACAAGGGATGAGCCTCTACACCTGTACAATAGACGTGGGTGGAGTGTGAACCTGTTTTATAATTTGTTGTTTATCAATAAAATTTCATAAATTGTTTAAATATGTGTAGTTAAAATGAAGAGAAAATGAAATGCTGTTTAGATTGTGGTGGTGGAGAAGAAGGAGGTGACAGGTGGCAATTTCTTTTATAGAAGGATATTGAAGACTGAGATGAATTATGGGAAGGAAGAAAAGCAATAAAGCTCGACTGAAAAAAAACAAGTTGAGAATTTTGTTTAGTTGTTTTGAATATGAAAGGTTGCAAGAGAGGAAAAGGAGATTTGAGAGAAAGGAAGGATGACAGAAATTCTGGGAGAAATTTTTTTTTCATTTCTATTTTTTGAACTACAAACTATTTCAGCAATATGCAGTCTGGAATGGTGAAACTGAGAAGAGACATGATACCACCATTTAGAACAAATCAGAGATGGAACAAATATATTGAGCACTCTTGCATAATGAAAGAAAACAAATAGTGATGTAGTCACATGGATAAAGGTGAAATGCTGAAGGGCCCTATGAAAAGCTCAAGAGAGTGAAATGGACTATAAATTGGAATTAGATAGGAGTTCGCAGTATTAAAAAAAAGAAAAAACAAGGTGGAGTACTACAAGAATTCCTTGAGAGAAGAAGTGTCCATGATTAGTGTGATAGTAACAGTTCTTGTTGATACTAGCTGCAAAATCACTTTAATCCCTAGTTCGTGAACAGATGTAATGAGTGGCATTATGAAAGCAGTTGACAAAAGAGGGGTAAATTTAAAGGAATTTTTTGCAGAGAAGATAAAAATGGAGGCAACTAACAATTGCATCATCAGTGGGACTGACATTGTTGTCAGAATAGACATGGTCAGTAAACTGGGAGGTGTGTCTGCTAAAAAAAAAAAAAAAAAAAAAAAAATGGTGAGGTAAAATTTACCCAAGTTGAAAAGTCTTGCAAAATTGAAGACAAAGACTTTATAGCATAATTCAATAGAAAAGAAATAGCCAATAGCACAGTTTTTGACTCAGAAATTCTCCAAATGATACTTGAAAAGTGGAAAATGAGGTACTATAGAGCAGCATACAGGCCAGATGAAAGTGGAATGACACCATCAGACTGTGAAGGCAATAACTGAGAGAGGAGGGATATCCCTTGTAGAAGCAACACATCGGTACAGTATGACACATGAGGTCAGACATAGAAAGGAGACAGTAGTGCTAAGTTCTATTTTCATCTATGAGTGAAGGTACCTGAAATACCAATGAGAAAGTGCTGGCTAGAATCCAAATAATGGAAGAGGTTTGGGTGAAGCCACTAAATGTGTGGTACACAATGCAATGGAGATGGTGACTAGAGTGCAATGACCTAACAACCTGACCATTGGTAGTCTGCCACCCATGGCATATTTGGGATTTAAGGCAAGTGGGATTGCAGATTATGTGAATGTTGAGGAGATAGAAATGAAATGGCACCAACACAAAGACCACAGAGTTATCACAAAGTGGCATTCTGGGTACAAGATTGTTATATGAAATAATCTTTTAGGAAAATGGGACCTGTTGTTTGAATGAAGAGATAATAGAATACTGCTTACTTTATGGTAAATGAGAAAGAACAGTGACAGGTGGCAATTTCTTTTATAGAAAGATAATGCAGAAAGAGGGAAGAATCATAGGAAGGAAGAAAAGTAATAAAGCTCAACTGAAAATATGAATTGGGTGATTTTGTTTGGTTGTCTTATACATGAAAGTTTGCAAGAGAGGAAGGAAGAGATTTAAGGATAGGAAAGGACAACAGAGATCCTGGAGAAGTTTTTTATTTTTTGAACTATAATATATTAGTTCAACAAAGGCATCTAAGGATCAAATAGAACTTCTTTTTTAAAAAAATAAATAAAACTAGCTTTAATCAATGTGGTCACAAATTCTGACCTGAAAGCTCAATTTTAATTTGAAATTTTCACTATATAAAAAGGTCAATTTCTGTGATTAATATTCACCGCTGAATTAAATATATTGACAAGGAAGGAGATTATATTGAAAATTGTGCAAGATTTTAAGCCATGGCACAATTCCATAGAAGACTTCAATATATCTGAGTTACACCAACAAGTACTGCTCACTGCCAAATACTTTCTATTTTTTCTGATCCTCATTTTTTTTTCTTATTTCTGTCTTTTTTTCTTCACTTTTTTCATGGTTTAATTTCTCTTTGCTTCAATTATTTCCATTTGTTTTTTGTTGTTTTTTTTAATTTCACTTTTCATGTCTAATTTTTTAAAGCTGGTAAAGTTTTTTAATGAGTCTTCACATTTTTTTTCTTTAGGGGAAGGTTTCTCATTCATAATGATTGTCTTGCTTGATTATATAATGATAGTTAAACATGAAATTCATTTTAATTTTGAATAGCATGTTAACCATTTCAGTATTATAACTTTGGAGACAGAAAAGTCTTAAAATTCTGTGATAATTTATAAGGACCTTGAACGAATACTTGCTGTTTTTTAACAGATGCATGTAGTTTCAAATGGTGACAACTATAAGGAAGTACTATAAGCAAGCTGGAAATTCAGTGTATGGCATGTCACCAAAGTGTAAACAACTTTATTTCTTTTGTTAAACATGTCAGATTTCATGCCAAAGTGTATTTGCAGGAAATTTTACTGCACTAATTTATTCAAAAGAAATCTGCAGCTGAAGCACACAAACTTCTTGTTGAGACTTATGGCAGCCATAATCTGTCAAACATACAGAAATTGTTTTAGATGCTTCAGAAATAATGATTGTGATGTGGAAGATAAAGAATGCAATGGTGCACTCAAAAAGTTTGAAAATGAAGAATTGGAGGCATTACTTCATGAAGACTCACATCAGGTGCAAGCTGAACTTACAGAATCATTAAGAGTTGATCACAACAGTTTTGAAACATCTGAAAGCATTAGGAATGATTCTAAAGCAAAGAAATTAGGTGTTTTATGTGTTGAAACCAAGAGACACTGAAATGCATTTTGTCATGTGTGAACAGTTGATTTAATGACAGAAAAGGAGAGGCTTTTTACATCATATCATGACCGGCAATGAAAAGTGGATACACTATGATAACCCTAAGCGTAGAAGATTGTGAGGTAATTTCAGCAATGCATCAACATTGGTAACAAAGCCAAATATCTGGTTTGAAACTTCTGCTCTGCATTTGGTAGGATGTGCTGTGTGTAGTTTATTATGAGTTGCTCAAACTGACAAAAACCATCATGGGAATTTGTTATTAATAGATTTGAGTTGAGTATTAAAGAAAAAAATGGATGCTATATGAGCAGAGACACGACAAATTGAGTTTGCAACATGACATTGCTAGGCAACAGGTTGCAAAATGCATGAAAACCTTAGAAACACTTAAATGGGAAGTCCTACACCCCCCATATTCACTTGTTCTGATCAATGGCAGATAGCCTGGCTGAGCAGCACTTTTATTCTTATGAAGATGCAAAAAAGTGGGCACACTTGTGGTTAGCCTCAAAAGACGTGTTTTTCCAATGTGGAATTCAAATACTGACAGAAAAATGGGAAAAAGTAGTGGCTAGAGATGGACAATACTTTCAGTGACATGTTTCTTACTAATTTTTGTAAATAAAACATTACTTTTCATGAAAAAAAAAAAAAAAAATCAAAAACTTATTCAAGACCCTAATACTATTAATCTTGTGAATTTTGCATTCTTTATCTGTTTACATTCATGTTGCAATGTTTCTTATTGAATAAAAAGAACAAAGATGTAAACATGAAAAACTATGCATAAAGAAATTTTTTTTATATATGTATTAATACATTTTAAAGTACTAAAAATAAAAGGAATAAAAAGTGGGACACTGAAATATGAAGGCACATTGGCATGCCTTCCAAAAACTAAGCAAATTAAGTAACAGAAAAAAACCTGTTAAAAAACAAAGGAAAGAGTACTGAACTGTTGCATAATATCAGTCCTATATAGCAGCGATAGGTGGACAATCTGCACACAGATAAAGAGACTTTAAACAACAAGAAATGTGGTTCTATAGAAGGATGCAGAGAATAACAGACCAAACATATGAGCAATGAAAGTTTTAGAGAAAATAGAAATTAAAAGGGCACTTAACATCAGGAAAAGCCAGTTTAAATTTATAAAACATGAAGAAAGGTTTGGAAAATTTGACACTCACAGGACAGAGGAAAATAACACATGACCTACCTAGAAAGTGAGTAAATGATAGTGGTGTGAGGTTTAGGAGAGAAAGACAAAAACTACAAAGGACAGAAAATTGTGGAGATCCATGATCACCAAGGTCTTCATGAATATTTTGTTTATTTTCTTTTTAGTTCATTTTTATGTAAAAATATTTAAATTTAAAATGTTTTTTAAAGTGAAACAAAAAGCTAATTGCTTCATAACAAACAAGCAATTTGTGGTACTTATTTTTAGAATTCTCAATAGCAACAATTGTCAAGGCATAAATGGAAATATTAAATTCTGTAGCAACTTGTCTATATTTTATTATATTTATAACTTGTTTATTCATATAGTGATAAGAAATAAGAGTTTAATCTAGATTCATTTGCATAATTACTTAATAAAAATTAAATTTCTAAATATGCAAAAAAATATTAATTTTATTTTAGACACTTGTTAAGAGTAAGAACACAGTAGGTTTATACAACAATTGTATAAGATATATTCTTTATAATTAATATTAAACAGTGGTTTATAAAGATATATAAATAAGTCAGCTGCTTAATGAAAAAAGCATTACATATTTAACAAGAAAAAAAACTGCTAAAAATAGAGTAATTGAAGAGAATAAATGAAACAATGAGAAAAGTGAAAAAGAAAATAAGTAGAAAAAAACAGAAATATTAAGTAAAAAAAGGAAGCAAACAAAGAGTAAAAGAGGGATCAGAAAAATGAGCAGTGTTTGTTGGGTCAACAACATTTGAGTGCAATTCAGATTTATTGAAAAAAAATCTCTAACAATGTGCATTTGCACCAAGACTAAAACATAAGGATGGCATTTTATTTTGTTTCTTTGTATTTGCATACAGCCAAAAGCAGCTGCAATGAAAAGTTTGAACAAAAATCTGTTGGCACATCTTTATTAAATATGAAACTAAAATTTCATTTTTCTCTCCACTGAATTTGCCTTCTTTTTGATATTATGAACAAAATTATATTTGGCAGATGCTTAATAGGCAGACAATAAAATAAAGCAATTTGACCTTCATTGCAAAGAGATGACTCTTTAAATTGATACGTAAAGAATAACTCCATGGAATTTCTTTTGTATTATCAAATGCTTTGCCATGATTTGCACCTGCTCAAATCCAAATGCTAAATACTTGACTAATTTTGTACAAGGTAGTACTTGAGTGGTTGTAACACAAATGAAAGGCCACTAAATTAAGTTATAATTCAATTAAAACAAACCACAAGATAATTCTCAGTTGTTTTGCTTTTATATTGATATTTAAAAAAAAAAAAAAAAAGTTAAACTTTAAGAAAAATTTCAAATAAAAAAAAAAAAAAAGTTAAACTTTAAGAAAAATTTCAAATAAAAAAAAAAAAAAAAAGTAAAGTGAGTTCTTCATTGTAGATGATGGATATACCAAAAATATTAAGTTGGAACAAAAGTTTGTGTTATTTTTCAGTAGGTGGTATTTAAACATGTGGTGCAACAAATTTATAACACAGTACATTTTTGTATATTATAAAAGTCTGGATTGAATATTAAGTACTTTTTTTTTTTAGAAAATGAAAAATGAAAGAAAATGAGATGTGTTTTTGTCATTTGATAACATTTTTGGAAAGAAAAAAAAAAAAAAAAAACAACACTAAAAAAAAAGATATATGCCATTTATTGGGATGGTACCATAATTTAGAACATTGCTTGTAAGTCGTTCCCTAGGTTCCAAAGTGGAAATTTTACTCTGGAAGACTAAAAATATTGTAACTTGCCTGCAATCTTTTATGATGACCAAACCAAAATACTGATTAAAAATAATCCAGGTTATACAACATGGGACAACAGAGATACTCTAGATATTATGAGTGTTGGAAAGCATTTGAAAACACTTGGACATATGAATCATGAGGTTTGGGTGCTTCATAATTTAAAGAAAAAAACATTTAATTAGCCATATTTCTATCTACAATTTTCTGTTCAAATCTATCAAAAACATGCAATGAAAAATGGTTAATTCCCAACAATGTAGAATGAAAAAAGGCCCTGAAAGCAGCTACTGCCAGTCGATATAAAAAAAAAATAGAAATAAAAAAGTGATGTGTATTTGGTGGGACTGGAAGGTCATTTTGCTCTTACCACAAAATCAGACATTAACTTTGTACTAGAACTGTTCTCAAATAGACTAAAAGACAGCAATCAATGAAAACATTCAAAATTGGCCAATAAGAAGTGGGCCAACTTCTATTTGGACAATGCCTCATGTACCTTTGCAGATCTAACAGAAATTGGTACATCTTAGCTAGGATGTCCTACACTAACTTTACACACCTGAAATGTAGCTTCTGATAACTTGTTCAGATTCCTATAAAGTTCTGTTAATGAGAACAACTAATTTCTGGAAGCATGTAAAAACTACTTGACATTTTTATGGGTGATGAATTTGGCCCAAGTTGTGAGAGGATGGAATCATTAAGCTGGCTGAAAAGATAGTGAAAAGTAGTGGAATAAAATAGCACTTGTATGGATATCATTCAATCACATATCTAAACATTATATTTGAGTTCACTGTAAAAAATAAAAAAATAAATGCTACCAACTTGTTCCAATCCAACACTTTTTAGCACTTTATTTTGAAATAGCATAAAAATATTCCAAAATAAAATTAAAACCCACTTCTAAAAGAATCTTTTCAAAGATGGCTTGTGGAAACATTGCCAGCTTCACTTTTATTAGTAGCAATGATTAATTTATCCTAAAAATATTAGTTTTTAATTCATTGTTTTAGCAAAAAAGAAAAATTTTAAAACTTACAAGTGACTAGATGCTGTAAGAATTAACTACATTATCAAATATTTAAAATTGTATTTTGCTTTATGTTGTGGCCTGTTAGGGCCAGAAAGATACAAAAAAAAAAAAAAAAAAAAAAAGAAAGATAGGTTGAACCAGTGTATTGCAATAACAGAACATATATACAAAATAAGTGTTATTAGTCAGCAGACAGAAGTGTCTGCTCGAACTGCCAATTTACACTGCATCTCAACTGCCTCCTTTAAGAAGTTGAGCAGGTTAGTATTTATGAAAGAAAGAGTTCATTCCAATATAGATAGAGTACCATAACACTTTATATATTTGAAAAGGAAATATTTTGATAGTTAAAGACATGAGAAAATAATGGATTGATTACAAGTTAAATAATAAAGTTTGAAGTAATTTGGATTCTGAATGAGACTAACATCCTATATCCTAGAAAGCTCATCTTTCATGGATGTTCTAACCAACTGAGTCACAGATGCTAGGCAGTGCACAGATCTACAGTCATTCCTAATCAATCCAAGTTTTAAAACTTTCTTTAGTACCTTATAATAATAATAATAATAATAATAAATAATGATAGTACTAAGATATCTGAATAAAAAAAAGTATTTTCATTATTAAAGAAAATTAGCTGCCATGAAACAGATCTAAGTTTCATTGGAAGTTACTTCTTCATTCCAACTTTATACTACTTGTCAGTATGTATTTGGTTTAGAAAGTTATAAAAAAATAAAATAAAAAGCAGTATTTACATTGTTTGGACTACTGTCCTCATCTTTATCATATTCATGATTGTATGCTCTGGTTTTCTTTAGGTGATTGGAATTTCAAAGCAAACCCTTTATTTAGTCCACAGGAGTAGATTGTTCTAGTTTCACATGCCATGATAGAATTTTCAGTTATTTCCATCCAACTTAACTCTCCAAGTTTTTGTTCACCTCTGCTGTGGCCAGGTATTACTCACAACTCTTTGGGTCACATCAATGGATTACTTCAACTAATGCTTTTATCCACTGGGCTTTGAGCCTTTGAAGAGTTCAATACCTGGCCACAGTATAGGTGAAGAAAATGTTGGAGTTTATTTAAAGGAAAATAACTGAAACTGATGTCTAAAAGAGGCATGGCATGTGGAACTAGAACAATCTGCCCCACTGGACAAAATAAAGGGTTCAGTCAAATTATAATTATCTAAAAAAAGGCTGGAGTGTAAAACAGCCAGAACATTGTGAATATGACAAAGATGAGAACAACAGTCCAAATAATGTAAATCCAGTAAATAATTACATTAACTCAATGAAGAAATTGTATACCTATTTAAGAAAAAAAAAATGTACTATATGAACTATAACATCTACACAACAGAAAAGGATATACTTGATAATTAGAAAAAAAAAAAAAAAAAAAGTAAATTATTTAAAACAGGCAGCTTTTTTTCTGCCTACTTAATTTATCACTTGTAATTCAAGCTTGTTTTTTGTGCAATTTCTTTTTCTTTTCTTAATTGTCTACTCTGTAATAAGACTTATATTAAAAGAAAGAAAAGCAATTTGACATAAACAAGTATAGAATTTTGAGAAAGTCTTCTGAAATTTAAACGGTTCTCTTATTAATCTCAGTTTAATTAATGGTTTACTGTTACTTTTTTCTTCAATTATCTTAAGCTGAACTAATGAATTAAAAGATAAATATTTATGGCGAAGTTATTGCCCACTGTTTCCACCAAGTCTAATCCTGTACTACTCAGTTCAGGAAGTGAGCTCAAAATTGCAATGAGACTTGTGTTGATAGTATAGGCAAAGTGGAAACAGGGCAAATACTAAGAGGAGCTATCCCTAGATGCAGGCAGCAGAATGAGAACAATCCACTTCCATAGATTAAATAAAGGGTTCAGTTTTAAATTCCTGAAGGTTACTCAGATCAGCAGACATTAACCAAAATTTTGATTACATACAACTGTGTTTAAGACTATTTTTCCTATTATATATTGAAAATGATCCTAATTCATATTACTTTTATTTTTATGTGGCTTCAGAAATACAGACAATATACAATTTAAGATTTAATAAAAGATTTAATCACCAAATTTCATACATTTTTAATGCAACTGATACTATTGTTTCTTTTATCCTTTCAAAATTTAATCAAATCTAATATTTAGACAAAGTTTAGATGAAAGCAGTGTGGATCAGTAGAGAGTGAATCTTAGCAATAAACCCACTTTATTACAGATAATGACATTCTAATGTTTGTCTAATAAAAAAAAGGAAAATAAAAATAAATGCAGCATATTAACCAAACTGATGACCTTGAGATCTGAAATTAGTTCAGTTGAAGCAACATTTACCTTTTCAATTTCCTATCAGTGTTTTTTTGTTTTTTATTTACAGCACTAGAAAAGCATGTATATCATCGACATGATTTTAAAATCTCTCAAAGGTTTGTTTCCTCATTCTTATAGTGGAATTTATTTAATCAGGAACTTTTGAAAACAGAATTCTGTTAAGACTCAACATCGAAGAGTTAAGGAAAATGAAACATAATAAATAATTACCTTAACATCCAAGAAATAACATGTAATTTTATTTTTTAATGAGTGTTAGAGCTTGTTAGTTTCAATGCAATTAGATATCTAATTTATATTTTGTTTGATTTGTATATTTGTTACAGCTTTAAAATTATCAAAATTTTTAATATTTGTTAAATGAACTTATACTTTGTTCAACATTTTGAGCTATAATCTACTTGCCAATACTGAAGAAAGCAAGAAATTTGAGGCATTATGAATGCAATAGTGACTTTTCATCAAAAGATCATCAAATGTACATTCATATGGAACAATTTATTACCTTTGTTTTTATTACATTTTAGCCATTTAATCTCCACTCAGGTATGTATTGTAACCTCCCCAGAATATTGAATAAAATTTCATTGGTATACCATTTTTATTCCTATGTTGGTCTTGACCATTGTCTTTCCTAAATAATTTTCAGGAATTGATTCTTATATCACAGTACCTCTTTGGCAAACTAGTGTACACATCTACATTATCTGATCCAGGGTGCAAACACCAGTGGCATCATGAAGAATTCAAACAATTCCATAATACAGTGGGCATGCCAAAAATAGGAATGAAAACAGCATACCTCCACAGAATAGTTTGATATTTTTGCAAATTTCTTAACTGAGAGAGTACATTGAAAAGATAAGACAATAACAAGGAAACCAGTATGGATAAATCATTGCACAATAGTTCACAAGTTTCTAGGACTTGAGAAAAAAAAGGGAACAGTTTTTAAATACCTGTCTTTTTGCTCAATATAAAAAAAAAAAGACTCACTTTTGGACAAGCAAGTGACTGGTGAAGAAAAATATATTATAAAAATAAAAAAATCAGTTTTGATGTAGAACAGCCTTCAAGGCATTAATACAAATGGAATCTGCTGAGAAACATTCTTCCATGTATTTGATCAAATTCAAAAAGGTAATTCTTTATTACATATTACTGAAATCTAAACAAAGTTATTGTAAGATGCAATAACAGTCAACAATCAGCTCATTTGAATGACATTAGAATAGAAACAAAAAATATTTGTAGACAAGGAATCTAACTGATGATTTTGTCTGTCATATTGTAAATACTACAAAGCATGGACCTAGGATGAAAAAGTCTTCCATACTCAACATGTTCTCCAAACTTTTTACCTTCAAACTATCACTGCTTCAGTCTATTTTGTCTAGTCAGTGGTTCCGAAAAGTTCATTGAATTAGAATCATTACTTTTTGATGAACACATTATTTAACTGGAAATTTGCATAATGTTATAGAAAGACAAAAGAAAAGTAATTTGATGACTGAATAATAATGCCCTCAAAAAGTGTTAAAACAAAAAAAATTTTTCTTTAGGAATAGTAGCCTTTATTACAAGATAAAATAAGCATTTAGCAACTATCATAAAGGCTAAGCTTTCAAAAATTTTCTCTGAATTGAGCCATTTATCTTATTTTAAGGCAATTTCTAATCATCAGGTAAGAGTAAAATATATTTCCACTTACAATATTCGATAGTATATAAAGGCCTTCCCAATTTACATTTATTGATGATGAAAGAAAAATTATAATTTGACATCAAATACTGTCTTTACTAAAGCATAACTCCATATAAAAAAAAATAGAAAAAGAAAATCAATCCTACTTATAAAAAAGAAGTTATATTTGGTGTGCTTTCAACTTATAGAAACTAAAATCTCAGGAACTGAATTCTCATGAAATCAACGTCTTAGAAGGATAACACTTCAACACCCACCCCCATTAACAAGACATGAGAACTATATTATTTTTCATTTTAATGCAAGCAGAACTCAATATTCAAAGATATAAAAATTAATATTCTATTCCTTCGGGCAGTAATATTTGCCTAGCAGGAAGTCTATTCATAAAAGTGCTCTTTACCTAGATATCAAAAGATAGCTCAGGATAAAATTAGTGATTATTTCATTCTATAGTAGTTCTATCTAATGAGTTTTCTTTCTCTGGCTTCATCTAAAGTTAGCTCAGTTAAAAAAAAAAATTTTCTGAATAAAAACTTTACCTTTTTTAAGGTGACCATTTTTAAAAATTCAATGCTTATATAATATTGTAAATCTTAATTTTTTTAAATTTTCTATGCGCACACAAAAAAAAAAAATGCAAAAACCTCCTTCAGCAGCAAAATACCTCTCTAAAAGGAGTAGTTACCCATTTCACTGCTTTTATGTAAATAATATTTTAAAATTATCTTTGGACTATTTAAAATATCCTGCCATTTTCAAAGTTCTAACTAATAGTAAATTTTGTACCATTTTATTTGCTGATTGGATATGTATGATGTTAATTTTGTAAGTGTTTTATATAACAAAAAGCAAGGTTGGGTCAAGATTGACAAAGCATGTTATGACAGTAAAACTATTTCATAATCTAGAAAAATGTAGCTGCAAGTTAATTTTTAGATTTAATTTATTCCAGGTAAGTTTTGAGTATGTTAATCAAATGTAGAAAAGATTTTTGTAGAAAAAAAATGTTCAGTGAAATATTTTATCTTGCTCAAAATACAAGAAACAGTAATTGTTAAAGATATACAACAGAAAAGAGGTAGATGACCACTTTCCTCATAAAGAGAAAATTTTACAGTAAAACCTTCACCTGGGTCTAATAAATATGTACAATCTGTACATACTTATTGGATACTGGAATGTAGGGTTAATCTAACCATACATTCCAGTTTGTCCAGGAATATTATGGTTTACACCAGGTATTTCAGTAGAAATATCATCTATCAGTATTTTTAAATCTGCTACTCCTGAAACTCAAGGTGTTGGCCTTTATTATAGAAGAAAAGTGAACCGATCATAAAAATTGAAAACTTCCTTTGTTTTTGGAAATCATGACAAACCCAGACATGAAGCTTATTGAATGCTAGCTTATGAAAACACTTATTATAAAAAAAAAATAAATAAAATAAATAAAAATAAACTTATAATAAAAATTGAAAAACTTTTCCACTTTTACTCTGAGCAAATTAAAGTAATCCTAAGTATGCATACCAAATTTTTAGACTACATGAAATTGTTTGGCTATATATCATGAACTGAAACTCATCATATATTTCTTCATTGTGTTTTGATCTTAATCATTAAGACATGATAATCTTGTTTTTACTTCAATGGTTAATAATGGCTTCATTCAACCACAGCAGTGGTTGAATATATTCTTAAGTCTGACATTGAGTGAATCTAGACAGTAATTCAGTTCTCAACCAAATTTCAAACAGTTTACAGACTTAGATAGGACACCTCCTTAGCTACATTTTAAAAAGAAATTTTTGAATTTTGGTTCAGTAGAAAAAACTGAACATCAAAATATGCAAAATCTGAAAAGGGAGACTAACTAGATAAGTACATAAGTGAGTGACTAATGCCTCTAATAATAAATCTTATTCTTTATAACTTTTTGTTTAATATTTTTGCATGCAGTTTTCAACATTTAAATTCTGATATCTTATTTTTGTAAATCATCAAACTTTGCTTATCACTTATTTTATCAGAATTAATTATAAAAAATTATTTTTTATTATTTCTTTTAATTGCATATAATTTTTTTCTTTTTAATATTTTTTAACAGTTTTCAGCATTAAATTTATATTAAATTAATAGCAATGCCTGGAAAAAAATCATGGATTACATGGAAAAATGCACACATGAAACATAATATTAAGATTATATTAAATCTGGAAAAGTAAAGGACAAGATATTCTAGTGAAGTAAAAAAATATTTTTTACTTCACTAGAATATCTTGTTCTTTACTTTTCCAGGTTTAATAACTTGTCCTGTTCTTTTCCAGGTTTAATATATTCTTAATATTACTTTTCATGAACGCATTTTTCCATGTAATAATAGACCAAAATAACTTTGAATATTATGTTAGACCAAGGTATATTTTTCAAATTTTTAGAAGACGTTAGAAGCTAGTAAAAATAGACTTTTTTTATAAGACTAGAGAAAAAGGACAAGGAAAATTGCTGACAACAGAGAAGGAGCAAGAAGATAGGTGGGCTGAACACTTCCGGGAAGTCCTCAACAGACCCTCAGCCGAGGAGATAGCAGATATCCTGGAAGCTGCAGAAGACCTGGACATTGACACCAAACTGCCAACAAAAGAGATAATTGCTGCCATCAAGAATGGCAAGTCACCAGGTCAGCACAACCTTGATGCAGAAATGTTCAAGGCAGACCCCAGACTAGCAGCCACCATCCTGCAACTGCTGTTCAAAGTTATATGGGAGGAAGAGAGAGTATCTGATGACTGGACTAAAGGTGTGATTGTCAAGATCACAAGAAAGGTGCCCTGAATGACTACAACAACTGAGAGGGATCACCCTTCTGTCCGTGCCAAGCAAGATCCTGGCCAAGGTCATCATATGAAGAATGTCCAACATTGTGGACAAAGCACTCAGAAAAGAACAAGCAGGGTTCAGGAAGCAAGGAGGATGTGCCGATCAGATCTTTGCACTCTGAAACATCATAGAGCAGTGTACAGAATGGCAAAGACAGTTGTATGTGGACTTTGTGGACTTCAAAAAGACTTTTGACAGCATTTACAGAGATAGCCTTTGGAGCATCCTTCAACATCATGGCATCCCATCCAAATTGGTCCTCCTGATCAAGAGCTTTTACAACAACTTCAGATGCCCAGTAGGACATAGCAACGCCTTCTTTGATGTAAAAACTGAAGTCAGACAATGATGCGTGATGTGAGCAGTCCTCTTCAACTTGGCCATTGACTGGGTCATGAGAAGGACAACAGAGGACCTTCCAAGGGGGATTCGCTGGAGCCTGTTCTCAACCTTGGAAGGTCTGGATTTTGCCAATGACCTGGCGCTGCTGTTCCATACTCACCAACATATACAAGACAAGACCAGCTGATTGGAAACCTTTGGGCAGCAGATAGGGTTGTGAATTAGCACCAAGAAGACCGAAATGAAGTCATTGAAGATCTAGGTCATTCAGACAAGCTCACTTACCTGGACAGCATCATTAGACCCAAGGGTGGCATGAAAGAGAATATTCAAAGCAGACTGGGCAAGGCCAGGAGTGTGTTTAAGGAAATGAACAACATCTGGGGATCAACACAGTACAGCAACACCAAGCTCTTATACCAGAGCTGTGTTGTATCTACTCTCCTCTATGAATCTGAGTGCTGGAGAATGACTAAAGTGGATCTTGCCAAACTTTGATCCTTTGACACCATATGCCTTCGACGAATATTGAGAATATTTTGGCCAGAGAAAATCTCCAATGAAGACCTGTTGAGAGATGCAAGAGAACATGGGCACCATCATTACAAGAAGGCAGTGGAAATGGATTGGGCATGTGCTCCATAAAGATCCACAGTCAATCACAAGAACAGCACAAGACCCCAGATGGCAAAAGAAAGAGGGGAAGACCAAGAACAACATGGAGAAGAACAGTGGAGAATGAGATGAAAGCCATGCAGCACTCTTGGGGTTCATTGACTAGTCTGGCCCAAGATAAGCAGAGATGGAGAAGCTTTGTTGCTGCCCTACACAGCATTGGGTGTAACAGATGAGAGAGAGAAAGAGAGAAAATGTACAATATTAAGCTATTTGATTATTGCATTTCACACTACTCTTAAAAAAAGTTGATTTGGCAAGAAAAACTTTCAATATATTTAAAGGGTAATAGTCTTAAGTTATAAGCAGCTTTACTTTTGTAAATATTACTAATAAAATTAATTTACATTATTTTATAAAATCACAAAAGATTTTTTACATTATCAAAGATAATTTTTAAATCCAACTTAAAGACTCAAAACTTTTTTGCTGCTAAAAAGTTGATTCATTAAAACTTGCAGTGACTGCATAAGTCACTATAGCATCAATCAAACCTAGTAATTATTTCTTTTTATAAAACTTTATAGAAAATAAGCCACTAAATGTAGGTCAGGTATTAATAAATGAGAACAATTATGAGATGACACTTTTGGCATAGAATAAACAACCAAAATAATGTAGACATGTTCTTTTGGAATTTGAATCTAAAAAGGTCAGTTCAAAAGAATTTTATTGATACAATAGTCAAGATCAACATATTGCAATGAGTTAAGTTTTTCTATGAAAAATAAAACGATTTTTCAATATTGAAAGCAAGTAATGAAAGAAAGATTAAATAAACTCAAACAAGTCAAACTTTGTATATTTTAGACTTATAATAGGAAGAGGTATGTTATTAGTTTGTAATAAAGGACCATATGGACAAAGCACATGCTCCTATAAAAAAAATTCTGAAATGATCTAATAGTGTTCAATATATTTTGTTGTAAATTCTTAACAAAAATGTCTAAATTCAAATTTTAGCATATGTTTAGGCTTTATTGCAATTCTAATCATTGTTTTTTTTTAAACAAACATTTCCAAGTGAAGATAATTAAAATAATAGTGTTGTCATCGTTTAAGAAAAAAAAAAGAAAAAGAGGTCTATTTGACCCCTTTCTTTTTTGAAGGCATGAAGTTTAAGGACCACCTATTTGATGACTACCATATCTGAAATTATTTTTCATATTAAATATTGGCTCATTAACATTATATAACCTTCAGTTTTTAGTGCTTTCTAGAAATCTTTGATTATGGTTTTTCATTTACACTTTTTTTTTTTTTAAATTTATTAGTCAGGTTTGCAAGATGTGATGGAGCATTGTCTTTCATAAATATATTCTTTAGCTTAAATCTTCTTGGCTATTATGACCTGTGCCATTCAAATATAAAGTCTTATTCAAGATATTTAACAATTCCATGCATTTATCTTGGTACTATCATCAACTTTGAAAGAACCTGTAAGCAAAAAGGCAAACCTTACTAAGAGCTACGAAAGACTGGAAGTTGTGGAGAGCTATAATTGCTCAAGTTTGAAGGCACACGGCACAGAAGATTGTAAGCAGTAATATTTTCTGCACAATGACCCTTAAGGATGAGCAGTCATAGCTATTCACAACATCCTGTTCTTTGTAGCTCTTCGTAAGAGTTGTCTCTTTTGCTATCACTCCTAATCCCCATTCTGCCAACCATTTACATAAGCTTGTTAATGTAAGTGATTTGCTGCTTTCCTGTGTGTCTTGCTTTCAAATATATTGTGAGTATCTAAGCCCTCTTTTCTTAAAACTATCTTGTTACTAATGTATTCTCAGCATCTGTCTGTAGAACCACATTTATATTGCTTCATGTCTCTTCATCTATGATTAAATTGTTTAGTATTCACTGCCATATAGGACTTATATAACAGTTAAGTACCCTTTCCCCATTTCTAAAATAATACTAGCCCAAAACATTAATCTACCCTTTTTCTTTCAAATTATGTTAACTATTTCTCTGATGAACCCAATCTATCCCAGCAATCAGGTTCAACCAATGTTCCACTAAATTCATCACTAACAATTGCTGTTGAGAGATCAATTTTCATATTTCACCCAACTTACATAACCCCTTTTGAGATTCTTACTTGCATGACTTGTGTTTGCGCATTTAGCCCATGTTCTTAAATATTCTGAACCATTTTATTTACATTTTCATGTATTTTCTTGCAAGTGTTTTAAATTTGCTTTTATTGTTACCCAATTTTTTTTCCAATGTCTTTAAAGTTATATATATATATATAGTATTATTATTCAGGTGTTAATAAAACAAAATGATTATTAAATCAGACAAAACAAGCTAGCATTATTTTATTAACGCAGAATCATTTTCCATGAAATCAATGAAAATTATAAAAAGGCACCTAGTAACTAAGAAAACCAACATAACTAGAAAAGCTAAGAAAATAACTAAGGAACTAAAAATAGATGATAGGGTACCAATTTTACATAAACAACAGGCGTTCATCAAAATCAAAGACCACAAAGACAATTTCATTAACAACCCACAATATAGATTATTAAAACCTTTTAAAAAAACTATATCGGTAGAATTGGCAAAATTATCCTAGAAAGAAACTAAGAATGCCTTAGGCATGAACCAATGGAAGAATACATCCAATTTTAATTTTGCCTACATTTTTTATGTACATGTAATTGAATATTTAAATTTTTAAGACTCTTGATTTATGCTCCCTTGATTTTTTCTCTCTAAATTTTATTATTTCTTATTTTAATTTTTTATCCACTTATAACTGTAGAATATTTAAATCTTTAATCTTGTTATTAAAAAAGCAGTAACTTTACATTATATAATTTAATTCCCATGAACATCCAGTGAACTTAAATTCAAATCTATTAAACTGTCAGTTTGAAATATGCACCTGATGATTTCATAATGCATGAAATAGTCATGCCATAGATGTAGGAGATATATTTTACAGACCCTCATCTAATTTTATTAATGGAAAAAAAAAAAAAAAAAAATTGTATTTTAGAAGCACTCTGAAGAGCCAGTACTTTCAGAAAGAGTGAAAATGAAAGCAAAATAAAATAAGATTGACCGGATATTTTCCAGACATTCAAGCGATCTCAAACTCTGAGATATGAAAGGTAGTGACCTCTTCTCACCCACAAGTGCAAAGATCCATATTTGGAAATCAGAAGTCACGTGTCAAAACCTTGGCATGAAAAGTCAGATGTATGGAATCAGTCCGGTTTCAGAATTCAAACTGGACAGACAGCCAGCTAAACCTGCTATGAATTTGGAGGTGTGAAATTAGTAGCAATCTAATAAAATTTCAGAGTTAAAGTTGATTCAAAGAAATCAATTCCAGCATACTGAATGAAAAAACTACAGCAAAACAAAGGATAATATCCTCCTGAGAGTCAAGGAGAAAAAAAAAAGATCCAACTTATTCTTCACTCAACCTCTAAACAATACGAAAAGGAAAAGAAAGAAAACTGAAGAGAAATCCATTTACCAGTAAAAGTTTCTACTCAGCAAGAAGAGAAAAGAGAATAACAAAAATATAGAAGATAAAAAGAAAAAATGAAATATCAAAGAAATGAAAGACACTAAAAGAAAAAGGAAGAGGAAAAGAAAAAAAGACTTTTTTAAACTACAGATAAGTCCTTTATTTCTATGAACTGTTTTGTCTTGACTAGTTTTGATTCTTGTTTGTAATTATATGCAAATTAATTGTGAATTGTTTGTCAAAATAATATTCACCTTTCTGACCAAAGAACCCCACTCCTCGCCATTATTTTGTCTTGTAATATTTATTTTATTGCTTTGTTTCGTCATGTCTTTCATATTCTAAAATATATTTTTTATTATTATTTGTACACTTAAGAAATAAAATATTTATTACTCTCATGTCATTGCCTTTGTTGCTTGATCTCTATAGTGTTCATTTGTTGAATAATCCCATTTAGCTCAGAAGTGTCTAACCAATCAGGTAAGAGATCATTGAGAAAATAATTGATTTTTTTGTATGTTATTGTGGCTCCCTGTATTGTCATAATAGTAAAGTAGGATGGTATATATAAATTTATTTTTACTATTTTTAAGCATTATAGAAATAAAATTTTAATGAGACCAATGCTAAGCTTAGAAAAATAAAAAAGTACATTTACAGAATACATAAAATTATATACAAATAAATGAAAGCAGTAAAAAATGACAATACACACATACAATCTTAGAATGTTAATATTTAACAAGATAAACGTACAGTAATTGAATTATATCCTGAAGTCATACAATGCATGCAAGCCCATAAAATGGGGTCATTGAATCTGTGGCCATGAAGAAACATTAAATGTTACACAAAAGTTAAGTAATTTATGATAATGAAGAATAAATATCCAAAATGTTAAATTAAAAATCTTAGCAAATGATTTTACAAGGAAAATGAAAAAAAAAAAATTTCTGGTAAGATCAAAATAACATCTTTTTCAATTCTTCGATTAAAGTATTTAGCATGAATTTTCTGTTTATACACAATCAGTATAAAAGATTAAAGTTATAATAACAATACACACAAAACCTAATAATTATGAAGTTTCACAGTATTTAATACAAGAGATATACATTAAAAATCAAATTAAGTAGATGTACAGTTGAATTGATTAACTTGCCTCGGACACCCAAGCAAAGCAAATTCTAAGACGACACTGAATTTAACGTAGTATAACACCGTTAAGTACTTTACAAGATATTTACCAGGCTCTTGATTAGAATGGCGAAGCTGAAGCTGTTGCACTAGATATCTCCAAAGCGTTTGACAGAATCTTGAATGCTGGCCTTCTATGCAAACTACATGGCTACGGTATAACTGGACAATTGTTTGACCTAATCTAGTCTTTCCTTTCAAATTGCATAATGAAGATAGTATTGAATGGGCATGCTTCTAGATACTATATGAACACAGGTGTCCCTCAAGGCTCTATTCAAGGTCCTACACTTTTTCTGATCTTCAACGATCTCCTTTATGTAATCAGATCCCAAGTAGGCATTTATGCTGACAACAACCATTTACTCCCGCTGTGATAACAAATTTGCTGAGGCTGACAAAGCAAACTTCGCTGATCTTGAAAAGGACCTCCAAACTGTGGTGGACTGTGGTAAGAAATGGCTTGTAAATTTTAATGCTTCTAAAATTAAACTGCTATCCTTTGACCACCATAGACAACCGCTCCTACCCCACATCAGCATGAATCAGCAAAACAGTGCACTGCCTTACTATCAGACAACCTCAACCTTACAGTGCCTTACTATCAGACAACCTCAAAGGGAATGCTTATATTGAATCCATAGCTAAATCTGTTGCTAGGAAGTTTGGTTCCCTGTGTAGGGCCAGGAAGTTTTTCTTGTCTAAATCCATCTTGCACATACATAAATCTACCATCCGCTTGTGCATTGAATAATGCTGTCATGTCTTGTCAGGTACCACTGCTATTCATCTTGGGCTTCTTAATAAAATCCAACGATGAATTTGCAATGTAATTGACCCCAACCTGGTAGCTCAACTCCAGTCACTTTCTCACCAGCGTAATGCAACTTCCCCTCTGTCTCTTCTACAAATACTTTCATGGCTTCTGCTTCAATGAGCTTAGCTCCCTGGTGTCCCCTCTGCATGAATTTAGTCAAGCTGCTAGACTAGCAGCTAGGTCCCACCTTTTTACCATAAAACCAATCAATGTAACCACAGCTTCTACTTTATCAGCTTCTTTGCTCGCACTTCCCACCTGTAGAATTCCCTTGCTTCCTTGACAGCTACAATTTCCAAGAATTTAAATGCAAAGTTGATTGCCATCTCTTATCTTCTTGACTCACATCCTTTCCATAACAGTCCTTGTATCATGTTCTTCCTTTACACTACTTTCATGCAGCTCTCTTCACAACTGTATTCTCATCCTTCTCTTACTCATTCTCTGACACCCCCATAACTTGTTCCACTTTCTCATCACTCACCTTTCATGTAATCCCCTGCACGCCAGTGGCAGTTCTGTCTTGCTTGGGGTGAAATGATTATAAAAAAAATTTGATACAGATAAATCTTAACATTTAAATAAAACAGTTTCAAGTAATACAATATATTTTTAACAAATATGTTCATCTTGATGAAATTTCACATTTAGTATTTATTTTCAAGAGGATCCGATAAAAATATAGAACTTGAAATCAGACAATCTTATCTAAATATATTAAAAATTAGAGGTAAATTTAATGCTTACAAAAATGGTATAAACCATGTATTTTGGTAGTGGAAATTCACTGAGGACTTGAATATCTTACTAGGAAGCAAACAGGCAAGTACTTAACCTTTACCACTATGTATGGGACTTCATTTACTGTGCAGAAAGTTTATCCTGCCACTGAAAGTGACTGAACCCTGAATTTGAATTTCATAGTTGTGTTGTCAAATCCTGGTATGGCAACAGAAAACATGTTCAGGTGAAATTAACAATAAAGTTACTGTAATTGAGAGACCTTGAAAAATAATGCAGTAGAAAGGAAAGTAATATTAATAATGCAGAATTAAGGTTAACTGGTCCAAAATCTATGTAAAATGAATAGATTTTTCTTTTAGTGGTGATATAAAAATGTATTGAGTTGTCCAGAAAGTACATGCCAATTTAAAAAAAAAAAAAAAAAAATTAAAAAAAGAACAAAAATATGCCATTAAATATAAACCATTTTACTGCACAACCTTTCTCCATTTTTCTTTCAACTGAAAGATTCCGTCTTATCAGAATTTTGGTGGTTTCTCAGTAAAGAACTCATTAAAGAGGGTTTTTTTTTTTAGGTATTGCAATTTGAAGGAGCAAGGTTTGATGAGGTGTGGTAACATCCCAGCAAACTGCAACAATTTTTGTCTAGTCACCAAATAAATATGAGGTCTGGCATTATCTTAATGGAAAACACCTTTAATGTTTGCCAATTCTGAGGTTTTTGGAATTGCTGCCTTTAATTCATTCATCCAGTTGCAAGCAGTATATTTCAGAATCAATTAACTGTTTACTTGGCAGAAGCTCATTTGTTTAAAAAAAAATAAAAAATAAGGTGCATTTTCATAGCATTTATGTAGCAAATCACACATAGGAATGCAATCCAAAAGATTTCTCAGATCATGGAGTACCTATACATCATAGCGATTTGAATATCCAAGCTTCACTAAGTGCTCATAGATGGTGGATTTTGATTTAGCATTTCTGCCAATTCTCATGTTATATAATGCAGGTTTTTCTCAAGGTCTTGATTTGGTCATCATCTTTAGTGGGGAGAAGGGGGGTCTGCCCGATCATTCTTTATCAATAAGGCTATAATCACCAACTCTAAACTTAGCAAACCATTTCTGTCCAGTTCTATCAACTAAAACACCTTTACTATAAAAGCACGTTTTTTTTGTTTTTTTTTTTACAAGGCATTTTTGCCTTTAGGGTAATAAAAAAAGCAGTAAGTTTCTAAAAATGCACCTTATAATCTTCCAGTTTCAAAGGGATGCAAAATGGACATGAATTAAGTAATTTTAAAATTTTTTTCTCAAGAGATAGTTTGAAGTGTGCTCTATTTGGAAATATAAGTATGTTATATATGTTTATAAATTTGACGTTTTCTAATGTGTTGGGATATAAAGAACTAAAAATAGACATGAACTTTCCAGACAACTCCAAAAAATTATGATATTTGCAGTTAAATCCACAAAGTAGCTAAGTCTCATTCATCATCACAAGAAGAACATAACCATTTTTAGAGTAGTAGTCTTTAGTTTCCACATTCTTATCTGTGTCGATATTTGCATATAAGTTATTGTATTCTTGTTTTAATTTAGGAGAAATATATTTTTATGACTTTCTAACCATTTAAAAAGATCTTGGTAAGGGAGAACAAGCATACTACGGAATTTAATTTTTCAGGAGTATAAGCACAGAACAATTTTTATATGAACTTTCAAGAGATTTCAATTCAGAATTTAAAAGTAAAATTCTTGCAGCAATTATATGAATACCAAAGTCAATTCTAGATGTTTCTTGTATTTTAAGAATTTTATTCAAATATCTTTAGTTGAACTATCTCCAAATATTATTTTTACCTAATAGTGTAGAAGTTGTGGATAATGCAACAAAGTTTTTTTCTCTTTTTAAAAAATCATAGGAAAATGTGTTTTTATGTACCAAAAACAAACACTACAGTTAACTATTACTAAATAACCTAAAATATAGAGAAAAATAAAAAAGCATCCCCGGATATAACCGCCTACAAACTGTCACTAGAAAAACAATCTAAACAACAACTTAACAGTTCAGTGGAAGTATCATAGTGAGTAAACAAGATTTAGTCTATAAGAAAACTATTTGCTGATTGTTTCACATTTACCAAATTTAACTTGGTACAACAAAGTGAGATGGGAGGTCAGATGGGTATAGGAAGATTAGAAAACATTTTCCAAGTGGAGAAGGGTTTTTTGTTTTAAAAAAAGAATGAAAAAAAATTTAATAAGAGAAAGCCGACATTTGAAATCCTTACCTTTAGCTGGGCTTTGAAAACCAACTGCTAGTATTAATGGAAAATATGGAGTCATCTTAGTTATAAGGCAGGCTACTATTTATTAAAATTATCTTACTCTGATACAGTGATTATATTAGTAGAATGAGTATGAAGTTTTTTTTTCTCTCTCTCTCTGAGAAACTTCTGCTGAAACCATTGTAATGCTTTGAGAATCTTTTAAGAAAAAAAAAAAAAGCTTTAGATAGATTTAGATACAAGTAGTATTTGTATTTCAGACATGGTGAAATGTTGAAGACTAACTATAATTTGACTGACCTTCAATAAGCTGAAAAGACAAATCTTTAAGTTTACCATGCAATCAAAGAGTTGTTGTAAGACTATTGATATCATTTGGTCTTAGGTAACTTATTTGAGTTCTCAACAGTGAATGTTAAGAAATGAAAAAGTATTTTCACAAAATTCATGTCCCATTTGCTTGGAGTATAAAAAAAAAAAAAAAATGTTTGAACAGATGCCAAAATTTGAAATGACCCAGTCTTTTCAAAATTGTAATCTTTGAAATAATTCTTATCTTCTTGGAGTAAATCAGTATATATAAAACATTAATGTGTGTGCACGCACATGTTAGTTCCTCTTATTCCCTATGAAGGACTGGACACCTTTTAATGCCCTCAAAGACATGTTAATAGTAAGATTTTGGATTTACAAGTGGTCCCCAGGATAGTGTGATCAGTTTTAAATTCAGAGTTTCCTCCTAAACTGGTTGCCATCCAAGGCTATAGAACTATCCTATTTTAACAATAGCTGGGGGAGGGGGACAGGGAACCAGGTTCATTTACGATTCCTGTTTACTGTGTGTAGTGGGGGGTATGGATAAGAATCTCAATGGTAAATATACAAGTAAATTTAAACCTTTTTTCCCCTATTGACATGTTCAATTATCTGGAGGTATCAAAAATCTTTTATTTCACAAGGAACATCTTGCAAAATAAAATGTACACACAGGACAGTTCCTTTTTATTGGTTTGGTTTTCTTATATACTAAAGTGTTTTCATGACTTAATGCCCAATAAATTACAGGGAGGATACAAAAAAATGTCCTCATAGCTTACATCAGAGACAATCCCCTCAAATTGGAATGTATGGTAATTTTCTGTACAGGGTGGTCCAAAGGTAGGTGGACAGTAAATGATAACATTTATTTGAGATTACATATACAATCACATTTACTAATTATTATATTAACAATTAAATTTTGTGTACAATAATACAAAAGCATTTAAATTTTATCAATGCAAAAGCTCAAACTATTGTCCATCACAATTTATACAGCTTTCAAGTCTACCCCTCATGCTTCAGCAAACATTTTTGCACAGGTCTATTTGTGTATTAAATTTCTTGAAACGCATCTCTTGCGTAATTTTAAAAAAAAAAAAAAAAAACATCACCAGCACTTCTTGGCTTTTGAAGAAACTGTCCTTGGGTACTGCCCCAAAAGAAATTCATTGGTGCCAAGTCACTTGAATTTACTGGTCAATCAATAATACCTCTTCAGCCAATCCATTTTTCAGGAAATGTTTCAAGATACTCAGACTGTTGTTGAATAATGTGGAGGAGGTTATAATGGACACCATTGTAATAATATGACCGATACACAAACCTATTTCACCCACTTTTGAATAAAAAATTCTAGTTTCTGCATATATCATTGATCTAATCAAAACAGCATACAATTCATTTTTCTTTTAGTTAGCATAAAGATCTAAGAGCAAGAATTAGTAATTAGCAACAGTTGATTACAAGAACATCAACATAAAAAATGGATAGACACATTGAGATATATACTGAATAAACAGTTTATTTGTATTCAAGTTTTTTCACTTTGAACAGAAACAAATTTCCACTTATAAATTTTCAAGAAAATGTAATATCTAGTTTTTGTTTTCTGCACATACCAATGCCAGAATTCTAGTTGTGAACATTTATTTTTGTTTTCATTAACAAATGTTGAGTACCTTTTAGAATTTACTAGTCACTTTGATCCTCACTGTGTGTCTCATACTTGTAGCCTTATGTCTAAACCAAGCTAAATAAATAAGATTAATAAAATAAATGTTATTTTCATGAGGCAGTTTGTTATTAGGGATGACCCAATTTGATATAATGAGAATATGCTTTATTAGTTAAACTCAATGGCAAATCATTTGACTGATATTGATTTTAAGTACCTGATTATTAATAATAATAATTATTACTCTGAAAGGCAGATTCTAGTTTTAAATTAGTCATGATTATATATTTATAAATTTCATAACTAGAATGAGTTCTTAAAATAGATTTTTCTCTTAGAAAACTTTTTTTTGTTCATTGATTAACTGTTTAAGAAAGAATGCATTATTACTGTTGGCAAGTGTACAGATTTACAGATCACAATCAATAGAGAGTGTAGAATTATTGCTAATCTTAAATAAAAGGTTAGAAGCTGCAAGGGACTGTATAATATAACAGTCTATTACGATAGAATTTTATTTTTATATAATGTAGCCCTTAATCCAACTTATTAATAAGTCCTGTGTCAATATTATGTTAGCTGTAAACAATTAGGGCTGTATAACCATCCATACAAGGTTTTAGCATTGAAGCTAATGCATTGCCTATATCTATTTAGTGCAATGCATATGCTACTTTTACAATATATTTATGGAGTGAATATGACCTTGTACCAGATACTGTTGCCTACTTCAAAATAAGATACATTATCGAGCATTGTTTTATAAATATGCATGATAAATTATACATATTTGCTAAAAGTAACC
This sequence comes from Ascarosepion bandense, assembly GCA_037127315.1. NCBI lineage: Eukaryota > Metazoa > Mollusca > Cephalopoda > Sepiida > Sepiidae > Ascarosepion > Ascarosepion bandense. The sequence continues at coordinate 7,933,598 of JBBBDQ010000651.1, read as the reverse complement.
CATGTAACTTATTTCACTTAAATAGTTTGGGGGGGGGGCTACAAGTTAATTATAAAATACGCACATTATTTAGATTTGATATATAAAATAAGTATCACACATTTTAAAAACATCTCATTTCCTCCTGCTTTTAGCAATCCCTGTTATGTTTTTTGTTAGATTGATTTATACACTTTAGATACAAATTTTCAGTCCTTAGTTTGATGCTGCTGCAAGGAATAGTTACATTGATTTGCTTAAAGGGTGTGACAATCCTACAGGATTTTCATAATCAACTAATTTCTTATAATAATTTACTCTAATTTTAAATGAGAGTTTCTTCTTGTTAGTTAAGTATCACAATGTCTGCACAAAAATTCAATTTCAAATCTAATCTAACTATACAATCCTGACAAACGCCAATGTTGATGCAACATATTTTCAAAGAGGTACTTACCAATTCTAAATAAGTGTTATAAATATGCACATGGTAGCACAAAAAGACAACAAAACAATACAACTGCTGGTGAGGCAAAAGGAAGACAAGATAAGATTGTAAATATAAAATCCTTTTGTATTGCTGATACAGTACATGTGAGTGAAATGTCTAACAGACAAGGGAGACAGCTTTTGGAGAAAGGGTAGAGTTGGTAAGGCTGAGAGTTGATGCATTTGTTTAATCAATTTACTGAAGTCATGGTGGTAACATCAAGAGAGGCCTGGAGTGGATTAGAGAAGCTTGCAGTTCTCTGCAAATCTGTCCTTGCTGATACAAAGTATGTGGAAGGAATATTTATATGAGCATGGTATAGGTGTTAGGAGAAGGGTGGGTCTTAAGTAGATACATGTATCTAGTTGGTTGACTGAAGTCTCACTAGTAACATTGAGAGCCTGTCAGATGTTGGCAGTTGGTTTGTTTTCCTTTTTTCTGTTATTTTTTTTCTGTCTGCACAAGATTTAAAAAAAAAAAAAAAATTTGGAGGCTCCTAAGCTCATCTTAGGTTAATTTTTTTTTTTTTTTTTTTTTCATGGCATCAAAATTTATGGTTTATTTTACCTTGTTATTTTTTATTTTATGAGGGGATTTGTTTTGTGGGTAGGATATTATACTTGGAGCCTGTGGACAGATGACGTATTGCTTCAAGTTCACCTCAAGCTGACATGTACAGTGAATCAAAAAGATCTAATTTGAAGCAGTGTACAACAATAGCCTTGCATCTAAGATAAGCTACATCATTTAGCATTTGAAGGGGAAAAAAATTACATGCTATATCATTCAGTTAATTTACACTCAGCTGTGATTCTCTTAAGTTAATGTTGGCCCAATTTCTATTTTAATGATTCTGCCAATGATTTAGAGAATTATTTGCCAAGTTGATGTCATTAAGTAAAAGGAGTTACTCATTTGGAAGAAGAAAGTAAAATTAACTAAAAACATCAAATGCTGGAATATTTTTGTTAACATTCAGTTTTAACTTTAACAATGCATGTTTCATTTCAGAAATTAAATAAATAACAGGCAATCTCAAAGAAATTTCAGGCCAAGAATGAATAAGGGTTATGATTGATTTTATAAATACAAAATAAGCCCAGTCATCAGTTTGGTACTATATAACCAATTAGGCAAATCTTTAAGCAAACTACATAGAAGATAGTTACTACTAGATTTTGCAATACTTAATGACTGACATTAGAACAAAAATTTAATTTATAGATTTAATAGTTTATTCCACTGGGAGGTATCTTCAGTTAGATATTTCTCCACTGGGATTAAACAAACTCAGTATCTTATTAGTTAGCTTAGTTCTCTCTCAGAGTCTGGAAAATGTGCTCAGATTGTTATCCATGAAAGCAGACATCAGGATATTTAAATATCAAATTCTTTTGACTTCTACAACCTGACAGATGTTTTTGATATTGTCACAAATGTAATCAAGCCAAAATGGCACAATATAGAAATTACTTGACAAGTAGGTTAATAAAATATTCTTGTTCATATTTGATCTGACCCAATTAGTCTATATCCTTAGATGGTTTCAAATGTACATGTTTTATTGATAACTATTCAAGTCTAATCATGGTTTTATTCTTTAAACAAAACGTGATACCTTTTTTAGTTATGAAAAAGTATTTGGCATATCAAGCCATATGGCTCTGTAATAAACTGCAGAAAGATATTGGCAATCCCTATTTAAAATGAGAAGATGTCTACTACTTTAATCAAAACTACTAAAATCATTATGGATGTATATTATTATGAAACCCACCTATAATAGGTGAAAGAGTGAAAGAATGGACAAAAATAAAATGGTCATGGGTCACAAAATTAACCTCAGAAATATGCATATTTTTGTTCCAGTTTTTTATGTTTACATGGCACAAAGAAATTGGATGAATTTTTAGTGAATTTTTGATAAAACAAAACCTACCTATCTTGTATATATTACAGAAACTAAAAAGTTCAGAAGAGTAAGGTGTATAAAATCTACTGAACATTTGAAAATTTCTAATGCATCTAACAATTTAATTCCAGTTGAAGAAAATGCAACATTACTTGCCAACCGTTTGAATGGATTTATGGATTGTGAAAAAAATAATTATTCCCTTTTTACATCATTTTATCGGTGTATTTCTAGTTGTTTTCAGGTTGAAATGTATATATATATCTTTTTAACTGGGAATAAACTATGATGATCATTTTGTAAATAGGAGGAATTGGAAATAAAGAACAAGCTTACAGCAAACTTGCATCCTTTTTCAACGGCTATTTAGAGTGACAGTAAGTAATTGTAATTAAAAGCTTAAATTGGGATGAAAGAAATACTAGTAAAAAAAATTAATAGTTAACAATGCTTCATCCAATAATAAAATTCTAGGTAATATTACAACTTACTAGCACTCAACAATGATTTACAAAAACTTACAAACCACTAAACTACATTTTTCTATTATTGTAGATAAATATACTCTAGGAATATTACAGTTTACAAATAGAGATGTATTTGTTGCTAGAGACACAAAAACTGTCTTAGACTAGATGAAAAAAAAAAAAAAAACTTTAAAAATCAGCTTGTAGTCCTGCCTTCTACACTGACTATTTAGTGCAGAAATAAACTTTCTAAAATTTTAGCTACACACACACAAAAAAAAACTGCCAATGGTTTAATTTAAAATGTATAAATTATTTATGCATCTTCCACTGGTGGCAGAGACCATTCTGAGGAAAGTTAACAATAACATTCAAAAATCAAAATAGTGACTTGGAAATCAAGACGACCCTCCCCCATTTGGAAGGTGGACATCACAAAAAACTTATTTCACCTTGTACTCTGCTGAGTAAGTTTCACAACATTTATATGAATATTACCAAGTCACAAAAACAATTTTGAAAACCTAATACTAAGGTATCTCTCACCAAAGGTTAATTTTTTCATATATACCACGAACCACTAAAGTTTATAGCCTTTCAAATAAAAAAAATTGAAATAAAAAATGCTTACTTGAAATGTCATTACGAACAAATTTTACTTAATCATTCTATTTTTTTTATGAGAGAAAGCATTTAAATGTTTTCTAGGGTGTAAATGCATTTTTTTATAAAAATCATTTAAGTCTTGATCTTAAATATTTTGAAAATGCTATTTCTAAGTACATCTGCATCATTAGATTATAAAACAATATTCAATAGTATATTTTCTTATGAAAGAAAAATAAAATTTATATAAAACAAAATACCACAAAAAAGGTTCAGTTAATGTCACCAGCTTCTACTTTATTGGTATTATGAATAGCGTGAGTACAACAAAAAAAAGTGTTCATCATTGATATGCATGAAAGATGTTAAACTCTTCTGAAAAATCAAAATTACTGACATGTGTTACACTACATTCAAAATGTTCCTAAAATTCTATGGTCGACATAACTGGTCGATGAAAATGAATTAAATAATATTAATATAGCAATCAATAGCTTTAAAGATTTTATAGGTAATTTATTCCTAACAGCTAATGCCTTGTTTTTTTGTTGTATAAAGTAATTTTCACACTGCAAATTATGTTGTAACTACTAATTTTTAATCTTCTAAAAAAAAAAAAAAAAAAAAAAAGTTATTAAAAACAAAAAAATTCTGGATAATCAATAAAAACCAGATAAGAGTTGTTTTATATAGTTTTTATTGGTTCCATCTTATATTTAAATCACACTGTATAAGTTTAAGCAAAATCAACCTATGGCAAAATAATAGACATATCCATAGAAATTTTTATGCACTTATCTTCTGAGAACGTTTAATAAATAACTTATACTTAGAGGATGTGCGTTGTGATGTTGTGAATATCGGCTCAGAATGAGAAATTGAAGAACTGAGTTCAAATTTCAGTTGAAGTCATTGCATTCATTTACACACAAATACCTTTGAGAAAGATATTAATAACTTCCTCCTCCAGCTATGGGTTAAATAGCAGGACAGATTGGGTTCTATAGCCTTGGTTGGCAACTAGTCTACCACAGAAAGTAATAGCAACCTGCTTTGGGAAAATCTTCTGCTCAGTCATGTCTCAAGACATTGTCGCCCAAGCGTGTATCACGTATGGCACTTAACTGACTGATACTTACAAATTATGCATATGAATACAACAGGATCAGATCTTTCAATTTATTGGATTAGGGAATATCAATGCTTATACTGATGGTGAGTTGATTAACAAATAAGCCTGGTTACACTGTACAGCAGCATTATAGACATCTATGCATCAGTTCTTTAACTGTGTAGGTAGAAGATATCATTTGCTTTTTGTCTTGTTCTATTACTCACTACAAGGTTAAATTCCTTTTATAATAAAAATGTATTATGACAAAAATCAGACATTGCTTTCAAATGTTTGTATATGCACCTATGTGAACATTGTCAAAGTATAGTCTGCTAGAGAAATATTTACAGTTACAAGATAAAAACAGTAAAGCTTTGACAGTAAGAGCTATATCAGTATGTAATATGAATTCAAATCATTTTCATAACACACCATTATTTTATTTTGATAACTGACAATTGCGTTAGACTTTCTGTTAGTAAAAATTGGTTAGATGTAACCTTAAGTTCTTTCTATGCTAAGGATTTTTCACACTTGTAGAACTCTTCTGGCTTTCCAACCAATTTTGATCTTCAAAAATTTAAAAGTAATGTCAATCATTATGTACTGTTTATTTGATTATTCTTCTGATTCTTACACTTTAATAAGGATTTTTTTTTATTCTTTCAGTAAATCTCTTGTGTCTTAGTGGCTTTACATTACATGGGGTGAGAAACGATATAAAAAAAAAGTGGGGGAGATAACAAAAAGCCTAATTTCTCATGGCAATTTGTTCAACAACTGAACAAAGTTAACATGATAGCTTTCTTTAAAAAAATAAAAAATAAAATGGAGAGTGAATCCATGCAAACAAAGCAACAAAACTAAAAACAAGCACAACGTGGGCGTCTTAAGTCACTTAAGTTAAAAGTGTCAGAAAAATCAAGTTAATTAGTGATACACTTGACTGGAAGCTTGAAAATTTCAAGTTGAAATTCAAAAGGAAAGCTTTCTTCAGAGATTACTGTTGTTCCAAAAATACAATCTGGGGAAATTTATGCTGCTATGTGAAAAGAAAAAGGAAAAAATATGTACAAATCCTTACACAAAAAGTAAAAATGCCTTCATGTTTTAACAACAAATATATATTTGCTTATTATCATTATATTACTAATTATAAATTAGTATATATATTACTAATTCAAGTTTGTCGAAAAATGTTTGTGTAAATTTAAAGTATTAATTTTTGGCTAGTATTTCTTTTAACTTGAATTGCTTTTTATTGCAACTCTCAAATTGGCATTTCATGATTGTCAATGTCAACAAACATGGATTTGCAATAAATATGCCTCTGATGAGACTATTAAACTGTAATCAACAACTATCCTTTTTAGTACTGTGTCTTTCCAGAGTAACTGCCATACCAGTCTGGTTATGTAGACCAAAAAATTACAAGTTATTCAAAAATCTAGTCACATAAACTTATTCCTTATCCCCTCACCACGATCCACAGTTTATTGCTAAGAAGTTTCAATAGAAAAAGAAATTGAAATTAAGATATTTTTATTACAACTTCATTTAGGAAATTAAAAAATATTACTTTTAGTGCCAAGCACTTAAAATCCAAAAATTTACAAATAGTCAAATATTGTTTTTCCAGAAGATCAAGTCCAGAAACCACCAGTACACTAACAACATTATGCTTACTTCTAAAACTTCTATATTTTGTTTGTAATTCACATGCACAAACATTTTCTATCGAAACAGAAATTTAAAAATAATTTTTCTGCAAATGAGTCTAAAAATGTTGGAAAGACATTTTTATTTTTTCTTGTAAAAAGAAACTTTTAAACTAAACAGCAGTTATTTTCAAAAAATATAATTTTTATTCGTGAGATTTAAATAATGATTATGACTTTATTTTATTTTTTTTTTTTTAAGAAAATTGTCATTTTTTCCTCTTCTGCAATTCACGATTATTGTTCATTTACAAAAAAATCAATTCTTGCTTAAGTTTTTTATCAAATGGCTGATAACGAAATTGTTTTCATTTTTTAATTTCTAGAAAAATTATCTCAATGTCTTATTCCGGTATTTTTTTTTTTATTGTAGAAATTTGCCTGCACCGGAAAAAACAAAAAACACAACAATAACATCAGTTCCGACAAGACTAAGAGTCATTTCGTTTCTAAATCAAGCTGTGAATGACACTTGCCTATCGGACAAACTAAGTTTAAGTGTGTCAGTTAAGATAAGATACTAACAAGAATAGAGACATTAAGTGAGTCAAAGACTCGAAAGACACTACTTAGTTTTTCTTTCACATTTTAATACAAGATGTAATTCAAATTTTGTAATTTACATTTTTTTTTGTTTTTACTAGCCTCCGAAAAAAGATAAAATTAGTAACATCAACAGATTTCTTTTCGATCAAAGATTAGCCAAACTTTTTTAAAAACTGTAGAGATCAAAGGTCAGCAGAGTATTAAAATTAAATTTAAAGTTTAAATTTAAAACAATCAAAAAGAGGAGACAGAATCACTAGTCTTTAAAAAAAAAAAAAAAAAAAAAAAAAAAAAAAGTGAATTAAAGTCAAAATTTAAAGCTTTAAGAAAAGATAAAATTTATAATTTTCTAAACTCAACAAATTTGAATAGTTGTTGACTGATTTTTCGCTGGTGCCAGGAAAATGTGTTCGAACCCGGGTAAAATGCCAGTATTTCGAATAGCCGTTACCAGAAAGATTGTACGTCAGTTTCAACATTAGAAAGCTTTCCTGTTCATAATTTATCATCTGGTTTTGTACAGATTTCTTTTTAAAGTTAGCCATCAATGATTTTGTTTCCAGAACAAAAAAAAAAAAAAAGATACTGACGATCAAAACAAAAAAGTAATGTCCATCATCGCAGTGCCTGCACACCTACAGGATCATACAACAAACCTGGATGAAAGTGTTTTAAAACTACTAATTTCGGTTGTTTAAAAATTTCAGTTCGTAAATATCCCTGTCACTGTTACGTTTGAAAAACGTTGGAAAATCACTTATTAAATCGCCTGGAACCTAGGTTGCAGAAATAACTCATTTCCAAATGAAAAATATTCATAAGCTCTACAATAAAAATGTGTTGAGCACTGGTCTATGTAGTGACAATTTTCATTGGAATGCAAAGTAACTTTATGTTAATAATTTTTCTTCAAATGCTGTGTAGTGTGCAGTAAAAAGGGGGTTTTGTTACTGTTATTTTTCAGTTGTAAAATTACCTCGCTTGAACAATATTTACTTTTTTAACATCAGAAAACTTACACTATATATAGTGTACTGTACAATAATACATTGGAATTTTGAATTATTCATCATATATCAAATCAAAAAGAAAAAAGTGAGCTCTAGTCTACAGACATGTACACACTGAAGAACTAGCCAAAGTTTCAAACAACGTGTACAAAAAAAAAAAAAAAAACCTAAGCTTCCTTAACAGCTAAACTTAGTTTTCAATCTAACAAATCAGTAATCTCGATTTTAATTAAAATTTTAGGAGAAAATTTTAATTTAACAAAGAATATTGAAAGATATGAGAAGCAGAAATATAAAATGTTATATGAACTTTCTTTAAGTTAAATTACAAAATAGAGTTTAACTTTGGGAAAGAAAAATGAAATGTTTTAAAAATAAAATAGTTATTTGATGTCAAAGGTTAGGGCAATTTACATTAAATTTACAATATATACAGATGTTGGTGGTATTTCATCTTTGATCTATGTTTTGTTTTTTAGTATCGATGAGGTTCTTATTCTCACTTCATTTTTTTTAAAAACATTGGAAAAAGGAGAACTGGCTTAGCTAATAAAAAAAAAAAAAACTTAATTTATTAATTCAACTCTTTAGTTCCAATCAAGTTATGAATCACTCGTTAACTTCAACTAAAAAAAAAAAAAAATTTTTTTTCACGCACTTTGTGTAACTAACTTAATCCCAACTGCAATAAGAAAGCAATGTGGTTTGAAATTGCTTGTTAGAGTACATTTTATTTTTACTTTTTTTTTTTTTTACTGTCAACCAAGTTTAGTTGCGCATTCCACAAAAAAACTATCCTAAATTTGTCAAATCCCGCAAATCTTTGACAATTTTATATATATATATATATATATATATATATATATAGATAAAAATCTAATCTTTTTGCCTCGATTTATTCATCGTAAGTCAGATTAATTAAATCATTTAATTCAAATCCGAGTGATTTCCAGAGAATCAGTACGAGCGGTAACAGCCTGGAGAACCCCTACGTCGGCAGCTTTTTTTTCTTCGTCATATTGTTTATTTTTCTTGACCCAAATGATTTTATTTTTTTTTGTAATCGTAGCTGACAAAATAAAGAATATTTTTAAACATTTAAAAAATAAAATTTAATCTTATAATTTTATTTTTGAAGACATTTCATTTAAAAATCAACGCATAGTTTATATTCATCATAGATTCATTTGTACAGTAAAAAAAAATCTTTCATCAGGTTGTCATGACAGTAGTTACTATTTGTATCATTTTTTTTTACCTAGCCTCATATGGTAAAGAATAATATCATGGTGATTTTTTTTTGGCAATAGCAAGTCCTTTTACAGGGGGTTTAAAAATAATTCTGCAAGTTGAACTTTTTTTTTTTAATGAATGTCTATATCGATGAATGTTTCAAATATTTAAAACACGTCCGAAGAAGATTTTTAACCGTTTGTTGAACAGATAAAAATAAGGAGTTACCTGAACAAACAAAGTGAATTAGTAGAGTGCGAGTGATTAGTAGTGTTAAAAATGGTTTAAAAGTTTATTGTAGCTATCGTTAATCTTCAGTTTTGCACTATTTATTTTTTAGAGGCGTAGTGAAGCCCTAATGAGAAGTTTTGGTCAGAGCATTGCTACATTTTTCGGAATCTGTCAACTAGAAATAGTTATTCGGTAAGTTATACTTAAAATAAAAATAAGAACAAGTTCTTACCATCGATTGAAAAGAAAGTTTAACCATTCAGTAGTTTCGTTTTGTCGTAAAGCACGTTTCCTGTGAATGGAGAGTTGTTCCAAATCTAAAATCCTTCGTATAAGGTTGAACAGTTTAGTTCTCCATATACTGAAAAGTATAGCGATAAGGCCAAGGGTCCAGATGAAAGAAAGACCCAGGGTTCCAAATATCCAGGAACATGCTACAACACTGGCTACGAACAGGTAAAAATAACCCAATTCCCTGTTCATCTTCTTAGTTTCTGCCACCTGGGGGTCGGCAACTACTGCAGTTTTTTCTGAAGACATATTCAGGTTGAAATTGTCAATTATTTTGTTGAATTCACGAGTACAACAGGGAGAAAAAATTCGTTCGCAGTTACAAGAACATGTCAAAAATACAAAATTGTGTGTATGTTTTTGCAACAAGTTGACAGAGAGGATACAGGTTAAGAAAAAAAAGGGGATAAATCCACTCCTTAGATTCTTAATTTAGTCTTGTGAATAATTCTCTCTTGCAGCGTGTTACTGTTGTCTTCTCGTGACATTTTCCATTATAAAAATCAGTTAACAAACGCATCCATTAAAAAAAAAAATACGATGGTTTGCAAAGTTCCAAAAATTCAATTTCAAGTCATAATTAAGAAGAAAAAATAATTTTTTTCAATCACCGAATTCAGCTTCACTTTCTTGTTTTGTGGTTACGTTCGTTGTACAACTCCGATCACATGGCGTAATTTTGCTTCTTTAAAAATAGACAAACAACACACAGGTATGCAATAATCAGAGAGACGATTTATCATTTAATTTTATGTCCTTTAAAGGGACTTTTGTTAAATTAGAAAATTATACATTTGAAAATTTTAGCACCAAGCAATTCAGCTCTCTACACGAATCATGCCATCCTTTCCCTTGGGCTCTTTCGCTGGGAAACGAAGTTGCGCACCAACTGACGAGTTCTTTCCTACTGAAAGTATTTTTTTGCATATATTGTTGCTTTATACCAGTAACCAGTTGTTCTAGCTGCTCTTTTCCACGTTATTTCAGTATAAAAATAGCTCCTCCAGCGCCCATATTCAACAATACTGATGTTGTTAGGTTGTAGTCGGGCACTTCGCTCTTAGAGCGGGTGACGTTGAAGCGTGGCGTGAACGGCTGCATTCAACATAATAGTCGATGTCGCACTTTTATTCCATTTTGGAATGTTTTTATTGAACGCGCGCTTAAGATTTTTTTTTTTGTCTTATATTGCAAGTACAATTTTTGACAATATTGATGGCATTTTTATAGAAAATAACTAATAAACGAAAAAATGTTGGAACTTGCCTTTTCTCTTTAATATTTTCATTCTGTTAATTATTTTTATTTAAATTTAATAAAACTCTTTTCCCCACCATTCATATTTCTTTTTCTCTATACTCCAGTCCACCCACATGGTACTCTCATTTTTTAGGAATAAATGATTTTAAAAACAAATCACTATTCACTAAGTGTTGCATATTCTTTTATTGACTATTTATTTAAATAATAATAAAATGTTTAATTAAGGGGGAAAATTATAAAATAGACAGATGTTTTAGTAAATTTTTTTTTCGTAATGCAGCTTTAGTTTTACGGCGTAAAACTTTACGCACAGCAAAATGTTTTAAATTATCATTACAGTTCAGTTAATTACATTTATTTACTTTGTTAAATTAATAAATTGACTTTTCCGGTAATTAAAAAAACTAAAGCGTGAGTTTGTTTTTTTGTTTTTTTGTTTTTTTTAATGACAGTTTTAAACCATTTTTAAAAGAAGTGTAATTCTTTTGTTAAGTCTCTACACAGTCAGTACACAGTCTGAGTGATATTTACTTCCTACGTTCATTTTTTTTTTTTTTTTTGCAGTGCTGAAATATGATTTAAATATGGTCTTCTTTTCGGAGTTTATCCATTTCATTTTTTATACTTTTTTGTTAAAGACGTTTACGGTTATTAGTCATCCGCAGACAGATCTGTTTCGCTGTATCACAGCTCATCAGTACGGTCAGACTCCGATTGCTTTTAACCCAGGATTGAAACCCGACCGAACTGGCCTCAGTCGGCGATTCTACCTCTGGGCTATGGGCGCTCGGTAAGAAGAAGGCAGACATTTTAGCGTGTATATTATCATTATGGACGCCTAATAGCCAGAGTGCTCTAATTCATTACAGAATGAGCGATGCGTACATGCCAGAGTAGCTACTGTTTATCAAAGTCTACCATTCCCCCACAGTGCTTAATCAGGGTATATACAATGTAACATGATGTTTGAAGTAGGCAGCTCGATCATGTTTATTAAATTGGCCTTGTGCCGAACATAACTGAACTCCCCACAATTTACTTTACTCCAGATCAGAAGGTTGGAATGATAAAACTGTTTCATCAAATTGTATGTGAAAGTGTAGTGAGAGGTTTGCAGAATTGAAGAGTTCGTTTGTTGTAGTGAAATTTGATTTGTGCAAATAAAGATATAAGTCTCGCTCTCGCTCTCTCTGAAAAGCGTGAAATATGTAGCCAACTCGGATCACGTGGTCCGCTCCCAATCCAAACTCATTTTTGGGCGGGTCATTGAAAGTTGAATTTGTTGTTTTCTGCAAATCGCTCTTCTTTTCACTGGCTCGCAAATTTGCAAGCAATAAAGAAAAGAATTTGGACTCACTACATGTTAACTTGTTGATAGTTCTCCCTAGGGACATGTTTTTCTTTTAAATAAGGAAAATAAATAGAAAGAAAAATGTTGCCTAAAACTAAAATTATCTGATGATGATACCAAGTTAGTTCTTCAATGCAACAGATTTATATAACTTTTTCTTCTTGAACTGTAAAATTTCAGTTTTTTTAATTAAAAAGTTACACTGAAGGCATGAGCAAATGAATTCTACTTACTATAACTATTATTATTGGTGGTGGTGCTGATGATGAAGTTTATTTCTTTTTATTTGCTGCTGATGAAGTTTATTTGCTTTTTATTTGCTGTTTGTTTACCTGAGACTCAAGGTAAATAAAGGTGTGGTTCGTGATATGCAGTTTTCACTAAAAATAAAATGAGTACGGATTGTAATGAAAACCAGGTCACGTCATAAAAAACCTTTTAAATCAATCACAGTTAACTTGAAGTAGAAATAAATGACCTTCTTTGCGATCCTCCTACGGATTATTAAAAAAAAAAAAAAGAAAAAAAAACAGCAGTAAACCTCTCCATTCAGTGGCGATTCTACAGGGGAGGCAGAAAGAGCTAAGTTCCGCCCCAAAAATTTTGCTGGCCTCTCGATTGCCTTCCCCAACAGTTTTATAAGCTTCGAAAATTTATGAAACTGATCAGTCTCTGATTTTGATAAGATTTCCACTTTTTCCTCTGCTGCGTTTTCTTTTCATTTAGCTTTTTAAAGGATACAGAGAGCAGTTTGAAAGAAGAAGAAAAAAAAAAAAACAGATATATAGAAACACTAAACAGACATTTAATTTTATTTTGAAATTAATTTTTCTTGTGTTGCAACAGCTTGAGAGTGGAAAAGGGGGCAAGATTAGATTTAAAACTCCACTACTTTACTTAATGAAAATTTTTCATTAAAAAATTATTCTGTTTTAATTTAGTGAAGTAACTCATTCCTAATGTAATGGAATACGACCTTATACTCCACAGTCCACACATTTTAATTTTATAGTTTAGGTGATTAACAACAAACGCTAATAATGAACGAAAAAATTCAGGTTTTTGGTAACAACAAAACAAATTATATTTATATTCATAACATGTACAAAATATGAAGTTGAAATTATGTGTTGAGAACTTGAGAGAGTCAGAAGAGAAAGTAATTGTGACTTTAAAATTAATTGTTCATGAATTAATGCAAGGATAAATTGTTTTTATGTTCAATAAAAAAACACGTACACAAAACAGTTTGTCGAAAAACAGTTGTTTGAAAGAGAGTTCAATGATATATGTAGGGAATATTGAATGTTTGTTTCCTTGAGTAAATTATAATTGTGTGAGTGAGACAGTGAGTGAGTGAGTGAATATATTGCTTGTACGAGTGAGTGGGTGAGTGAGTTGCAAGAGTTACTTAACTTGGCATAATTTGACAATTCGTAGTTGCATGAATTTCAGTGGCACTCGGTTGACGTTCGAATTCTCACTGAGGACTTTTAGTCTAAGTCTTTTCCTTTTATACAGAAGTGGATCAAAATGCATATTGAAATTTTTGGCGGGATATATATCTAAATTTGTTCTTCGACATGTTCTCACATGCCTTCAATTTATTGACCAATCAACAAAGACTAAAAAGTTAATCAAAAAGTAAGTTTGAAAGCGAGCTTCAAACTTTGTTTTCCAAACGTCTGTGTTACAGAAATATGAGTTATCGTTTTAAAGTAAGTTTTGTACTAATGTAATTTTTTTATCTGGACTCACTACGTGTGCGATATGTAAATTGTCGTAACTGCTTTTTATTAAACTTTGCAAGGTGGATTCCACACTAAGTTGTATTGTATACTATCGTATACCGATAGTGGTATAGTGTGTAAATGAAGACGCTGCTTGAGTTTGCAGTTGCACCTTTCTCCTCAGAAAAATATTGTCCTCTAAGTGCCTCCCACTTTCAGTGTTCCATTTGCATTGAACAAAATCCCCACGACTCAAAAATGCTATGTTGTCTACGCGACATTGTAGCTATAGGGAGATGGTTAATTCGGCCTTGTGTCATTCATAACCAAACTCCCTACACTTTACAAGTTTTATGCAGAATTATGAGAATGTTATTATCGTTATCATCAGAATGTTTTCATCAGATTGGAATGAGTAGATTTGTGTGGAAGAGTGTGGAATAGTGTGAGAATAAATTTTTTTCATGTTAAAATAGAAATTTATTAATGCAAAAGATAACAAGAATAGATAGTAGTTAAAAGTTCTATGAGAAAGTTAAGGGTATCAAGAGTTCGTACAAATGTTCGTAGTAATAATTTGTTCAATGAGTATATGCGTATGTACGTATGCATGTATGAGCATTTGTTCGTAGGAGTGTCTTTGAAAAGAGAAGAAGAAGTAAAAGGAATCAACACGAGAAAGAAAGGGAAAGAGGACGAATGTCCTGGGTCACTGAAAGCTTCTCCCGTTACATTTTAACTTGTCGTCTCTGCTGCTTCCATCCCTGACTGACCTTTGAAATTTCTTTTGTTACATTGCCACGAGGTCTGTCAGCTAACTGCTCCCAATGCTTACTGTCTTGACCGGTTAGAAAATGTCCTTAAGTAGTTAAATCTGGGCATGTGACCGGCTCCCAGAGGCATTTTCTTCTTTAGGATTGCAAAACGTTTGACTGACATCATCGTTTATTTTTCTGTTTCGTATCCAATCAGGATCCAGAATTTTGCTTTTCACACTGACTTGTGAAATTTGCTATGGTTTGGGTTTTTCCAAAATGTTTTAAGTCGTTTGAATCCACTTTTGCGGGTGTGCAATTTTACTTTGTATGTTTCAGTTGGGTTTTTCCAAAATACTTTTAATTCTTAATTTCTTATCCACCACAACATGACTATAGTAACTTAATAGTATTTCCCCTACCTCTTTTCGTAAGTTGGCAGCGAAACATTAAACAATAATACAAACGCTCGCAACATCGGTAAAAACTAAGCTCTTTACACACACAGTATACTTATGATGAAACATCAAATTATCAAACTACAGTACATGCTGAAAGCCACTATAGAGGTCATGACTGAATTCTGAGTTAGATAAAAGTGTCATTGAACTTTCAATCAAGATTTCCGATAAATTGTCTTTTCTACGAAATCTAAAAATAAATATTTCTTTTATTACTATCTAGGAAATAAACCTTATCTTTACCACAATTACATAGCCAACACACACACACCATATTAAAACATAACCTAAACTTTATTTTCTACCCGATAACAGACAATATTTACAAACATGCCAAAATTATTCCACAATACAATACACATGGTTTAAATCAAAGTGTCTATTGGTTATAACATCATCATGTGAAATATTTTGACTAATCAGAGGAAACTAAAAGTTCTATTTTTCTCGAACCTACTTCTGGAAAAAAAAACTTATAAAAACACTAAATGTCGACTTTCAGGAGCAGAGATGAAGAAGACATGACTACACAGCTTAAAGCGCGAGCGGAAAGAAACATGTAATGCTGACTTCAAACAAATCATTTCTAACAATAACTAGGAAAGTCAGTGACGATCAAAGTCTTTCTTAAAACACTTTTTATGTGGACCAACCATCCAAAAACATTAACTCTACTAAAGACTATTTTTTACTTTTTTTAAAATTATTTTTTATAAGCGTTTCACCCCGAACAAGGCATTTCATTGCCACTATTGCGCAGGGGGCTACATAGTTTCTTTTTGACTCCTCTTAATTCATGTATATATGTTTGTAAATACAAATCATTTATTTAACAGGCATACACATTTTTTTTTATTATCGTTTGGAATTGGACAAGCGGACTTTTAATATAACATAACCTGTGACATAATTTCCTACAACCATTCACTTTATGCAAATTCTAGTAATTTAGATAGTTTCATAAATAAATAAAATGCCAGAAACTTAAATAGCATAGTACGAAACAAGACCACTAATAAAAAATGCAACTGCAGGGACAAAAATAAACGCCCACTTCAAGGACTTTGTAATACAAAAGAAGTCATTTACAAAGCAAAAGTACATGACTTAAATGGTTAAAACAAAATATATTTGTGATCAACCAAAGGCACCTTTAATACCAGGTGGTTCAATCACAAATCTACATTTAAAATAGAAAACTTAAAATATTGTACAAAATTGGCTAGCCACGTGTAGAAATTGAAATTAAAATATGGAAAAAAAACCCAGACATAACGTGGAGTATAGTGAAAACAGCCAAACCTTACAACAATGGCAAAATATGTAGACTGTGCCAGAAAAGTTAGCGATTATGCTATTCCCAAACAAAAACGAATTATTGAATGAAAGAACAGAAATTATGACTACGTGTCAGTCAGTTGAGTGCCATACTTGATACACGCTTGGGCGATCATGTCTCAAAAGAGACATGACTGACTGGACAGAAGATTATTCCGCAGTAGGCTGCCATTGCTTTCTGCGGTAGACAGGTTGCCATGCAAGGCTATAGAACCCCATCTGTCCTATTATTTAACTAATAACTGGAGGGAAGAGACAGACCTTTCCCAAGGGTATTTGTGCTGAAGTGAATGCAACGAAATCAACTGGAATTCAAACTCGGCACCCCGATTTGTCGTTCCGAGTCAATATCCACTGCACCACAATGCACATCTATGACTAAGTGTAACTATATCAAAAAATATCTATCAGGTACAGCCATGGATGAAAACGTTATAATTTCTTGTAATTTTAAAAATTGCACGTTCAAAAATTCCCCGTTACATGACCGTTCAAAAAAATCACCCTTACGTGAACGTTCTTAAAGAAAAAAAAAACAATGAAAAAAATAAAAAATGGTAGAAACCTAGGTTGCGTAATAACTCGTTTACAAATGTGGGGGATTTGGTATTTGCTGGGTTGTATGTTGATTATTTCCCCCACAAATACAACACTCAATTTTGCAATCGCGCAAAGTGAAGGAATAATTTACAACGGACATTCAACAACAAACAATTTATTACGTGACAAAATAAAATGGTATGTAGAGAAACCAACAAAATACATGATTCTAAAATTGCCTTTTTGAGAAATATAAACTTGGCAAGAAGTTAATTTTTGTCCAAAAACGTGTATGAGTTTGCATTAGCAAAGTCTGTAAATAAGCCTTTCCTACTTACATTTTGGTGCGTTACAGTTGGCGACAACGTGTCGCGTTGCTCAAAGAAAGTTTGTCGGCTTATTCTTTTTAAGGTCCTTGGAGCGAGGTCACGAACTTTTGGCATGGAAGAAATGACATGGCCGGCAAAGTATACGGTGTCATGCGGACTTAATGCCTGCTGGGTGACTGCTTGATGACTGAACTTTTTTCCTAACGCTGTGTGTATTATATACAATAATAGGGGATCAACTAATCTTCCTAACATTAGGGTGTGAAAACATTTACGGACCAATCAGATTTATTATTTTACTATTTTGTTTGGGGCCTAAATATTTTTGTGTTAATTTACTTTCAAGCCTATTTTTCTAGAATGTTCTTATTCTAAGTTTTTAGCTGATTGGTTGAGAAATATAATCTAAATTCTACTGCTGTTTTGATCCAATTTATCTAGAATGTTCTATTGTGTTTTTGTGTTGCCTATTTTAATAAAAAAATATGTATCCCATATACCCCCCCGCAGATTGATAAATATGGAAGTATTTATTAATATGTAATATAAGTTTTAAAATGTTTCGGCCAATGTACCTTTCTTCCAGCTTTTGTGGTGGTGTTTGTCGGTGTATTTGTTGGCGTGGAGGTTGGTTTGGACAATGTGGTATTTTGTGTATTTGTAGAGTGTTCAGTCGTACTTTTCTTTACTGGTAAGTTTAAGTACGCTGGTTTTAGTCTGTCTATGGAGACAGTATCAAATTTGCCTTTTATGGCGAGTTTAAAATATTTGTGGTGTCTTTCAACTACCTGGAAAGGTCCGGAGTAGGTAGGGCACAAAGGTTTTTTGACTGCATCATTTCGAATAAAAACGTATTTGCAGTCGTGAAGGTCTTTTGGTGTGTAAAGTTCTTTAGTTTGTGTTCTTGTGGGTGTGTAAACTAAATCGTTCATTTTGTGTTTAAAATCTTTTACAAAAGTTGTAGTTGGTTGTAAGGAAGTGTTTTTTTCACAAAATTGACCTGGAAGTGTTAAAGATGTTCCAAAAACCATTTCGGAAGCTGTACATCCCAAGTCTTCTTTGATAACATTCCTTATTGACAATAAAACAAGAGGCAAATTTTCAAACCATGTTCTGGAGTTGTTGTTAGCTGTTAAAGCTGTTTTAAGTTGTCTATGGAATCTTTCGATTAATCCGTTTGCGCAGGGGTGATATGCTGTTGTTTTTATATGTTTGACTCCCAATAACTTTGTAAATTCATCGAAAAGCGTTGATTGAAATTGGGAACCTCTGTCTGTTGTTATTACTGAAGGACAACCAAAGACTGCGATCCACTCTCGTAATATGGTTTTAGAGATAGTTTCTGCTGATATGTCTCTAAGTGGGACGGCCACAGGCCATCTTGTAAATCTGTCAATGATAGTAAGTATATATTGACAGTCATTTGCTATTGGCAATGGCCCGACAATATCGATGTGTAGGTTTGTGAACCTACCGTCTGGTTTTTTTAATTGTCCTGGAGGAGACTTTGTGTGTCTGTTTGTTTTGCTCTTCTGACAATTCAAGCATGTTTGAGTCCAGTTTTTTATGTCAGTGTGCATATTAGGCCAAACAAAACGGTTGCTGATTAATTTTGCGGTTGCTCGGCGTCCAGGGTGTGAAAGGTTGTGGAAATGTGTAAATAACCTTTTTCTTAGTGATGGTGGTATATACGGTCTAGAGTGACCAGTTTTGACATCGCAAAGTATTGTTTTTGTTCCAAATGGAACAGGCTGTTCCTTCAGCTGTAGGGAAGTGTCGTTTAGTTTGTCTAATGTGGCATCTTTTTTTTTATTCATCTGCAATGAGCTCGAAGGTGAGATCTACCGACTCAATAGATTGTATTGAAGAGCGTGAAAGTGTATCTGCCACAATATTGTCTGAACCTTTTATGTATCGGATATCCGAGGTAAATTGTGATATATAGTCCAGTTGTCGAGTATCTCTGGGCGTATATTTCTCGGTATTTACATGTAAGGCGTAAGTAAGTGGTTTGTGGTCAGTGAAAACGGTGAAATCTCGTCCTTCGAGTAAGTGACGAAAGTGCCTTATGGACAAGTAAATTGCCAGTAACTCCCTTGAGAAGGTGCTCTATTTTCGTTGTGCAGTGTTCAATTTCACTGAGAAAAAGGATATTGGTTTTTCCAAGCCATTTTGTTTTTGTTGTAGGACTGCTCCAATTGAGTCTCCTGACGCGTCTGTTGTTAGTGAAAGTGTTGTAGTGTTGTCATTAGAGATGTAGGAGAGCTTGGTAAAATCTGCTAATGCTTTTTTAGCATTGTGAAAAGCAGTTAAAGCTTCTCCTTCAATTTGAATTTTTGCATTTTTATTTTTTTGTTGCCGCAACATGTTTGTTAGCGGGGTTAATATTCTGGAACAACGTGGAATAAATCTACGGTAGTAATTTATCAAACCGAGAAATCCTTGAAGTTGTCGCAGTGATGTTGGTTGTGGGAAATTTTGTATGGCTGTGACTTTTTCTGGGATAGGTGTGATTCCCTGTTCGTCTATCATGTGGCCTAAAAAGTTCAATTTCGAGACAGCAAAATCACATTTGCTTATGTTGATTTTCAAGCCGAAATGTGCTAGTCTCTCGAAAACTTGTAATACATGGTATTTATGTTCCCTGATGTCATTGCTAGCAATGAGGACATCGTCGATATAAGCAAAAGCAAATGGTAACCCTCTCAATACCTCGTCAATGAGTCTCTGGAAAGTTTGGGCAGCATTACGTAGTCCAAATGGCATTCTGGTGAATTCGAAAAGTCCAAAAGGAGTTGTAATTGCTGTTTTTTCTATGTCTTCTTCAGCTACTGGAATTTGGTAGTAAGCTTTAACCAAATCTAGTTTTGTGAAGATTCTGGTTCCTTGCAAGCCCATGGCGAAATCGTGTAGATGTGGGATTGGATACCTATCAGGAACTGTTTTTGCGTTGAGGTTCCTGAAATCCCCACAAGGTCGCCATGCACCTGTTTCTGGCTTCTGGACCATATGTAGCGGTGAGGAGTATGGACTACTAGAAGGACGTATAATGCCTAATTGTAACATGTGCTGAAATTCGTCTTTTGCTACTTTATATTTCTCTGGATGCAATCTGCGTGGTGCTGCATGTGTGGGTGGTCCAGAGGTTGTGATATAATGTTTGGCTGTATGACGAACTTCATCAGAATGTTTAAAGGGTGTAGTAAGAGTTGGAAATTTTGTAATCAACTCTTGTAGTCCATTCGCATCTGGTAGTGCCGCACAGATTCCTGTTGACTTGTAGATTGAGGTGATTCCCTTTGCTGTTAGGTCTGTGTTGCCATCGACGAGAGATTGCCTAGCCATGTTCACTGAAACGTTGAAATGGGACAAAAAATCAGCTCCAAGAATCGGTGTTTTTACTTGGGCTATTGTGAAGATCCACGGAAAAGATCGGCGTAAACCCAAATTGAGCGTCAGTGCTATCTCTCCGTAGGTGTCAATTCTTGATCCATTTGCTGCTTGCAGTGTGAATGAAGATAGTTGGTGTTTTTTTCTGGGATCCGGTGGAATAACGCTGATTTGTGCGCCGGTGTCGACTAAAAATAAATATCCGGTATTTTTGTCTCGGATGTAAAGTAGACGACTTCCTTGTTTTATACCAGCAGCTAATGTCGTCTTTACTTGCTGCCGGTGTAACCGTTTCCCTGGTTTTGTGTTGAAGTGTGTGAGGTCGAATTGAAGTTGCATGGTTTTATGCACTTCCTTGCTTCACATCCAAATTTGAAGTGATACCAACAGGTATCATAGTTGCGTCGCTCTCTAGAGAATGAGCTCGATCTACTTCGACTTCTGCGTCGTGAGGAGGTTCTGTAAGGACGGGAACGTTCGGATGTTTGAAGCTTCACCAAACTTTGAACCTGCAGAGTTAGATTTGCCATGCCCTGCAGCAGTTCAGTATACCTGTCTGGCGTGGTTGTTTGTGATGTTGTGTTTCTTGGTGTTGGTGTATTCCTCTGTGTTGCATCATTTGTTGGGTTGTAAGATGTGGCGTAAACGTTCTGGTTTTGGTTATTGTCGTGTATTTTATCAGCTATTTCCGACAATCTATCCAGGTCTAAATCCTCAGGGAGTGATGCGAGTATCTGTGTTGTATGAGTGTGGAGTTTGTCTGTCCATAGTTTTTTTAACACCGTTTCAGACATGGTGCTGCTTCCCAACAAAGATTTCATTTTCCTCAAGAGTTGTGAGGGTGTCATATGTCCAAGGGTCAAATTGTAAAATAAATCATGTAATTTTTTCCCATCCGATGTACCCATACGTCTTATAATGGCGTTCTTTAGTGTGTCATATGGTTTGTCCTCAGGCATATGGTCTAGCAAATCGACCACTTCTGCCGCCACGTCGGTGGGAAGTTTTTCCACGACGTATGCATACTTTGAGGTTTGCGCTGTAATTTTTTTAGCGCTAAAAAGTGCATTTAGCTGAGAAAACCATACTGGTATGTTAGTTGGGTTGTAGCTGGGAATGCTGGCTGATATTGTTGCTGTTGTGGGTTCAATGTCGTTGTTTTCCATCTTTTACGCGTTGTGGTAATTTTTGTGTTGTTTTCTAATATGAGAGCTTTTTTGTGTTACGTGCTTTCACCAGTCGGAAGGTCACCAATTTTGTGGGGGATTTGGTATTTGCTGGGTTGTATGTTGATTATTTCCCCCACAAATACAACACTCAATTTTGCAATCGCGCAAAGTGAAGGAATAATTTACAACGGACATTCAACAACAAACAATTTATTACGTGACAAAATAAAATGGTATGTAGAGAAACCAACAAAATACATGATTCTAAAATTGCCTTTTTGAGAAATATAAACTTGGCAAGAAGTTAATTTTTGTCCAAAAACGTGTATGAGTTTGCATTAGCAAAGTCTGTAAATAAGCCTTTCCTACTTACATTTTGGTGCGTTACAGTTGGCGACAACGTGTCGCGTTGCTCAAAGAAAGTTTGTCGGCTTATTCTTTTTAAGGTCCTTGGAGCGAGGTCACGAACTTTTGGCATGGAAGAAATGACATGGCCGGCAAAGTATACGGTGTCATGCGGACTTAATGCCTGCTGGGTGACTGCTTGATGACTGAACTTTTTTCCTAACGCTGTGTGTATTATATACAATAATAGGGGATCAACTAATCTTCCTAACATTAGGGTGTGAAAACATTTACGGACCAATCAGATTTATTATTTTACTATTTTGTTTGGGGCCTAAATATTTTTGTGTTAATTTACTTTCAAGCCTATTTTTCTAGAATGTTCTTATTCTAAGTTTTTAGCTGATTGGTTGAGAAATATAATCTAAATTCTACTGCTGTTTTGATCCAATTTATCTAGAATGTTCTATTGTGTTTTTATGTTGCCTATTTTAATAAAAAAATATGTATCCCATACAAATTAAGAATATTCAAAAGTTCTACAATATAATTGTTAAATTGTATTGAACACTTTTAAAATGTGTACTGGTTTCTAATTTTATAACCAAAAACTAAGTAAGTAAGCAATCAATATATATTTATATATTGCTTAGTTAAAGAAAAATGTATTTTGAACGTAAATATCAAATTCTTGATGATTGCACTACTGGTCTTCCGTATTACTTAGGTTACTAGTCTTCCACATTACGCTGTCTAGGTCTTACTTTTTACCACGCTTTTTCAGACAAGGATGGAAACAAATACAGTTTTTTTTTAATTTTATTCTTTGACATTACAGGTTATCGGGATCAATTAATTATTACAATAGCAATTAAATTAATTGACGGATATAATGCCTTTTTTATAAAAAAAATTTCAAGTACCCAGTCATCGTTGAAAGAAAATTAATCTATTTTTTTAAGTATGTGGGGCTTGATACATTGACACCCACACACACACACACACACACACACACACATAGTCACTCAGCGTTCACGTGATAACTTAGTTTTTCCGCGTAAACGAATGCCAATAAAAGCGGGGAACGTCACGTAGTACGCTAGTTAGGATTTTGTCCCGGACAAGAGCAGACATGTTTCTCTAACTCACAAAAACACACGCGCACTAATTGCGGGTAGCAATTAGGGGCGCAATTTTTTATTTCTCACCAGGGAAAGAACTTCTCTTTCCTTAATTTTATGCATGCTGTCAACCCTATGTAACCTTTGTTAATATATTGTTTTTCTCGTTACTTTCGCCTACTCGTCTTTCTTATTGCCTGTTTTAAATCATGACCCCATGTTACGTCGAGTCGACTCGTAAACTTAAATTAGTAATGGACCCTTCGTCAACTACAAATGGTGACCGCCGACGTGATGTCGATTCGACGTAATTCAGTCCAGCATCGTTGGAAATGGGACTCAGCAATTCTTCTTCGTCTATCAACAAGAACTACTATTCAACGTCGTTAGCTCCCAACTTTTTCCACAGGACTCTACATAATATGGCGACGACACATAGAACACTGCACAGTTTAATAATAGCACAACTGTCATTTCTCCCGGACTGTTTAGAAAAAGAGTGGCACAACGTCGATTTAAAGACGTTTTTTTTATCATTCAACGCAACGTCAACTTACTGACGCCTTTCCACACTCAACCAGAACTACTAAGAGAACGAAAAAAAATCGAATTACCTATACTGGATAACGGGGACATCCAAAAACAATTCGACATTAAACCCAGATATCTCTTTAGTTCTCTCAAACACGCGTCGACACTCGGTATCAACACAAGCTTCAATCGACCACTTTGCAAATCAATGTTTATAACCAACTGTTAATTCTTCTAACGCCAACATAAATCCACACACACAGCAAAACACGGGAATTCTTACAAACGCAAGCAACTCAACGTGGAGCATTGGAATAAATTAGAAGATTTTTAACAGCCATATCAACCACCGAGAATATTTTTCCAGGGTTACATCGTCGCAAATCCTGCTACATTTCAGACTCTTTTTCTCTTCAGCCTACGAGAAACAACCAAAAAAAATTCACTTTCACAAAATTCACTCGTAATTAACGACGCTATACAAACTTCAACTCAAAAGTGAGAACGACTTTTCTCTACATGTACACTGCTCAACGTAAAATTTTTCTCGCTCTTCCATTTCACCATGTGCTTTTCGAGGATCCAATATGGCGGACCATCAGTCTAAACAGTCATACGTTCCAGCAACCTTCCCCCACACCTATGAGGCACGTCCGTGCCACACACCTTTTTTTTCAGCAACCAGCCTTTTCTGTCATTTTTAGCATGACTACTACTACTACCAGCATCATCATCAACGTAATCAAACCAACATATTCACGGACATATTGAAAAAAAGTATTTTTAATATTTGTTTCAATCTAAGGGGGGGGTATTTGTGGGGCTTGATACATTGACACCCCCCCCCCACACACACACACATGGTCACTCAGCGTTCACGTGATAACTTAGTTTCTCGCGTAAACGAATGCCAATAAAAGCGGGGAACGTCACGTGGTACGCTAGTTAGGATTTTGTCCCGGACAAGAGCAGACATGTTTCTCTAACTCACAAAAACACACGCGCACTAATTGCGGGTAGCAATTAGGGGCGCAATTTTTTATTTCTCACCAGGGAAAGAACTTCTCTTTCCTTAATTTTATGCATGCTGTCAACCCTATGTAACCTTTGTTAATATATTGTTTTTCTCGTTACTTTCGCCTACTCGTCTTTCTTATTGCCTGCTTTAAATCATGACCCCATGTTACGTCGAGTCGACTCGTAAACTTAAATTAGTAATGGACCCTTCGTCCACTACAAGTACTTTGGCTTTAGTCAACTTATGAAAACGCTTGAGGAAATTTTAAATTTACTATCGTTACCGCTCATATTTTCTGATAATGTCGTATGGACCTTTTTTTTATTTACAAAAAAAAAAACAAAAAACAATGGTACGTTTATATACCCAGAAAAAAATTCGAATTTCTTTGTAATATACTGGGATGTGGGTCGCTGAAGCTTTTCCATTTACAGATTTTAACCACTACAAATTGATACAGAATTTTATTTAAAAGATGTAAAAATTATAAACTATTATAATAAAAATAAAGAATGAAATCGATTCTTTTAAAAATTCATTATTCAACGAA
This sequence comes from Ascarosepion bandense, assembly GCA_037127315.1. Classification (NCBI taxonomy): domain Eukaryota; kingdom Metazoa; phylum Mollusca; class Cephalopoda; order Sepiida; family Sepiidae; genus Ascarosepion; species Ascarosepion bandense. The sequence continues at coordinate 7,908,110 of JBBBDQ010000651.1, read as the reverse complement.
AATGTTTTAAGACAATAGTGCCCATAAAATATCTTATTCATAAAAATGCATTTAAAATATTTTCTAATTAAATAATGACTTAGTTTTATTGCAACTTTTTATTCAAAGCAGATTTTTTGTTGTGAGTCTTGTTTGACAAAAAATTGGCAATAAATACTCCGAGGAATTGTGCTTGTAACTAATACAAAGTGCTACAAAAATAAATTTCTCAAAATTTCATAAAATGAAATAAGTGGAGAACAGATGCAAAAAGCATATTTTTACCTTTTTTTTTTTTAAATCATTTCTAAAATAATTTAATTCATTTGTGAATAAATCCTGAAAGTTTCATAAAAATCCGAATCAATGTGTTTTTCACCGCAAAACACGCTAATGAAATATATTATACTATACTAATTTATGATCTGTCTTTGAGATGAGGCGGTAGTATTTATATTGTTCGGACTTCTTTATTAACATGTTTACGATATTATTGCTTCTTCTCCAGATACTAGGAATTTCTAACTGGGACTTTTATTTCGATCACTGGGGTATACATCATTTTCATTCCATGTGTGATGCTACTTCAGGTAGCTTTTAAATCTCTTAGTTATTTGTTCTCCACTGCTGTAGCCTAGTATTGAACTCACAACTCTTTCAAGTCACTGGAACTAAACAACGCCTATATCCATTTCTGGGACTTATAAACCTAATGTCTCAGTAACCATTTTTACCAGAGTTCATATTGCAGTCTTTTAACGCTAATGATTTTCTCTAGCACACCATATTACTGGTTCCCACATTGTATTCATTTCTATGCGTGGCCAGCTTAGGAGATTTTTGTGGCCTAGCATATGTGCTAATTCTTTAGGTTTATGTCGTTTCCAATAGTGTTCTCTATCAATTATTTCAATTTCATCCCATAGGAGGCACTGATCACCTTTCTCGCTCTATATGTGATCAGCTATGCTTGATTTTTCTACTAACCTAATGTTACGGCTTTGTGATGTTCTTGCAGCCTTACCTTAAGAGGGCAGCCCATTTCTCCTTTATATTTCTTTCCACATCTACATGGAATTGTGACACGATAACTAGGCGTATATTAAGGTGGATTTATAAAATATGTATTTTATTATAATAGATTAAGAATAGAAATGGTTAAGAATAGAAAAATAGTTTAAAAACATGTGTTTCGTTTAACAAAAGTACTAAGTGAAAAAGAAAAGAAAAAATAAATAAACGCTTTTTCTTTTATAAGTAAATTTGCGAAAGAGAAAAGGGCATCAGATTACTGCTAAATCCTACCAGTCTTCCAATAAAATATTTGACTAAGTGATTTGATGTGATAAAAGATAAACGTCTAGGAAATAGATTTTAGGTGACCAGGTCAAAAACTGTCTTTACTGTATCTTGACCACACATTAAGAAAATAGGGAAAATTCTATTATCTTTTCTTTTTCTCCAGGCAATAAAAAACGCCTGGTTACGGGTAAAGTGTCAGGGCTATAAAAACATCCGACGGCCTTCACACGAAGCTTTATTAAGATAAACAAATCCTGGAAAATACGTCATTGGAGGCTGAGTGCAGACGAGATGTCTGCGGGATGTTTACACATCAAAGCAAAATTTAAGTACCTTGAAATTTTAGACTTACAGTCACCAATGCTTATCTTTTGTTTTAAGCTGATGGTCTCTAGTGGACTTCCGATTATTTCAATATAAATACAAGTGATTTTTCCGAGCCGATCAGTTCAGCCGGGCGTGTGCTTGAAGTAGCTACGTGTGTCAGGCACACTGAAGAAGGGAAACTCCGTTCGTCTGAGTCGGTCGGTTCGGCATTTGATCTCTATTAATTATAGTTAGAGCTGAGTGTCACATTGCCTGCCCCAACTGCAAGACTAACTCTGAACGAAATAAAGCATGGATTTAACTCATCCAAATTGTGGAAGTTCGTTCCTTATAGTTTATCTTGTGTCCCCAGCTTGAGACTTCGACTTTTTCAACCAAACTCCGGCAACATTACAGCGTGGAGAACGGCCGCCGGAGAAATTGTTCGGGCCTTCATCTGGGGTGTTACAGAATGGCGTACGTACAATCCTTAGTCATGTTCTCCTCTATTGCTGGTCTTACTCAGGAGAGGTATCTGCGAAGTGTAGAACCATTTTTGAAGGTCGTCTTGATGTTTTATGGACCACATATCCTTTGTATTTTCTCCGATAACCCACCCCTTCACGTAGGATAGGCAGACCGAGGCTGTTTTCTGTTAGTTGTTATCCTCATGCACCCTTCCTTCCATGTTCGTTTGAGCTGTTGTTATGTACCCTGGGTAGTTGTTACATTGTAGGATACTGATTATACCGACTATTTCCTGTTCATATGCCTCTGGTTAACCGCTTATGACTTTTGTTCAATGATGCAGGTAGCGGACGATCCTTTTTTTTACATTGTATGGGTGGTAAGAGTTGAATTTGAGTTATTGTCTGGTTAATGTTTGCTTGCAGTATACAGATGTCCTGAACCCCTCTCTGTTCGAGATATTAGTACATCCACGAATGCTAGTTTGTTGTTGTTCTCTTTTCCATTGAGTTCACATGGTCTACTAACATCTGGACCTCTTCCTGATGTGGCCAGAGTATGAAGGTGTCATCAAAGTATCTCAGCTAAAGAGTTGGCTTTAGTGCTGTGGATTCTAATGCCATCTCTTCAAATTATTCCATGCATATGTTAGCCAATGATGGTGATAATGGCGAACCCATTGCTAAGCTTTCATTCTGCCAATATATGTCTGATCTCATTCCGAAGTGCGTTGTTTGTGTGCAGAAAGTTAGCATCTCCATTAGGCTATCTAGTGGTATACTGATATGTTCTCCTAGGGATGAGTTCAAAGCCAATCTGTTCCTGACTACCAATAGGGCCTCCACCGTGGGTACCTTGGTGAACAGACTCAAAATATATCCAGGCTTACCATCTTGTTGCATTGGATAAGAATATCTTTGATTAGATCCGCGAAATGAGCGGAGTTTTGATCATATGATGGTGACTTTCCTATCAGTGGGTCAATTATATCTACAAAGAAATGACTCCGAGGGTAGCACACCGAGCTTTAGCTGCTAACAATCGGTCTTAGCGGAATACCGTCTTTGTAAATCTTAGGTAGACCATGCATGTAAGACAGCTTGCTGTAGCACTTAGACAACTGCCTGTATGTCTTAGGCTGGAAGTGATCCTTCGTCTTGATTAGAATCTGTGTTCTGTTTTCAACGTAGGGTATTTCTTTACCTTGCTTTAGCTACCACTTCTAATGAGGTCTCCCAGTTTCTCAGTGTATTCTGTTTTGTCCATCACTACAGTTGCATTGACTTTGTCAGTTGATAGTATGATGATGTTCTCATTCCTCTGTAGGGTCTTGATTGCCAGCTCCTTCTCTTTTGTGATGTTTGATTGGAGTGGCTTGGCTTTCTCCAATGTATAGGATATAAATCCTATACAATCTATCAACCAACTAAAAAAACAGAAAATAAATTTCACACCCGCAAGTCAGATTCAAACGACTACAACATTTGGGAAAAATGCAAAGTAAAATTGCACACTCGAAAAAGGGAATTCAAACGACTTTGGAAAAAAAAAACAACTAAGAAAAATTCACAAATCAGTGCGAAAAACAAATTCTGAATACTGATTGAATTAAAAACAGCAAATTCATATATGACGTATTTTCACGCCTAGATGGGAAAAAGCTCGCTGGAGCCGGCATCATGAGAAGTTTCACTATTTAAAACACAACGCTAACCTGTCAACAGTCAGTTTGCCTGAGTGGTCAGCTAAGGACCTCGTGGTACTGTAATGAAAGAAAATTCAAAAAGCCGACCCAGACGTAGGGCAAGTCACAGTTTCATTCGACCTCTTCTTCCAATGTCCTTTTCTTCATTTTCACATCACGCCGCTAAAGAGAACAACACAACGACAAAATGGACGCTTTAAGTACAACTTCTTTATTTGTTTTTCCTTCTCTTTCTCTCAACCTGTCACGACCTACTAAAAAGAGGAAGAAACATAGACTTTACATTCTGCTACTACACAACCATGAACTCTAAACTTCTGCGGACATTTTTAATATCTACATTTATCTACGAACAGTTTTAACTACAAAACTGCATGCATTTTCTCAATGAACATTTTCTTTTCGCAAATATATTATAGTGTTCAGTTAACAAAATTTTACTCATATTTTCCTTCTTACACATATGTCATTCTGTAAATAAATCTTTGCTTTGATGTACACACAAAACATTTTTCCTTTCGCATTTCAACATCCAACCTTCAACCTTCTGATATTTAAATTGTGGAGACTTCGGACGTGTTTGGCACAAGGCCAATTTACCAAGCATCACCGAGGCCCCTACAAATGTCTGTCTCACTTTCCATTTTAGCTCATCTGGCTGAGCCTGACGAAATGTTCAAGACAATTTCTTCGGTTTGATCAATGATGTCTAAGTATGGTATCTGTCCGATGGTCGTTGCAAAATTGAGACCCTTGTTCAACACTGACTCTTCAGAGGCACTCAGCTAATGTTGAATGATGTTGACAACTGTGATATTGCTGAGGAAGGCCTCGAGCCTCTAGGAGATATCGGACTGTAAGTTTTGTTTCAACCATCAATTTTCTAAGCCCTTTTTCCTCAATTGTCTGTTTCTTATTCTCAATATAAGTGTCCTTTTTGTTTTTATACGATACCAAATTGCAGTAACTGGAATAAAATTTACTACTCAACTGACATATAAAAATGGAAAACTGTAAGAAAACTCTTATACCACTGTATTAAAATCTATAAAATTTGGACTATTCAATATTCATTCTACTTGCAGATAATTCCGACAGAATGCGAAAAGAAAAGGGGATATTCATTCAAACTTTAATTTATGATTAAAACTGCGTTCACTTATAGTTAAAATGAACAGTTGATTTGCCCACGCCAAGAAAATTAATGAAGGATGATAATGACGAGGAAACACACGAGTTATCCTTATTATAAGAGCTGTCCGTCTGTCTGTTCAAAGCCACTATTAAGAAGGAGATAATCAGGAATTGGTAGAGTTAGGTCCCTTGACGCTTGTGTGTCAGTCGAGATGATCACCATCAGGATATATCAGCCTGTGCTGACATCACATTCACACTAACCAACAACCACATTTTTCTTTCTCCTTCGCTGTCATACTCAGCTTCTCCTGAATGATGACATTTCAAGAGACACACAAACAGAAATAAATAAATAACTAGCGATTAAAAATAGAGCAAATAACAAAGTGCTGTCGTGTTTAAAATATATATCAGAATTAGACAATAATGAAGGGTGCGGGGCTGATTTTTTTCAACTTGGGTTCAACATGCAAAGGGTGGAGCTGAGCCCAGTTGGATATTATATGTGTAGCAGCCACAGATCTATTTCCTTTCGCGAATCAGTGCCCCCGACCGGAGATTCGGTCACTCACTGACCAATCAACGGGCGGAGCGCATTGATTCCTCTCTAGAACTATTTTTCCTAGTCCTGTTTGTAGAACGGAGGAAAGCAAGAGAGCCATGAGCCCGCGGCAGTAACGGACGTCTCTCTCACATCGCTGCCACTGATTCCCCATGGAATGCTTTCGCGGAAGACGCTGCTGCTAGCTGCACCATGGACACTTACATACTATCTGCTGCTAGCTTCACCATGGACACTTACATACTATCTGCTGCTAGCTTCACCATGGACACTTACATACTACCAATCTTGTACGTTTACTATGTAATAAACCATTCTTTGTTGTTGTTGTAAAAGCAAGTTTCGTCATTCCTTTGTGTGCCTAAAAAATATAGTGTTGGGGAAATTAAGCATTTCCCATAAACCCTATAAAATGGTGACCCCGAATGGCACTTAGGATGGCGAAACAAATTTTTAAAAAAATAACAACACGAAACTCGGCCTCCACTTTCGGACAACAGTACAAGCAAAGTTAAAAGGAGAGAGAGAAAAAGGTCCCTTTACTCAAATAACATTTTTTTTGAACACGTGCCTTCACAAAAAAAAAACCCAAAAACTTTCCGACGAGGAAGTATCTTCTTTTCAGCCCGTACACAAGAAAAACACCAACTCAAGCAAGCATAACGAACATTACATTTTGTTCAAAGAAAGTTCAAAAGAAAAAAAAAAAAGAAGAAACTTACTACTCTGCTCTGTTCAACTGACCACGTGGTACAATATATATATATATATATATATTTTGATTGCAATAACAAAAAAAAGAAAGTGAGTAATACACCTTTACATTTTATTTTTTCGAAAGTTAAAGCTAATAGAGCGCCTCCTTCCTTAACATTTAACTTTCCCGCCTAAATGGTGATTGGGCGACGCCATCTTTAATTCCAACTTTTGTTTTTTAAGACAGGCCTTGAAACTGACAGTTATCTCCCTTACTAAGGAACCTTAAAGCAGCACCTTTCTCTCGTTTAACACGAATACCACTATTTTCTTGTGTCTTTTGAAATGTTTTCCCTTTCGTTTCTTTCTCATTGAGACGTGTTTCTTTGATATTTTTTTTGGTGGTCTGTCGTCACGCTATATATTAAAAAGAAAATGGCGACTACTTTACCTGCTTTCGCTGGCGACGTTCGAGTTTGGTTTGCCCAACTCGAGTCATATTTTATAGCGAACAACGTCGTGGAGGAGCGGCAATTGCCTATTTTATTTAGTGCATTTCCCGCGTCATTGACACCAGTTGTCAAAGATTTGATAACTAACACCCCCCTTAATGCTACTTATGACAGTATTAAGCGGGAAGTTCTGCTCCGGACGTCGCTATCAGCGGAAAAGCGGTTCCAAACTTTAGTTAATGACGAGCTGGTGGGAGACCGCATGCCAAGCGAATTGCTCCGCAGAATGAGAGAGCTGGCAGAAGATGTCCCTGCTGATAGTGCCTTTATAAAGCAACTTTTCTTCTCAAGATTGCCCCCTCAAGTAAAGGCAATTCTGGCACCCATGGTAGAGAAAAGCTCAGTAGACGTAATAGCGTCCTCTGCAGATAAAGTGATGGAATTCACCAAGGGGCCTATTACCGCGTCCATTCCTCAGCCAAAGGCTGAAGTCTCTACCCTCTCTGCTGCTGGGAACACTAGCGAAGGTACCACACAAGTGGCGATACTCAAAGCTTTAGTGCAGCTTACCAATGAAGTAAGCAAATTAACCGTACTTAATCCACAACAGCCTAAACGTAGACATAAAAGTCATTCGCCATCCCCACACCACCGCCGCCATTCAAGCAAGCCAGGACTATGCTACTATCACAGTTGTTTTGGCGCTAAGGCTCGGAGGTGCAAAATGCCCTGCTCCTTTGCAAACCAGGGAAACTTAAATCTGGAGAGCTGAGCACGGCACACTCTCCACAAGATTTATGTAACAACCGTGCCTATTTTATCACTGACTCCAGGTCCCAAGCACGTTGTTTGGTTGACACAGGAGCAGCTTGCAGTATCTGGCCACTGAAACTCCTCACTGAGAAGCCGCCACTGTCGCCCATCACACTGCAAGCGGTAAATCACTCCCCTATTCCCACGTACGGCCAAATTTCTCGTTCTCTGGACTTGGAATTACGGAGAGACTTTACATGGATTTTTACTGTAGCTGATTTACCATACCCCATTCTAGGCTCGGACTTTCTGCACCACTTCAACCTTTTAGTGGATATGCGCAAGCGACGACTTATTGACGGCAATACGGAACTTTCCGTCATGGGTTTTAAGGCAAATATCTCACCTATCAGCCCGGTATTTTTCATTGCCGCCACTGACGACCCATACCAAACATTACTACGCTCTTACCCAGAGTTAACTAACTTAAATTTCGTTGTGAGCAAATCAACTCACTCTACAAAACACCACATCGAGACCACAGGCGCTCCGGTGTTCTCACGCCCTCGCCGCCTCCCTGCTGATAAACTAAAGGCGGCGAAGGCAGAATTTAACCATATGCTGCAGCTGGGAATTATACGCCCCTCGTCCAGTCCATGGGCTTCCCCTTTGCATATGGTTCCAAAGCGTTCTGGAGATTGTCGTCCGACTTGGGACTATCGACGACTAAATCCCATTACGGTACCTGATCGTTACCCAATCCCACATATACAAGACTTCGCTTCATCCCTGCATGGTTGTAAGACCTTCTCCAAACTAGACCTCGTTAAGGCTTACCATCAGATACCAATGAACCCAGACGACATACCCAAAACTGCAGTAATTACTCCATTTGGAGCGTTTGAATTTTTAACTATGCCTTTTGGTTTGCGAAACGCGGCTAGTACCTTCCAACGCTTCATGGACGAAGTAGTGCGTGATTTGGACTTCGTCTATAATTATATAGATGACATCCTCATAGCAAGTGCCTCACCTGAGGAACATGTTACTCACCTCCGCCTACTGTTCGAACGGTTTCAAAAGTACCAGGTGAGGATTAACCCTGGTAAATGTGTTTTCGGTGCTTCGTCGCTAACTTTCTTGGGACACATTATAAGCCCCGAAGGGATATCTCCCTTACCTGAAAAAGTAAAGGCTCTACAAGACCTTCAACCACCCACTTCACTTCGCCAACTGAGACACTTTCTCGGTCTGCTTAACTATTACAGACGTTTCATCCCACACTGTGCGGATCTCCTGTCTCCTCTGGCTGACATGTTACGTAACAGGAAAAAGAAAAATGAGCAGATTTCGTTGAATGACATACAGCTAAAAGCCTTTAACGAAGTGAAGAAGAAATTAGCGACAACATCGCTACTTGCACATCCTGTACCCGACTCCCAGTTTTCATTGGTCGTTGATGCATCGGGCACAGCTGTAGGTGCAGTTTTGCAACAGCAACACCAACAACAGCTACAACCTCTCGCTTATTTTTCGAGACAGCTAAAACCGGCAGAACAACGTTACAGCACGTTTGGCCGTGAACTCCTGGCAATGTACCTCGCAGTGAAACACTTTCAGCATTCACTAGAGGGCCGACAATTTGTGATCTACACCGATCACCGTCCGCTTACTTTCGCTCTGCGCTCAAAGCCGGACAGATATTCTCCTCGCGAAACTCGCCACTTGGATTTTGTTTCGCAATTTACAAACGATATCCGACATATCTCTGGTGAACAGAATGCTGCGGCAGACGCCTTGTCTCGCCTTCCCATTAATTCACTGTTCTCACCTTCAGATATCGACTTACGACAGATGGCCTTTGACCAACCACACCTGGACACCTTTGATCTATCATCACCTGAATTTGCAACTTGCAAGTTCGCATACTTACCAGTGCCTACTGCAGACACGCAGATCATCTGTGACACCTCAACAGACGCACCTCGACCTTTTGTTCCGATGACACATCGTAGGGTTGTTTTTGACACACTACACCAATTGGCACACCCCGGACCCAAAGCCACAGTGAAGCTGACTGCAGCTAGATTTTTCTGGCCAAACATGAGGCGTGATATCACTGCCTGGACACGTTCTTGCGTATCCTGCCAAAAATCAAAGGTGCACAAACATATCCGTGCACCCCTCGGAACATTCAGCACCCCAGACGCTCGGTTCAGCCATGTCCATATTGATCTGGTTGGACCATGGCCGGTCAGTCAGGGATTTACTTACCTCCTGACCTGTATAGATCGCTTTACACGGTGGCCCGAAGCTATTCCCCTAAAGGACATTTCAGCTGAATCCGTAGCGCAAGCCCTTATATCAGGCTGGATAACGCGTTACGGAGTTCCTACAACAATTACCATTGACCGTGGCAGACAATTTGAATCTCACCTATTCCAGGAACTTTCCAGAATTTTAGGGATCAATCGAATTCGAACTACGAGCTATCACCCTGCTTCTAACGGGATGATAGAACGCTTTCATCGCCAATTAAAGGCCGCATTACGTGCCTATCCTGACCAACAGCGATGGAGCGAATATGTACCTGTTGTCCTTCTTGGCTGTCGTGCAGCTATCAAAGAGGACCTAGGATACTCTCCAGCAGAACTTGTCTATGGACTACCTCTATCATTACCAGGTCAGATGTTGAACCCTATAGATTTAACAGGAACAGTTATATATTGTATATAAACAGACTGCAATCTTATTTTGGTAATCTCCCACCAATTCACCCTAGGGAACAGACCATCAAATCATCAGTCCCAAAAGATATTTCTTCATGGACTCACGTTTTTCTAAGAAGGGACGCTGTAAAAGCCCCTCTCACTCCACCTTACACTGGCCCTTACCGCGTGCTTTCACGCACTGACAAACTTCTCACTCTTGACATTAGTGGCAAAAAAGAAACTGTATCTATTGACAGGGTGAAAAGAGCCTTTCTTAACACAAACACACAAGAGCCACATATTCCCCCTACTTACATACATGAACATATCTTTACACCCGTGGAAAAAAATACGATGCCAACAGACAACGATGTCACCACCACACGCAGTGGTCGACGAGTACATTGGCCCCAAAAGCTCTGTAAAACTGTTTATATATAAGTCGTACCCTTCTTTGTTTTATGGCCGCTATCTATTTCTCAGTCGGCTTTCCGCCTAAGCAGGGGGTGATGTAGCAGCCACAGATCTATTTCCTTTCGCGAATCAGCGCCCCCGACCGGAGATTCGGTCACTCACTGACCAATCAACGGGCGGAGCGCATTGATTCCTCTCTAGAACTATTTTTCCTAGTCCTGTTTGTAGAACGGAGGAAAGCAAGAGAGCCATGAGCCCGCGGCAGTAACGGACGTCTCTCTCACATCGCTGCCACTGATTCCCCATGGAATGCTTTCGCGGAAGACGCTGCTGCTAGCTGCACCATGGACACTTACATACTATCTGCTGCTAGCTTCACCATGGACACTTACATACTATCTGCTGCTAGCTTCACCATGGACACTTACATACTACCAATCTTGTACGTTTACTATGTAATAAACCATTCTTTGTTGTTGTAAAAGCAAGTTTCGTCATTCCTTTGTGTGCCTAAAAAATATAGTGTTGGGGAAATTAAGCATTTCCCATAAACCCTATATATGTAATAACGATTATTGCAATAACTTTTATTGCAAATATAAATTAAAATATGTGCAATTAATAGTAAAATGTATTATACTGTTACTTTATTTTGTATCATCAACTGCTTTTTCAATTATAGAGTGATTTAAAAAATGATACCTAAGCTGTGATAACCAAGTTAAGTCAGTTCAAAGTATTTCACAGAGTTGACTTTCTTTTCCAAAAGGCTTTTCTTGCTGTGCCGTTCTTCCATTGCTGTGGTAAACGGCCAACACCCAGAACTCTTCAGAATCTGGGTTACTTGACAGGATAGCCTTCCGTCGTCCTTACGTAATGCCTAGGTAACACTGAAACCCTTTCTTTACATACAACCTTAGAGAGAAGGAAACAACCTTGTTGCAGAATATGAAGATAGTGCAGGACATGATTTAATACTACATAAATGTGACAAGGACCAAGATTAATGGTAATAAATCTGTTGGCTCACAGTTAAGCGATTCGAAAGAAATTGCTCTTTCCTAGCTCTTTATCTTAACCCGATCTTCAGCTGAAAAATAATTAGTTGGAGTTTTAGAAAAAAGTTAAAATGTCATTAATGTCTTTACATTGTGAGGTAAATGTTTAAAACATCAAAGCTGATACGTGCTTAATCTTAATCGTTTACCGGCATCTTTGTCGTCGGATCAATTGTTGTCCCATCCCCGATTGTAACTTTTTACTCTGGATGAAATGGATTGAGATCGGTATTCGTCTGTGCTGTGAATGCTCAAGGATATCACATTTTGGTGAATACAAATTTAAATATGCTTTTCTGCATTTCTGTTTGGCAAATCTAACAATCCTAGACAATAGTGAAACTATTTTAAACCAAATGGACTGATTTCTCCCAATTGCCATTAAGTGAGGGTAATCTAGTCTTGCCGAATATACACGACACGTTGTAACATGCACCTCACACCACACTGCAGGCTTTACAGAGGACAGCAACAATTTTGTTCTGCTTTTTTTTAAAAGTCAACAATGTTGTAGGGATACAGAAGACAATTATCTCCCTTTGGTGGAGATGAGTCACATAGGTGAAGTGATGGCTGCTTTATGACATGACTTCATACAGTAACGAGAGTGGCTAATCATTCAGTTTGCTTACAGCTGTCAAACCGACTGGTTGCTTTTTAACCTGCACCAAACGGTCTGGGCTGAGTCTAAATCCGCCTCCTCCAGCAAATTTACAAGTCCATGATGTCGTTTCTTTTTGTTGACATATTTTCCCCAAATAGAGAAAGAAACTCAGGCTCACATCCCTCAATTTCGGAAAACCCAAGACTCGTCGTTTCCCCTTCGAGGAATAAGTCCTTGCCTTGCCTTCAAATGGGCTGGATGAATCCAGCCCATTTGAATCTCCAGAAAACAAAAGAGTTTCCATGTTATATGTAAGACTCTTCCTTTTTGATTCTTCTTACACTCTGCTTTACCGTGTAGATATACATGTGATATATATTTCTCTGTGTGGAACATATGTATATATATATATTTTTGTGTATGTCTTAGTAGTATAGAAAACTCTCTGAGAATCAATCATCAGTGGCGTGCAGAAATCTGGTAGCGCCCGAGGTGAAGAGTTTGACTGGCGCTCCCTACCCCCACCCCAAACAAAATCTCAATAGTATACTAAGTTTATTTTTGGGGGAACAGATCCATTGTTCACAAAGGCTTATCACACTCAGTTAGAGGGAAAGTTTAAATAAGATGTATTATCGCATTATACAAATTGGACAAATTTTATTTATTTATTTGTTTCAAAGTTGAGAGGCAAAAAGGTTTATGAAGTTCCTTTTTTGGAAAAATAATAAAAAGCAATGTAATTCTATATTATTCAAATACAAAAAGCGTTTGTTAAGATCGTCATGTGATGGATGGATGGATGGATGGATGGATGGATGGATGATGATGATGATGATGGTGTGTGTGTGTGTGTGTGTGTAACATGTTAAGTCCGGGAGGTTATTTGTTTTTTTTTTGTTTTTTTCATAAATAAAGAACTTACTGTAATTTCTCTATTTATGAGAAAAAATAGAGTTCCTGAAATTATCAAAGTGATTTTCATTTGTTCTAAAATTGTTTTTATTAATAATTTTTGCGGGAAAATTATTATGATCTTGGAGGCTGGAGCCTTAAATATTTTTTAGAGGGAAAGCCATAATGGAATTACAAGACAGTATTTCTTAAAAGAAGGATTCTGATTGGCCGAAAAAACAAATTTCACTCCTTTGAAAATTCTTGGTTTTCTGGAGCCTGTTTTGTAGAAAAATGATCACATCTTTTTGTTAGCGGAAAACTGCTGGAATATTGAATTTAATATGTTGCGAAGTAAGGAATATTTTTGCCGAGTTAATATTTTATCAGAATGAAATTTCTTATGACTGCACGAAAATACTCCCACATTTAAATTTTGCATGTATGGCACAAGGATATTGGTTGCAATAAAAATCACTAACGATAAGAAGAATTTTGTTGAAAATAAACTGCAATAGCAAAAACTGTGGCATCAAGTGGAATAAGTTAGTTAGCCTGCAGAATATATTGAATAATGAATATGGTGTCCAAAGTTCTGGATCAAGGAAATAGTCTTTAGATGAATATATATTGTGCAGATTTGTTGTTGTTATTATAGTCAATTATATTGAACAATCGCTCAACAAATCAAGAAAAGGAGAATTTGAATATTTTACAAATTTAAAGTTGCTGGTCGCTGGAGTCAAATATATATTTTAGTTTGTTGTTAATAAACTGAAATAGTTCTGAATGTGTTTCACTCAAAGTTATTATATAACATTATGTTTGTGGAAGAATATTTATGTGCAGGTTGAAACTTTGGGTGTGAAATTTTGTAATGAAGAAAGTTTGTGTCAGTGGTGAATAATTTAACTTCAAAACCTCGTTGTTGAATTTATATGATGTTTGTTTGATTGAGAAAAATGTCAATTGCTAAATTAATGTGACGGGCGGTTTTTAAAGTTTCAAATCGTTCAGAAAAAAAATTTGAGTACTGCTTCTTCCAATTTCAGGTTTCTCACTGAAGGTTTTTTTCGCACTCCTGAATTTATACTAACTCGCATCACGTGGTAGGCTCAGAAAATTTTGCTCAATCTGAAACCTAAAAATGTGTGCGTAAGCGTTTTGAAACATGCAAATATATTAACCAATCAGCATTGGTCATTCTCAAAATTAGCTGTTTGAACCACTTGATTTTTAGTTTTCATAAATCTTTTATTTAAAATCATTATGTATGATTAAAATATTGTCACCAAAGTGCGATGTAAACGTCATTGTGTTAACTGTTATTAAACCTAATAATTTTTATCCAAAATTTAATAGATATTTATTTTTGTCTTCTGTCCTAAAAATGCTTCCGTTCAGAACATCAGATAACACACATTTATCAACAATTTTTTTTAAACACTTTTCTTTATTCCTTCGATTAGAAATCGTTTTTCAGTATTTATAAGCGACTAGTTTACTAGTCTGTAACACTATTGATATTATAATATCATATTATAATATTTAATCATTTTAAGTTTACAAAACGCTCGCTCAGAAGAAGCAATGGAAATTGTTTCTGTTAGCAATAGTCTGTATGCCACGGATAATTCACCAAAACATTCTTTGCCATATTCAATAGCAGACTTTAATACATCAAGAGGATCATAGGATACCTCTAGCTCGAATTAGCAAAATGAAATCAATCATTTCATCATTGTATAAGAGAACACTACCAATATCATCCGGATACTGATTTTGAAAATCCAAACATTCATAGGCATGCTTTCTCATTTTCGTTGTCAGTGTTTAATTAAGGTTAGTGTAGGTTAAGAAGTGATTCAAATTTTTTTCTTAGTTCTGCCAAATGCTCTCTCTTGAATATCAACAACTAAATGATTGACAACTTCATGCATTACACTTTTCATCTCTTCCTTTGCTTCTAAAGCAGCATCTCTAAACTTCTTCTGTCATAATATTCTTCCTTCTAGCGTGATGCTCAATTTGAATTCCATATTCTTTGAAATATTTTTCAGTTGAGTCCAAAGCATTGCTGATTATGCTGTAATGTTTGTCAACCTTTGCAAGTCCATAACTACTTGATTTAACTCAAACTTAGGATCTTGCATCCTCTTCTGGACTCTCTCTACAGAGCATAAAATTGCATGCCAGAAGTTAAGTAGGGCGATAAATTAAAATCTTTGAAAATTAATTTTTGAAAACTCTATGAAAAGTTCATAAGTATCTCAGAATCACATTTTGTTTCTTGACTGTACTCTCCAAGTTGTAAATGTTCAAGGCAGGCTATGATGTCGTTTAGATTTTGGTACATTACAGTCACAGCATTGTATGTTGCACTCAAATCTGGTTTCACACTGTTGTTTCACTGTTCGAGAAACGTATTGCTTCAGTATTGCTCATCTTGATGAAGAAACAAAAGATCGCAAACAGTCTGCTGAGGACACCAAAAAATGTTGTAACGCATGGATCTACTGCACAGAAATGAAGACACGCTAAATTGAGATTATGATTTTCAGAGTTTACAAGGATTGCTTCTGGGTTTACATTCAATATTTTCTTTTGGACACCATTTCTAGCTCCAGCCATTACAGCTCATGACAGTCTTCAATGAGTAAACCATATTGTTCTAACAAGCTGAGACCTTTGATGGCAATACTACTGGCATCCTTTTTCTGAAGTTGGAAAAAGCCTAAGAATAATTCCTTAATTTTAATTTCATTTCGACTGATGGATACATAGCGTAATGTCAAAAAATGTTGGTCTTCTTGGACGATGTCAGTAGTTGAATCCATTATTATTGCATAATATTTCGATTCTCTTATTTCATCAAGTATTTTTGTACGGATTGTTTCACCAAGAAGATGAACAATTTCATTCTGAGTTCTCTTCAAGAGTTAAATCCCTTGTTTAGTATGATCTTTGCGTTTGTCAATTTGCTGTGCTAAAATTAGATCATATTTTGTCAGATTTTAATAGTAGCAAAAAAAATTTCCAGAATTCTGGTCTTTATTATTGTGAGACAATCCTGCTATTGATTCTCCCCTGTGCTCTCTGAAGGCAAAATTCTACTTTCATAGAAAAGAAATAACGTCAATAACACGATCCAAAATGACTTTTCATGTCTTTCCTTTTGCTGACAGTTGTTGAAATTTAGCATCCACTGTTGTATAAATTTGAAAACAACATTTCATATCTAGGTACTTAATCATGCAATGGAATCCGTGGATTTAGCTTACTCTAATTTCTGAATCCATCCTCCTTTGCAAAACTATATTTCTTGAAATCTGATTCCGTTACAAATAAGAAACACAGAAAACAGTAGAAGCACCCACGAAAGAGGGGGGCACAATAACCAAGTTCTTCATACAGCTTCGCCATTTGCTGACCGCTTGACAAACTACTACGTTGACAAGAACCTCTGTTGTTCAATTCAGTCAGTCAAGTGCCATACGTAATACACACTTTGGGCGATCACGTCTCGAAAGAGACATGACTGACTGGACAGATTATCCCGCAGTAGGTTGCCATTGCTTTCTGCGGTAGACTGGTTGCTAGCCAAGGCTATAGAACCTAATCCGTTCTATTATTTAGCCCATAACTGATTGAGAGTGATTAATACCTTTCCCAAGGGTATTTGTGCTGAAGTGAATGCAACAAATTCAACTGGAATTCGAACTCGGCACCCCGATTTGTCGTTCCGAGTCGGTATCCACTGCATTACAACGCACATCCTAGAATTCCCAAAATCTTCCAATCCTTGTTTTACCAATTTCTGGACTAGTACATCCGCAACTGGTTTTTTCAGTCTCCTCAAATCCTTTACTTTCCAATATAAATTGCTGACGTCATTATCATTGAGTTCTTCTTCACTTTCAATTTCTTTATCACTAAATGGTCTCTTCTCGATCTTATTCCCACTCAAAATCTGTTCATCTTTATTTTCACTCAAGTTCTGCTCATCTTCTTTCTTTCTCAGATTATAACAATCAGATTCTGACAGTTATACTGACTCATCCTTGTGTTCATTATCTCTTTCTACAACTGTAAGTTCAATTTGTGTTTTTACTTTTTCAAAAACGCTTCCAATGCTCCTCTTTGTCTCTCATCATCTTTTCTTGCTTTTTTCTGTTTCCGAAATTTTACTGTCTTCATCTGTGGGTAAATCATGGTATTGGGAAATTTTTATTTAAAGTTTCAGTTTTGAAAGTAAGACCAAAATTAAGATTGACAAAGAGCCAACAAAACAATGAAAACCAACAATGATTTTTATCCAAAATTTGGGTAAATACCGAGAAAAATAGGCGAGAAAAACTAACGGTCCCTATATTATAAAATAATTTTATTAATTTGTGAATAAGTCCGGAAAGTTTAATTAAAATCCGATAATTATTTGAATTTTGCAAGAATTTCCAAATCAATGTGCTTTTTACCAGAAAAAGTGCAAAATACTCAACATAATTTACTACGTCAATTGCTGACGTTAAAAAACAAGATTTTTAACCAAACTTTTGAACATGTCAGAAGGAATTTAAAAAATTCAAAAATACTTTGTTCTTTCTTCTTAATAATAAACTTTGTCTTTATTGAGATTGAGGCATTTTATCGTGCTCTGCTTTTTTAACAAAAAATTGAAGGTGCCTACTATCGTACAATTAAAAGAAAAATCTACTGCAAATAAAACAATTTAAGATTTCACATTACCTTAAAATATAATTTTAAATATGAAACAAAGATTAATAAAAAGAAACAGCTAGCCATTGATTTTTCATTTGTTTATTAAAACACGTTTTAAATTTCTTTAAAATAGAGTTAAGAAAAGAAAAATACATTTACAGTTATGATAAAATCAAATTTTCTTTGGTTTTTCAGTTTTTAGTCTGAAAGAAGTTGACTCAACAAACATGAAAATGTAACTGTTTCAATAATAACCAAAAGTATTTTTTTAAAGTACTCTTTGATTTTATGGTATTCTGCCTCCACATCCTCTCTTTATATCTTTTGAATATTTTGTTCACTACCAGTTCACATGTTATATATTCTTTTGCTGCGGGGTAAAATTTCGCCCAGAAGTGTATACGCATTGAAATGTTAGAGAGTGCAAAAAACCCAGGTGGCAGGCTATTCAGTTCGGATAAGAGACAGGAGAGAAGGTGTGACACTATCTCTCACAGTGATACTTTCCCTTCTCCCGCGGTGATACTTTCCTTTGGTTGGTTTAAAACAATGGAGAGAGAAATTGATATTGGTGATATTATTAGTGTTTTCTTGCGTCACGCGATGTGAGCTTAGAAAAAAAAATAATTTTAGTACCATCAAGTGCTTCTAAAAACACGGGAGCATAAAATTTGATTATTTTGGGAAAATAATCATTTCTCGTCTTTCATGATTGTATAAATTTCGAATCTTTTCTTTTCATGTTCAATGTAAATTTCTCTTCTGTTGGTGTTAAATTGTTGATTCCGCTAATCTGAAAACACGTAGACAAAACAAGTGTCAGAGTGATTTGATAAGGTCACCCGGAGGCCAAGGCCACTGTTGAATACAGCAGTCCGAAATAACCCGACCTGGATTCAGTTCGATTTAAGTTGGCATAATCTCATTGGTCAAGCTAAGACATCCGCAATCGAATGGGCAGAGACCGATTTTCATTGGCCGAAGACTGTGAGCCGGCCGGATCCCCAGAGAGGATCGAAATTGGTTATAAAAATATATGCTCGATACGAAAAAGTTAGTCTGTGGAAGTTTTTCGAGTTGGGTGACAGTTTTTGAGTTAGAGCCGAAATGTAGCGACTGGGGGGAAAATGGCCCAGCCGGGGAGCCATGACCTACGGCTGGTCGCCCATCATGGAACTGATGGCTAAAGAGTTAATTTCTAATGAAGCCCGCCGCAAATTAACTCAAAGAAGTTAATTTGGAATAATGCGCCATCGACATGAAACCTGATTCGGCACATTCCGTCAGATTCCGTCAAGAACCCGAAAGAACTTTGCTGTTTTAGAAGTACATTTCAATGCTAACGAAACTTAGACAAAATATTTCATTTAACGATTAGAAACTATGATGCTTTTGGCGAACTTTCTCTCTCCGTTGTAAATATCATTTTCGACAACTGTATTCTTGGGCAAGACATTGTTTTTTCTTTATATAAAGACATTCTACGTAGCTCTCCAGGCGTGTTCGGCTTGTTCATTTATTTAATTAATTTTTTTGGTACCGTGTTTATTTTTTCAACCCACAAGTGTACACCAGTGTCCGGACTGGCTAAAAAGGATGACTATTAAGATTGCAAGACGAGACCTCTGGGATCTAATCACAACGTGGGACAGTGGCCCGTTGTTGCAAAAGACGTCCTGTAACCCAGCTTTTGTGGCGACATCATCGGACGGGATCGTCCCGACCAGCGACTGCGACCAGACCAACCGTACGACCGGGTGGCAGTGTTACCACTGGGATCGTCACGACCATCAGCGAGAACGAGCGTCACATCATTAGACAGACGACCAGGATCTGGCGTGAGGCGCGTCCGCCCTGTGCAGTGTTCACATTTGGGTGCCGTGACCAAAATCTGGCCTGAGGGTTGCAGTCCGCACTGCGGTGTTACAAAGGGAAGACAGCGCAGCAGTCAACTGTCCCTCGTGTGCGCGCGTGCCTACCTCCGACCAACCGAGTCACCGAAATGAGAAAAAAGAAGAAGAAAAATATATTGTATATTTTTTATATCTCCGTGTCGGTGCTTTTATCAGCGAGAAGAATATCGTCATTTCAGTTCGAACTTTATTCTTCGTCGAATGGGTATATAACAACTTCTCAAATTGGTGCGCTGCAACTTGCCATGATTAGAAAAAAAAACTGATTGATCAACCCTGGTTACCACGGCAAGTAAACACTAGACGATTGTGGCAGAGACATAGAGTTAAGGTAGTTCAGTTTTTCGTTTGCATTGTGTGAACTCTGCTCTAGTAGGTTTTATAGAAATTTTAAAATGTTGCTCGTTCAAACAAAATTTTACGATGCACCTGCATACTTTTTGCAGCTGTGTGCAGAGTCTCACAGTAGAGATAGTGGGTGTGGTTTTTCGGACACGTCAAGTGAGGGTAGAGAGTGCATAAGAAGAAATAAAAGAATTAGAATAGGAAAAAGAAATAGAATTAACGGGGATTAAGTAATAACACATCCCTCAATGAGTATCGGGCCTGACATATAGATAGCGTCACTAATAAAAAATATCCATATGATTTCTATAAAGGACTAACTTTCAAATGGCACGTGACAAATTTTGGGCCCAATCGGAATATTAGTTTACAATTTTACAGTTAAGTGAAGCTACTGTTGTAAATTTTCAAAACAATGGAAAAATTTGAATTTCCTTTGTTTATAAAGCATTGCTTTCTGATGAAAAAAAATACTGTTCAGGCAATGCAATTGCTTGATAAGTGTTATTCGGGCTCTGCTCCGTCGGAAACAATGGTTAAGAGGTGGTATGCTGACTTTAAACGCGGTCGTACAGACACAAATAATGCTGAACGCTCAGGTCCCCCAAAATCGGCAGTTGTCCAGAAAAACACCAAAAATTCCACAAACTCGTTTTGACCGATCGCAAATTGAAATTGTGTGAGATAGCATCAGAAGGCAGTGTATTCACCATTTTGCATGAACATTTATCAATAAGAAAACTGTGTTCAACGTGGGTGCCGCTTTTGCTCACAGTCGATCAAAAACAACAACGCGTCGACGACTCAGAGTGTTGTTTGCAACTATTCAACGTAACAAGAAGTTTTTGCATAAATATGTGACAATGGATAAAACATGGATCCACCACTTCACTCCGGAGTCAAATCGGCAGTCAGCTGAGTGGACAGCAGCAGATGAAAGTCCTCCAAAGCGACCAAAGACGTAAACATCAGCAGGCAAGGTTTTGGCCTCCGTATTTTGGGAATGCGCAAGATATCTTGTTCATCGATTACCTTGAGAAAAGAAGCGAACATTATATAGCATTATTGGTGCGTTTGAAGAAATAAATCGCCAAAAACGGCCACAAATGAAAAAGAAAAAAGTGATAATTCACCAAGACAATGCACCGTGTCACAAGTCGGTCGCAACGATGGCAAAACTACATGAATTGCATTTCTAATTGCTTCTGCATCCACTCTGTTCTCCAGATATTAACCCGGCGTCTACTGGCTGTTTGCAGACCTAAAAAAAAAAAAAAAAAAATACTCCAGAAAAAGAGATTTGGCTCCAACGAAGAAGTGGTATCGGAAACCGAATCGTATTTTGAGGCCAAAAACAAATTGTTCTGCAAAAAAAGCAACGAATCGTTGGAATATGTATATTAGTCTAGAAGGAGACTATGTTGATGAATCAAGTCGAAGTTTGTTTAAAAGTTGTTGTTTTATTAGTTAGGCTCTGGATTTATTGAGTGATGTGTTAGTCAGAGGAAATAGAGCTGTCGGAAGAAATGACGTCTTTGAGAGGCGAAGGACATTTTTCGAACTCTTCCATTTGTTAAGTTCGCTTTCGGCCCCAGCCAATTTTTGGCAGGTCAAGTCCTTTATTGTAATTACTTCCTATTGCCGCTTTGTTAGAAAAAAAAACATAAAGAAAGCTGCAATAGTTAAGTTCTTTGAGGTTGAATTGGGGTATTATAAAGATCACAGGAAGAAAAGTTAGATATACATTGGCGAATTTGTTGTAAAATAAGATGTTAGAAAAGAAAACGGCGCTTGAGAAAGGGGATTGGATTAGCTTCCTTATGATATTATATGTAGTAGTTGCAGTCCGTGGGGTAAAAACGTTGATTTATGTGGTATTTAGAGTAAGACGAACCCATTTAAGGCTAAGTTAGTTGGGAACTTCGAACTGTAAGTGATGCAACTAATCCGCCAATCGAAGAGCATGACATCATCATAATATATGATCAGACTTTTAAGTAGTTTTTTCTTCCCCTCTCTCTCTCTCGCTCGCTCTCTCTTTTGTTTGTTGTTGTTGTTGTTCCCTTGAGCAAAATTAGAATGACATGCAGATTTCTGTGTTCAATCATAGTATGGTTGAAATTTAAGAAATTCCGTGAAAATCAAGCAGAATTACACACGGTGTATGCGGAGGTCATTTACCCGATGTCAATTTGTAAATAAGGGACGTGGTTACCGACCACGATAGTATTTTAGATGTGTGTGTTTTTCAAAAAGAAGAGAAAAAAGAAAAAGAATGAAAAAAGGAACTTTTGAACATTATAGAAACTTTCTTGTAGTATGTATTCTTTGAAAAAAAATACGAACTGTTCAGACATTACAGAACTTTTTCCGACGTTGTGTTAAAAAAAGAAAAAAAAACAGAAATAATAATAACAACAACAGAAAAAAGAAGGTGCTCTTTCACATTTCTCTTCCAGTTCATTGTGCATTTTATTTATTTATTTATTTATTTATTCGTTTAAGGATTTTCTTCGTGGTATCACAAAAGAGTTGATTGATGCCACAAAGTTGATAACAAATTCAATAAAAATAAAAAAATGAGTCGAAAGATATCTGAAGCAAATCAGTTCTTTAGTTGGCCAGTGTGTGGGGTGTGATTCGCGCTTGAATTGTGACACTATTTGGTTGCTAGTAATTAGTATTATATTTTATTACTTAGAAAAACGGAGAAGTATACTGATACAAATCTCATGAGAAGAGTTAACCAGTGTAAAATATTCCCAGGGATTGAAATTCCGTTACAAGTCGGATATCTGGCCGTGGACAAATCTAATCTAGGTGTTGACAGCTGGCCGACGAAAGAAACTGTAAAAACCCTGAGTGCTATTTAAAATGTGAGAAAAAAGTTACTTGAAAAAAAAAATCAGGTGTTCCGGATCCGAAACCATGCGAAGGGAATTTAGCTGGTAAAATTTATTTTGGTTAAAACAATTCACTAGTGTTGAATGATTCGCCTAGGAAAGGAAATCAGGAGATTTCGTTGTTTTTTAAACAATGCAGAGGAGGAGGAAGAGGAAGAGGAGAGAGACATGCCTGCAACCATTACCCGAGAAAGAAGACAAATAAGTTGGAAATATAATTTACCGGCCCCTCCCTTGCACCAGTTCAAAACCAATACCAATAAAACTGAATGCGCGTAGAGACACAAAGAAAGATCCGAGACTCGGGCCGAAAGAACGGACGGAGATAGATCGCAGCTGATTACTGTCTAAGTGTAACTCCAATACATCAGCCTTGAGCCAGACTTACAAAGATATTACCAAAAATCAACTGAACAAACTCTGTTAATTATACTCCAACCATCCTTTACCAGTTTAACCAAGTGTCGCGTTCGATTTGGAGACAATTTAGACTAACAACTCTGCATATACACTACCAATGGAGTCATTGCATAATATACTTATTTATTTTAAGATAAATCGTAATATCTTTTTATTATTCATCATTCTTCTCCGAGTATTTTATTTATTTTTTATTTATTATTCCTGTATTATTCTCTATTCGGATCGAACCGAGACAGAATATTGACGACAAATCTCAGCCTGTCTGCGATCAGTTACAGTTAATCACAACGTGGGCCAGAACGGACCGAGGGCTAAAAAATAAATCCCTCGATCAACTACAGTGCTGAACGTTTTGGACGATCGAGGAGGGAAGAAGAAGCTATTTGTGGTTTTGGTAGACCATAAACTGATAGGAAGGGCGTTATAGAATGAACGAATAAATAAAAGAAATAAAAAAAGAAAGAGTAAAGAACAAAAGGGAACATTCTCTTGTGATTATAAGTTATGTAATCATGCGTCTCGAAATGGTGATTTATTAAGTGTGGCTTAGATGTGGCGTAAGGCTGAAGTTATGGAGGGACCGGTGAGTTTCGGGCACACTCCTACGCCGTAATTGTTCTACCTCTAACCATTGTTCCACGTCGTGGTGTCTAACGCGTTTCAGTATGCGTAAACGGGTGACCTACTCAGTGGGAGTTAAAACGGATAAAGGAAATAAAAAGAAAAAAAGGAAAACACTTTTTTTATGTAAATCACCTTCTGGCCTGATTCACTATTATGCTTAAGTTAGAAAGCTGGAAAGTCGTCGTTGGTTGGCAGGAACAGCGCAAGCGGGAAAGTCGGCGCCGGTCGGTAGGAAAGTCTTCAGTGTCTGGCAAGATCGACACAGGCTGGAACGTCGTCGTCGGTCGACAGGAACCTCGTCAGCGTCCGGCATGAACGGCTCAGGCTGGAATGTCGTCAGTAGTCGACAGGAAAAGTGCAGGCTGGAAAGTAGTCAGCGTCTGGGAGAAACGTCGTCAGCGTCTGGCAGGAACGACACAGGCTGGAACGTTGAAGTCGGGTCTCGGCTGAAATTGAACGTTGTCCGAGGAGGACGGGTTCGGCTGCAGCCTAGCACGTGTGCACTTCCAGGTAGATGGACGAGCTAGCACGTGTACACTGCGGCCTTAGACTGGCTCGTGTTTTGCTTCTTTTGCAGGATCCGACCGCAGTTAAACGGGATCGTGCGAGCTAGCACGTGCGAAAGCCACGGCAATTGGACTTGAACAACCGTCGTCTTCTTTGCTAGATCGACCGCGCGTAACGAGATCTCATGCGGACTAGACCGCTCTACCTCCGAAGCAGAAAAGCGGGACCTGCTGCTAACTAAAACGTAATGCTCTCCAGGAATCAATCGCTGGTAGCAGGATCGCAAACGAAGCGTACGTCTAACTGGAGGTGGCCTGAGAGCGGAAAGTAGGTATTTGAGAACAGATACTACATATCCTATTATATATTGCAGAAAAGTTACGAATTTGCCACAATGGCTAAATGGTGAATGGGGAAAGGTTTGATCATCTCTAGTCTTAATCTAAATCTAGCTAGTCTCTTCCGCTGACCCATTCATACTGGCAATATCTTTTCCATTATAACGCATACACATGTGACTCTCACACTTTCAGTTAAGGACCAAAATCCTCTTTCCTAAGTAGCATCCAACAACCACTCTAGATCAGCACCTTTCACACGCACCAGGTGCGAAACACCCACCGAATTCCAATAAAGTGAGTCGCACCCTTTCCGCTGTCATCTTAACTTTAAGCTGGTGTTTAAATCAAGTTGAGAAGAGGAGAAGTTCTCGCCTTCGTGAAACTCCTTCTGTCGTGTCTTCCATACCACGAGTCACATAACACCGAGCAGACACAAGAGCAGGTAGTGCTGATCCTTTCTCATTGACGGTACCACATTGGAACAGACGGTAATGGTTTCCAGGTCAAAGAACTTTCCGTCCAAGACGTGAACCTTGTAGTCTTCAACCAGCCTACACAACGGGCGTACGACATCACATTAAAAGAAAGCATGATCTACGGAATCCTCCCAATCACCGCAGCGCACGCAATCGGTGGAAATTGCCAGCCTAGCTGCGCAAAGCTTCTTGGTAACCCAGAGATAAGAAATGTATGAAAATAAGAAAAATCAAGATAGTGTATACTGTATTAAAAGTATCATTTATATAATTAAATTAAATAAGTATTATACAAAATGATAGTAATGTTCATATGTCTGGTACAAGGTTAGTAAGAAGAGTTTATAAAAATCCTGTACAAAAGAAAAGTAAGTTAAATGCAATGGAGCAGTAATATCAAGAAGGGTTTATGTAGGAGCGTGGGTATAGTTGTAGTCGAGATGTCTTTGATGTGTCCGCTCAGTTAAAAGATTCGTTTCATTGTATCTTCTTTGTGTCTGTCTTCACGAATCACTTTCAAATTTTTCTGTTCTCTGATTGGTTAATATATATATATATATATATATATATATATATATATATATATATATTAGTTTATAGAGGCAGCAGATAATTTTCTAAATATATACTGTTAAATATAAGAGGCAATGAACGTCTATGATGTTTAATCATGAGTCGTTGTTCTAAACATCGTATTTTGGCTTTAATTTCAAGTGAAAAGCTTAGAACCGACTTCATAAAAAATTATCCAAATGTTGGAGAATTTTTGTCTTTATTTTCACCTGAAATTAAAGCCCAAATACGATGTTTAGAACGGCTTAAACATAATAGACATTCATTGTCTCTTATATATATATATATATATATATACTATAGTCATCCGCAGACAGATATGTTTCGCTGTATTACAGCTCATCAGTACGGCTTAGACTCCGTTCGCTTCCTACCCCAGGATTATTTGAACACATTCTTAGTCGTACAAAACTTAGCCAGGAATAAGCGTAGTTTTAAATAACATTTTCACTAAAAACTAAAAAAACAACCGGTTTCGTTCCAGGGCTTATCAAGTTTATTTCTGGGAATAGGAGACATGTGTAATAAAAGATGATTAATGAAGGCGAGTAAAAAAACAAACTTCTTATGAAGTTCGCCACCTCATCTGTCGAATTTAGTTTTAATATTATTATTTATCGGCAGATTGACGGTGTAGCGATGGGTTCGCCTTTGGGTTCTTCCCTTCCTTATATTTTTGTTGGTTTTCACGAGGCTTCATTATTTTCTCGAATTAATCGTTCTCTGATGTATCATCGTTATGGGGATGATACTCTTTGCCTCTTAATAATGAGGGTGAAGCTGACTTATTTCTCACATTATTAAACTCTGTCCATTCTTCCCTTAAGTTTACCGTAGAAAAGGAATCTGTTGTCTTTCCTTTTTGAATGTTCTTGTCCGTAGGAATGGTTACGAGTTTTTGATTTCTGGATTTAGGAAAGCTACTTTTTCGGGATTATATACCCGTTGAGACTCTTTTTATCCTCGACAACGCAAAATTAATTTAATTAAGACTTTGACTTACAGAGATCTTAAAATTTGTTCCGATTCCATCCTCTGCGGTGAAATGGATTTTTATTAAGATGACACTTTCTAAAAATGGATATCCTTTGAACGTTTTCGATTTTGTTATTCATGATGCCATTAATAATTTTTACAGGGTTAAAGCCGCTTTTTGTTAAAAATTGTCTAGTTTATTTGTGTCTTCCCTTTCTTGATTCAGAGGGTGAGATTTTAGCTAGGTAGATTTCGATGTCTATTAGCAAATGTTATTTTTCTGCTAATGTTCGAGTACTATTTAGTACTCGACTAATTCTTTCTTCTATCCTTAAGAATGCACACACCCCTCATCATGTTAATTCTGTAATTTACAAATTTTAATGTAGTTGTGGACACGACTACATAGGGAGGACGTCTCGGTGGTTGGATTTTAGAACTAGATAACATATACCTCCTAGAATTTTGAATCCTGCTGTCAGCAATAGACAACTTAATATATCCGAATCGTCCATTACACAACATGTCATAAATAGCAGGAATTGTGTATGTGGATTGAGTGTGGACCGTTTCACTATTCTATCACAGTCCCACTTTTTATATCATCTAAAAGTGCTAGAGTCACTATACATCAAATCCCGCAAGCCTTCCCTCTGCAAATAGAAGGACTGCTAGAGTCTAATGACTGCTTGTCATTAGACTCTAGTTTTCCTTGCATTTTTTTCTCGCTTCAATTAATCTTCTTTTATTATACACGCCTCCTATTCCCAGAAATAAACTTGATAAGCCCTGGGACGAAACCAGTTGTTTTTTTTAGTTTTTAGTAAAAATGTCATTTAAACTACGCTTATTCCCGGATATATATATATTCTTTTAAATTGATTTTGCACGGATCTTCATGTGCAGATACTCAAATATGTCATTCTGTTTTAAGTCGATGGGGAGATAACTTTCTAACCAATTAAAAAAAAAATAGAAATATAGCTAATAAAAGGGCTATATAAATTTTTCAAAAAAATTTCAATAATCGAAAATCTTGGAGGTACAATACAATTTCTTTTTGAAAAGGTTCAAAGTAGACATTCGTTCAAAAAAGCCACAGTTACTTAATTGAAAGTCGAAACTGAGAATGCTTTGGCAGGTTCATCAACGTCACGAGGACATGAACAAATTTGTTTTTTTTTTCAATCGATTATTATTAAGAATATTTCTATTTCACTGTTTTGTGTGTGTGTGTGTGTGTGTGTGTGTGTGTGTGTGTGTGTGTGTGTGTGTGTGTGTGTTGTTTTTTCTTAGGTTCTGTTTCTTTTGTTTCTGTCTAAGTTAGCTTTTTATTTCTTCCATAAGAAAGAGCCTAGTTCATCCGCTGGTCACAGCTAAAATACTTTTCCTTCGGGATCCTTATAAATCATTGTAACCTTTGGTACCTTCTAGCACCTTCTGTTTTCTTGGTCGAAATTTTTATACCTTCTGTACTTTCTGTTTTTTGTTTCTTCTGTACCTTCGAAATTTTATACTTTCTGACATTTTTTGCAAACTCGTCCACGTATAGCCTCAAACAGGCTCTAGATGGATCTCAACTTTTAAATTTGCATCGGTGGAAGACATCATGGTTGGGCAATAAATCCAAAGGTGTTCATCTTTTTAAAATTTGAAATTTAAAACAAAATCATTCTAACGATTTATTTTTAACGGTTTTTTTTCGAGCCATACTATTTTAAAAAAAGCTTAAAAATGTTTCACATCAAATTTATAATTCATTTTGAAGATGAGATTCTGATCTCGAAATATTAATGAATAATAAATAGGTAATACCCAACACCTTCTTTACCTTCTGTTATTATACTAAACGCATTGTGATAGGCTTCAAATACCTACGCATACACCTTATATACACAATGCTTCAAGCAAATTACATAACTCTCCTAAATTTATTAATGTTTTATTAAACACCTGGCTTTCTTTTAATTTTTTAAAACACTTCTTTTACAAGCAAGTGCAATAAACTTTATAGGCTGTGCTAAAAAGAGAATAAAATATAAAACAGAAAACTAGCTTTTTTTTAATAATTAACGTTTAAACAAATATTTGCTTTCAATCAGTTTTAGCAAATTATGAAAAAGTGAGTCATCATTGATAGTCATTCTCTTAGAATTAAAAATGTCTATTGCTTTCATTTTTTCGATTATGAAAAATCGTCTGCATACCATTTTTATCTTAAGTTTGTTGTGGGAATGGAAAATATTATC
Organism: Ascarosepion bandense; assembly: GCA_037127315.1. Classification (NCBI taxonomy): domain Eukaryota; kingdom Metazoa; phylum Mollusca; class Cephalopoda; order Sepiida; family Sepiidae; genus Ascarosepion; species Ascarosepion bandense. The sequence continues at coordinate 7,879,021 of JBBBDQ010000651.1, read as the reverse complement.
CTTTTATGCTTCCTGGTACATTTGTCCTGCAAACAATATTTGGCGAACTCGTGTGATTCCGAGTAAAAAAAAGTTATTAAAACATCGGGTCCAAACAAGCAACAGTTAATAAATGTATTAATAAGACATGTTACAGAAGGATAAAGAAAGAAACAAAGTTGAAGTTATGAACATTTCAATACAATCTTCAGTTTGTGTCTTTGAAGTACTTACATGTCTCATGTATCGGAGCGAATGGAAACATGTGTTGTCGCTCCAAAAGTAAAAAAGGAGAAAAGGAAGAGTCTTCCAAATATTACGCCACTTGTTATTATCGTCAGAGATAATCCAAAAAACGTCCATTGACATTAACATTTTTTTACAGCTTTTTAACAGTTCACGTGAAACCAAGCACTCGAAAAAATGTTAAATTCGAAGTTAATTTTTATAGAATTTTGCCTAAGAAAAAGGTAAAGATGAATTTTCATAGTTCAACGCCAAAAGGATTAGTCTGAAAACATTCTTTTTAAAACTTCAAGAAGTAGTAGAGGAAAGAGATGACGGAGAATGCACCACGAATCAGTGAAACAAAGCAGTGTACACAACTCAACATTAATCTCTCTACTGAATTAATACAAACTAGCAGCATGCGCTTTTCCTTATTTTACAACATTCAACAAGAAGTTGAACAATTTGTGTATATAATTAAAGGAATGCAGCAGAAGCCTGAAGACCTCTAGCAAATTCGGCTGTCCAGAAATTTATATTAACAATTCGAACGTCCGAATTTTAAACAATAATAAAATAAAATAAAATAATGGTTATGCCTGATAAATAAATCATTTGTAGTTACAAACATATATGCATGAATTCAAATGAGTCAAAATGATTCAAAAGGTCTTTAGTTGAGTTAAAAGTGTTTGGATAGTTGGTACACAGAAAAAAAAAACTATAGTTTAGAAAAGATTTTTAAGTAGTTGGTCCACGGAAAAAATTGTAGTTGAGAAAAGACTTTTATCGTTAGTGAAGATTCATCGACTGCCTTTGTTGTTATTGGAGATGATTCTTTTGAATTCACCGACACAGGTTTCTTTCAGCACACGCTGTGGTGAGGAGACAGTTGCATATCTCCTCTCGAAAATCAAATTTTTCGGGAGGTAGGCTCGAGAAAAATAGAGCTTTAGTTTCCTCTGATTGGTCAAATATTTCACATGATTATGTTAATTTCTGACCAATATACACTTTGATTTAAGCATTGTATGTTGTATTATGGAATCTTGTTGGTGTGTTTGTAATACTGGATAGAAAATAAATTTTTGGCGTGTTTTATCTGGTATATATATGAGTATGTAATTGTGTTGGAATAGGATTTATATATTCAACAAAATGAGGGCCATTATCTTCTGTTCGCCCAGAAAAAATTCTGGTTTCAAACATTAAAAGCCGTTTGAAGTTTATCTTTCTGAAAAAACAAAAATTTAGTTAATAAACTTCTAATCACTTTTATGTTGACATATCACACAAAACACGGATATTATTGTGTTCTGAGGATTTAAAAATTGAATACAAAAATAATTTATATTTCTACTAATCTTAAAATGTTAGCCTAGAATAAATGTTTTATTGTCTAGGTTGTTATTTTAATACACGTTCTTTTGAGAGAAGTGTGTTTTTATAAAAGCCAATCGGTTTGTATAAAAAAATTGTTACATTTATATATCTTTCAGCTCAGAGGTTAAAACTCGCCAAAATTTGTGATGGATCTATTTCCAGTTTATGCAAAATTACTTTTTTCGTTTATACTGACCGATGAGAGACGTGGTCTCAAGCTCTTGTAAGAACCCGAATGCTGGTCTTGTGAGCCAATTTTACGGAATTAATAGAACTCAGGTCAGTGAATGTCGAGAGAGACTTTTTACAGTTAAAGGGAAGAAGCAACTCAGCATCAAGAAGCAGAAGTCATTTGACATCAAGAAGAAAGTATCAAGAAGGCACAAGGTTACCAACCAGCTGCAGAGAGACTTAGGAATTTTGAAGTTCAAATGGAATGATTCTTCTATGGTTCGACAACAAAGAACGAAAAGAATTTAAAGAAATTTTCCTAAACGAACAGTGTAAATTCAAAAGGACTTTTAAAAAATAACTACATGTCCCAAAGACGCTTGTGGGGCAAGTAAATGTAGGTGTTTTCGTTTCATTTTTTTCCTCTTTTTTCTTTTGAATGGTGGTTGCATCTTTGATTTTTTACTTTTTTGCATTGTCATTTTTTTTTTTTTTGGCATTTTTCTTTCTGTCATTTTCAAAATCCTTGTTTGTTTTTTTTTTGTTTTTCATTTTTTTTTATAGAAATTCTTTTATCCGAAATTTATTATCCTACCTTAATAGGCGTACAAAAGGAAATTTTGGGGCAAACTGTATTTGTACCATTTTTGCACTCCTTTAATATATGTTTTTCCTTTAAAATTTTACGCAGTGGGTGAGTCTTATTTTGTGATTTGCGCCTATTATGACTTTGCTATTCATACTAAGATCTTCTTGTTTGTAGTACAAGAACTTAGACTTGGTTGGGTTTTAATTTTTATATCATGACTACCAATTTTAAAGCGATGATTTGTCTCACAAACTACTTCGAATATATAGTGAGTTCGATAAATTTGGTAGTAACAGTCTGAAATTTTAATTGTGCTTTATAAGGATAGCATCGTAGGATTTCGTCCAAATTACGATTTGAAATAAAATTACATATTAAACAAAGAAACTATAAATGCAATGACCAACAATGATCGTTTTAACATTTTCTTTGGTGCTTTATCGGGAGATTTTTCTGTAACAATGTTTTTTAATATTTTTTTAAATCCAATCTCCGGAAAAAGGCAAATCATTCTGGCCCACTCAAATCTGACATTTTTCGAATAGAAATTTTAAAAATTGAAGTTAATGTTGTGTAATATTTCCTTAGAAATAATAATATTTCGACAAATACACTTTTAGTTAACAAGTATTGATTTTATTTCGCATATTTTTTGCATTCTGAATTGTACGTATTTTAAATTTCCCTCCTACTCAGAACATCCGAGTTTCCTTTTTCCGGCAGCAGCGTGCTTCTTTATAAAATCCTGAACGGAAGACGCATTCTAGACTCGCTTATGATTGGTTAAGATGTAGGTTCACCATGAAAAGTTGACTATTTCTTTTACCTTTCTCAGAATCATGTTACACCGATTTAGCACCAGATTGTAAAGTGAAAAAGTACTTTTGAGTTTGACGGACATTAAGAAGCATCTCATATATCTCTGTCTAAATCCATTTGTTTTCTACAATATTTCACTAATTTTGAAAAGTTTTTCAATGCATATAATAATCTTTAGAAATGTAGGCTATTATTAATTAGTCCAACTTAACCATATTATTCAACGATAATTCGAAACTGGTTTATTGATTTTTTTCGTCAAAAGCCTCGAGGACAATAATTTTTTCTTGAACGCTAAGCTCAGGTTATTTAGCATTTGGAGGCTATTAGCTACTAAGTCTTTTTATTGAATTTCATTTTTATTCCGATAGTTTGTGTGTGCTGTACGAATGGACTGTTATGTAGCAGGCTGAAAGACTTGTTGTCACTTATGCCGCCTCAGATGTAAAAGTGGTTCATTTTGAATGATAAATGGTAATAGGATGTCTTCCTCATAAAATTTTTTGGGTAAAAGTGGAAACTGTCATTTTTTGTCTCTTATCGCCAGATTCTAATGATGCATTTGTAGGGGCCTAGGTGATGTTTATAAAACTGGCCTTGTGCCAAACACAACCGAAGTCCCCCACAACAATCATTCCGACGAGATCAGATCCCAACACAAATTTATTTCTTTTGGTGGTAAGAATATGATACGGGTCATAAAGTTCCATTTGTTGTTTTCTGTCCAATCAGAATCCAGAATTACTAGTTTTCACACTGGCTCGCGAAATTTGCCTTCGTCTTTTTTTCTTCAAAAATTTTTTCAGTGATTTTGACCCGATTTTGCGTGTGTGCAATTCTACTTTGTGTGTTTCAGATATTTGTTGGAATGATATCGGATTTATATCCTATACATTCAAAATTTGATGATTTTTTTCTTACTAGGGTACATATGATAGAAAGGAGTGAGGATTTGAAGATTTTATAACTGTATCTTCTCGTGGGAAGAACAACGATGGTGACATATTTCGCTTTCGTTTTTTTATCATACTGGGATGGTGCTCCTTGGAAGAAACCTTTTGGATGGCGATGACGATTATCTTCGAAAGACCTTTCTCATGGCTTTCTATGCAATACGACGATGATGATGATCTCTCTACACCATTTAAGCTTGTTGATAATGATGACGATGGCTGTTGTTATATGCTGGTTGTAGACACTTCGAATAGGAAGATCATAGCGGTGCGAAATAACCACAGCCATATCTTTTTTAATTTAAAAACTTTTCTTTTTCTTTTTATTTTTTAATGTTTTGAAATATTTTTTAAGTGTCACAAGTGTGGTGATTACAAAATAAAAATAACTTTCTTTTCTTCACTGTTTGTAAATTCGCGAGCTATTGTAAAAATCTATTTTTTGACCAATAGGAAAAAAGATTGCCTCCGTGCTGAGAAAAAGATCAAGGCAAATTTGGTGAGCAAGGGTGAAAAATTTATTAACCAATGGAAGGAGAGCGATTTGCAGAAAACAACAAATTGAACTTTTAATGATATGTGTCATGTTTCTTCTTGTCCAAAAAAATGAGTTTGCGTTGGGAGCTGACCACGTGATCTAAGTTTCCCAGCCGATGTAAGCAGAGGATGAGGTAGCACCAGACAGTCCATGCTGAACATAATGTAGCAAAAAAATAATTAGGCCATCCCCGGCGACCTACATTCGCACCCTCTCACTTTATCTCTCGTGATGCTTTCTTTATCTTTCCTTCTCCCTCTCACCTACCCGCCGTACACAAAAAAAGAAAAAGAGGAACAAGACATTACTACTACTTTGTTGATACATTCAGTGAAAACATGGACTTATCTTTTTATGTACAAATCAAATTTTACTTAAACAAACGAATTCTTAATTGCGTAAACTATTTACTACACTTTTTCTTAGAACATTTTAGTTAATAATTTCATACCTAAAATTTAATGTTAGGATATTTGATAAATAAATTTTCATTTATTTATACAAACGAAACAGTTTTATATTCTCTCAACCTTCTGATCTAGAGTAAATTGTGGGGAGTTCGATTATGTTTGGCACAAGACCAATTTAATAAATATTGCTTGAGCTCTTTACTTCACAAGATTTTTGAGAGAGAGAAACAAAGATTTTTCGTTATTTACTACTGTAAGAAATTCCTTCGACCAGGTTTTAAAAATCCTAATGTCCGATTTCCAAATAATAAAATAAAACAAAAATATAAAAAAAAAAACATCGGTAAGCCTGTTAAATAATTTATTTACATTTACAAACATATACACCTGAATTGAGGAATCAAAAAGAAGAAAAAAATAGTCTTTAGTTGACGTAAAGTTGTAGTTTATAAAAGATTTTTTTAAATATTTGGTCTACGGAATAAAAACTGTAGTTGAGAAAAGACTTATCATTAGCAAAGATGTTGTTGTTGTTGTTGTTGTTGTTGTTAGAGATGATTCTTTGAAATCGCAAACACATATTTCCGCACGCACTGTGGCGGTGGGAAGGAAAAAGCTATGTAACCACGTCTTCTCTTGTGTTCGTCTTGGAGCAGCTGCATTTCTGCTCTCGAAAGTCGTGAGTTTTTATTAGAAAATTTTCAAGTAGGCTCAAGAAAAATAAGATTTTAGTCTCCTCTGATTGGTCAAATATTTCACGTGGTGATGTTAATTTCTAACCAATAGACACCTCGTTTTTGTGTTGTATTGTAGAATCTTTTAGGTATGTTATTAATATTTATACCTACCAAATCCAAACTCTTGTTCCAGACATAAAATAAAAACTTAGTAGAAATAGTTAGACATATCAATAGGCGCAAAATTTAAAAAAAAATAACCATAAGACAACTACTGCGTACAATTTTAAAAGGAAAACATTTTTACAATTTACAAATACTAGAAAACGCACAAACAAAATTCCTTTTGTACGCCTATAAAGACAGGATAACAATTTATGATAAAGGATCACCAAAGAAAAATGAATAAAAAATTACAACTCGGGAAAAGATAAGAATTTTTAAAAATTATGAAAAAAAAACAAAAAAACAATAAGGCAGTAAAAAACAAAGGCGTAACCATCTCTGAGAAAAACCGAAAAGATTAACTTACAAATTGTTCTATGAGCGTCTCTGGGACATGGTAATTTTTTTTTTAATTCCCTTTTTACACGGTTTGTTTTCTGTGAAGATTTCTCAGAAATCCTTTCGTTTTAGGCTGTCCAACCTCGGGATAATTTTTCACTAGAACTTCAACTTTCTCTCGTCTCTCTGTTGCTGACTGATAACAGAACCTTCCTAATGTTTTCTTGATGTCAATGCTTTCTTTGATGTTGGCCTGCCTTCTTCACTTGATGCTTATGGTATACACATTTTTTTTCTATTAAAATAAGCAATAAGAAAATACATAAAAACATTATAGAAATTTTGGATCAAAACGGCATTAGAATTTAAATTACATTTTTATATTTCTCAACCAATCAGCTAAAAACATAGAATAAGAACATTCTAGAAAAATAGGATCGGAAGTCAATTAACAAAAAATATTTAGGCCCCAAAACAAAATAGTAAAATACAAATCTGATTTGTCAATAAATGTCTTCACACCTAAATGTTAGGAAGATTCTTTGATCCACTATTATGGTATATAAATAACACACAGTTAGGAAGTAAAAAGGTCAGTCACCAAGCTAGTCATTAAGTCAGCATGTAACCGATACTTTGTCCGGCCAAGTCATTCTTCCACACCAAAGTTCATGACCTAGCTACAGATGGACGTGAAAGGAAAAACCCGACAAACTTTCTTTCATCAACGCGACATGCTGTCGCCACCCGAGATGAACTTAATGTAAGTAAGAACGACTTATTTACGGACTCCGTTAATATAAACTTACACACACCTTTAAACAAATTTAACTTCTTGCCAAACTTTATTTTCCAAAAGGCAATTTTTCACATCTTGTATTTTATTTGTGTCCACATGCTAATTTTATTTTATACATATTAAATTGTTTGTTGTTTAATGTTCGTTGTGACTTATTCCATTTCTTTTGCGCGATTGTAAAACATTGTGTTGTATTTGTGGGGGAACTAATCTCGAGAGCAATACCTGTAAAATACGGAAGCACATCAACCAAGCACTTACCAAAGCCCCTACATGCTAAAAGATCTTCTTTGCGTATCTACTGACCTGAGAATGATTTATTCAAAAAATTAGGTTAACCTTTGCCCCACTATTTAGGATGTTTTTAGAGTTTGAGACCATATTGATCAAAATATATGAAAAAATAATTGCCATAAACTGAAAATGGATCCTCAGACCACTCTACATCGCCTCATCAGCCTCCTATCGATTTTTGCCAAAGTGTTTGAGGCTATTATTAATGCTGAAGTGGTTCAACATCTCACAGCCCACAGCCTCTTTTCCGACAAACAGTATGGCTTCCGCTTCGCCAGGTCTACCACTGATATGCTAACGACCATCACAGGGTACTCGATAAGAATGGCAAAGCTCGAGCTGTTGCCTTGGATATCTTCAAAGTATTTGACTGAATCTGGCATGCTGGCCTTCTGCGCAAGCTACAGGACTACGGTATAACTTGATGCTTGTTTGATTTAATCCAATCGTTCCTATCAAATCGCATAATGTAGGTTGTATTGAATGGGTATGCTTCCAGATCCTATCATACAAATGCGAGTGTCCCTCAAAACTCTATTTTAGGTCCTATGCTTTTTCTGATCTTCATCAACGATTTCCCTGATGTAATCAGATCCCAAGTAGGCATCTACGCTGACGACACCACCATTTAATCTCACCTCAATAAGAAATCTGCCGAAGCTGAAAAGCAAACCTCACTACTGATCTTGAAAGGAACTAGGGGTAAGAAATGATTCGTAAATTTTAATGCTTCCAAAACGAAGCTACTTAAACCACCATAGATAATCTCTTCAAACCCTCCCCATCAGCATGGCTCGTGCCAGTCTACCTGAAAGCAATACACTGCGCCTTCTTGGCCTAACTTTCTCAGCCGACCTCAAGTGGAACAACTACATTGAATCAATAGCTAAATCTGCTGCAAGAAAGTTCGGGTCTATATGTCGGTCCATGAATTTTTTCTTGTCTGAATCTATCTTGCATATATACAATCTACCATCTGCTCATGGATTGGATACTGCTCTCAGATCTGGCCGGGTGCCCCTGCTATTCGCCTCAGAGTTCTTGACAAAATCCACAAGAGAATCTTCAATTTAACTTGTGATCTAGTTGGTGCAAAACTAGATCATCCATCCTTTGCATAAAGACTTCAACAAAACATATCATTGGTTTCAAGTGGCTGGTCAAATATTTCATATGGTGATGTTAATTTCTAAACAATAGACAGTTTGAATTAAATAGTATGTGTTGTATTGTGGAATCTTTTTTTGGCATATTTGTAATACACTCCTGATCAAAAATTTAGACCACTTAAAAATCTTTAAAAAGAATTTTTTTTTTATGGATAGATTTTAAACTCCTCCCACTTAAGGTTACCAATACTACAATCTAAAAGGTTATGGAAACAAAAAGCTACATTCCAAACATTTTATTTAGAAATTTACATTTTTGTAAAATGAGGCGATTTACACATGATCAAAATTATAAGACCAGTGTATAAATTGTTAGATCTATGGTAATTCCAATGTTTTTAGTTCAGTTAGAGATTAGCAATCACTGCATAAAGGTGTTACCATGCCTAAAGCAAGCAAACTTACCAAAGTTGAGTGTTCTCGAATTCTAGAATTCCATAAGCAAGATTTGTCACAGTGGGCGATCACAGCTAAGGTAAATCGCAGTAAAACTGTGATTTGCAACTTTCTAAAGAACAGTGAGAATTATGGAAAAGCAAAATACTCTGGTAGGCCCCAAAAAATTTCTCCTGCATTGAGTAGGAGAATAAGACGGGTTGTTATGAAAGACGGGGGACTTACTTCTAGTCAAATTAAGGCAGTCACAGATGCTGATTGCAGTCCCATAACCATCAGACAACACTTAAGACAAAAAGGCATGGTAAATAAAAAGCGTAAACAAATTTCTCGGCTGCTTCCATGTCACAAGTTGGACCGCTTAAAGTTTGGTAGTGAATAGCAAACATGGGACGTTGAGAAGTGGAAGAAAATCCTGTTTTCTGATGAAAAAAAATTCAATCTCGATGGTCCTGATGGCTTCCAACGATATTGGTATAACAAAAACATGCCTCCTGAAATTTTCTCCACACATCATAGTGGTGGAGGGCCCTAATGGGATGGGGTGCCTTTTCTTACTGAGGGACGATGGAGCTCCAGGTGATGCAGGGTCGTCAGAGAGCGGCTGGTTGTGTTAACATGCTACAAAAAGCATCTTTGATGACGGAGGGCCATTGTTTGTGTGGGGATGGATGGTTATTCCAACAGGATAATGCTGCAATCCATGCTGCTAGATGGACCTTGACCTTTCTACAAGAAAATGGGGTCCATCTCTTAGGACATCCTGCATGCTCACCGGACTTGAACCCAATTGAAAATGTTTGGGGATGGATGACAAGAGATGTTTATCGAAATGGCAAACAATATTCAACAAAAAATGAACTTTGTGAAGCCATCTTCAGAAGCTGGAGCAGCATCCCCCGCACCTTAATGGAAACGCTTATTTCCAGCATGCCTGACAGAATTTTTGAAGTCATCAAAAGCAGTGGAGGTAGACTTCATTATTAAATTTGGTTGTTGAATGTTTTCATACACTTTTCATACACTTTTTGTAGAATTTTTGTCTCTGGTCTTATAATTTTGATCATGTGTAAATCGCCTCATTTTATAAAAATGTAAATTTCTAAATAAAATGTTTGGAATGTAGCTTTTTGTTTCCATAACCTTTTAGATTGTAGTATTGATAGTATTGTAGTATTGAGTGGGAGGAGTTTAAAATCTATCCATAAAAAAAAAATTCTTTTTAAAGATTTTTAAGTGGTCTTAAATTTTTGAACGGGAGTGTATTGTCTGTTATTGTGTATAAAATAAATTTTGGATGCGTTTTAATATGATATGTACCTGGGTATGTGATGGAAATAGGGTTTATTTCTGATACTGCTACAAAATTTGATATCTGATCTGATCTGATCTGATTGTTGACTTGGCTAAACTACTTGAGCCTGTTGTAGCTGTCATAAATTCAGTTCTTTAACCCAAACAGAAGTGCTTACTTCTACATCCATATGACAAAAACAGGCCATAATTTTATCTGGCTTCACACACATACTTCTGGAATACTGTCTAAATATACTGAGATTTTCAAACACATTTTCTGACCAATCAGAGAAAGCCCATGCACTTTTTGCAGCAGTCATTGATTCACTAAAAAGCCAGCACTGACTTCCCCTGCAAAAGCACTCACCTGGCTGGTGTTGCAAAGAGAAACTCTGGGTTAACAAAAAGCTTTGCACAGCAATGTTGGCAATGTCATCCAGCTGCCTGCACTGTGGTAATTATGGGGAATCTATTGAACATGCCTTTTTTCACTGCAACACAGGAAAACTATCCCTAATTTAACAAAATAAAATTTCATTAAATAGCATATGCATGAGTCATACCATTTTTTACAATCATCATAACTTATAAGCAGCAGCAGCAGCTCATAGAAACAAGCAAACACCTATACAGACCACTAACACACAAAGTGTTTGTGTTTAGACAGCCAGAAAGATATAAAAACAGACATGTCTAGACAGCAATTGTGATAGTAATTTTGAACCAGCAGATCAAAGGTCAAACACATGCTACTCAATGAATTGAACAACAATTGCATAATGAATTGAACAACAGCTGCTCAATGAACCTAACACATGCTGCTCAATGAAAAGCCTTTCAGTTTAAATGATAAATTACTTATAAACTCTACATGAAACAAATACAATCTTTCTACAGTTCACACACAAAGTAACTTTTTTCCTTTCTTCATAATCTTTCTTAAATTGTTATATAAAGTGTTTTGTTTATTATAAACTTTGTTTATAATTATATGCACATTCATAAATGGTGACTCCGACTAAAGTTGGGTTAACTGTTATTTCTTGGAGTTCTGATACTCAAATTATTTTATCATCATTTGGGTTGACAAAAGATTTTCTCAGCATCATGTACCTGTTGTTTAAGCTAATTGTTGGTAACATGGTTTTTGTCATGGAAGCCATTCCATCTGTGTCAATGTGGTATCATCACTGAGAAAATATGAGTGCTACATGTTCTTGTACTTACTTGGCCTTCTATGTGTCAAGGAGTTTCATGAAGGGGAAAAGATCTATTGTTTCCAATTGATTGCTTTCTTTAAAATTAAGATAGAAATAGTGCAACTCTTCAGCAAAATTTGTTAGGTGAGAGTTTTGTGCTTGTTGACATTGCTTGATACCACTTACGCAAGAGGATTTTGAGCCTCTGATTTAAGCACCAGTTATAGTCTATATTAAGGTAGTTTTAAAAAATTGGTCTGTTTTGAATTATAACTTAGCTAGGGTATGTAAGTATGTAGCCTCTGCCTATACCTCATACACACTTTTAGTTTCATTTTGAGTTATGCATTTTGCCCAGTTTTACTGAAATTTTATATCATGATTAGTTTTATGGAGAGGGATCATGAATAGTAAAACAGTCTTGTATAGTTTTGTAAATAATTCTTGACATTGTATGAAAAGAATGAGAGAATTTGAATTCTCCACCCCACCCTCAACTGAAATTACACATATGGATCTAGTTAAGAAATTTATGAATTAAATGAGGTATTATGGGGACTTCAGTATGACTGGGTCATAAAAATGTGTTGTTGTGGTGAAAGGAATATTATTTGTATGAACAAGCTAGATTATAAGACCACCAATCTCCATTTTGGCCATGTGACAAAATTGTAGAAAAATCTCAATCCGACTTGTCTGGCATTAGAGATGGAGCACTATAACAGATAACTGAGCACTGCAGGCTATATAACTACACTACTACAAAAGTAGCGATACCTTTGACCAACAGCAAAACCATCATAAGCAGTAGATATTAACTTTTGACTACTGTGATAAAATAATTCATGGAAAATATTTCCCACAAGTCTCTGTCTCTGTACTACATAAGTGTGTTGATTGTTTCTTACACATCTCTCTAGACTTGCTACAGACTATTACATGATGTTATACCCTGATGAATGGGGCAAGAAGAGTAATAAATCATCTGATTTATCTTAACTATGTCTAATCTCCATTTGTTGTTTTATTGGTTTTTTTCTTGTTAACAATAAAACTTATTTATTACAAGTATTTATGTAAATAAGCGCTTGTAATAGGCAGGACATAATGAGTCAAATGTCAGTAATATTCAGTTCTTTTTTCTTTCTTTCATGGGAATCTTTTCATCTCTTGCATAAAAGATAATATGATTTCTATATTTTCTCACTTTTTCTATTTCAGATTCCAACACTTACTTTTCTACCCACCCATTTATGACAATAAATCACTTCATATCACTGTCTTTTATTTCTTCTACATTTTATAACTTTCTTTTTTCAAAACTTTTTTCTCTATATCAATTTTTGACAATACAAGAAATCTCTTTCTTTCCCTTTCTTGTCTTTCTCCTATATTTATCTTTTCAATTTCGATGCTTTTTTCATTCTACTTATTTAGGACAATGCAAGGAATCACTTTCTTTCCCTTTCTTGTCTTTCTTCTATATTTCTTATCTTTGGGATTTCACCTTTTTTTCTGTCTACCTATTTATGACAATACAAGACATCACATTCTTTCTGCATTTTTTTTCTATATTTCCTCCCTTTTGTTTTCACCTATTTTTTCTTTCTACTAATTTATGAAAATACAAGGAATCACATTTTTTTGCCTTTCATTTCATTCTTCTATATTGCTTATCTTTTTGTTTTCAACTCTTTTTTTGTCTACCAACTGATGACAATGCAAGGAATCAATTATCTTTCTCTGTTTTCTTTTTTATATTTTTACTAGCAGTATAGCCCGGTGTTGCTCGGGTGTAATGAAAGCTTTAAAACTAATTCATGGTCCTGGAGCTCAGACTCAGCCTAAAGAATATTTGTGTGAAATTTGGTGAAAATCGGATAAAAATTGTGGATTTGTATAAAGGACATACAGACAGATAAACAGATACACACACACAAACATCTTGCCTTTTATATATATATATTATTGATTTTCTGCACTATTGTAAGAACTGCAACCTTGAAACTTTTGAATATCGTTTCTTATGTTTTTGTCTATGAGTGTATCAAATTTGATTAAAATCGGACCACTCCTTCTATAACCCGATTTTTTCGATTATCGATTTTCGATATTTATCGGGGGTACCTCGACACAAAACCTAGCTAAGAACACTCACAGACGCTTATAGTACAACTGTGTAAATTTTCAAGAAAATCGGCTCAGCCATTTTGGAGTCTATAGGTAACGGATACACACACACACACACACACACACACACACACTCACACACACACACACACACACAAAGTTCCATTTATAAATAAGTTTAGATTTTTTCAAATTTTTTTCTCTCTCTACCCATTCATGACAATAAAAGGAATCACTTCTATATTTCTTATATTTTTGTTTTCAGTATTTTCTTATGTTTACCCATTTATGACTATACAAGGAATAATTTTCCTTCTTTTTCTTTTCCTTTTTCTATATTTCTTGTTTTTGTTTTCAGCACTTTTTTGTTTACCCATTAATAACAATGCAAGGTATGACTTTCTTTCCTTCTCCCTTTTTTGTATATATTTCTTATCTTTTTTTTACAACTTTTAATGCACTACATATATATATATATATATATATATTTGTATCTTGCTGCTTTTTAATTTTACAATAGTAAAATTGTTTTCACTTAAAATGGTAGTAAAGGCCGCTGCTGCTGTAAGGCAAGCACATGTACATGTAGTGAGTCACTGTCTCTGTTGCAAATGCTGCTGTCAGCTTCCTTTCTTGCTTCTTTCTTAATGCACTCTTATTCTGCTACTTTTGAGATTTTCTTATTGTTTATTAATGCATTTTTTGTCTCTACTCATTTAGTTTTTGCTTTTCGGCATATTTTAAATAAGAATTTAATCTTTTAATTTTTCATAGTTTTTACAATTGAATAAGTAAATGAATCAAAATGATGTCTTTAAAAATTATGGAAAGCAGCTTTGAACAAACAGAAAACTTAACCCGAATATTGTAAACCTACTGAAAAATAGAATGAAGTCTTTTTGTAACTTAACACTAGAAATGATGTGAAGTTAGTGAACTTTTCAAACTAAAATAAAACAGTAACTATTACCTAATTCCTATATCTATATCTATATATATATATTACGGAAATTAATGAAGATTAATGAAATGGTTATAAACAACCTACAATTTGAAATTATTTGTTTGAACATTATTTTTGATTGATACTTGTATTTAAGTAGATATTCTGTTTATAATCAAACAGTATATATATTTATTTCTACCAGTCTGATTATTTACAATAAATTTTTGTTACGAAAACGTGTGTCATTCAGCAGGATTCGAACCTGCAACCCCTATCGATACGCTCAAACAAATAATTTCAAATTGTCGATTGTTTATAACCATTTTGTTAATCTTTGTTAATTTCTATAGCATGTTTACATTTGTTGACATTATGATACATTTCAGTGCAGATATGGTTATTTGCGTGAATCGAAAATTGTGTTATATAGGCTTGATTTGACTTCGTTTAGACTGTTGGTCATTCATAGTCAAAAGGTCTAAGATGCACCAGATCAATTGGTGGCTTCCCCTCTGTGGATAGAGATTGCAGGTTCAAATCCTGCTGAATGACATATTTTCGTAACAAAAATTTATTGTAAATAACCAGACCAGTAGAAATAAATATATATAGTTTGATTATAAACTGAATATCTACTTAAATATGAGTATCGATAAAAAATAATGTTCAAACAAATAATTTTATATATATATATATATATATATATATATATATATATATATTTATATATATATAGAAAATAATGACAAACCTGTAAATACAAATAAGATAATCCCCAAAATTTATTTAATTAATATAACATATCAAATAAATAAAAATAGAAGAGCTCAATGGCTGTTATCCCAAGCAATATGATATATAGAGAAGAAAACTCAGCACATAATTAAACGGCTATAAATCCAGACTTTATTTCAGCAGTTATAAAAATACAAACTGCTTCATCAAACTCAAAAAATCAAATAGTTTAGTTCAACTAAGAGTATTCGAAAAAATTTGAGATCAGCACAGAGAGGAAATATTGAGGTTGAGTGAAGGGTAAAGGTGTATACATTTTAACACTTATTTAGTGACCTTGCCAGAAATGTCACAAAAATTAAAGAACACATACAGCCTCCCTTATAATAATGCTCTCAAAAAAAGTAGGTTTATACAGGAATTATTCTATCTAAAATCTCCCCAATGAAACTGGAATAAGTCTAGAAATAGAAAAAGGAAAGGCTTTTTGGTTCAACCCTACTTTTTTGTCAAATGTCTAACATTAATAAAAGTCAATATTTTCAGAAATTGATTGATTAAAATTTTAATTTTAACAACTTCAAATTCCTACAAAGCCAAAACATTAGCATAAAAACTTGTGTTCTTCAATAGCTTCATCAGATTAATACTTTCATACAGATGTCATGCATGACATCAAACCTGTTAAGAAATATTCAAACTGTCAACTATATACAACTGTTTTCTTAGATTAGATAAAAATTTATTTTGGGCAAATGAAGACTGTATGTCTTAGTGAGCACCATATTTCTTTGAGTCTTGTGGGCTAGTTCTAAAGAATCTCAAATAAAGAAGTGTACCAAATAACAGTAACAACATAACTGCAGAACATTCAATAACAGTAACAACATAACTGCAGAACATTCAATAACAGTAACAACATAACTTCAGAACATTCAATAACAGTAACAACATAACTGCAGAACATTCAATAACAGTAACAACATAACTTCAGAACATTCAATAACAGTAACAACATAACTGCAGAACATTCAATAACAGTAACAACATAACTGCAGAACATTCAATAACAGTAACAACATAACTGCAGAACATTCAATAACAGTAACAACTAAAATGTAAATCAAACAAAAAATAATAATATAAAAATGTTATGCATTACTTCAAATAAAAGATATTATGCATTACTTCAAATAAAAGATTAGAAAGGAAACTTTCATCAATACTGGAAAGAGTGATAACAGTGGATTTGAGAAACTTATTTTTCTGAAAAATTGTTTTATAAATTTAAATCAAAAGTAGCTGCTCAGTCAATGAATGCCAATGGCTAGTATTACCATTACCATTAGTGGCAGAGAAAGCAGTTTGATTCTTTTTATGTTTGTTTTAAGATTTAGGAAACCTTTGGGCATTTTAGTGACTCTTAGGATATCCTTTTATTCCCTGCAGTTGGTTGCTTCTGATATCAAGCTAAAGTGTTACAATATCATCTAAAAGCAACATGTAATCATTTTAACTAAAAAGGAAGTTGAAGATTATTCCCATGGATGATGCATAGGTGTGTAATCAACTGAACAATTCAGTTAAATATTAGTTAATTGATATAAGGTACAAAACCGATTGGTTAAAATCGTTATGGTATATTCAGTATAAAATAACTCAGAATATATTTACTGATTGTTAGAATGCATTTAAGTCTACTTAAATAAACAAGTTTACTTCTTTGGAAAATTTTCTGCTCTAGTTCAGAAGTGACCAAAAATATAAAAAGTAATAAAAACAATCTTACAAGATAACATATATATCGTTTTAATAAACAATTGTCTTAATATAGAAATGCACATACTTGTTTATGCTTTACTGGTTTCTCACACAGCAAATGCATTCCTCCTCCTAATCATCATCATCATCATCATCATCATCATCATCATCATCACTACCACCATATATTTTCAACTGAATAAATTAGAAATAAATCACACAGTAACACGTACTAATCCCTTCATCACCAATGATAATATTATACCATGATTTATAGAACTTTTTAATATTAGAAAAATCTTTTCTCAAAAAAAAAATAAGATACCATCATTTCTAAGGTATATGCTTACACATATTTTCTTTTGTAGTGAAAATATCTGAGGTATCAACTTGAAAAATTACCTTGAATGTTTTTAGTAGTGCGACCCGCCTTGCAGCCTACTGCTCGAAAAAGGTTGTTCGTAACTGACATAAACTATTTTTACATTCTTAAAAGTATTTTTTAATGCTGATTTGTTTTTGAATAAGAAGAATATTTCAATAGTTTTTTAAAAATAGAACTTTTAGTATCCACATTTTCATAAGTTCTACTAGTAAATACCTATTTAGTTTTTTTTTTTTCCAGATTATGGCTATCATATTCACATACAAAGTCAGTTAAGTGCCATACGTGATACACACTTGGGCGATCATGTCTTGAAAAAAACATCACTGACTGGGCAGAAGATTATCCTGCAGTAGGATGCCATTGCTTTCTGTGATAGACTGGTTGCCAGCCAAGGCCATAGAACCCAATCTATTATTTAACCCATAACTGGAGGGAAGAGACAGATTAATATCTTTCCCAAGGGTATTTGTGCATAAGTGAATGCAAGGACTTACAAAGTAATGGAATAAAAATAGTCTAAAAGATTTGGCATCAAAACTTCATTCCCTGAATATAAAGTTTGTTTTGCCACTGAAAGTGATTCCAATTAGTAAATGACTGTTTTGAATTTTCAGGATGTGTTGTCATATCACTCTATGATAACAGAAAACAACCTTGGTTGAAATTAAAAACAGAGCTACTGCAGTTGAGGGGTTATTAAATTTTTAAAAGATATTGAAAGTTCTGTTGAGTATCTAAATAAGAACAAACTCCATAATAAGATGATAGTTTAGTAACAGGAATTTAAGAGCAGGTCAAATAACACATAGGAGAATCGATAAGAAGTACTCAATGATTTGTTCCACAAATATCTTGGATAACCTACCTTATCTAAAATGGCTATATACAAGACATTGGCAAGGAATCTGGAATCGAGAATATGCAATGATACTCTTATGAAATGTGATTTCCTTTGTATTTTCTCAGTTAAGTGATAGTTGTTAATCATACAGATCGTATTCTGCCCCTCCCCTTACTGATTGAGAACTTATATAGTTTCTATGCCTTAGCTATGCTAATTAGGCAGTTGTTTAAATACCACTACAGTTAGTGATATACAAAAGAAAATAGAAAAAAAAGCATTTAACTACAAAGCAAAAAATTATCATGGAACTGAACAAAAAGACAGTATGTAGGAATACTGGAAGCAGATTAGAAGAGGAAAAATTAATATCTTAGAAGAATAAACATTTTTTAAATGATTCATCAGTGAAAACATTCTTCTTCTACTATGTGTTGTGTTCTTTCAGAACATAGATGATGATGGCTCTCTATAACTTCCTATCTTTCTGGCTCTTAGCAGTTTTTCTTTCTTTACTCCCAGATAGTTAAACTTCTGCACCTCCAATTTATAACTCACATCTTGGGCTTTTTCTCTTGCTGATGCACACACTTTCTTTCTTCTTGCAGTTGATGGTTATTTTTCTTCCTTTCTTCTACCAGCCTGTCTCACCCTGTAGTTTCCTGTCTGAGTAAGCCATCAGTACCTTGTCATTTCCTTATCTTATATTATTAAGATTATGACCACCAATAAATATATGTTCAGAATCTATAGTAAGATATTAGGAGCACTTTCTAGAGGAGAACTGAAAAGAATTGAATCAGTGATTAAAGAAATTGATAATTACATATGAAGCTTTATATCTGTGAGAAAATAAAATAAAATCAGTAAATAAAATGACAATAAAGAATGAAAAAGGAAATACATTTTTCCACAATAAAGGAAACAGATAGGGTTTTTGGTAATCTGCACAATTTTATGACTTCACTTTTGAAAAAAAAACAGAACCATGCTCTCTTACCATAGAACCTCTACTGATGAAGTAAGTACAACCTTTACTTTGGTTGTTCCAATTCAGTGCAAAGCTACTTTAAGCTCAACCATATTAAACATTTTTATCATTACTTACTTCTAGATCAAAAAAAGAAAACGAACATATCCAAAAGATGTTGAGAACTTTCTTTCCCTACAGTTTCTATAAAAAAGGAATAAATGGTCTGTAACAGAAACCCAATTTTTTTGCTTCTTCTTTTATTGTTTGTATGTAAACATGCACACACCTACAATACACCAACAGGCAACCTTAAATTCCATATATATATATATATATATATATATATATATATATATATATATATATATATATCCCAGAGATGAAGTTGTAAGGTGAAGAAAAGAAGGAAGAAGAGGCCTCATCAAAACTGAAAATTGTACTGCTCAACTACAAAAGAACTTGAAAATACACAAAGAGTAATAAAAGGCTGATAATGACAGTGTGGTCATATGTGCTTAGACTACTATGATGGTTAGTTTGGTAAAAGAAGTAAGCAATTTATACTATCTTGTTAGGCTCCAGAGAAAGTCATTAAAAATAAAATTGTCATGATAACATAATAGAGAGCAGGCCATGTTATATCAAAGATATTTTTTAGCCAAAAGTTGAGTTGGAGTAAATTCAAAAAATTTCTTTTTAACTATAAAAAAATTTCTTTGTAACTATAAGTCTCACTTATAGTTACAAAAAAAATTTCAATAGTCAGCCAGTTGACTTAGAAAAATCAGCTTGAATCTACAACTCAGTCATCTCAATAATTCTAGTTTGATTACACAATATGACATCTTTTACACTTTTTGAGGTGAACCAGCAGTAAAATGACAAAATAACCTGTGATGATACCGAGCAAAGCGAGGGACCGGATGTTTGCCCTCAGAGATTCAGAAAGCAAATGACCAAAACTGGTCTTTGCGCATCTGGCTCCATGCAGAAGTTCAGGAGGTAAACCAAAAATAAATATTGAATCTCTTTTATGGACCTGTAGTGGAACTCTGGATCCTGATTAGTCATAAAATCACAAAATTCAAAATACGTCAGAGAAACGGTTTTTCCATACCTAAAAAAAAAATTGTTTCTGAGCCACACCATGTGATTATTCAATATTTAAGGATGGTCACTAACCGGTCAGAGGAGGCAGGTTGCTGACACACATCAAAGATGTGACTCTCAACATCAAGTGACCCAGAATTGTCCTCTCTCTCTCTCCTCCACTATCACAACAATTACTGCTACAAACATTTTGTACAAACTCTTAATTTCTCAACCTTATCATCAAACAAACTCTATCATTAACTTCTTAATGTTTCTAATTATACATTAACTCTTACCACTTGTTATTCCTTATAATAAATTTCTATTTTAAATGTAAAATGTATATTTCATTATTCCACTCTTCCACACTAATCCACACATTCCAACTGCTGACAACCAACCTTCTGAGGAAAACATTCTGATAATAACAACCCAACATAACTCATGTAAGCTGTAGGGAGTTCAGTTAAGAAAAACACAAGGCCGAACAAAAGAAACATTAACCAGCTCCCTACACTTCAAACCTCTACTAACAACAAGACAACAATTCAAAAACTGAACTGATACTCATGTCTACATATAAACATTTTTACCAATCTTTTCAACAAATTCTTCTTTCCACAAACTCTAAAAATAATTAATCACAAACTATACACAACATAAACCATACATTTCAAATATGAAGCTTTTATTCTGTACACAAATCAATGCTGATTTGATTGTTTTTTATCTTAATCTATTCATGTAATATTCTTAGACGTCTATTTTGCAAAAAAAAAAAAAGAAAGAAAACACAAGTAATCACTTCTCAGTTTTGTGTATCTAGTTAGACATATTGTCCTAACTTTTTATTGCAATCTGTATACAATGTCATAAACTTACAGAAATTTGTATAAATAATATAAATAAATAACACTGGTAAAATTTATTCAAAGTTTATCTTTTTATAAACTCAACTTTTACCAACTAATGACATCAGCTATAACATGCAGAAGCTGCAATAAGTATATTAAATTTAAAATAAATAAGATAGCTGTAGCAAAGGAAGAGACTTGTCTCACGTGTAGGTCCATGATTTAGGTAAGGTATCACCATAATGGCAAAAAAAAAAAAAATGGCTTACCTCTCATGAAACTGGACATGATGAAAAGAGGTTCACAAGAGAATATTCTAATTATACAATTAGTTGGTCATGCTGATTAGTCTGACCAGCCAATCAGAAATGAGGCATAGCGATATAAATGCGGTATCACCTGAGATGGTCGGATTTTGGTTACAAGATGGTGCTAATGGAAAGATAAGCAAATACGATCAAGGAAAGAAAGAATTGTGCTGTTCTCACTAATCACAAGATATTTCAGCATTTACAAGTTGTCACCGTGGTACAAATATGGATTAGCCACGACATGATAAAGTTATTTACTGGTGAGGGTGATATGATGACATGGCTGAAGAAATTGAACTAGTTGCGAGACTTCAGACAGTGGATGATGTGCTGTGCCTACTGCCATTGTACGTAGAGGGGGATGCACTTGCTCTTTACATGGAGATGAAGGAAAAAGGCCAGCAGGATGTGGATCAAACAGAGGCACAGCTAAAGGAAGCATTAGCTGATGGTACCTTTGCAGTGTACAGAAAGCTGACTCTGGTCAGGTGGAAAAGCAAATGAGTAGATGTGTATGCAAACAGAATAAAGCAGTTGGTTGGATTAGACAGGTTCAATGGAGCTGGGCTGGAAAGGCTTGCAAAGCTGACCTTTGTCACAGGGTTCCCGGATGATATCTCCATCAAACTCCAACAGGCACCAAACGTCAAGACTCTAAGGGCCAGATTGCTAACTACTAAGGACCAAAGCCAAGACATAGCATCAGCCATGAAAATAGACACAATGGCATCTCAACAAGAAGGAAGTACCACAGGTGACTCACAAGTGCCACAGAAGATTCCCAAGTGTGGAAGCCCTGCATGTTATATGTGTGGTGGTCCCAACCATGTTTCCAGGGAATGCTGAAGTCAATGTAATCCTGGTCTTATGAATAGGAGAGCACAGGTAGAATTTGTTGCTACTGCTGTAATGAGCTAGGCCACATATCATGAAACTGTTCAGGAAACCAATTCAGAAGCAAGGTACCATCACCACCCTTGCCTCCTTTCAGTCAGTAAATACAGCATTACTGGTTGTTGGCATTCAGATAGATGTCATGAAGTGTTGAGCACTTGCTAACACAGGATGTTCTCAATCAATAGTTAGCATGAACTGCTGCTGGGCATGGAGTAAGCATGATGTGGATATCATGACAATAATGGTACACCCAAGGTATGTTGTGGAATCAGGGTGAATACAATCCATACAGAAAGAGGTGAAAGTGCTAATGTTGACATTCTAGTAGTGCTTGAAAAGCCTCTTCGCTATGACCTGCTGACCAGAATTTATGGGATACAAGCACTAGGCGGTGTTAAGCCACATCTGCTGGGAGTGTTCTGCTTGGCAAAGGGAAAGCATCAGATGTAGCTCTCAAGATTGAGGAATTCTACTTTTATGCTACCTTTGACCATAAACAGAGGGTCTGGACTACATGATGAAAGTGGGCCATGAATGAAGCACCAGATTATCTGTGCAATGCAATTCCAGAGTACTTGGTGTTCAATAAAATCAGGACTGCATACAATGCAGAGTTAGAAACATGAATTGCTAACAGCTGGTTGATACTGTATCCAAAGGAGTGGCTTAGACCCCCCCCTCCAAGGATCCTGCTAGTAGCTGTTGTACAGCGCAGCAATACCAAAATACTGCCAGTGATGAATTACAGAGGATTAAACTAACATGGGAATGCCTTCAATGCGGATGCAGACATGTGTGCTGCCAAATTGAGGTAGTGGTGTCAGCAGGAATTTAATGTAGCCCTGCTTGACCTGAGGAGGGCTTATCTGCAAACACGTGTTCAGTCACTGTGAGCATTTCAAACTGTGGTTATCAAAAGAGAAAGATATTGCTTGACACACTTGGGGTTTGGCCTCAATGTGGCACCACTAATTATGAAAGTCATCGTCAATATGGTGTTGGCGCAAGAGGAATCGATGATGATGGCTACATCAGCCTATGTTAATGACATATATGTAAATGAGGACATACTGTCTGCTTTTAAGGTCAAAATGAGGCTGGAGTCCTTCGGTTTAACCAGCAAGGACCCCATGTATGGGGCACCCAATAAAAATCGAACTCACTACTCAATTGTAATGATTCTAGTGAGACAAGCTTGCTAACATCACACCATGTCGAGTTGAAAGAGTAAGAAATCAAATCAAAACTTTAATAAAGTACTGAAGAAATTTGAAATGATATGGTTCAAGTGGAGATAACTATATAACAGAATCGCGAAAAAGTGAAAACTAATGAAAATAATATTTTTCATTTTTGCAAATTTTAATTTTTCTTGTAAAATTCTTAATGTTAGCTTTTTATAGAGGTGAATGTGCTTTCTGTTTTTTTTTAACAGATAAAAATGTAAAATTTTTATCTAAAAATATTTTCTTGATTAATGCTTTCATCTATGAAAAGTGAGACAACTCACCAAAAAAGTTATTTAACGGGAGACAACTCTCAAATAAAATACAAGTATGGCGGACGACGCAGAATTGCGGAGTAGTGCTGTTGTAATTTCAGCTAATAATAGTTCTAAAAAAGTCTTTTCAGGTGGTGAGTATCATTTGGATTTGATATATAGCCTTTCCTTGTTATTTTTATTACAAATATGCTGCCTCTTTGACAAAAGTAAATCTAAAGTTATTTTACACAAAAAAATGTCATGTACCATCATACCATTGTGAAATTTATTTTCGCCACTTGAAATATATTGTTATTGTTTAAATTTTCGGCTAGATAATTCTTTATCTCTTTTACTGCTTCTTATGTAATTGTCTTTTTAGGGTGAAGGCTAATTAAATTATTTCATTAATGTTTTATAATATATCACTATCAGTTATTAATTTTACTAACGTATTTTCATTTTACCATGGTACTAAAAAAATACTTAAACTTTTAGTATTTTAGAGTACCATGTTAAAAATCGTGGAGTTATTTTTTTTTTATAGTTTTTACTTTTGTTTAAACAAAAAAAAAAAAAAAGTTAAAAAAAGAAAAGTAAAACTAAAAAACTAAACTCCACGATTTTAAGAACTTCCGTTAATCAACGACATTTTTACCTTGCGGTTTATTTAAATTCCGGCTTGCATTGTATTTCGATAGTAATTCGTAATTAAGCAACAAAAATAAAATTTACTTACTTATCCTAAGAATATTTCTATTTCAATTTTTATTTTTCTTTGCAAACTTTTCTTATTACAGGAAATAATTCCATTTATTTTTGTTTCATTTTTTTGTGACAATTTTACTGATTTTTACCTATTTCTTATATAGGAAATGCTTAAAGTAGGGTACTGTTGAAAGTTTCAATCAGTTAAAGTGCCATACGTGATACATACTTGGGCGATCATGTCTCTTTCCAGACATGACTGACTGGGCATGATTTTCCGGCTATTTAAGGGAGAAAAGATGAATTAATACATTTCCCAAGAGTATTTGAACGAATTCGACTTTAACTTGGCTCTCGGATTTCTTGTTTCGAGCAGATAAACTCCACAACAATACTATGACTCACTGACTGTAAGTGTCGATTGATCAAACAAATTGAAATAAAAGTTTTAAAAACTTGATCAAAGTTCGTACTGTTTTTAAATCCGTCATTTATGGTAGAAATGGTAATACAATTACTTTAGAAAATATTTTCAAGATTGTTAATGAAATTCCAGAGAATATTTTTTCTGCAGAGATCTTTTCTTTGGTGTTAAATTTTGATTTTATTTTGAAAGATCCTCTAAAATCTAATCATAATCCATATTAAAAGAAAAAATATTTCCGTATGTTAAACGTTCTTCTTCTTAGGCATTTAAAAAAAAAAAAAAACTTTTTAGACAACTTTCACTCATCGAACTGCTATTACAACAAATTAAAAAAAAACTCATACAACCGTAGAGGGTTTTTGAAGATATTTACCATCAGGTTGAAGACTACGTCTGGCTCAAGGACAATAAATTTCAAATTTCTCTTGATCTGGTCAAAACATCTTTGAAACTCTCCAACAAAATTTATGTTCGATTTGATACCACATTTAGGATTACGACATGAAGGAAGAATAAAAAATGACAACAATATGTCTTCGAAACAATAGGAATAAAATATATATTCAAACAATAATAACATTTGGTATTGACAAAATAAGGCATGCAATTAGTTCAGCAGGATAAAGAAATGTGGGAGTTGTTCCCCATTGACTGTTTTACATACAGTTAGTACAAAGTTGAATAAAAAGTTTCTTTGATTGAAAGAAAGGAAAATGTTCATTTGTTCAGTCCACATGTTGCATTAAGTTTTAGGTTAAAGAATAATTAACCTGACAGAAATCTGAGTTCAAAATAATATTTGTATGTGTGTGTGTTTGAAATAAAATTGGCACCTAATTGCTACCTGCAATTAGTGCGGGTGTGTGCACAAACCAAGGTCCCTCTGCCATATTAGATAGCAGAGGATCTCCTCATGAGTTGGGAAAGTGCTGTACATTAATCCACCATTGCCGACTGATAGCAAATGCCTAACTGCCAGAATCACATGTGCCCGCTGGTTAAATACCGAACCAAACTGCATGGGAAAGATACACGTAATAGATAAATGATTACCTAGGCAGTAGTAAATGCATAGGTGTAAAACATGTAATATAACATGCGAATGTATAGATGTGTACGTGAGTACTAAACAACAATTAATCCAATATTTCTCCTAGAAGGGTTCTTGAAGTCACTTAGTAAATTTAGGTAATAACTAGATTTTGTAAATAAATGCAATGCTTTGTGCTTAATATATAGTGAAAATAATATTTATTTACGCACGGTAACCTGTGATAGGTCACAACTCTTAGTTTTGATGTAACTCTAATCGTGTAAAAATTTTAAAAAAGAAAATATACTGAACAATAGCAGTACAAATACCAAATCTTGATTATTGTACATTACAATGTACTGAGTATTGTACTCAGTACAATATCAAATCAAGATTTGGTATTTGTTTAAAAATACGTTATCTTTAACATTATATAACCAAAATAGTTTATATTTATTATTGTATGCTTTTTTTTTATGAAGCTTAAATAAAATGAATAGTTTTATTTTAGTTAATGATACTTTTGAGTTTATTAATATATTGATTTTAAATTTTATTTCTGATTATTTCTTACCTGCCTGGTACTATAAAATATTCAATTGTACCCAATGTGGCCTCTTATTTTTTTTTTTTTTTAAATTATTCTCAATTATTGAATTATCATATATCATAAGTATTTGATTGTTTGATTTAGTCCAATCATTTCTATCAAATCATGAAATGAAGGTTGTTTTGAATGGGCAATCTTCCAGATCCTTTCACGCAAAGGCTCTATCCTAGTTCTTACACTGTTTCTGATCTTCATCAGTGATCTTCCTTATGTCATCAGTTCCGAAGCAGGTATCTATGCAGATGACACCACCATTTACTACCATCTCAGTAGGAAATCTGCCAAGGCTGACAAATTAAACTTGGTTGCTTCTCTTGAAATAGATCTCCAATCAGTGGTTAACTGGGACAAGAAACGGCTTGTAAATTTAATGCCTTCAAACAAAACTGCTCTCCTTTAACCCCTATAGAGAAGTTTTCCTGCCAGCCATCAATACAGCACAACTAATGCAAGTCTCCTTGAGAGCAACACAATGTACCTCCTTGGCATTACTCTCTCAACCAACCTAAAGTGGAACAAATATATCAAATCTATAGCTGCATCTACTGCTAGGAAGGTTGTGTTTGTGTCAGGCCAGAATGTTTTTCTCATCAGAATCCATTTTGTACGTTTATAAATCTACCATTCGTCTGTGCATAGAATACTGTTGCCATATCTGCTTGGGTGCTCCTGCTATTTATCTCAAGATTCTCAACAAAATCCAAAGAAAGATCTGTAATATAATCCATCCTAACTTGGCATCTCAACTTTAAGCACTTTCTCACTGATGTAATGTGGCTTCCCTCTGTCTTTTCTATAAATATTTTCATGGCAACTACTCTGACGCGCACTTTCCCTGGTGCCCTACCCATGTGAATTTAAGTGTGCTGCTAGATTGGCATCTAGGTCCCACCTTTATACCATTGAAATAGTTAAATCTAACTGTCACTTCTACTCCAACAGTTTCCTTTTTCTCACTTCCTGCCTGTTACAATCTCCAAAAATTTAAATGCAATGTCCGTTTCCATCTTATTGAATTCCATTCATCTTTTATCCTTTCTTCTGTACCCAGTCTTCTCTCTCATTGTAACCATGTGCACACTAGTAACAGTTCTGATTTACTTGGAGTGAAACAATTAAAAAAAATTAATCAAAGCAGGTAATTAAGAATTATTTCCTTTTTGAACATTCTTACAAAAATAATCTGACAGTTGCTGAAATAGAATTAAATCTCTTTTAAACGTGTTTCACGCTCTAAAATGGCATCAAACTACATTTTTTGATTCTTCAAACATGTATTTAATTAAAATATCTCTTATGAACAGCCACAGGATGAATTTCAAAATTCATAAATTTCACTGAAAAACAAAAGCAATTTAAAAAAAAATAGTGTAGATTTCTTTTCTGTCCAGTCTGAAAGTAAAAGTGTTTTATTAAATTATACAACCACTAACTCTCAGTTTATTTTTT
The DNA here is from genome assembly GCA_037127315.1 of Ascarosepion bandense. Lineage (NCBI taxonomy): Eukaryota > Metazoa > Mollusca > Cephalopoda > Sepiida > Sepiidae > Ascarosepion > Ascarosepion bandense. The sequence continues at coordinate 7,850,979 of JBBBDQ010000651.1, read as the reverse complement.
GAGCTTTATAGAATTATAAGTTTTAGACAAATTTTCAGTTTGCATAAGTTTTTTTAATGAAATAACTCCTTAAGGGATTGCTCTTTATATAATTGTAAAAAGAATTCTTAAACACCTCTTAATTTACATCTAAGGTATTGAAAAGAGAAGGAGGTGAATAGTGTTACATCAGTCATTTAAGTGCCATACATGATACACACTTGGACAATCATGTCTCAAAAAAGACATGACTGGCTGGGCAGAAGGTTTTCATGCAGTAGGTTGCCATTACTTTCTGTGGTAGACTGGTTGACAACCAAAGCTGTAGAACTCAGTCTGTTCTGTTATTTAACCCATAGCTGAAGGGAAAAACAACAGATTAATACCTTTCCAAAGGGTATTTGCATTTTAAGTGAATGCAATGAATTTAACTGGAATTTGAACTCTGCTCACTGATTTCTTGTTCTGAAACCACAACACTTTGAAATGTATTAAGAACATTAACATGGAAATGTTCACTCTAACACAAGAAATAAAAAGATACACCATACTCATGGTAAGATCTGTCAACAGTAATGACTCAGAAGTAGCCATTATTTTATTTTATTTTTTTAAATTGGCAAGGTGAACAGGAGAAATGATAGTTGACTTGACATGGATTCCACAAAGCTAGTCACTCAAGTCTGTACTGGATCCATCCTCAAGGCTGGAGGAAATTTTATTGAACAACCTTTTTCTGCTTTCCTAAGTTGACATGTACAAATTTCTTTTAAAAATTGCTCTTTGTTTTTTTGTTTTTTCTCCACATGTAATGAAACCTTTTACCCAAAATAACCTAGCCTTTTCTATCTTGTCACTATTATGCCATATGCCATCCTGATCTTAACTAAACACTAATCTCAAGCTAAAATTCTATACTATTTATAAATAATATTTTCAATTGGTTAATAATAGAAAGGATATAATATACAGTTTGCCATTCATATCCACATCAGAGTTAGTCAAAATATTAAAAATAAAATAAAATTTTCAGAACTTGAACTTGCTACATGTTGAACACTAAGTTGAATTCATGCAAATGAAGTGATGTTGACAATATACCCTATTGTAGGCTCTATTCCACAGATCTTCAGCATTTGTTTCACTCTAGCATTTGTTGTTTGAGCATTGTTCACTGTTTCATTCATTTGCTACTTTTGATGTGTGTGCACAAGATGATAATAGCAGATTCTGGAAGGAAGATACTAAGAAAAACTTTCTGGCTTTAAGAAACATGCACTTGGGTGATAGGGGGCATGCCGTTTACTCTAAAATAAGTTCTCTTATAAGCAGATATCAGCAGTCTCTGAGTGTCTTCTCTCAGGCAAAGGCTAACCTATCCGATACCTGGCCATTGCCAAGAAAGACATAACTTTATTTAGTAAAATGTAACAAACTGTTTGTAGTAGAAATTTGTGCATATTTAATTAACTTGAAAAATTTAGGAAGAAACTTCTTTCTTGACTGCTGGGAATGCTGATATGCAGTGTCCCTTTTTATGCTCCAGCAGCAGTCTGCCGTCATTCTGATGTCTCAACGCCCTTGGTACCTTTCCGCCATTAATTTGATGTCCTAGTGGAATCGCTCATTCTGTTTTTCACTAACATCCCCATAGTTTTGGGGGGAAACTTTCCAGGTGGCTATGAATAAAATAAATTTTGATGCTCATGTTAGCACCAATGTTGCAAAAGCATGAAATATTTGCAACAAGATTCTTGTAGTTATTGGATTTGTGATTACCTAAAAAGCTTTTCACAACTACTACAAATCGATTCCATACATTTGATTCATTTAAAGTCATGCGACTTACAAAGTTTTCATTTAGAATAAGTTTTCTGTCTGGACCATTGAAAATGCCTGCTTTAAGCTTTTCAGTACTCAAGCCTGGAAACATTTCACAGATATACTTGAAACAATGACCATCTTTATCAAGAGCTTTTACAAACTGTTTCATCAATCCCAATTTTATGTGGAGAGGTGGGAAAATATCTTCTTTTTTTTTTTTTTTTCTCTGAGTACGAGTGCAGCACATACATATTTCTCTCCCACTGCCAAAGCCTCTTGAATAGACCACTCGGTTCTTTGGCACAACTCTCTCATAAACATAGAAAACAGGGATACTTTGTATAGCCAGACTGATTCACCATTTCCTGTTGCAAAATGAGTCATTCAACGAGGAGTTATTCAACTGCCAAAACAGGTACATTTGGAAAAAATGTCTTGTCATATGATGTAAGGAAAGTTTCTTTTTATTTCATTTTTTACCCCCCCCCCATCTTTTTTATTTTTTTTTTTTTGTACATTAGCTTGCTCTTTCTGTCATTTTAGGTCATATAGGAGGGTCACATACTGGTGTATTTTGATTATGAATATTTGCTGTAAATATTATTTAATATCATTTTAGATCACTAAGGAACAATTTTAAATTGTAAATCTGAATCACCTCTTTTTTTTTTTTTTTTTTTTTTTTTTTTACTCTCCTCTCCACTTGAATTGTAAATATTGGTATTAGTTAGAATTTTTGGCGACTTCTGATTTCTAAAAGATTGGTTGGATTAGTGAATGCAACTAAGACCTGCATCCTTCCTCAACCTCAAAATCTTTGGTCAATTACTACATTTTTGCGTTTTTAATAGTTAAATATAAAAAATAAATATTGTGTACTGAGCTCTATGATGAAATTACAATACTGATATGTTTCCATTATGATTTTAATTTTAAGTGCTTATTTTACATTTGCTTTTACAAGATAAGAATGTTATTAATAATATGAAAGTTATTTTCAGTATAGTAATAATCAGGCATGTGCTCAGTTTTGAGTAAGATATCTGATCATTTTTGCAGGTTCCAAACGTCGAGTGGCCAATCAAATTCCTGAGGATATTTTGAACAATCCAGATCTTCAAAATGCTGTTGAAAAGGTATTTGCTTTGATTTTATTGAAAGATAAGTATTTCATCACCTGATTACCTCAACCATAGAACAGTATACATAATCACTTTTCAATGGGCTACTTAGTCATGGTACCAGATATACACTTGTAATCAGTTGGTATGCCACATTTTACCTTATCACTAGTACCAAATACAAATTAAGTTGTAGTGTTTTGCAGGTGTGAGTGTTTTTGTTTATTTAATGTTTTCATTTACTGCTGGTTTCCTGATATAATCATTTGATATCTTGTCATTGTGTATTTGATGAGATGTGATATTTTTTTTTTTTTACTGGAGACTTCCTCAAAAGGCAAAAAGATTGACTGGAGAACAAAAACCAATGCTGATATAAAGTTGACAATAACTTAATACCATAGGCTGTAAAATGTTTGTAATCACTCTTGGTTGATTTTTCTACAAAGATCTTGAGGCACTGAGAATGGGTTACCTGCGAGGTTAGAGGTTTATGTCTGTCTGTTGAAATTTCTTTTGGTTTGTGGAGAGAATAGAAAGACAACTCTCTTTCAGTAAAAGATTATACAAACTGAACCCCCATGGCCTCTTGACATAACTCTTTCTGAAACTCTTGTGCAAACTAAGTACCTGTATGCTTTTACTTATATAGACATCCATCGAAGAGAATAACATTGATGGGTATTATCTCCAAATAACAAACTTCCTGTTGCTGATACATATAGCTATGCTTCTAAAGTATTTAGGACCAGACATTGTGTGTGTGTGTGTGTTTTAATACCTTAGGTCAGATTTTGGTCTAGTCAAATTTGTAAGAAATTGGTCTGATTCTGACTGGTTAGTATGGGAAATAACAGTCAAGTGCCATATGTGATACACGCTTGGGGCGATCATGTCTCGAAAGAGACATGACTGACTGGGTAGAACATTATCTCGCAGTAGGTTGCCATTGCTTTCTGTGGTTGACTGGTTGCCGACCAAGGCTATAGAATCCAATCTGTCCTGTTATTTAACCCATAACTGGAGGGAAGAGACAGATTAATACCTTTCCCAAGGGTATTTGCGTGTAAGTGAATGCAATGAATTCAACTGGAATTCAAACTCGGCTTCCCAATTTCTTGTTTTGAGTTGATATCTACTGCGAAATAAACATTTACCAAATTAATTCATCTGGGTTTTACAGAATTTTGTTAAATGCATTAATCTTGTCACCACTACTTCCTCAGATGTGGGGTAGGAAATTTCAGTTGGACTGAATCTACTAAATCTTACCAGATTTATTTTGGGTTCACATTTTACTGATGTCATTCTTATACTTATTTTGTACATCCTGGTTAATATTTTTAAATATTATTAAATTCAAATTTGATTAACTAGTCTTATATAGTTTGCCTTTTTTTTCCCCCCGCTTCTGATTTTTATAACTTGACGTAGAATTTTAGTCTCTCAATCCCTCAAGTCACAAAACAATGTTTTATGCATCATTATTATGCGACCATCAGGGCTACTGACCCTAAAACTACTACAAACCATTTCTTCTGCTTGTTTAATGCAAACTATGCCATTTTTTTTCGCTAATCCTTTTAGAAGATCAACACTGAACAATTGTCATTGATTTGTATTAATGCCACAAGATCATGTTGCAGGCATCGGTGATCTTGTCGGCTAAGATTTTGAAAATGTGTCAGTCTGTGAGATTAGTGTATATTAAACATTTAGCCTTCTCATCTATATTGCCAGTGAAAAGAGATGTCAAAGCTGGAATCAATAAGTAGAATGGAGCAAAGTTATCCACACATGTATAGGCTTTCAATCTTTGTCTTGAAAAAGAAGAGTAAATAACTCTGGTGTTGTTATAACAGATAATAACCAGTTTATTTATCAAATAAATGTTAAAATAACATTTTTTTTTCTCTGTAATAATTGAATGGAATCTCTTTTGCATCTCCAGAGTCAAAAAAAAATGTGTGCTAAATTTCAATTGATTTCAATATGATAGTTTCTTTGTGTCTATGTAGCCTGGACACAGACAGCTTTCTCTATGCATTCTGGATGTGGATAGGTTTCCTTGTATATGTAATCATGTAATCTTAAATAGAATAACTTTCTCTGTTTAAGAGGTTAGAGAAAAATATTTGAACTGAGAGACAGTTGAATTGATTTAAAAAAAAAAAAAATCATTGAATGTGAACAGGAACAGGTGACAAAATCTTAATCTGTCTTATTAGTTTTATTCATTACTAGCTTAAAAGACATGTTCTATACAGATTCTTTAAACTAGCTCCTGTTGAGAGCTAATTGAGCCTCTTGTCTAGCTTGAAAAACAGTTCATGTTAATTTTGAAGAATTAACTTTGAATTATTCAATTCCCTCATGGAACTTAAGAACCTCACTTTAACTCTGATTCAAGCTATAAGTCCAAATAATAAAGACCAATTATTAGGCCAAAATTCTTATTCTGACTGGAAATAGAGTTCTTCAAATCACAAACATCAATTGAGTAGATTTTTTTTCAAATCTCAAACTCTGCAGAACTTCAAAACCTCACATTATGAAACCTCTCACGTTCTCTGATTCTTTGAAATTTTGAAGAAATAAAATTAATTTCCTCAATTCACAAAGTTTAGGAGATATTTGAAACTGAATTTAAAACAAATTTTTAAACTCTATAAATTAAAAACTTTAAATCAGTCATTTTTCTCAGTTATTTTAGAATTTGATTTTTTTTATGTGTTCCCTCCTCGCCTGCAAATGAATCTGAATGCACCAAATGAAGGGCATGTTTTCAATCCCAGGATCATCCAGATTTCAGAAAGTTATGTCTGTTATGAACCCCTAGCTGAGTTATTGAAAAAAAATTATTTTTTAAGTATACCAAAACACAGCAGTAGTACATTAAAAAAAAAGGAAATGAAACGGTCAAACAGACGGTTTGATTTCTGCTGTGTGCCTGGGTGATAAAGAATGGACAACTTTTAGAGAACATGTTTTCTTCTTCTTCTTCTTCTTGGATCATGTGATAGAATGGTGATCTGATCAGATGACTTCCAGACACCCTAACACACTTTAACCCAAGGTCAGTGACCTGCTTTTGTCTTCATAGATAGAATTCTATATTTGAACATACAATGTCACATGCTAAACTTTGGCATGAAAGTAAGAACTGCTTTCAATTCAGTTCCCATTTCAGACTTTATCTAATTGGAGGTTTGTGATAGCTTGCAATAGTCATTTCTAAGTTCGGCTATAAAAATTTGTAGAAACCAAACTAAGTTTTAAAGAAGAGATTAGCTTGAGGAACTAAATTCCAACACAACTCAACGCCTAGAAAAGGGAAAAGAAAAAGGGAAGATAAATTAAATCACATCTCAACCCCTAGACAAGAAGTAAAGAGAAAGAACATTCATGTGACAAAAGCAAAGAGGAAGAAATAGAAGAAGAAAAAATAGAAAAACGAAAATATAACAGAAATATGAAAACCCCCAGAGACTGAAGACAAGTGAAAAGAAATATTCATTCAACTAACAGATAAATCGCATATTCATCCTTTGATGTATTTTTGTTGCATGTATATGTATATCTTTCTTGTAAATGCATGCTAGTGGATTTCAAACTGTTTTATAAGATAATATTAATTTACCTGATCACATAGACCCATTCCCAACTCGTTTTGTTGTGGGTTGTAAATTAGAGAAATCATATCAGAAGGATTATTTATGAAAAGGATAGATTTTTGTTGCGTGTTCGTTACACATATCCCACAACATGTAAATTAAACAGAAAATACAAAGAAAGTTTGAAATGCAAGAAATCACCATAAGATAATGGTTGTAGATTCAACAATAAAAAGATTTTTTATGCACATTAAATATACATAAATATATGGTTGAAAGAATGCTTGTTGCTTGTGGCAATTGAAACAATGTTTCAAGGATTGTTCATATAAAAAATTGTTCAATGAAAGTTAATTTTTCTGGTTTGTTAAGAAAATTAAAATAGACTGGCTGCTGCAAAGGAAAATTCTTTTGTGTGTTTGTTCAAATTCTAGTGTGTGTGTGTTGTTTGTTACTTTACTTAGAAGTCGTAAAGAGTCACTGACCTTTAACTGTTAGGCTAAGTGGATATAGTGTACAATTACTTGTTTGTGTAGTGAAAGAATGTTCACTTTTTAAAGTCAGTAGGTTGGATATCATGCGATCAATTGATGATTGAGTGCTGCGAGAGTTTGTGAAAATTTCTAAAGTGATGTTGAGTCAGTAAATGGACACGTGGAGTCTAGAGGCATATCTCAAAATTCGATGACTGACAATATTTATTTTGTATAGAATACAAAAATGTGGCACATGGCCAAAAAGAGGGGAGGTAGAGGGTGGACTTCCGTAACTATCCTATATATCTAGCTAACCGCATTTATGACCCAATCACTCATTACAATTTTTTTATACACCACAAGAACCCATCCATCACCTCCCAATCCTTCATGCACCACAATACCACATATTTACAAGGAGTACCTAAAAAGTGGGTACTCATGAAGTAAAAATATGCATATATACAATAATACAAAAATATATTTAAAAGGTTCAATAATAATGAAATGAAAAAGGGGAGGGGGGATGAGTTACCAAAAACTAACTGAAACACAATATCCAAACTAAAAATAAATAAATGTTAGTAAGACCTGACTGCCCCACAAAATCAGAGTGGCTGCTGTATTCCGCCAAAATGGTGACATCAAGAAGCATGCTTGCTAAGGGAGTGGGAGAGGATAAAATAATGGTATGGGAAACTCAAATACTGACCCAGTCAAGATAAAAAGTGGGGAACAAAACAAACTGGGGAGGTTGGATCATAACAAAAGAAGAAGTTGGGAACCCATTCACATTAACTAGCTACACAAAGACGACTAACTTAACCACGAAGAGGTTTACTAAAAAACGCCCCATTGTGCCAAAAGGAACTTTAAAAAAGAAAATCAAGACTGGCCTCATCCACACAGACCAGGCTTGCTACATTTACCCACCTTTTGCTGAAATTTGTTGATATCAAGAGCTTTCTATCAGATCTGATCTTCATCTTAAGCTGATGCTTAAAGAATCCAATCAGATGCTGATAAGAATAACGCTCATATCACAAGATTCCCTCCTTTTGTGACGTCCAAATCATCATTTGAGCTACAGCCAGCAACGTGAGAAACGCCATCCATTTCACCCCAGTAAATGGGGGCAACACCTTATCACGCACATCCACGAGATCAATGGGCACAAGATCATGCGCGATACAACCCATCAGCTCACCAACATAGTCCCAAAAGAGGCACACCTGAGGACAATTAGTAGAAGATGTGCGCAGCCAAGGTCACACCGATGACAATCGGGCATATCTGCCCCGCCCCATTTGAAAGCCCTGTCATTGAGAGATAGCAAGTTCCGAAACAATTGCCAGCTAAGTGAAAACTCAGGATTGCTGAGGCAATTTGCCGCTGGGGCTCAAGGCCAAAACAGGCATGACTTATCCACCAACAAGCTGAGCCGATCACATAGAGAGCCCTTTGTCGCCACTACTTTCTCTAATACACAATACAAGTGCCTCCGAGGCTGAGAAAGGTCAGTGGACCGAGGAATAGCCCGCAAGGCATTTCAACATTTGAGTAAGCTTTCCGATTGTTTTTGGATGGCAGTGCTCAGGCCGCAAAACAGGAGTGATAGTAAGGCAAGGGGAAGCATGCCTGACGCTCATTTCCAAAATCAAATCCTCTGTCAAGATGCAGCATAGGAAAGCCAACCTCAAGGTGTGTCGGTGACTTGCCACACGTGGCATTCCCAGACCCCACCTCTCCGAGACGAATGTTTAGTGCTGACCTCTTTGTTGACCAGATGCTTGTGTCCTTCCCACAAGAAGTCGGACAACAAGTGCTTAATGACTTTCCTACTGACAGCTGGTAAAGGACAAGCAGAAAGATGTATGTAACACACACCTCAGCCCAGCCCTTCAGGGACAACTGCTGCCGAAGCCAAGTCGTGACCAATGTTCCCACCTTTGCCAGTCCCTCCGACCAATTTTTCTCCAGGTGAAGTTACAGCCCGAACCACACTCAAAGAATGCTAATGAGACCGTCAGTCCAACTGAAGGGCCCCAGGAGAGCAACACCCTTCCAAGCATCTAACTGCAAGCCAGAAGACTTGTTGTGGTTAAATTTGGACCCTGTCAACTTTTCATACCACTCAAGCACCTTCTGTACCACCTCAATGTTGTCCCAGAATGACACGAAAATGGATGTCATTGGCATACACAGAAACCCTGGCTCGAGCTCCACCAGGAACAGCGATTCTGTGTAGGGCCAAACTGCACACCGTATCCTTTAGCCAGTGAAGGAAGGGCTCCAACACCAAAGCATAAAGTAAGGGCGAAAGCGGGCAACCCTGATGAACTTACCGAGACAGCGCAAAAGCACCTGACCGCTTTCCGCTCACCTGAACCACAGCACTGGGGGTGCAATACAGTAGGCTGATCCACTTGCAGAAGTCGGATTTGTATCCAGCAGCCTGCAGAACAGCTGCTAGATACTGATGGTCGACTCTGTCAAATGCCTTGGACATCCAAATTGATCATTGCGGCTTGTTCATTGTCTTCTACACCCTTTATGATCGTGCAAATCTGAATTGTTCGGCTCCTCACAGAACAAGTCTGCTCAGGTCCCAACAGAATCTTGGCAACTGTCTGTAAGCGCTCTATTAGGATCTTGGCCAAAATCTTTAACTCTTGTGTTTAGCAGAGTTATGGGCCTGTAATCATCTAAACCCCCAACACCATTGACCTTTTTTAACAGTGTGATCACACTCCTGGAAACCCGGTCAGGCATGGAACCCTGCCTGAACCAGTTGTTGTAGACCACCATCAAAATCGGTAGAAAGACGTGCAACAGCCTCAAATACAAGTCCCAGAAACTTACCCATGCTGACACTCTTCAATGCCAAGTGAACTTCGCCCTTCATGATCTCTCCCTTGCAGCCAGCTGCTTCAGTCGGCCCAAGCCGAGGAAAGTCAGCTGAATAGCTACTAAACTTCTCTTCACGGAGACCAGGCTCCTTGGTAAAATGGCCCTCGAAATGATGCCGAAACACCTTGCACATCGTCTGTTGACCAAAGAGTACGCCCCTCCGGAGTCTTGACCTTTCGAATATATTGATCGCCACCTCAACGGATTTCTTCCTTGTGCAATTCAGTGCCCATGTTCACAGCTTCATTAGACATCTTGAATAACCTATGTCTAATTACCTGACCCTGGTACCACTTGCTAGTCAACCGGTCCAAGGCCTGCCTAGCTAACGCTATCTCTAGGGAATCCCTCCCAGCCTCTGCCCAGAAAAATCTATCTTTAAGTGTCTTCACTATAAAAAAAAAAATCTATCTTTAAGTGTCTTAGCTATAGTCAGTGGTGAAAGACCTAATACTATCCTTATGCCTCTACCACCACCTATTCCCAATAACTGCCCCCACTAATTCCCGCTGCACTGATCTAGTTAGCTGTTGTCGGAAGTCCAACGTGTCCAGTAAGGACATGTTGAATTTCCAATGTCCAGCCAACCTAGACCTACTATCTAATGACACCTGGCACAAACAAGTTTGTGGTCCAAGTATCCTAACCAGTGTAATGTGGGACAATCTAACAAATCTAGATCGACCTTTCTGACTAACATTCTATCCAAATAGCTAGCTATCTCAGTAGACGGCCAACTATTAGCCAATATCCACATTTTCCCACCAGGGTGATTGGCCTGGCATCTATCGACGAGACTGAATTCATTGATCAGATCAATCGCATCTTGCTGCCCTTCTTGCCCCCTGGAGGGGCACATTTTGGCCAGGTAGCTAGCCTGTAGTCTGCACAATGTAGTCTGCACCCCTCCACAGCAACAAACAGTTTCCTACCACTACATAGGAGGATTTCAGGCACTTTCAAGAAGTTTGGTCTATCTACAACGATGACGTAGGTACTGACATTCTCCGTCAGCACTCCAGCTTTGCTGAGCACTCTGTTGACCTTCTCTACTGTACCAAATTGGGTCACAAAGGCCCCCACATGGTCACTACAGATCTCCAGAGACACACCATGGATCATGATATGAGTGCACCTTGTGCCCATATACTCAGTTTGCAGACAAAGTCAGCAGGGAGATTGTCTTGGTTGCAATTTTTTTCCCCACTTTGGGAATGGCAATAAGCTCATTTTCACTGAAGAATGATTTGTACTTCTGCATCTGCAAGTGATAATTTGAATCCCTCTTAGTGGGGGCATTATTCCAAACTGACGGTGAAAGAGTCATCATCGGTGTAGCAGTCGAAGTGGAAAGCTGGAGAGACAGAGCCATACTGGATTTTGTCTCTTCCCCACAACCAGAAAGTCCAAACAATTAAACAGACAGATGGTCCAACAATAAAACAAACAAAAGACCACAATACAACAACAGTTAACAAAAATTCCTGACTTAACTTTTTGGCAATAAGAATGCCAAAGAAAGAGTCTTACTTCCACTAAAGAAACTCAATGACTGACTGACTCGAATTGAGTTGTGCAGTTGTTTAAATACACTTAAATGCTCCAGGATCCTTGGCGGGAAAAGAGATCTATTTCAACTTTGCTACAGTTTAGTGTGTCTTAACCAATGAAAAATTAAATTTGCAGATATGAAGTGGTGATTGGTTAAGGCTTTTCTTCGGGAAGAATGCATCTTTCTGAAAGGGGTGAAAGTCTTTTGTGGAAGATTCCAGTTTCTTTTCAAAACATTTTCTTTTTGCTTTTATTTGTTCCAACCTCTATAATTTAAGATTCCCATATGCTAAACTATTTTGTATATTTTATAAATAAAGTCTATTATTTGTTGGATATGCGTTGTGGTGCAGTGGATATTGACTTGGAATGACAAACCGGGGAGCCAAGTTCGAATTCCAGTTGAATTCCTTGCATTCACTTACGCTCAAATACTCTGGGAAAGGTATTAATCCATCTCTTCTCTCCAGTTATGGGTTAAATAATAGGACAAATTGGGTTCTATAGCCTTAGCTGGCAACCAGTCTACCACAGAAAACAATGGCAACCTACTGCGCGATAATTCTTCTGCCCAGTCAGTCTCTTTCGAAACATGATTGCCCAAATGTGTATCACATAGGGCATTTAACTGACTAATATTTATGAATACAATTTTGTTTGCCTTCCCTTGTCTGTCACCAGTTTAAAGCAATTTCATTTAGCTCAGTGATGTTTGACTGTTTGAGAGAGAAACCCTCATTTAATGGAATTGTAATTTCATTATTGTGTATTATGTTGCAATCCCATCTTCTGCTACTACCATAATGGTGTGGCGTGGGTTGGGGTTGTAACACTGTGTAGAGCAAGTGTGGCTAGAGTTAGTGAGGTTTCAGACACACAAACAGAATTTGCTGTTTATTTATTTAGATAATGATACATTTTTTTTTTTTTCTACAGCTACCAAAAAATTATAACTTTGAAATCTATAAAAGTGTATGGAAGGTCAAAAGTTCTGGATCAAAAAGGGGTAAGTTAATAACCAAATTTTTAATTGTATATTATATACAATTCATACAAGGTGAAACATTATACAGTATAGTTGACATTATTGCTTGCTATATGTACAAATGTTGTTGAAAAACATTTATTTCATTAATGATTACTCTAGCTATAATGATATATATTCTTATTAAAAATGGACTGGTTTCATTTTACATAAATAAAGCTAAGCTATTCTCTAAAACTGAATAACTCAGAAAACAATGATATTCTATACTTTTTGTGGTTTTTATATTTCCCACTACATAGGATATCAGTAAAACATGCAGGAAGTTATTTATATAACATTGTATCCGTTTTTTAAAATATTTTTAACTCATAGGGGTGGGGAGCAGATAAATTAAGTAAAGAGGTGCCCAGTCTGGTCTTCTGAAAATCTGATCAAACATCAGATTTTTTTAAGGATTTCTTCAGCAAGTTTAGGACTTCTCAACACTTCTTTGTATATTTTGTCTTTTTTTTTTTTTAACATTTAAATTTATTTTCAATAACTAAATATTTTCATAGATCTATTAAAATTTTATTTTGTCTTATTTTAAAATTGCTCACTCATAAAACTGTTTAATAAAGTTACTGGAAAAATACATACATAATTGTTGATTAGCGGCTTATTTATACATAAAAGCTACTATAAAGATTTGTAATTTGTTAAATAACATGATTCATATTGAAATATGTTGAGTGAAATATCAATGAATAAACATAATTAAAAAGTATAAGACACATTATTTTTGCTTTTCATAATCTTTAAATTCATACATCATTTGCCTGTGTTTTAATCTGGTTTCAGTTGCTCTCCAGTTTCCAGAAGGCCTCCTTATTTATGCCTGTGTTATATCAGATATCATAAAACAGTAAGTAACCATTTAGCTATTGCCAGAAATTGCACAACCTCTTATGGTTCTTGATGTTAGTGTTCCATATTGTACAACAAATGCAGTTTCAGCTGATGTTTTCTTTTTAACAAAGTAGCATTCATTTGGTTTTTTTTTCTTTTCATATAGAGTGAATGTTTAACTTTTCATTAATTACTTTATATGAAGTTAACATTTAAAAAGATTTAAAATCTTTTCCTTTCATTTACAGATTCACTGGTGCTGAGACATTGATTATGGGTGATGTCACATATGGAGCTTGTTGTGTTGATGATTTCACTGCCAAAGCTTTAGGAGCTGATTTCATGATACATTATGGCCATAGTTGTTTAAGTAAGACAAGTTTTCTTTCTTGTAATTTTAAGCTGATTTGAAATAACCTAGCATTGAACTGTTAGAATTTGTGTAATATACTAAAAATAGAACTAACATACATGTATAAAACTTTATGCCACAATGGATAATCTTTCTATCTTTTAAAAGCATTTAAAAATGAAAGATCTTTGAACATTTTTAAATATTTTTTTTTCTTTTGAAAAATTATAAAATCTAGTTAGTTTTTAATGCATTATGCATTTTAAACTATTCTGAAAATTATCAAATTGTGAAAAGTATTTTATTTGAATGTGTTTTACTTGTATATTGTGCATAAAATGTAGTCACATTTAAAAATAATGATTCTGCATAGATTGTCATACTATGAAGAATGCTTATGAAGTATGTTTAATCATTTATTTTGTCAGTAAATTAAAATTTTTCATGAATTGGCTATGATTTTTGGTTGCACAAATGCTAAAGGGTAATTTTCAATAAAGATAAATAGCTTCTTGTTTGAAGTTTAATGAATATGTGTTTATAGAAAATTCTATATTGTTTTACTCATGATTTGTGGGGAAAAAAAAAAATTTTTTTCTGTCACACAAATAGTGAAATTATATTTTTCTAACATGGTTGTTGAAAACCTCAGCCTGATTAAGAATGGATTCCAAAACGTGTTCTAATGTTTGATCATTTGATTAAATTTTATGGAGTCATTTGAACTTTTCAGCACTCTTGATTCATTTTTCAATGCTCTAATTCTTTTCTTTTTTCTTTTTTATCTTAATCCAATTTCATGTATTACATCAGTTTTGGGTTTTGCTCTTCTGTTTGTATTTGACATCTGTCATTATTTCACTATTTTAGTCACAGTTGAAAAAAAATAATTTCCAATTTTATTTAAAAATTCAAAACATTTCCATTTGTTTCTTGTATTCTTTTATTAATAAATCTTTAAAAGGTTAAACAATCTTCTGTATAAATATGTCATAGAGGAATTAAATAATGAGGTAGTATTGAAAATTGACTGTGTTAAGAAACAAATTTGACAAATATACTTTGTTTAAACTTATGTTCCAAGTTAATTTGTAAAGAAATTTATGTCTAGCATCTGTAAATAAATAAAAGTTAATTTAATACTACAATCTCCATGGTAGAAGTTTCTACTTCATTATTGCTTTTTTTTTTTTTTTCCTTAAATCCTTAAGGCCGTGTCAACCATATGCATCAATACAAAAATTGTTTAAATTGTAATTGATACACTGTAAATCTGTTTCAGTTCCAATCAGTGCTACAGAAGGGATCCAAATGTTGTATGTGTTTGTAGACATAAAGATTGATAATGTTCACTTTGTGGAAACAGTCAAATACAATTTTGAACCTGATACACGTCTGGCATTGGTCAGTACTATCCAATTTGTTGCTACTCTTCAGGTAATTTTTACTTTTGTCTTTCAATCATGAATTGAAATATATTGAATATGCTACCAACTACTAATAATACAAACTGATTGTTAGATTTTAATCTACAGAATATAGCTTTCTCAGTTTAGCCTATTTTATTTGGAAATATTACTTTTAATAATGTACATCTTGCATATAAAACAAGGTTTGAGTGCTTTTCTGTAGAGTTAAATCCTTACTATTGTGAAGTAAGTTTGATTTTTCATTTAGTCTCGTATGTATTGCCTTGTGCCAGACTAAGCTTAGGAAATATCTTTGAGATTTAGTCTTTGTCTTTCCAACTGAAAACTGCCAAACAGATAAGAGACTGTAAAACAGAAACAATAAAGTGATTTATAAATTCTGATAACTAATCACTAGCACTATTTTGTGACAATGAATTTACAAGAGGCTTGAATCGGTCTCTCTATGCTCTGTTGTACAATGTCATAGTGATATAGTCTTATCTTTTAGCAAAGCTTGATGGAGAAAGAAAAAATGACTGAAGACATCTCTAGTGTCTTTTACTATAATCTAGTTTTTTATTTAAGCACCAATCCTTTTATTACTGAAAAACAACTTTGAAAATTCTTTAAATACGCCTAACTTTTTTTTCTCTTGAAATTTGAAAAATTGAATTTTTTATTGGATAAAAATTATGATAAAAAAAGCAATATTATTCAAGTGTTGCTGTTACTCTACAGAAATCTAACTGTATATAAAAATGCTTTCGAAAAAATGAAATTATTATAGGAAAATTCTGGATAGAACAGTTGACACAACAAATAAATGCTTTTTTGAACAGTTCATCAAATAGTGAATTTTGTATTATTCCTTTTTTCAGGGAGTTGCTAAGGAGTTGAGAGAAACATTTTCTGTAGTGATCCCTCAAGTGAAACCATTGTCCCCTGGTGAAATTCTTGGTTGTACTTCACCCAAACTGGAAGATGTTGATGCTTTGATGTAAGTAATTCATAGAAAACTGTTATAGTATGTTCATCTTAAGTATTTTGGCTTCCTTGAACTGCAAAAAAAAAATTAAAAAGTCAGTGAAAAAAAAACAATTTTTTTCCCCCTTGACACTGCTTTTATTGTAACTACTTACATTCTATGTCAATGCTTGTTTTTAAAAAGCGATGATTAGAATTTTAATAAAACCTGCATTTTCTTCTTGAGAAATAATGACAAAAATAATAAACACTATTAGATTGTTTATTTACACATTTTTATTAGATTGTTTATTGGGATGGTTGGCAAAACATTAGCTAATTGCTAATTAGTTCAAACTTTATAAAATGGTGAATTAAAAATTGCCTTAGTTTTAATACAACTGTATTTTTTTTTTTTTTTTTTAGAATGTTGTCGATTATAAAATTATTCCTGTAAATAAACAATAGCGTTTAATACTTTTGTAAATTATCAAGAATAAAAAAAAAGATATAAATTTAGTTTCATCATACGTTTAGGTTTTATTACAATTGTAATCATTGATTTTTAAAATGATAAACATTGAGGAGCAAAGGTAGTTAAATAGCAGTGTCAAAGGAAAAACCATCATTTTAACAAACTTTTTTTTTCCTTTTCTTTTTTTGTAGGCATTGAAGGTCCAAGTATTGTTCAAATTATTGAATGACCACTTTTTACTAATACTTGAATTTTTTTAAAATAAATTATTAGTCATGATTTATTAAAAAATCTTATTCCATTAATTTTTGCAACATTTTTTTTTTTTATTTGCATTAGTTCAACTGGGGCTATAATAGCTTTGAAATTACAAGGAGTGGAAATTCAAGAATAGTGTTATTAGTAAAAAATAAGATTTTGGCTTAAAAAATTTGCAAATAGAGATTTCAGTTTAGAAGACCAGAAAAAAGGCCAGCCCAAATCACTAATGATGATTTTAAAACTGTGGTAGAAAAATGATCCTAAAACCTCAGTAAAAGAAGTTGCAGTAAACTTCACAGTAGCACTTGGAATCATTTAAGAGTAGTTGGTAAGAAAAAAGGCTCCATAAATGGATTCCATTTGACTTGGAGTAACAAAACTTGTTGTAGACAGAAGCCTACATTAATCGTGTCCATAAGAAAAACCACATTTTCTATAAATGTAACTGTAGAAGATTTGCAGTGTGGTTGGATGTGGAGGAGAAATTGAAGCATCAACTAAAATCCTGTTGATAAATCTGGAAAGTTATGTGAGCATTTAGTGACACAAGAATTGGATACTTTATAACTTTGAAAAAGGCCCAACAATACTTGTGTATATGTAGATCAGCCTGAAGTGATACATTCAAAATTTTAAACAACATTTTTGCATAATAATACCTTGATTGAGGATAAAAATTTGCCTAATCACTATTGGCTACCAATTTTAAGTGTTTAGATCACTTTCTTGTATACAAAAACATCTCCAAAGAGAATCAGTCAAAAAGAAAAAAAAAACTTTCAGTGAATTTATCAGTTCTTTCAAAGAAAAATTTGAGTAGTTGAATGAAGACTACTCTCACTGCTATGGTGACATCAGCTCCTACCATTTCTGCTTGGTTGATAACCAGAGTGTATAAATAGTTGGCAGTTGGAGTGCTTTGTTTGCCATGTCCAGTTGTTGAGTGATACATCTTTCCCAGAATATTAAAATATTAATAAAGTATTTTCTTGTTTGTTAATCAAATGTCAACTGTACAAAAGTATGTCATTTAAAATTATTTCATCCTTTCTCTTTTACAGTTGTTTAATAAATGTTTAAGAATGTCCTGTTTTTTTTTTTTTCCAACTGCATTTACAGAATCAATTCATTTAGCTTTAATACTAGATTCACAGAAATGCGATTTCCCTCTAATTGTAAGAAATCAAAATTAAAAAGAGAGAATGTGTTTTTAAGTATGAATAATATAATTGACTAATCTTGAATATTTACTTTTTAGCTATCTTGGAGATGGACGATTTCATTTAGAATCAATAATGATAGCCAATCCACATGTACCTGCATATAGGTAAGTCATACTGATACACTTTAAAAGTTGTTATATTAAAATAGTTTTTCATTATCTGAAGGCACTAATATTTGAGTATTTACATAAAAACAAAAAAAATTTACATTTAACTAATGTTTAGAACAAGTTTAGTCAAAGTTTATATTTTTATAACTTCAAATTTGTTAGGTATACAAAAGAAAATTAATAAATAGTATCTTAAATTAAAATGAGTATATCCTAGCTTTAAGATAATATATATTTTCTAGTGTAAACTCTAAAATATATTAAACAGATATTTAATAGTATAATGTGATAAATATGTTTTCTTCAATAATTTACATGTGTGTAGGACGTAAGCTAGGTATCTCCACTTTTTTCACAATACCTGTTTTAAAAAGAATATGTATAAAGGGAAAAAGCTTTTTTGAAGCTTGCATTTTTGCTTTAATTGAAAATTAAGATTAAATTTGCTATTTTCAGGAAGTACTCTGTTGTGTATTTTTCAAACAGAAATTTTATTGATTGGAATCTTTTTTTTTTTTTTTTTTTTTTTTTTTTTTTTAAATAGATGATTAATGACATTTTTAACCATCTTTCCCCACATTGTAATTTTCTTTATTAAAAAAATCTTCCAAAATAGAGGAATATTTAATATATAGTCATTATTATTGTTGTTGATTTAATATAAGAGAAAGAAATATTAAGTAAAGAGTTTTAAAAGTAATTCTAAGGAGTCTTTCATGAAAAGTATTGCTCTAAATTTTATGTTTTATCACTGTTTTCGAATGATTGTTGTGATTATTTTCTACAATTATATTTTTATTGTAGGTATGATCCATACAGTAAGGTATTTTCTCATGAAAAATATGATCACAATAAAATGTATGCAATAAGACAGAAAGCTATTTCTGTTGCTAGAGAAGCAGAAACTGTTGGCATCATCTTAGGAACCTTGGGGCGACAAGGATCCCCAAAAATTCTTGAGGTAAAGTCTACTTAAGGATTTGTTTTTTTGCTAAAATTGTTAAATTTCAAAGCAAGATTTATTTTGATGTAGCAAAATAACATCAAAATATTAAAATAATTTTTTTTTTTTTTTTTTATATATAACTCTCTATCTTTGACATGTCTTAAGATAAGCTTCAGCAGCTATTTAACATGAAGCATATATCATAAGGTGCATGTGCAATTGATATCAAGTTGATTTCCCCCCCTAAACTATCTTCTGTGATTGTATTAAGATATAACGTTTTGCTATTCTATGAATCAATGAAAAGTATGCAAGATATATTTTTGAATGCATTAATGATTTAAGAATGACTAAAAATTGTGATGGAAAAACATTCCTAACATTGATGAGAAAGAAAAATTGTCAACTAATTTTTATGTTAACTTACACTCATTATTTTAGTAGAAAAAAATTTGTTAACTCGAGAATACTAACCATGGTTATATAGTCAGTCAGTCAGTTGAGTGCCATACATGATACACACTTGGGCGATCATGTCTCAAAAGAGACATGACTGACCGGGCAGAAAATTATCCCGCAGTAGGTTGCCATTACTTTCTGCGGTAGACTGATTGCCAATCAAGGCTATAGACCCCAATCTGTCCTGTTATTTAACCCATAACTGGAGGGAAGAGATGAATTAATACATTTCCCAAGGGTATTTGTGAATGCAACGAATTTTACTGGAATTTGAACTTGGCTCTCCGATTTCTCGTTTCGAGTCGATATCCATGGCACCATAGTGCACATCCTTATATTATATAGTACCTAGCGTAAATGACGCCATTTAATTACAATTAAATTAAATTTTCAGTACCTGAATTTCTTATCTAAATGTTTTTCAGTTCCTCTTAATGTTAATTCAAAGTACAAATTTTGAAGTGCCTGCATGTAAAATATTTCAAATAAAGATTTTCAAAATCAGTTATAATATACCCATGGTTAGTAGTGGTGTAACTTTAATTGATGGTTAGTGTTTCTGGGTTAAACAACAATTAATGATAATTTGAAGCACTTTCTGTATTTTAAAGTGTTACGTTTGTTGTGGAGTGGTCTTGGTTTTTGGCTTGATTTCTTTTTAAAATAAATTTAAATATTTATAATTTTATTTTATTTTTTTATTTAACCAAAACTAATATCTAAATAAACAATTAGATACAAAGTTCTTTCTTTCTCATTGGAAATTCTTTATTCACTTTTACCTCTGTTTACATGCCAAAATTAAATTGTATATTTTTTTCTTCTCTAATTTTTCAAGAAAAAAAAAACATAATCACAATAAAACACATTTTGTTTGACAATTTTCTGTTCTTTTTATTTTTTTAACTGTCGTTTAATAGCAGCTGATAGGTCAAACTGTTTTAATATTCTTTTCTAAAATGAATCGAATTAACAAGTCTCAAACAAAATTAGAATTTTTAATAAAAAAATTTTGTCAGATTACAAGTTTGAGGGAGAAAACATAAAACTCATTGTTTTCATTGATTATCATGCCATTACAAAGACAATGTTTTTATGAGATCACAACTGTTTTTAAGATGTTTAATGCTACAGTTACTGAAAAAGAATTCAGTGTAAAAATGACTGGAAAAATACTTTTGATATTGATCTGAAAACTTAAAATTTTACTTAAATTAATGTCAAAATGTGCTTTTTTCTTCTATAAATCTTCAATAGAGAAAATCTTTTTTTTCTTTTTTTTTTTTTTTTTTTTTTTATATATAATAAATGCAAAAACTGTTTTTTTTTATTTATTTACTTTTTTTTAACATTTTTCTAATGCTGTATTATTTATTGTTCAGACATTGAAGGAATCTCTAAAAAATCAAGGCAAGAAATATATAATTGTGTTGCTCTCAGAAATCTTCCCAGACAAATTAAAGCTGTTTCTTACAGTAGATGTGTAAGTTTTATTTCTATTTTTCTTTAACTTTTTGAAATGGAAAAAGACATTAAGCAATTGCATCAACATATTCCTGAACTGTACAATAAACTAAAATAATAATAATTATAAATGCCCACCATAAACATTAAAAGTTGGTCTTTTATTAAATGAGATTTGTATTCAGTCTATTTTCTTTTCAAACTGGCTACAAAATGAAGTAGGTACTCATAAGATCAATGAGTTTTTTGGTTTTTTTTTTTTTTTTTTTTTTTTTTTTTTAAATTCTTGTAAGTCTCTCAGTGAAAACATAAACATACTGAAAACAAGAATAAAGATTTCAAACTCTCTTTCTATGGCACTCGAATTTGTGAATCAAACACAAAATTGTCTTTAACAAACATACATTGCTTATATATGATGTTTTTTTTACACTCAATTTCTTTATATCTTTATTACAGATGGGTTCAAATTGCTTGTCCTCGCCTGTCAATTGACTGGGGTATGGCCTTTGAGAAACCTGTCTTAACACCTTATGAGGTTAATACCTTTTTATTTTTCTTTAGTGTAATCCAGTAGAATTTACTATATACATGTGAATCATCATATTGGCCTAATGATATTTTGATATTATATATTTTACATTATTTATACCAAAACCAGATTAATTACAAAGATATGTTCTCAATTTGATGTTGAAAATTTGCTACTTTTACTAAAATTGATGCATTTTTCTGCACAGAATTTTTTATTCATATTTCATTCATTTATTCTTTTATGACCTTTGATGCCTTTCATGTAAAAAGTAAGCTTCGCCTTTCACATAAACTGTATATTATAAAATAATAATTTTAATTTTGAGATTTTGAATTTGGGGAAACCAAACAAAAAGTATTGAAGGAAACAAATTTGAAGGTTAAGGTCCATAAAATACACTACTTATAGCATTTCCCATCCTAGAATCATAAGATTTACAACTGTATCATATTGAAACACTGATTCTTGTATGATTACCAGAGTTAAGCAGCATTGAGCCTGATCAGTATCTGATATCCCAAGCTGTCACCCATCTAGGTACTCAACCAACATATGATTTTTTGTTGTTGCATTTGTAACATGAGAATAAGCATTGTCATACAGAATATGCACCAATTCCTTTCTTTGCTCAGAAAATTATCCTTTTTCTACTAATGTGTCATTCAGTAAGCAAATTGCTTACTGCATTATTGTGTATACTTTGTTTGGGTTCCAGCAATTCATTATAAAGAATTTGAATTTCACTAAACACAAAAATCTCTACCCTCAAAGCACCAGAAGATTTCGTTAAGACTGTCTTGGATTTAGCCATGACCATTCAGTGCCAGTGAATATCACATTCAAAAAGAGAAAGACAAATATTTAAATACTTGCTGACCTCCCTTCCAGCAAGTTCATACAGAACCAATTTTCTTTAGACTTAGCATTGACTGATTATACAAGCAATAACCTTCTTTAAAGAGGGTATAAACTTAAAAAATTTCCATAACAATGTAAAAGCTGAGGTTGAGAACCTAATATTATTTTATTTTTATTATACATTTGGTTATTATTAAAACTTAAACACTTAGGATTTATCCTTTTAAGCACTAATTTCAATTTGTTTAACTAATTTTTCTTTTATCTTTTAAGATGTCTGTTGCACTTCAGCAAATTTCTTGGCAAGAACGCTACCCGATGGACTTTTATGCTAATGATAGTCTTGGATCATGGACACCCAACAATGAAAAGCATCGCCCAGTTCGTCCTGTTCGTAGTCGACCACATATAACAGGAAAAATGGATTGTAAAACAGACTGTAAATGTATAGCTTGATTTTATATAGGTGTACATCGTGTTTAAGTGCTAATAAATATTTTTTAACATAACGTTAGTAATGTTTAGTTTTTTTATTTTGTTTCATCCTACTGTTATTGTTGTTGTTTCTCCTAGTCCCCCTTCCTCTCTGGCACTAATGATGATTCTTACTTACTCTCTTTTACACACCTTCTTTCTCTTACATAATCTTTGTTGCAGAACTCTACATTTGATACTCTACAAAATACCTTGGTTATATAAAGGTGTGGAGATGAACATCCTCAGAATATTTGTTACATATGTAACAATATTTACTTTGCAAGATTTCAATTAGGAAATAATTTTAATACATGAGATGTATTACTTTTATTAAAAAAAATTGATTTGTTAATGGAAAACCAGGAACTGTGGAAAGAATCTATTTTTCTCTAGATAAAAACTGGAATGCAGGCTGTAGCATTGGGCATCTCAAAAGACTTTGACAGGATCTGGCATTCAGGTTACCTCTACAAGCTGAAAATTTACTGTGTCTCTAGACACTTTTTTTTTTTTTTTTTAAACTGATCCAGTCTTTCCTATCAAATCATGAAATGAGTTATCCAGAACGGTCAGGGCTTTATCCTTGGTTCTACCCTGTTTTTAATTTTCGTTAATGACCTTCTTGATGACACCAGCTCTCAATTTGGTATTTATACTGATGACACAATTTACTCCTGCCTCGTTACTAAGGCTTATCAGTCTGACAGTCAAAATGGCAGCCGATGTCCAAAACGACATCAACTCTATCATTAACTGGGACAAAAGATGGCTTGTTAGTTTTAACACCTTCAAAACTAGACTGGATAATCCTTTCTCTTTTGCCTTCTTCAAGGTTTTATTGACCTCTCTTAAAAAAAAATATTCTTCATAAATCCCTTTAAATGAAAACTACTGCTAATCTTTGGAAATGGTAAACCAAAAATTACAACCATTAAAGGTCATTTTCTTTGTGAAAGCACATTAAGCACAGGTTTCACACAAACAGACTTAAATATACAATGTAATATCTTAAAAGTAAGTTTATTTGAGGAGGCTTATTTATTTTCCTATTTTCAAATGTCATGATTAACTTTTGCTTATTAAAATTTAAAGTCTATCCCAGAGTGTTAGCTATTCTACAAATGTGCCCTGAAGTTTAAAAAAAAAAAAAAGGTTAAGAAACATTTGATATTGCAATTGCAAAATAATATCTGAAAATTTGTTTTTGCTATTCTACATAATTTTTCTAGTAATTCCACAGACATGAGTTTATGGAATGTAATTTTCTTTTATTTTTCAAGTTGTAGAAGAATTGGTATCATTCTTCTGATCAATTAACCCTCAGAGATGTATATCTTGGCATAATTTCACAGCATTAAAAGGTGGAGTAAAGGATTTCATGCATTCAAATGTAATAAATGACAAACTTGTAACAAAAAATACATAGGATTTTTTTAAGGAAAATAGCATTATTTTAACATGTTGACAGCTAAAAGTCAATTCTGAAATTTGATTTTTAACGCCAACTTTATAATAGCTAACTTAGACAATAAAGAAATTTGATGTGTTCATTTATGGCTTCAATTGAAATCTTAGCATTGTTTTCCCACTAAAAATATCACTACAGATAAACTTGCAAATGAAAATGTATCAGAAAATACAAAGCATGATATAGCTACTGTCATAATATAAATTACCAAGCATAAGTTATCTTGTGAGCTATCAATGTATTAAGAAACAACAATTTTCTTAAGAATGTTAGTAAATAGTCAGAAATAGAGGAAAAAAGCTGTTATTACCAGCAGGTTTTACAATAGCCATGGGTTTTTTTTTTATTTTCATCAGTGTTATTAATATGCTTCTTATCTCACTGAAGATAATTTGATCAAAAAGAAAGACTAAGAAAATAGTTACTTACCTTTAACAAATTGAAAGTTATTCCCCCTGATATTTATTTATTTTATTTATTTTTTTTTAAATCTTTTTTGCTAAATATGTGATTTGTGTGAATGGTAAACAGATTTATCAATTTTGTGCCCATGATCTTTCATTTTGATATATCTTTTCTCCTTTGATATTAATCTTATATTTTGTGGAATATAAAATTTGGAACTAACTTTTTATTTTAAGTATTCAATAATATGCTGATATAAAAAAATATCTTTTTTTGAATTTAAAGACAAGAAATCACAGGAAATAACACCCTGGTGATTATGCTGAGATATCTCATTTGCAGTAGAACAAAACAAAAAACTTTGCAACACATTTTTATTTTAGCAGCTCACTTTACTGAACTAATGAACAAAAAATATATATAATAAAATAATTGCAAAAAAATTACTTTATTTATAGGATCATTACAAAGACAACTGATTAGAAAAAGTATTACAAATCCTTGGATGAAACCTGCTTTCTTTACATTGGTACTTGGTTTCTTTCCTGATTTTTTTTTTTTATCTCCATGTTGATCATACTTCTAAGAACAGACAACACATCTTGTAGGAGCTCTTTTCTTCTCAGAAAGAGAAAGTTCAATGGAGAAAATGTAACTCATTTATTTTTACTTCTTTTTGATTCTTTTGAATTCATGTGCATATGCTTGTAAATATAAGTTATTTATTTAACAGACATTACAATTTTTTCTTTATTTTTATTTTGTTATTGTTTAGAATTTGTAGTTTTATATAAAACATCTGGATAACCAATTTTCCTACACTCTGAACATTTTTCACTTTATACTGAATTGGTGAAAATTCAAGGTTCTCAGAGGTTTTGTCAAGAAGGGAAGAATTTCATTGAAGCAGTGGAAAATTATTTTTCTGTAATATTCTGTGTGAAAATGAAATAAAATTGATAAATAAAACCATAATAATGAATAATAAGAAAAGATAAATACATTTTCCCATGAGGCTAAGGAACTGGAAATGTGATTATCTTAATTGGTTTTGTCAAATGCCATTAGGCAGCACTGGTAAAGTCTATAAAAAGACAAACATTTTCTTCACTCTCTTTTTCCCCACTTGCTCCAAGATATAACATGATGTCGTAATTACATTCCTGCTGGGGGATGTTAGTTTCTCTGGTTCACTGATGACTCAACTCTCTTTTCACTTTCCAATGAGAACACTCAAGTAAAAAATTTTCGTTGGTTGTTCCCATTCTGTACAATGCTGATTTGAGCTCAACTATGAATACAATGTTTATATTTACTTATCCTAACTCCTGGCTGAAAAAGAAAATGGACATATCCAAGAGACTTTGACAACTTTGTTTTACTACAGTATTCATAAGACTATAAATGGTCCGTAGTAGAAAACCAATTTTTTGTATACTTCTTCTTTGTTTATCATATGCAAACAGGCATGCAAATATGTAACCTTTTAAAACCCATAATTTCTTTGTACTGGGAACACGGTAATTCACTAAGTGTTTGTCTACCCTCATTTAAAGATTGAATTCATGGATGATTTTTGTATTTTTTTTCTTGGATCTTTGATGTACATTTACTTCTGTTTTGCAGAAAGAGTTAAATGTAGATTGTTGATGTTGAGTCTCGTATATCTCTGTGTATAGCAATAGTCGTGATGTAGCTTTCTGGGTCAAGTGTGATGCAATGGATTGTTGCTTGGCCTGTCAGCTACTTACTACTTAAATAGTGCTGGGCTAATTTGCATGGGATACTACACCCTTCTTGAACCAGAGTGGTCATACACCATTGTTCTTCTTGTCATTTCTTCTAATTACTTTTGTCTTTCTGTTCACTCTTCTTGTCATTTCTTCAATGGCGAACTCGGTCTTTCTTTATCCTCCTCCTTCTCTACATCTGTTTTTTCACATTTACTTAATTCCATATCCTGCACTTCTGCAACTCTCTGACTCTCCCTGTTCCTGCACTTTCATTCTCTGCTCTGCCTCATTATTGCACCTTTCTTCCTCTTCACATTCTTGATCTTTCATCTCCATATTCTTCAACAGATTTTTACTTCTAAACTGGCCAGCATGCTCCAAAATACACTGCCCTTTCTTTTCAATTATGGCTGTGTTGTTTCTTTTCTATAACAGGAAATTCACCTCTTTTGGATTTACCAGTTTGAGTTTGAGTTTTGTTTAACAGCATATCAACCTCTCTCTGGGTTATTTAATGCCAAAAAGGTGGGGTTTTAAGGTTTTTTGTAATATTTGGTTATAGTGAAAAAATTGATTTAATCAGATTCTAATGAAAATTTTTTGTTTTTATTTCTTTGTTAGAAAACTGAAAATGTCTTCTATTTTTGTATTCAAAAATGTTTTGCTAAGGATAATATTTTTTCCTTCAAAAATGTGTTATGGTAATAATTTTTTCTTCAAAGATGTATATTTTTCTATAAGTCCATTTTTATGTATATATTTCTATAAAAGTGTATTTTTATACTTTCATAGTGTTTTGACCCCAGTTTGGGGTCAAACTATTTGCCCATAGCTGTAACCCTAACAAGTGCTACCACTCCAGGTCAGGGTGGACCTGAGAACAACAGCAATTAAGAGGTGGTTCCTTGCCCCTCACAACCTCCCAATGCTGCTGGATGTAGTTTACCATCATGCTCAGGACCTCACCATTTTGTTTTTCTTATACCATACTTACTCTCTCATAGCAAAAGACATCATTATGGGGGCTCTGATCTGCCTTCACATTAGCACCAATGGGCTCCATTCTCTTCCTGCATGTGGAACAGACCTATAACCAAGGAGCATTTTTTTATAAAAATGCCTCAATCATTAATAGGTGAAAACACCTTCAAAGTCATTTTCAGTTTGCACCATTCTCTCCATTATCCTGTTAGATTGTGGATGGTACAGCAGTGTCTTATATGAAATGCATCTTAACCAAATGCACAAACTCAGGTGCATTGTTTGGAACTACCATTGGATGAACTCCATTTCTTAAAAACATGGTTCTTAAAACCTGTTTTACTGTGACCACTCTTCTTTTACAGTGATCACCTCTGGCCAATCTGAGTGTGCATCCACTAGTATTAAAAATGACCCCATATCCCTGATATGTGCATGATCCATGTGCGCTCTAACCCAGGGTTGTGCTTCCTTAGGCCACAAATTAATTTTTTTCTGCCTGAAACTTCTTATCTCATTACACTTTGGACACCTCCTAATATTCTTCTCAACATCCTTCAAATATCCTGGACACCACACTTGCATTTTTAACCTTCCCTGTGTTGTCATTACTCCACAATGCACATCATCATACACACCTCTCAATACATCTTTTCTCAGCACCCATGGAGCTACATGTTATACCAACACCCATCTTCACTACATGTTATACAATTCTCTATGGCTAACTTGTGTCTTGCCTCTTTGAATGCTCGCTTTACCATTAAGCAATTGCTCCATCTATTACTTCTTATTCTTTCCATCACTCTGCTAAACATTGGATCCTGCTGAGTTTCACTTTTAAGTCTATTTATAGGAAGCATGTCTGTCTTCATCCAGTGTATTATTCTACCCTCACTAGTTTCAGGCTTCTCTTCTGTTCCATTCACAAACTGTAACTTTGACAGGGCATCCACATGAGGAATAGTCTTTCCTTTCACATATATTACGTTGAAATCAAATGCCATGATTTTTATTGTCCAATGCAGTATCCTTGAAGACGTAATCTTTGGCAATTCTTTCCTTGGGTTGAAAATATTCCAACAGCTTGTGATCTGACTTCAACAAAAGTTTTTTACCTAACAAAAATTTTGCACCATACAATCACCAACATCTCTTTCTCAATATTTGAATAGTTAATCTCTACTGATGTTAACCTCCTTGACAAATACATAATTGGATGTTATTCTAGCGATAAAATGGCAGCGACCATCTTTTCACTTACATCAGTGGTTAGTTATTTCTTTTTTAAGAACACTTTTATTATTGGTTTTCTCCTCATGATTGTCTTTAGTGCTTCAAAAGCATTATTTTGCCTTTGCTTCCACTCAAAATCACTGCTCTTCTTGCATAACTCTGCAAATGACTCAGTTATTTTGCTGCACCTTGGAATATGCTTGGTGTAGAAGTTTATCAGCACCAAAAAAGGACTCTAATTCCTTATTTGTTGGAGTCACTATATCTGTAATCTTCTTTGTCAACCTCTCATCAGGTGCTATGCCTTTTTTCAATATCTGATAGCCCAAATACAACAAATTCTTACAATCAAAATTGCATTTGTCTCTGCTCACCATTAATCCCACTTTTTTTAATCTTGTTAATATTTATTCAATGTTTTGCTTTAATTCTTCCTTGGTTTTTGCTCCTACGCCTATATAATCCTGGAATATAATTGTTACTTATTTTTCCTAATAACACTCCTTCAACTGCTTTCTGAAAATTGTGACTGAGGGTCTTAATCCCAAATGGTAGATGAGTCTATCTTGGCAGACCTATAGGGTTGTTAAATGTAGCAACTTTTTGAAGTTCTCATCAATCTCAATTTGGTTGTATGCAGACTTAAGATCAATTTTGGCAAAGTATTCCATATTTGCTAGTTTGTGGCTTGCTATTTCAATATTTGGCAATGGAAATGAATCTGGGCATATTTGGTGATTCACTCCTACCTTATAATCAAGACATATCCTTTCAGTCTCCATCAGCTTTTTTTTATCACAACAATAGGTGATGCTCAGTTACTTTCACTTTGAGCCACCTTTTCTAAAATATTTTGTTGGATCATTCTGTTTAACTCTTCTACCACCAAAGGAATTATGTAAACTGGAACTTTTCTCACCTCTATACATTTAAGGTGATAATTCTCTTTCAACCAAATGCTCACTTTATACCTTTTCAACAATCCTATTCCACATTCTCATGTCTCCATGGAATTTATCTGCTTTGCTGTATCCACCTTTAATACATCAATCCCTAACAATCCTTCATCTTTATGGCTTGCTACCACTACAATAAGAATTACTTTAAATTTCATACCAGTTTCAAAGGTGAACTGAAAGAAACCTGTTGTCTTTATGGTTGATCCATCAAACTGCTTTGTATTCATATAGCTTTTTTTAGTTCAGGTCATTCCAACTTAATCTACAAATTTTTTGGTATTAAAGTTATTTCACTACCAGTATCCACCTGCGTGCTGAATATATGACTATCTATTCTTATATACTCACAATCCTTTTTTGCACATTTAATGCAAATATTCTGGCTTCTTCTTATTCTTCTTCTTCTTCTTAAGAGGAGGTTTTCACTGTTCACATTTTCTCTACTTGCTTCTCTTACCTACATACACCCTGAAAATGATTTCTTCTTCCAGCTATTCAAGCATAGCACTGGACATTTGTATTTATTACTTGCATGCATTCTTCCACAGTATTTGCATTTCATTCTGAATTTGGTCATATTCATCTCGCATGCTTCGAGCAGATCTTTTGGTTGATTGAATTCTCTGATTAACTGTCACTGTTGTAGAAATTCTACACTTGTTTCCAAATTCATTTGACTGCTTTGTAAGCACTCCAACATTTTTAACTTATGCCTTTGGTCTTGTAATCCCTCAATCAATCTTAGAAGAACCAATTTGTCTTCCACAGACATTTCCTGTGTTCTTAACTTTTTGAACTCGCAATACTTAGCCTGCTTCTTAAGCCTATGCTTACTGAAACTTGGTCCTTTCAGCAATAAGCATTTTTTTTTATTTAATGTTAATGGCTCTGACAATTTCCTCAAAAGTCATTTGTTCAGCTCCTTTGGGTAAGACATGGTAAAAATTATCACCAAAGCCTCACATCTCATGGTAGCCAAAAACAAATTCATTATCTCTCTCCTCCTTCCATCCTTGAGTCCTTCAATTTTTTAACTTTTACCAATGCTGCAAAAGCTTTCATCCACACTTCAATGTGTTCAGGATTGTCTAATAAACCAAAGGCTCCTATTGGCAACCCCATTGTTGGGTCTCACATACTTTTGTGTGTAGCAGTATTTGTGACATATCTTTGCATGTATCAATAGTTGTGATGTAGCTCTCCATGTCCAGTTTGACACAGTGGATTGCTGCTCGGCCTGCTATCTACTTTATACTTAAATAGTGCTGGGCTAATTTGCATGGTATACTACAGTAGATATACAGTGGAAAGAAGTATATATTTTGTATCTTTCTAATGAAAAACCCTTGTTTTTCCTTCAGGATTTAACTGTGTAGTTTCAGCATAAATTTTATCATTTGAGAAATTAAAGCAACTTCTTAAACGAAGTATAGCACTTCCTTTAAAAATTGGGATCCTTTGAACAATGTGTATAGTTTACTTGGGTATTTGAATGAATTCCTAGTGATTTTCAATGCAAAAAATCACTCATAATTCTATGCATGATACTTCTTTCCAATTCTTAACACACATTTGAGTGGCAAATTTATTTTTTGCTTTTATGGTATAGAAGGGTTGAGATGATAAATAAGGCAAGGTTTTATTAATAATGCCATCATTTTATTTTTGTCATTGACTCCATAAGGTTACATCTTTTAGTTAATGATTATCATTTCTGTCCCTTTTGTATTTTGTGCCATTGATATGTTTCTGGTATAAATCATTGTGGTATTCATGTGAATGTTCATTATTATATATGTATTGCTGTGCTCAAGTTATAAAGATTTTTTCTTCCGTGTATATGTATATTCATGTGAATATAACATATTTGTTCCTACATGTGTGTGTCTGGTGAAATGTAGCATCAGGTTGTTGTTTGTGGTATGTTATATTATGTTCTGGGTATTTTAGTGTCTGGATTGTGCTGTTGTATTTATTCCTTGGTTTTCTGCATATTTTTTTCATGAATATTATTTATGCACATCTCTGGCTTGCATAGAGGTATTTTCTTTTGGCTGGATGGTGTGTTCATTGATTCTGAGATGACTGCAATAATGTCACATGCACATGTGTGCAAATGTGGACCAACTAAAGAAGGCTATGCACATGTTTACTGTTCATTTTATATTTACTTAACACATAGATGTTTCTGATCTGATTTTGGCAGGAGCATTAGTCATTGGTTGATTTTTGCATCAATTGACAACATAAACTATGTCTGGGTTATAATCTAGGTTACCATAGATATGTAAGAATTGAAAGAGGAAAGGATGTATGAGTTGAGAGAAAAAGAGAGAGAGAGTTTCTCTGTCACTTTATTAGTAAAGAGAAAAGGGTATATTTCAATACACTTTCCTACTACTTATCTAATCACTACAGTTTCTTCACAAATACCATTTAATTAAAAAATAGAGATTGAAAAATCTAAAAAAAACCATTGTATCATTGATATTGGTTTTTACACCTGGAGCAATGCTAAAAGGAAAGCATAGAAAGAAAGATAGGATAGAATAGTAATTTAAAATTAAATGGGTCCCTGATTCATTGCTAAGTATTTTATAGGTATAAATTCTATATCATCCAACAATTAACTGAAACTCAAAAAGTAAAATTGCACATCCACAAAATCAGAATGACTGAAAACATTTTGGAAAAACAGACCAAGGCAAAATTCACAATCAAGTGTGAAATTTAATTTTGACAAATAAGAATAGGATTGACCTCATACTGAAAGAAAAAAATGAAGCCAAATTTTGTGATCCATTGTTAAATTAATTTTCTAACCAATGAAAGGAATTGATTTGCAAAACTGAAAGAAAAGTTAACATGCCTTTGTGAAAAACTAAATTACTATAAAGCAAAGAAAGAAATCGAATCAATTAGTGAGATGGGAGCAGAAATTAGAGATGACACGCTATGATGTGACAAAAGAAACTTCAAGCCTGACCCAGACATAAGGTCCTGTCGCACATTCATTCTCCTTTTTCTTCATCTTCACCATTCTCGTAGTCAACCAAAAAGAAGATGAAAATTGAAGTGTAAGGAGCTGGTTAATTTTTCTTAGTTTGGCCTCGTGTCAGACTTAACCAAACTCCCTACAGTTTACAAGTTTTATGCAGAATAATATTCATCAGAATTATTAGCAGAAGGTTTTCATCAGAAGGTTGATTGTCAGTTAGAATGTGTGGATTAGTGCAGAAGAGTGAAATAATAAAATATACATTTTGAATGTTAAAATAGTAATTTATTAAAAGGAGGAATAACATAAGTTGTAGAAGTTAATGTTCATTGAGAAAGTTAAGGTGTTAAGAGTTCATACAAAATGTTCTAGTAGTAATTGTTGAAATAGATAAAGAGAAAGAGAACAAGGTGCGACCTGACCTTATCTCTAGGTTGATTTGAAGTTGCCATTACATGCTAGTTGGGTGTCAGCAAAACACCTCCTCTGACTGACAATATTTATTTTGCATAATATACAAAATTAAGGTACAATGCTGAAAAGGGGAGGGTAGAGGTTGGTACTCACTTAACTATCCTATATCTAGCTAAACACTATCATGACTCATTCACTCATTACAATTTGCACAATCACCAAAAGAACCCATCCATCACCTCCCAATCCTTCATACACCACAATACCACAAATTTACAAGGGGCACCTAAAAAAGGGGGGAAACAACCCATGACAATAAAATGCAGCTATATACAATATATAATATATATTTAAAACATTTAATGAAAAATGA
Organism: Ascarosepion bandense; assembly: GCA_037127315.1. Lineage (NCBI taxonomy): Eukaryota > Metazoa > Mollusca > Cephalopoda > Sepiida > Sepiidae > Ascarosepion > Ascarosepion bandense. Next base: position 7,817,526 of record JBBBDQ010000651.1, on the reverse strand, counting down.
AATGATGGGAGGGGGATGAACCCAATAACAAACTAAAAACAAAAAAAATTTAAAACTAAAATAATAGACAATGTTAGTGAGACCTGACCATCCCACAAAAAAGAGTGGCTGCTGTATTCTGCCAAACAGCAAAATCAAGAAGCACACTCACTAAGGGAGTGGGAGGGGTAAAATAATTAATGGAATGGTACAATCAAAGGCTGACCCAGCCGAGATAAAAGGAGCCTGAAACAAACTGGGGAGGTTGGGAATCTTGACTTGAATCATAACAAAAGAGAAAGCCAGGTACAGGCTAGGAACACATTCAATCACATTAACTAGGTACACAAAAGAGAACTACCTTAACCAGGGGAGGGTTCCAAAGGAATCCATCTCAATGCAACTAGCAGATCTAAAAGAGAAAATCAAGGCTAGCCACATTCGCATGAACCAGGCTCGCCACCTTTACCCACCTTTTGCTGAAGGCTGTCAAAGTCAAACGTTTCCAATCAGTTCTAATCTTCATTTTGAGCTGGTGCTCAAAATATCAGATCAGATCCTGATCTGAAAGACGCTGACCTTGCAAGACTTCCCCCTCTCGCGTTGTCTAAATCACGATTCGAGCCATAGCTAGCAACAACAGAAACACCATACGCTTTATCCAAGAGAACGTGAGCGACACATTGTCACAGGCAAATGCATGATCAATGAGCACAAGCTTCCACAATGTGATACGAGCAGTCAACTCGCTGACACAGCCCCATAGAGGGTGAACCCGCGAAAAATGGTAGAAGGTGTGCGAAGCTGTTTCTTCCAAGCCAGTGTTTACAATCTGGCAAATCCGCCAGGCCCCATATGAAGGCCTTGTCATTGATAGGCAACTGATTCTGAGCCAATCACCAGGTGAGCGAAAACTCAGAGTTGTTGAGATAGTCGGTACCTGGCGCCCAAAACCAGAACAAGCGAAACTCATCCTCTGACAAGCGGTGCACATCACGTAATGAATCCTTTGCGATGCCCTCCACTAATCCATGATAGAAGACTCTCCTAGGCTGTGAAAGGTCACAGGACTGTGGAATGGCCTGCAAGGTCGCCTGACATTCGAGAAGAAACTTTGATCACCCTTGAGGCTTACAGCACTGCCTCGAGATGGGGGGAGTGATAGTTAGGCTAGGGAACACGTCCCTCACTATCTCCGCCAGCAATGAGTCTTCCAAAATTGCACGTCTGAGAAAGACTACCCTTGAAGTGAGCTTGTGACTCATCAAGTGCAGCATTCCCAGACCCCATGACATGGTCGCTGGATACAGACACATTTGTTGACGTAGTGTTTGCGTCCTCTCCACAGAAGGGAGAATAGCAAACACTTGATTACCTCCCTATACCATTTACAAAGTGGAAGTACTGACAACTGGTAAAGGATAATGGGAAAAACGTATGTAACACATGCCTCAGCCAAACCCTTTAAGGATAACCACCTTCGACACCAAATCTCGACCAACGCACCTGACCAATTTTTCTCCAACTGGAGGTTGGGCCCAAACCACACTTCAAGAATGTGGACATGGCCGGCCGTCCAGTCAAAGGGCCCCGGGAGGGTAACACCCTTCTAGGCACCTAATTGCAAGCTGGATGACTTGTTGCGGTTAATCATGGCCCCTGTGACCTGTTTGTACCGTTCAAGCGCCTTCTGTACCACCTCAATGTCACTCCGGGAGGACATGAAAATAGTGACGTCATCGGCATATGCAGAAACCCTGGCTTGAGCACCACCAGGAACAGTGATTCCACGTAGGGCCAGACTGCACACCCTGTCCTTTAGCTGGCAGAGGGGCTCCAACGCCAAAGCATAAAGTAGAGGTGACAGTTGACAACCCTGTCAGACCGACCTAGACAGTGCCAGAATGCCCGACAACTTTCTGTTCACCTGTACCACAGCCATAGGAGGCTAATCCAGTGACGGAAGTTGGTTTCAAATCCAGCGGCCTACAGGACAGCCACCAGGTAATGATGGTCAACCCTATCAAATGCCTTGGACTGGTCCAAATTGATCAGCGCAGCTTCATCGTCGTCTTTTATCCCCTCTATGATCATGCGAATCAGGTGCAGGTTGCTCTGAAGTGTTTAGCTACTTCACAGCACATGTCTGCTTAGGACCTAACAGAGACTCGGCAATTAATTGCAAACAATTTGACAGAATCTTGGCCAAAATCTTTAACTCAGTGTTTAGCAGAGTTATGGGCCGGTAAGCCTCTAGCAACCTCCCAACATCCTTGCCTTTTCTCAACAGTGTGATCACACCCCTGTAAACCAGTTGGGGATGGACCCCTGCTGGAATCAGTTGTTAAACATGACAGACAAAATCAGGACAAAGATGTGCATCAGCCTCAAGTACAATTAATAGGGCAAACCATCAAGACCTGGCAATTTGCCTCTGCTGACCTTCTTCAAAGCTCTGTAGACATCACCCTCCGTAATTTCTCCCTCGCAGCTAGCTGCATCAGCCAGCAAAAGCCGGGGGGAAGTCAACCAAATAGCTGCAAAACTCCTTATCATGGAGACCAGGCTCCTTGGTAAACAAGATCTCAAAATGCAGCCGAAACACCTCGCACATGTCCTCCCCTGACTGACTGCCATGACCGGTTAGAGACCATCCTTAAATATTCAATCCAGTCACATGGGGTGGCTCCAGAATGATTTTTTCTTTTCAGCTGTGGAAAAAACGTTTCTCTGACGTATTTTGAATTTTTGCGATTTGATGACCAATCAGGATCCAGAGTTCTACTACTACACAACAACAAGAAGCTACTTCAACTGACTCTTAAAAGTTAACTTTGATAAGTACTTTTTTTCCTTTATTGCTTCACCTTTCTTTTCACTTTCTCACTGGCTATAAAAAGGAAAAGAACACAGACTTCATTACTATCCTGTTAATCTTTGCATACACACAATATGACCTGCTATTTTACAACTATGAACTCTTGATTCCTTTAACTTCGTACTATGCACTTTCTCTTTGAACACTTTTTTTACATAGTAATTTCATTTCTTACAGATTTTATGTTATTCTGTTCTGTTAATAAAATTCACTTATTTTACAAATTTATTCACTTACTTTACACTTTCATTCCTTCAATTTTCTGATATTTTAAATTGTGGGGACTTCGGTTGTGTTTGACACAAGGCCAATTTGATAACCATAGACGAGGCCCATACAATTAAAGCTCTAAATTTTAGAGAATGAAGTCACCTTCATTTTCTGAAGAAGAAGAGTCGTGTTTAACTGATTTCTTAAAACAAAATTTCTGATTCATTATCTGATGATTCGGTCAAGTGAAATCATTTTCACTTTTTTCCGCCATTACGCATTAGGGATGACTTGAGAATTATGTCCAACCTCTAATTTTTTTTAGTAGAAAAAAAAAATTGAACTAGAATTCTCGGCATAATTTCCATACACTAGTGAAATTATGACAAAAATAATCAGTATATAATTTGTTAAGGGATTTAGATGAGAGATTTGTGTAATCAATAATTCACTGGCCAACAAAAAAAAAATTTGTCATGGTGCCTAAGATGTTTCAAATGTTTTTACCTAATTTGAGGGCATTGATTCCAGAAATGCTGTCACTTTTTTTTTTATCAGGCCTAGTTTTTCTGTTATGGTATACCCCCACCTCTGTAGGAAGCTGAAAGCTATAATAAAGACAGGCAAATCGAAGAAACAATATTTTTATGTAACTTTAAGACATATATTTATTAAATCACACCAAAATATTCACAATTAAATCTTGAAGTTGTAAAAAATGTTAAGCATAGACATCATCATCCATAAATTGATGTTTTACTGACTTTCTAGAATAGGAGGCTCCAGCATCATCGCGCTTGATAGACCAACAGTAGTCTGCAAGCATGGTGGCATCCCAACGACCTTGATAGCAAACTTCCATGTCGCTGATGTCTTAATGGAAGGGCTCCCCTTGCTCATCACTCACATCACCTATATTTTCTGGAAAACGGGCAAGATGGCTGTGCAAAAAATGTAACTTGATGCTCATTTTTGCTCCCAGTTGATGGAGACTTATGAGTAATGTTTCAACAAGCTCTTTGTAGTTGGGCGTCTTTATTTTTCCCAAGAATTTTACTACATTTGTAAACGCCATCCAGGCACTCAATTCTGCAGGATTCATAACATTACAGAAATTTCTATCATTCATTAAGTTTTGAATCTGGGGTCCATCAAAAATTCCAGCTTTTAATTTCTCTGTGGTTAGGCCTGGAAATTTCATGCAAATGTATTTGAAACAGTCGCCATCTTTCTCAAGAGCCTTCACAAACTGTTTCATGATGCCAAGCTGTATGTGAAGAGGGGGAAACACAATTCTGGAACGATCCACCAAAGGAGAAGCCAGAACATTGAGAGAACCAGGAATCAGTTCACTGTGCACAGGCCAATCTTTTTTTATCCAGTGCTCTGTTCTTGTCTTGCTATCCCACAAACACAAGAAGCAAGGAAATTTTGTGTAGCCACCTTGTAGCCCGAGGAGAAACCCAACCATTTTCAAATCGACACATATGGTCCATTGGTGCTGTCTGTATGAAATTTTTTCCAGAACAAACACATTGTCCAGAAGAAGAAATGACTAAAACATACCGTTGATGCTGGGGATGGGAGCAGATAAAGAAAGAGGAGTGCTGTGTCCCAAGTGGTTGCAAAAAGAAAGTAAAGACCACCCGGAAGAGGAAATTAGGAAGAAAGTAACTTTTTAGTTAAGAGTAACTTAAAGGGAGATAAGGGGTTCAAAACAGGGAGGCAGAACACCTAATTTTAAAGGTAAAAAAAAAGGTATAAAATAGCAAATTTCTCAAAAACTTGACCTGATGAGAAAAAATTAATATGATTTTCGGAATCAGCACCCCCAAATTAGTGTAAATCAGCTTAGAAACCTCGGGTACCAAAAAATGTGTTGGCCAGTTAATTGATAATTTAGAAGTGAAATTTCTGAACATGTCAACTGTAAATAAAAGAAATTAAAAATCTTGGCCAAATTTTTCGAAATACACTATTTTACTGCGACCGTTCTAGATTATCTCCCTTTGTCTCGTCTACGATTGACAGAAGGGAAAATATGGATAACCTTTCCATGTGGGTATTTATTTTTATTTTTATTTTTTTAGTCTATTCATTGTTGTCTGGGTATTAAGCAATAATGAATTGATGTTCATCATTTATTATATTTCTACATTTGGTTATCAATTGTTTTTTTTTAAAGTGATATCTCTTGAAAAACCTTTTAAAATCACGTTTGGACATTCGAGTGTCAAACAAAAATTATGAACGTTTACTTGTTTTTTCAACAACAGAACCCAGTCAAGAAATAAAGAATTTTCATAATCAACCCAAATGAATATGATGAACTATGTCGCAATCTGTTCTTAATCAAAGTCAAAGATAAAAGAGAAATTAATTTATTTTTTATTGATTCAGCAAATTTTCTTTATTTAGAAAAGGAGTTCAAATCATGAACGAAAACAAAAAATTATTTAAGAAAAAAATGTTGAAGTTTGGCTATTTATTCAAATCAAAACTATGAAACAATATGTGAAGTGCACCCCCTCTTTGAAAATGATACAGGGATTGTTATTAAAATGCACAGATAAGTTTTTGACAAGTTTAGTTTTAAAAGTAGTCCACGTTTCACTGCATTTAGATTTTAATAATGGCTTTGTTGTGGTGGTAATGAGAAACCGTCAATTGAAATTAGAGGATATCAAAATCAGCTGTTTTAGTTGAAGTGCTCATTTATTTCAAAAGAATTTTTGTTGAACAATGCAAATTGTGAAGCACAACACGTGTTCTTTCCTAAAAATTATACGAAAAAGAAACCTGAATGAAAATTCTAGTCAAGTGTTTTTTATCGAAATTAGATAGCGCTAAGATATTTTCTATATAGTAATTTTAAATTTTATTTGTCTTTGTTTTGGCACAAAACAACAAATATTGGACACTGTGAGAATCAAACTCACTAAGTAGTAATATCAGAGATAATCTTTTAAAAAACATATGACGAGTTACCCATCAAAAAATATTTTTATTATTTCATTTTTAGATTTACTCATGGCAGTTTATTGAACAAAAAAAATTCATGCGCATTTTCAATAACGAAAGAAAAAAAAACTGCTACGCCCAAATTTTTTTAAAATTACCAAAATTCAGTGAGTTATTTTGTTTAAATGAAATTGCCAGTACTTATTCATCATAATGAATAGATCTTCTTGTGTTGGAATAGGTCACCAACCACTTTAGAAAAATTGTGAAAATATTTTTGGGCGAGTAAGCTTCACACTCTTTATTTTGGTATCGTGTGTATTTTATTATTATTATTATTATTATTATTATTATCGTCATCGTCATCATCATCGTTTTTGATGTTGTTTTGTTTTGTTTTTTTTTTTTTTTGAGAATTTTATTTTTTACAGTTAAAGAAAGTCCTAGATGTCATTTTAGTTAAAAAGGGGACAAAAATTGCAATATCCACTGCTGTGCTGTGAATATAAGACCTGAACCTCGCCAAAAAAATAATTCAATAAAATTTTAAAAAACAGAACAATATTTTTGGTGGTTGCAAAAAAAAAAAAAATACATTGTTTTCATTAGATTTGACAGGAAAAGAGTAAAAAATACATATCATCTAAAACTAAAAATATTTATTTTTTAAAAATTTACTTGTAATTTTCAATGCGATTTTGAAAACTATCTCCAGTTGCTCTCCCTGGCAAGCCTAAAGACATGTTTGAAGAATAAATTAAAAAAAGTAAATGTTTCTAGTGAACATTTTTGAAAGATTTTTTTCTTTACATTTTTTTTAAATAGCATGTCAACAACTCCATATGGGTCATTTAAATGCAGCAAAATTAATTTCCTAGGGATTTTTTAAAAATCTATTGCTGGAATTTTTTTTTTTTTTTTTACTATAATGCTGCTCCGTTGATGGATATTTTTTACTGTAAAATTTGTAAAAATGTATTTTCATACTTTCATAATGTATGAAAATATAACCCTAACTCTCTTTTGGGTTCACTATTATTTGCCAATTGCCTATAGCTAGAACCCTAACAGGTGCTACAAACCCGGGTAAGGGTGGACCTGTGAACAACAGTAATTAAGAGGTGGTTCCACACTCCTCAAAATCTCTTGATCATATGCCTTTCTGCTAGATATTTGTCATATAAGGACATGTTTCATTTTTGCAACTTGTTTATTTGGACATAAAACTCAAAAAGAAATAATTGTGACTGCAGTCAGTAACACTTTAGATTAATAGTCTAAATTTAATAATTTTTTTTTTTATCAATATCTTCATCACACGTTTTTTGTTGTATTTCTTTTAGTTTAATTAAATTTTGAAATCAGAAGAATTGAAAAAAGTACAATTTAAGGACATCAAACGAATAAAATAGTGAAAGAAGCAAAAGTAATGAATTAAACTCAAAAGTATCATTTACGTTGTGGTGCCATGATTATCTGCTCAAAACGAGAAATTGGAGAGCTGAGTTTGAATTTCCATTGAATTTGTTGCATTCTCTTACATTAAAATACCCCTAGGAAAGGTATTAATCTGCTGTTTTTCCCTCCAGCTATGGGTTAAATAGTGGGGTAGCTTGAGTTCTGTAGCCTTGGCAGTTTTCTGTGTTAGGTTAAAAAAGAAAAAGACATATTTAAATGCTTACCAATGTTTCTTTTTCTGAATACTTGTTGAACTCATTTTTTTTGCTTCAGAACTTAGTAAACAGCTGCTGTTGCATTTTTCTCTAGATAAACATGAACAGTATACTATGTTAAAAGTTGCTTTTTATATTAGGATATGATTTTCACCAAAATATCACAATTCTATGAACCAAGATTAAACTTTATAAGACCTTGGTTGTCTGCGTCCTATTATATGTTACAAGACCTGAAAAATGAAGCCAGGATGTAATGAGCTTATGGTTCTATTTCATAACAACAGCTTAAGGGGCTCTTCAACGTGGTTTAATGGTTAGCAAGCTTGTCTTTCTAGAACAATTATGGTTGAATAGTGAGTTCGATCCTCATTGGGTGTTCAATACTTTTGGGCTTGTGTCACATCTAAGCTATATGTGGAAAATCACCATAACAACAGCTTAAGACTTAGTCATCTCTCTTCTAATATATATTTACAAGGCCTGAAAAATGAAGTCAGGATATGACAAGCTTATGGATCTATATAATAACAGCTTAAATCCACAAGACCATGTAAAGGCGGCAGAACTTCTCTAGTGTGCCTCTATAACATTCTTTAATTTATCAAACACACTTTAAGATAAGGCCCAAAGAATGACTGCAATATGGCACTGAGTAGGAAATAACAAGAGGGAGCAAACTAAGAACAACATGATGAAAGGGAAGCAATGGGCCAGTGATCTTGGGGAGAGGTATGAGTGGTAGCTGCACACAGGGCAGAATTGAGATGTTCTGTAGAGGCCTTAGTAGATAGAGCACTTTTCTGCAAATAATTCTTTAAGATTATGCACAGGCAATAAAGAACTAATGGAGTCACATTTTCAAAATTTCCCCAACATAATGTAAATATAGCAGTGGGAATTTTTTTTATCTGTCTCAATGGTATTTTTTGTTATTTATGCAATTTCCACTAACTTTCTGTAGGGCTTTCTAAGTATTATAACTTTATTTTTTTATATTATTTAATAAATTTTAATTTAATATTTGAGGGAAATGTTTATCTGAGGCAATTAAGTGTTTTCTTTTAATCATTTTGTTATATATATATATATATATATATATATATATATATATATTAGTATCTATTTCTTTGAAAAAAATTAATGTAATGATGTATTTGCATTTATATATTGATATTATATTGCAGTGAGGAAAAGATGAAACGATCTGAGGCTTTCAAGCACCTTCAGCCAATATGTGTAAATCTGGTGAAATCACCAAGTGTCCAAGGTTTGGAGTCCCTTAATGTGATATTAAGAGATATTGACAAAGGCATTCTCAAGGAGATTTATGAATATATCTTATTTCCACTCCGGTTGATCATAAAACAGAAAACCAACCTGTAAGATTCTTTGTTTTTAATTTTCAACAAGCATAAATATTTAAATAAATCTGAACCATGTTTATATTTATTATTTTTTTTAAATGTCAGTTCGTAAATAGTTTCAGTTGAGAACATTGCAAAATTAACAGCTGTTAGAGTAAAAAGCTGATAAATTTAGTTTTGTTATAATTTGCCAATTTTGTAACCTACAAAACCAACACAAACTATAACACTGCACTGGTATAATTGCTAAAAAATCAATTAAACAATTCTCGAGTATTAATGTTCATATACTGTATAGGAAACAGACAAAAGACTTCAGTAAATTTATATTAGTAAAGAAAGGATCTTAAGATCTTTGTATTTAATGAAGTTTGATTAGGCCATAATAGAACATGTAGATGTTTTTGGTTTCCTAGCCAAAATAAATAGTTAAAAACAAATATATTCCAATTTTTAAAAGTTAAATCATGTACAAATCAAATTTAAGTTGCCATCAACTTTCTTAATTCTCAGTTACATAGCATATTACTAACAGTATTCATGACAGAATTAACAGCAATTTCCTATTTTTAATGCGGCACTGATATTTCAAAAGACATTTCTTAATTCTGAGTTAATCTCATGAAAATATTAGCAGAGGCTTTTATTGCTTTTAAAACCTGTTTTCAAATATTTAATTTTGATTAAAGAAAATATAGTTTTCAGTACAGTATTTTTAAATAAAATTCTATATTTATAAGGATTTGCCCTGTTTCAGTATTTTAAAAAACTGTAAAATTAAATACCTTAATGAATTTTATTAACTTCAGTATATTTGTTCATATTGACTAAGCTTAGTTTAATATGGCAAAAAATCAGAGATAGAGAAAAAACATCTGATAGAAAGATTGTTAATTTTCCATCTGCCTACCTTTAAGAAAATATGCAGAATTCACAAGCATGATTATTATTTTTATTTTTTTTTATCTGGGCTTAAACTGGCATCTGTGGGGGAAATATATAGCTCTCTCAGCTATGGGGCAAAGATAATACTTCATATAACCCTTAATCTAATTTGAATATTTTATTAAGGTTTTATTTTAAAGTGATAATAACAAGTAGCTATATTATATGTACACATTAAAATTATGAAACAAAAAGATTTATAATTTTTAAAGCAATATTCCTACAACAAAAACCATCAATAAATAAAAACAATTATTTAAGAGCTTGTATCCTTTAATGTATATAAAAAATACTCATTGGTTTTATGACTTTAGATTAAATAATGCACTCTGTGCTTTTATCACATAACTACTAATGTTTAACCCCTAACAGTTTATTTATTTTTAAATTGTGTTGTGACATCATTTCTTAAATCTTATTAAATTCACAACAAATTGTCTCTACTTACCCTGATGATGATTTAAGAAAGACAAAAGCTTGGACTATATTACATTTACTTTTTCTTCCAAAATGAACTTTATACAATTCTTGATGAAATTTCCTTCTCGTTTGAGAAGGATTATTTGTAATTTGAAAAAAACAATCATTACAATTAATCGACACAAAATGTCTGTCATTTTCAGTAGTATTTACCTTAAAGAACATTTGCTGCCTACATATACAGAATTAAAAATTTTGTATAAGTCATTCAGAAAAATCTTTGACTTTATTTAGTTATACATTACAATATGTAGATAGATGATTATGTGGTTCTCATTACTTATTCTGTCAATATCCATTAGATTTTATGGAAATAAACTTTATTTTATAGACTCTAAGTACAATGTTAATGCCTATCAAATGATTTATATTGTTTCATTTTAACCTTCCACAGGAATGAAAAGCTAATAACACAAGTATGCCAATGTACAACAACTATCTTGTCTTGTATAACTATCACCAAATGGGAAACATTTCAGGATATATTTGTCACTTACACAATAATGCTGAGTTCACCTGAAAATCCAAACAATTGTAAGTAAATCATTTTTTCTTTTATTATTCACCATTTGATATCATTAGTAGGCAAGTGTGTTTGGATATGTGCATGCATGTGGGGGGAATGTAAGGATTAGCATCTCATAATGAGAAATCGATGAGCTGAGTTAAAATTCCAGTCAAGATTTGTTGCATTCACTTTCACACAAGTACTCTTGGAAAAAATATGAATCTTTTCCCCATCTCTGGATTAAATTGTGGAAGCAACCTTGATTGTCAACTAGTCTAGGAAAACAACAACTCGAATTCAAAAGTGTATCTAGCCCTGGCAAAGCTCATACTATGCAGCTGATGAAAGGATCATGTAAGATCCTGACTGTAGTTGATCTTATAGATGGATAGCATGTGTGTGTGTATATATATATATATATATATATATATATACACCCCCCCAAATACATAATGCTTACAAACAAGATGAAACAACTCTCAAAAACATAATACGTAGAAATGTTAAACCAATAAATAATAATAATCAGATTAAGCTCATCATATATTATAAAAAATTTAAAACAATTGACCTCATAGTCTCTAATAACCCTACAACCACACAACTAAATCCTCTACAGAAAACCAATGTAGTATATCAATTTACGTGCCCGTTCAGAGATTGTATATCTGGTAATAATAATGAACCCACTACATATATTGGTTTTACTACAACCACACTCTCCCATATTCTTACCTGTCACCTTTCTGATCAGAGTTCAAATAAACAAAATTTCTTAGAAAAACATAGCCATGTTTAGTCAACAATACAATAATACTCACTCATACACACAGTAAAAAAAGCCTTCAGATATTGGAGGCCATCTGGTCATAACACATTACATTGCATTTAAATATATGGTTCTGTTAACATTTTGAGCTCTTACACACTGTGTCGTCATCAAATCACATTACAAATTTACGAACTGCATTTGCTATTTGGTAACTGTTATCGCTGTTAAGCGAAGTTTTATGTCAACACAAGATAAACTCATCTTTGATGTTGGATGCTTTTATGTTAACATCCCTGTAACCTCTCTGAAGATGGCTCATGTGAGCCAAAAGTTTAGAACCAACATAATAAAAATATATCTAAATGTTGGAGAATTTTTGTCTTTATTTTCACCTGAAATTAAAGCCAAAATACGATGTTTAGAACAGCTCATGATTAAACATAATAGACATTCATTGTCTCATATATTTAACAATATATGTTTAGAAAATTATCTACTGCCTCAGTACACTATATATATATATATATATATGAGTGAGTGGAATGCCCATAAAAATGGAGAGGATAATTCAAGAGATTTCATATAAAATATTAAAGAGATAAAAATAAAGAGCTCAATGGATATTATCCAGAGCAATCTGAAATATTAAGAGGAAAAACTTAATGCATAATTAAACATTTATAAATCCCAAATTTATTTCAGCAGTTGTAAAAATTACAATCTGCTTCTTTTAGACTAGGGAAAAATAAATAAATGTTAATTTCACTGAGAATATTCAAAATAGACAGAGGGAAAATAGGTTAGGTAAAGGGAACATTGGGTATACAATGGAAGTGTCACATATTTAAGAATGGATACATCAAATCACATATACACACAATACAAACACACCAAATAAAGAATATATACATCAGATCACACAAATGCATGGAGAAAATATATACACACACAAAAAGGAGGACAGAAAAAGACAAAATAAGCATACAGACATATAGAATGTATTTGGGCAGCAATCTCTGTTTTATGCAGGTTTCATTGAAAATTATCATTAAGTTTTTTGTATAATTTTTTATGTGTTCTAATGATTTTTTTCTTTTCAGAACTCAAATTATATAATAATTGTCCAAATGTTTTGTTTTTCCAAGCGCTTTTGACTATACTTTTAGCCATTATCAAGGATGAATTTTATTTCTCATAAATGTGTTGAGCATAAAAATAAAAATAACACAGTTATCTCATTTTAATAGATATATTTACCAAAATTACACAAATTTCTTGAAATACTAAAGAGTAAATTTATTTAATAAAATTGCCATTGGCTTCATTTGTGGTTTTCAGATGACTTCTGAATCTCATCCAACTCTTTTGGACGGTCTCTTTGTTTAAGTTGGTGAATGCTGCAATTATCTTTGTCTTCAGTTCATCTTTATTGTTAGTTTTGTTGGTTTCTTGCTCAACTATGCCTCACACATAATAATCAAGGGAGTTGCAGTCTGGGGGGTTAGGTGGTCTTATGTAAGAGTTGATGTGGTCACAGAAACTGTCAAACAGCCATCACTGGGTCTTCATGCTTATGTGGCATGGTGCAGAGTCCTGCTGCCAGACATGTGTTTTCCAGTAGCCACCCTCTTGACCTAAGGCAGCACTACCTTTTCAAGGCACTCACTGTAGGCCTTCATGTTGATTCTGAGGCCCTGTAGGAAGATGAATGAAGACATAATGTCACCATCACAAGTGATGACTCTAAACACCTTCGTAATCACCATTAGACTCCTCCAACACTTTCTTTTTAATTTTTAAGTTATATTGGAACATAAGTTATAAATAAACAATTGTAATTAAATTTTTGAGAAAAATATTTTTGATGTTTACATAAAACCATTAGTTCATCTCTGTGATTCAGTAGTACTTGATTTTTAGGTAACCTTAAAATCTGCAGCTTTTCATTCAGACACAGAGGGCAGATGTCATAGAACAACTTACAGATTCTTGTTTTTTCCAGTTGTTCTATGACATCTGCCCCCTGTGCCTGATGAAAAGCTGCAAATCCAACCTGCTGTTAAAAAAAATTTTCTCTACCTATTTAAATAATGTATGGTCCCACTATGTATCTTACCCAGACAAAATTAAAGTGTCATGTCATGACATGAGGCTATTCTGTTTCCTTTCACAACAAAAATCTTCAGTTCAACCTAATTCTCATTTTTGATTGAACAATATTGACACACCTGCAAATATATTCTCCACTCCTTAATTTTCTAAATAAATCATTTTCACCAATTATTTTAAAATATCACATGAAGAAGAACAGTATTTGTCAGTATAGCCCGAATCATGTAAACAGTGTAAGAACAGTATTGTTCTGAAACATGAACATTTTTGTGTAGTGACATAATGCTTTTATAAACCATTGTAATAACAAAATTACAATATATATATATATATATATAAGGGAGTCCTGAGAAAATTCTCTGCCCAACAACCAAAAGACTTTTGCGAGAAGGATATATTGGTTGGAAAACTTTTCAGTTATTGAATAATTTCTTAACTTAATTTTTATTGTATCTTTCTATAAGTTTCTTTTTCTTTATAGTGTCTCCCATACACGAAGAATTAAAACTGGCCATAGTTAAAGTTCTAGATACATTGGTAAAGAATACTGATTATAGGTGAGTTTGTAAGTTTATTAATTGTAATAATGAAACAGTACAGAAATATCTGACTATACTCGAGTAACTGTTTTGATTTTTTGGATTTACATTTAGATACAATATTATGAACACTGTCTAATGCAAATATATTATTCAAGATGATTTAAATAAGATATTACATTAAGTATATTTCATGCTTTAAATTTTGCTTTTATTCCATTAGATTGGAAAGAAAGAAATTCATTAAAATTATGTTTGAGTTAAACTTATTCTGAATTTATTTTTTCCCTCTTGTTTTTAGTCTTGCTCTCAACCAATTATATACAGCAAAGAATATACCCATTTTGGGTCACACAGTATCTCTCCTGTTATATTTGATCCAGGATGAAAAGCTCAGAAATTTACGTATTTTGGCTATGGATTGCCTTGTTGCTTTGAGCCTCTCAGAAAATAGTAAGTTTCTTTTTATTTTTAATTTATTAAATAGCTGCTCCTTCTCTATTTAAAATGGGCTTAATCATAAAGTGGAAAATGGCTGTGCATAACCTTCTTGGCTAGCTTAAAAAAATAATCTTATGAATTAAAATTCATCATTGTTTTATTATATAAATGTTAGCAATATCAATAAATCTCATTTTTTAAAATTAGGTTCAGAAGTTTTAAGAAGAAAATTATGATTTTAAATTGCTTCTATTTGTTACGATACAAATCTACCTTTCAGTAGGTTATTATAATCTGTATCAAACTAATACTTTCTTTTTTAGCCTGCATCCAAGTTAAAATAACATCTGGCAGTATTTTTGCATCCTTTCTACCTCGCATTTCCACAGTTTTATGTTCAGTGATCACAGGTGATTCAACTCAAGGACATTTTGTTACAAAGGTAAATTCATGAAAAATAATTTATACTTCTGGGAATTTTTATAGAAATCACTCTTTGTTTTTTCACAGTCAAAAGTTTTGCAATAGTAGAAGGAGTAGTTTTCAAAGGAATTTTTTAAAATTTATATACAATTTAGGTAAAAAATGAGTTGATCGTGTTTTATGTGAATCTTCATTCAGTTGTGATTTGGTAATAAATTCTTCAATACAGAAAAATAATGTGATCACTGTTAATATTGATTGAAAATTGATAGAAAAAATTTATCTGATTTTTGAAAAACTGCTTTTGGAAAAATTTAGTTCAATAATAAGTTATTTGTAACGTAGACTTAACTGGATTCATATTCCATTTTTATAGCAACTTTAAAACCTGTTTGTGAAAAATATGTAAGTTTTCTCAAATTATATACCCAGTATTTTATTCTAACAATAATCATTTCAATTGTTTTCCATGTTATTTTCTCTTTACTTTTGTTACTGTTCACTGAAGACAAATAAATTTTTTATATAATAGTGAAGATAATTGTATTTGATTTTTTATTAGCCTGTTTTGACTAACTTTTCTGTTTATTTTTCAAACTGATTTCAGAAAGCAATTGAGACATGGCAGAAATTTTTATTACTCATTATGGATGATAAATTATTGAAGAAGAGTCAAAAAGCAGTGGTCAAGTTAAAGGCTGGTATGTGTAAAAGAAAAATTGTATACATGCTTTTTTCATTATTATTAATGTTTGACTATTTTTCTTTCATTTTATTTTTTATTACAAGCTATTCTCTGATCATTATATAAGATTAAAAGTATTCATTTTATAAAAATATATAACACTGAAAATTTATGATGAAGTATCTGAACCAAAAATATTTAAAATTGTTAATAAGATAAATCTAAATTAATTTATATCAAACATTTTATATCTGAAATGATTTCATAGCCCCCAAAATATTCTTGTTGTCCATTTACTTGTTAGAGAGCTGAAGCACTTCTTTTTTTTTTCTTGTTTTTTAAGAACTCTGTATAGAGGATGCAATCATATAAACATTTAGGTGCACAATATGTCCATATTATATAAACTATTCATATATTTCCGATGGGCCAGAGTCGGGTGTATGTTTTGTAAGGGAATGTGGCGACAGCGAATTGGCCAGAGTTGGTCAGAGGAAGAATTGGACAGCACTTCGTGGCAAACAGAATTGGTGTCACTTGTAGCAGTTTATATTTACTGTGCTGAGCGCTCATTGGCTGAGTGGTAGCCAGGTTGAGTGCATAAAACGTGGTATGCTCATTTTGTGGGTTGTTTTTGTTGTTGTTATTCGAGCCGTCATTTGTATGAGAATAGTGTTTCGGAGATCAAGACAAGACGTGAATTTGGTGTGCCTATTTGGAATACTTTCCTGTGGTTGCTTTTTACCAACACAATTTTTTTTCTTCCTCTTTTTGCAACAGTTTTTGAATTTTAAAGCTTGTGGGTTTTAACTGTACCTGGTCTGCCAAGACACCCACTAAGTGGCACTGTTTTGTGATTATAAAAGAATAGACATAGCTCTTCCCCCTCCTCCCCTTCCTCTCTTTCTCACTCTGAAATATTGCAGTGTCAGTATGTTTAATTCCTGCTGGAGAAAAATTAATTTCCTGCAGGTGAGCACCTACTAGATTTAACTCACATGCGCATATGCATCACACGCACATAAGCTTGGGAGGGTGCACTTCGACATGGTGTAATGGTTAGCAAGCTTGTCTTGCTAGCACAACTACAACTGAGTAGTGAGTTCGATCCTCATTGGGTGCCTCATACTTTCAGCCTTGTGCTACATTTGAGCTACTGTTAGAAAATCATCACATAATCTTAAGGGGAGTTGCTTCATGAAAACACTTTATTATACAAAAAAACTAAACCTATCATAGAAATTAAAAACTACCTTTGTTTAATACTTGGAAATCATGATAAGCCTAGACAGAAAACTTATGGGCTGTTAGGTTATGAAAACAATCTATTATACAAGAAAATTAAACCTATAATAAAACTTACACATCACCAGTTTGAATCTGAAATTATAGTAATCTGTTCTATGTTATGTTCTTTGCATGTAGTTTTCATATAGAAGATATGATGTTTTACATTGGCCTTATCAAAATAATCTGACATTTAATATTTTTTTCTTTTTCCTAATTAGGATATATTGTAATTTGTTTAAGTCATATCTGGAATCTTCGTTACATTATTTGTGAATTGAAAAGTAAATATATTTGTATTGGCAAATTATTCAAGCAAATAAAAATAAGTTTATAGTTTGAAGAAATAATGTGAAAATATCAATTATTTGTTTGTTCAGTAATGCTGGTTTTTAACCATTATATTTAAAATGATAGATTTTATTTCATATGAATTTTTATTAATCAAAATGAGAACCATTAGATCCTACACATTTTTGCCAACAAGATACAAGTGTAGTTATTCCACTAAGTTAGAAGTTAGAGAGGTAACAAAATCTTCAAAGGCTTTTTGGACTGCAATTGAATTGTTGAAAACTTGTCCATTTAGGAAGTTGTCCAAATGCTTAAAAACTGGTAATCAGTTAATGGGTTAGTTGAGTAAAATGTATGAAGCAAAGTTTTGTAACACAATTCACTCAATTTCTGTAACCTTCATTTTGCAACATGTGGCCAGCAAATACTGGGCAAGAGGATTGGACCTTTTCTGTTGACTTGTGCTGGACATATACACTGGAATTTCTAATGCATTTGATCAATTTTCTAAGATTTTTAATACATAACTGTAATGATTTTTAATTTTTTAAAGAATTATTGTTACATATGGCATTTTTCAAGTATAAGAAAATGTTTTGCAGTAGTTTTATTATATATATTACAATAATAAAACTAATCACTGAATTTATAACTACAGCAAATTTCTTGTAAAATGTAGATAAAAAACAAAAAAGGTAACTATGATTGTGATTATCATTATTTTAACTTATTTGCTTCCATTTAAGATCTGTCCACATTCTTTAAAATAATCTTTAATGTCTAAGATTCCTGGTTAGATTTTACTTAAATGAATTAGAATATTAACTTAAATTTGCTACATTATATTTTTTTTATAATTCTATCTTTTCAAAAATACCACGTTTAATTAAGACTTAAATTTTGCAATTTTGTTCTTCATCTCATATATATATATATATATATATAATTCCAGATGCTGGCAATGGAAAGCTTCAAGATTTAATTGTGACAAGAGACTCTGAATGGATCAAGAATACTTCAGATAAACTTGGTATTTTGGTACAACAAGTTGGAACCATCAAACAACATTCCAGCTGGAGGGTTCGTCTTTCACTGTTAGATTGGGCTCATAACTTACTCACCAATTGCAACAAGTGAGTTAAGTTAACTGAATAATTTTAAAATATTTTTCAGTTTGAAATGAATTTATTAAATAATAATGAATTTATTAAATGAATTTATTTAAAATGTATTTTCATTGATAATGGCTGTCAGTACATTCAAAATTAGTTTTGAGAAATGTTTAGGATAAACTCTTTATATTAAATTTAACAATTTTGTAGAAATTCATTACATGATTACATTTAATTATTTATAGTATGTATAGTTTTACTACTTAGCTGTTATGATAATCAATCAGATAAAGCAAGAAATGTTGATCAGTGTTTGTATTTTTTTAGTTCAATGTCAAACAGTATACCCGTCCTGCTGGAAGTTTTAGTGATCCTGTCCTGTGATACCTATTCCAACATTTCATCTAAAAGTGAGAAGTCCCTGAAACAGTTCCAGGATCAAAGTGAAAAACAGCAATCACGTCCCCTAATGGAAATTCTAGAAGAGAATTTGCTATCAATGGCTACAACTCTTCCTCGACAGATCAGAACTTCAGGTATTTTCATTTTTTTGTGACACTAATTATTAGATTGCATATCAAAAACTTGATAAGATTTCACATTTGTCAGTGTTGATCATAATGATCACAAAACAAGTTTTATATTTCAATGCTTTTTTAAAACTATTAAGACATTAATGAATCCAAATAACCAATTTTATCTTTTAAGTTATTCCTTTCTGTTACTGTTTTATATATCTCAATTCTATAAACATGCACAAAACAGTTGTACTTAAATAGAAATTTAAACGCATTCAATTAAATAGAAAAAACGGGGAATATCTCTTAAACCTTTTGTTTTGGTGAGTGTCTCTTGATATCAAATAAGTCATTTAATGTTAACTGGTTAAAAAGTAGTAATTCCCAGAAGTAATTTCTGTATGTACATATTTCATTGAAATATTTCACCACTGAAACTGAGTTTTCAAATTTACTTTCTGTTACTATTTGATTTGTTTATTTAATTAAATTTAACTATAATTACTTCAGATGATGACCAGAAATTGAGCTTGATTAAAATAATTTCTGGCTATCTAAAAATATTAGGTAAGTTTCATTACTTTCATTTCCATATATTACTTTTAGAATTGCTTTGTTTTAACATTATTTTCATTGATGGTTACTCAGAAAGTAAGATTTCTTAGCAGAAATCAATTGCGACATCACAGAAAAATTTGCTTCTTCTTATGAATGATACATTATTGAAGAAAATCAAAATAGCAATGACTAATGTATCAAAAAGAAAATTGTATAAATGATTTTTGTTCTCTATAAAATTGTTGTCAAGCCTTAATGTATTTGTCTCATGCAAATATATAACAGAATTACTGATAAGTAATTGAATCTAGAATGTATTTAAAGGAGTTGTCATTAAACTGTTTAAAATAATTTGTAATAAAATTGTCAGTTATAAGATTATAACCTCTTTTATTTATTTAAAGTTCAACACTTTCACTGTTATATTGTTACCTGTCTGTACTGGCCCATTCCAGTGGAAAATAAGAAATTACCATTTACCAGAAATGGCTATAAACACACTGACAGCAATTTCTCATGGTCACTGTCATTTTGGTTTCAATCAGATACTCTTCAGACTAAGTTAAAAGACATCTCCAACACAGAATGCAATAAAAGTACATCACAGTTTGTTGTATTGTATGCTACTGTATGTCTAAAATTGATTTAAATATATGCTAAGTGCTAGTTAATTTATAAAGCAAACTCTTGGAACCAACATTTTATGGACTCTTGAAATATATGTGAACATAAGTTGTGTAAAAATTTCTGAGCATGTCCACAGCTATGGAAACTTGATTTACAGTCAAGTTTAAGCATATAAGTGGACATCAGATGAAAAAAAAATAGTATTGTACATATTTTGTCTTCATTATCAAAGAAGTAAAAAAAAGTCTTATTTACACTGACCACATTATAGGTGTAAAATCTTTTAAGATATTTTATTAAATTTGATATCATAATGCCTAAAGATCATTAGTTTACCAATGAAAATATTGTACTAAAAAAAAAGAGTAAAGATACAATAAGAAATATAAATTTATAAGTGTTATGTTCAATAACCTGGGTGATTATTTTTGTATTTTACCAACTGTACAGGTCCCAATATGAACAGTTTGCTCCATTCTTATACTCATCTGAAGAGGTTCTCTTTGGCACTCATCCAAGTACTGGAAATGGATTGTTCAAGTGTCAAAATTGTGGAAGAACAAACACAGATTTTGGGCCATGGTATGTAGCTGGGTAATTCTTAACGTATATACTCCCCTCTCTCTCTCTCTCTCTCTCTCTATATATATATATATATATATATATATATATAGTTTTTAAGTTATGCTATATTTATGGGTTAAAGTGCTCAATAGATAGAGCATATATAAATGTAAAAATGAACAATAAATTCAACACCCAGAGGCGACAGCCTGTTTCTTATTAAATGCAATCTTCAGACCATGTGCGTTGTGTTTCTGCTTGACTTTTTGTATATACAAATCAGGGAGGCATTGTGGTTATTTTGGTGGGCGTGGTTTGCTAATTTGTTTATTATTTAGTTTATTTACTTATCTAACTTAATTTAATTTTACTTGCTTTTATTTATTTCATTTTATTCTTGTTCATTTTCAGTTTTCAATTTTTAGTAAAATCTTTTTTCATATTTACATTTAGAGATAAGTTCTGATCATTTATTTAGTGGTTTGTTTTAGTCTGGGAAAGTAATTATAGCTATTTTCCCCTCCAGGCAGAGTTTACTGTTTTTGGATATATTGTTATAGGCTGGTGTTTTTTTCTTTATTTTCCAGGATATTTTTGTTGTGATATGTTGTTTTTAATTTACCAGATATGTTTAAAAAGCATTGTGCTGTTAAATTACTATTTGTAAAGGATGTTTCTTTGTTTCCATGGTCCTTCAATTATACCTATGTATATTTTTTGTTATCTGCTGATTTTATGGTAGTTTAGTATATGGAAGAAATTGCTGTTTAAGGGACATTTGTTCTTTATTCTGCAGTTATGCATGGGTTTAATTTGTTCAGGTGTTTTGTTGATTGTTTTCCTGTTGTGCTTTTTATTATTTCTGTCATATTCTCATTGCATCTGTACCTGATTTTTACTGTTTTTACTGAATATCTTATGAAGAGTGCTTGATATGGATAATTTTTTGTTTATGCATTTAATAAATATTTTCCTACATTTGTTTTTATGTTTTTGTTGTATGGTTGGTTAAACCATTTAATGTTTCTCTTCTTCTTGCCTTTTTTGTCCTGTGTGTGAGTGAGTGTTGCTTAGAATCCACTATCTTTCTGTTTCATAGTCTTTCTTAGCTTTGTTGAATATATTTTCACTGGAAGAATTGTCAGAAATACCAGTTTACACAACTAAATATAAAGGTATTCTACCCTTCTATAAAAGAACCCAGGCAAGGTAAGTCTATCTTCTTAGCCCAAGAACAAATGAATGAAGTTGTACTTAATGTACTTATGCACCACATTGCAGACTGTGCTCTCCTCATGGATGTTCTAGGATTTGTATTGATAATGTTTTCCATCCACTGTATGAATTGTTGCATCCTGATATTGTCAAAGCATTATGAATGCTTTTTACACTTCACTACAGACGACACATCCTCACTGGAGGCTTTCAACTCCTTCTGAACTTTGTGCACTAATGACCTGTCAAAAAAAAACAAGAAAACACAAGGACACATGGCCCAGTGGATTTAGACATTGGTTAGTTTCAGTGACTTGACCCAAAGAGTTGTGTGTTCAAGACCAGGCTACAGCAGTAGTTAACAAATAACTTAAAGAGTCAAGTTAAAGGGAGAGAACTCATTACTACCATAAGTGACTTCACACATGGAATGATAATGATATACCCCAGTGATTGTAATAAAGAGTTCAGTTCGAAATTCCTAGCACCTGAAAAAGGCCGGAGCATACAACGACCAAAATGTCATAAACATGACAGCAAAGGGGAAGACAATAGTTTGAATAATGTAAATAGTGTAAATACGAACTCATCTCAAAAGTATAGACAAATAAGAAAAAAACCTGTAAAAAACTTCCAAACATCTCTGTGCTTTGTATGTATCATAACAATTACAGCATAGATATTATTTTAAAACTCCTGATTGATCAGAATCTCTTGAATTTTCACTTTTTTTTCTTTTTAACCCCAAGCAAAGCAATAAAGCCTCTGAGTCACAAGGGGGTGACTCAGTGTGAGTGAATGAGAAAAAAAACAATACAATATTAAGAAGCGTGAACAATAAAAAAACAAGAATAAAAAAAATCAGAAAATAATGTTTGACACTGCATTTAAAATTTTGAAGCTCAATGTTGACTGGGAAGGAAGAAGCTAGAAGAGATTTCCATAAGTGAGAAGTGTGATAGAAGCATAGAACTTTTGGTTACATCTCACCAATTCAACTGTAAATGGGGGACCTTGCTGCCAATCTAGTACTGTGCTTAAATTCATAAAGTCTAAGTAATATAGAGGAAAGTTTATCAGAACAATTATGAAAGTATTTAAAGAAAAGGCAGAGGGAATTATCTCTGATATTAAATTTAGTCTGACTATATTTAAACTGAGATTATTGTATCAAAATTTTGTTTCCTGTATTGTGTATATGTGTTATGTCCTTTTAAAAAATAATAATTATTGGGACTTATGCACATAATATATTTTATTCACAGAATTTACCCTCAAATTTTCTACTTAAAAATTACATCTTAAATAATGTCCGTGGATCAGGGTAGATTTCTCAAGGTGGATTTCTTCTGTTTCCAAAGTGAAATAATAAATCATGACTTGATCTAAGAGTAAAAGAATCTGTTAATATTTTCTCTAGTTCTGTATTTTTTGTGTTTTGTTCTCCTTTTTGTCTCCTTTTTTTTTTTTTTTTTTTTTTGTTCCCTAAAATTTCTGAATAAAAGTAGTGATTTTTTTTTTTTTTTTCTGTAACTTCAGGAGCCAGTGCTATAAACTCTCAGGGCAGAGTTAATGTTCATCAACCTCGCAAAACTTTTCGTCATTTCCATAATGATAGTATCTATCAAGAGTTAGTATCTTTATTACAGATTCTTGGGTATTATGGTAAGTAATTACTTTATTTTTAAAGTTTCTTTTTTTTGTAGCCAACTTTATTTTATAAATATATTTTAAAAGGTCAGACAAAGTAACTAAAGATCATTTTATGAAAATGATTTTATGTTTATAGAATTTTTAATGAAAATTTTTTTTCCACATTCATTCGTTATTCTTAATGATGCTTAAGTTACTTTTTCAGATTATGTGTTTTCATACATATATTCTATGTACAATTAGCAAAAACCCAAATCTTACAATATTGAGTATCTTTTAGTTATGCAGATCACAAAAGATACTGTCTTAAATTCTACCCCAATTCACTCTTTTCAGTGTATTAATATGAAAGTTATAGTTTTGAAGAATATCTCTGACATATGACTTCATCTTTAAACTTGTTTACTTAACAAATTCTGAGAAATAAATAATCTGAATTGAATTTCACAGAAAAGATTATTATTAACTTTATGCATTTATACAGTTACAATGAAGTTACACATTCTTTTGAAGACTTCAGTAAAATGTCATGGTATTATTTTAAGTTAGGAGAAATTAAATCACATTATGTTCATAGGCACAGTTTCTTTCTTTTAATAATTGTATCTCATGAAATTTATGGTAATAGCTCTGTTTTGTAAAAGTAAATAAATTAAAGTTCAGTACAATGTCAAGATATCTGTTTGCTCTTGTATTAATACTGAATATTCATGCATGTTAAAAAAACATTTCTGTAATTATTTAAAATGTGATAGTTTTTAAATGTTATTCTTGTTTGTAAGATTGCATAAAAATTTGAAAATAAAATGCTTTGAAAATAAGTAAATGGGAGACAACATACAACAGATATTGAAAATCCCTTCCCCAATTTGGTTATGTTAGTAGCTTTGATGTGTAACATCACAAAAATCTTTTCAATTTGTGATTTGCTACCTAAAAGTAACAAATGTTTCTGAAACAAAGATTTTAATACTTTAGAATAACTTAGAATACCAAAGATTTAGTAAGTGAAATGAACAATTACTAATCATACAAAAGGTCAATTTTTAACAAAACAATTTGATATTACTGTGTATATAATGAAATTGTATGAGAATCATCTATTATGAGTTCCTTTTGGAAAACAGAACAATTATGATGAATATGTACAGTTCTCAATTTGATCACTGTAGGCAGCAATTGATGAAAAGTGTCCAGAATTAAAAGAAAGGATATAATATTCCATCAGTTTAACCCCAGACTATATGTTTCTTTTCGTGTTCAAACAAAAACTTTTAAAACCTGGTCAGGAAGTTTACACTCATCTGATGTATTCAACAGGTGAAAGTGTTGTGTATTTGTTTTTAAATCAGCAAGCTAATTTTGATTTTGTAAGGGATGTGCATTGTGGTGCAGTGAATATCAGCTCGGAATAAGAACTCTGGGAGTCGAGTTCGAATTTCAGTTGAATTCCTTGCATTCACTTACGTGCAAATACCCTTGGGAAAGGTATTAATCCATCTCTTCCCTCAAGTTATGGGTTAAATAATAGGACAGATTGGGTTCTATAGCCTTGGTTGGCAACCAATCTACCACAGAAAGCAATGGCAACCTACTGTGGGATAATCTTCTGCCCAGTCAGTCATGTCTCTTTCGAGACATGATCACCCAAACGTGTATCACGTATGGTACTTAACTGACTTGCCATTTTATTCAGATGTGATTTAAAATATTGAAAAATGTTTATAATATTTAACCAAGATATCTTAACTATTACATTTTAAATCAATAAGTACAGATTAAGTGAATTCTTTGCCAAGAATTAAACAAAAAGATAAAGAAAATGAAGAATAATTTTTATATACATTTTATTTTCAGGGGACTTGAATCTGCTAGTGGATCACTTTTTAGGTTTATTCCATGAAACTTCATTAAACAGACTGCAAGCCACTCTTATCATCAACCAAATAATGCTTGGTACAATACAGAATTATGGTAAGTTGAAATAACATCTCATTTCATGAGTATTCATCACTGTACCTCTGATATCTGATCAGTATTGATTGTGTTGCTGTGAAGAAGTTGTTTGATTTTTGTAAGACCTAAAATACATGATAATCCTGAACTAAAAAGATAATTGATGATTTATGTTAGAGCATCAAACATGAAGCATATAAAGATAATATGTGAACTCAATGATATATATAATTGACTTTTTGTCTTATTTTTAATAATTTAAATGGTTTATACTTATTTCCTTGCTAAACTGATATGCCCACTGGGTTTAAAAAATTATCTCTTTGATATGCTACCTTACTTATGCAGTAATGGGGATTGAACTCTGAACACTCTGCTAGTTCTTTGATTCTCTGTCTATAAACATTGAATTTTCTCCTCTATCAAAGGTCAGTAGAATTAAGCTTAATAAACACAACTCTAGAGAAAGGAAAATAAAGCATATAGCGTGTTTTTGGCTTTAATTGCAGCCACTCAACAGGTAGATCATATTAATAAAAATACAATATAACACTTTTGACACTTGTAATTGTAAACTACCAAAGAAAGCTTTTACTCTATAACAGTATAATTATTATATTTTAATATTTCAATGTCTTATTTTGTTCATCCAGATGAATTAGAGCAACAAACTGTGAACAGCTGTGATAAACAAGAATTACAAAGTATCATAAGGTAAAGAACAAATAATTCATTATTTGAAGTCAGAATCTTGCAACTTGAAAGGATTTTGAATATTTTAATCTGTTTGAGAAGACTGTAAAATGTTGATGATCTGATAATTGTTCCCAAAATTACTAAAAGTTGTTTATTGATTACATGTCTCAAAATTTGTCTACCTTCAGTAATCTTCATTTTTGGTCTGATAACAAAATATATTTTGAATGTTCGTAATTTTGTTTTTTAATCCATTGATCAATCAAGTAATTTGTATGGAAATTATTATTTTTTTTTAGTTACCTTGCTTTAATCAGAACTCAAGGATTAGTATGCATATATATATATATATATATATATATATATATATACTCTAGAAATTTTTTTAGATATTCTACAATTTCATGGGTAATACATATTTCACAGCCATTATTACCCATGAAATTGTAGAATATCTAAAATATTTTCTAGATTATATTACTCTGTTAAATAAATTTAACATGAGTTCTTTTGAGTTTGTCTCTATTGGAATTTACCTGACTTAAATACCAAATATTCTACGTTTTATATATATATATATATATATATATATATAATCTTTTGAATAAAAGTAGAGATTTATCACTTGTTTCCAGTTTAGGATTGGGTTTCCAGTTTTTTCTAAATTCTCTTCATTCTCTTTCACTTACCTTGAGAAAGTAAGAACCATCAATAGTAAATATTTAATAGCATTATTTGTGCGTTTGAAGGAAGAAATTGACAAAAAATGGCCACAAATGAAGAAGAAAAAGTGATTTTTCAGCAAGACAATACACTGTGTCACCAGTCAATCATAACAATGGCCAAACTACATAAATTGCACTTTGAATTGCTTCCACATCCACCCTATTCTCCAGATCTGGTCCCCAGCGACTACTGGCTGTTTGCAGACCTCAAAAGAATGCTCCAATGAAGAAGTGATATCAAAAACTGAGATGTATTTTGAGGCCAAAGACAAATCTTCCTACAAAAATGGCATCAAATTGTTAGAGGATTGTTAGAATCAGTGTATCACCCTATGAAGAGATTATGTTGGTGAATAAAGTTGAATTTTTGCCTAAAAGTTGTTTTTTTATTAGTTCAGCTTGGGACTTATTCAGTGATGTGTTATGTAACAGATTAATCTGTTAATATTGACACAAAACAGTTTGTTACTTTGATATTTCATTTTTTTTTTTTTCCTTTCAGTTCATTAATTGATGAATATTTATCTCCTAATAACTTTAATCTGATTACATCACATGTTGGTAAGGAAGCTATTCCTGCAGAAGGACAATTTTCTCTTGTCCTTTACAACAGAACACAGCCAACGTTCTATGATTATAATGCCAATATTCTCCAAATATGCCTTTTCCTTGAAGGATTTGCAGTCTTTGCTAAAGTAAGCATCCATTAGCAAATTTTTAAAATGTTTGTCACTTGATTTTAATCATACTTTACAAATATATTTGTGTTCATTTTTTACAGGATTCTTAAGCATCCTACTATAGGAATATTTATGATGAAGAAAAGATAATTTTATAACCATCAACGTTCTTTTTTTATATGAAAATCAAGTGAAATATGTCACTGTTCAAAAATTAATATAATGACTGTAATATTTTGTGTTTTCCATTTATTCTATACCTTTATTAGAAATATTTATTGTATATTTGGATCAGTATTTAAATGATGTTGGAAACATTTGTTTTTTAATATTTTCACATAAAATGTTTTAACAACTGCCAAGCAAAGAAATCAAGTTTAAATTCATTGCAAAAAACATTTTTAACTTATACAAATATAGTGTTGGTATTTTTTTTTACAAATGAATAATTAAAAAAATTAAAAGGCAAATTATTTCTATTTTATGCACATTTTAAATTGTAATTTTTTTATATTGCTACTTTTTTACACTGGTTATTTGATATTTTTGTTGTATTAAAAGCTTATGAATATCCATTATTAAAAAAAAATGAAAATGAGTTGTTGTTTTTTTGTTTTTTTTCTAAAATTTCCACTAGACAGGTTGACTCTTACTCTTTTTTTTAGATTCTTCAGAAAGATTTTAATCCATTTTTGATCACAGTTTTGTATCCAATGTTAGAGAAGTTGGGAGATTGTTCTGCTTATCTGAGCAATACTGCTTATCTGGCCCTCAATAGCATCAGTGATTCATGTGGTTACAAGTAAGTATTTCTTATGTTCACCTTTGTTCAGAGTAAATGGTTGTTATTGTATGAAAATATAACCTCTTTGCCATTTTTAACTTCTACTTTTAGAATAATAATTTCTGCCTGAATTTCTGGGATGAGACCTCATCATTATTTACCTGCAGACTAATGTTCTCATCTTTGTTATTATACCAACATTTAGGCTGGAGGGCCATCATCAGGTGCTTCCAGGTAAACTTCAGGGAATTTCAAACTGAACCTTTTAGTTCTTCTATGGAGGTAGATTGTTCTCGTTCTGCTAACCCTGTCTAGGGATATCTTGTCTAGTTCTTATTTAGTCTTGCTCAGTTAATGCTTGCTCCATTTGGAGTACATATTGAATCTATGATTACTATGTCACCAAATTCATGAACCAACATTTTAATCTACTTGGACAAATCTGGGTGAAGAACTTGGAGCTGTAAACCTAGCTTACCTGCTGATGAGTTCTATATGTCGAGCAGCAGTAGGAAGGTTGTAATATTAACAAAAAATAGCAATAATAAAAACAATAGTCTGCACAGAAATAATATGCATACATAAATTGAAAATAATTTTAGTTTTTAAATAATATAAATTTTAATTAAACAAGAACACACATAACTAAATCAGCATATTGAACTTTTTTATTCATGGTGATATATATAAATGTTTGTAATCTAAATATGATTTGAGCATAGCTGTTGTCATATTTGGTCTAAATGACAATTTGGTGAGAGAATCTGAGTTCAGAGAACATTGACCATAAATAAGAAAGATTTGCTTTTTTCCCCTTTTCGTTTTACAAGGATTTCAACAATATGATATCTGTATATTCTATTTTTAAGGAAAAAAAAAACTCCTTAATATATTAAATATTTGGTCACTATAATGTAATATATATCTAATAACAACAAAAGTACTAATTGATAAAGGATATTTTACAAACCAAGCAAAAACAGCAATTTTGGCACTAAGCATCATTAAAATTTAACACTATATATATGTGTGTGTGTGTGTGTGTGTATATATATTTTTTTTCTAAACATATACTATTAAATATAAGAGACAATGAATGTCTATTATGTTTAATCATGAGCCGTTCTAAACATTGCATTTTGGCTTTAATTTCAGGTGAAAATAAAGACAAAAATTGTCCAACATTTGGATATTTTTTTATTATGCTGGTTCTAAGCTTTCAGCTCACATGAACCACCTTCAGAGAGGTTACAGGGACATTAACATAAAAACATCCACTATCACAGATGATTTTATCTTGTGCTGACTTAAAACATTGCTAAGCAATGATAACGATAGTGTTGAGTTGTGATGATGCATAGTGCCAAGATTGTTTTTGTCATTGATTTACTGATAAACAGATATTTTGGCAAGCTGGTTTATTGTAAAGTGCTTGATAGCGAGATAGTGCTAATAAGATTAATGTGGAAAGTTTGTCAATTAATTGGGGTGCAGAGCTAATTTGAACTTGGCATTAATTTCAATTGTTCAACATTGATAAAAAAAAAATGCCTGAGAAGTGAGGACACCATAGTGGTGCCTTCATGAAACTTCAAAACCTGCATGACTGCTCAGTTAAGTGATAAGCTTCTCCACATTAATCCTATATATATATATGCAGAAAAAGTATTTTTAAGAAATGATAACTGTATTTTGAATAGTTACTTTAAGTGTAAAATTGATCATATTCCTAATTACTTATACTTAAAAGGTTATAATTTCAAATTGATTCTATTAATAAATAGACTAGTGTTTTCAAATATTAATGTAAACCTGGATAATGGCATCCATCTTTTTCTAGGTTTCATATGGCAATACCCCAGTTATGAGTTAAATAAAACTTGTATCTAGAAAAATCATTGTTATTCTCAAAAAAATATTAATGCAATTTTTACTGTAAAAGAATTTTTACAAATCAAAATGGCTATGAATAACCCAGAAATGGTTAAGAAGTAAAACAACCAATTAATTAATTCATATGACAATAAAAGAACTGTAAGTAACTCAGCAGAGGCGGGAAAATCAACTAAGGATTGGCACTATGTTATTCACACTGATGTTAAAATGTCATAAGTAGTGTACCTTATTTGTTCACTCTTTAACTGTTTAAATGTTATACAAAAAGACATATCTGTTCACATTTGTCATGACTGACAAGATAATCTTCATGTTGGAATGAACAGTTTTTGATTGTTTCACTTATTGAAATTGTGTTTACTAATAAGAATTCTTTTTGTCTAGAAACATTGAGGACCTGATTCAGCAAAATATTGATTATTTGATCAATTCCATAACTCTACGCTTAAAACATTTGCCACAAAATCCTCATGCTCCAATTGTGTTAAAAGTGATTCTACAATTTGGTCATCGGCAGCTTCTTCCTCTCATCCAAGATACCATCACAAATGTAAGTAAATTGGTATTTAATTTATAGATAGCATTTTATATTCTATGTTTATTAAAATTAAATTTAGACATTTAAAAGCTTCAAATGAAAGTTGAGAATTAAATAAAATGTTAACAGTGTCAAGTAGAAAAGGAAAAAAATTATTCTTTTAGCAAGGCCATTGCTAAAAGAAAGGATCTTTGCTATAGAACAAAACAAAAATTATTGTATGTAAGACTTGTTAACCACCACCACAAATAATAATTTGTGGTGGTGACTAACATGTTGCTTATTTTTGAAAACTGTTTCATTGACTTCAGTGCTGTTACCAGACAAACAGCAAACAAAATAGCAGATAAAAAGTCAACCTAAAGAATATCAGAATAAATAAACTAAGTCATTATAGAACCCACACCTCCCCCAAAAAATTGAATATTAATGCAGAGGTTAATTTATCCTAATTTTCTAGTAAAAAGGAGTTAATTATTTTATTGTACATAATTGAGTCACAACAAACTGTCTTGTCACTGTGTTAAGTCTTTAAAAAAAGATGTAGAAGTTGTTTTGTCAAGTCTAACTCTTCTTTATATTGAATTTGTTTATTTAATGTTGTTAGATCAGTTGAGTAGTTTCTTAACAATTCTTTTGAAACTGATTTTTTTTTTGCTTTCAGATTTTAGAGTGTCTTGATGACTACCAGACAATTCATGTTACTACATTTATACAAGTCCTCCATGATCTCTGCTGTGCTGTTAGACAATGGTTCCCAAGTGATAAGGTAGCACTTTCTACACTGACATAACAAGACCAGTTTTCTATATTATATATATTTATATACTTTAATTCCCACCATTATAACATATACTTTGTAATTTAGTGAGGAATATTTAAGAAAAATTAATAGTATTCTCATGATGTATTCCATACTTATATAATTTTAATATTTTATCATTATTTTGATTTGTGATTATAATTATATATATTTGATTATGAGGTTATCAGTAGACATGAGTATTAAACAATTATGCTTGGATGTTAATCAAGCACAGGTAGAAGGTAGAATTTTCTACACTTTTATTATGCAATTTAATTAACCAATGTAAAATGTTAGCAATTTTCATTTGGGAATTAATTTTCTTGATAACGGTGTTAGATAGCCTATACAAATCAAAGGCTGGAGGGCTAGCTGCACTTCTATAGAAGTGGGGACTAGAGGATTTGCAGCAAGGTCCTTATGCAAAGCCTTAACAGATATTGGGGTAGTGGGAGTAAAAAAAAGGAAAGCACTCAAGTCCATAACCGAAACAGCGGAAAGAACAGCTAATTGGTTATGGATCAAAAGAGAGTGCCTGGATTCCAAAACAAATTGTTAGCTAAAATTCCCCGAAATTCTGCGTTTAAATTAATGTTTCGGACGAGCTCATGTACGGTTTGCCTCTAAATGGAAAGTGGCTCTGACTGTCGCCAATCAGAAACATTTGCAAGGTTTTGTACCAGGCCTAAACATAAATTTTCCAGTGTCTGAAAGCGCTTATCGAGGGTGGGCCAGAAACTGATCATCTCTGGTCAGGTTGGTGCGGTGAGTGGGGTATGATGTTGAAAAACCCGAAACCCCCTAGTGATCCTCGCGGTGACATCGCTGACGACACCCTCTAGCGCCCCCATTACGGTGCGTATGTTTGAAATCATTAGATAGCCTATTCAAATCAATCAATTTCATATTAATGAAATCAAAAACATCTGACAATCTGACAATGTAGGAAAGTTTCTATCCAAAATTGCCAAAAGATATTTTATTACTACACTGGAAAAATTGATTTCATAAAGGAAAGAACATTTTAGTAAAAAACTACAAAACATTTTTTTTGCCAGGTTCAACTAATATAATCATTTTCATATAGCATGACTTCGTTTCATGCACAACATAATATTCAGGTGCTGAGTGTAGACTAGCCATTGGATAATTTAAATCTTAATAAAGATATCCGGTTATCACAATATTGGTGTAATTATATATTATGCTGGGATTAAAGTTTTTAATTAAGAAAAATACATTTGGAAATATATATATATATATATATATATATATATATATATATATATACACATATAAACAAATAATTATTTTAGAGTTGTGAATATTCATTTTTTATGGTAAGCATAAAGGGAGATTACTGGATCTTTTAAAAAAATTTACATTAAAAATTAATCTGGACCAATGTATTTGAGCAGATATTTATTTTTATGCTTACATGTTACAATTAATTCATTTCTTTTGTTTAATAAGCTAAGGTTATTTAAGTGCTTCATGATAACAAATTATTCAGCAAGACATAAATTACATCTATTTCCTTTTCTATAGTAAAATTTAGCTCATGCTGCAATATCCCATGTAATAATAGGTATATTACCTCCATTTTTATTAGAAATGTTTAGAGTGTTGTTTATGTATTTTTTATGTATTTTATACTGCCTATAATCATTTGATTATGGAGGAATGAGATTTCCAAAAATTTTCAGTGGAACAAAAATAGAATTTGACATCATTACTAGAATGTATGCTAGTTTAGTATACAGTATTATCAGACATACATTGACCATTTAAAGGAAAGATTGTATTTTTTGGCAGTTGAATTTATTTTTTAGAAAAATTAAATTTGTTGGACATGTATTTGTTTAATAATGTTTTGTTGAGATATAGATCTATCAATGTTACTAACACAGATATAGCTGATCTTAACATTTTTTTGTTAAAAACTTTTTTAAAGTGCTTATGAACTAAATTTAGTAAAATTCTTCTGGTATTTGTTTGGACATTATGATTAATAGATGGATTAAACCATATAATGTTGCACTAGCAGAGTTTCTGTTTATTTTTACTTTCTTTTTTTTTTATAAATACTCTAAATTTACTATATAATGACCTATTTCTAAAGCTTTATATATTTAATTTATTGTTATTAAATATTTCTTTATTTCTAGAGTTGGTAGATAATTTAGCTTTAACTGATTTATGTAAATTATCAAGAATTTTATGGTTTGATTTTTTTTTTTTTTTTTTAGTCATGTATCTATGATTATATAAATCTTTGGTATATGGTTTGTAATGACCATTATTCAAGTCCAATGTCACACTAAGAAACTTGATCAATTTAACATTGGTGGTGGTGGTAATATTTTTAGATTGTGATCTTTGAAAAATTTTATCAGTTCCTTTCTCAATTAGTCTGTATTTCTTAGACTTGTTTTACTAAAACATATAGACCATCATCTCTATAGAGTCCAGTGTCCTTAATTTTAATCTTTTAATTGCCACAATAACAAAATCCTAACAATTTCACATGCCTCTGCTGAGTCATATGCTCCTATAGAAATATTAAAGTCTGGGTTATTTCTTTTGGAAGTTATAAATTTTATATATAATATATATGTGTGTGTGTCAATGAGCACTGAGGTCAATAGTGAGCAATGTTCAGATTATAACATAGCCTGAGGATTGCGTTCAAGCATGAAACAGACTGTTGCTGATCTGTATTGACCTCTGTGTCCACTTTTATACTTTTATATACATGAAGGTGTTCGAAAAAAAATTTTCTGCCTGCTTCCTAAAATCCATATTTTGATTATTGGTTATTGAAATAGCACTTTCTTAAAAGTTAATTGGGCTAATAATTTTTAACACCCAGTGTGTTTGTGTGTGTGTGATATTATTGTGATTATTGTTTGCATGCGTTGTTTTTATGTTTATAATATTGTTAAACTATTACTGCCCACTGTACCATTTTTGGGGCTATAAATAATACTAGTTTTTATGGTAGACATTAATAGGTTAGTGTGTACAAATTATTATAAGAAAAGAAAAGAGCTTTAATCAGACCCAATAACATTTTATTTTATACCAAATGTGATATACTTTTATCATTCATTTTAACCATCTGATTAAAACTAGCTAAAGTAAAAAAAAGTAAAGATATTTTTATTTTTTACATACAGAGTGCGATAGGTAAATTCTCGCCATTTTATATTTTTAATTTTATGTATACATGTTGTTTTAGTTTGTTTTTTTTATTTTGTCAACTGTAGTTAGTTGGATACTGTTTGTGAGAAAAAGAGTACTATGATGCCATTTTCTCTCCCATAAATTTAGAAACAGAATCCTGTACTACTTGGCATTCATGCAAGAAGCTCCAATATGAACATTTCAGAGTGTTTGGGCGTCAATATGAGGACAGTGCAGAGGAATTGGAAAGATTTGGATGAGTCTAATGGTGATTACAAAGGTGTTTGGAGTGATCACTAGTGATGGCGATATTATGCCACCATTTATATTCCCACAGGGCCTCAGACTCAACATGAAGGTCTATACCAAGTGCCTTGAGGAAGTAGTACTGTCCTGAATCAAGAGAGTCGCTGCTCTGAAAGTCCCTATGGCTCTGCACCATGTGACACAATCAGGGGAATCCAGTAATGTCTGTCAGATAATTTCTGCAACTAAATCACTCCATACATCTGACCACCTATTTCCACAAACTTTAATCCCCTTTATTATTTTGTGGGGCACAGTTGATTAAAAGACCAACAAAACTCTTTGTAATACCAAAGATGAAATGAAGACAAGAATTATGGCAGCATTCTTCAACTTAAACAAGAAAACTGTCCAGAAGACTTACAGGAGATTCCAAAGTCATCATTTGGAGGTCATGGTTGAAGTCAATGGCAATTTTATTGAATAAATTTACTCTTTAGTATTTCAAGATATTTTTGTGTTGCTTTTGGTAAATATATTTGTTCAAATGAGCTGTCAGCATTATTTTCATTTTTGCATAATTTAGATGACAATTCATCCATTGCACCTTGTATATATTATGATTTCCTTTGCACTAAAAATAAATGCATTAAAAAGAAAATATTCTTAATTAGTTTCTAACAGAGGGCAAAAAAAACTGCTGCATTTTAAATGTGATGCATTATATATATATATAAATATACTTGGGACAAAATAGAATTGAATTCCTATTTTAATTTCAGGAAGCCATACAAAAAAATGATCCTCCTATGTCATGTGTAGATGAAGAAAAGAATTCCGAAGACACTAAATGGTTGGTTGACTTTTTAGTCCAGTACCATAAAGACAAGAAGATGGCTGCTGGAGAGTTTGATGATGATGAACTGTCTAAAAATGAAGGAGAAATGGACTGGACACCAGCTTCACCTACAGAAAATGAAATGGAAGATAAAGATGAAGAGACGACATCACCACCTAACCATGTTACAATAATTCTTGATGTAGGTTTTTATTGAAAAGTTTTTATATTTTCCTTATGAATACATTTTAACTGTGGTTAGTTTTAATAGCAAGCAATCCAGTTTTCTTTTCTCTGTCTGTGAATGTGCATTGTGGTGCAGTGGATGTCGGCTTGGAGTGAGAAATCTGAGAACTGAGTTCAAATTCCAGTTGACATTCCTTGCATTCACTTACACACAAATACCTTTGGGAAAGGTAATAATTCATCTTTTCCCTCTAGCTATGGGTCAAATAACAGAACAGATTGGGTTCTATAACCTTGGTTGGCAACCAGTCTATCACAGAAAGTAATGGCAACCTACTGCAGGAAAATCTTCTGCCCAGTCAGTCATGTCTCTTTTGAGATATGATCACCCAGGCGTGTATCATGTATGGTACTTAACTGACTGACTGAATATGTTTTCATTCATTCTCTGAAAAGTTTGAAATATTCTCTACTGCACTTCTCTACACATAGCCAAGTTTGAAGAAACAATTTTAAGAGAAATTACTATTTGAGGAATAAATGTAATCTGTAAGTGTTGAAATAAATTTATGAACTTGAAAAAAATTCTATCTGTGTTATTCATTTTAGGAAACCAATATATGAAATACCAATGTATATTATAACTATCAATATTGAATTTTCTATCATCAATTTTTGCAATAATTGATTAACATCAAATATTATTAAAAGCCTCAAATGTTTTTTATTTACCTTATTACTGTAATTTGTATAATCTGTTTGAATTTTCAATTTTGTTTTGTGCAACCAAAATTCATTAGTGCAATCCAAAAAGTGCATAAGAACATTTTTGTGAAAACAAAAAAATAATTTGAAAAGGTTCTAATTCAACATATGCCTTTTTTAAAAGTTGAGGCCTAACTTCATAAAAAGTCTTTATGGTCAGTCATTCTTACAGTTTGTGCATTCAACAAAATGGAAAGAAACCTGCAAAAAGTGCATGTAACCTTATATATTTTAGAATCACACTGATGAATTACAGCCATTAAAATGATAGCAAATTTATATTCTTATTTGAACTTTGAAGTCTTTCTATTTTTCTTCTCCATCTGTATATGGTTGACCTTTTCTTTTATCAATGAAGAGATGAAACCTTTAATAAATCACTTTCTTCAGTTGTTCTTTTAAAACCTCTTTTGTAATTTATGACATAATTATTCATTCCTTGATCTCATCCAGTGCTATTTTTATTATAGGTGATGTCTCGAGTAAAACACTTACTTTCCTCAGAAGACGTTCGTCTAAAACTTGTTGTGTTAGACACAATCACTGCAGCAGTATGTTCGCTACAATCCCATCAAGGTAATCCAGTTATTCTCACAAATGACAGCATTCAACTAAGTAATTCTGTATTAACACTAAAGGGTGGGTGAGACAAGTTAAAATATTCATTTTTTAAGCCAGTCAAAATGGACTCTTGATAGAACAAATTACTTTTGAGAAGATCCACATGAAAAAGAAGCCAATACAATCTAACCTCTTTTATTTGACACACTTGAGACCAGGCCACTGTGGGGCAACAGAAAATATCAGATGTTAGAAATCACCCCTAAAAACCTTATATAAACATAGTTTTGTCAGCTCATTCCATATATATATATATATATATATATATATTGCCTTGTTATCAGAGGTAGAACAAAACATAAATAAGTTGTAATAAAACAACCATTTATGCATACAAATAAGAGTTTTATGGTTTCATACAATACAAAAGCTAAATAAAAGGCCTAAAACCAAAGATTAATATATACTTACTATCCTGAATGGGTTAATATAACAAATGAGCAAGACCGTATCACCAAAACATTCTGCTACTGTTGGCTGCTGCAGAAAGTTGTAAACAACATAGGATGCTGCCCTCATAGCCACTCAATTAACTAATGGTGGCTGATTAAAAAATAAATGCTGGACCATAGGAGTTTCCAAATCAGGCAGTGCTGACTTAAATACTTTCATTGTTGCTAACTAGTCTTTTAAAAACTTTTAATATTGAAAAAGAAATAAAATATATTTTGGTTTTACTGAGTGAGCTACAAAGATCACTGTTTTCATTGATATAAAATTCAAGCTTGTTCCTCAGACATGCACGGCTGTCAGCTCAAAGTTTATTTTTTCTTTTCTATTTTGTATAGATAGATTAGCATATTGTAATCAGTCAATTAAGTGCCATACATTATACACGCTTCGGTGATCATGTCATGAAAAAGACATGATTGACTGGGCAGAAGATTTTCCTGCATTAGGTTGCCATTACTTTCTGCAGTAGACTGGTTGCCAACCAAAGCTATAGAACCCAATCTGTTCTGCTATTTAACCCATAGCTGGAGGGAAAATCTTTCGCAAGGGTATTTGCACATAAGTAAATGCAACGAATTCAATTGGAATTTGAACTCAGCTCTCTGATTTCTCATTTCGAGCTGATATCCACTGCACCACAACACACATCCATTATAGTAATACTGCATTTAAAATATGCAAATTTTGAACCAACCAAATCAATAGTCAAAAATAAAGTCAAGGTGTATTTTGACCTCTGTTTGACTATGATTGTTATGTTTTAACTACTTGGGAGACAAAGATTTTAATGTTTGCCACTGTAAATTGTATAAGTTTCTTAAAGCATTAATGCAACATAGACAAGAATATTTCTGCTGACTAGGAACTACAGTTTTGGCCAAAAGTTTTGCAACACTATGTATAAGTATAGTTTCAGATATTTTTGAATACCGAAAGTGAGTGAAACCATGAATAATTGATAAATAGGATTTGTTTAATTTGCTTATGCAAATTTTAAGTGATTTGCATGGGCAAGTTCTTGACTCTATGAAATGAGAAAGAATATTTTTTCTGGGAAGAAGGAAAAAGAAGGGCGTAGAGGTTGGACCATATTATCTTTTTTAATCACACATTTGGCAGACAGAGCGAAGCAGAGAAAAGAGATTGGACAGTAAATCTTTTTTTTAAAACCACATTCATTCTGTACATCTAATTGTGATCCAAATGGGAAAAAGTTATTGTTCCGAATGTAAACGATCTGCAATCATTGCTTTACACAAAGCCAGTCTTAGCTGTCATCAGATTGCCAAACAGGAGCAGGTTCATGCATCAATGGTCACAAGAATAGTCCAGAAGTGGAAGAAAACTGAAAAAATCAAAGTTGGAGTTTGAAGTGGTCGTCCAAAAGTGTCTACAGAGCGAGATGACCAACGACTGGTGTGACTTAGTTTGTCTGATTGACAGGCCAGTAGTCAGCAGTTACTGAAGGAATGGTCCAGCAGTGGTGTAGAAGATTCAGATCACAAAGTACAGTGGCATTTGTTGACAAAAGGTTTGATATCAAAAAAACCTGCAAGAAAGTCAATTTTGACATGAAAAATATAAAAAATCTATTTTTATTATAGCTTTCTGTGTAACACTATCTTCCTATCAGCCCATGGTTCATCAAAACTTCTAATAGCTTCTTTTTCACTCCTTGGCCGTCTGAAACGTTCAACATTATTGGCTGATTGATGAACTGAGTTCCTTAGCCCACGATCCATTCTGCTCCTATGTTGTAATTAATTGATCACAGACAGACTGAAATTTGTTGTCACTATCCTGCCTCAGATCGGTCCGAACAAAGTGAAGGCGTACATTAATAATAAAAAAAAATATTACGATTTATCTCGAGTATATTATACAATGTTCTCGTTAGTAGTGTACATGCAGGGCTGTTAATCAAAATTTTCCCCAAATCAGACATGACACTTGGTTAAACTGATAAAAGTTGACTGGAGCACAGTTAACAGAGTTTGTTCAATTGATTTTTGGTAATTTCTTTGTAAGTCTGGCTCAGTGCTGGTGTGTTGGAGTTACACTCATGCAATCAATCTTCGTCCCTCCTCACTGCTTGAATCTTGGATCTCTCTCTGTTGAATTTCTCTCTTTACTTTCACTTTTTATCAGTGTTGATCAAGAACTGGTGTGGAGGTCGGAGGTGGTCTCCCTCTCTTTCAGGCAACATTCTTCCCACTACTTCGTCCTCCTTTTTCAACAGACTGTAGGCAGGTCTTCCTACCTTCTCTTGTTATTACTCTAAAATGAAACAACTATCATTTCTCATGCAATATACAATAACTTGGGTTTCTCAGATGAATCATTCAACACTCATAATTTGTTTTTACTAAAACAAATTTATCAGTTAAATTCTCTTCATATGGTTTTCAGACTCTGAACACCTGATTTTTTTTGTTGAGTGACCTTTTCACCTCCCAAATAACACTCAGGGTCTTTACGACCTCTTTCATTGGCCAAACTGTCAACACCTAAATTAGATTTGTTCCCGGCCAGACATCCGACTTGTAACAGAGTTTCAATCCCTGGGAATATTTTTATACTTGTGAACTCTTTTCATGAGATGTGTATCAGTATACCTCTCTGTATATCTAAGTAATAAAATTTATTATTAATTACCAACAACCAAATAGTATCACATTTGTTTTTGCTTCATTATAATACTTAGAAAGTCTAAGAATATATAATTGTTATTAAAACAAGAAAATAAAAGGAAAATGAAAACTTTTACTATCTAGCATATCTACTCATTGGATAAGTTGCTCCAGTTTGATAGGGTTTCATACATCGTACTTCTGCCCTAAATCTAACTTGATGAGTTTCTGGGATAACCCTTACAAAGAATGTTACAATTCTAAATAAGAATTAAGTGAAGCTGGCAAAATCCAAAGAAAAGTAGCATCACAAAGTTACCATGGGGAAAAAAAGGCTCTATCTTATCATTTGGCCACTTTATTGAAATTTTTAAATAACATTTTTGAAAAAAGTGTAATTCATAAAATTTGGCTTTCTGAAGTAACAAACTGCTTCTATCTTTGTCATACAAAAAAAAAAGGATAAAAAAAATGACAAATTTCCCTTCCCACACTTCACTACTTTTTTTTTTTTAAATCAAGCAAACATTATAAATCTTTGTTTCTAAATACTGTAAACTGTAGGGAGACAGTAAGTAAAACGGATGTATTAAAACATTATAGACTTTATTCTTTGATGTCTGTCAAACAAGTTGTGAAAGACAAATTAAAATGGCAGTTGGCAAATCTGTTAGAGAAAAAAGAATGTTCATTTCAAAATAGCGATTTCTGTTTCAAGTAGGCTATTACATTTTTTTTGTCCATTTTTCCATTTTCATGGAAAATAAGCTCCTCTATAAAAGGCATCATCTAAATAATGGAAAAACCATCATTGTCAATACCTCTAACGTGTCACAGCTTTGATGAACAGCAAGGGGTGACAATGCAAGGATTCACTCAGCAAAATAAATCCAGGTGAAAGTAAAGTCACTAGGCAATAAAATTTTACCCTATCCTCTATACTTTATAAAACTTACTTAGACATAGCACTTTGTTTTGATCTTTAGAACATTTTGTTTGCTAGTGTTATAACCAGTGTATGGTTGCAAAGGAAAAAACAAACAAGGGTTAAAATGTCAACAAGAATGTATTGACCAATTTTCAGAATATATAAGGTGACAAAATTGTTCTTATATGGTTCTTTAGTTGCTGTTAGTAAGGGAAAGGTTTTGTTGGTAAGTCAGGTACAGGTAGTAGGTCAGTTGACCAAGTAGTGATAATAAGAGATGCATAAAGTGGATTTGTGGTTGCACAAGGCGGGTGTTGTTTACAGAGTTGATCCATGGTAAGGGTTGGTTGGTTGACCAAGGTCATGGTGGTGTCAATGAGAGAGGCCTGGAGTGGATTAGTAAAGAGTGATTGAGCAGAAGCATGTTTACATCCTGGTTGAATGGGAGATTAAATGAAAATAGTTGCAGTAGTGACAAGAGAGGCCTGGATTGTGATAATGAAACTGTCAAAATGTCAGAAATCATGGTGTTGTTTATCAAGAGCCTGCTGATGTTGACAGCTGGTTTGCTGGTTGCATTCTGTATGTGAAGAGTTGGGTGAAGTCAGGAATCTATTTACCAGTGCATTGGATTGACTGAGGTCATGGTGGTGATGAAGAGAGGGGTGGTCATGGTGGTGACAATGACAGCTTGTTGTTGACAGCTGGTCTGTTGGCCCAATACTTATGAGGGGCTTTCTTTTAAGCAAATTTGATGGCTCCTATGACCATCTTTTTTTCCCCCCTGCAATGTTTGTGATTAGCTATTGCATTTCAGATTTTTGCTGGTATTCTTTATTTTGGGATGGATATGATGCTTAAAGTCCCTGGGCAAAGGGTAACTATTTTTATTAGCTTGGATTTTGCTTTCTTAGCACTCACATTCAGATGACAAGTAGAGTGAATCAGAAAATGATCTCATTTGTAGTGTCATATAACACTAGTACAAGAAAAATGTTAATTCAAGTCTTTCAATAATAAAAATATGCCTTACATTTTCTTGGTAGGAAAATGGAAAATTGTCTTTTTATTGAACTATTGTAATTGCTAATGACTGCAATTGCCAGTGAATAATTAAATTTAATTAGATTTGCATGAGGTTTTATTGCTTTAAAATGCAGTCTTACAACTAAATGTAATAATTTAAAAGTGTAGAAAGTTTTAATGAATTTCTGCTTCTATTACAAGATAAGGTAAAAGCTTTGGTGCTGTTCCATGCAGTCAACTTTGTTATCAATTGACAAAGCCAAAGGAAAATAATTAGATTAAGTTATTTAAATTTTGATCCTTAAAGTTATAACAAAAATCTTATAAAACATTTAATTTCCCTTAAAAATTATTTTTGTCTATAATAAGTGGTTCATTAATTTTTTTCTTATTGTTTGTATTTTTAATACTTATATAATTGAATGACAATCATTATTTAATGAAAAATTAATTTTTCTATGTTTATATACATATTAAATATATTTCCAAAGAAAGTAGCAAACATTTAT
The DNA here is from genome assembly GCA_037127315.1 of Ascarosepion bandense. NCBI lineage: Eukaryota > Metazoa > Mollusca > Cephalopoda > Sepiida > Sepiidae > Ascarosepion > Ascarosepion bandense. The sequence goes on along the minus strand of JBBBDQ010000651.1, from coordinate 7,774,257 downwards.
GTAATCCAAGTCACAATGTTCATTGACACGTTGTATTGGTCAGAAATGGTAGTAGGAAAATGGGAGTCTCATTAACAATCAACTAAGAAATGCAAATTAAGTTCTTTAAACATAATTCAATCTCATTTAAAATGATTTTTTGTTTTTACTTGACACCTAAAAGTGACAAAAACATTTGAAATGTCATTTAAGATATCGATCTTCTAATTAATATAAAAATCAGTGCATGTGCTTGAAGTTTTTTTTTTACGCAAGGTATCTTATGTACCAGATGTATTGTTTTTGACAAATTTTTCTTAGCAAATTCTAAATTTGTGTTGTTCCTTTTATTTCAAGATCATCTTCTCCCAATGGTTCATCAGTTATGGACTCCATTGTCACAAAGATTCTCAGATACAGAAGTTATTATCAGGATAAAAGTAAGCTTACCATTTTTTTAAAAAGGTGGCTTATTTAATTTTTTATTAACTGATTAAATATAATCTAAAATATAAACTACTATGCCACTTATACATTAGGAAAGATTTTCAAATAAAAAAACAGTTTTTCTTATTCTTTTGTAACTGTTAACTTGATGATATTTATTCTTTTGTTTTATTCATTATTGGTGTAATTATGAAGTTCTAATGGCAACATAGTTGAAAAAAGGTTTTGTATTGGTCAATAAATGAAAAAGGTACAGAAAATACAATTTAATTATAAAAATAGTTTCAATAACTTCAAGAGCTGCTCAGATTATCAAACTGTTTCTTTATGTTACTATTTCCTGAAAAACAGCTTAAAATTATAAAATAAACTATATCTGGAGAAGAAGAGATAGTTTGGAACATAGTGAAGAAAATGAAGGTTGCAGCAGACATGGATATGTTTGTATATTAGGCCAGTATATATTTCTTTGCTCAACAGAAATGGAAAGCATCCCTACATATAAAAAGTACGCAGTCATTTGTATTATACAAGTTGCTAAAAAGTAAATTGCCTGGGAGGTTGTATTACTGAGAATAGACTGAGCCAATTAGTTCATTTGCCACCCTTTCTTTTTTGTTGCCTTCTATTGTTAGAAAATATTTGCACACTTTTCTAATGGACTCTACACCCATAGAAGAGGTTAGCTAAAATGCAGGGTTATGAACAACAGCAACCATTACAAATTCAATAATCTAAACAATTCTTGGATTAATAATAATTCTTCTCAAAATTTAAATTCAGTTACTAATAATGTTAATCTCTTAGTGAACTATAAGTTAACAAAACCTTTTTTTCACTTGAATTAATGGATGACTTCAACACTTGTACCTATTCATTAAATTTATAAATAAGAATAATAAATTTCAATCATTTGATGAATCTAGTTTCTTAGCAATAACAGTCATAGTATTTAAAAGTTCATTTTTTTGCTGCAGGCCTTTCAAACATTACTGAATATCTCTGAAGTCTGTGGCTCATTTATTAGAAAGCGTACAACTAAAGAAGTGTTTCCCAGATTGTGTAACTTTCTTAAATCACAGTCCAAACTTAGGTAAGTCACTTTTTTTGTAATTTCTTTCTTGTATTATGTGGATTAAAAAGTTCCTTTGATTTATTCAGTAAGAATTTTTTTAAAAATTAAATATTTTCCACATTAATTTTATTGAACAACATATATTCACCATTTTTGTTCCCCTATTTCCTGCCATCTTTTAGGCAGCTTCATAAGTTTATCCTTCCAGAATATTTCAACAATTGTTCTAGGTGCATTTTGCAGTCTTCTAGGAAACTTAATTTCTTTTTATTAAGAGATTTCTATAAAGACCAGAATAACAAATAATCTGAGGATGCAATTTCTTTTTTGCTTCTCCTCTAACCTGTAATGATCACTGAAGGTCATGTGTGTTCTGACATTATACTTGTGTGTGTGTGTGTGTGTGTGTGTATATATATATATATATATGTACCTCCACTCATTTTTTATATCTAAATTTTAAATTGAATTTTTAAAAATAAAAAAGTTTACTTGAAAGTTATTTTAGTTTTAATTGAAAGCTAAATGATTAAATTTACTATTTCCAGTAAGCAAAATACTCTGGTGCATTTCAAACAGAAATTATATTGATTGGAATATAAAATTTTGAGATGATTTTTTAATTTTTCAACCATTTTTGAGCAATTGACAGATTTGTAAACAAAAGTTAATTTTTGGTTTTGAAATTCTTGCAAAAATAAAATATACATCTGTGACTCATTATTTTTGGAAAATTAGCAAATTTAATGTTAAATTAATCTGATTTACACAAGTATTACTTATTTATAGCATGAAATTTAGAATAAAACTATTTTTAAATACAGAATTGACCTTTCTAACCTTTCCACCATAATTGAAATATGTTGACAAATCAAGATAAGATGAGCCTATGGCAATCAGAAGTGACATAATTGTACACATTTTTTCCAGTGAAGGGAGGAAACCCCGAAACACATGACCATTTAATCTACACATAGAAATTACCATACAAAAAAAAACTTCAAATACACACACAAAAAAAAAAAATTGAAGATTATTTTAAAAATACAATAGCTCAATGATTTGTATTAAACTTTTCAATTTTCGATTAGTAAATAAAGTCCTCACTATGTAACCTGACAGCTTACTAACATCATCCTAATTGTAAGCACTCAAATCTTTTAGAGCACTATATGATTGACTTGAACAATTGTGGTTTCCAATTAGACCAACTGAAGACACCAACTGATGAAAGCTTTTTGAATTAATTAAAAGATATATATATATATATATATATCTTGGAATTGGAAATATTTTAAAAATATTTTTGAAAAATTATAAATTATTATAATTAAAAAAAACAAAAATTAAAACAATTTTTTTATTAATCGAAAAAATTTTTTTCCTTCAGAATATAATGTCTGATATATTATGTATTAAAGCAATTAAAAACTTATCTAATGAAATAATCTCATAGTTTTATTACATTTTTATTTTACTATTTGGAGCAGATTTTTGGTAAAAGGGACTAAATGGTTTTAAAAAATAATACATGATTTACATTTCCCAATGAGCCCAGCATTTAACTAATAAAACCATTTTTACCTACAGAATTTAATATTTTGAAATTTTATGAATTTTACGTGAAGTGGTGGTGTGGGGTTATTAAAATAGAATAATTATTTGATTTTTGCAAGAATTTCCAAATTAATGTGTTTGTCACCAGAAAAAAAGTGAGTTATGTAATATGTTTTCCATTGTAAATTCTCATAACAATTTGACTCCTGTTAATGAAACTAAAAACAAGATTTTTACCAAAATTTCGAATGTGTTAGAAAGGATTAAAAAATTTTGAAAAATAATTAAAAAATACATTGATCTTTCCTCTTAATAATAATATAAACATTTTGATGGAAAAAGTTCATTTTTCTATACTGCTTTTTCAGTGATTTAGTGGAAGTACCTATATATATATATATATATATATATATATATATATATATATATATATATATATATATAATCTTTTAATTAATTCAAAACTCTTTCATCAATTGGTGTCTTCGGAAACTGTATTTGTTCAAGTCAATCATATAGTGCTCTGGAAGATTAGAGTGCTTACAATTAGGATGAGCCTTTTTTTTAATATGAATTGTTTCTTATAAAAAGAAATTTATCTTGGATTTGATCTCTTCTTAATTGTTGATGAAACATAAAAAATGTCACTGGTCTGATTATTTTTTTTCTGATTCTACTCTAACTATACCAGACACAACACCTTGTATAAAATCACTTCATTTAGCAGCCACCATATTTGACAAACTTAATATATGCACAATTTTTGTTACTTGAAGCTATTTTATTGGATTCAGTGTTTCGGAAGAATTTATTTTCTCTACTGAGAAACAGTTTTTCTAAAGTTGAGATATTTTCATCAGCATTTTGTTGGGAGAGTACCTCTACTTCAATTATAACATTTTTTTAAGGAAATTAGTGATGTTAATTTTAATTTGTATTCATGTTGCTGGTCACAATTTAAATTTTGTGGCTCAAAAAAAAATTTTTTTTAAGCAGAAAAATTTTGTAACTTCTTACAGCGTGTATTTTTGTAATTTATCAAGAATCCTTCTGGAACACATACACGCCCCTTACCCTAATCTAGGGCTTGACCACCATGTCTACTACCTATCAGGAATAAGATGTCTGTTGTTGCTCTCATCTCTCAAGATTATCACAGATGATATGAACTTAGTCTGCATCACTGCAAGTGCCTCCATGAGATTCATGCAGAGCTACCTGCCATTCCACCTTTTTGCCTGACCATTTTCAAGAAGCTAGCAATCTCTGAATCAATTTGGTTGATGACTAGTGCCACACACTCAATGTTCTTTTTTGTTACATTTATCAGTAACTGTTCTGTTGCCCTTTCACCCTGAATGCAGAATGCCAATCTTCATTACAAACTTCCTTCCACAACCCTCTCAGATCTGAAGGAACAAGAAAACGGACTCCCACAGGGAAACATCTTGTCAGTAACACTTTTTAGCATTAAAATTAACAATATAATAAAAAATGTTAATCCAGGAATAGACTACTTCCTCTACATGGATGATTTTTTGATATGCTGTAAATTTAAATACATTCCAACAATAGAACGAAAACTTTAGCTATGTATAAATAAGATAACAAAATGGATAGAGGAAAATGGTTTCACCCTATCACAAACAAAAACTAAATGTATGCACTTTTGCAAAATCCTAAATATGCACAACAACCCCGAACTAATACTGAATGGAAGCCAAATACCAGTTGTCAAGGAACACAAATTCTTAGGCATTATATTTGATAATAAACTTACTTTTATTCCACTTATTAAACACTTGAAGAAAAAATGTAACAAAGCTATAAACCTACTGAAAGTAGTAGCCCACACTGATTGAGGAGCAGACAGAAGAACCCTACTCAAACTATACGAATCGCTTGTGCACTCAAAACTTGATTTTGGCTATTTCATATATGGATCAATCTAAACATCATATATAAAAATGCTTGATCCCATTCACCATACAGGACTAAGATTGGCTTTAGGAGCCTACAAATCATCTCCTTTTGACATCCTATACATAGAAACCAATGAAGGCCCACTAAAACTGAAGTGAGAAAAACTAGCCTTACAATATTATCTAAAGCTAAAGTCATACCCTAACAACCCAACATACCAATGTATTTTCAACCCTAAATATGAAAACCTGTTTAACATGAAAGAAAAAACCATAAAAACATTTGGGTTACAAATGAAGAAACTCTCCAATGAAGCTCAAATAGATACAACCTTGATACATAGCAATATCCTCTCAAAGACCCCTCCCTGGATTCTAACTCAACCAAAGGTATTACTCAATTTAACAAAATACCCTAAAAACAAAACCAAGCCAATCACCTTATCATCCAAAACAACTTTTCAGAATATGCTCACATATACACAGACGGGTCCAAAATTGGCAACGAGGTGGGCTGTGTGGCTATTACAAATAAAACTGAACATTTGAAATGCCTACCAAATAGAGCATCCATATACACAGCAGAAATTTCCACAATTGACTTGGTTTTAGATATAATTGAAACAAACAAAACAAATAAATTATCTTCACAAATTCTATGTCTTCATTCATATCACTGAGAAACAGACACAACCAACATCCTAGTAAACAAGCTCTTAAATAAAATCAATGCAATAAACAAAAACAAAATCTTCTGCTGGATCCCCAGCCATGTAGGCATACACGGAAACAATAGAGCCAACTAGGCAGCAAAGAATGCGTTAAAATTAAAGCCATCAAATGATAAAATTCCCTTTACTGACCTGAAACCAACAACCAGCAAATATACAACCAATAAGTGGCAAGCCCTATGGAACACTCTTACAAGCAACAAACTGTATACAATAAAAGAACAGGTAGGGGAAAGTCACAACATTGAAATGTCTAGAAAAGAAGTAATAAAAACAAGACTCTGAATAGGTCATTCTCACATTACCCACTCTTATCACCTTAAAAAGGAAGAACCACCATATTGCATACCATGCCAGGAGCCATTCACAATAAGACACATATTAACAAACTGCTTTGATCTACAAAAAATTTGCCAGAAATATTATCAGGAGACAAACCTGAAAGACATTTTTCTCCAAACAAACAAAAGCAAAATATTTGAATATCTGAAACATAAGTGTAAGTTAGCAAAACAATAAACTGTTGATCTTCTTTCAAGACAACCTTAACATAAAAGTGATGATATTTATGCATGAAATTTTCACAAACATAAACTATTCAATTTCATACAAATTAATGCAAAATACCAGCTTAAAGAATTAAAGGTTTTCATCAAATTTTCACTATCTTAACATATGAAAAATAATTATCAAATATAAACAGTTTTAATGCCACATTTTGTTTACCAAAAAAAATTAGCAATAATCTTTTTGTTTAGTTCTTTCATTGAAAATGACATTAAGAAAATATTCCATTCAAAATGGCCTAAAAAATCAAAAACCTGATAATGACAATTCTGTTGTGATGCCATTTCATTAAAGACAGAAACTTAAGTTTATTAATCAATTTTGTTTTTACAGTCATAACTGTGGAATTGGCTACAGTTTTACTCAGGTTTACAAAATGCAGTGCACAATTTTGGACTCTTTAGGAAACCTTTGCACTAATGTAAGTAATTGTTTTAAATGATAATTCAAATCTTTGTGCAGGTTATCTCTGTTGTGTGTGAAATCAGATAAAAATTTTAAATCTAGACATGTCTTCCTATTTGACAAGTGTTTTCTCATCAATTTTTTTTTAGTTTAAGACAAGTAATATTAAATTTTATGGAAAGACTTTTTTTGTTTTTTGTATTTAATTTTATATCACCACTTTTTCAGTTGCACTAATTATATTCTTTGGATTTAAAAAGTCAAAAAGCCCCATGAATTACTGCTATAAAAGCATGATGTTTGCATTATTTCTGATGTTGCTCAAATATTATAGGAAATTAATTTTAAGCTTTTAAAAATTAATATGTTGTTATAGAAACTTTATCTCTTTTTCTTTGTTGTAAGTGTACCTAATGAACTTAACAATCAGTAAATCAAAAATCTTCATTCTAAATGTATTTGCCTTTCATCCTTTTTTTGTTGGCTTATTTATTTACTGAATATCTACACCACCTGCTTTTCATTTCCCTACCTTTTTTTCAGCTTGGTATTCAAGGCAAAGAAGTAGATGACATTGCTACTGCCTGTATTCCATATCTGAGTGTCCATGGACATCCTGAACTAAAAAAGGTTTGTGCTGTTAGATTTTCAGTGTATATTTCTGCTGTACATCCATCACAACTAATCATTATTAAATATTATCATTACTATTAATTTTAATTAAGTAAATTATCACTCAGAATGACAAGGTCTTCTGATTCTTGCATTTAAAGAAAATTAAATGTTTATAATATTTAATTCAAAGTAGATTTTGGAATATTTTTTGAGCTGACTTTATTTGAAATTTTACTTCTTTCAAAGATTCCTTCATTCACTTCTGAATTAAAGACGAACTGAAAAATTTCAATTATTTATAACAGTATCCTCTTTTTTTGACAGCTTTGGTGAAGACCAAATTTTAACAAATAAGATAAATGTAATTTTTGTTTTAACTCATCTCATTTTTGAATATTGGGTCTGGAGAAATTCCTAATTTTTTTTATTTCTTATTATTTTTAAATTGTGCACTATTAAAAATGAATAAAGTCAGAATTACATTTTGAAAATGAACTCATGAACAAATGTAGCTTAATACCAAATCTTTATTTCAAAACACAATTTTTGAAAATAATTTATTTCTAAAATGTCACTGTTTTTATTAAAAACAACACAGTTATAACTATTTTTGTTATGACTGGATCAAAAATAAATAATTATGTCAAACAATAAAATAAAATTGTTTTACTGAGTTTGTTTGAATTTACATAAAATGAATAGAAATTGCAAAGTTTACTGTTATTTTTCTCAAGAGATGTTTTTTTACTTGTATTTTGTTTTTTGTCTCATTGATTTTTGCCTCCCCTGTCAGCAACCATTTCTTCTTTTTCTAAACCACTGTTAATTTTGTCACACCTTCTTCTATATACAGTGTCCCTTCAGGAAGTGGACAAATATGGCTCTCCATAATTTTCTATCCATTATAGCTTTTAATAAAGTTTGTCTTTTTACAATCTCTTCTATTCTTTGTTCTGCCAACAATCTCATTAGGCAGGTAATGTATTGCTTTCCTGTATCCATCTTGTCTTCAGTATGTCTTGTTGGGAGTGTCAAATATGTCACACCACTTGGGAGGCTAATGTTTTGTTTTTTTCCATCTCTTGACACCCTTGTCCAGTCCATCTTTCCTTGTATTCTCTTGAAATTATGTTTTATGTCTGTATCTTACATGGAAGTGTGTGTGTGAGTTAATTTTATTTCATTATTTTTTTTTTCTTTCAGGCTGCTTTGAAAACATTTGACAGTTTAATTTCAATTGAACCTGATGCAATGTGGTTGAAATTATCCTGTATCTACAATCCAAATGTGTATGAATCACCAGCACCCATATTTCAAAAGATCCAGGTAAATATTGCAAATAATATTTCTTTCAACTTGTGTTTTTGTTAGGTTATTAGTTGCTTTATACAAGCTGTCTTCCAAAATATACACAGGTTTTATTAAAAATTCTTGCTGTAATTTAGAATCAGTGTCATGACATCATGGGATAGAGTGGGGCGGCGTCTGACTGGAGGAAAGAAATTACTATGTATGTTTGTCTATAAGACAGAATTTGATTATCTTAAAACCGGCGATCACTTTGGTTAATGGTGATCAATGACAGTCTGATTGAATGAGGGTTGAATTTTATCCTCTTTGATAACAAGGAATGACAGCATAAAGTCAACAAAGCCTAAAACGAGACAAATGCACTTGAAAGCAACATTGATAAGATATTGTACACAAGGAGGGCAATAAGGATAATGTCTTGTAGCTTTGCTTCTTGTGGGTGGGGAGTTTTAAGTTTGTCTTTTGTGCTTGTGATTAATCACAAGCTCAATGTGACTTACCTTAAATGTAATCCATGAATGTAACTTATACTGGTTAAATTTTCTTTTGTTTTTATTTCAGTTTGATTCAAACAAAGGAAAGGAATATTCCAACAGTATAGAAGTCCTTTTCAAGAATCCACTGTTGCAAAGTAAAAGCTATCAACCTAATGACAATTAAACTTTTAAAAACATTAATTATTAAAATATTATTAATGCTCAGATCAGATTCTGTTGGGAAAAGGCTTCTCTTATTTTTTCTAATAGATATTATAATTCCATTATCACCCTATTTGACAGATAACTAATATGCTTTTAACTTTTTTTAAGAAGTTAAAAGCTGAAAGCCATTTAAAAAAGTTAAAAGGATGTACATATTTTGGTAAATTACTGCCTATTTCTGTAAATTATTTTTTTACTATTTGACAGTAAATAATTTATGAGTCTTTTGCAATAAAATCCAAATTGATTGCAAAACTTGTTCTCAATATTGTCATCTGAAGAACAAATTATGTCAAAACTTAATTTTTTTTCTGCTATTACAAGAAAAAGATTTTAAATAATTGTATCTGAGGAGATTACTTGTAAATATTCTTAAACTTTAGCTGAAATACAAATTAAAAAATATTATGCATTCTGTTTTATTTTATTTTTGTTTATCACAAGTGTTAACACAGAAATGTATAGACTGTCTTCATGTTAGTATCTGAGTTGATTGAAAAGTTATCATGAAATAGCCAATATTAAGCTTTTAACACCTCACCAAAATCTCAAATCATTAAAAAGGTATTTTTCTGCATTGTCTCCTCTTTTATGCTGGTTTTATATTGTCAAAAGAGTTTAGTATTAACAAAATTAGTAAATAATAAAATTAGTTAAGTTCTAATTGATTTTAAAAAGCTTATTGAAAACAAATCCAATGAGTTGACAGAGAGACAAACCAGTTTGCCTTCAATGTTGACAAATTGATCAAGAAAACTTACTAATGGTAGATTAGATTTTATGTATTTGAATAATAATACAATATTCTATAACCCCTCTTTCAGCCACCTATACCCAATGGTGCAACTTTGCTTAGTGGTCTAGTCCTCAGGGGCTTAGGACAACAGTTTAACTAAAGGGCTAACCCTGCACTGGTCTAAGCTGGCTGTTGGTCATTAGCTACTTTGATCCACACCAATTTTGCCCACATTGTGTTCTTGATCTAAGAGCAGTGAAAGATTGAATATTATAGGAACCAAAGTGCTGTGGTGGAAGCTGTATTAAGGGAAGAAATATCTTCACAAACGGAAATAAAAACAAAAGAATTGTTGGATTAAACTTCAGTTGACTCATGTAGTTAATGGTGCAACAAAAATTAACTCTTCCTGTATCAATCTCTATAGTGACACTGCGCCTTGTCAAAAATTCTGGAGGAGCTTGTTTCAAAGTTCTTCAGTCGGCAGATTTGGTGGCAGTTGATGTGGATTCCAGAGGCATTGATGTGAGAATTTACAGTGCAAGTCCTCAAGCTCTAAAAGCTAGCTGCTTATATGCACTTCAGCGCAAAACTGACATGGGGGCTGACAGGTTCTGGGATATGGTGATTCCCCAATTTTCACATTAACACCAACAAGGGTTCTTTGTTCCCTATTTTTGCTTTCTTTGTCAATTTTCAAAATTAGGAGAATTACCCACTTTTCCTGGCAGCAGTCACAGGGATTACTTCTCCCCTCAACTCCAACTTGCTTCACTTTACATCTTATACCATCACTCTATGCAAGTGGTGTTAAATTCTTCTTCCTCCTACCCTCTTACTATTTAACCTCAGCCTACTTCCCAAGGCAGGCACAGCTGTCTTTGTGACATTTAATTTTTAAAGTATGTAGGCAAAAAATGTTTTATTCTTGCCATTAATTTTAATTCTCTTGATTTCTATCTATTTCTTTGGACTTATCTCTAACTAGTTCAGTAAGAATATAAATCAGACCACTCTCTCACCTGTCAACAACAGGACTTGTTTTCATAACTTCTGTTTTATCAGACATTAAATCTTTAAGAAGAGTTCATTCTTCATTTAAATTTTCCAATTTATTTTCATCACCAGAAATATAACCTAGATCTATCTCCTGCTTGTCAATGATATTTGCTTTCTTAAATTCTCAAGGAAGAGATAAAATTATTTCTCAATTCATTCCACTGCATGCATTCTATATAGATAGAAAAAAATAAACTCTTGATGCAATTCTCAATTTGTAAGGGCAAGAAAACCCAGATGGTCCCTTTCACTTCCTGTACCCAGGAAAAATGTCTTCACCCTCTCTCCATCTTCCAGCTTATGCTTCATATTAGGCTTAACCGTTTCATATCACAATTCAACTGAAGTTTTTAATTAGTATGGCAGCTAAAGACTGCAAAATAAAATTCATGCATTCAATTATCCTCTGAAAAAAGATATCTTATATATACTGTATTAATAAAGTCAAACAAAATACTTTCAAAAGATTTTATTGTTTTATATTTTCAGAAATAACTCATTAGTTATCAATAGAAATTATCACATTCTCTTCTCAATGATGTTTTACTCAAATTCTTTCATTCTTAATAACCCCTTGCATCTCAGTAGCTTCATAGCTTTGTTTGGTGTGAAATGATTAGAAAAAAAGTAAAATAGTATTGTTTGAAGCTCTTAATTTTCCATAATTAACTCGTAATATTAAACTATTTGAAACAATGCTTTGAATGGATACCAGAGGTGTATAAAAAAGACAAGGTATTTTTATATTTTCTCTAGAAACTCAGAAAAGTAAATTGGCAGCAAGTTTATATGTGAAAACAATAATTAGTGATAAGAAATAAAAAGAAGTACAAAAAATCTTATCTCAAAAATAAGGATTTATTTTCAACATACAACCATTCGTTTAAAAACTTGATATAATTTTGTGTCTGTAGAATTCATTAATTAGGATGATTAATTTTTACAGTTGATCCTGAGAGCCACACCTGCAAAAAAGTGCAAAAAAGATCAGATTAGAAACAGTCATGACCCTTTTTTCTAGCTTATCAGGGATTAATTGAATATCTGACAATGGTAGACATTAAAGCAAAAATAAGTTTATGTTAATTTTCAGTGGAGATTTTCACCTATATTACTCAATCACAACTGAATTAAGTGCATTGACAAATAAGAATATGTTGAAAAATATTTGTGTAAAATGAATGTTTTTTTACATCATTAGGCCAATTAAGTGATATGTGTCTGTATCTACAGGATATGCCAAGTAAATGAGAACAAATTATAAAGAAAAACAGCTACCCTAGGATGCTGGAGGTGGAGAAAAGTCAGCATTTTTTTCAGGAAGAATTGAGCACATATCCAACTCTAGATTTAGTAACCCAGGAGATTTTCCTGCTTTAAAGAATTTTTTGAGTTACAAGCTTTAGATTGTGACCAGCAACATAAATACAAATTAAAATCACTAATTTCATTAAATAAATGTTATAATTGAAGTAGAGGTACTCTCCCAACAAAATGCTCGTAAAAATGTTTCAGGAAAATGTTTGAAGAATATCCAATAAAATAGCCTCAAGTACCAAATATTATGTAAAAATTAAGTTCAAGTGATTCTATACAAGGTGTTGTGTCTGACAGTCAGAAATCCATTAGCAATTATACTATATTTTCTTCAAATGAATGCAGAAAAAAATTAATCAGAACAATGACACATTTTTCATGCTTCATCAATGATTAAGAGATCAAATCTAAGACAAATTTCTTTTTAGAAGAAATAATTCATATTTCAGAAAAAAACTACTTTATTGAAACTCACGTTCACCAGATATAAATCTTAATCTATGTATGGGACATGTTACAAACAACTGAAGCTACATGTTGTCTTGAATTTGGGGCACTTTATTTTTTATATATATATATATATATATATATATACACACACACACACACACAAAAGTGGCAAAAGGTACCAGGGCATGCAGTCCATTATGCAGGCTAATGGTCAAGGTGAAGAGAGAAAAGGAGAACCTCACTCTATATCCAGAGAAAATTATTTTCAACTAATTCAATAATTATTTATTATTAACCAATCATCTGTGAATGCAATGTGAACTAATTTTAATGTAAGAATATACACTTTTAGCAACTGGGTCCACTTCAAGCCTAATATCCTTCTCCACTGGAACTGATGTCTCCACCATTAGTAATACCCTCGCAAAAAAGTTATTTTTCACTGCTTTTTAAGAGAAAAAAGTAAACAATTTTGGTTTAATCTAGTCCACAATTCATCAAATTAAAAGTTTCTGTTTTAGCAAGAGGTAGACATTTTACTTTTCATTTTTAAAAAAATGTTTGAATAAGTTTCTTATCACTTTATGACAAGTGTCAAAAAATGGTGTTGATTCGTGACTGGAAAAGTGAAAATTCATAATTTTAACATAAACTAATATTTTAATTTACATTGTTTTAATTACCTAAATGTTCTTTTAAGATAAAGTTCAACCTTTCTCCTTTAAAATAACATAAACATTAATACATGAAATTTGAATTTAAATACTTCTAATTTAATTTTAGAATTAGGTATTGCAGTAAATTTTTTAATAATGTCCTTTAACAAAATTTAACATGTTTAATGAAACAATATATGATATTATCAAGAAATCTTTTACATACCTTTAAAAAATACTTTTGAACATTTAAAATTAATTCTTAAGGCATTGAAACAGTTGAAAACTTTAATCACAAAAAGTAGACATCCTTTTTGCTCCACAAAGCTTTCTGGGCAATAGTCACATGATTGAATCCAGGTATTAAGAAGAGGTCAAGAATTATCTCCTTGGGTTAAACTTTTTAAAAGTCAGCAAAAGAAAAAAATCTTTTGATGTGAAACTAAAGTTATCAGACGCTCTTTGCATACTCTTCAAAACAGAATATGAATTTTTCATCTAAATCTGTCTGACTATAAATCCTTTAAATAAGCAGGTCTTTGATTTCAGCCATGCACAATGAAAACATTTATCACTTCAATAGAGAGTATCTGCTGGCTTAATACAACTAAAAAGCAAACAAAAGAATTTCTACTTTTCAGTGGCTTTCTGTCTGTGACTTCCCATCACAATGTTATTCGCTCTCTTTTTCATGCACCCAGCTTGAAGGGAATAATAAAATAGGGAAAGCATGGCTTTTTCTAACAAAAGCAAAATAGCAAAAGAATTTCTGCTTTTCAGTAACTGTCCCTCTTTCACTCACTCTTTATTAGGTTCTGTCTCTCATGCTCCCAAACTAAAAAGGCTAATAAATTGCTTTTTCTTGCATCTTTTCTACTTACACTCCTTAAATAGTATCACTTATAACACTTATCATAAGAAATGGGAAATACAAAAAATACAAGTACAAAGAAGATAGTGAAAATTATAGATAATTAATTTTATATTATACAAAATTATTTAGCTTGAAAAAAATCTAATGCAAGCATTAAAGAAAAAGCACTCTATACAGAAAAATATCATTGAAAAAAATCACATGATAAATTAAAATTAGAGCATATATAAAAATATTAAAAAACTTCCAACATTCATTATCTCCATATACATACATACACACACACATGCATATATGTATATATATATATATATATATATATATATATATATATATATAAGAATGGATTTTTTTATTTTTCTGACAGATTTTGATCACTTTAAACAGAATTTTAATGGATACTTGTATTTGAGTAGTTGCGCCATTTATTTATTAAAAAGTACATTTATTTTCATTTACCAGCCTGAATGTTTAAGAAATCTTATTAAAGAAAGACTTGCACTCTCCAGCAGGATGTGAACCTATGTTCCTGCATGGTTGAGCTACCATTAAGACCAGTACACTCTAACCAACTTAGCCATGGAGAACAGTAGGTCAGATGAGGCCAAATTTTGTGCCTTTAAGCAAAATTTTTCTCATCGTAGAGCTTTCAAAATTTTTTTACATCTACACAGTTACATATCCTAATGTAAAGAAAGAATTTTAGAATGAATATTTTATTAATCCAACAGATTTTTATCACTTTAAACATAATTTTTAGCGGATACTTATATTTAAATAAGCATTCCCTTTATTTATTAAATAATATATTTATTTTTGTCTGCTGGCCTGGATGTTAAAGCAATCTTATTAAAGAAAAACTTATGCTCTCCAGCTGTTTTCCCTGAAGAACGTCAGTTTGATTCCTGCCGGAGAGTACAACATTTTCTTTAATATCTCTTGAGCATTCAGGCTGGTAGATGAAAATGAATATACTGTTTAATAAATAAATGGAGCACCTACATATGAAAATCTACTAAAAATTATGTTTAAAGTGAGATATATATATATAAATAGGTACGTGAATTAATAAATATACATATGGTAAAGTATACGCACATAAATAAAAATATTATTGAGGTATTAATAAAACGGTGCTCAGTGTAGTGTAAACACAGCTATTAATTATATATATTAATAAATATACATCGTTATAATCTTCCTAGAATCAGATCTTTTGATTCATGCTACACAAATTTCCACCACAAAAGAAATATCCAACCACATTAACATCACAGCTGAAAAAGCTTCTGGCAAGGATCGTCAACGCCCTACAAATGGTGGACTCAGGTGAATCACCTACACTCTCCATCATGATTGACAATATTTTGGAATGGCGATAATTAATTTTATTAATTAATAACCATAACCGGAAAATCTTCTAATTGCTATTATAGATCATAAGAGAACATACTAAGAGAAATTTTCTTTATCCTCCAAATATGAGCAAAGGAAAACAGAGGTGATTAGTTTTATTAACTAATTATTAACTGTAGCTGTCTTTAAAAAGAAAGCAGGGACAAAAAATAGCACCTGGTATTTCTCTGTTATTGTAAACCCGGAAAGAAGAAGAAAGAAAAGAGAAATGGATTTGTTTAATGTCATAGAGTCGATTTTGGCCCACCCAAAAAAAGCTAGCAATTGTCATTTTACACATAAGGGGAAAGATAAATTTAATTGTTTTTTTCTGGGTAAAGGAAAAGGAGATTTCATTTTGTATCCAATTGTCTCGCTAGCATGAATTGTGGAAAGAATTAAAATAACACTGGTCCCGAATTGTGAAAAGAATTGAGATAACAAATGTTTTGATTCCGAGTCAAAGTAATTTAGAGAAAAGGTATTTTCACTGACATCAGGGTAGGACAGATAACAAGGCATTCTTGTCGCTTGAAAATATAGGTGACTCAGAGAATGGATATTAAAAACAGGTGCGGAGAAATTATTATCTAGGTAACAATGTCAATGGACCCTTGTCAACTTGTTTTGGGCGAAGCCAGTTCAAAAAGGTTAATACCTATTGTTTTAAGAAAAAAAAAACATCCCCGAAATTGTTTCGTGAGAAAGAAAAAATTTTGAGAGAGAAAATTCGGTTAAGTCCAGCTCAGAAAAGGGGTATAGAAAGATGACGTCATAAAATCGAGAGAAATTTCATTGGTCCTGTAAAACAAGCCCCAAAAGGGGGTAGACGACTAACAATTGACGTCATAGAAAGAAGATTAATCCCATTGGGTAAACCAGAGGCAACAACGAATAGTAGCTAACCTTGGCATTTTATTGGTCGCTGAGATGGGAGATTAGACACCCAGCAACCGTCAGCCCCGCACCATGGCATGGGCATAAATATAGGGTCCTGAGGGACCAAAATCAGTTGGCGTAGAGTTGGATTTGAGTTGGGACCCATCGGCGTTTCGAGGCAGTTCAGTTTCAGTTCCAGTTACCGGCCTAAAAATGTAACGACGAAGATAGGCGCCAACCGCAGAGCCTGCCGGCCAGCCAAAGTTACAAAAAGAAGAGAAGAGATTTTATAGACAAAGTTTTAAGTTGGAGTTGCAGAGACCGACAGAGAAGTTTTGAGTTCGAGTCCCAGTTGGATTCGAGTTGGCTCGGAGAAAGTCCCAAAGATGTAACGACAAAGATAGGCACAATGTTGTTGGGCACCAACCACAGAGCCTGCCGGCCAACCCGAGTTAAAGACAGACAAGAAGTGATTTTACAGACTAAGTTGCAGTCGAAGTCAGAGTTTGAAGTCGAAGTCGGAATGACAGAGATCAACAGAAGAGGCCTGATGCCGGCTAACCAGAGTTAAAGACAGAAGAGAATTTCCAGACAAAGTTTTTGAGATCGACAACTGAATGCAGTTTCCAGTTGCAGTTGCAGAGATCGACAGAGAAGTTTTGAGTTGCAGTTGCAGAGATCGACAGAGAAGTTTTGAGTTGCAGTTCCAGAGATTGACAGAAAAGTTTTGAGTTGCAGTTGCAGAGATCGACAGGGAAGTTTTGAGTTGCAGAAATCGACAGAAGAGGCCTGATGCCGGCTAACCAGAATTAAAGACAGAAGAGATTTTACAAACAAAGTTTTGAGTAGTAGCTGCAGCTCGAGTGGCAGAGAGTTCGATTTCCCGGTCCAGAGACGTAATGACCAAAGACAGATCCCAGTTGAAGAAGTAAAGAGCCAGAGAGATGATTGCCATGCCGTTGGATGCCGACCGTAGAGAAGTCAGTCACCAATCAAACAACCAGAGTTAAGAGACAGACAAGAAGAGAATTTTCAGACAAGTCTGAAATTGCTAATTGAAAGAGAATAACCCAGCACTTTGGCAATTTCCGTAATATTCCGGAAAACAAGCAACAAGTTGACTAGACTTATAACAAACTTAGACTTCTGTTCAGAGCAGTGAGCTGCGGCCAGCCAGATTTCTCGTTATTGCTTAGGAGAATAATTCGATTTAACCTAAGGAACATCTGTTCCACTACCAGTTGATAGAAGCAGGGATGGGAAATTATTCAAGAGACTATTATGTATAATCTGTATATAATGACATTGTTTCACAACACCACAGATGTCGGCCCACTTATTTTTCTTGGTGCTATATTTCTTTCTTTTATTACTTAACTATGTGTATACTTCCCGGTTTGGTTTAGCTCGGCAGAGAGACAGCTAGTGGAAAACTCACGTGACTACCTTGTGATTAATCAACACAACGTGGGACAAGGGAGAAAACCATGACAGAGTCAATCTACGACCAGCTGACTGGATCGAAACCAACAGCAACCGGCCGGGTATTAGCATATATCAAAAACATCTACAACAGTTCAAAGACCAGGGACATTCATCCTGATACTAAAAGACTCCCAAAATATGCCCAAACTCGTTGTACTGAGCCAAATACTTACACCAAGCCCATGACTGCATCAACCACTCTGGTATCACTTGGATACACACCCACTTATCAAACTATTGGTGGAAGTTCAAAAACAACAACATTATAGCATACGTCGAATCATGCAACACCTATGCTGGACGCAAGGAGAATTATGGCAAGCATCCAAACCAGTTCAGTGAACATTGCAAATGAGACAAAAGACCTTTCATGGTTGTAGACATAGACTTTGTCATGACAAGGTCTTACTCCACAGACTTCATTCAGCCACAGCCCACATATCTGCCTTGGATATGTATTTACTAAGTCATCAAGACAAATGATATAGTATTCCAAATTTCAAATGGTCTTGGTGAAACTATTATTTTTGACAGCATATAAGGCACATTTTGTTTTTACTAAAAATATCTTTTAAAATTTCCCTGCATCTTATATGCCATATGTAGGTTTAAAATTTATGATAGTCAGCAGAAGCTACCTGGCAACTTCTATTTGCTTAGACTTTAGAGTAACTTTCATATACATATTGTCATTATTTAAAAGACTATTATGCAGATTAAAAATGTTATCATTGATAATATTCATTATATTAATTTTATCACATTTAGTATTAGTACTTTGTTTCACTAAAAATATATGCAATAAATTTAAATTATATATTTGTAAAATATATTTCTTTCATTAAAATTTTTCTTGCGATAATTTCCAGTTGCATTGATATAAATACAATCAGAATTTTTATATTGTTGCGGGGTCGAGTCCCAGAGGAAGTCGACTCTGCAAACTTGAATTTTAGATTAGTGTGAAACAGCCAAGACCATGAAGAGACAAAGGCAGAGGTAAAAACAATAACAACTTTGGTTTTATTTACGTGAGTCGATACAAGATGTAGTTCGGGTTCGCTTCAGGTCCGAAGGGTGGTAGCCTCTAAGGAGTTGGTACGGCGAGCGGTGAGACCTTGTCCAGTGCCAGGTCAAGCTGTGGCGTTCGTTGCGGTAGCTAGTCGGCTGGAGATGCTGGATGAGTCGCCTGCCTGGTTCGGGACGTTCCGTCTTCGGGTCTAGGTCGAAGTGGCGAGCGTGAAGGCGAAATCGTGCCAGTGGAGGATACCTGACGAAAGGCGCAGTTCTTAAACAGGGCCGAATCGAGTTAGGGTCTAGGGAGTTGTCTTAGCATAACACCCTATCCTTTGATCCTGCCTCCCGGCGGTCGCATTTAGCCGTTACACTCGCTTCTGGCATTGAACCTGCTTTCCAGCGGTAGATCAGCCATCGAGGCCCCTACACACGCTTCTGGTATTGATCCTGCCTTCCGGCGGTAGATCAGCCATCGAGGCCCCTACACACGCTTCTGGTATTGATCCTGCCTTCCGGCGGTAGATCAGCCATCGAGGCCACTACACACGCTTCTGGCATTGATCCTGCTTTCCGGCGGTAGATCAGCCATCGAGGCCATCACACCAGCTTCTGGTCCTGATCCTGCTTCGGCAGTCGAATCGGCCACTTAGCCCTATTTAGGGATTCCGTAACCCTTTGGTACGGTCTCGCACCCGCGACGACCATAACTCGACTCGGCCCTGTTTAGGGATTTGTTTTTTAATCATCTCACCCCAAGCAAGGCATTCCACTGCCACTATTGCGCATGGGGCTACATAGGGGAAGGTAAAGAGAAGGAGTGGTTAGACATAGGGAATGTCAGGAGGAAGGTGACAGATGAGTAAGGATACCGAGGATGAGGGTTAGGCAGATGGGAAGAGTGTTTGATAGAATGGGAGCAGGTTAGTGTGTTAGGAGGTGTCTATTGACCTTACATTTAAACTCCTGGAGATTGTAGCCGTCGGGGAAGCAATCGTGTGGAAGAGAATTCCACAGTTGGGAAGTGCGAGGAAAGAAACTGTTGGAGTAGAAGTTACGGTTGCATTTTATCGGTTTCACTGTAAAAGGGTGGGATCTAGTTGCTAATCTAGTATCTCGTGCAAATTCGTATTTAGGGGGCACCAGTGATCTAAGTTCATCGGAGCAGAAGCCGTGAAAGTATTTATAGAAGAGACACAGGGAAGCCACGTCGCGCAAGTGGGAGAGAGACTGCAGGCGGTCTGCCAAGTCGGTATCTATCACATTACAGACCCTCCTCTGAACCTTATCGAGAAGCCCGAGGAGAATAGCAGGGGCACCCGACCAGATATGGCAGCAGTATTCAATGCACGGGGGGATCGTAGATTTATATATGTGCAGGATAGATTTAGACGGAAAAATCTTCCGGGCCCGACATAGAGAACCGACTTTCATAGCAGCAGATTTAGCAATGGATTCGATATAGTCATTCCATTTGAGGTCCTCTGAAAGTGTGAAACCAAGGAGGTGTAGTGTTTTACTCTCTGGGAGGCAAGCATGGTCCATGCTAATGGGAGGTAGGTGAGATTGTCGATGATGGTTAATTGAGAGTAGCTTCGTTTTAGAAGCATTAAAATTTACTAGCCATTTCTTACCCCAGTCCAATATGGATTGGAGGTCTTTTTCAATCTCGGCTGCGAGGTTAGCTTTGACGCCTACACCAGATTTTTGTAAGAGGCGAGAGTAAACTGTGGTGTCATCGGCGTACAAACCTATTTGGGCTCTTATGGAATCAGGGAGATCATTAATGTATATCAGGAAGAGTGTAGGGCCTAAGATGGAGCCTTGGGGGACACCTGCGTTTGTATGGTAGTTCTGGGAGGCATGTTTTTTTTATACCACCTTCATTGTGCGGTTAGAGAGGAATGACTGGATTAGTTGAAACAAATGTCCAGTTATACCATAGCTCCGCAGTTTACATAGAAGGCCAGCATGCCAAACTCTGTCGAACGCCTTAGATATATCAAATTTCGTAACGTAACCTCTCGGTACGGTCTTGCTTTCCACGCAGACCCTAATTCGACTCGGCCCTGTTTAGGAACTCTGCCTTTCGTCAGGTATCCTCCACTGGCACGGGCTCGCCTTCACGCTCGCCACTTCGACCTAGACCCGAAGACAGAACGTCCCGAACCAGGCAGGCGACTCATCCAGCATCTCCAGCCGACTAGCTACCGCAACGAACGCCACAGCTTGACACGGCACTGGACTTGGTCTCACCGCTCGCCATACCAACTCCTTAGAGGCTACCACCCTTCGGACCTGAAGCGAACCCGAACTACATCTTGTATCGACTCACGTAAATAAAACCAAAGTTGTTATTGTTTTTTACCTCTGCTTTTGTCTCCTCATTGTCTTGGCTGTTTCACACTAATCTAAAATTCAAGTTTGCAGAGTTGACTTCCTCCGGGACACGACCCCGCAACAAATGGTGACCACTGACGTGGGTCGATTCGACGTAATTCAGTCCAGCAATTATGGGACTCAGCATTTCTTCTTCGTCTATCAACACGAACTACTATTCAACGTCATTAGCTCCCAACTTGTTCCACAGGACTCTACATAAGATGGCGACCCAACACAGAATTTTTACAATCGCGCACTAGACAGCACAACTGTCATCTCTCTCTCCCAGGTTTTCTAGAAAAAGAGTAACACAACATCTATTCAAAGACGCTTTTCAGCATTCAATGCAATGTCACTCAACCAGAACTCTAAAGAGATCGACAAGCCGAATTATATTTATACTGGAGAACTGAGACCTCCAAAGAAAATTCGACATTAAACCCAGATATCTTTTTAGTTCTCTCAAACACGCATCGACACTCGGTATCAACAAAAGCTTCAATCAACGACTTTGCAAATCAAAGTTATTCCCAACTGTTAATTCTTCTAACGCCAACATAAATCCGCACACACAGCCAAACACGGGAATTCTTACAAACGCAAGCAACTCAACGTGGGGCATTGGAATAAATTAGAAGATTTTTAACAGCCATATCAACCACCGAGAATATTTTTCCAGGGTTACATCGTCGCAAATCCTGCTACATTTCAGACCCTTTTTCTCTTCAGCCTATGAGAGACAACCAAAAAAATTCACTTTCACAAATTCACTCGTACTTAATGACGCCTTACAAACTTCAACTCAAGTGAGAACGATTTTTCTCTACATGTACACTGGTCAACGTAAAAATTTTCTCACTCTTTCATTTCACCATGTGCTTTTCATGGATCCAATATGGCGGACCATCAGTCTAAACAGTTATACGTTCCAGCAACCTTCCCCCACACCTATGAGCCACGTCCGTACCACCCACCTTTTTTTTCAGCAACCAACCTTTTCTGTTATTTTTGGCATGACTACTACTACTACTACTACTACTACCAGCATCATCATCAACGTAATCAAACCAACATATTCACAGACATATTGAAAAAAGTATTTTTAATATTTGTTTCAATCTAAGGGTGGGTATTTGTAGGGTTTGATATATTCACACCCACACACACATACATGGTCATTCAGCTTTCACATGATAACCTTAGTCCCGCGTAAATGCATGCCAATAAAAGCAGGGAACATCACGTGGTACGCTGGTTAGGATTTTCTCCCAGGCAAGAGCAGACATGTTTCCCTAACTCACACAAACACACGTGCACTAATTGCAGGTAGCAATTAGTGTTACAAACTTTTATTTCTCACCAGCATGCACACACAACACTAAAAAACTCCAATTGGAAACAGATATTAACACTATGCACATTAACTTTCATTCAAACTGGACTTTACATAAAATAACTTTCTACCGAACATTTTACGTTTCTGTCCAGACAAAGGGAAAGAACTTTTCTTTCCTTACTTTATAGGCATGCTTTCAACCCTATGTAACCTTTGTTAATATATTGTTTTTCTGGTTACTTTTGCCTTTTCGTCTTATTTCCTGCTTTATTTCATGACCCAAGTTACGCCGAGTCAACTCATAAAACTAAATTAGTAATGGACACTTTGTCCTCTACAATATCCTAATTATTCCACTAAGACGTTGACAAGATGCAGGTTGTACAGATCATGTAAGGGAAAATTTTTGACTGAATTTCACTCCTTCAGATATGACAAGAAACAGTTAAGCTACACTGTTGCATACAAGCTTCATGTAATAAAATATGATAAAGAGCATGGAAATAGAGCAGCTGCAAGATATTTTGGTCCTCCGCCTACAGAAAAAACTGACACATTCCTAGTGGTTGCAGGAAAATAACCTACAGGCAGCAAAGAAAGGAAACCTTTGCCACCCAGCCCCACACTGACCTGAAATTGAAGAGGAAATTAAAACGTGGATTGTAGATGAGAGAAGTACAGACAGAATCATTACTACAAAATGATAAGGAACAAGGCTAGATTAGCAAATGAAAAGGGGGATTCAAAACTTTTATAGGAACAGAAAGATGGTATTATCATTTTATGAAACGGTAAGGTTTGTCAATGCATACAAAAATATCAATAGCACAGAAAATGCCAACTGACTATGATGACAAAATAGTAAAGTTTCATTATTTGTTAAACATGTTCAAAAAAGAACTTTTTTGAATCAGGCCAGATAAGAAATATAGATGAAATCCCACTAACATTTAATTTTCCATCAAACAAAACTGTGAGTATTGAGGGATCCAAGAGTATTACAATAAAAACCACAAACCATGAGAAGACCCATTATATTGCCATTCTTGCATGTTGCACTGATGACACAAAACTTCCTCCTTTTCTGATTTTTAAGAGAAAAACTATACCGAAAGATAAAATACCAAAAGGTTGTTATGTTCATGTTCATCCAAAAGACTGGACAAATGAAGCTGGTCTACAATTATGGCTTCAAGTTCCATGAGAGAGATGTCCTGATAGACTACTACAAAAGCCCTCTCTTCTGATTTGGGATCAGTTTCAAATGCATAGGACTGAATCCATTAAAAAGAAAGTGGTAGAATTGAAAACAGAGATAATGGTTATTCCTGGTGGACTAACAAGTCAGTTGCAACCTCTGGATGTTAAAGCAAAACATGGAGGAGCAATGGAATACATGGATGGCAATGCCTGCTCACGACCTTACACTTACAGGAAGAATAAAAAGACTCAGCATTGCAAAAGTCTGCGAATGGATGAAACAAACTTGGGATAATATTAAATCAGAAATTGTTGTGAAATCTTTTAAAAAGTGTGGCATTAGCAATGTTTTCAATGGAATGGAAGATGGTGCATTATTTATCAACAATGATGATAGTATTGAAAATGAATATCAGAGTTTTGATAATAAAGACAACGAATTTTATGAATTTGAAGATGAATAAAATTTTAATTGGAATTGTACTGTTTTGCTTGATTTTTTATTTTATTTTGCTGTCTTACCTTTGGATATGATATAATAAGGTTTTATAGGCTTGTGGTTTTTTTTCTATTATTTTTCATTTAATTGTTATCATGTCTTGTTTAACTAAAATCATACCTCATAAATATAGCTTAAGCTGTACCATTTACTAATAATTTTTACTAATTTTACTAATTTTTTCTTGATTTACTCTGCTGAAATTGGGGTGCATCTTATACACCCGTGCATCTTATATGCCATCAAATATGATAGTTGGGTCCATTGCACTCATGTCCATCACCTTGTACTTTGGCCTGACCACCACCTAATTTATACAAACTTGCCCTCTCCTCCACAGCCTCTCCAAGCAATACCAAACTCAGCACCTCATCCTTCATCTAACGAGCATATAAACAATGAAGAACTGAGATCTAGCGTTCTCGCACAGTCAGCTGTGCCTGACATTCCATAGATGAAATCCCAAAAGACAAACATGTGGTCAGCTACAAAAACATCTTAAAAATTTCATTATGCACTAGAAAGAAAAAAAAGAAACACCATGCAGTATATACATCACACCAAACCATCCATGAATCAGAATAAGATCTAGGGGAGCTGTTATAATCTTCATAGAACCAGATCTTCTTCTAATTTGTGTCACACAAATTTCTGTAACTGGCCAGATGTGAACACTCCGAAACCCAAGACTGAAGTAAAAATTTGTCAACTGCACCTAGGTTCTGCACATAGGGGATAACCTCATTCTGTCAGATAGGGGTAAGACTGAAAATTTTGGTATTAATCTTCTATAAAATCCTACCATTCCAAGAAATCTGCATAGCCCTTTTGCGTCCTTAGGATAAGGAAAAGATTTTAATTCTTCTATTTTGCTAGTTGTAGGTTTAATGCCATCTACGCTAATATGAAAGCCTAAGAAATATAGGGAAGTTACATTGAAAACAGATCTTGTGGCTGAAATGTTTAAATTGTGTTCATTTAAAATATTAAAAACAGTTTCAATGTCTTTTTTATGAGAAATCTCATCATTGCTGAAAATTAAAATGTCATCAATATATATAAAAACACAATCAATGTTTACAAAACTTTTCTCCAAATACCGTTGAAATGTAGCTGACGCATTTTTTAATCCAAACGGCATATAATTATATTCATAAAGACTAAATGGGGTGGTGAGAGCAGTTTTTGCTACATCGTCCGGATGCATTTTAATTTGGTGGTAGGCTGAAATCAAATCCATTTTGGAGAATCGTCGTTTGTTCGCAGTTTTGCTGAAAAGGAGTTTATATTTGGTATAGGGTACCTGTCAGTCTTGGTTATGCTATTGAGAGAACGATAGTCTCTACAACATCTAAATCCTCCGCTTTGTTTAAATACTATATGTAGTGGGCTAGACCACTCGCTTTTGGAAAGGGAGATCACTCCGTCTTTTTGTAGGGTTTTAAATTCGCTACGCCCGGCTTCCAGTTTTTCTATATTAAGCCGCCTGGGTTTTGCAAATACTGGCGTATGGCTTCCTGTGTCAATTCTGTGGTAGACGCCGCAGTGTTTTTTGTTACTGTTCTTATCTGGTGTGATTAGGTTCGGATATTTTTCTTTAAGCATGTTCCGTATGAATGACGGGAGCTCCGTTTCATTTACGACTAGATTCACCGCTGATGCAGATATTTTTAAACCTTCTTTCCTCTGGTTTTGTTGTTGTAGGATTGTAAATGGTTTAGTTACTGCACCTCATAGAAGGTCGCCAAGTGCTACTTATAACTGACCATAAGCCATTGTGTGGTGCATTTTATAGTTTAAACCCCGCTAAATCAGACAGACAACAACGACAATTAGCTATCCTGACAGAATTTATTTCAGATATTGAACATGTAAAAGGTAGTCAGAATATAGTTGCTGATTGTCTATCCCGACCAACTCTTGCTGCACAAATAGATGCGTGTGATTTACATGCACTTGCAGAAGCACAGGCATCTGATACAGAAATTCAATCTTTTCAGGACTTAAAAAAATTCACCGTACCTGGAGATAACCAATTTATATGGTGTGACTTATCAACGTCTTAGCCCAGACCTTTTGTTCCATCTAAATTGCATGAGTCCATATTCTATAGTATCCATTCCATAAATCACTCTGGTATTAAATCATCCATTAAGATGATTAAAGCTAGATATTAGACCAAATTTGTTGAGGAAATCTAGTCCAAGGAGTGGGTTGGTGATATCAGCGATCACGAATGTCCAAGTAAAAGATCTCCTTAAACTGGATATTCCAATTTCCAAACTCGCTTGTCCGTAGCATTTTATTTTCTCCCCATTTGCAGTGGATAGTGATATGGGAGTCAGTTTTAATGTAATACCATTTACTGCAGAAGTTGGTAATATTGAGATACTTGCGCCAGTCTACAATAAATTTTCATTTGGTAGCCCCTAATTTTGCGATAATTTCTGAACTTGTTCACCCTATTGGTTTTCCGAATCACTTCCCGTAGGTGTTGCTGGTCGGGAACTAGGCAACATTTGTAGATTGTTCTTTTTGGGCCATTTACACCAAGGTTTACATGTTCTTGCTTCATTGGCGAAATAAATATGTGCTCTGCAAATTTTCGTCCGTTGGTTATTCCGATACGGCCTGACATTTAGTGGCACTGAAGTGTCTTGGCTGTATTTTCCTTTATAATTTGTTTGTGGGTTATTCTTAGTAGATAAGGGTCGCTGAACAACAAATGCCTTATCGTTATTCAATAATGGCATCAGTTTATCTGCTAACCTGCCAAGTTGGGTATGGTTTAAATCTTTTTGCGAGGCTATTACTGGAGCTATTGTTGACGGTAATGCCTGCAGGAATTTGTGCCTCACAATGTCGTCGCTAATACCTATCCGTTTAGCTACGGATAGCATTTCGTGCAAATATGTCGACGGTCGTCCTGAAATAGTCGTAGCTGACATTATTTTTTCTAGAAGCTCCGGTTTTGTTTGTTCGTGAGCTTCTATCAGAGTCCGTTTTAATTCCTCGTGGTCTTGTGATGCGAGGGTAGCATTTGGTAGTTTACCCACTTCTTCGGCTGGTAACGACGATATTACTGTATAAAACTTTGTTTTCGATGCTGTCACATTTCGCAAGTGAAACTGGGCTTCTAATATCGTAAACCATCCATGTACAGCAGTTTCCATGAATTCCGGTGCCTTGATATTGACTTGATGAGTCGTTTCCTCTCCTGTCTGCTCCATTTATCCTTTTATGTGTATATATATATTTTGTATATGAGGTTGCTTTCTGTTCGTATGTCGGGGTCACCACTGTTGTGTTGATTCGTTTTGGTATAATTAGAAGATAACACAAACTTGAATTAATGACGTTTATTTTTGGTATAAAATTTTAGGTTTTTACATCAAGTTACAACCTTTTAATTTTGTGTGGATACAGGAGCAGACTAGCTAAATTCTCTTCAATGTAGGATGCTAGTAGTAAACGGGCCTATCCCTTCTGGACTCTAGTGGTCAACTGACTAGCGTCTTCCTCTTTTCAAATCTCCTACACAAAACTACTGTCCTTAACTCCTACTTCTTACTCCTACTCTTACTCCTACTCCTACCAAAAGAAACGGTTCCTTATTTTGCCGCCCAATTTTGAATTCTTGGCGTCAGTGTGTCTATCTTTTTCTATTTTTAGAACACTCGCCATTTTATAAACCATAATAGATCACTCAAGCAAAGAAAGGATTGACTATACCAGGCATGTAAATGTATGCATTTGGCAGAAAGGATCCAACCACTTGGGTGAGAAAGCAGTGACCTGGGATGATAAAATATTGCTACTACCACTGATGCTGTTGAAGGAGAAGAAAGAAGAATTTTTTAAATTTGATATGTGTATAGCAGTTGCTATGTTTTTCTTGCCCACATTCGGTCCATATCATTTACTCGTCTGCGATTGGGTAATAAACCACTATTGTTCTTGTATAGGACAATTTAGCAATCACAGTCGCTTTTAATTTTTCGGCTCTGAAGCAGCTCTTTCATGTGTGTGTGGTGATTGGTTAATTTTTAGCCAATCACATATTTTTTTTTATGTAAACAAAGTTTTCCCTCTCCCCCCGCTTGCTGTTTGATCTGCTCTCCTCTCTTATAAACGGTGACTTTCAGCAAGCTTGTCAGTAGACCAACAGGCTGGCCAAAGGACTCTACGTAAGTCTCTCTTTCTACTCATACCTAACATACACACAGACACAGAACTTTGTCTTCTGTCTGAATATTTTTGCTTAAAACTTTTGAACTTTGAACTCTTGACCAAAATTTGTATCACTTACAGTTACATTCAAAATAATTGTATTTTTCATGTTATTTGTTCTTACATGAAAATCTCGCTAACAATTGTAACAAACTTTTTCAGTGCAAGAAAAAACTACCTTCATTTTACTTTGGTCGACAAACAGCTAAGGGGGAACAACTCTTTCCTCTTACTCTATGTATACTGCTATTACATGTTTTGTTTGTTTATTGAATATATTTTAATTTATTGGTTACGAATTGGAGTTGTTGTCTTTATTTTCTTGAATCGTATGTTGGATGAATCGTAATATAAATCGTAAAGGACCAAAAATCCTCTACTTGTGTATGTAATTTCTAAACATGAGTTATATATCATATATGAATAACTTTTATAAACTTATGAGTTAATCTCATTTAAATGTCTTTTCTAAAGCTGTAAAAGTTTTTACTCATATTTGAGAATATCTATTTCTAAGATTGGAATATTTGTCAAAAGGACTCAGAAAATTGACTTTGC
This sequence comes from Ascarosepion bandense, assembly GCA_037127315.1. Classification (NCBI taxonomy): domain Eukaryota; kingdom Metazoa; phylum Mollusca; class Cephalopoda; order Sepiida; family Sepiidae; genus Ascarosepion; species Ascarosepion bandense. The sequence goes on along the minus strand of JBBBDQ010000651.1, from coordinate 7,744,877 downwards.
CTGAGGTAGATTGACCTTTTCTCACTCACAATTCAAACTTTGATTTTCAATCTTTGAATCTTCAACATTTTGAATTTATGAACATTTTGAAGTAATTAAATTTCATTTGTTGCTAGGAAATTGATTTATATAAACTGTTGCTTTAAAAGAAAGTTGTTAAAATTCCTTAAAGAAAACTGCTGTTTTCTAAGAGAAAACAGTTTTGTATTTTGAAAGAACTTGATTGGGGAAATTTTGTGCTATATTATAATTTTGTACAATTTTTATATTGTAAAATTTTGTTAATTTAATAAATATTTGTTTAAAAATTTTTTCAGTAAAAAAAAAGACTAGAGAGAATCTTACTTTGTTCATTAGCGCCTTTAAAATTACTTATAAAGAGAGGGATGAGAGATTTTAAACCCTTCATTCTTGAAATCTTCTTCCTTTTACCCTTTTCTCCTCTAGCTATCATTCTTTTTATTTTTAGAGAATATGATTTTAGTATTTTTCCTTTAAATTCTATCATTTTCCCCGATATGGTACAAGCAATTACTAACCTCGAGAGATGCTCCATTCTCGGATTTACAGAATAGTGAATTGTGTAAAGGAATACAATTCTCTGATTCTGGTTGATTGTCGACATGGCGGCACTTTTAAGAAACTTATCGGCTGTTGTTATTTAAGTGTTGTACTCAGAAAATACATCGCCAAAGGTGCATAAAGTAAGTAATCTGATGTTTTTCTTTAACATTTATTCTGGCATTTTTTTATTTTCATTACTTATTTAGTTAGGATGTATTTTCTACACGATTTGATTGGATTTTTCTGTGTAAAAAAAACAAACTAAAAATACTCATTTCAAATCTAAAAAAAACGTTCTTTTTATTCTGGTGATGTAATTATTTTTCGCGCAGTTATCTTTTTTTAATTAACGTATATATGTTTTCAGTTTGTTTGGTCAGCATGTTAGTTTCTCTCAAACAAAACTTTCTTCTAATGATAAAATTTAAAAATGAAAATGTGATCGAACGTTAAAAGTTAGAAAAAAAACAAAAACACCAAACAAATAACAGATCAGTGCTTGTATATTTTTTTATCTTTAAGTTCCCCCTCGTGTTTAAATTTTATTTTTTATGAAAATGAAAAAAATTACATGATAGTTGAAATGTGATTAGTTCTCTATTTTTACTACAACTTCTTGTTTATTAATTTTGTACGGATGATCATATACATCATATATTCATTGATTCGAGTTAAAGTATTTTCAATTATAATTTCAAAGTTATCACTGAAATAAATGAGTTTTTACGTATAAGTTGAATTATTTCTCTTTTGAAAAATAATGAAAGATTAATAACTCAAAAATACATTCATCTAAGTGATAAGTAAAAAAAAAAAAAAATCGAAATCGGTCATTTATGCACTCCATACTAACTACATTTTACGATGGAGTGTTGGAAACAAAAATGCTTTTATTTACAAATCAGTTATCATATCTGCACCTTTCCAACATCTTCTAATTTTTTAAAGAAATTCTAAGAAATATTTTAATTTAATGCTTTTAAAAGCTTTAAAAATCAAATCAAATCCAGCTCTAAAATATTTAAGTTTAAAAAAAAAAAGGGGTTTTCGTTTATAAAGAAGGGAGGGTACACTTGGTAAATTTGCAAAATATTTGTTATGTGCAAAAAAAAAAAAAGTTCTCAGTTTTAAAAATTTTACACTACAGAGAATCAGTTTTTCGACTGAAACTTTTTCACAAACATCTGTTTTATGATAATTATCATCTATCAAATCTCGATATAATTTCGATTCTCCGCTAGATTATTAATTTAAAAAAATCATAAAATTTAGTTGCCTTGTCTGATTTCAATATTAGTGCTTGAAAAATGTGATGAATTTCTAGTCACTTGTTGGGGGTTTATGAGTTGCTGGTGTACGATCTAGGTAGGTGCGATTACAAATTATTCCGGATGTTTTCCGGAATAAAACAATCTTGAAACTACGTACTTTTAATAAACAAAGGATGACTTTACAAAATTATTAGATGAGAAAGAAGCATTTGATGTTATATACCTTGATTTTAGAAAGGCTTTCGATTCAGTACCGCACGAAAGATTTACTGAGTAAATTTTACTCCAACAAAATGCAGTCTTATGGTATATCTGAACAAACCTTGAAATGGACAAGAAACTTTCTTATTGGTAGAACTCAAAGGGTTAAAATAAATAATAAATGTTCTAAACAGTCTCTGAAGTATTAAATGAAATCCCACAAGGTAGCATACTGGGACCTATCCTTTTCACAATATTTATAAATGATTTGCCAGAAGTGGTTAAAAGTGTGTGTAAAATATTTGCAGACGATAATACAACAAAAAACCAACAGGTGATTCAAAATGATATTGATAATCTTATAAGCTGGTCCGAAAAATGGAATTTGTATTTTAATGCAAGCAAATGTAAAGTTATGCATGTAGGGTTAAAGAATCCAAATTTCAGCTACAGTATACTCATGGAACAAATACACATACATTGTTAGAATATAGATACTTGTACTGAAGAGAAAGACCTTGGTGTAATTTTTGACACAAAATTAAATTTTGATATGCATATACGGCCATAAATAAAGCAAACAAAATGCTAGGTTTAAACGGTGCTTTTCTGGGTTAAACTGTCCAACTTTATCAAAATTGTACAAGAGCTTAGTTAGACCACATTTAGAATACGGCAACCAAATCTGGAGTCCTCTACTAAAAAGACAGTCAGTAGCAATTGAAAGATTTCAAAGAAGAGCAACAAAATTGTTGACGTCGTTAAAATTTATTAAATATGAGGATAGGTTAGGAAAATTGAAATTACCATCACTGAAATATAGAAGACTGAGGGGGGACTTGATAAATGTTTTCAAGATATTCCATTCTACTGACCACACTAATAAGAATTTATTCACTATGTCTGACTATTCTAGAACACATAACAACGAATTAAAAATAATAACCCAGCACAGTAGAACTAATATTAGACAAAACTTTTTTTGTAACAGTGTCACAAAGTATTGGAATGCACTACCATCACACATAAAATTGGCAAAAACTCTTACGGAATTTAAAAGCCTTATTGAAAAGGATAAAACACTATTAAAATTAAAATATGAGTTTGATTAGAGATGGAAATAATTTATTTTCTCTCCATCTCGGCCATGCCACAATGCTAAGAGAGGGGAGAGGGGATTTAAGAAGGGACACACGAGAGGCCGTGAGGCCTAGAAGTCCTAACCTACCTAACCTAACCTAAAAGTCGGAAGCGAATAGAATTTAGAATGAATTGAAATGCAAGACAAGGACTTATTTTTATGACAAATTTGTTTGATACTTCTACACCTTGTGGTGTGTTTAATATTAAGAAGAAGGGAAAAGTTCACGTCACACACATTGAGAAAACCCTTGAGAAGAAGGGAAAAGTAGTTACTTAAAGAATCTACATCGGCAACGTGGGAAATAAATGTCGATTCAGTTGATCAATCCATGTCTGAGTTCACACGAAAAAAGGAATGCCTTTCTGAACTCCTTCCTTTGTTATCTTTTGTTTTTGTATTTGTGGGTTCCAGCTGGCAAGTGCTGGCTCAAACAAAAATGAAAATGTGAGGGATGCGCTGTCAGTGGTCAATTATTTACTTTTTTATTTTCCGAATCTTTGAAAATACTGCCAGAAGTGTCACTCGGAGTCTATTCATAGACGTCTAATTTTGGTCATTCAATCCCTGACTTTATGATGCCAACTTTTTTTGGTCAATTCAATAATACTCTCCCCCCACCAAAGATTGTTAGTTGAGAAGAACATAGTTTTTAAAATGTTTAGGCCACAAAAAAAAAAAAACCTCTTCTCCCAGATTTTGTGGAACTTGGTGCTATGCTGGAGTGATCTTCACTTCTTCCTGTGCTGTTTGTGATGTGGAATGTATCACCTAAAAATGTTGGTGACTGAAATTATTATGTCTTTTTTTTGTGCCTATATAAACTGGTTTGATACTGTCAATGGATAGTTTTTCTCTTATCGTTGTGCAGAATTGTAAAATATTTAATTTATTTGCACTGTCACAACAGTAACAGTCTATATAACATGGCCCTAAGTGGTTTCTTAATGTAATTTATATCATTGTGTACAAAAAACTTTTTGCAGTTGTACAAATCATTTGTGATATAAATTTGGTATCTACTTGTTTGGTTGGTAAAAATTGCAACATTTTTCAATTTTAATTCTTAGGCAAATTATGATTCAATTGAATTTTCTTGTTATTTTCAAAAATTATCCTGGTAAGATTATAGTGGTACCAAAAACTATTTCTGCCTAAGTACTTGTACTCTTGTTTTATAGTGTTCTATATTGATAATAAAATCAGTGACAAGTTTTCTGCCCAATCGTTTTTGTTATCCCTAGCTGCTAATGCAGCTTTTAACTGATGGTAAAACCTCTCTCCATCATACCATTTGTGCATGGATGGTATGCTGTTGTCTTGATATGGTGTAATGCCTATATAACTCTTGTGAAGTACCTAAACTGAAACTGAGGACCACAATCTGTCATGATTGTGTTTGGTACATCAAATTGTCAAATCCATCAGTTGAGAAATGTTGTAATGACCTTTTCTGTAACAACCTCAGCTAGATATGCTACTGGTTAATGTGAGTAGTGATCAATAGTTGTGAGGACATTGATATCTTCTTGATTGTGTAAAAGGACAAACCAAGTTGATATGAACTTTTGTGAAGCATGCGTCCGGAACGTTAAAAACTCCCAAAGAAGACCTAGCATATCTACCGATTTTATGACGCTTTCAAGATAGACAATTTCTAGCCTAGTCCTGTATGTCATTTGTAATACTGAGCCACATAAATCGCTGTGTGATCAACTTAACTGTTGATCTTTTAATCTTACTTCGAGGAGATATGCCATGAAGGTGCTGAAAAATAGCTTTTTGTGTAATACTGGTGGAATATAATGTCTTGGGTTCTTAAGACTACTATCACACATAATCATTTTGCTGTGAGTTCGATCCTCATTGGGTGTCTCATACTTTCGGTCTTGTGTCGCATCTAAGTTGTGCTTAGAAAATCACCATAATCATTTTTCTGATAAAAGATGATGGTAACTTAGTCAACTGGAGTGATGTCCCTTGCATTGCTAATTTCATGGTTTCATCTGATTCTTGTTCCTTGGCAATAGTATCAAAAATTGAAAGCAGCTTTATCAAAATGATAAAGTGATTTTCTAGAGAAAGTATTTACAACAGTGTTATCATGTCCCTGAATGTGTTTAATTATTGAGGTGGATTACAAAATAAAATCAAGTTGACACAATTTTCTCTGAATTTGCCTGAAGTAGAATTCAGGTTAAAGGTCAGTGATAATCACAGTCTCTGCCATTTAATGCTGATAATTTCTCACAGCTAAAAAATATAGCTCCAAGTTCTCTCGAGAAAGTGCTGTAATTCCTTTGAGCTGGAGTCATTTTAGAAAAAAATAAAAAAAGAAATAGGCTGAGAGATATTATCAGCCTCACCCACTACTGCACTAGTATCAGTTGTTAATGTCAATTTGATGTTGTCATTATTGCACAAATAACTTAGTTTGGTGTAATTCAATAAAGCCTTTTTTGCATTTTTCACTGCTTGAGCTTGTTCATCATTTAATTTGATATTTTTATTCTTTCCTTTTAATAAGGAGGCAAGTAATGATAAAATGTCTAAACAATTAGGAATATGATTTCTGTAAAATTTATAAGTCCAGTGAAATGCCTGAGCTGTTGCACTGATGTTGGTGTTGGAAAATCAGAAATTGCATTAACTTTCTCTTGAATAGGTGTGATTCCTTCTGCAAGATAGTATGTCATAAAAAGTTTAAATATTAGACTCCAATCAAACATTTTTCTGGATTCTTAATTTGTATTCTGTCAGTCTTTCAAACACTTGTTATCAGTGTAACTGTGCAGAATACTCTCATTAGTTCTTACTAGCTATCAGCAAATCATGAATATATGGCAAAATGAAAGTTAGACTTCTGACAACTTTGTTAATTAATCTCTGAAATGTTTGTACCCGCATTTTGAAGTCCGAAAGGCATTTTGGTAAATTCGAATAAGCCAACACTATCTTGCATATATCATCCTCTGCAAGTGCAAATTGATAAGTCTTTACCTTTTAGAAATAGAAATTTTTACTTTCTGCAGTGATGTAGTGACATCACTAATAAATGGTAAAGGATAACAATCAGGGATTGTGACAGAATTAATCCTTCTGAAATCACCAAATAATCTCCAGTTAGAATCACCTTTCAAAAGCAAATGAATTGGAGAGCTTTTAGAAGGATAGACTATTCCCTGTTTCATTAGGTCCCGAAAATCTTGTTTGGCAAATTTGTACTTATCCAATTGTAGTCTACATGGTGCAGCATAAGTAGGCTGTCATTTTGTCTGAATGTGATGAGTTTGTTGTGTGCTTAACAACTGTAGGTTGTAACAAAAAATGGATTGTGTCCAGTGTTGGCAAAGAATGTAGCTGAATTTGCTTTCCGAGGAAAGTGCAGCAGCAATTCCTGTGGTAAGGTATGCAGTGTGAATGCCTGAAACTTTCAACTTTGTTTTGTCATCTGACAAGTTCCTTTTTGCCAAATTCACAGATAATTTGTAATGAGAAAGTTAGCTCCAATAATAGGTATTTTAATGTCTGCTATTATAAATATCTATTTGAATTCTTGCCTCAAACCAAGATCCAATGTAAGTATTTTTTCACTATATATCATTATAACTGATCCATTTGCTGCCTGCAGCTTATACATTGAATTTCACTTTTTAAAAAACCAAACATTGATGTTGTTTGCTTTAAAAGAAGGAAGATTTAAGGTTATCACTGCTTTCATGTGCTGTGTTTTTGCACCCTGTTTCATGATCAATAAAATAAATTTTATGTTAAAAGCATGACAATTGTCTGTAATCACTAATTTGTAGAGAAAAATATTGAACTGCTTTCTAAAGATTTGTCTCATGTCGGGTGACACCAATTGCAGGGGTTTCATAATAAGTTGCTGGTGTATGATCTAATTTAGCTGGCTGTAATTACAAGTTATTCCAAATGTTGTTCAGAATAAGACAATCTTGAAACTATACTTTTTAAAATATGTAGCATAATAATGTTTATGCAATGCATTAAGATTTAACAAGCAAATTTAGAAATGCAAGACAAGGATTTTTTTATAACAAATAACAATTTTTTAAAATTTTTATTTTATCTAATCATTTCACCTGAAGCAAGGTGGAACTGCCACTAGTGCACAGGGGGTTACAGTGAGAAAAATAACTAGGTACAGTGGGTATTGAAGAAGAAATAAGGTGAATGAGATTCAGAAAGATAGAAGATGGCAATTGATGTTGCATTAAATTTTTAGAGATTGTAGCTATCAGGGAAACAATCAACAGAAGCAATTGCGAGAAAAGAAACTATTCAAGTAGAAGTTGCAGTTGCATTTAACTATTTCAATGGTAAAAGAGTGGGATCTAGATGCCAGTCTGGTAGCCAGTTAAATTTATATAGACAGGGCACCAGTGGGGAGTGGGGGGCTCATCAGAGCACTTGCCATGAAAATATTTGTAGAGAAGTCAGAGGGAAGCCACATCATGTTGGTGAGAAAGTGACTGAAGTTGAGATGCCAAGTCAGGACCAATTACATTGTAGATCCTTAATTGAATTTTGTCAAGAACCTTAAAATGAATAGCAGGAACACCCAACCAGATATGGCAACAGTATTCAATGCTTAGACGAATGATAGTTATAAATGTGCAAGATCGATTCCAATGAGAAAAACTTTCTGGCCTGACATGGAGACCCAGCATTTCTAGCAGTAGATGCAGTTATAGATTCAATATATTCATCCCACTTCAGGTTGGTTGGAAAACTGAGGCCATGGAGGCGCAGTGTGTTGCCCTCAAGAAGCCTTGCATCAGACATGCTGATGACTAGCAGGAAAGTTTCTCTATGATGTTTCAAAGAGAGCTGTTTTGTTTTGAAGGCATTGAAATTTATAAGCCATTTCATTCCCTGGTAAACCACTGATTGGAAGTCTGTTTCAAGAGCAACAACCAGGTTTACTTTGTCACCATTGGCAGATTTCATATTGTGATGAGAGTAAATGGTGATGTCATCTGCATTGATGCCTACTTGGGGAGATCATTGGTGAAAACTAGAAAAGATGTATGACTTAGGATAGGGCCATGAAATACACCTGTGTTCATGTGAAAAGATCTGCATGTTCAAAACGAACTTCATTTCACAATTTGATAGGAACAATTGTCCAGAAATACTGTATCCCTGGAGCTTGCACAGAAAGCAAGCATGCCAAACTCTGTCAAATGCTTCTGAGAGCCACAGCTTTAGTGTCACCATTATTATCAAGAACCTGGTATACATATTCAGTGATGGCTGTTAGCACATCAACGGTAGAGCTGGCAAAACAAGGCCATATTCTTAGTCAGTGAGTAGGTCATGAGAGTTGAGATGCTTAAGTACTTCAGCATTGATTAGAGCCAGAAATACTTTACTTAAAACCAGTGAGAGGCTAATGGGGTGATAGAGGAGTCAAAGCGTTCACCACAGTTCTTAAAAACAGGAACTACAGATGAGGACTGGAGCCAGTTCAGGAGTACATTTGTTTAGGACGATGTCTGGAATTCAATCACCTTCCACTTATGGGAGTCTAATTTAGAAATGATGTTCAAGACTAGAGGCAGGGTTATGTATATATCACTCAGTTGAGCCTCTGTTCTAGGTGGGAAAATGGGTGTGGATATTCTAGACATGTCAAGTGTGGAGTTGAAAGAGAATTTGCAAGCAAAGCATTCAACCTTGTCTGTTGTAGATGTAGTGTAATAGTTAAGCTTTTCTTGTTAGATCAGTTACAGCTGAGTAGTGAGTTTGAGCATCACTGAGTGCTCCACCCTTTAAGCTACTCTTAGAAAATCACCACTGCCATAAAGACTTGTTGGGTTAACTGGAAGTTGTCATGTCAAAATCAGGAGTCAAATGACTAAAATCAGACATCCATGCATAGGCTCTGAGTGTCACTTCCAGCAACATTTTGAAAGATTCGGAAAATAAAATTGATATTACTCAACCAGTGACAGTGCTTCCCTCACATTTTTGAAGGGTTAAATTTTTGAGCCAGCACCTGCTAGCTAGAAATGATAAATACAAAAGTTAACAAAGGAAGGAATTCAGAAGGGGATTCCATTTTGTGTGAACTCAGAAATGGATCATTTATCAATGGACATTTCCCATTTTGCTGATCGTAATAAAGTTAAGTACCTACTTTTCCATTCTTCTCGAGCGTTTTATTAAAACACACATCTCAATGTGTGTAAGTGAACCTTTTCCTTCTCAAAGGTTTTATTAAGCTCACCACAAAGTGTAGAAACATCAAATAAACTATAATCTTAACTCTGCAATCCCCTTCTCTGATTTTTCTATTCCTGGTTACCTTTCTCTTTGTAGGAAGGACTCTAATGTCCACATGCATAGCCTGGGATTTAATGTCCATAAACATCTTCCTCTGGTTAGGGAGATCTCTTGAATCTTCAGACCATTCTTATATGTGTCTTTGTTTCTCCCTATTAAACCCCGTCAGTTATCTTTCTGTTATGAATGTGTGGCTCAAGACTCATTCTGGGATTTCCCTTGTGACATACCTTGGAACAAAGATTTTAGTCTCCCTGTTCAAGGCTGTGCTTCTGCGGTCTCCTCCTTGATAATAGCCAGCATTGTTGTTTTCATTTCAGCAAGGAGATTCCAATTTAAATCTTGTTCATCTCCTTCTTTCTCACCTGCATGCTCAACTGCTATTACCCACAGGAATCACTTCTTTCGGCTGTACAGGAGTGACACATCTGATTACAATAGATGTCTCTTTGTCTGCTCATAATGAATGCAAGCGTACCTTAAATGTGTCAAAATTATTGTTTGCTGATAGAATGAACAACAGCAAACCCTTAATCCCTCTTTTATTCAATGAATTCAAAGTCCTCACATCAATGAATTAAGAAAGAGAACAATTTACTTTGAGCCTATTAAAAAGTTTAGGTATCCTTTACTGTTATTTAAAGAAGGCTAATGCAAAAGAAACAACAGTCTGTCATTTCAAGAATTGTTTCCATTATTTATTTGTATTATAATCGCCTTTTCACCAGGCTTGACATAAAACTGATGCAGATGATAGCATCAAGAGGATAAAAATCAACATTAAGATAATTATAGCATCACTTGATAAATCTTATTAAAGATCTGTTAATATATTTCATGCAAAATGAATAATTTATAAGCAAACTAAAATGTGTAACTGCTTAATCTGTCTATATATTTTAAGCATGAACATTAATACTTTATAGCAAAATACTTTTCAATTTGATTGGAATAAATTGATTTTTCATTTATTGTTATCCATACTTTTTTAAAATTAGGTTGACAGACACTGGCCAAGATGAAAGGAGGTGAAGTGTTTCATATTGGGGGGCATAAAGTTATGTTTCCTTTCAAACCTTATCCTACACAATTTGATATGATGAGTAAGGTAAGTATTTTATCAATTACTAATACTTTTACTCAACATTCCTTGGGTGAATTATTAAAATTTTAAAATAATTTTATATTTGGTTCCCTATGATTTATAAAAGCGTTAAATTTTAAAGGTTCATCATTGTAAGTATTTAGACGTTTGAAAAAGTTTATACATAGATTTACTTTTAAAAAGTTATTATGTCATGCAAAAATTCATTGCAAATTCATAGCCATATGAAAACTTTCAATAAATATTAATGATATTTATATTAATACAGTATTTTAATATTTCAAATTTTATTTAGACAGATTTTCAAAATCTTTTTCCTTATATATTTTCTTTATATTACAGATTTTGAGGGGATTGGATAAAAAACAGAACTGTCTCTTAGAAAGTCCCACTGGAAGTGGGAAATCTTTGGCCTTACTATGCTCAAGTTTGGCTTGGCAGCAGACAGAATATGGTAAAGATTATTCTGTCTAAATTTTTAAATGTTTTTCTTCATTAATTGGAAATTAACTCCTACTACAATCTTACATTTACTTGATTACCACCTTTATATATATATATATATATATATATATATATATATATATACAGCCTTTGAGTTTTCACTTGTCCAATCGACTTGGTCAATTAAAAACCTAATTAGGCAATTAAAGTTTATTGCTTTACTTGCCCACGATTGATTGAAAATAAAAGGAAATCTGATTCCTTTTACAACCCGAAAATATGCCACTGAAGATTCACAAGTTACTTAGAATGACCTACAATGACATTATTGAACTCTTGGCTTTTATCATCCCAGTCAGTGTAAACATTTGTTTAATTAACACTTTCAGAGTGGAGCCAAAATATCTCTGTCGCCCAGATTAAAGACACTCACAAATTTTTAGGAACACATTTGGAAAAATATTATCCTATATTTCCTTTCTGCTTACGAAAAGTAAAAACAAACATTTGAAAGAAGAAAAAAAAATTACACATACTTCTTTCAACCACACATTGAAAAACAAATTATTCAAATCAGTAATTTTTTTATAGAAAATCGTTGAGAAAATCAGATTTGTTATTTTATTATCATCTATGAGATAGAGGTTGTAGTCAAACAGAAGAAAGAAAATATGAATTTAGGTACCTCCACTCAATTGTCAAAAAAAAAAAATAGTATATCATGATGTTAAAAGGGCTCAAACTTAATAAAAACAAAATTTTATCATCAAAATATTTATGCTATTATTAAGAGGAAAGATTAAATTTTGTTATTATTTTAAAAAAATTTTTAAATCTTTTCTAACACGTTCAAAATTTTAATTAAAATTTCATTTTTTGTTTTCTGTCAGCGATTCACACTATGTTTGCATAAAGCGACTATTAAGAAAATGAAGTTGATCAAGTAAAATGATTTTAGGGCGAGTAAATTTTCCCTCGCTCTCGGCCACTGATCGAGTGATTTCTTTTTCAAATCTCAAAGGCTGTATATATATATATATATATGTGTGTGTGTGTACTGAAAATATAGGAAGTATAATCAGTTCCCACAATAGAAGAACTTTATCTCGATATAAAAACCAGATTGATAACCGGAAACCTACTACCACTGATCAATCCAGCTCCAGAGTAACAACTCCTAGTTGAGCCAGCCTTAGTTCTGCAACTTCTAACCAAAGCAACCCTAAAGTTGCCCAGAGTTTACCAGACATAAGGGATGCAGCTGGACATGACAGTCATACACCTAAATGCAATTGCAGAATCAAAAATGAGTGTCCTATGGGTGGAGAGTGTATGACAGAAGGGGTAGTATATCAAGCTATGATTACGGTATATTGCATTAAATACACCGGTTCTCATTCGATACCAAAGTTAAGCAACATGAGCCTGGTCAGTACTTAGATGGGTGACCGCTCGGGGAAGACCAGGCGCTGTAAGCGTTCAGTAACAGATGTGCGTTATGGTGCAGTGGATGTCGGCTTGGAAAGAGAAATTGGTGAGCAGAGTTCGAATTCCATTTGAGTATCCTGCATTCACTTAAGCACTGTTACCCTTAGGAAAGATATTAATCCGTCACTTCCCTCCAGTTATGGGTTAAATAATGGGATGGGGCCTGGAGGCAACCCATCCAGCGTTGGTGTCACAATAAAAACACCCTTGGTAGCCCTGGCGAAGCATCAAGTATTCAGCTATTTGACAAGATTATGAATTTCGCTATAAATTGCAGCAGGGTTCCAAATGCACAGGGAATACTGGAGGGGTGTAGTGAGTTATATCTCGGCCAAGGCTGCAGAATGATGACAATATCAAGCTATGATATACCCAAAAGAAAATACAAACTTGAAAAAATACTACATTGGTATTTCAGCAGGTTCTTGGAAGCAATAGTTGTACCCTTACACACACTCCTTTTCCAACCCTGAACTAAGAAACCAGACATCTCTATCAAAATATCTCTGGTCATTGAAAGACAATAACTTAAACCCTATGATTAAATGAAATATCATTAAAAAAGTCTAACACACCCATCAACTTCAAAGATTGTTGTCGCTTATGCCTGGATGAAAAAAATCACTATTATAAAACACAAAAACCAATTGGATCTGCTGAATCTGAGAAGGGAACTAATTTTTAAATGTCGACACCGGAGCCAGTTTAAACTGTTAAACTTTTTGCCCCTCATTCATTCCTCTGAAGACTTTACACACATCACACTATTTTACGGAATATATATTGTTTAATTGTACACCATTGTTATATGTCTCAAGGTTTTTTTTTTATATGTACGGGTTTTTATATGTCTCTGGTATTGCTTACATATTTGTTTTTGCTGGTGTTTGACTGTATATATATGTGTGTGTGTTCGTATATGTGTATATGTATATATGTATCTGTGTGCGTGTACATATATATGTATACATATATATGCGTGTGTGGGTATTTGTGTATGCATTTACATGTGTGTGTGTGAGTTGTATGTGTACATATATATGTTTTTTTACATTACTAAAGTTATATGGTATAATAACTGTACTGTTGACCGAAAAGTTTACCTACCTTATTGTATTATTATTATTGTATTGTTAACCGAATAATTAGTATAATTTTGATTATATAGTGGTGTGATGATTTTGTGATCACAACAGATTAACTAACAGATTATCTCTTAATTATATTTTTAATTTTTTTAGACTCCAATTTCTTATCCTTTCATCGTTAATATATAATATTTATTTATTTTTTATTTTCATTTTCTCCTATCATCTTTTCTTTCTATTTTAAATTTATTCCTCTCTTCTTTCTTCTTCTTCCCTTTTCGTTTACTCTTTAGGATACTTACCCTTTCTTTTTAATGCTCTCTCTCTCTCTCTCTCTCACTCACTCACCTAACCCACTTTCTTTACGTTTCAAATCTACAGGACAGCAGACTAACTGACAGGCTGAATGTATCTTTGGATTTTTGTTGACATCTGCTCTTATGTGTATTCTTTCATTATATGTTGTGTATATATATGCTTATGTTACGGAAATCAACAAATTTTAACGAAACTTGGTTATAAGCAACCGAAAATTTGAAATGAATTGTTTGAACATTATTTTTTATTTTTTATCGATACTCATATTTAAGTAGATATTCTGTTTTTAATGAAACAGTATTATATATTTGTATCTACTGGCCTGATTATTAAATATGAGTATCGATAAAAAATAAAAAAAATAAAAATAATGTTCAAACAATTCATTTCAAATTGTCAGTTGCTTATAACCAAGTTCCCCCAAAATTCGTTGATTTCCGTAACATGTTTACATTTGTTGACATTACGATACATTTCAGAGCAGATATGTTTGTTTACATGGATTGAAAATTGTATTATATAGGCTTGATAAAAACCTCGTTTAGATTGGAGGCTATTCGTGGTCGAGAGGTCTAAGACGTTACCAGATCAAATGGTAGCTTCCCCTATATAGATAGGGGCTGCAGGTTCGAATCCTGCTGAATGGCACACATTTTCGTAATAAAAATTTATCGTAAATAATTAGGCCGGTAGATATAAATATATAATACTGTTTCATTAAAAACAGAATATCTACTTAAATATGAGTATCGATAAAAAATAATGTTCAAACAATTCATATGCTTATGTGTATATACATATATATGTATGAATATGTGTGTGTGTGTGTGTTCGCCGAACTGATGTAATGATGTATTTTTTCTTAAATTTTCTCTTTTAAGGTAGTGACCGTTATTTTTATTCGGGTTTTTTTTGAGGTCTGTGTGAATTTCATTCGTGTAAAATCCTTTGTACAATAAAGACGGAAGCTGATGATGGTTCACCTGAAATAGGCCCAGACTTCTGATTTACCATAAAATAACATGTCTGCCTTAATTTTTCTTATATTTGCTCTATATGTATTTATATACATATATATTTGGAGCTCTCTTAGAGAGTTATCCTACCACTGTATGTACAGGATACTCCATTGGATTCTTCTATATCTACACCGCATGCTGATATATATATATATATATATATATATCACACACAGAGTACTAGTGTTAAAAAAACAGTACTTGATATAACTTAATGTGACATAGCCATTAAGTATATATTAATAAATATAGCTATTATCTCTCATGGTTAGAGATACAATGTACTCACCATGTTTGGAATATAAAATACTAGCAGTATAGTCCGGCGTTGCTCGGGTGTAATGAAAGCTTTAAAACTAATCCATGGTCCTGGAGCTGAGACTCTTTGGACATTGGCACGAAAGACTAAAAAGCAATAATTGTTTCCAGTTAAAGCAAAACCGTAGACTGAAAGAAAAATGAATGTATGTAAGTCAAATTTTGATTTCCTGGTATCGATATCAAATAAGTTTTTTTCGTTGTAAACTGAATTTTGAAGGCTAAATAAGTCCTCTGAGTAAATGGTATCATGGCTGAGACTAAGAACTACAATTATACCTACTTAGAGCCAAACCTGAAGCAAAAACTAAGATAAAAGGGCTGAAAAAAATACTGACATGCAGGCAGATGAACATACACACACACAAAAATCTTGCCTTTTATATATATATTATCAATTTTTCTGCACTATTGTAAGAACTGCAACATTGAAACTTTTGAATATTGTTTCTTATGTCTTTGTCTATGAGTGTATCAAATTTGATTAAAATTTGACCACTTATTCTATAACTCTATTTTTTTCGATTATCGATTTTAGATATTTATCGGGGGTATCTCGACACAAAACTTAGCTAAGAACACTCACACTTATAGTACAACTGTAAATTTTCAAGAAAATGGGTTCAGCCGTTTCGGAGTCTATAGGTAATGGACACACACACACACGCAGACAAAGTTCCATTTATAAATAAGTTTAGATTAGATAACTATAAATCTACATATATGCACAAACTCATTATATTTGGAGTTAAAAGTAAAATAAAATTCATCCTTGATAATGACTGAAAGCATAGCTGAAAGAACTTGGAGAAATAAAGCATTTGGACAACTTTTACATAATTTATGTCCTGAAAACAAAATTATAAATCATATATATATATATATATATATATATATATATATATATTATGAATCTGACAGGTTTTTGTCACTTTAAATGCTATTTTTAGTGGATGCTCATATTAGCATAGGTGCTCCATTTAATTATTAAACTGTACGTTTATTTATTTTGGTCTACTGGCCTGAATATTTAAAATATCTTATTAAAAAAAAACTTGAGCTTTGCTGCTGGATGTGAACCTGAATCCCCCAGGGCAAGGGGAGCTACCATTAAACCCAGCACACTCTAACAAATTTAATCAGTCAGGCAAGGCTAAATTTTTGTGCCTTCAAGCGAAATTTCTCTTGTTATAGATCTTTCAAAATTTTTCATATCTGCACATTCATGTCTAAATGTAAACAAAAAGAATTTTAGAATTGATATTAATCTGACAGAATATTATCACTTTAAGCATTATTTTTAGTAGATACTCACATTTGAGTAGGTGCTCTGTTTATTAAACAGTATATATATTTATTTTTGTCTACTAGCCTGAATATTTGAGAAATCTTATTTAAGAAAAACTTGCGATCTCTAGCAAATGCATGTATCCCCTAAAAATCGTCTTTAATGTGATAGGAATATATATCTACATGCATGCATGTATAAGTGTATTTATTTATTTTAGCAATTTTTTTTCAGTCAATTATAGAATCTAGATCTTCCTGAAGTTTGTCTGATATAGAGAGTAATATATATACCCATTATAGGAGTTGAATTCTGATCTATCTTTCTCTTAGACTGCCTTACCCAAGGGCATTTATTTGAAGTGAATACAAATGCTTCATTTGGAATTTGAACACAGCCTGCTGATAACTGCTATGTCATCTGCACATCTATGTATAAAGCCTTGTACATATGACATTGTTTGTCCATTATTATAATAGATATATAAAGTCTAGGCAAAGTTATGAATACTTGTTTCATCTTATTTTACAAAAGGAGTAATTAAAGACTGAATTATTGTGATTTGAAAATGGGATTAGAAAATGTGAAATTTATGATGATCATCAAATTGAATCTCAGTAAAAAGTACCATAAGTTTAGTTCAAAATAATTAACAAGCAGGTATTCAGGAAACTCCAAGATGGTGGAAGACTGTGAAACTTTCAATGTTCTTCATATTGACACCCAAATCTGTTTTGTTTGTTGCGTCTTCGCTAGGTCTCTCTGGTCTGTTGACTTTTCCTCTTCATGTTGAATCTCTCTAACAGAAGATAGTTTTCCTGAACCTGGGAGGCCACGAATGCCAGCTAAGTCTATGCTGAATCTCTCAGTGTGGTCGGTTGAACTCAAACTCTACTCCACTGAACTGTCTGAAAACCCACCAACTCTTGCTTATATTGAGCCTCGTATTCTGCGGGGGTAAGTGTGACAGATTCTGGGTATGCTAGCATTTCCAAATGACCAATCAGGGATCTTCCTTTTGGTCATCTGATCAACCTTGTCTCATTTTCTCCTATGTTTTTTTTTATTCACAACAGAATTTCTTCTTATGACATAAAAAATTTCTACACCAGGGATGGCCAGTCTTTAAGGGTCACAAAATTCTTTCAACAATTTCTTATGCAAGAGAAAGATTCTGTTTTAAATCAAACCATAGTTCAGCTGTCATCTTATCAATGGTCGTTAAATTTTCACAATAATCAAGAGACTCACTTTTTCTCAATAATGGCTATCTTGAATTTGTTGGCAAGAAACTGTACAGAATTTTTATCTTTCTGACTGAATTTTGTGGCCAGTATCCAAGAGTTGTAAAAAAATTTCTCATGTGGTTGTTTGTTTTTGATGACCATAAATTTATTTGTCTATTTTCCTTGGGTGGTCTTTTTAGAATATTCCTGACCTAGCTTCTAGCAGATGAAGAAAAAAAATTCAAATTTTTTTTTTTTTTTTTTTTTTTTTTTTTTTTTTTTTAATCATATCACCCCGAGCAAGGTGGTAACGCCACTGATGTGCAGGGGGCTACATAAGAGTGAAGAGAATGGAAAAGAGAGAACCGGAAGCCACATCCTAAACAGGGAACAGGGGATGAACCTCTTTACCTGTTCAGTAGACGTGGGTGGAGTGTGAACCAGGCGATAGTTTAGTCTATCTACTCCAATTGAAAAAAAAAAAAAAAGTGAGAAGATTAGAAAAGAGAAAACTGGAAACTGCATCCTAAACAGGAAACAAGGGATGAGCCTCTTCACCTGTTCAATAGATGTGGGTGGAGTGTGAACCGGGCGATAGTTTAGTCTATCTACTCCAATTGAAAAAAAAAATTTTTTTTTTTTTTTTTTTTTTTTTTTTCACTATATTGATTGGTCTATTCAGGTAACTTTGTTCCTTTTTTTTTTTCCGGTATCAGAAAGTGTTACAAAACAGATTGTTTGGTTTGGTTTGTTTTACAGCATATCAACCTCAATGGGTCATTTAATGCCAACAAAAATTTTACTATAGATTTGTATGAATAGAATATACTTTCTTTGTAAATGGGTTTTGTTGAAAGTCAGATGTATTGCTGGTAATATTTTTTTCCTTCACATATTTTTGTTGATAACATTTTTCCTTCAAAAACATTTTGTTGGTAATATTTTTCATTCAAAAATGTTTTGCTGGTAATATTTTTAATTGAAAAAGTTTTGTTGGTAAATACTTTCATAGCAGTTTGACCTCGGTTTGGGGATTAACTATTTAGCCATAGCTGGGACCCTAACAGGTGCTACTGCTTCGGGTCAGGGTGGACCAACAGCAATTAAGAGGTGGTTTCATGCTCCTCACAACCTCCCAATCAGAAGTCTTGCTGCCGGATACAGTTTACCGTCATACCCAGGACCATACAAGACAGATTGATTGAAAGAACTGTGAAAGTAATTTGTAATGCATCCATTAGCTTATTCTTTTTATTTTAGAATTTCTGATTCATCATGCTTGTGTCTTATAATACATGCAAAAATTACCTGAGAGATGTGATGAAGGGTAACAAAATTGGCATGAAAGAAAGTCTAGTTAAAAATAAATAATTATAGTTAGGTTTCATTTAAGAAATTCTAACAGTTTAGGACTATTTTCAAGTTGGTTCTTTTGTCATTATATGGTTGTAAGGATTCAATTTCAAGATGTCTACTGGTCGTATGACCATATCACATTAAAACACTGATTTTTGATTGATCACCAATGTTAAATAATGTCAAGCCTAGTCAATACCTAGTTGAGTGACTGCTTGGGAGTACCAGGTGCTGTAAGTTTGAATATCCAGGCGTTGTTGTTATGGATAACAACTCAGCGTTGGAAATTAGAGAGCCAAGTTCCAATTCCAGTTGGGTTTGTTGCATTCACTTGCACACAAGGTAGGAATCCACCTCTTCTCCTAACTATAGGTTAATTAGTAGAACTTGTGTCAGTAAATCATTATTATTTACAAAAAATTCTTATGCTCTAAGAATATTTTGTTGTCTTAAAATAACTTGCAAAAGGTTGATAAACTGTAAAAAAAAACAAATCAATCAAGGTCTTTACTTGTTTTGCCAAATGCAGCATTACCATATTACCATCACATAATTGCAGGCTCCAGCTCACCTTTTTCCTAACCTTTGCTTCACATGAAAGAAAATCACAGCATATCTCTGCTCAGCCCTTTAATAATGATAATAATAATACCTGAAATCAAGTTTGAACTTCTGTTTCAATGCTTGTTTCCATTTCCAATCATTTCTTTTCCAGCTGAAGATCTGGTTCAAACTGGGCTTATATATGGATCTTTGAATGTATTCTATGACCATTAAATAAGAAGCATGAATCAGAAAAAAAAAATAAGCACTTGATGGATTACAAATTACTTTCACAGCTGCATCAAATTTATTTATCAAATTTATTTCATTTGACATAACTGATAGCAATTCAGAAAATTAAAGGTAGATGCAAGAGCCGCCCTCATAATTTTGATACATTTGATGCCAGTCTCAGTGTTAGTGTATTTAGTTCAAATAAAAATAACTTGGAAGAAATACAACACAAAGGAATTAATAGTCAAATTGTGTTTTAAATGTGATTTTCATGTTAGCATTTATAAGTAGGATCAACGGAAGCAGCAATCATTAATAATATAATAATAATGATAAACTAAATGATAATCAATATAAGAAAATATGTTATATATTTTTGTTACATGTTATTTTTCTGTTTTTCTTTTCAGCAAAATTAAAATGTGAAATAAATGAAGAGAAAAAGTGTGAGTTATTTTTTTAATATTTGTTGTTGAAACCACTGACATATCTTTTGATACATTTAACCATGGAATTCTTGGAACCGATGTGTTTATTTGCTGCCTCTTTAACTAACTTCATGCTTATCTCCTTAGGAACTTTTATTTAATTTCGGATGAAGTCTAGGAGATTTAATTTTGTTTTCAGATATAATTGATAACTTCTTAATTCGATGATTTTATTGTTGTTGTCAAGAACAGTTTAACCAAGCCAGGCATTATTTTGAAATCAAAGGAGAACTGAACAAAATATGTTAGATAAATATTTCTTCCTTTTTTTAGTCAGTTTATTCTTGCTAAAATTCTTTTGGTTCTATTAATATTGGTTGCTAATGAAGATTCATTTAATCAAATTATAATTTTTAATATATAATTTGAAACTTAAAAACTTATTTTAGTTTCGCTATATTTCTTGAGATTTTCATAATATAAAAAATTCATAAAGTTTTTACTTTGTTGTGTTTTAATTTCTTAAATTTTTTTAGATGTTCCATGTGAAGCCTGTCAGAAAAGTGAATCAGAAACACCTTTAAACAGCAACAATGATGACAAAGAAGAACAAAAGAAAAGTATCAACAGTATGTCTAATGCTTGCATTGTTTTCTTTTTCTTTTTAATCAATGTATATTCTTCATGAGATAGCTCTGAAATATATAGGAACTGTCACAAAATATTTAGTGTGGTATTAAAAATTTACTTTAAAGTTATATCATTACATAGAACTTTAACAATAAAATATTATCTTGCTATCTAAAACTGGAAAAACCTATGCTCTTTTAGATTCAGTGCTATTTCATACTGGTTTTGGTTTGACATCATTATTTTTGTGGGCCATTACTACTGAGTTGTGACTTTGACCCTCATTGGTTGACCCATATTTGTTGCTTTGCGCCAAACTAATCTGAGCTGAGTAAATGATGACATCATCATTGTTCACAGTATTTTGTTAAGTTTTTAACTACCTTGCTACTAACTCAAATGCAAAAACAGGTATGTGGAATTTATTTTTTTTCGAATCAGTTCATGTTGGTGGATTTGTTTGGAGTCCTAAATAATAAAAAATGTATTTGATTAAAGTTTTGGTTTGTTGTTCCATAATTATGCTAAAAAAAATTGAATTTTGAAATTGAATTTATTATAAAGGTTTTTTTTTTTTTTTTTTTTTTAATCATGTCACCCCAAGCAAGGCATTCTACTGCCACTATAGCACGGGGTTACATAGAGTGATTGGGTATAGGAAATGTCAGAAGGAGGGCGATAGACGAGTTAGGACGTACATAGGGAGAGAGTTGGAGAGAATGGGTGTGAGTTAGTGTGTTAGGAGATGTCTATTGATCCTACATTTAAACTCCTGGAGGTTGTAGCTGTCGGGGAAGCAAGCATGCGGAAGGGAATTCCACAGGCGGGAAGTGCGAGAGAAGCTGTTGGGGTAGAAATTGCGGTTACATTTCATCGGTTTCACTGTAAAAGGGTGGGACCTAGTTGCCAATCTAGTATCTCATTCAAATTCACATCTAGGGGGCACCAGTGATTTAAGTTCATCAGAGCAGAAGCCATGAAAGTATTTATAGAAGAGGCACAGGGAAGCCACGTCACGCCATTGAGAGAGTGACTGCAGGCGGTCAGCTAAGTTGGTATCAATCACATTACAGATTCTTCGCTGTATTTTGTCAAGAACCCCGAGGAGAATAGCAGAGGCACCTGACCAGATGTGGCAGCAGTATTCAATACATGGGCAGATGGTAGATTTATATAAATGCAGGATAGATTCAGACGGAAAGAATTTCCGGGCCCTTCACAGAGAGCCGACTTTCATAGCAGCAGATTTAGCAGGGTTTTGGAGAAAATAGTGTTGGTGTTATATCTCAGGTTGTTGGGATGTACAAAAATGAATGAAAATAAAAGATGAGTTGTTTTTAATACATAATAAAACAACTTTTATTTATTTACTGCCTGAGAACAGCAATTTATTAGTTTGGATTTGAACCATGAATTTCTGGTGCATGTTGAATTCAGAAGTGCCAAATCCAACTAGTGAACAAGGGAAGTAACTCCATTCTATTTTGAGATATTGTTCTTTATAGAAGTTAGTAACCGGTAACAAATAGGAAATTGCCATTTACCAGAAATAAATGTCTATCAAGACACTGATAGAAATTTCTCATGGGTGCTGCCATTTTGGTTTCACTCTGATACTCTGCAGGTACAGACTAAACTAAATGACACTTCCAACACACAATATAATAAAAATATGTCAGAAAACACGTATTGTATGCTACTATATGTCAATGCTGGTTTAGAAATAGCAGCAAGCGCTAGTTAGTTTATAAAACAAAACCTATAGACTGACATTTCATGGTGTCTTGGAAATGTATATGCATGTCAACAGCAAGAAATGTAAGTTTCATGAAGACATATCTACAAAAGTGTTAATAACTGGATAATGCTTCATTTAGCATATCATAACCAGTATTATAAAAGATCTTGAGAGACCAGTTTATTATGTCATGATAACAGAAAAGTCTCATTCAATATGTTAACTTATATATACATCCCAACACAGTGTGCGATGGTTAAATTGTCGTTTAAATTACACAAAAATGAAAATGACACTGACACCCCATTAACAGATAAATTTACCAAAACTTACACAAAAATATCTTTAGATACTAAAGAGTAAATTTATTCAATAAAATTACCATTGGCTTCAACCACAGATGACTTTGGGACCTCCTGCAAATCTTCTGAACAGTTTCCTTGAACAGTTTGTGAATGCTGCCATAATATCTTGCCTTCAGTTCATCTTTGGTTTTACAAGGTGTTTAATTGGTCTCTCAGTCAACTGTACCCCACACATAATAATCAAGGGTGTTGCAGTCTGTGAAGTTATGTGGCTAGATGAAAGGGGTGATGTGGTTGCAGAGATTGTCTGACAGCCATGGCTGGGTTCTCCTGCTTGTGTGGCATGGTGCAGAGTCCTGTTGCTAGACATAGTCTTCCAGCAGCACCCCCATGATCCAGGACAGCACTACCTCCTCAAGGCACTTGATGTAGGCCTCCACATTGAGTCTGAGGCCCTCACCAACAAATTCAGGTGTTCTTTTTTATTAGAATGATCAGAGTGAGTTTCCCAAGTTGTCATTCCTTCATAATCACCATCAGACTCATCAAACTTTTTCTAAATCCTTTGCACTGTCCTCAGATTGGCACCCAAACACTCTGAAGTAATTGTTAGAGCTTCTGGCATAAATACTAAGCAGTACAATACGCCCTTTCCAAATTTCTGAAGGAGTGAATTGCGTCATGGTTCTTTTTTTTTTTTTTTTTTTTTCACAGATGGTGCTCAACTGCCCCTGCTATATTAAGCAAAAACAAACATATATGTGCAAAATTAAAAAAATAAAATGTGGTGACAATTTACCGACTGCACACATCACACACACACACACACACACACACACATCTTAATATTGACGGTAGAGGGTATGCATGGTCTTTCAAACAGTCATTTAAGCCTGTCGAAAAATCAGCACACTCTGAATTTTTGGTTTTTCTTTTTTATATATAGTTGGAATCAGAATAATCAACTTTTGAAATTATGCCACATTTCTCCAACCTTTCTAATTCTTCATTTATTGTGTCTAGTGCTGAAATGGTACTTTTCTCTTTGGTCTAAAAATTGGTTTCACATTTTCTTTCATTTTGAAGTTGACTTCTGTTTTTGTGCGCAGACCTAATCCCTCTGAAAAGACATGGGAATTTTTTTTTCAAATCTGTAATAAATCTTTCTGTTTTCTTTGATCTGTCGTTCTCTATGACGTTAATTTAATTACAGAAAGAATTTACCAGTAATTCCCATAAATTAAATAATTCAATCCAGGCTAAACCAAAGAGGTTTTCTGGACCAGAGAGCACATATACTTTTGATTTGTGAATTTTTCCCATGAACAAAATGTTACATTTTAATTCACCTTTTAAATTTCAGTCTTTTTTGTAACACTCCCCTAGCAATTTTGTCTGTGTTAGTCAACCGTGGGTAACCAATTTTTTTCCATGTTTTCTCCTTTATTATTGAGATGTCACTTCCAGAATGGAGTAATAATCTTCTGGTTTTACCATTTATTTTTACATTGAGGTATTTTCTTCTTTTACCCTCCTCAATTTCGTTTTTCGAGCAAACTACATTCATATTTGTTTGCGACTTTGCATTTTTTTTTCTCTGTTTTGCCCAACAATAAGAACTTCTATAGCCTGCACGCCCACAATTAAAGTTTTTTTATCCTTAAAGAAACAATCTTTCTGTATATGTTGTCCTCCACATGAACTGCATATCATTTTCCTTTCTTTAATTTGTCTCCACTTCCATTGTCTTACAGTTTTTATTTGCGAAATATTTTTCTCCTCAATCCAGGTATTGTCTATTTTTTATACTAATAAGTCGCTGACATTCTTCAGTTACTTTTTGTAGCATAATCTCCGGATTCTTTTCCATGATAGTGAGGATTTGAAAACTGATTTTCTTGTCCTTCATTGTTGTTAGCCCTTGAACAAAAATTAGACACTTGAACATGTCGCTTGACAATTCATTTAATTCAGATGCCTCACACAGTGCATTAACCATACCTGCATATGTGACAAAATCATTATCCTCATCTTTTCTGATATTTAGACACTTATATCGTGTGTGGAATGTACTGTCTCCTTTATCAAAAATTTTTGATAAAATTTCAACTGTTTCGTTGAATGTCATTTCTTCTGGTTTCTTTGGGAGGATTAAATTCATATATTTCGTATTCTCTTCAGTTCCCAACTTCTGCAACAATTGCAAGATTTTTTCCTTTCTGACCATTGTTTGCATCGTTTCGTGAATATTGTTTCGAATCTACGAAAATAAGCTGCAAACATTGAACCACCGTTGGAGTTATACTTAATTTAGATAGTAAATTCGCAATACCTTCCTCGGAAAAAAATGTAGCACCTGTAGCACCTGGTTCTTTTGTTCTCCTTGATAATATGTCTTCCAAAAGTACTTCATTATCTTTTGACTGCTGTTTGAATAATTTTTCAAACATTTCTTGACGTTGCATAAATTGTTGTTGTTGGAATTGTAATTGTTGCTGAATAAGTTGTTGTTCTTGTTGTTGCTATAAAAGTGCTTTCTTGCACCTTAATTAATTCAGCAATTTGTTCTACTTTACCAATGTATTCAATTTATGTACACAAAAAAAAATCTTCCAAGTTCAACAAGAGTGGCGGCACTTTCTTATTTCTTGTAAGCATTGTTAAAGTTTTTCCTCTTCTAACATTTAGAAGTGTTTAAGCAAAAAATTTGAGGAAAAACTTACTTTCTGTAGGTGTTAACAATTATTTCTAATGTTCTTCATTAGTATTTTTTTCTTGTGAACTCGTTTCGAATTCTTTGTCTTGGAAAGGAATATATATTAATACAAGGTTGTTAAGTGGTTAAGGCAAATGTAACTGGGTAGGTCAATCTAGTCAGTCAGTTAAGTGCCATACGTGAAACATGCTTGGGCGATCATGTCTTGAAAGAGACATGACTGACTGGGCAGAAGATTATCCCACAGTAGGTTGCCATTGCTTTCTGCTGTAAACTGGTTGCCAACCAAGGCTATAGAACCCAATCTGTCCTGTTATTTAACTCATAACTGGAAGGAATAGACGGATTAATACCTTTCCCAAGGGTATTTGCACGTAAGTGAATACAATGAATTCAACTGGAATTCGAATTCGGTTCCCCGATTTCTCATTCTCAGCCAATATCCACAATCTAGTATGTAGACATAATCATTGGTACCTCTTTATATGCAGTATCCTGAGACGTAGGCATAATCATTAATAGTAATCCAATAGTGGTAGAACAATAGACCTCTAGATCTCTAGTGGAAGATATCTAGATCTCTCTCTCTGTCTCTCTATCTCTCTAGTGGAAGACTGGTAGATCTCACTCTAGACATTCTTGCCTTCGTCAGTATTTATGGCTGACACCAGTCGATCACATTCCAGTGAGGGGAAACCAAGGTGTATACATATTCATTACCTATTCATTACATCCATAATGAACATTCATTACTGAATTAAGTGCATTCACAATAGATGTTTTCTTATAAAGAAATATTCTTAGTAAAGCCATTTCTTTATAAAGAAACATCTGGCATTCATTGACTGAGTAGCCAGTCCTGCTTTCGCTTGAAATTTCGGTTTTCTGTTGAAACAATTTTTCAGAAAAATATGTTGCTCAAGTCTAGTAGCTGTTATCACTCTTTCTGGTATTGATGGGGGCTTCATTTGAAGTAGTATGGAAAGTCAACATTCCGATTATGTCATTATTTTCTCGTCAGGTTACATCGGATATCAATTTTAGTTGTTATACTTGTTGAAAGTCCTCATTTAATATGGTTTCTGTTATTTGGTACAATTCTTTGTGATTCTGTAGTGCCTGTCCACAAAGTTTGAAGAATGATTGTCTTTGCCAAAATCTGCAAGCTTCACTTGCACATAGCTATTTTTAAGGATTGGTCTTAGAAAGCAAGGATGTGCGTTGTGGTGCAGTGGATATTGACTCAGAACGAGAAATTGGGGAGCTGAGTTCAGATTCCAGCTGAATTCGTTGCATTCACTTACGCGCAAATACCCTTGGGAAAGGTATTAATCCATCTATACCTTCCAGTTATGGGTTAAATAGCAGGACAGATTGGGCTCTATAGCCTTGGTCGGCAACCAGTCTACCACAGAAAGCAATGGCAACCTACTGCGAGATAATCTTCTGCCCAGTCAGTCATGTCTCTCTCGAGACATGATCGCCCAAGCATGTATCACATATGGCACTTAACTGACTGACTGACTTAGAAAGCAGTTGTATACAGTTGATAGTTTAGATATTTCTGAACAGGTTTGACACCATGCATGACATCCATAAAAGTTTTGATCTGTCAAGGCTATTTAAGAACATGACTTGGGTTTTCAGGTTAATGCTTTGATTTTGTAGCAGTTTACTGTGTTGGGTGAAACTATTTCAATCACAGCCTATTCTATGTTCAATTTCTTTATCACTTATATTAAATTTGTTATAACATAACTGATCCATACACTAAGTTATTTAAAGTGTTTGATATTTACTAATTCCGCATCCTGAATGTTTCCTGATCGACTCAGAGTAGGTGTCATCATTGCTTTCATTCCAATTCCAAATCATCATTTCTGCTTGGGAAAGGTTTATTTTAGTTCTTATTTCTTGGAACATGTGATAGCAGTAGCTTACTATGGATATCTGTCATCAACATTGCCCCCTCCCCCACTCATCATCAGTACATTGGTCTCATGAGGGAAAGCAGGATTGCTCTCTTCTATTAGTTGATTAGTATGAGATGTGTTATTGAATGCTTAAATGACCAGTTCCCTTCTTTTCACAAGGAAGAGGATTATGTTGACAAATGTTTTATGTAAAATAAATGCTCTTTTCATTATTAGCCTATAGATGTTTATGTATTGTGTGTACATTTGAAATCTGATTGTTTAGTTTATAATATATGTTGGGTGTTACGTCACTTAAAAGCATAATTTATTAATAACATGTACAGTAATTTTGGTGTGATTATAATTGAAACCTATAATATACTGTTTTTCTGAACACATATATACACTAACTCTTAATTCTAGATCCATGCTGTGTGCAAGAAATTAAAAATGATGATACATCAAATGAAACCTTTGCTGCTTTTCCTACACGTCACATGAATAACATTTGTTCTGGTGATGATGATGAAGATTTTGTTGATTTAGATCATCATTTTCAATCACGACGAAGCAACCAGGTTAGACTTTTTATTCAAATTTGGATGTTTGGTACTAAAACAGATAGGAATATATATATATATATATATATATATCGAACGCCCATAGCCCAGGGGTAGAGTCGCCAACTGACGCCTTTTCGGTCGGGTTTCAATCCTGGGTAAAAAAGCAATTGGAGTCTGACTGTACTGATGAGCTGTGATACGATGAAACAGATCTGTTTGTGGATGACATGTGTGTGTATATATATACATATATATATATATATATATATACATATAGAGTATTGTAACAAAGTTGTGGTACTCGTAGGTTTTTTAACCTGCTGTTCATGCATTTACTTTTATAAAGAGTGCTCGATATAAACGACGTAGAGCGTTATATTGTAATAGCTGTTGCAATGGTTTATAAATTCATAGTATCACAACACAAAAATTTTCGTGTTTCGAAGCTACCTTTTTTTTTTTAAACAGACAAAATAAGAAAACTTATCCACCGAGAATTTAAAAGTAATACTCAACACAAATTTAAAAGTAGTAAACTTCCTCGATGTAGCACTAGATTTAGTTAACAATAATTATCAATCATACATAAAACACAACAAATACCCACTATACATCCACCCAAAGTCAAACCACCCCGCTAGTATAATCAAACATATACCCTCCTCCATAGAATATAGAATTAGTAAAAACTCGTCCAGTGAAGAAATATTTAACAAACACAAATTTTCTACAACAAGTCCTTAAAAAAAAGCGGCTACAAAAACCAAGACATCCAATACTTAACAAACTATAACCATAACAGGAAAAATAGAAATAGAAAAATCATTTGGTACACACCCCCTTTTAACCAAATGATAAACACCAAGCTAGGACAAAAGTTTCTGAACTTAATTAAAAAACATTTCCCCACCAATAACCCTCTTAGTAAAATCTTCAACAAAAATACACTTAAACTAAGCTACAGTTGCACAAACAACCTAGAAACAATCATAACAAACCATAACAAATATATCCTAAATCAACATACAGATCAGAATAAAATCGACTACCAAAATACAATAAAAGACAACAATAAAACATGTGTAATTGTAGAAACCCTAGCAACTGCCCACTACAGAACAAATGCAAAATAAACTCAATAATCTATCAATGCAACATAATATCAATTGAAAATCCCACTATAAATAAAGTGTATATTGGATCAACTAAGAACACTTTTAAGCAGCGCTAGTACATGCACTTAACTTTATTCAAAAACAACTTATACCAAAACCAAACATCCCTTTCTACATACTTTTGGAAGCTAAAGGATTCAAAACAGAAACCCAAAGTAAAATGGAAAATCCTAGAAAAAATTAGATCTTGCAACTCACTTGACAACATCTGCCCTTTATGTTTAAGTGAAAAGCTACACATTCTAAAGTACCCCAACAGTAGTGAACTATTAAACTGTAGAGATGAATTAGCAGTTTTATGCAAACATCGCAAATATTTCTCGTTAAAATTTAAATAAACAAAAAAGCACCCCACCCACACGACCCCCAAAATAATGTAATAAATACACATAATCAACCCTATTAATAAATAGAACAAAAAAACGTAGAAATAAAAGACAACAAACCCCACACCACACCAACAAAAAGTCCAGCTACCTGTAAATGGTAGAAAAATAAAAGAAACTATCGACACTGCAAAAAACCCAAAAACCATATATCCCAATACAAAATAACCTAAACTAAATGAAAAAGTAAACTAAATAACCCATACTCTCCTCTAAACCAAATAGCAGCACCTTAAGAACCATAAACGAATGACTAGACCATCCTAAAATCACACACCATGTATATCATTAACAACAACGCCACTACTACTACACCAAGACAAGATAAATAGGAAACCTGTCTTGAACTAAGCTGCCTCTCTCAACCCCTAACTATAAGATTACAATACAGCCATCAAAATCAAAATAAGCTCCCAACCCCACTTTCACTTAAAAAGCATATTCACCACAAATAAACCATTTTTCACCAGATAATTTTAATTCCAACTTCCTCACCCAATGAGAAGCACCTAAAAAAAAAAAAGGTAGCTTCGAAACGCGAAAATTTTTGTGTAGTGATACTATGAATTTATAAACCATTGTAACAACTATTACAATATCACAATATATATATATATATATATATATATATATACTTGGTATCAAAGGTTTTTAATTTTGTATACCTTTTGAATATGTATGTTTTGTTGCTTCTTTAAAATTCATCATTCTGTAAGAGACTCTGCAGTGTCATAAATTTAATAGTTAATATTATGTCTAGAAGTTCAACAAGGTAACCACTATAACATTTTACAGTAGTTTTTGTTTCAGATATTGAGACCATTTTTTTTTCTATTTCTGTTGTAATTTTCAATAAATTTATAAAACTTTCCAAAATATAACAATGTTTTTGAATAAACAATTAATTTATAATAGCATAGAAAATAATCAGAAAGATTAAAATTCTAACTGATCATTAAATTAATTCTTCACTTTTAAACTTTATTTTTCTGCTTGTTTTTACTTGAATAGAAAACAAAACTAAATCATCCCCATGTTACCATAGCCTATGAAATACCAGATCAACATCAGCACCCTCATCCTAGCTCCAGCACAGCTCTTAATACAAGTCCTAGGAAGAAACCAGTGTCCACCACTGAGAAGAAAGAATGTACATGTCAGTGCAATGAAAATAAGGCAGGACGAATGCCCAAAAGAAAGTAAATAGAATTTTTTTCTTTCCTTTTACTTTTTAACACACCCCTTTTTTTTCTATAATTTCTGTTGGATAAGTAATTATTGAACTAATTTAAAAAAAAAAATGGAATGAATTTGTATTTACAAGAAATATTCTGTGTGAAATATTGTTTTAGAAGCTTTTTATTTATTTGTATTCAGAGTACCTATAATCTTTTTTGGGAGTCGCACACACAAACAGCTGAAGCAGGTGATTAAAGAATTAAAACAGTCACAATATAAGAATGTGAAGTAAGTAAAATCTTATTATAATCTTATATTTTTAATTCTAACTAGTTGAAAAAGTCTTTAGTGAGTTACTTAATGTTAATTAAATATACTTGTAAATTATTCCAAATGAATAAAGTAAAATTTCATAATGATATGTACTTAAAAATGTGACAATACAAAATGTCTACATTTAAAAAAAAACATTGGGTTTTGATAAAAAAAATTCATTCTGCAAAAATGTTTCTTTTATAGATTCAAACTTTATTGATATATATTTTTAAAAAGTTACAAATCTGATTAAAATACCAATGCATATTCACTTTTCAGTTTAACATTCAATTGAATGATAATGGATAAGAAATTAGATAAAAAAAACTATGACTTTCATATTTGTATTGTGATTCCTATGTGAAAGGAGGTGAATTTTCTCTTATTCAGATTATCATAATTAGTTATGGCTAATGTACTGAAATATAAATGAATTCTATCTATATTTAATTAATTTGGATCTTACATTTGAAGTTTGCCAAAAGTATGCTATAGGACCAGTATTTTCATTTTTTTTTTCTTTGGAAATTCTTGAATACAGTTGGTTGAAGAAAGGCTATATAAATTTATGCTGCTTTATATTTTGTTGAAAGAATGTTTTTCTTTGTTATAATTTTGACAAATCAGTAATATCTGTTATGCCCTCGACTTTTGACAGACCACTGTTTTTATGATATGTTGTAATGAGATTTTCTGGTTAAGTTGCAATGTAGCCCCAATATTCCCTGAATAAGCACTTACATCACTTACCTATGCTAATACAATGTCAAAGTAATAATCTATGACATGTTAGCGTAATTAGGACAAAAAAAACATGGAGGACATAAATATAATATATATAATGAAATGACAACATTACATATCCTCATGTGTATTATTCTTCTGCCCCATTTGCATCATATATTATAAAGCAAGTGTCATAAGTCAAAACAAGATTATTAAAGATTGTGTCGTAACCATGAATCATCTGAACTGTTGTAACCCGGGAACTTAGTGTATTTTGTATTGAGTTTTTATACTAGTAATTTCTGTTTGTTTTCTCTGAGATCAAGTGTTAGCAAGTCTCCTCACTATTCCTCACTATTTTTAGTAATGTTATTCTCTGGATAGTTTCAGTTTTTCCTTGGATTTTCAGTTCTTCCCATTTTTTTTTGAGTTCTTCATCACTGTATCAAGTGCTTGAATAATTATTTAATAAACTATCTCTGTCATAGGCCATAATTCTTTTAGTTCTCTAACAAGGTTAGATATTTTTCCTGCTGTTTACTCTTTTTTAGTCTCACTTTGTGTTTTGTTGCAATTGTCTCATTCATTATCTGACAACTCTTCTTTTCTTTGCTCATGATGATTAAACTCCCTGGACTGCATTGGGTGATCTATTTCAATTTCAAAGTTTCAACTATTTGACTGGTCACTTACAGTTCTCAGTGGATAATTGTTTCTACCCAATCATCTGTCTGTTTTTGCATTCCTTGTGAACTAATTTGCTACTTGCTTATTATACTATATATTCTTATTTATTTTATAACAGAATGAGTGTTCTTGGCAGCAGAGACCTCATGTGTATTAATCCACGTGTAAGAAATGCGGCATCTATTAATGAAGAATGTAAAAATTTACTTGAAGTATGTTTTATTACATCTGTTTCACATTACTACTTTGGCTCATTGCTAACCAAACTTGTTTATTTTTCTCTGTATTATTTAATAATGTTTCAGTTGGTATGTTTTCAAACCAATTCACCCAACATTTCACATTTTATGCTCTGTTGACAAACAAAATGCCCAATAATTGCTGTACTTGTTAATTTTAACAATGGATTATAATTACTAGTAGTTTATTTAATTAAATCCAATTAACCCTGTGTTAATTGACTTGAATTTTGAAAAATGGTTAGTTCCCTGACGTCTGCCTTCCATGACTACTTAGCTACAACTACACCACACTGCATGCTGCTCACCCTCAGTGAGTCTGAAGTGTAATGGGAGGGAGTCAAAGAAACAAGTTGCCAACTCGGAATTATGAGTATTTTAAAAATGTTGGGGTAACAAAACGTCTCATGTGACTAATGTAGGGTTAGAGATTTCTATATTTTTAACATTATCTGATGTAATAAAGTATGTTAACTTGATTTTTGAATATATATTTAACTATGAAATACATGAAAAATACCTACTAAAATAACTTATGATAATATTTGAATAGATGACTTACCCATAATGCATAACTTAGTATCTCTTCTTTTTACTTTGTTATCTAGAGTAACTAACACTCGGTTTTTAATGCATGTTATTACGAAAATCAAATAAAATTTCATTTTCAGTATTAACACTCAGTGCTTTGGATTTGGAGATTTTATAATATGATCAACTCCTATGACTGTATACTGGAGTGTAAGCTTTAAAAGGCCTTATCTTAACTTGAATCAAGCAATAGTCTATCCCCACCTTGTATAGATAAACTGTACCTCTTTCTATATAATATTATTTTCATTTTTATGATATGTAATCAATATTTGCATTCAGACAAATGTCCTCATCTTTGTTGCTATTATCACAATGTTTCGGCCGTTGTGGTTTCTGGTCTTCAGATTAAATAAAAGGTTAATTTTGAAATTCCTAAAAGATAGCTAGATAGACAGATACTTGAACAAAGCCAAAGATCACAACTGCTAAAATATTGTTATAATAGCAGCAGATATGAAGACATTGGTCCAAATATAAATAATAACTCTTTATCCCAGAAATTCACATAGAAAATATATAATAATTATAATAATATAATTATTTAAAACAATTTTCTTTTAGTATTTACATATATGGCATGTTCATTTATAATATTAACTTAATTTAGATATATACATTTATAAATATAAAAATCATAAATGGGAAAGATTTTTTTCTAACACTCAACATTTGCTTTGCTTTTTATTTTCTAGACAGACTTTTGCCGTTTTTACCACAAGACAAAGACATTTAGTACACACAACCATATCCAAACTGCTGGCCTCACTGAAGCTTGGGATATTGAAGATCTTTTGAAAGTTTGCCGTAAAAAATCAGTATGGTTATAATTTTTAAATTCATTTTGTGATGCATTCAAAGTTATGAAAATTTGTTTAATAATTTCATTTGATTTCAGTGAGACCTGTTTCAAGATAATACCTCAAAATTACCAAAATCTCATTACTTGCACACACCATTTTAACATCTGAAACAAAAAGTACAGCTGAATAGTACTGATAATGATATATAGACACAACACTGAGATGAAGTTCAACAGGTGACAGTCTGTTTCATGCTTGAGTGCAATCTTCAGGCCATGTATGTTATATACTGGCTCAACTATTTATGTATGTCGGTCATCATGGGTAGCAGTGTCAGATATTTCCAGTTTAATGCACTATCCTAACAGTTATTTGCTGTGTGGTAATGGCTATATTTCATATTATTCTAAAGATCATTAAGTAGAAATAATTGTCCCCCTCTTAGTGTCACATTTACATTTACATATGCTCTATCCCTGATATTGAGCACTTTTATTTATAAATACCTATTATATATATAATGTTAATATAGAGTAATCATAGTCTTTAGCAGTGTATGTTAAATAAAGTATGGAATAAATGTTTGTGAAAAGGAAATATTTTTGATACCTTAATATATACTGAAAATAATTCTTTATTGATAAATATTATTATTAAAGTATATTGCTTCAAGAAGAAACAAAATTATCTTTCATTCATATTGGATTTTTCTTTTGTTTAAAAAAATACCAAATACCAAATTTTTGTAAAAACCTTTTAAAAAGAAGCACTGTAAAGTTCTCAGCCCAACCTAACTTCCCAAAATCAATATTACAATGACCAAACATCAAAATATTAATTTGGCAAAGTTTTGTCCGACAAAAATTTTCAGTATGCTCTCATTTTGACTATTCACTACAGTAAAACCTAAATTTAGTTATTCTGTGATTTGGGAATTAAATATTTTTGATATATAAAGAATTGTTATTTAATGATGAGCTTCTTTTTGTATTTGAAAAATAAATCCTTTCTTTATGGTCTTTCCTGATGTAATACTAAAAAAAATGTAGAGAATTAGGCAAATTATGGCAAGAAATTGAAAGGATTTTGTACATAATAGAAAGAAGATAAAGTATTGGATAATTTTGTAATGTCTTTTCTGAGTGAATTACATGATTTTATCCTTTATATATTTTAATTTTGCAAGCTAGATATTTTAGTAAACATTGTCTCAGTATTACAATTAGAAAAAAATATTAAACTTGTAGATTCAAATCATCTTTTGTCAAGGGTTTTCACCTGTTGATGTCTTCTTGTCGGAATATAAATTATGATATTTTGTTTTAAGATATGTACTGTTGGTTTACTGTTTTAAAATACATTCTTTAAAAAGTATTTAATGAATTACACCAATTGAAATATTTACATGAGCTAATAAAGTCGTTTAAAAACAAACCTCTAACATTTTAAATTAGGGTTTAGCTTTAAATAACCATATATTGTTGCTTATAAGACACATCTTTCTTATAAAATACCTCTCAAAACTACACAGCATCCTATAATCGAAGTTCAGTGATGAAAGTTATAAGTTTGGAGTGTGGGGTAAGCATCCACTACACAGTTACATCTAATTCTGAGCCCTCAAAAGTAAAACAAGTCTGGTGTTTCAAAATTAACGTTTTGACAGAAGCTATTTATGCAGTTGGAATACTGGGATATTGACAAGAAATTAAATTCCTGCTCCAGTAATACCTGCTTAAGTAACACCTTCCTCTCTTTTTTATTTTTTAAACTGCTGGTCACAAAGCAGCATCATTTATGGTAGAATTTAAAAATAATATTAATTACTATGCTTTCTTTAGCACATGCTGGGCATTATTTTTACTTGATTAAGTAAACTTAATGTTTGTGATAAACTCCTCAAGATTACTGATAATGAGAATTTCAAGCTATAATACTGGTATAAGGATTCAGAAATATGATAAACATTATTGTATGTTTTAACCTGCACATTAATCAAACTTAACCTTATTTCTGTATCCAAATTTACATGTTTCTAATTTAAAATTAGTGCTCCTCCATTCAGGAATTGTTATAATTAGTGAGGATTTCAGACTGCAATATGGTTAAGTTTTAGTGGTATTATTTATGCACTCTAACTTCTCTTCTAATTATTACATTAAAAATTGATCTATAATGAATTTGTCATCAGTCAGGTTTTCCTGCTAAAATATGCTATTCATTTGGTAAAATTGGGGATAGTGAAAAATGCTATGAAGAACAAGGAAAAAAATTTTTCTCCAATTTCTTCAAAATTATTGGGAGGTGTGTGGGGCGTCTAATGCATTGGAGTATCTTATAAGCAGTAAAATACAGGATGTTATTATAGGGTTTATTATAAAGATTTTAAAATATGAAATTACTTTGACATATTTATTTAATGTTTATTAAAAATGTTATAAATAAAAATCTGCCAGGATGCTTAATTCTGGTTTTTTACATAAATGAAAATTTAATGAAGCCATAAATTACTTGCATTAAATTCCAACTTTTTAGAATCTGTACTTTAATTTAGGATTTCCTGTATTATTATTTCAGAACTTGGTTTTATTAACACACACAGATAGACAGACAGAAGAATCCTGATTGATCTATTTATCTATTTTGGAAAATCAGAATTTGGTGTGGATTCTCATTTTGTTTGAACTGAGAAGCACTCCTTCACTCTCTCAGTGTCTCTTTCTCTTTCTCTCTCTCTCTCTCTCTCTCTCTCTCTCTCTTGTGTGTTTATACATTTTTATTATACTGTTTAATCTATATAATTAAATTCATTACTGAATTTCATGCATTGATGAAGAAAGGGATTATGTTAAAAATAAATATTTGTGCCAAATATTTTTCTTTTTCCATTATTGGCTGCTGATTTTGATGTAGATATGTGTTTGTGAGCATGTGTGTGTGTGTGTGTGTGTGTGTGTGTGTGTATTAAAAAGTAATGACTTAAAAATGAATGAGATTAAAAGTACTTTTTTCTCCACATTTGGAAACAATCTTTTTTTAGATATTAATTAAATATGTATTTTATACAAATTTTGAGATTTTCTTGATATGACTTGATAATGACTGATGAAAATTCTATTTTCTTTTTTATGTAGATTTCTGCCTGTCCTTATTTTCTTACCCGGTCATTGCTGTCACAATCAGATATCGTCTTTTGTCCATATAATTATTTCATTGATCCTATCATCCGACACAATGTAAGTGCATAAAAAAGTATTCACTCTTTGTATTGTTGTCATTTGATTTTAGGAAACCTGAAGGATCTTTCAATTAAATATATATTTCTGTTCTGTTTAAAAATGGATCATCTATTCACACACAAGTATCCACTAAAAATAATAAAAGAAACTGCGATATAACATATTACAGCAGATATTAATAGTCTCCAATATTATATCACAGTTTTTTGTCTTGTCTGGATATACCAGAGAATGTGTTTATAGAGCTTATGAAGTTTGCCACTACATCTGTTGAATTTAGTTTTAATAACTTTATGTATAGGCAGATTGATGGAGTCACTATGGGTTCCCCACTGGGTCTTGTTTTGGCCAACATTTTTGTTGGCTTTTATGAGTCATCTCTCTTCAGATATAATATTGGACAATCTATGTATTTTTGGTATGTGGATGATACCTTCTGTTTATTCAATAGTGAAGTTGAGGCTGATTCTTTTCTCTCAGTTCTGAACCAATTACATCCGTCTTTGAAATTTACTATGGAAAAGGAGTCCGATTGCTGTTTGCCATTTCTCGATGTATGTGTGCATTGGACTCCTTTTTAATTTCATACTCCTGTGTTTCACAAACCTACATTCTCCGGTTTGTATATGCATTGGGACTCTTTTTGTCTCAGAAAGTGAAAACTTAATTTTATTAAGACCCTTACACATAAGGCTCTTATGATTTACATGGAAAAATGTTTGGATGCTGAATTAGATTTTGTTCGCAGCCCTTTTCTGAAAAACAGATATCCTAGTGATATTGTAAATAGTGTTATGCATGACAAAATTATTAATTTCTCTAAGCTTATAATGGAAAAATGTCCTGTATACTTACAGCTTTCTTATATTGGTTTGTGGAGTGAGCTTATAGCTAGGTGAATTTCTTCTGCAGTTCGGTCTTATTTCTCTGCTCAGATTAGAATTCATTTTGGTACTCGTTCTGTTTTTTCTATGCATAAGGATTTCTTTCCTCCTTATCATGTTTCATCTGTGATTTATATGTTTAATTGTTGTTGTGGTAGCAATTACATAGAAAGGACTTTGCAGCATGTCCCATCTAAAGTTCTTAATCCGGATGCCTGTATGAGCCAGCTAGTGAACACTTCTGGGTCAGCTATTACTCAACATTTGATAAATAGCAGAGATTGTGTGACTGACTTTAGTGCAGGCCGATTTTCTGTTCTGTCAGGTTTGCACTTGTTATTTC
Source organism: Ascarosepion bandense (assembly GCA_037127315.1). Classification (NCBI taxonomy): domain Eukaryota; kingdom Metazoa; phylum Mollusca; class Cephalopoda; order Sepiida; family Sepiidae; genus Ascarosepion; species Ascarosepion bandense. The sequence continues at coordinate 7,706,101 of JBBBDQ010000651.1, read as the reverse complement.
ATTTGTAGGCATTGGAGTCACTGTATATTAGGTTCAGGAGGCTGTCTCTCTGTAAACAGAGAGATTGCCTCCTTGGACTTCATATTATCAGTTTACAGGAAAAGGAATAAAAGAGGAAAAAAAAATAATTCCCTCAATTTCTTTTTTTCTTTTGCTTCCTTTTTGCTGTCCATAAAATTTTTTTTTGTCTCTTATACATTTTCATCTTCATTTTTAAAATGAAACGAATTTCCCAGATAACCCTGAAGAGGTTGGGATTGAAACTGGTCGGTCGTTCTTCCTTCGCTTTTTTTATTTTTTATTGTTTATTTTGTTTTCTTCCACAATGCTTGTAAGTATTAAATTTCATTTATTTCTGGCCTTAATATCTATCTATCTATTTATCTGAATAAACACAGTTTTATGCTTCTTTTTTTTTTCTTTTTTTCTTTTTTTTTATAATATTAGGTCCTAGGCTGCCTTTCAGCCAATGCTTCATTAGGGATCAATCATTGGCAGAATTGTAATTACATTAGACTAGATGGAGAAGAATTCATAGAGATAAGACTAGAACACATTGAAAATTATGATTCATATAAATATGTAAAATTAAGAAAATAAATAAATTTACAATTAAAATAAATGCACAAATAAAGAAAAACGGGTAAATCAATCAGCAGAGTGTAAAAGCCAAAAATGGTTGCACATATATCTCCAAATAAATGTTTATAAAAACTGGGGACAATATTTGGCATATAAATAATATCAACTCATTCCAGAAAGTTGAACAGAAAAGTCCTCTATCTGTTACTTGTACATTAACTTTCTTTTTGTTTTCTTTTTTTTTTTATCATTTTACCAGAAGCAAGGCAATAAAGTCCCTAAGAGGGAAAAGGTTAAAGAGTGTTAATGAATATGAGAAAAGAAAAAAAATCCCTATTAAGGAAAGAGAATAAAAAACAGGAATTATAAAGACAGAAAATAACTATTAACATTGCATTTAAATTTTTGAAGATCTGAGTTGGCTGAGAAGCAGTAAATTAGAACAGAATTCCACAAGAGAGAAGTGCAATATAAGAAACTGTTAGCATAGAATTTATGGTTACATCTAGCTGTTAAAAATAATGAGACCTTGCTTCCAATCTAGTACTGTGTTTAAATTCATAAAATCTAGGTGCCATAGAGGAAAGTTCATTAGAACAATCACAATGAAAGTATTTATTATAAAATGTAACCTTTGAAATCTACTTTTGCCTAGAGAACACAGTTTATTTTTCCTAATGGAAATCCTTGAGGGATGGAAATAACTGGTATTTTTTTTCCCTCCATAAATATTTAATATGAAAAAATATAATTCAAGATTTGTTGGTTGGATTGACTAAGAATAAGATTCAAATTTTGATTCTTACATTTTTGTTTTATAAAATATACTTAAACAAGTTTCACAAAAACAACTCTTATTTTTATCACTTTAAAGGAAAAAACTAAATATTACAGTTTAAAGTGAACAAAAATCATTTCATTTTGTAAACATTTTCAAACTCTAAAATACTTCAAATTATTTGTGATTTTGAAAACAATTTTCTGTAATTTGGTTTCCAATCCTGTAGAAAAATATCTCTTGTAGATATATAAGCTATAATAAAATGGCAATGATGACAATAATCAGAGCTGATCTGATGTTTGTTTTATTAATTACTGAATATACTTGAGTATAGTGTGAGTTTTTGTTATTAGTTTTTTATGCAAAAATTTCTTATACATAAGAAATTTTTTAAGAGGTTAAAAATAATGCACTGTTGGTAACCAATAGCCTGATACACCAAAAAACTCATTTTTTCATGAGGCTTAAAATTAATTTAAAAAGAAGTTACTATGCATGAAGTTAGCTTATACATGGGTATATACAGTAACAGAAAAATTAATAACATCTATTGACTATCAAATGAGGTTTTGGAAAAGCAACAATTTATATAAAAGTTCAAATCAATTGTCAATAGAAATTTACCCTTTCCTTAATAGCTCTTGCCATCTTAACTTTATTCTATACAACATTCTCTAAAATGTTTTTTTTAATGTTGCAAAATTTATACAAATTTTTATTTTTTGTGTTTACCACAATTTTTTTTTCCTTAAAATATTCATATTGACATGAAAAACATGTTTTGCCCAAGTTTCTAAAAACAATGAAAAATTTAATCGTTAAAATCAGAATTGATTTTAAGCTGCAAACAATTTTAAGTTTGCATTATTAACATACTTTATTGGTTATTTTAACCCTCTCTTTAAGAATGGCTAAAGTTTTTTTGTTTTTTTTAACTAAGAATATTTTCTTCATTGTAATTTTCTTAGACAAAAGTTTATTTTTAGTTGTTCATTCAATCTGCTTTTTATAAGAATTCTTTTGGTGGTAATTATGTCATTTTATAATAATTTATAAAATTTCATTTCTGTTTGAATTACAAAATTATTAGCTTATCTTTTATAGATCTCTTATTGGCAAATATTTTACAAGTTAAAAGTCAAAGCTGAAATTTTAAAAGCTAATTCTAAATCAGGTACTCTCTGATTTTACCAAAATGGTCTGGAGATATTTTGTGGCATTAAAATGATTTAATATTCCTTCTTAGTTCATTTAATATTCTCTTTTGATCAGGTTGGAATTGAACTTTCTCACAACATAGTGATTGTAGATGAAGCTCACAATATTGAGGGGTCATGCAGAGAGGCAACAAGTTTCTCCATTACCAGAACTGCTTTCAAAAATCTCAAAAATGAAATCCTAAAATTGCGTAAGTAACACTTTAAAGAAGCAATTACTAAATTCAATTTGCAGATTATTATTCATTAATAAATTAGCTACATTTTACACTAATAAAGATTTAATTTAAAACTTTATTTGTGTTTCTGTCTTTATGGAAAATTAATAATATGATCACTATTTACATTATTTGGACTATTGTCCTCATCTTTATTGCCATGTTTACAATGTTTCATGCATTGTATGCTCCAGCCTTCTTCAGGTGCTAGGAATTTTGAACTAAACCCTTTATTATGATCACTGGGGTATATCATTCTCATACCATGTGTAATGCCACTTCTAGTAGTCATGTAATTATCTCCCTTTAACATAACTCTCTAAGTTATTTGTTTATCAATGCTGTAGCTTGGTATTGAACTCTCAACTCTTTGGGTCAAGTCACTGGAACTAATCAACTACTATATCCACTGGGCCGTGTTCCCTAGAGGAAATCAGCATGTAAATTTCTGAGACTTATAAACTTAATATCTCAGTAACCATTTTTTTTACTAGAGATCATATATCAATCTATGATGTTTGATTTTCTCGATCATTTTTTACCAGAGCTCATATTGCAATCTTTGATGCTAATTGTTTTTTCTAGCACTCTGTATTACTGGTTCCCATATTGTATTCATTTCTATGCTTGGTTGACTTAGGAGATTTTTTTGGCCTAGCATATGCGCTGATTCCTTAAGTTTGCATAGTTTCCAGTGGTGTTCTCTATCAACTTTTTGTCAGAAGTATAGACAAATAGTAATATGATATTAGGTTGGCATGATCATGTGGTCAAGTGGTTAGAATGTTTACTTTCCAGTCATGAAACCCTGGTCTATTTGTCAGGAACATAATTTCTTGATGAAAAGATCACAATCTGAAACACCCTTGGAAAGTGTCTGCAAACCATACCACAGGTTGACTCAAGCCTTGTGAGTGAAATGGGTAGATGGAATTATTTAGGAGCTGTTGATGGTTGTGAAGTCACAAATCATTGTGACTGAGGGTTTGAGTGTACTGCCCTTGTTCAGACTGTTGATCATACCAGTTAATGTTCTCTTTCTCATAAGTTGTAACTAAGGGCTGCTCAACATAGTTATAGGATAAACCACTGGTGAGCTATGTAGGTTTTGAAAAAACACAAATGTATCTTAGGAAGCATCTGCATCAGGGATTGTCTAGCCACTTGAATAGACAAGCATATTTGGATACAAGCAGCCAGCCATTATAAATTTGGTTGGCATTTCTGCCTTAAGGATAAATATATTATTTTAGTAACTGGTATCCTTTGAAAAGTTCATATTTTTCTCCTAAATTTTCTTGTTAAAAGCAATTTTTAATTTTGGGCCAATAAACTTAAATCTATATCTCACCTGATTTCTCCTAACCAGCTCCAATACTATATAAATACTTTTAACTTTCAGTTTTTTTCTCATGGTTAGACTTGGGTTTATAAAAATATTCTTGCATCTGCATCTGATAAATATTGTTCTAATTTACATTAACATGAAATAAAAAAAACTGTTATTGTATACTAGTTGATTCAACATTCATTACTGGCTCACTGTTAAGTCTATTCGTTTTTATTTTCCGTAAGTTATTTTAATCATCTCAAGATTTTATTAAGCGATTTCTTTTTTTTTTTTTTTTTTTTTTTTTTGGATGTATTCAATTTATTTTGTCTTTTACACAAATGTCTTATAAGTCTACTAAAAGTATATTCCAAAACTTTTTATTTTTTTCAAGTTTGGTCATAGCAAAAATTGCACATGTAATATTATCAACATCAAAAGTAATGCATTAGACACACATAATTTCAAATACTTGTTATTGTATTAACAAACAGTTTAACAATGTCAGTTTGTTCATTGTTTCAGAAAAATAAAGGTAAACTCTGTGCTTTATTTTTTTGTGGACATTGAATCTGGTTGAGTCATGTGAACTTTGAAAAAGGACATCATTGCTTTTATGGATGAAAGGCAATTTAAATTCCAGGATTAGTGAAATACTAGTGACTATCATTTGATTTAACTTTTGGATGAAATTTTGGTAGATAACTATTCTCTTTATTTTAATTGGATCATGGAATAATTGCTTGAAATTTGTTAACTTGTCTATTTATTTAGTTTCTTCTTTTCATATGCTTGGCATTTTTCTCAAATTTTGTTTTATTCAATTTTCTTTTTATTTAGTTACTTACAAACGAAACTTGACAGAATACAATATTTTACTGAATCTGGTAAGTATTTATTTAAAAAGAAATACCTTCATTATTTTAATATATTGAGAATTTCATTTGCTTTGTCAGTGAGCAATTATGAGAATTATTGCCTTTGATGATAATATGTAGCAATGTGTGTTTGTGTACATACATGCATGCAAATTTCAATTCATTTTTGAATTTTTATATTTAAAAAGTACCTTCTAAGTTATTTTCACTTTAACAGTTGTCAGAAGCAAATATTGATAAATAGTATGTATGTTTCTACCAAAAATGAGGTAGTTACATTGATATAATAAATAATACTCTTCAACAAACAAATCCTTGTTGTAATTTGTTAGGTAACATTTGATATGAGTAGAATTTCATTATCCATGATTTGCACAAGGTAACATTAATCCTTAAGAATCCAATTCTTTTTCAATGATTTGTATGGTGAGTACTTTTCACTGAATTTGTTATATTTTTGTCATTTTTAAGCAACTTTCAAATTTACTTTCCAAAATATTTTACTCTCGTAATTTGCATGATGAACTAACAGATTTTTCTGTGAGAAATTAGAAAATACTTGATAAAATGTTGAAATTCATTGTTGATATTTGATTTCTTTCAGGCCCAGCAATTTATTTCTTTAATTGATACTTATTCAAATCAACTTAACCAGAAGGACTTCAACCAATCCTGCAAAATATGGTCAGGTTTTGATATTGTGGCTCAAATGGTCAATATAAATATTGGTCCAAAAGATTACCATTCTGTATTAGTAAGTAGCATTTTACTGATTTTATCATCAGTTTAGAATTTCTGCTTGAATTGTGTATTCATCCTTGAGTAAATATTAACCAATATAAATGTTTTATCTAAAAGATTGCATACAAATATTTACTATATTATTTGAATTATATTTCTATGCATTTTTAAAATAATTTTTTTGAGAATTATTTTCCAAAATTAATGTTGTAAACTTATTTTACTTAGAAACTTTGTTAATCTTAGTTTGCATTCGTCATTTTTTATTCAAGTGTTTTTACCTTACATATGGAATTTCATAGCATTATGAACAAATATCTATTTTAATCATCTATCTTAAAATAAAATCTTGATTTGAAAAACTGCATTTCAACATTAGTGATATTTTTAAAATACTTTTGTTTTTTTGTTGTTTTTTCAACAAAATTATTTTTATCCTGAAGTGTATTTTACACATATTTCTAAGGAATTAATGAACTTTTAATTCCATATTGTTTCTTATTACTACAAATGTTATATTTAGTGGATATACATGTTTTTAAAGAGGATAACTGATGCCTATAGTCCTGGATTTTTCAAGAGTCTTTTACAAAGAAAATGTGCCTTTTGGCAGGGATTGAACCTGGATGCCCCTTACATAGGGGAAACCACCATATTGTCTAGTATACTTTTAGATGGCTTGGCTACAAAGGATTTGTACTTTTAGACTACTCTGCTACAAAGTCTATAATAAATGATATGCATATAATTCCATCCATGATTTGCTTTCATCTCCAAACTCAGTCCCCACAAAACATGCAGACTTGCTGCAATTTTCTTAAAGAAATGTGCTCCTGAAATGACCCCTGTTCTTTCTAAACTCTACAATAAATGCCTTAATTGGAGTAGATAGTACCTACTATCGCTCGGTTTCACACTCCACCCACTTCTTTTGAACAAGAGTAGAGGTGATCGACTTATTTCTTGTTTAGGAAGGGGTTCCCAGTTCATCTCCCTTCTCCTTTGGTCTTAGTGTTAGTTCAGCTGGAAGCTCTTTGCAGTTATTGAGTATGGTAGCAATGTCTCTTCATTCTGTGGGTACTGTGTTGGCAGTTTCCTGGTTTTTGCTTCCGACTGGTAGTTAGGAGCCCTAACTTTTGTGTAGCGTCCTGAGAGGCTGCTCTGGTCAACAGTTGAATAATATCGGGGTTTTTGTAGTGTCATATCGCGCATGGACGGGCGTCCCTGCATGAACCTCTGGTGAGTAACTCCAAGGCTACATTATGTTGCAGGCTGCGCCAGTCTCCATCCTTCACATGCTGCAAACAGTGACTGACTGATTCTACTCTAGATCTCTCTCTCTAACTAAATCACTATGAAAACAAGCAAACAAAATAGTAAAACTAAACCAGCTAGTCAGAAAACACCCAAACCTGTCTGCGTCTCCTTCACAAACATACAAGGTATCCGCACTAACTTTTACAGCTTAAAATCATTCCTTCAAAGTAACTCACCTGATATCTTAGCCCTATGTGAAACTAACCTTGATCCTTCTATCCCCTCTTCTGAGTTTTACGTTCCTAGTTACCTTCCCCTCTTCAGGAAGGACTCCAATGTCCATATGCATGGGCTTCGTGTTTATGTCAGCGAACACCTCCCTCTAGCTAGGGTGACATATCTTGAATCCCTGGATCATTCATGTGCTTCTGTCTCTCACTTCTAAGCTTGATTAGCTATCTCTTCTTTCTCTACCATTCCCCCTCCTCCTCTGACTGTTCGATACTTGATAGCATCTCTAACAATATTGACAAGGCCATTTCTTCTCATCCATCTGCCCATATATTTGTGTTTGGTGACTTTAATGCCCACCACACAAAGTGGAAACCTCTGTCACCGCTGTCACCGACCTTGCTGGTGTCCACACCACAAATTTTTCAATCACCCAATCTCTTACGCAAGTGGTGGGCTTCCCCACGCATTTCTCCAATAACCCTAACGGAAGGGACTCACTACTAGACCTCTGCTTCACTTCCATCCCAAACTCTTGCACTACCAGGCAGCTCTGCTCTCTCGGAAACTCTGACCATGCCATAGTTTCTGTCAATATCTCATTCCATTCCCACAACCAACCAAGAAACCCAAACCAGCAGAATATCCTACTGCTACTGGGATTCGTTCCGAGACTTCCTGTATGACGTCTTTTGGAACAACATTTTTAGTCTTCCTGCCGAAGACTGCATTGATGCTTTCATCCCTGCCAGGAAATTTCAGCTTAAATCTCATTCGTCTCCCTGGTTCTTGCCCACTTGCTTGGCCGCCATTTCTCACCGAAATCATTTCTTCCAGCTCTATTGAAGCTACGTGTCTGACCAAAACAGGCGCCTTTTCGCCTCAGCTCGTAATAAGTGTAAAAAGATACTTAATGAAGCTAAGATGTTGTTTGCTGCCAGAATGAAGCAACGCATAGCATTCTGTAAGTTCGGCGCCAAAGACTACTGGCGACTCTGTAAAAGCATGCTTAAGAGTAAGACCTCAATACCCCACCTAATCAATGAATTTGAGGTCCTCACCTCCTCAGAGGGCAAAGCTGAATGCTTTGCTCGCAGATTCTCGACCAATTCGAGACTGGATTCGTCTGGAGTTTCTACACCCGACTTCCCACCTAGAACTGAGGCTGAACTGAATGACGTCCACATTACACCCTCGCTGGTTTCTAACATAATCTCAAAACTTGACCCTCACAAAGCGAACGGAGGGCACGGAATCCCAATTATAGTTTTGAAGAAATGTGCCCCTGAACTCTCCTCCGTCCTCTCTAAGCTTTACAACTTCTGCCTATCTGCTTCTTGCTTTCCTGCCTGTTGGAAGTTTTCCTTCTGTAGTTCCTATATTTAAGAATACTGGAGAACCCTTGGAACCTGCAAATTACCACCCTATCAGCCTTCTTTTGATCTTTGGCAAAGTGTTCAAAGCCATTATCAACGCCGAGGTGGTTCTCGGACAAACAGTATGGTTTCTGCTTCACCAGGTCTACTGCTGATATGCTAAGAACCATCACTGAGTATATATACCAGGCTCTCGACAAGAATGGCGAAGCCCGAACTGTTGCCTTGGATATCTCCAAAGCGTTCAACAGAGTCTGGCATGTTGACCTTCTACACAAACTGCAGAGCTATGGTATAACTGGACATCTGTTTGACCTAATCCAGTTATTCCTCTCTAACCATACATTGAAGGTGGTATTAAACGGACATGCCTCCCAAAACTACCATACGAACGCGGGTGTCCCTCAAGGCTCTATCCTAGGTCCTACGCTCTTTCTGATCTACATTAATGATCTCCTCAATGCCATAAGATCCCAAGTAGGCATGTACGCTGAAGACACCACAGTTTACTCTCGCCTCGATCAAACATCTAGTGTGGGCGACATGGTGAACCTCACTGCTAAGCTTGAAAAGGACCTCCAATCTGTAGTGGACTGGGGTAAGAAATGGCTTGTAAATTTTAATGCTTCCAAAACAAGGCTGCTATCAATTAACCATCATAGACAATCGCACCTACCTCCCATTAGCATGGAACAGGCTTGTCTCCCAGAGAGTAAAACACTATGCCTCCATGGCCTCACACTCTCAGCGGACCTCAAGTGGAATTACTATATCAAATCCATTGCTAAATCCGCTGCTATGAAAGTCGGTTCTCTGTGCAGGACCCGGAAGTTTATTCTGTCTGAATCTATCCTGCACATATATAAATCTACCATCTGTCCGTGTATTGAATACTGCTGCCACATCTGGTTGGGTGCCGCTGCTATTCTCCTCGGGGTTCTTGACAAAATACAATGGAGAATCTGTAATGTGATCAATACTGACTTGGCAGACTGGCTGCAGTCACTCTCTCATCGGCCTGATTTGGCTTCCCTGTGCCTGTTCTATAAATACTTTCATGGCTTCTGCTCTGATGAACTTAGATCACTGGTGCCCCTTAGGTACGAATTTGCACGAGATACTAGATTAGCAACTAGGTCCCATCCTTTTACAGTGAAACCGATAAAATGTAATCGCAATTTCTACTCCAACAGCTTCTTTTCTCACACTTCCCGCCTGTGGAATTCGCTTCCACATACTTGCTTCCCTGACAGCTACAATCTCCAGGAGTTTAAATATAAGGTCAATAGACACCTCCTAGCACACTAACTCGCTTCCATTCTCTCAAACACTCTTCTTATCTACCCAACCCTCATCCTTGGTATCCTTACCCGTCTATCACCCTCCTTCTGACATTTTCTATATCTAACCACTCTTTCTCATCACTTTCCCCTATGTAACCCCCTGCGCAAAAGTGGCAGTGGAATGCCTTGCTTGGGGTGAAATTATTAAAAAAAAACTTCTTTCTATCTAACTTGTTGGAAATCTTCTGTAGTTTTTGTTTTTAAGAACTCAAGTGAATCATCTGATCTTTCAAACACATGACCTATTTGTTTTCTACTACTCTTTTGGCAAAGTACTTTAGGCTCTAATCAGCTTTGGATTGGTTTAGAAATCAGTTAAACAATATGACTTTTGTTTCTTAAGGTCAGTTGCTGATGCAACAGCTATTACTGAAAGATTCTGTGAAACGTTGAGTAATATGGCTTTAGATATTTCAAAGGCTGACAGAGATTGGCATGTTGATCTTCACAAGCTGAAGGAGTATGGTGTATTCAGCTAATTCTTGATTTGATTCAATCTTTCTTAACAAATTGTATAATAAAAGTTGTTTCAATTTTCTAGACCTTTTCACATTAATGCAGGTGTCTCCTATGGCTCTATCTTTGGACCCACTTTGTTTCTGATCTTCATTAACAACCTTACTGATATCATCAGTTCTCAAATTGGTATCTATGCTGATGACACAACTATTTACTCCTGTCTTAATTGTAAATCTGATAAGCTCAATAAAGTCAAATTGGCAGCTGATCTTAAAACTGTCTTTCAGTCTGTTAATGGAGCAACAAATGGCTTGTAAACTTTAACACTTTCAAAACAAAACTATTGTCTTTTAAAGGAACATTTTTACCCTCAACTAACATTGCTGATGCCAACCTCCTCCACCTTTTCTCTTGTCTCACATTTTCCATTAACATGATGTTGAATGATTATATTGAATCAAATGCTAGGTTTACTTCTAGGAAAATTGGTTCACTGTCATTCCAGATAATTTTTTTCTTTTTACTAGAATCCATCTTGCACCTTTATAAGTCTACCATTCGTCAATACATCAAATATTGCTGTCACATCTGGTCTGATGGTTCTGCTATATATTGTAACATTCTTGGCAAAATCCAAAGAAAAATCTGTGGTGTTATTAGTCCTGACCTAGCATCTTGGCCTCATTTACTTTCCCACCACCACAACATAACTTCTCTGTGTCATTTCTATAAATATTTTTATGACAGTTGTTCTGATGAACTTTCCTCTTTGGTACTTCAACTTCAGGAGCTTAAACATACTAATAGATTTATAGTAATGAGCAATATTTGATATTTTTATGAAAAGATAACCAATCAAATTATTTTTTAAGCAAAGTTTCGACTTTATCCAAGCTATTTGTTATAAATTTTAAAAAATCATTGTATTTAAAAACAACATAAACTTTGTCTATATTTCTGAGATGAGGTATTGTAGGTATTTACATTTTTCAGGCCATTGTCCTCAACTTTATTGTCATATTCACAATGTTTCGGCTGTTGCATGCTCCGGCCTTCTTCAGACGATATATGTTGAAATTTCAAGCTGAAACCTTTATTTTGTTCACCAGGGTAAATGGTTCAAGTTCCACATGCTATGCCTCTTCTGGATATCTCAGTTTCAATTATTTCTTTTTAGTAACTCAACACTCCAAGTTTCTGTTCATTTCTGCTGTGACCAGGAATTGAACTCACTACTCTTTGGATCAAGTCACTGGATTACTTCAACACTTATATCCACTGAACCATGTATATATCACCTGAAGAAGGTTGGAGTTTACTATGGCCGAAATGTTGTAAATATGACAATAAAGATAAGGACAATGGTTAGAGAAACGTAAATAGTGTAAATAACAAACTTTAGTCTGAAAGATTGTACATTACTTACTATTACTTTAGTTGCTTTCTTTGTAGAAATTGTGGTGCTACTACTGTTTCATTGCAGACTCATTTCAAAAAATTGTGTGCTGATGTAGAGCAAAGGAAAGAGAAGAAGAAAGAGTTTGCTTCAAGTTTGTCAAGTTCAAGTTTCAGTTTGCTTGAACAGCTGTTTATCATTTTTGGATTTTTTTATGCAAATGATTTGAAGAATGCAGAAGATTTTAGGTGAGTAGGAATTTATAAAATCTCTTGATGAATCTGTGATAACTTTCAGTGAATCTGATACAATCACTACAATTTATTCAACTCATTCATGATATTTCAGCCTTGTTATAAAAGTAAATTATTTAGTTATAGAACAAAATTATTGGTTAATAGATTTGAGGTTTCAATTCGAGTATACGTGTATTTTTACAGTTTATTTATGCTATTTACAATCAAACTGTTGTCCTCATCTTTATTGTGGTTATTTTCTCTTGTTTTTAATCATTTCACCCCAAGTAAGACAATGAAGGCCAGAGTGCAAAACAACTGAAACATGATCACTACAACAAAGATGAGGGCAATAGTTCAAACGTAAATGGTATATATAAATAATGATAACTCATCATCCAAGAAATTCAAACAGAAATCGTTGTTTATGACTACATATTTTAAAGGATATGTAGAAAGCAAATTTGCCACTAGATGATTGACGTCATTATTTTATTTTTGAATAATTTCACTCCAAGCAAGGCAATAAAGCCACTAGGACACAAGGGGTTATTGGATTATTAAGTATTACTATTAAGGAGAGAGTACAATAAAAGAACAAGAATTATGAAGACAAAAGATAATGATTAACATTGCATTTAAGTCTTTTAAGATAAAATTGACTGGGAAGCAAGAAGTCAAGTTTCACAAGCAAGAAGTGCGATAGAAAAAACTGTTAGCATAGAACTTACGCTTACATCTAGTCATTTCAACTGTAAAATGATGAGACCTTGCTACCAGAAAAATTACCATGAAAGTATTTATTGAAAAGTCACAAAGAAGCTATGTTAGGATAGTGGGAAAGGGACTAAACCCGAGATGCCAGGTCAAGACCAATAACATTACAGATTCTTTTTTGGATTTTATCAAGAATGCTAGAGAATAATGAATTACTAAAAAAACTTAAAGACATCAAGATGATTTTGTGCCTTCCTACATGGAAAAATGGAATGCAATTGGTCAAGTGGTAGCTATGGGTTTTAGATAGAATCTGTTTGACTCCAGAATTATTTTTAGAGCACCCCCATCTCTCTGGCTCTGTATTTGAGGTGGTAACTGCTTAAATTTTTGCAGAGATTTGAAAAACTGCAGACATCTATAGGTGAGGCCACTGGTGACTGACAAGGGTAGTAATCACCTAATAGAAGAAAATATTGCCTCAAATCGCATCCCAGTTCAACACTGGTGCCACTCAATATATAAGTTAATACTCTGTACTGCTTTCTATAGCATTTTGTAGTCATTGATCAACAAGAGTACCAATGGTATCAGCTACTGTATCTCCTCTGAGTCAAAGAACATTGTCATTGGCCTGTGGAAAAGTGGCAATATGTTGCCTGGTCAGATGAGTTATTTTTGCTGCTCTCTTAGGTTGATATGCCATGAAACAAATCAACCTCTAATAAAAAAAAAGAAAGAAAAGGCCAACAAAATTTCACTGTTGTAGCAAAACAAAGAAATAAACATTTAACAATTTGAATACAATTTAATATATACAATACAATGATGGTAGAAATTAAGTGGAGGAGAAAAGGTCTTCTTAAGAAGGGTTAAAGTGAAATCATAAAAGGTCTATTGCAATAAAGTTTGAGAAAATAAATGTTTGTGTATCAAATCCAACTCTAAGTGTCAATCTAAATATCCTTCACTTCTGTACTTTTGGTCAACAGTACTGAGAAGTAACTTTGCTTGTCTAAATGTTAAGTATCCTGTTAATTTTAAATTTGAATTTAAAAAAAAATTCCTCTGTCCATGTTTTCTCCAATCATCCTGTTTTCGTTTCTTAACTCCCTTACTTCAATGCGTGTGTGTGTGTGTGTGTGTGTGTGTGTGTGTGTGTGTGTGTGTGTGGTGGGTTAAACTAATGGATATATATTCCACAATTTAATATTTACTTTTTATAAAGTGCTCAATACAGATGTAGAGCATTTATAGATATATAGTTATTATTGTTATAATAATAACTTACTGCAACTCAAAAGCTATCATGTTTTGGTGCCCAGTGCACCATCATCAGGCAGCTTTTGAGTTACAGTATGCTATTATTATAACACTATATTGATGCGAAAAGAATACACACACATACATGGTGCAATGGATAAATTGTCATCTAAATTACACAAAAAAGAAAATAACACTGACATCTCATTTTAACAGATATATTTACCAAAATTGCACAAAAAATATCTACGAACATTAAAGTGTAAATTTATTCAATAAAATTGCCATTAGCTTCAACCATGGCCCCCAGTCAACTTCAGAATCTCCTGCGTCTCTTCTGAATGGCATCCTTGTTGGTGAATGCTGTCAAAATCCTTGCCCTCAGTTCATCTTTGGTCTTACAAGGAATTTTCTTGGCCTCTCATTCAACTGTGCCCCATGCATTCATGACACATGGCTTAAACATTCTAAAGGTACTAACACTGCCGGTATTAAGGGGTTTGTAATCTGGGGAGTTTTTGCAACCACCTCACATCTTATATCTGGCCAACTAACAGCCATGACTGTGTTCTCCTGCTTGTTGAGTAGGTTGCAAAGTTCCATTGCCAGACATAGAGTCTTCCAGCAACACCTTCTTGATCCAGAGTGACACTACCTCCTCAAAGCACTTAATGTAAGCCTCTGTGTTGAGTCTGGGGCTCTCACCAACAAATTCAGGAGTTCTTTTCTTATCAATAGCTTTGTAATCACCATTAGACTCATCTCTTTCCAAATCCTCTACACTGTCCTCTGAAATGTTCATATTGGAGTTTCTGGCATGAATACCAAGCAGAACAGCATGTTGTTTCCGAGTTTCTGGCTGAGTGAATTGCATTATTGTGCTCTTTTTCTCACAGAAAGCACCCAACTGATCTTACTATACTGTGCACTTGACAAAATCAAAAACAAATGTGTATGGGCAAAATTAACATCTTCAAATTGAGAATTGTGAACCTCAATCTCTGCTGCTATAACCCACAGGAATCACTATTTTCTGCTATACTAGCACAACAGCTCCATCCCAAAAGACACCTATTCATTACTGCTTATAATAAATGTAAACATAGAATGGCTGCTCTGATAAACATAATTTTGGTGTATTTGTAGTGCTATATTTTGCATGGGTAGGTGTCTTTGCATGTATTTTCAGTGGGCAACCTTGAGTCCACATTATGCTAGTTCATATTGCCATTAACAACAGATAGTGATATTTATGTTGATCTTTTTTCTTTTTCTCACAATATAAATCCCTTTATGGTAAAGGCAACAACACAAAATGCGAGAAAAGTAGTAAACAAAAAACTACCTACCAACCTTAACATTTTTTTCTTCATTGTTTGTGGTATTCGCTCCAATTTCAGCAAATTATTTCTCATGGAACGGTTGCCAGATATCCTTGCTCATTGCAAAACAAACTTAAATTCTGGCATTGCTACCAATAAATTCTCTGTTCTAGGTTATCTTCTGCTTTGTTGAAAATATTTCAGCATTCAGATGCATAGCCTTGGTGTTTATATCCAGGATAATCTTTCGATAACAAAAGAATTGTCTCTTGAGTCCCCAGACAACACTTTCATGTTCTTTTGTATTTCTGTTAGCAATCTCTTTATTATTTAACACTCATTCTCTCCTCAGGACTTCAGTATAGAAAAGGCACTTTCTCTCTTCATCCATCTGCAAACATCTTTGTCTTTGGTGATTTTAATGTGCACCATGACACATGGCTTAAACATTCTAAAGGTACTAACACTGCCGGTATTAAGATATTAAATTTTTCCATTGCACAATCCCCTTACTCAAACTGTAGATTTCCCTACCAAAACCAAATGACAGGCTCCTCTACTTGACTTATTTCTTACCTCCTCTCCTACTCTTGCTGAGCTTTGCAACACCATCCTCTTGGAAACTCGGATCATTCTGTAGTATCTTTTGATATTTCATTCCAATCATCTATTTAATAATAACCTCCTATTCTTTTCTGTTATCAGCATACTGATTGGGACTCATTGTGGTTTTCTTCAAGACACCCTCTGGACTGACATTTTTAATCTTCAAATTGTGAATTGTGAACCTCAATCTCTGCTGCTATAACCCACAGGAATCACTATTTTCTGCTATACTAGCACAACAGCTCCATCACAAAAGACACCTACTCATTACTTCTTATAATAAATGTAAACATTTCCTCTAATGAGCTAAGTCATTTTTTGTTGAGAGAATGAGGGATAGTATTGCATGTGAAAACTTTGGCTTTTGTGATTACTGGCAGCTCTATAATAGTGTATTAAATGTTAGTACTTTATCCCTCCTCTCTTCAGTTAATTTGAGGTGTTGAAATCTTCTGCTGATAAAGCTGAATTTTTTGTCCATAAATTCTCCTTAAATTATACCATTGACTCATTTGTAGTATCCCTTCCTAACTTCCCATCTAGAACTGAGTCTCTGTTGAATGTTATGCATATAACCCCTACTATGGTTTCTGCTACCATCTCTAATTTAGATCCCTGCAAAGCATGTGGACCTGATGGTATCCCTGTTATCATCATTAAAACGTGTGCTCTCAAACTGGCTGCTGTTCTCGCTAAATTGTATAATAAGTGCCTTGCCACATCTTGCTTTCCAGCTTATTGAAAGTTCTAATCTATTTCAGTTTTTAAGAACTTTGTCGTGCTGTCTGATCCTTCCAACTATCTCTTTTTAGAAAACTCCTTGAGGCCTTAATCAATACCGATTGGTTAATCATCTCACTTCACTAGCAGGGTCTTTTCCAGACAAGCAATATGGGTTTCAGTTCTTCAGGTCAACTGCTGATGTACTGACAATAATTATGGAAAGAGTCTATGAAGCTCTAGATAACAGAGTTTGGCATACAGGTCTTCTCCACAGCTTGAAAAGTTACATTGACTTAGGACAAATTTTTAAACTGATACAATCTTTTCTATCAAATTATAAAATGAAAGTAATCCTGAAATGAAAATAATACTGAATGACCACTCTTCTAATTCCTTTTGTACTAATGCAAATGTCTTCCAGGGCTCTATCCTTTCTCCTACTTTGTTTTTTAAATTTTCATTAATGACCTTCCCAATGAAGTTAGCTTTAAAATTGGTATCTATGCTGATGATACAACTATTTACTCCTGTCTCAATAGTAAGTCTGATTAGTTTAATTAGGTCAAAATGGCAGCTGATATTCAAAACAACCTTCAGTCTGCTGTCAACTGGGACAAAGGATGGTTTGTTAACTTTAATGCTTCGAAAACTAAATTGCTCTTAATCATTTGAGAGACCTCTCTCTGCCCTTCATCAGCATGTCTAATGCTGACTTCCAGGAGAGTAATTCTTTATGCTTTCACAGGCTAATATTCTCAGCTGACATGAAGTGGAATGACTATATTGAATCCATTGCTAGATCAGAGAATATTGCTGGTCTGGTGCTCATACTATTTACCTAAAGTTCCTTGATAAAATCCAAAGAAGAATTAGCAATATTATTGGCTCTGTTTCTGCATCTTGGCTTTGGTTTCTTTCCTACAGCTATAAGGTTGCCTCCCTGTGCATTTTCTATAAACACTTTTGTGGTAATTGTTCAGATGAGTTCTTCACTATGGTGCAATGAAGTTGAGTTGGGTAGATGTAACTGTAAATTCTTTGCTAATAGTTTCTTCTCTTACACTTCTTGCTTGTAGAATTCCCTTTCAGTTTCATGCTTTCCAGCCAACTTTTAATTTTCAAAAATTTAACTACAATGTTAATCGCTATCTATTGTCCTCCTGATTACTCTTCTTTCGTTTTTGCTTCTTTGCAATGTCTCTGTTCCTAATTCTTCCACACTCAGTAAGCCATTATATCTCAGTGGGTTTACTGCCTTGCTTGCTTTTTTTTCACTTGTGTTGTTCTAAATGAATGCTGATTGCTGTTGGTACGCTTGTGTGTTACTGCTGTGTGTGGTTGTTGTGGGTACTTCTGTGCATGTTCAGTGTGAGTCCCCCATGTGGCTTTGGGTGTGTTTCTATATAGCCCAAAGATAGGCTCTAAACAAAAGACAAAATTTAATTTTTGGTTATGTTCCCATTGGTTAGGAAGGGTTGCGTGGTGTGTATACTGCTATGTTTGCATTGTGTCTATTTTCAGACTTGATGAAATTGAGAATTTCAAAATGTTTTTTTATTTATTTATTTTTGTTTATTTTTAAGACCCAACAAATAAAATTGAATGATGTGTTTGTGGTAAAGGCCTCTTCATATACATTCAATCAGCAGCTTTTGACATTTTTAGGTGTTTATACAAGAATTTGTATTTTAACCATATAGTGTCATCAATATGTATTTATTTTTTGAAATATGAATACTGTATTTGTTATTGAATCTTTTTGGTTAACTCTAATATAATTGTTTTTATTTTCTTTATTTCCAGGATGGCAATTATTAAAAGTATCAACATTTCTCAGGTTTCTGAACCTGTAAAGAAAAGATCACACAAAACATCTCAGTTACAGATTCCCACTCAAGAGTTTACATTACATTTGTGGTGTATGAATCCAGGTGTTGTAAGTATTAATTACTGGTGTTTAATTTTCACTAGATTGAGTGTTTTTTTGTTGTTTTTTTTGTTGTTTTTGTAAAAGAAAAGTTTTTTACAGCTTATCAACCTTTTGCAAGTTATTTAAAATCAGAAAATATTTTTTGATTGTAAGTATTTTTTTTATGGATAATAATGATTTACTGATTCAAATCCTACTAATTAATCTATACCTAGGGTGAAAAAGAAGTCAATTCATACCCAATTCCAATTTCAATTTGCTTTCTATCATACTACCAGCACACCAAGCTTACAGCATTTGGTATTCCAAGTGGTCACCCATCTAGGTACTAACCAGGTGTAATGTTACTTAACTTAGGTGATCATGAGAACCAGTGTTTCAGTGTGATATGGCTGTAAGC
Source organism: Ascarosepion bandense (assembly GCA_037127315.1). NCBI lineage: Eukaryota > Metazoa > Mollusca > Cephalopoda > Sepiida > Sepiidae > Ascarosepion > Ascarosepion bandense. Next base: position 7,687,095 of record JBBBDQ010000651.1, on the reverse strand, counting down.
CAATTTTCACTAGAATAATTCTCAAATGGCTAAATCTAAGACATTTTCATCTTGGTCAATAAAATGGTTCTTCTGCTTTTTATTGCAATTCTCAGATAGGGATTTTATGATAGTAAGCAGTGCAGAAATTAAGATAAAAGAAATATGTCAAAAAATACATTATATTTAACAATGTACCATTTAATAATATCAATAAGATGCTGTTAAGCATTTAGAAATTATATTAGTAATTTTTATTTTTATTTTTTTTTACTTTTTTACTGTTGTTTCAATTTGATTACAAAAGAATAATGACATTATTTAGGAACATTTTTACATATATACTATTTATTTTAGATAAACATGTTAGATTCTTCAAAAATCGGTTCAATAAAGGTTGTAATATAAAGTTTTTCACATGTGTTTATAGTTGGTAATATTGTTATTATTAGTCTTTGTAAAGAATCATGTTTTTTTAAAGAGGGTGTCATTAGTAAAATCAAAGTTATGGCCAGTTTTGCTCTTGTGTATTACAAAAGAGATTGAATGGTTGTCTAAATGTAATCTCTTTTATGTTCGTAGATACGGGCTTTTAGATCACATGATGTCTCTCCAATATAAACTCTTTTATATTGTAAACAATTTATTTGATCAGTACCTGCATTTGAATTGGTATTGAATTTATTTTTCTTCTAAATTACATCTCTAATTGTCTTGGGTGTGCTGCTAAAGTTCCTAGTATTGAAGATAATTTATTTTTAAGTTTAGTAGAAAGAGTGTTAGAGGGTAGGATTATAAATGATCTTTTATTTTTGTTAAAAGTGCGATTAGTGGTGTTTAGTTTTTGGGATTTGTGGATTTTGTAAGTTCATTTTCTAGCAATGTTATATAATATGTTATTATATAAACTGACAAAAGAGTAAATTGAAAGATAAATATATTAAAATTTATCAATAAAAGTTGAAAGTGATAAAAAATGTTTTCTTACAACAATTCTTACTATTATTTCCCTACCAAATTTTACATTTTAACAATTTTTCAAATGTTAAAATCTTAACATTAGTTTTTAGCTGTAATACTTCAAATTCAGTATTACATCATTCGTTTTTGTTGTTTTCTCTTATGTTAAAAGTTATTAAATCATCAAGTTATAAAAATTTGCCAAAGCTTTTTCAAATATTGCCTAATTGTTAAGATGTAGAAATTAGGTATTTCTTAGCTTATCTATCATTATTTCAATATATTAATCCTTCTATAATAACTACTTGTGCATCACGATGTTTAATTGACAGCTTTTCATCTGTGTTTTATTTTTGTTGACAGTTTCACTTTTATTAGACAAGTGAATTCATAAGCATAAAATTATCACTTCCACAAATTAAGAGTTACAATTACCATTTTGAATTTAAATTATATAATACTTGTTTGTTTCAATTCTCACAACCATTTACTTGTAGTTTATTTACTACCAGTAGCGGACTCGGTTGAAAAATTTATACCAGGAAAACTTGTAAAAGAGCTCAGTCAAAAAAACCCACTTAATCTCAAACAAGGAACTGAGGATATTTATTATACACTGAAATAAACTACAGCATCAAAGAAGCCTTATTTAAATCTCTCCAGCATCTATGCAATATTTTTTCTTCTTTTTTTTAGTTTAATTTTTTTTCAGTTATTAAAACTCTCACCAAATACTGACAAATTTCCCAGTGAGCCAGTCTGCCACTGTTTACTAAGGATACTTTTGGCACAATGCTACAAGTGTTGAGCATCCAGTAAGAATTGAAATCGCTTATACTCACAAGTTTGTAACCATTACACCATGATGAGACACCCAATGAATATTTTTTTGTATGTGAATTTATTTTGCAATATTGTTATAATTTTTTTTTCTTTTTTAAATTGCAGGCTTTTGGTGATTTTCATGCTACTCATAGTGTTATCCTGACCAGTGGAACTCTTTCACCAATGATTTCCTTTCAGTCAGAACTACAAATGCCTTTTCAAATTAGTATGGAAGGTAGACATGTTATTACACCTTCACAGGTAGAACTATTTACTAATTTTCTATTTTGTTCAATGTTTTGAGAAAGATGAACATTTCTGGATAGTAGCTAAATGCATTTATTTATTAGGGATCTATTTTATCATTTGGTTTTGTATAACTGAGATTTCTCTATATAGGATTTTCTTTTTTGTTCAGTCTGGCTTCAAAAATTATCCTAGGGGGACAATAGACTTGTTGATTAAAGTATTGATTTGTATGAATTTGGTGAAATAGTAATTGTGAGTTCAATCCCTGGGCCAAGCAGTGTCTGCTTGGAGTGAGCAATTATTGAGGAATACTAAAAATAAGAACTTAATGAGTCATCCTAGACATAAGCAGTGGAACGAGAACTGTCTACACCTATAGATTAAATAAAGGATTCAGTTCAGAATCCATGTACGTTACTGTAAAGATGTTGATGTGTTAAGGCGTGGTAAATTGCAACAGAGACATCGTTATATGCGATTTATTTGACATAAAGAGGATATACGTATTGTTCTAAGGCATGCTAGGTGTGAAGTGAAGTGTTACTTGTCGATTCCTATGCCAAGGGGCTAGATGTAAATTGCGTGTAGGAAAATAGTTCTATGATATTACTACAGTTACTTGAGTCAACATGCATTTGAAGAAGGCTGGAGGGCTCAACTAATGAAATGTTCTGATAACAACAAAGATGAAAACAATAGTTTGAATGTAAATAGTGTTAGTAATTATAACATATTTTAATTGTAATCAAGTCAATGGAATAAAGTTGTAATTGTCTTCACCAACATAAAAGCCAAATAATAAAACAATGATAAAAATATCAATCACAATATTGTCATTATATTTTTATATATATATATATATATATATATATATATATATATATCTTTTACTAAATGTGACAAACAAGGAAGGTTTTATTTTTTATTAAGATTTTTTGGTATTCTAACATTTTTTTTCATTTTGCATGAGTTAAGAAATATAAAAATTGTCCATAATTTTTGTTGTCCTAAGCGCTTTTGAACACTTTTATAGTCATTTTCAAGGGTGCTTTTGGCTTTTCAAAAACAACACAAAAATAAATTACTCTGTAACAATCAAAACATGAGTAAAAATAACAACACCAGAGACAAAAACACCCTTGAAAATAGCTATAGAAATGGCCAAAAGTGCTTAGGGAATAAAAATTATATTTCTTAACTCATACAAAACAGAAAAATGTTAGGATGCTGGAAAACTTAATAAAAAATTAATTAAATCTTCTTTGTAATCCATATTTAATGAAAGATGTTTGAAAGATAAGTTGCTGCCCAAATATATATATATATATATATATATATATATATATATAGTTAGTTTTAGGTTATAATTAAATTAGACCAGTACAGTTGTATTAAAAAATGTAATTTTATTGTATTGTAGACTTTTTGAATATTTTTAATTTGGAAACAAGTTATTTCACGACCTAGCTTTCTACCTTTTGGTGTTTTCAGGTGATTTACAATAACTGATTTTACCATCTTTCAAATACTCACCTAACAGGGATCTTTTATGAATGCGCAATTTTCAAAATTAAGAGAAATTACTTATATAGTAACATCAACATCAAAGCTATTGAGTTGTCTATAGTCCTTTAACTTTTACTTTTTTATGTAACAATTCTAATTATACATTGCAACTATGACTAAAATTTTGCTCATTTTTATGTGTTTGATATTCTTAAAATATGATTCTAACAAAATAGAAATGGATATTTACTATATCTTTTATTATCCTATACACCATATTCATTAAAATATTTCATTTTGACAAAATTACATGCAAATACAACTGTATTTAAACCATATACTTTTTTATTATATGTGTACTACCATGTATTTTTGGGAAAGATGGTGGAGTAGTTTCTTGTTGCCTACTCTATAGTTTGAAATTCAGAATTTTCTTTCTCTCATACTGGTTACCTCTCAAATCTAGAGATCCAGTCTACCCTACTAACTAACCCATAGCTAGAGAGAGGAGATACAGATTTATACCTTTTTACAAAAGACATTTGTGCAAAAGTGAATGCAACAGACTAGCCCAGGATTTGAACTCAACCTGCCAATTTCACTTTCTACACTGATGACCATGACACTACATTCTTTGAAATGTATAACAACTCTAATTATTGTAGTTATGATGTTGCTTTCTTATGTGTATTGTACTTTTTTAATTTTCAAATAATGATCAAGATAAAAAGAACACATATTTTAGTCCTGGGCCTTATCATTCCATATATATTATATGGAATGATAAAAGAAAATTTATTAAAACATTTTGAAATACATTTTGTTAATATTTGGTTTCAGGTGTGGATTGGAAGCCTTGGGTCAGGTCCATCAGGAAAGCAGCTGAAAGCAACTTACAAGCACACTGAAACTTACGTGTTCCAGGATGAGTTAGGAGGCCTTGTGTTTGATGTTTGTCTGGTAGGTAATCACTTGTATGATCAACACATATTTACATTAATTCATAGTGCACAATAGTATATAGTAGGCTGTTTGGTCTTGAATTCCTTCCACTGTGTATCATGAAGTCTTTATGAACTGTGGGAGAAAATGAGCAGGTGAAAATTTTGAGATATGTAAACAAATCCATGTGTGGTGGATATTTTTTTTTTAATCAGTTCATACCAAGCAGGGCAATAAAGCTACCGAGGCATGAGTGGTTGCTGAATGTTAGAGAATATGAGAAAAAAAAACACTATTGAGGAGAGAGAACAATAAAAGAACAGGAATTAAGAACATAAGATGACAATTGACATTGCCTTTAAATTTTTAAAAATCAAAGTTGAATGGGAAGCAAGAAGCTGAAAGAGAATTTCAAAAATGAGAAACATGAGAGAAATTATTAGCATAAAATTATTAGCATAAAGCTTATGGTTACATTTAGCCATTTCAACTGTAAATTAATAATGTTGGTTTTACGTAACACATGATATATCAATTCAAATGTCCCTTGGGAGAATGTATCTCTGACAAAAAGATAAATATATATGTTGGATTTACAACAACTACATTAACAAGACATCTTACATTACACATGTCTGACCATTCATCCATTTCTAGACATCTACAACGACATTCCTGTCTACATTTACAATATAAAAAAATAATGATTGATAACACAACACCAAGAAAACAACAAAAGCAATTTACAGATTCTTTTCATTAAAAAACTTAAGCCGTCAATTGATGCAATCATCTATGAATACTGTAGTAATGTTTTAAAATGTTTGTAAAAAAGAACAGTTTTTTTGTGCATGACCATGACATTACAACATATAAAAAAATTCTATTTTGGATAATTTTCACATTAATGAACACTAAGCAATTTGTCAACTGTTATATTTGAAGCAAGAAGAAAATTTACAGTAATTTTTAGCAACACAGTTTTCCAGTTATTTTTTTGTTACCACAACTCACACCCTTGAAGATGATCTTAGAAGAAGACTGAAAGTACTTGAGAACATCAAAAAATGAATAATATTAACATCTGTCAGTATTACAGCTCATTTCTGACATCTTTCAATTATAATACATGAAAGATTATCCTTAAGTATGAACAGATTTTATTAAAATAAGCAGACAATGTTTGCAATTTATTTAACTTCACACACACATATTCAAATAAAACTTCAAAAATTACATGTGTCATATGATCACTTCCCTGAAGAAAATTCGCTTGTCAGTGACCAAATCTTTATTACTATTATGGAAAATTCAAAAGGAATAAGAAATGAGAAAGAACAATGGGAGGGGAGTTAAGAGAGAGTAGATTATGTTAGAAGGTAGGTGTCTAGACATTGTTACAGAGGGTAGGGAAGAGGGGGGAAAAACAGAAATGGCAAAATGGATTTGAATTTGATCATTGAAAAGGACTTTTAAAGATTATATGTGTAAAGAAATTAAATTTAAGTGTGTCACAGGAATGGAAGTGGGAAAGGGAAATGGGAAAAGAAGGAAAAAAGAAAAATGGGGGAGACAGGGAAAAATTATAGGAGAGAGGGGTTAGAAACAAAGAAGAAAAAGGAGAGAAAGAGAGAAACCTCACACAGACAAACAGCTGTGACAACTGCCAGCCAAGGAGAGTGGAAAAAAGGAACAGATCCATAAAATGAAAAAAAAAGAAAAAGGAAAAAACAGGGAAATGAGAAATAGAGAAAAAAGATAATATGACATAATATACAGTTTTGCTAAAAGTTTTCCAAAATATTTTTTTGTTTAAAATAATATGGTCTGACTATTGTTGGGATTAAATTAATTTATAAATTCTTCCACTGGAATCAATGAGAGGAATGGAAAAAAATATTATTATTATTATAAAGAAATTTAGTTGTATAATATATAAAAAAAATTCAAAAATATATATGTAAAAAAAAAATGATTATACACAAAAAGAAAATTACCTAAGATTGATAAATCAACTGTTATAGGGAATCATAAAGATATAGATAGTTGTATTGTAAATTATATTTAGTAACCCTTAAGCTGTCTCAATATATCAGTAAAGAAATTGATATAATTGAAGTACTAAATTGATAATTGAAAAAATTATCAAAAAATTTATATATATACACACCCAAACATCTACATACAAATATAAAACAAATATAAAGGGAATATAAAAATAAAATAAATAAAAAATAAAAAATATATACACACAGACACATACATGTATAGAAATAACCAAACAAAAAATTATTGCTGATAAGAGGGAAAGGATTTTAGAATAAGTAATTTGGAAAATTATTATTTAAAAAAAAAATTAAAATATATAGGTGAATAATAATTATAGGCATAAAATAAAAACTATAACGGATGAGCTAAAGTAGAAAGAGGGGCAATTATATATATACAGATATATATACATACATGCATGCGCAAAAGCACATGCGTATCTATGTATATAAGAACAAATGTACCTATATATATACAAGGACAATTACCGGACCTATATTGGCATGTCCGCGGGCTCTTTCAAACAGAGGCTTTATAATCACAGGTACTCGTTTTCGAACCCTAAACAGAGATTCCAGACGGCACTATCACGTAGGTTCTGGGAAATGAAGGAGGAAGGGCAGGACCCTATAATCAGCTGGAAATTAATAGGCTCAGCTTGTACTCCTAAAAGTTTTCGTGATAGGTGTCGTCTGTGTTTATTGGAGAAGATTCTGATTTTGAAGTATCCTCATCAGGACTTACTTTTGAACTTCAGGAGGGAATTTATAAACAAGTGCCGCCATAGGGCGGATTTTAACTTCTAATTTTTAATTTTTAAATTCTAAATTTTTCTATAATTTTTTTAATATTTTAAAAAAAAAATTTTTTAATTTTAATTTTAATTTTTTTCTATTTTTTTTTAATTTTTTTTATGTATATGTGTTTGTGTGTGGATGTGCATATTTGTATATATATGTATGTATATGTATATATGTATTTATGTATGTGGGCTATATGTAATTTTGAAAAAAATTTTTTAGCTATTTAAATGCTCCTTTTCATAATATTCATTAATATGTATGTGTGAGTGCATATGGAATATGTTTATATATGTGTGGGTGTGTGTGTGTGTGTATATGTGTGCATGTATGTGTACACATGTATATTATGTGTATATGAATTTTTTGTATATAGGTGTGTACACACATATATATGTGTGTATGCGCATGTATATGTATGTGTGTGTATGTGTATGTATATATGTATTCTTATTCGTAGAATTGTGTGTGTATATATATGTATGTATGTGTGTACTTCTATAGGTATGTATATAATAATTGTAATTAATTTTTTTTTTTTTTTTTTTTTTTTTTTTTTTTTTTTACCTAGTGTTGTCTTTATTTAGTTTAATTTCAAATGACCTAATTTTTTTTAAAATAATTTTATTTTAAATCCTATATCTTTTTATTCCCTTTTATTAATAATTATGCCTTTTTAAGTAAAGGCCTTTTTCTAATACTTCAACGTTTTGGGGAAATTAGGTTTTTGAATTTGTCCAGCGTCTGTAATATTTAAAAAAAATTTTTTTCTTTAGTTTCTTTCTTTTTCCCTCCCTTCCTTCTTTTATCTCTCTTACCACCATTTTTCCGTGTTGCTTAAACTGACGTCGATTTAACACGGCTGTCTGTTAATTTTTAGTTACATTCTCCCTTTTTTTTGCGAACCCAGACGATGTCAATTTTTTTCCCTTTTTTTCCTTTTCTTATTTATTTGATTTTATTCTATCTTTTTCTTTTTCTTTTTCGTTTTCTTTTTCTTTCCCTTTATTTTTATTTTTATTTTATTTTATTTTATTTTATTTTATTATTTATTTTTTAATTTCTTTGCAATCTATTTAAAAAGGAAAAGTAGACTAATTTTTCTCCAGTTTCTGAAAGGTTTTTTCTGTTGCTGAGGTGATGTGTCGTCCCCTGTGGGGATCTTCATATCGAAATGGCCATTCAACATCTTTGAATTAATCCTTTTTTAATATATATATATATATATATATATATATATACCCATTGTCACTCAAATACCCCATATATATATATATATATATATATACACTTTTACACACACATGTATATACATGCATACATATATATGCATAAAGAATTAGGTTAATAAGTAATAAATCATGAACTAGGAAGACATGCAGACTACTGCTTGATAAGTGGTGTGTGTTCTGTTTTTTAACATATTAGTCGCTCTGCATATTCAGTTCATTTGTGCTTGGTGTGTATTGAGCACTTTTTAAACTACTATCTACTGGTTCAGTCAGCCACTATTTGGCTTGTGTGTGTCTGTGTACACACACACACACACACATGTGTGTATATATATATATATATATATATATATATATATCCAAACAGAAAATGGTATGTAGATAAAATCCTAAATGCAATCCTATGAATATTAATCTTATTAATATTAAAATTGATTCAGCCAGAGGGCTTGATGTAAATAGTATTATCTATTTACAGAGCCAAATATATATATTTTCAAATAAAATTTCGAAAATCACATGTGCTGTGTGATCATTTCCATTAAAAAAAATTTGCTTCATCAGCAACCAAATCTTTACTATTATGGAAAATAAAAAAAAAATTAAAATAATAAAGTATCCTCAACAAAATATGCTTTTAAATTTATGTGAGGAATTAATTCATAAGCAAATGCCATCACAAATCTAAATTTTTTAATTTTAAATTGTAAAATTAAAAAAAAACTAAAAGTAATCCTAAAGTAATTTCTGTTTAATAGAAGCTTTCTTTCTCTTTTAATCACTGTAGTATTAATCAAAACAATCGTATAGATCAAAATCTTTTAGCCCTTACCTTTTCTGATCCTATCCTTTGAGTAGCAACTAATCATATATTCTAAATATATTTTTTCAAACCCCAAATTACTTCCCCTACCTAAGAATTTTTAATTATTTTTTTTTTTAATACTTAACATCTGATTCTCTAAACTCTAATTTGGAAATCTGGCTGTATGACAAATGAAAGATCAGAAGTTATGACAGGGTGTAGGCATTCATGAAAGATAGCTTCTGATGAGAAAGATTGTTTTGCAGGACACAGTGAACCAACTTTCCTAGCAGACCTAATAATTGATTCAATATAATCTCTCTATTTCATTTCAGAAGGTGCAATGTGTCACTACCCTGAAGAGGGCAGTTTCATTCTTTACCCCAGTTACTAACATATTGTTGGTCATTTTTGATATCAGCTGCCAATTTGACTGTATTGAACTGAATCAGACTTACTATTAAGACAGGAGTAAATATTTGTGCCATCAGCATAAATACTGAGTTGAGAACTAATGACATCAGGAAGGTTGTTGATAAAAATTATCAACAATGTAGATCCAAGAATAGCCCTGATAACAAAGATTGAATCGCTTCAAAAATTTGTTGAGAAATATCATTAGAAATTAGTTACTGATATATTATACCAGTAACTAATGAATTTACCATAATATTAAGACATTGGGAATATTAGCAAAATTAAAAATTGTATTTAATAAAATTTTAAAGTCTGTGAATTTCAGATAAAATTATATCAACTGAATAAGTCATCAAAAGGCAGAATGATAAAAAAACAAAGCACACAACATAGGCAAGATTATAAACCACAAAGCAAACATCAAGACTAAACTAAACAAATTTACATGAAGCGGATCGGAGAATGGACTGGTCAAAAAACAAAACAGAAAAATTATAAATGACAATAATTTCAGAAAAACATTGAATATTTATAACATTTTATCTTAATTTATTCAAAGAAAAAAATTGAATCTTGATTTCAACTTTGAATTATTCAAATAACAGAAAATTAAGCCATTTATAAAATTTAACAAAAACTGACAGTAGTTTCTCAACTTTTATTACCACACATAGCTAGAATAAGCCATTAATATTTGAAGGCAAATTTTTTAAAAGATTTCTTTTAATTTGCTTTTTTTAACATTTTGTTTGGCTGCTTATATTTTTAATGGTATCAAGCTATCTTATTTCAGTACAGAATTTATGAATTAATATGAATTTCAATGAAAACTAATTTTCTTTGTCTTAAGGTTTTTGGATCATGAGAAACTATGTTGATAAAAATGTTATTTTTAAAGAAAATATGCAAGAATTTAATTCATTTTATTTTCAGAAAGTTCCAAATGGAGTCTTATGTTTTTTATCTTCATACACATTCTTAGACAAACTCACTAAAAGATGGCAGGTAAGTTACTCTGATATTTCTTTAATTTTGGACAGTAAGCATATTTTTACAGTGTAAAAATTTTCCTTAGATCTTCTTTTTACACAGCCTGAAAATATTAAGATGTTTACTGTTAAGCATTGATTAATAAGTTTTTATTTAAATTCAGACTTATATTTGTAATTATTATAACAGTATTTCAGCCATTGAACCTTCCAGCCTTCTTCAGGAATTTGTTGCTCCAAGTAACCTTCAGGAAATTTCAAATTGAATCCTTTATTTAATCTACAGGAATAGATTGTTCCCATTTCACTGTTCATGTCTTTGACTACCTTATCTTGTTCTTTTTTAGTGCTGCTCAGTTATTGCTAACTTTGTTTCAAGGTTGATAACAAGTTTTGATCACCATCTTCTGCTCCAAGGAAGATTTTAGAAATACCTTTGAAGTTTACTCATCTTATTGCTTGTATAATCAGGCAACTGTTTTACATCATTTATAAGAAACTAGCGGAACCTGTGGAATTTCCACGGAAGGATAATTATGATTTCCTGGAAAAATTTTACTTTGTCATACTACAAATAATAGTAATGTCTTCAGACATAAAGGTATTGGATAATAAAATAACAATAACACAGTGTAATTTTATTAAAATATCTATAAAAGTAATGTCCATAGAAGCTACTTTACTGTAATCTTATATTAAACGGGGTATGACCAGACCATAACCAAAATGCTGTACGCTATTTTGTGAGTTGCTTTAATTGAAGTCAAATAATGGTAAGCAAATTAGTCTGGTTAACCATTATTATTATTACTGTTTAATCAGTTTGATCTTCACTTGCTGTCCAAATTTAAAAAGAAAGAGATTTTGAAAGAGAATTTTTTTTGTTTTGTTACTGAAAAATCATGGCTCCTGTGTCCATTGTAAACAGAAAAGACTGAGTAATGGCCAAGGGTGTAAAGGCCAGAAATTTTGTTATTAGGTCGCCAGATACAACAAACCTACCTATTTTTACTAATGCCACTACCTGGCCGGTCGCTGTTGGTTTCGATCCAGTCAGCTGGTCGTAGATTGACTCTGTCACGGTTTTCTCCTTTGTCGCACATTGTGTTGATTAATCACAAGGCAGTCACGTGAGTTTTTCACTAGCTGTCTCTCTGCCAAACAAAACCAAGCCGGGAAGTGTGCTCACAATTGAGTAATAAAAGAAAGAAATGTAACATCAAAGGAAATAAGTGGACGTCTGAAGTGTTGTGAAATAACGTCTTTATATACAGATTATACATAATAGTCTCTTGAATAATTTCCCATCCCTACTTCTATCAACTGGTAGCGGAACGGACATTTCTTAGGTAAATCGAATTATTCTCCTAAGCAATAACTAACAAGGAATCTGGCTGGCCGCAGCTCACTGCTCCGAACAGAAGTCTAAGTTCGTTTTATAAGTCTAGTCAACTTGTTGCTTGTTTTCCGGAATGTTACGAAAATTGCCGAAGTGCCGGGTTATTCTCTTTCAGTTAGCAATTTCAGACTTGTCTGAAAATTCTCTTCTTGTCTGTCTCTTAACTCTGGTTGGTTGATTGGTGACTGACTTCTCTACAGTCAGCATCCAATGGCATGGCAATCATCTCTCTGTCTCTTTACTTCTTCAACTGGGATCTGTCTTTGGTCATTATGTCTCTGGACAGGGAAATCGAACTCTCTGCCACTCGAGCTGCAACTCTCTAAACTTTGTCTGTAAAATTTCTTCTGTCTTTAACTCTGGTTAGCCGGCATCCGGCCTCTTCTGTCAATCTCTGCAATTCCGACTTCAACTTCAAACTCCGACTTCAACTGCAACTGGAAACTGCATTCAGTTGTCGATCTCAAAAACTTTGTCTGCAAAATCACTTCGTACATTGACTCTGGTTGGTCGGCATCAGGCTTCTTCTGTCAATCTCTGTCATTCCAACTTCAACTTCTCTGTCACTCTCTGCAGCTCAAAACTTAGTCTGTAAAATTCACTTGTCTTCTTTCTGTAACTTTGGCTGGCTCTGCAGTTGGCGCCCAACAACATGGTGCCTATCTTCGTCGTTATATTTTTGGGACTTTCTCCGAGCCAACTCCAACTCGAACCCAGCTCTGGACTCTCCTCCGATTCAACTGATTTTGGTCCCTCGGGACTCTGTATTTATGCCCATGCCATGGTGTGGGGCTGACGGTCGCTGGGTGTCTAATCCCCCGTCTCAACAACCAATAAAATCCTGAGGTTAGCGGCTACTCGTTGTTGCCTATGGGTTAACCAATAGGATTAGTCTTCTTTCCGTGACGTCAATTGTTAGTCGTCTCCCCCTTTTGGGGCTTGTTCAATGGAATCTCTCTCGATCTTATGACGTCATCTCCCCATACCCCTTTTCTGGGCTGGATTTAACCGAATTTTCTTTCTCAAAATTTTTCTTTCTCACGTAACAATTTTAGGGATTTTTTTTTTTTTAAACCAATAGGTATTAACTTTTTTGAACTGTCTTCCCAAAACAAGTTGACAAGGGTCCATTGACATTGTTACCCAAATAGTAATTTCTACGCACCTGTTTTTAATATCTATTCTCTGAGTTACCTATATTTTCAAGTGACAAGAATGCCTTATCAGTTTTACTCTGATGTCAGTGAAAACATTTTTTCTCTAAGTACTTTGACTTGGAATAAAAACATTTGTTATCTTTAATTCTTTTCACGAGTCATGCCAGCCAGACAATCAGACACAAAATGAAATCCCCTTTTCCTTTACCCAGAAAAAATAACAATTAAATTTCTCTTTACTTTATGTTTAGAATGACTGCAAGCTTTCTTTGGGTGACTGAAATCGAAAACAAATCCATTTCTCTTTTCTTTCTCTCTTTCTTCTTCTTTCCGGGTTTACAATAATAGAAAAATACCAGGTGTTATTTTTTGTCCCTGCTTTCTTTTTAAAGATAAAGATTTTCCAGCTACAGTTAATAATTAGTTAATAAAATTAATCACCTCCGTTTTCCTTTGCTCATATTCGGAGGATAAGGAAAATTTCTCGTAGTATGTTCTCTTATGGTCTATAATAGCAATTAGAAGATTTTGGTTATTAATTAATTAATAAAATTAATTACCGCTGTTCCAAAATATTGTTATACTATATTGTACAGTACACACACATATACACACACACAATTATGACTACAACCACCAGCTTAAGCTGCTACTGCTATGGTAACGCTATAGGCTCTCTCTTCCTACTCTCTCACTCTTTACTACTCTTTCGTTTGGCAAAGATGAGAGAAAGGCTAAGGTGAGTAGTGTTTATAGATTATAAAAAGATAGAGGGGAGGAAAAAGTTCGTGTAGAGAGTAAGTGTGTTATCTTTCTTCAGTGGCATAACAGATGGAAGAACTAAGTAACTAACAAGCAGAATTATTATATGATAGGAAAAATTCAGAACCTAGTAAAATAGTTTCTACATTTGTGGAAGGAAATAACAGTCACTGTTTAAAGATTCTTTTTGCTCAACACAGAAAAAGCCATTTTGGAACAAAATAGTCACTGGTAACGAAAAAGGGATTTATTACAAGAATCCAAAACAAAAAAATTATGCTAACTTCAACCTAAATGGAATGTTTAATGGAAGTCAAAGTGAATTTTTTATTTTGAATTGCTGGAACCTGAACAAATTGTTAATGTGTAATGCTTCAGTGATAATTGGCTTGTTTGAATGGCACATTGGAAGAATATGTCAGAATATAAAATGTAGGTAGAAAGACATAAATTGATTATATCACAATATGAAAGAAGCAATTTTAAGAGCTCTAAACATTCTTTCATTGGAATTTTGTATAAATATCAGTTATTGCAACATTTATACATCTACAAATGAATTGTAAACAAAATCTAAAGAAAATGTTTGATGAATTTGTTCTTTTTTCTCCTTAAATGCTTGTCTCTTCAAAATATAGATGATTGTGGCTCTCTGCATCTTCCTTTATACAATATATTGCTATGATTATTCAGAAAGAAATTAAAGTTGTTTCTTATTGCCTTCTAGGCATTTTTCCTTTAATTCAGAGTTGTCTATTTCCTAAATTAGTTGCCAAACAAAGCTAGAGAACCAGTTTACTTTTCTATTTAACCCATAATTGGGGAGGGAAGTAAAATAATTTGAAATGAACAAAAATTGTTTCAAGAATTTGTATTCAGCTTGCTGATTTCATTTTTTGGCTCATTGTTAAGAAAAAATTTACTTTTTTCACGAAGAAAACATTTTTGCTTTTGTATTCGTCTATATTTCTGAGATGAGTTAGTATTTACACTATTTACATTATTTGGATTATTGTCATCTTTGTTGCCATATGTATGACATTTCAGCCTTTGTATGCCTTCTTCAGGTGCTAGGAATTTCATGACTACCAAAAGATAGTTCACATAAGGAATGAGAATGATATACCCCACTGATTGTAATAAAAGGTTTGATTCAAAATTTCTAGCACCTGAAGAAGGCTGGAGCATACAACAGCCGAAACCTCATACAAATGACAACAAATATGCAGACAATTGTCCAAATAATGTAAAATAGTGTATTTTTGCTTTTGTAACAACTTTAAAATTACTTTTCCTCAAATTTATATTCTAAGTTAGATAATGTTTTAAAAGTTTATATTCACGTTCTTTCTGCAAAGAAATGTAATAAATTTTAATAAGACTGGTTGATTTTTGGTTCATGAATATTACAATCACACAGTTCTTGTTTTATAAGCAATTTAAGATTCTGACCTGTACTCATTTTGCTTAATCTTTACACAAGAATTGGTTGCTTAAATTTTTTATACTTGGCTCTAATAAATAAAAAGACATTTCAATCAAATCAAAATTGTACAATTCTTGAATACAGTTTAAAATAACATTTAGTAACAGCTTTTGTTTAATTTTGCATTTCTCTTTTTCTCTAGTTGGTTAAACCACACCAACTTCAGTAGTGGAGTTATTTAGATTTTGTCCAATTTTTGTCAGTCAGTTAATTGCTGTAGGTGATATATGCTTTGGTGATCATGTCTCTTTCAAGGCATGACTGACTATCCAGAAGATTTTCTTGCAGTAGGTTCCCATTATGTTCTGCAGTAGACTGGTTGCCAACCAAGGCTATAGAACCCAATCTGTCTTGCTATTCAATCCATAGCTGGAGGGAGAAGAGATGAATTTCTAGTAGTAGGGACGGTCAGCCATGTCTGGTACAAGGCCTATTCACAAACATAGCCAACACTCCCCACAACTTAAGGGTTTATCAGAAGATAGATCTGTGGAAAGTGGAAGAATAAAAGTATTTTGTTTGTTAAAGTAGAATTTTATTAACAGAACAGAATAAGATGAATTTGTAGGTGTTAAATGTTCAGAGAGAAAATGTACGTAGTTAAATGTACCAAGAGAAAATAGTAGTAAGTAGCAGAATGTATTTAATAAAGTCTGTGTCTCTTTCCCTATTTTATGGCCAGCGAGAAAGTGAAAAAGAAGGTGAAACAATAAAGGAAATTGTATTTATCAGATGTTAATATTTAAGAGTCAGTTGAAGTATCTTGTTGTTGTCTTCTTCTTTGTTGACCTCAGGACTGATGAGGATGGAGAAGAGGAGGTAAAAGAAATTAGCAAGAGTGAAGAAAGAGAACAAATATGTGATGGAACTGTACATGTCCGATTCAGAAAATTACTTTTTCTTTAGTCACTTCTTGCAGTGGTCTCGTCTCTAATTTCTGCTCCCAACTGACTGACTGCTTCGACTTTCTTTCTGTTCTTATAGCCAAAGACAATTTTAACATAGACTTGTTAACTTTTCTCTCAGTTTTGCAAATTGCTTCCTTCCATTGGTTAGAAAATTAATTTAACATCTGATCATGAAATCCGGCTTCGTCTTTTTCTTTCAGTATGAGGTCAATTCTTTTTCTAAATCGGTAATTGTGAATTTTTGTAAAAGTGAAGAAGAAAAAAGAGATGCTTTTAATTTTTAATTCCCTATCCACCACAGATTCATATCTTTTCCAAGGGTATTTGTGGGTAAGTGAATGAAACGGATTTGACTGGAATTCAATTTTTCTTCTCCGATTTGCTCTCGTTATTCATTACACCACAACGTTATTTGTATACAGTTGCTTCAAACTTCTAGCATTAATGTGGTCACATAATACATTTTAATGAAATTCTAGAAGAAACTTTGCTATAGACAATTTTAGACATGAACACAATTGATTTTAATTTGTATGCATGATTGTTTACATAATTGTTTTTTATTTTCATTTAACAGTTGGGAAATATTTTAAAAGTAATATTTATGCTGAGTTGTGTTTTTAAAAAAAAAAAACTTACTTTACATTTTCTATCTTTTGATTTCTTTTTATAATATTCTTGTTTTGTTTTTTTTTAATTTAAAACTGCCATTTGCTTGTATTTTTATTTCAGACTACAGGAGTGTGGGAAAAAATATTAAAGCGTAAAGCTATCCTTGCAGAACCTCGTTCAGGAAAAAAAGAGGTGTTTGAAAAAATTTGGACGCAATTTCTACAATATGCAGATGGGCATTTTCCTTCTGGTAAATATTTAAAAAAAAATATTAAAGTCTTGTTTTTGTTTCTTTACAATTCAGTCAGTCAGTTAAGTGCCATACATAATACACACTTGGGCAACCATGTCTCTTTTGATTCATGACTGTTTAGGCAGAAGGTTTTTTTCTACAGTAAGTTGCTATTTATTTCTGCAGTAGACTGGTTGCCAACCAAGGCTATAGGACTCAATTTGTCCTGCTATTCAATTCATAGCTGGAAGAGGGGACACCAGGCTGGTTTTGAATTCAGATTTTTTCCTCCTCCTAGATTGGATGCCAGCCAAGGCTATAGAACCCAGTCTGACCTGCTATTTACCCATAATTGAGGAGAGAAGAGGTGGATTCATACCTTTCCCAAGGACATTAGGACATAAGTGAATGTAATAAATTCAACTAGAATTTGAACTTGACTCTATGAGTCCTCGATCAGAGATACTATTCATTGCTCCATCATGCTTCCTTTGCAATTAGATAAATTAATAAAAATTAATAATTACTATATTGATAATATCGATTTAAGATTCATGGCTTACAATTTTATTTAGAAGTCTGCTTCATATTGCAAGCCTACAAGTTCCATAATTTTCCATTTTAAACTTAAGTAGATGGCCTCCTCATTACAATATCAACAAAAGTATCATCTGTAATTTGGGGATGAGTCAGGAACATTCTAAATTTTGTTTGGATCTGCACATTAGATGCAGTACTACTTTAGGGCCAAAATTTGGAGTGACCTTCTCTATTTCAAAGTATCACCTATAAATTAAAGGTTACTTACCTTTTACAAAACTAATTTACTAGCTCAGTTAAGGCCAGAGGGACTTTCTTTCTGAAAGGTTTTATCATATATTCAATAATAATAATAGGAGTTAATAAGTTTACCTATCTTATGTTTCACACTCCTCCCTTGTCTTTTGAACTGATGTAGAGGTTTATCCCTTGTCTACTTTTTGGGATTGGGTTTTCAGTTTCTTCTAAAATCTTTTCATTTTTTTTTTCAATCTCTGTAGCCACTTGTGTCTTAGTGGCATTATTGCCTTGTTTCAGATGAATTGATTAAAAAAATAATATTTTCTTGCATAAATTTTTAGTTCTTTTTGATTTATCTCACCTTGCTGGTTAATGGTAATATGAGGGCTGGCAGATTTTAAATTTTAGGTAAACTTTCTAAAGAAATTGTGTGTGTGTGAAATGACAAAATGAAAAAACTATGTGTTATATATTTCATCCTTCAAAAGGACATCTTCAGACTAACAACGATTTTATTGATAGAATCTTTATATATGTGGGTCAATAAAATAAAGCAAATGCTGGTTACAATTTTATATCAAGAAATATTTTCTGATATATATGATATACAAAACTGTGTGTGTGTGTTTGTAAGCATGCATTTTATATACAACCAAATATTATAATTGTAGTATACAGTTTTATTCCTTCAAAGTTTTAGTCGTTTGTACCATAAAATTTGAATTATTATTGTAAAACAATTGCAGCAGTACAAATTATTTTATTATTCAAGGAAAATTTAAAGAGAAAGACATTTTGTAAGAGCCAATAATTGCTATGAAGAATTGCAATGTATTTTATTAAAAAACTAATGTTTCTTAATAAAAGTGAAGTAAAATATTTATATTTATTAGGAAACCACTTTTGTTGATACTTGAAGAGAATTAGAAATATGCTAACCAGTCTAGATGGGGGAAAAAGCAATAAGACAACTTTGTCTTCAGTTTTTTATACTGCATTATAATTTTCATTGCAGAAGATGAAACTAAACTTGATGATAATAATGAAAACAACGACAATAATGAAGATGTCAAAGAAGATCTTCGTGATGGAGCATTATTTTTAGCTGTATGCAGAGGAAAACTGAGTGAGGGAACAGACTTTGCAAACAACAGTGCCCGAGCTGTGATAACAGTAAGATTTTAAAAATTATGTGAAATATGTCTTCTTACATAATGGGAATGTTTTGAAATATTTGTATATAAGAATCTACTGTTTGATTTTTGTTTTGTTTTGTTTTATTTTGTTTTAAAATAATAGAAGGAACTGGACTTGAACCATTACCAGATCAGTTCTTGATTTTAATTTCTATGCATGATTGTTTAGATTATTGTTTTTATATCACTACATTTTGATAAATCTCATAATTTATCAAATGCAATATAATTTAGCAATTATTCTTTTAGCAATTTGTTTTATCTATAAAAAAAAAAATTGTCCAGTAACGATTTGACTTTTATCTAATTTTATTGTTTTTCATAACAATTAAAGGTTTTTTTTAATGTCTGACTACAGAGAAAGCAACTAACACAAATTATAACCTTTATATTTAAGTTGCTCCAAAGATTTGCTAAAAAATGACCATACATGATGAAAAAATGCCTCAAACATAAAAACAGTTTTCTTGTCAAAATCTTATTAAGAGAATTGACCAAAAGATTTTTTTATTATTATTATAATTTTTTCAGCCTTCTTTAATGAGTTTACCATAAAGTCCTGACTCACTTAGGAAGCAGAAAGAAAACAACAAAATTCTATGGAATAACACCAACATTTATTCTTAAAAATAAAGTCCATCATTCTCAATAATTTTCTGCCAGCAATCAGCCATCATCCAAATCTGCTGGTTTTCCATCAAGAAAACAGTAAACAAACTTCCTTCACTTCACCAAAAAATGTTGAATTGTTGGTCACCATTGGATGAAATGTGCCACTGAGTAAAATAGGCCATAGTCACTTGGAGCAGCATCAGAACTGTATGGTGAAAGTAAAACAATCAACACTTTCTGTTTGAACTTCTCCTTAGTCAAACATACAGTGTGTGGCCTTGCATTGTCTTGACTATGTGGAAAAAGCTCAAAATGCAGTAGACCTTGGAAATTCTACCAGACAGAGATCAATATTTATTGTTTTCTTTTCACTTCCAAAGTGAATCAGGGCTTTCTGGCCAACCTAATAGACCCTTTAAAATTTTGTTTTTCTTGCATTACCAAGTGACTGTCAATTAGCTTGGGAAATTTTTTAGCATCTTTTTTCAATAAGAAACACACTGATTTAGGGAATTCTTGTAAAAATTAGATAATTGTTGGAAACTTTCAAGACTTATTCACAAATGAATGAAATTATTTTAGAAACTTTTCTTTCTACAAAATCATAGAATGTGTACTGGAACACAGCCTAATAGCCCACTTATTTTAAATTTTATGGCTAAGCTGAATAACAATGAACACACAGACAAATAATGAACAAAGAAAATCCTGGTAGTTGGTAACAAAAGAACAGACAAAATTTATATTCACAAAATATACAAAATGTGGAGTTGAGATTATATGTTAAAAGAATACTAACAGTTTGTTGAAATATGAATGCTTGAAAGGTGTGTGTATAAAATGTTGAATGGCTAAGTGAATTAAAATGAGTGCGTAAATGAGTTGCAATTTTGGTTTTGTATTAAGAGTTACTTGATTTAAATTCAACTGTTTGTATCTGCATGGATTTTTATGGCATTCAGTTGACCTTTGAATTCTCACCAGGATTAATATTTAATGAGTGAATAAGAGTTGAAATTGAAGTAAGTAAGTGGAATAGAGTTGAAAAGTAAATTTCTCACTTGAGGATTCAGGTTTGCACCTCATGGTGAACAAAGTAACTGATTGTGCTTGTCTGTTACCTGGCAACTTGTATGGATGTCTGCTTCCTGCTAAAGTAAAAATTCTCACTGGGTTTTCTCCTTAAATACTGGCAAAGTGGATCAAGAACACTTGTAAGTTTTGGTGGAATTAAACATGTTCTGATGTGTTCCCACGTGCCTTCAATTTATTAGCCAATTGACAAAGATTTACTCAAGCTTCCAAATTTACGTTTTTCAATTCAGCATCTGTGCTAAACTAATATGAGTTATCATTCTGAAGTAAGTTTTGTGCGAATGTAAATTTTTTTATCTTGACTCATGACAAGTGCAATATGTAAATTGTCGTATCTGCTTTTTTCCATAAACTTTGCAAGCTGGATTCCATAATTCTTCATTCTTTTTTTTTTTTTTTTTTTTTTTTTTTTTTACATCTATTCAAGAAAGATTTTTCATTTTTAAAAAATCATTTTAAACCTTAAACTCTCATCTTTGGCAAGTACCTACATATAATAATTGCTGCTACTATTTTAGCAATAAATTTGAATTATTAAACTTTTCTTGAACATTATCATAAAGAAGTCCAATCATATTTAATTTCTGTTGAGAAGTGAATGAATATAAAATACCCTATTTTTCTAAAATCATTTAAAACTAATTTTTTCAGAAATGAACATTTTTTTGTCATTGAAATATTTAATATGTAAAACATAAAATGTATTTTTCTTGTACTGAAAATTAGATTTGAACACTTTATATGTACTTATAATCTCTAGGTTAGTCTGATTTGTTTCATTTATTTACTATTTTACATGGTAACAACTTCTATTAGTTACATTTCAGCTGTTGGTATAGTTTTCATTCTAAAACTAAAAAAACAGAATTTATACGTAGTATTTTAAAAAATTATTTCCATTCAAGAAAATTATATAAAATCACAAATATAATTTCTAAAGCATTAATGGATTTTATTTTTAATTCGACATTTTATTAGCGGAAGCAAGGTCTTCCCCTATAAAGGGCGATAACTCAAAATACAATTGAGTTACTTCCCTTGTCTGAAGACAGATGCCCCATTTCTAAATTCAACAAGCTGATATGCATGTGGAATTCATTGTTTCAATCCATGCAGTCCTTACTGTTCTCACACAGTGTATGAATAATGGTTGTTTATTTATGTGTTAAAATACACTTGTCTTTTATTTTCATTTGGTTTTGTTCATCCCATTAATGTGGGACACAAAAGTTACTTCAAAGTTATTTTTAGTGGTTACTTGAAATAGAGTAGGCTGATAGATGTAATACAAACTGTTTAGAATAAAAATGAAGCGTCTATTTCAAATATAAGTATCTAATAAAAATAATTTTCTGCAACAATAAGAATATCAGATTAAAAATAAAATTTATTTTGTAAGATACAAATTCTATATCATCCAACAATTAACCGAAATGTGAAAAGTAAAGTTGCACACATACAAAAATGGATCAGAATGACTGAAAACATTTTAGAAAAGCCCAGACCAAAGCAAAATTCACAAACAAGTGAAATTTAATTTTGACAGAAAGGAAAAGGATGGACCCCATGCTGAAAGAAAAGTACGAAACCAAATTTCACGATCAGATGTTAAATTTATTTTCTAACCAATGAAAGGAAGCAATTTGCAAAACTGAAAGAAAAGTTAGCAATCCAGTGTGAAAAGGTGAATCAGTATAAAGGAAGAGGGAAGGAAAGTCAGAATCAGTCAGTCAAATCAAATGGGAGCAGAGAGAGACAACACGCAAGATGTGACTAAAGAAATTCTAATTTGCTGGCCTGGATATAAAGTGGCATCGCACATTCAACCTCGTTCTTCACTCATGCTAATTTCTTTTACCTCTTCTTCTCCATGGTCAACAAAGATGATGACATCAACAACAACAAGATACTTCAACTGACTCCTAAATATTAATATTCAATAAGTACAATTTCCTTTATTGCTTCACCTTCCTTTTCATTTTCTTGCCGGCCATAAAAAAGGAATGAAACACAGACTTTATTAGTAACCTGTTAATCTTTCTACATACACACATTCTGCTATTAGCAACTATACGCTCTGGAACATTTAACTACATACATTTTTCTCTTGAATATTTTTTCTTACAAATTTGTTATTCTGTTTAGTTAATAAAATTTTACATTAACATACAAAATGAAATATTTTATTCTTCCACATTTCAGCATCTAACCTTCAACCTTCTGGTATTTTATATTATGGGGACTTTGGTTGTGTTTGGCACAAGGCCAATTTGAAAAACATCATCTGAAACACCCTACAATTTCTTTAGAAATTGCTTTGTTTACGTTTCAGGTATGAAACGAGCCGTATAAGATTTTGAGAAAAGATTTGAATGAGGAAATGGGCTTTCTTTAAATGAGAAACGAAACCTTGCTGGGCAGGCAGGCAGGCAGGCAGGCAAAAACCTCTCTTGGATGGCAGGCAGGCAGGCTGATGTAATAAATACTGTTTAAAATTTAAAAAAAAAGGGTATATATTTAAAATATTGGTATCCACTAAAAATAATATTTGAAGTAATAAATGTACTATGTTTATATAATAAATGATTAATACTATGCTTATAAATTAACTAAAGATTTATTCAACTTATCATATCACAGGTAGAATTTATAAAATATACCACTAAATTTTGATTCAGATTATAGTAAATAAGCTGTCACGCTATCCATAGTACATTTAAATTTAGTATATGAATAGATGTAGTGGACTTAATATAGATTCACAGGCATACAGAGAAAGTATAAAACTTTTATGTGTTGTGTCCCTTCAGGATGTGAGTGATCATGGTTCTCAACAATTTCTTGTCCTTTGTAGCTTTTTGTAAATTTTGTCTTTTTGGTATCTGTTGTTTCAATCACTGTTCTGTCAATCATTTTGTCTTTTTGCTATCTGTTCTTTTTATTACTGTTCTGGCAATCATTTACACAAGATCATTAAATAGGTTATGCACTGCATCTATCCTGTGAGTGCCAAATGTTTTAAGCTCTCTTTCCCCCAACTCCAACTCACATTTCGGTGAGTTAGCTTTGATGCAAGAAGGTAAGCATTTGAGCTATAGCTAAATGAAAATAACCATAGTGACAGTAGCATTTAAAATGAAATTTGATAATTTAACTGAACTTTTCAATTTTTGATTTAACATTTTAAGTTTCATCAGTCAGTTTGTCTATTGTGTGATGGAAATCAGAAAGATTGGAATTTTTAGTAATCAGATATGAATACAATCGTTATTGACACTGGAGATATTTACATAATCAAAAAAAATTGTTGGGGTAAAAATAAGAGGCTATTCGTTTTTTGTTTTTTGTTTTTTTTGTTTTTTTTCTCTTTTTGTGAATTTCATAAAAGTGCTAACCACTCAACATTTTGATATTAAAATCTTAGTGTATAATCTGATCATTTTATTTACCCAATGTCTTTCGTTTCTTTTCTGAGGTTGGAATTCCATATCCATATGTAAATGATGTTCAGGTAAGTTTTATTAAGTTGTATGGAAGTTGCATTTAAAATTAGATTATTCACCAAATTATGATGTTTATGTTTGCAATGCAATATAGAGACATCACAGTTGATCTGACAAAGATGTTAAATATTTTTTAAAGCCATTTCTTTAAATGTTTATGGAATTTGAACAGATTGCTCTTGTTGTTCATTTGTTAAGTTATCCAATATTTCTTAATTGCAGTACATTTCATACATCTCTGGAAAATCACCTTGCCAGAAAATAACCTCATTTTGTACTAATTTCTTTTTTTTTGCCTTATTTTCCCTAAACAAAAAGTTTTCAATATTACATTCTTTTAACAAGCCTTTTAAGGATCCATATTGTCTACTAGTAGATTATTAGTAATTTTTCTGAAATCTATCAATTAGAGAAGTGATTTCTAAACTTTTTTCTTCTGGGCCACATTTTCACAATGAAAATACGCTCGTACTTTACCAACTTTCATGTAATAAAAATGCATTTTAAAATAAAAAACAGTGAGAGGGTTAAAGGGATTTGAACTCAGAATATTATCATTGATAACTCTCTCCTCGAATTTGCAGACCCAAGTTACAATATTCTTAAGACTTGATATAATGCAAAAATATCACAATGATAAAATTGGTCAATAATTATGTATAACTACTTATGCTGGTACTCCTGAATGCAATTACAAGTAATCCATATTAATATTTTAAATTTTGCTGCACCTATGATGCGCACTGTACCACTTGGGAACTACTGGCCTAGAGTACAGGCATATATACAAGTATCTAAACTTATTTATAAATGGAACTTTGTGTGTGTGTGTCCGTTACCTATAGACTCCGAAACGGCAGAACCGATTTTCTTGAACATCTACACAGTTGTACTATAAGCGCCTGCGAGTGTTCTTAGCTAGGTTTTGTGTCGAGGTACCCCCGATAAATATCGAAAATCGATAATCGAAAAAAGCAGGTTATAAAAGGAGTGGTTCGATTTTAATCAAAATTGATACACTAATAGACAAAGATATAAGAAACGATCTTCAGAAGTTTCAAGGCTGCAGTTCTTACAATAGTGCACAAAATCGATAATATATATATTTAAAAGGCAACATGTTTGCGTGTGTGTCTGTTTTTCTGCCTGTATGTCTGTAATTTTTTTTTTTTTTCAGCTCTTTTATTTTAGTTTTTGCTTCGGGTTTGGCTCTAAGGAGGTATAATTGTAGTTCTAAGTCTCAGCCATGATACCATTTACTCAGAGGACTTATTTAGCCTTCAAAATTCAGTTTACGACAAAAAAACTTATTTGATATCGATACCAGGAAATCAAAATTTGACTTACAGCCATTCATTTTTCTTTCAGTCTATGGTTTTGCTTTAACTGGAAACAACTATTGCATTTTAGTCTTTCGTGCCAACATCCAAAGAGTCTGAGCTCCAGGACCATGGATTAGTTTTAAAGCTTTCATTACACCCGAGCAAAGTCGGACTATGCTGCTAGTAATTAAATAAAATGACAATATACACACTAAAAAGTCTGCCTTCTTCTACCGAACACTCATTCCCAGGGGTAGAATCGCCGACTGACGCCAATTCGGTCGGGTTTCAATCCTGGGTTAAAAGCAATCGGAGTCTACCCATACTGATGAGCTGTGATACAGTGAAACAGATCTGTCTGCGATGACTACTTTATATAACACATATTTTTTCTCTTGTCATTTATAATAAAATTTAGTGGAATATAACAAAAAATCTGTTTCAGTCATCTCAACTATTACTTTACTTTATTTGGCCTTATGTAAATTTCACTGAAAAAAAAAGAATTTAGGTGAAAAATTGTACAATAGGAAATTGCTATTTACTGGGAATAAATGACTAAAAGACATGGTAATCTCTCATGAGTGCTACCATTTTGATTATAATCGAATACTCTGCAGTACAAAGTTAAATGACACACCCAACACATGATATAAAAATACATCACAAACCAGGTTGTATTGTATGCTACCAGATGTCTACAGTGGTTTGTAAATAGCAGTAAGCATGGTAGAGACTGACATTATAAGATGTCTTGAAAACATATATATGTGTCAACAGCAGGCAATGTAAGTTTTGTAAAGAGGTACATCTACAGCAACAAAAGTGTTAACTGCATTCTAATTACTTTTGTTATGTACATCTGAAGAATATAAGAAAACAAAAAACTTTCAATATTAGAACCACCTCAGCCACAATAGCACCAATGTTTTGATCCTTGGTATTTATTATTACCATTTATTGTGTTCATAATTTAGGAAATTTTATTTGATGATTTATGCAGATTATGGAAGCTATTAACTTTGATTTACATTTTTTATAGTCAAACTCTTTGTTGTTACTATCACAAGGTTTCAGTTATTGTACCCAATTCCCTTTTCAGGTGTCTGTTGATCCCTGTAAATTTCATGAAATTTTCAATTGAAACCTTTATTTTATCCCATGGGACAATAGCTTAAAAGATTAAAGTCTTGGTTTGTGAATTTAGTGGCATAGTAATTCTGTGTTTAATCTTTGGTCTCTGTTGTAAAGACTATAACTTAATGAAAGCAGGAAGAGCAATATTAAAAAAGATCAAGATGAGATATCTCTTGACATGATCAACTGAATAAGAACAATCTACTTCTGCTGATTATGTATAAGCTTCTGTTCAAAATTCACTAATGGTTACCCTGATTGACAGTGTTATACTCAGCTGTGATTAGATCTCTTTCTGATTCACTCTACATGTCAGCTGGATATGAGCACTAATAAAGCAAATCACAAAATAAAAAAAAGTCAACTTCTATGCAAGGGCTCTGAACATCACATTCAGTCAACAAAACAAATCCCTGCAATAAAATACAATAGCCAATCATGAACATTACCATCGAAAAAAAAGATGACTCTAGAGACTACAAGATTTGTTTAAAAGAAAGCCACCTATCAACAAGCAGGTGCACTGCCACTGTCACCTCCATGATTGCTTCCCTTGTCACCACCGTGACCTCACCCAATCTTCACTAATCTCATCATCTTCTTCACATGCAGAATCAAACAGGAACCTTCTGCTTGATAAATGTTCACTATTTACACCTAATCACTCATCACCACAGCAACATCTTTACTACAACTAATGTGCTTTACTACAAATTAACCCACCACCCTGACACCTCAATTGACCGACCCACCTTACCAGGCTGTTCAGCTTTGGTATCTCAACATAGCATGATTGCTAGCCCATCAAACATCTCACAGGTGACAATTTCAATCATAAAGAAAGGTATGCATCAAACCCCACCAATGGCTAATCCATTTCAGACCTATCCTCTGACTCTAACTGTGGCTTTGGACAACCAATCCAAGAAATCAGTCAACTCCCAGCTCTACCAACAACACCTCTACACCTAATCACTTTCCTTACCAACAGCAACTGAACAAGTTTTGCCAAATCTCAAACAACTATGTATGTATTCTAAATTATGATGAATACACACTGTTGTAAATTTAATTCTTGTTTGTTCCTTTCTTTTACAACTGAAGGAGATCAGAGGGTATAATGACCAAAGAATTGTGATAGTAACAATAAAAATTAAGACATTAATCTGACTACAAATAATGTAAATAGCAGTAAGTCTTCATCCCTGAAATTCAAGCAGAAACTATTAAGTTTTATAGTTTCATTGTATTTTTTATCTATTAATTCAAAAAAGTAATAATATTTAACAGATAACTTATTATATTAATAAATATTTGTTGTTTAATGTGTAAAATATATAAAAACTTACAATTGATTATGTATTATTCAAAATCATTTTATGCTCAAAAATAAAACATTAGATCTTTATTTGATTTATTGTACTCTAATCTATAGAAATTATTGAAATTCTTGCCTTAAAATGTTTTTTGAATTTTGATATTTACATTAAAAAAGCTTTTACACAAATATTAAAACTTATTTTCAGATTGGCTTGAAGAAAGAATATAATGAAATGCACAAAAATTCTCGACATTTGCTTTCTGGAAGTGAATGGTTTGAAATTCAAGCTTATCGAGCTTTGAATCAAGCACTTGGCAGATGTATTCGGCATAAGTAAGTTAGATTTGATCTACATACCATGTGGAATATAAATATCATTGTGAACTTGCATATTTCATCATGTTTTATATAAAATCATTATCCTGAAGTTGCCTTTTTAAATATGCATGTATACATCTTCAAATGTTTCTTAGGATCTTAAATCTAACTAATATTTTATTTAAAACACATATACATTACTTTAATATTATTTTTTATGTTACTGGATTTCCTGTTTAAAAAAGAAATGAAAGGTTTTCTTTAACTCTCTCTACTAATCCTGAAAATTTCAACATCATGTCATGTATCTCCTTTCCTGTTCACTTGTTTTCCATAATGTCCAATCCATGCAAACAGACATTTGATTTTTTTTTATATCCAAATTTAAGCCATTCTAAAAAGTTGAACTTTAATGTTGTTGGATTAATCACTTACAACTGAAATAATATTCTGCATTTCTTGCATCCAGACAGATGCTTGTTTAGTATTATTTTAAATTTAAGGAAAATTGTGATTTTATGTATAATTAGTATCCTCATCTTCATTTTTTACACTATTTACATTCAAACTATTTTCCTGATCTTTGTTGTTGTTATCACAAGGTTTCTGTTTTTGTATCCGCCAGCCTTCATCAGGTATATTTTTTCTCCTAGAAATTTCAGTATACTCACCATGCCTGTATGTGATATTGGTAAGATATCTTGCCACCTGCTCAATCTCTTAAGTTTCTCTATGATAAAAAAAATACATGATAAATCATCTCACAGTTCAAATCAAAGAATTGTCTCACATATCATCTTGTCAGCCATTCCAAACTTGTTAAATGTCTATATTAATTTTATCAATTCAGTATTTTAATTATTCTTCAGTATCTAGTTTCTATTGAAGGTTAATGATTGATTGATTTGTTTTTTACGGTTTATCAACCATTTGCAAGTTATTTTAAAATTAGAAAATATGTTTAGATTGTAATAATGTAAAGAGATAATGATTTGCTGATAAAGATCCTACTAATTAATCAATAAATGGGAGGAGAAGAGATGGGTTCATGCCTTTCCCAAGTTTATTTGTGTGTAACAAACCTGACTGGAATTAGAACTCCTCTTTTCAATTTTCATCATGATATAGCTATAATCTGGTGAAGATACTGGTTCAAGAGTTTTTAGAATTTAATTATTAATTATAATAGCAATATTATCTAATGATTAAATCTGATATGGAATTTTAATGTTTATCAATAGAATACCCACATCATGATAAACATATGAAAATTCCATTTGTGTGAATTAAACTCTTTACAGGATTTTTATTTTGCTTGATATGTAAGAAGTGAAATATTATATAGAGGATAAAAATGGCTGGGTTTAACTTTTGTAACATTGAAACATTATCAGATGTTAAAGTTAACACTAACAAAATTAGAATTACTCTATAGTAATTTGCTAATAGGAAATTAGGGTTTATGTTGTTATTTTAAGAACACAACAGAAATTATTTCCTTTCTTGGAGAATTCCTTCTTTCAAAATATAATAATGTTTAGTTGTGAAAGGAAGAGAATGATAAGGATTAGATTTTCAGACAGCATGTATTTGTTTAATATACATGATATACTTATATGTTGTTAGAAAATGTTGATTTTGGTTTCTGATCATCAGGAGAGCAGTTAGGTGTAAGAGCAGTGGCAAGGGTTGACTGAGTTCTTTGGTTGGCTTGGCTGAGGTCACAGAATAGGTCCAGAGTGGATTTAGTTGTTGGTTGAGTTTAATACATGTGTTGATCAATTGAGATCATGATGGTATGTTGATTCATGGTAGGGTACATTGGTTGTCAAGGTGACAGTGGTAGCAATGAAGGATTAAGTGTAGCTAGTAGGTCTTGAGTGGAATGTTTTGGTCGATTCAGTTGAATATGGTATCAATGAAGTGGAGTTTCAGTGGTGACTGCAAAGTTATAACAGTAATAAGTTTGGTTACCAAGGTGATGGTGGTGACGATGTCGAGGTGTTACAAATCACAGCAGTTGGTATTAAAGCTGGCCACAGCATGTGAAGAGTCCTTGAGGTTAGTGAAGTCTCGGAGTGGTAACAATTTCGATGAGAGAAACTGTCATGGCATGATAGCAACAGCATCCTGCATGTCAGCAGGAGGCCTTTTGGTTGGTGACTGCTCTGGTTGTTACGAGTGGCCTGCTTTTAAGCAAATCTGACAGTTTCCAGGGCTATCTGCTTTTCCACTGGGAATGTTTATGATTGGCTACTGTATTGCTTTCATTGCAGGAGTTTACTTTGTGGACCAGACGTGATTCTCAGAGCCTATGCACTGAAAACATCTTCTTTTGTTTTCTGCCTTCTTGGTGTTCACATCTGGACTGCATGCAGAATGAATCAGAAAGCGATTTAATTGCAGCAGAGTATAACAGTAATATTATATGAATTTATTTTTGGAGGAGACATTTTTTTAAAATCCTTCAATTTTAGTGTCACAGTTGCTCAAATGTGTATTTTGTAGCCCAAATCAGTTTGGCCTATTTTACTGGGTGTTTAATGTGTTAAATTTGTCACTATATTCCATTACATTTAGATTATTATATTCACCTTTCTTTGTTATACTGATAACATTTTAGCCAATGTACCCTCCAGTCCTCTTCAGGTGTCTGTTGGACTTGGTAATCTTGGAATTGTGAACTGAACCCTTTATTTAATTAATGAAGTAAATTGTTCTCATTCTGTTTTCTATGTTTAAAGGATACTGTGTGTCAGTTGATACTCTCCAACCTTTGGTCACTTGTGAATTTTTTCTCAAATAAAGTATGTGTTGTTTTTGCACTACCTGACTGAAGGATTGAACTCACAACTACCAGGAAATCAGATATGTCCACAAGAAAGTGTTGAGTAAAACATGTCTGTTTTTTCGACAGTTGTGCATTCAATTCCTGAACCAGTTAGTATATAATCTGGTCATTTGAAGAAATGGATAAGTGACATAAAGGCAAATAGACTGGAGAGAATTGACTGATTTAATATCCCCTCTAGCATGGAAAATAGAATAAGAACAATATGTCTCTGTGAATTGAATAAAGGGTTCAGTTCAAAATTCTGAGACATTTACAAAGTACAATTTACAGCTGGAGAAATCTAGACAGTACATTGACTGAAGCTTTGTGAGTATAACAACTACAGTTAAGTATACTAGTTTAAAAGGAAAGGCTTATTATAATGATACTTTCTCATTTTCAAACTTCTTACATAAATTATTAAATTTGTATTTTAAAAATCTTAATATACATGCAAACGTGTCTAATGAAACAATATATTTAAAATAAAATCTTTTGAATTTTCACTAAGACACTAGTCATAAATGTGCAATGTATACATACAAGTTTTGATATGTTCAGTGTTTTACAGGCATGTTGAATTTTCTGACTTCTTAGTTTGTAATGAAGCACAGAATATTGGGTCACTTAAACTACTTACAATGAATACAAATATTTATTTCATGAAATAATTTTTCAATGTGTTATTAATATGACTTTATTTTTTTTAAAATTCTATTTTATGTATTTTCTATCCATGAAATACTTTAGTAATGTTATTTTTTATTTTTAATAGAGATGATTGGGGTGCCATAATTTTGGTAGATGATCGATTTTTACATGGAGAAAAATATGTTAAAGGTGAGAAATTTGTAAACATTTTGTTTTAATTTAGTGCTTTTCTTTTTATTTCTATAATTAAAAAAAAATATTCAACACTATTTGAGTGTTCATCTTGGTAACTAACCACCAAAATAACAATAATTAACTCATGATTTATAGTAAAAGATGAAATTTACACAACATAAATTTCTATATATCAGAATAATGTTAGGTAACTTTTTTTTTTTGGCCTTTTCATTTTGTCATTTAGCACTTAAAATTCATATCAAATTATTAATCTGCAAATTTCAGTTTTCAGCATTTATAGTTATAAAATTATAAGAAACGTTTTATAGCCTTCAAGTAACACACATTCAAATAGAGCTGAGGATTTTGCAGTTAAGTGTTTCATAGTGTATACTATGACATTCACACACCAGGTATAAATAAGGGATAACATATCAAGTAATCTGGATGAGGGTTTGATTTACATTTTATCTACTTTCTTCTTTGCCTTTTTCTTTGTGGACAAATTTGAAAATTTTTACAAGGCCCAATTTCACCCACTCAACTTTCTACAGCTTAACTACTGCATATGTAGATATCTATGATGTAAATAGTCTTTTTTTTTCCTTGTATCTAATGTATGCAACATATTAAAATTTTGAAAGTTGTCCATGTTGATATTTTAGCGCAATCTGTCCAGATAATCCACATACATCATAACATTAATCTTTAATATTGGAATTTTTTAGAAGGGTTATCAGTATTCTATGCTCTTATATTCAGATCAGTATCCCCATTTTCATTATTTACACTATTTATATTCGGAGTGTTGTTCTCATCTTTGTTGTTGTTAGCACAACATTTCAGCTGCTGAGCCTTCTGGCCTTCATCAGGTATATATTGATCCAAGTAACCTACAGATATAACGACAACAAAGATGACAATAATCCGAATGTAAATAATGTAAATAATAACTTCTCTTCCCAGAAATTATCCTCATTTTGTTTGTTATACATGGGGCCATGAGTAAATTGTTGCCATTTTATATTTTTAATTTCACACATGTATTTGATTTTGTTGATTGCACAATATAGTAAGGTCAGTTGGGCACCATCTGTGAGAAAAAGAGAACCATGGCACAATTCACTCTGCCAGAAATTTGGAAACAGCATAATGTACTGCTTAGCATTCATGTTGGAAGCTCTAATACGAACATTTTAGAGTATTTGGTTATCGATCAGAGGACATTACAGAGGATTTGGAAATGGTGCTTATAAAGGTGTTTAGAGTGATCACTAGTGATGGAAACATACCTCCATTCATCTTCCCACACGGCTACAGACTCAACACGGAGGCCTACATTGTGCCTTAAGGAGGTAGTGCTAATCTGGGTCAAGAGGGTGGCTGCTGGAAGGCCCTATACCTGGCAACAAGACTTTACCATGCCACACAAGCAAGAGAACCCGGTCATGGCTGTCAGACAATTCCATCCGCATTATTCCTTACATCTGGCTATTTAACTCCTCAGATTGCAACCCCCTTAATTATTAGGGGGGGGGGGCAGTTGAGCAAGCAACCAACAAAACTTCTTGTAACACCAAGGCAAGAAGGCAAGAATTATGGCAGCATTCATCCACTTAAACAAGGAGACCATCCAGAAGAGTTACAGGAGATTCCAAAATTATATGGAGGCTTTGGTTAAACAAATGTGCTTTTTAGTATTTAAAGATATTTTTGTGTTGTTTTGGTAAATATATGTTAAAATGAGATGTCAGTGTTATTTTCATTTTTGTGTAATTTAGACGACAATTCACCCATCACACCCTGTATTTGCAATGTATCTGTTGTACTTAAAAACTTATTTACCCCAATCACAGCAATAATGCTACTAAGACATAAGGGGCTACTGCAAGTGAAAGAAAATGAGAAGTTTTTAGAAGGGACTGTAAACTCATTCCTAAACAGGAAACAAGAGATAAACTTCTTCTTCTGTTCAAAAGACTAGGGAAGGGTGTGATCCAGGCGATACTTTGTCTTATATACAGTTAAATGTGATACTGTGATGATACTGAGCAAAAGCGATGGACCAGATGTTTGCGCTTATCGACCAAAAAGCAAATGACCAAAAGTCGCCGCTGCGCCGCCGGCTCTGCACAGATGTTCCGGTTGAAAACTAAAAATTAATTAAATATTAAATTTCCAGTTCACGAGCCTACACAAATTTTATTTATCAGCCAATGAGAAGCCCAGAACCAAATACAAGTGTTAAATCCCAAATGAGCTGCTGTGATCCAAAAAGAAGATATAAAAAGCGGATACAGAAAGCATCGCCAGACAGACTGACGCAGGCTGACACACATGGACTGACTCGAGAGAGAGGAATGTAATCAATATCCCCTTGACCTAAGTCAAGCGGCTACTATGCTCGCCTCACTTCACCTCGCCTTACCTTCTTCCCTGCCTCAAAAACTACTTACTGACCTAAGGAGCGAATACATCAAAGACATTCCTTACTTACATGCTCTCAAATTCCTAAGCATTAATTCTCTTTCAGCATTTTATTTCCATGAACATTTTAACCTCCATTGGACCTGTACTTCATGTATTACTTCAATTGTAAAAACATTAATTGATATGTGTATATATAAAATGTTATTTTTCTACTCAAATTGCCTTTCTTGATTTGTAATCATTTCATGACTTATAGTGGGCTATCTACAACAAGGCCAAATTCCGTTAACCTGCAACAGTATACAACTACCCTTCACTAGAACGGACTCCCACTACTAACAGAAAAAGAATAGATAAGCAACCTACTATAATACAAAGATTTCTTCTTTTTTTTTTATAATTGGAGCACATATGCGAGATGCATTCAAAAAATATCCAACCTTATTTTATCCTGAAAAAACTAATGTTGCTTGAGCAAAGTTCTTTGGATGGGAGGTGACACCACCCTTCTTGCACCTGTGTGAAAATTTTCTCACCAGTAGGCTGCAATGTTTCCTGGCTGGTACATCTAGAATACAGATGTATAGTGCATCTTTGGCAATGATGGCATGGGCAAATCTCGGATCAAGGAGTGGTAAAACTGCTTCAAACATGACCACTCATCAGTGGTGAGCAAGGCACGCTCAAACAGACCATCTACAAGCAAAAATGAGCAACTGATTGCAAAGTTTCAGCAAATAGTTATGGAAAACTGTCATTTAACAATCTAGGAAATTGCTCACATAGTGGGAATAAGCACAGGATCAGTGCATTCCATTTTAACAGGATTTGTGCTTGCAGAGTGTCACATGGTGCCAATGTATTATAATCTTGCATGCATTATCATCTTATTATATCATCTTGCCTGAAAACGAAAATCGGAATAGTGTGCACTATACATCTGTATTCTAGGTGTAACAGCTTGGAGGTGACGTGGCCTACCCACACAAAATTTTTCATGCATGTGCAAGAAGGGTGGCATCACCTCCCACCCAAAGGATTTTGCCCACACAATATTAGTTTTGGTGGGAAAAATAAAGTCAGATACTTTTTGAATGCACCTCATACACCTGAATCTGATATATCTCTTTCCTTTATAATTAAAACAATTATTGTTAATCAGTTGTGATTTAGTCTCAATCTAAAAAAAAAT
The DNA here is from genome assembly GCA_037127315.1 of Ascarosepion bandense. Lineage (NCBI taxonomy): Eukaryota > Metazoa > Mollusca > Cephalopoda > Sepiida > Sepiidae > Ascarosepion > Ascarosepion bandense. The sequence goes on along the minus strand of JBBBDQ010000651.1, from coordinate 7,651,219 downwards.
TCTGAGATTTATTTATTTATTCATTTTTTTTCTTTTTTAGGACTATCAAAGTGGATTCGAGCTATGTTGAAACCGCAATATAATTATTATGCTGCTATGAAAAGCCTTGAACATTTTGCAAGAAAAAAGTCTAATGGGTAAATTTATTTTAAAAACCTAGCTAACTATTAAACTGATGAATATTATAACATTTTTTATCCCTCCTAAATCTAAGTTCTTGTTCCATACATAAAAGCCTAGTTAGTAAGGATAGAAAGGGAAAAGAGAACTTTTATTTCGTTTCTCCTTAAAGCTAAAATAGTTGCAAGTCACAAACAAGACCGCATAAAATTTTACAGGAAAAACATTTATTACACAAGTAAAGAAAAGTACAAATACATAATTTGCACAAAAATTTCCTTTTGTGCACCTATTAAAGCAGAATTACAATCTCTCATAAAAAGGATTACCATTGAAAAATGAAAAACACTGATTTCAGATTTTGAAAATGATGAAAGAAAAAGCAATTCAAGAAGGTAGAAAAACAAAGGTGCAACCACCTTTTAGCAAAAACAAACACATCTACTTTTATTTTCCTCATGAATGTCTCTGGAAAATATATAGTATTTTTAGAAAAGTCTCTTTTAAATTCATACTGTTCATGCTTGGGAAAATGTCTTTGAATTCTTTATGTTCTTTGTTGTCCAACTGAAGGAGAATTTTCATTTGTGAACTTCTAGACTCTGTAACCGGATGGTAACTAGTGCCTTCTTGTTGCTCTCTTGATGTCAAATGTCTTTTGATGTTAATTGCCTTGTTCCCTTGCTGTCAAAAAGTCTTCTCTCATCTACTGACCTGATTTCTATATAGTCAGAAAATAGGCTCACTAGTTTCAGATACTAGAGCTTGAGACTTTTTTTTCCATAAACTAGAAATGGATCCTTCACAATTTTTTTAAATTTTTTTACTACTGAGCTGAAAAAGATATACAAGTGTAACACGTTTTTACACAAACTGTCTGTACTTCATGAGAATACTGATGAGAGTGGAGTGGATGGAGAAAGGAGCATGAGAGAGGATGCAGGTTAGTGAGATAGGAGATGACTATTGACTTTACATTTAAATTCATGGAGATTATAGCTGTTGAGGAAGCAAGTAAACGAAAGGGAATTCCACAGGCAGGAAGTGCATACTAGCAAGAAACCCTTCTTTACCCTTAAAACTTATTTTCATATCATATTAAATTTCAAGCACAATACTGCTTTAAGCTAAATTATATTAAAATTCAATTTCAGTCACAAAAATGTAAAAATAAGATTGCTATAGAAATATCTCTAATACTTATGAGTTAAATATACTTGCAATGTAAATAGTGTAAATAATTACAATGCCTTATCTCATAAATATAGATAAATATTGTTATTTTACTGCCTAGAAAGATATTCTTATTATTAACTATAAACTATGTTTCTCTTTAAATAAAAGAATTGTCCTTTTTATCTATAACCCCAATATTTGTGTGGTTTTTCTTTTTGAGCTGTTTCATTTTAAGGAACATTTTTATTGATGTGTTTTTTTTTGTTTTTTTTTTGTTTACAGTGATAATGTTACTGATGTTGACTCAGAACAATCAATTTTGGACACAACTCTTACAAACAACAGTTCAGAACAATCTTTTAAAAATATGACAGCGATGAATGTGAACACCTTGAAGAATCTTTGTTCTACCTCTCCAGGGCCAAGTCGTTTACATAGCCAACCTCTCATCACCAGTACCCCACTTAATAATAAAGATAAATGCTCAAGCATCACAGAATCTGAGAAAATATCAGATTTATTACCAGTAACTATAAATGGTATCTCTATAATTCCTAAAACCCTGGAAAGTTTTACTGACAAAACAGAAACTGATCAAAGTGAGTGTTTGACTGTCTTTCCAATAAATTCAGAATTTAACAGCATCATTAGTGACACACCAAAGTCTTTGAAGAAGAGTAACAAGGCTCAAGAAAAACTAAAATTTGATAACGATCATTTAAATTGCATGGCTATAGAAAGGACATATTGCAATTCAGAATCCATAGTAAAGCCTGTTGATGAAACTAGTGTAGAGCTTGAACTTACTAACACTCAACTTGTTGATGAGACATTAAAATCAGAGATTCTTTTAGCAGAAACTGATTTAGTTCCTACTTCTCAGTCTGATTGTAAAAAAGTCATTGAGACTGAGTTGAATAATAAACCTAATTCTAATCATTTGCACCAAACTGATAGTCCAAGCAGTCCAGGTTTATTCAGCAACTCAGATAGTGATATCTTGTCAATAGATGAGAGTTATTTAGAAGAGCTCAGTAAGACTGTTGTTGCAAAAGGTTCCCCTTCAAAAAAACATGGCAGCCCAAATTCCTCAAGGTGTGATAATGATCTTTTGTCATGTATTGAAAATGAGGTAGGCTATACATCTTCCAAAAAAGAATTTTATGCTTCTACCATTGCAGAAATTTCAGAAAATGATAGTGAAGTGTTGTCATTTGTTGAAAGTGAAGCAGAGAACTTGTCAGCATTTACAACAGATAAATCCAAACCTGCATTGCCCGATGTAGATATGAATGATGAAGACCTTTTATCATTTGTGGAAAATGAGGAAAGCAGCAATGCACTCCTCAAAGTCACTGCTTCTAAGGACAAGAGTAAAGAGGAGTACCAAAAAAGAGAACAACCTAAGGAGAAGAAAAATGATTCTGATTCTGATACAAGACAGTTGCTCTCAAGACGACCACTTTTTAAAACTAACCAAATGTCAAGTTGCAATATGAGGACAGCTCCCAAAAAATCTGGATGTGAAGATGTTTATTTTAATGAATTTGAATCTGATTTTAAAGAGAAAGAAGATTCAGATTATCTGAAGACGAAACGGTTTACAAATAGAAAGAAGCGCCATTGTACAGGGGATTTTAATGCACCTCGGAAAAAAGTTAAAGGTGTTGTGTTTGAGCCACCAGAAGAGGAGGTAAGTCATTCTTTTTTATTTTTTCCAGCAACTGCTATTTAAAAACATTTTTTTTTGGTGTAATTGATTTTATCTCTAACTGAATTTCTTTTTCCTTTCTCTCCTTTTTTTTTTTTTTTTTTTTTTTTTTAAACAAAATCAGAACAATGAAGTTATTTGCCAAACCTGCCAGGAAACATTACTTATAGTTCATCAAAGTAAGTTTCATTTTGATTTTTAAATTTAGCAAAATATTGCAATGATGAATAACAAAATCTTTATTAACCTTATAATTAATAAGATAATGTAGTAATAAATTTGAACTAAAACTAAAGAATTAATGTTACACTACCTCCCTGGCAAAAAATTATGCAATTAGTTCACCTAGAAGATTTTCATTTTGTTTATTTAATTAATAGTAAATAAACAAATATAATATTATGGAATAACTTACTGTTGAGAACAAAATTATTGAATACATTAACAAAAAATTAGAATCAATACTTAGTTGCCCCACCTTGAGCTTCTACTACAGCCTTATTTCTCATAAGTGGTCTAAACTTTTAATATTTACTTATATAAGTATAAAGAAAATGCCATTTGAAAAAGTTAGGACACTTTTCCAAATGGTATTTTCTTTTTTTTACAATAATGTCCACCCTGTACAAGGCCCAAGAGCCACTAAAAGTAGCAGGCTACAGTTAAGAGGTTAGAGGTAGAGTTTATGAGGATATGTGAGGAACATAATGTTTAATCCTTGATTTGAACAGGTTAAGCTTTTAGTAATTGGGGAATCATCCTCTTGGCAGTTGGTTTCACAACGCTGTTTGTGGGAAGAAGATGTTTGAATGAAACTTACATCTCACTAATGGAATAGAAAGGGAATGAGGGTGGTTAGCTACAATGTGCATGGCATGAGGGGGTGTCTTAGATATGAAGGTTAGAACTGGTGAAACTAATGGAAATAGTGGTAGAGTAGCAAGAGGATTCAAATATATTTTTATTATTAATAGACGTAGTAGATCTTCCTTGGATTTGGATGACTCCTATTTAAATGTTGCAGCAATGACTGATCATATACTTCCTTTCACAGTCAGCACCAGTGGTGTTATGTGTCTTTAGTTTCTCTGCCATAGTGGTAGAGTACCACAAATGTTTTTCAAAAAATTCCATGCAAATACCCTTGGGAAAGATATGAATCCATCTCTTCTCCCTTCAGCTGTAGGCTGAATAGCAGGATAGATTGGATTCTATAACCTTGGCTAGAAACTGGTCAAGGAGATGGGCAACTCTGTATACAAAACTAGTTAAAATAGCCTCACCAACCTGTATTTGACTAAGTATGGTGGGTATGGCTACACTCCAGTCAGGAATAGGTTCCTTTAAAGAGTAGGAAGGCCCTGTTCCAATGAGTTTTCATCTCTGGTATCTTTTCCAGACAATAACACAGAATTAATGAGTACAACAATTATCAACAAAAACACTTAACAAGTGACAAATTGCTGAAAAATGCTGCTCAACAGAGCAAAAATTTGACTTATACATATTGACTGTATGGAATTATGCAAGACCAACTCCTGCAAGAATTCACTTTTAACTGTAGATCAATTTGCATATCTAGGCTTCTGTGGGTTTTTATTTTTGGAATGCAAATTACAAGATTCTTCCATAACTTTTTCCTCAACATTGAGTTATTCCATAATTTTTTCTTCTACATGATGTTGAAAAAAATTATACCATTAATTTAAATGACTTAATCTACTTTGTTTAAGGTATATTTTTATGAATCCAGAATCTTCAGCTATTAAATAAAAATGTTTTGCTTATTTTTTGTTATTAGTTTACTTACTACTAAATAATAAAAAACAAACTGAACATCCTGAAAGTGGGTGAATTCCATCATTTTTACCATGGTGATCAAAATCAAAGAAGCATTATAAATCTTCCTGATATAAATTGAAAAGAATTTACTCAGATTTAATTTTTAGCTTTCAATCTCATTCAGTTTTCTTTTGTCATGATGATCTTTACTTAAGGTCATGTCATAGTGTATTTCTTTCTCAGAATTAGAAGCCTATCTCACAAATCTCATTGTTCCACTGGGAGCAACATTTTTTTTTCTTAGGTTTGGGTTTGCATTCGCTGCTGTAGTTGACTTAAGAAACTATTGCTTTTTACATTTGGAATAAATTTAGCTTTATTTAATGGAAATATAAGATTTATTTATTTTATTACCTTCATATTTTCTTTATTATTTTAAGCTTTCTTTGCAAAAACAAACATTTTTTGTACAAAATTAATTAAGAAATGTCATTTATGAAAATGTCTTGTTACTTGGAAGATAATTTAACATTTTTCACTTAAAGTTAATATTCTTCTGTATTAATTTTTTTATTCATAAAAGTAAATACACTGATGATCAACTTTATTTTTGTGTAATCTGTATTTCTGTTTCTAACAATAAGTGTTGAATTTTTATCACATTTCCTATACCAAAATGTAACATTGTAATTTTACTTGAGTTAAAGAAATAATTTATTAATCTAATTTTTTTCACAATCTTTCTTATTACACATGTTACAAAGTCTCTCCCAAGAAAGTTCATTTCAATGATGTTTTATGCTGAATTTTTAAGACTTTTTTTCTGAAGATCTTCAAAAGATACTTTCCTTTAATTATGTTTTTAAACAGAAAAATTTATTTAAAAATGCTGCTACTTGTTGCATAAAGTTAATTTAATATTGATGATAATTTTTTTGAGTAAGGCCTCCAGTTCTGGGCGAGAGAAGTATGATGACATAACCTTAATTAAAGATCGCCATGTATCAATAATGAAAAGATTAAAAAAAAAAGAAATTTAGAGTAGAGGGAAGTAGAAGTAACTTTGGAAAATGAAGAAAAGCTGTAGTTATTTTAATTTTTATCTGAGGTTTTATTTTTTTAATTTTTTTTCCAAAAAGTTAAATATTAATTTTACAAATTCTTTAAAATCTTTTCTTTTTAAAACAAGAAGAAAGAGAAATAAAACGAAAATTCTTGTAATATTTTTCAACTGATTTGATTTTTTATTTCTTCTTCAGTCATCGAAAGGAAACCCAAAGTTCCTCCATTTTTTATGAATATATTTGCCAAGAATCTTCATTCCGCAGAAATATTTTTTCTCGACACCCTTAAGTCTTCTTGTGAAGGACTTGATCATCTCATGCCTATTACAACATCACACAATGGTAAAGGAGGAAGAATTTTTTTATTTTTTTTATTGAAACTACTTTTTATAAAAGTTGCATTTCTGATAATAAATTAGTAATATGTTGGTTCAATATTGCTTCTTTTTACCAGTTATTCAAAATTTTCTTGTTTAAGTCTTGAATTTTAATTACATTATTATACTAACTGAAAATGGTAGCTCAAACATTGTTCCAACATAGCATTGTTTATTTTTTTTAAGTGATTGTAAAGTTGAATGTGGACATACATCCAGTTAGATCATAAACATTTGAAAAATGGATATCTTGTACAAACTTTTTAATTTCTTATTGACCTAAAAACTGTTCCCTTTCCTTTTTTTAATATTATCTACCACTTAGGTGTTTCATTGAATTCTGCCTGGTTCCCTGATTTGGCTTGCTGTGTCCAATATCTACATTGTCCAAAATGCCCAGCAAATAAACCAAAAAATCCTGTGTCACCAATTATTGGTGCCAAAGTAGTAATTGGTACAAATGAATATACAACAGGACAAGTAAGTGTAAATCTGTAAGGAGTGGGGGAGTACAGACTAAGTTTTTTTCTTTTAGTTTATAAAAATTGTCCTTTTATTTATATAAAGTTTTTACTTTAATATTTCTCAAATAAAATTACCCTTTTCTCATCTGATCTTATTCTCAAATGAAATTCATAACTTTACCTACGTAATAAAATGTACAAAGATCAAGTAAGAATATTTAAAATGATTTTCATAGATTTTCCGCATCAATCACTTTTAGGAATAAATTCCATTTATTTCATCATATGTCAATTATAGTAAAATCATTTGACAATATTGTCTTTTTTGCTTCATTGACATTATTGTCAAGAATATTGTATCTTTATTCAGAAAGAAGATGATATAATTCTTAATTGTATTCCTGAAGATGCTTATTCACAATTCTTTCAATTTTGTGAGAAATTCTTTGGGGTTAAACATGAGCAAGTAAGGAAGACAATATTGTATTTGGTGGTTTTCATCTTTTTCAGTTCTTTTGTAAATAAATCTATTCTCTATTATTTTTATCTCTAAGTGTTTGAAAGTAAAATGAGAAATATTTTTTAATCAGTTTTGAAATGGACATCAACAGAAATAATTATGATTTTAACCAGAGATGCTAATCTTAATTCATGTCTACAAAAAGAAACCAAAATACTGGATTTCAAATGCTGATTTTTAAGGAAGGCTCTATTCACTAACAATCTTGGTTTGTGGCCATATCGTATTGAAACACAAGTTTCTGTTTGATCACCAAAGTTAAGCAACATCGAGTCTGGTCAGTAACTAGATGGGTGACCAGTTAGAAATACCAGGTGCTGTAAGCTTGACTGTGTAATGGATAATGACTCAGAATTGTTAATTGGAGAGCTAAGTTCTAATTCCCGTTGGGTTTTTATATTCACTTGCACACAATATCTTTGGGAAAGACACGAATCCACTACTTCTCTCCCGAGCTATGGGTTAATTAGTAAGACTTGTATCACTAAAACCATTACTATTTAAAAAAATATATAAAATTGCATACAAAATGTTTATATTTCAGAAATAATCAACCCACAGAGGTTTATATGCATCTAAATAAAAATAACCAACCAACAATCTTCCTACCTATATTTCCTTATCTCCTCATTTATTTTCCTTGTCTCCTTTAACTTTGTGTTGTTTTGAACTGAATAGCTATCATAAAGGTAATTTAAAAATGTTTTGTTTTGAATGTAGTGTGTGAAGAACAAATTATAATTTATTATTTGAGAGCTTTAGAGAAATTACTTTCTTGATTTGTTATTGCATCAAGCGTAAAGTCAAGTCAAGAAAATATTTTGCCAAAAACTTCACTGAAAGTTATTTTTACAATGCATGTAGAATTATTTCATGTAAATCATACTACTCTAAATCAGTGGTTCCAAAATAGTGTGGAGTACTTCATAGGTGTGGGAGAAGATAGGTGAGCAGAATGACCTTAAGACAATCAAAGATTTAAAAACAGTTGAAAAAAATTGATATGCCAAAAATAAATATGAATTCAAAATTTGAAATATTATGGATTACTTGTAATCGCATACATGTGTCTCAGTATAAATAGTTATAAATAATTATTGAATGATTTTATCATTGTGATATTTTTGCATTACATCAAGTATTAAGAATATAGTAACTAGAATCTGCAAGCTAGAGAAGAGACTTAGCAGTGATAATGTTCTGACTTCAAATCCATGGTTGTCTCCCTCTCTTGTTTTTAATTTTTAAATGTACTTTTAATCGCATAAAATTTTATAAGACACAGGCAAATTTTAATTACGAAAATGCAGCCCAGAGAAAAGTTTAGGAACCACTTTTCTAAATAAACACTTATTTTTCGCCATAAATTTAAATTTAACCGAACTTGTCTATAAAGATGTCTCATTCAGTGCTTTTATTTGAACTGAAGTAGCAGCATTCTTTGAAAAAATTGTATAAATTTATTTTCTCAGTTTATTAGATTTTATGAAGTGTTACTGATTTGTTTTTATTTAAAAGTAATAAACAGATTTTTATGTTTTAAATGTGTTTTATATAGATATTTAAACCTTTATAGATTTGCTAAGTCGTGGTTAGGTGTTTTATTTTTGTTGGAATTTCAGTATTTTACTATCACTACACGAAAAGAACCACTTGTATCCGAAATAAATTTGACTACAGTTTTTACATTATTCGGACTTGTCATTATTGTCCTCATCTTTGTTGCCATTTGTACGACGTTTCGGCTCCGACCTTCTTCAGGTGCTAAGAATTTCGAACTGAAGCCTTTATTATACAATCACTGGGGTTTATGAACTCCATTCCGTGTGACTTTTTGGTAGTCATGAGTTATCTCCCTCTAATCCTGTAAGTTATTGTACTCACAACTCTTTAGGTCAAGTCACAGAAACTGACCAACGTCTATATCCTCTAGGCCATGTGTCTTTAAGGACAAGAACAACTGAATTTGGGGGACTTATAAACCTGTGTTCAGTAACCCTTTTTTACCAGAGTTCATATTGCAATTTTTTGTTGTTAATGGTTTTCTCTAGTATTTTTTGATGTTAATAGTTTTTTCTAGTATTTTTTACCAGAGCTCATATTGCAATTTTTGACACTAATGATTTTCTCTGGCACTTTGTATTACTGGTTCCCATATTGTGTTCATCTCTATGCTTGGTCAGCTTAGGGGATTTTTGTAGCCTAGCATATGTGCTGATTCCTTAAGTTTACGTAGTTTCCAGTGGTGTTCTCTATCTATTATTTCAACTTCATTCCATAGAGAGCAGTGATCCCCATTCTCCCACCATATGTGATCAGCTACACCTGATTTTTCTATCTCTCCTCGTGTTACAGCCTTCAGATGTTCTTGTAGCTTTACCTTAAGGGGGTGGCCTGCTTCTCCTTTATATTTCCTTCCATAGCTACATGGAATTGCGTACACACAGTCCTTAGTCATGTCCTCCTCTATTGGGGGTCTTACCTGCTAAGTGTAGAACCACTTCTGAAGATCGTCCTGATGTTATATGGATCACAGATCCTTTGTATTTTCTCCGATAACCCATTCACATAGGGTAGACAGACCGAGGCTGTTTTCTGAGAGTTGTCCTCATGCACCCTCCCTTCCATATATGTTGAAATTTATGTCATGTACTTTGGATAATTGTCTTATCATAGGGTACTGCTTATACTGACCATTTCCTGTTCATATGACTCTGGGTCGTCGCTTATGACTTTTACTCGATGTTGATAGCAGTGGATGATCCCTTTCTTTACATTGTATGGGTGGTGGGAGTTGAATTTGAGGTATTGTCTGGTGAATGCTGGCTTGCAGTATACGAATGTCTTGAACCCCACTTCGATTTGAGTTATTAGCCCATCCAGCAATGCCAGTTTGTTGTCACTCTCTTTTTCCATAGTGAACTGTATGGATGGTTTTATTGAATTCACACAATCGAGTAGCATCTGGACCTTCTCCTAGTGTGGCCAGAGTATGAAGGAAAGTCATCAATGTATCTCAGCTGTAGAGTTGGCTTTAGAACTGTGGATTTTCAAAGTATTTCATGTATATATTAGCCAGTGATGGTGATAATGGTGAGCCCATTGCTAAGCCGATATATGTCTGATCCCAATCCAAAGTGTGTTGTTTGTGTGCAGAAAGTCAGCATCTCCATCAGGTTGTCTAGTGGAATACTGGTATGTTCTCCTAGGGATGAGTCCGAGGCTAGTCTGTCCCTGATTACTGATAGTGCCTCTACCGTGGGTACCTTGGTGAACAGACTCACCACATCCCGGATCACCATTTGATTGCATTGGATGGGAGCATCTTTGATAAGTTCCATGAAGTGGGAGGAGTTTCAAACATATAAATGGCAACAAAAATGAGGACAATAGTCTGAATAATGTAAATACTACCTCATTTCAGAAATATAGACAAATACTAAATTTGACTACTTTCCCTACATAGCTTTAAGTCAGAATGTAAAAAGCTATAATGTCAGATTTTATATGCAAGTCAATGATTTCACAATAAAGTTGGTATAAACCAAATAACCATTGGCAAAATATTAACGATATTTATATATTTTCATTGCACTAATACTTTCAAAACAAGTTATTGGGCCATAAATGTAAAATTACCTAATCTAATGTTACACAGCATGTGCCAAATTGTAACATTCACATTTCTTTTTACAACGTATCAAGTTCATTAACATAGCAGCTTCCAATCTGATACAGGAAATGAAAAGGCACGTGATACTTGGGGCACTAGGCACCAACCAGTGGACTTTGCAATAAGTAAGCTAAGCCAGGTTCTTTGTGTTTAAAGTCAGGAAAGCAACATTCTAAATGATCAGATGTTATAAGGACAGCAACTTTGACCTGGTAGGTTTAGGACATCATCAACCATGACCACAGCAAATCGATAAGGAGGTTATCACTGAGCAGCACACTATAGCAAGTTCTTCTATTAGATATGTAGTGCATGAGAACATCTGTTATATGTCCTATGTAATGAGGAAAGGGCAGTTCATAACTGAAAGAATCCAAGAGGATTGTAACCCAATTGAAGCACTTGTTGAACAGTCTCCAGAAGAGTGAGAAGCTTAGCAGGTTTTGATTCTACTTTGATGAGATAAAGATGAAGAAATGACTCTGTGCCAACTCCACAGAGATAGGCAAGGTTCAGCCCACAAAGTTCTCATCATCTCTGCTGATCTTGGAGGTTGTAAAGCAACAAGGACAATATTAGGCTGTTGCATTTCTTCCTACATAATGTCAAGTTCAATGTCATTACTTATATTGAGATACAGTGGTTAAACCTTAGATCAAGGTGCAGTGACCCTTGAGCTTGTACATGTTTCAGTAGGACTCTGCCTCTTCCCAAATGGTCCCCATCACCCAGAAGTGATTAAGAATTTTCGCATTCCTGTCATCTCTACCTAGCTCTCCTGATTTGAATCCCCTGGCCTACTAAATCTAGAGTGTCCTGTCAATTCATATTTTTTCTAAGTTAGATATGGGTATAATTCTTCCTGAAAAAAATACTGACTTTTCTCCCCACCCCAACATCATAATATAGCTGTTTTTCTTTATAATTTGTTCTCAATTACTTGGCACACCCTGTAGATACACACACATATCATTTATTAGGCCTAATGATGTAAAAAAAAACATTTATTTTGCACAAATATTTTTCAACATATTCTTATTTGTCAATGCACTTAATTCAATTTGATTTAGTAATATAGGTGAAAATCTCCACTGAAAATTAACATAAACTTATTTTTGCTTTAATGTCTATCATTGTCATATTGACCTACATTCAATTAGCCCCTGATAAGCTAGAAAAAAAGAGGTCATGAATGTTTCTAATCTGATCTTTTTTTACTCTTTTCTGCAGGTGTGGCTCTTAGGATCAACTGTAAAAATTAATCATTCTCATTAATGAATTCTACAGACACAAAATTGTATCAAGTTTTTAAACGAATGGTTGTATGTTGAAAATAAATCCTTATTTTTTTAAATAAGACTTTTTGTACGTTATCACTAATTATTGTTTTCACATATAAACTTGCTGTTAATTTACTTCGCTGAATCTCTACAGAAAATTTAAAAATACTTTGTCATTTTTTATACACCTCTGGTACCCATTCCAAAGCATTCTTTCAAATAACACCTCACACAATAAATCCCAGGTTTAACTAAGAAAACAATGACTTAGGCAAAATTCAACTTTATTCATCAACATAGTCTCCTTCTAGAGTGATATGCTGATTCCAATGCTTCTCTCACAGTTCAATGTCTTTTTTGTAGAAAGATTTGTCTTTGGTCTCAAAATATGCCTCAGTTTCTGATATCACTTCTTCATTGGAGCCAAATCTCTTTCCGTGGAGCATTCTTTTGAGATCTGGAGAAAAGGGTGAATTTGGTAGCAATTTGAAGTGCAATTCACGTAGTTTTGCCATCATTGCGAATGACTTGTGACACAGTGCGTTGTCTTGGTGAAAGATCACTTTCTCTACTTCAATTGTGGCCATTTTTTTAGCGATTTCTTCCTTCAAACACACCAATAATGCTATATAATATTCACTATTGATGGTTCTTCTTTTCTCAAGGTAATCGATGAACCAAATACCTTCCACATCCCAAAATACAGACACCAAAACTTGCCCAAGACCTGCTGATGTTTGTGTCTTTGTTTGCTTTGGACAGCTTTCACCTTCTGCTGTCCACTCAGTTAACTGCCAATTTGACTCCATGTTTCATCCATTGTCACAGATTTATGCAAAAACTCCTTCTTGTTGCGTTGAAACAGTTATAAACAATGCTCTGAATCATCGACGTGTTGTTTTTAATCAACTGTGAGCAAACGTGAACTTACTTTGAAAACAGCTTTCTCATTGACAAATATTCATGCAAAATGGTGAATACACTGCCTTCTGGTATGTTCAACTCTTCTGCTATCTCACGTAACTTCAATTTATGATCAACCAAAATGTGTTTGTGGATTTTTTTGGTGTTTTCCAAGACAAATGCCGATTTTGGGCAACCTGAGCATTCAGCATCATTTGTGTCTGTACAACTGCATTTAAAGTCAGCATACGACATCTTAACCATTGTTTCTGATAGAGCAAAGTCAGAATGACACTTATTAAGCCATTGCTTTGCTTGAACAGTATGTTTGCCCATCAGAAAGCAATGCTTTATGAACACATGAAATTAAAATTTTTCCATTGTTTTGAAAATTTGCAACAGTAGCTTCACTTAAATAACTGTAATTTGTAAACTAATAATCTGATTTTGCCCAAATTTTGTCACATGCCATTTGAAGGTTATTACTTCATAAAAATTATATGGATTTTTTCTTAGTGGTGCCATCTATATGTCAGGCCAAGGATTTGAGTAATGTGTTAATATTACAAGCTAATTATGACAAACTATGAGCTCTAAACAATACTATTTTAGATTTTTTTTAATCATTTTACTCCAAACAAAGCTATGAAGCTACTGAGATGCAAGGGGTTATTAAGAATGAAAGAATTTGAGTAAAACATCATTGAGAAGAGAATGTGATAATTTCTATTGATAACTAAAGAGGTATTCCTGAAAATATCAAACAATAAAATCTTCTGAAAGTATTTTGTTTGACTTTATTAGTATATTATATACAGGATATCTTTTTTGAATATCTTTCAAAGGATAAATATATTAATTTTATTTCACACAGTCTTTAGCTACTGTACCAATTAAAGACTTTTGTTGAATATCATATTGCATAAGTTATTCAAATACATAAAATTTAACCTACCATTAGTAAGTTTTCTTGACCAATTTGTCAAACCTGAAGGCAAAATAGCTTGTCTGTCTGTCAACTCATTGGATTTGTATTCAATAAACTTTATAAAATCAATTAGAAAACCACATTTATAAAATTTTTACTAATTTTGTTAATACTAAATTTTTTTTACAATATAAAACCAACATAAAAGTGGAAACAATGCAGAAAAATACTTTTTTAATGATTTGAGATTTTGATGAGGTGTTAAAAGGTTAAGAATATCAGCTATTTCATGATAACATTTCTATCAATACAGATACTAACATGAAGACAGTCTATACATTTCTGTATTAACACATATCATAAACTAAGAAAAAATAAAACAAAATGCATAATCTTTTTAATCTATATTTCAGCTAAAGTTTAAGAATATTGACAAGTAATTTCCCTGGAAGCAAACATTTTAAATCTTTTTCTTATAATAACAAAAAATGTAAAGCTGATCATAACCCATACTTGTCAAACAAGAGGTTGTTCCTATCGAAGTGCTTGACGACCTTCCTGTTTATAATGGCCTCAAAAAGTTCACAAGATCCAATTTGTTTCATTTCAACCTTAGCCCGGACTCTTACAGTGATTGCAAGTGGTTCTTAAAGAGATAAAGGGTTAAAACCATATTACTTATCTTATGTCATGTGCCATTTGAAGGTTAGTACTTATCTGTCAAATAGGGTAATAATGGAATTATAATGTTTAAGAAAAAATAAGAGAAGCCTTTTACCAACAGAATCTGATCTGAGCATTATAATATTTTAGTAGTTAATGTGTTTAAAAGTTTGTCATTGGATTGATAACTTTTACTCTGCAACAGTGGATTCTTAAAAATACTGTTAAAATATTCCTTTCCTTTGTTTGAATGAAATGGAAATAAAAAAAATATAATCAGGATAAGTTATAAACATTCACGTTTACACAAGGTCACATTGAGGTGATTAATCACAAGCACAAATGACAAATGTAACACTCCCCACCCACAAGAAGCAAAGCTACAAGACATTATCCTTATTGCCCTCCTTGTGTACAATATCTTATCAATGTTGCTTTCAAGTGCATTTATCCTGTTTTAGGCTTTGTTAGTTGACTTTATGCTGTCATTGCTTGTTCTCAATTTAACACTTATTCAAATTGACATTTATCACCATTAATGAAAGTGATCACTGGTTTTAAGAGTCAAATTCTGTCTTATATACAAACATACATAGTAATTCCTTTCCTCCAGTCAGAAGCCACCCAACTCCTATCTTATGATGTCATGCAAATAAATCTCATGACACTGATTCTAAATTACAGCAAGATTTTATCATAAAATCTGTGTATATTTTGGAAGACAGCTTGTATAAAGCAACTAATAATCCAACAAAAACACAAATTCAAAGAATTATTTGGACCTTTTGAAATATGGATGCTGGTGATTCATACACATTTAGACTGAAGATACAGGATAATTTCAACCACTTCACATCAGACTCAGTTGCAATTATGTGACTCTTTCTTTATCAGCCTATAGTTCACTGGAACCACAGACAGCTTCTTTGTCTCTCCAGTTGTCCAAAACATTCAGTATTGCAGCCAATAAATGTATTGGTCTCTTCGACTCCTGGCCTGTTCTGCCCCCACATTGTGATAAATTTGATCGCAGACAGGCCAAGATTCATCATCAGTATTTCCATCTTGTGCCAGTTCAAATGGCGTGAAGACATACAGTAAGAAAAAAAGTAAATACTCGGTGAAGAATGAAGAAAGAAAAATATGATTTATCTTGAGTATAATGTACAATAATTTTGCTAGTAATTTCACATGCAGGGTATATATAAAGGAGTTTTAGTTGATTTTGATAATTTTTTTGCAAAGAAGGCTGATGTTAGAGTTACACTTAGGCAGTTAGTCACATGCGCATTTGGGTGATCTCACGTCAAAGTTTCTGTCAGTTCTCTCTACCCAATCTCTGATCTCTCTCTCTTTAATTCATTTTGCACATTCACTTTTATTATTGTCAGCCAAAAACTGGTGTGGAGGTATGAGGTGGTTGGGGAATTGGTATTTTTCCCATCTATCGTCTTCATTGCCTTTGTTTCTGGAGAAAAAAATATGATTTTCCAAACTTGGTACATAAATGAACACTCTGGCTATTTCCTTCTCTTTTAGTTTTCTATCTTCATCCTTTCTTTCCACTTAATCAGCCCTTAGTTGGTTGATTGGTTCAGACAGGCACATGGCACTTTCTGCCCCAATGGTTGTGTCTTATCGGTACTACTACTGACCAGTTGGCAGCACCAACAAGTAAATTCCTTCACACTCTATGACATGCATTCCACACCTCTACCCTCTCCAACTGTGGCCAAATAGGGTTTCCGAATGATCCCAGCATCATTGCACACCAACAACGAACCCATACATCTTCTTGTTCGCACCCCAGTTTTTCTTATTGGGATTTGGGGTCCTTCACCCCTTTCAATCTCTTCTTAAGGGGTAACTCTGGCTCAACCTCTGATCTTTCTTCATTCTTCCACCTTTCTTGGAGTTGGAAAAAGGCATTTCATCTTCCTCCTCCCACTCACTTGACTCTTCATTTGGCTCGGGGAGTTTCAAGCCACAACTCTGGACTTCATCACTAGAGCTCTTTGCTTTTTGTTTTCTATTCATTGTCTTATGGGGGTTGTGGAGGCAGAGTGGTGTCACCTTGTGGTCATTTATGTAACAACACAGGCGGTAAATGAATGCAGCTGGCTGCCACTAATGAGATCTGCGATGGCACCAGAATTGCCTTACCCAGTTGACTATGTTCAGTTCCTACTGGCTGTTGTCTTATTTCTCTATCTTCTTCTTCCTCCCCAGTGTCCTCGTCTGTTGCCATATCTTCTGGCTCCACTAGGTTTGCTTTCCTTTTACTTCTTAGGCTCATTTATTGCTCAATCAGTTTCTTCAGCTAATTTTAGGTCATTGGCATGAGCTCTTCTTTTTTGTCCTGCCATCTGATCCCAGATCACAAATGGCACAGGTCTCATCTATTTTACTATTTTATAATATGGTTCCCACCTCTGGTCCAACTTTCCTTCCCTCAAATAAATCTTGTAGTACACAGGGTCTCTTTTACCTCCTTTCTGTCCTTATTCACATTCTCATTCTTCTTCTTTTGTCCCCTCTGTATTCTCCATTTGGCCTGGATGAATAATCTATGCTGCTGTTCTATTATTAACTGATGATGGTTCTCTCTCATATACTTCCTACAGGGCTTCAACAAATTGTCCATCGTCAGGACCACATCTCTGTCAAACAGCATGTAATATGGTGAGAATCTGGAGGTTTCAGTGATTGAAAACTTCACAGCTGACAGAGTACAGTACTAGGTCCTGGTCCTAGTTTTCAGTATTGTCCCTTGCCAATTTAAGCCAATATGTCTCTTAAGGTCTTATGGAACCTTTCCACCTTAGCATTACTTTGGGGGTGGTAAGGAGATGTTGTTATGTGTTCCACATTACGACTAGTCAGAACCTCCTTCATTATATTATTCACATTTATTTAGACTGCAAAATGCACCTAGAAGGATTGCTTGTTAAAATATACTGGAATAATAGAATTATGAAGTTACCTAAAAGATGGCAGAAAATAAGGGAACAAAAATAGTGAATAAAAATTAAAATTAGTTGTTCAATAAAATTAACATTGAAAATATTTAAATATTTTTTTTTATTTTTACTGAATAAATCAAAGGGACTTTTTAATCAACATAATACAAGAAAAAGATTTAAAAAAAAGTAAAAGTGACTTACCTAAGTTTGGACTGTCATTTAAGAAAATTACACAATTCCTTGCGTTCACTTACATTCCCTTGGGAAAGGTTCACTTTCATTCCAGTTATGGGTTAAATAATAGGACAGATTGGGTTCTATAGCCTTGGTTGGCAACCAGTCTCTCACAGAAAGCAATGGCAACCTACTGCGGGATAATCTTCTGCCCAGTCAGTCATCTCTCTTTTGAGCAATGATCACCCAAAGCGTGTATCACGTATGGTACTGACACAATCTGGGAAACACTTCTTTAGTTGTATGCTTTCTAATAAATGAGCCACAGACTTCAGAGATATTCAGTAATGTTTGAAAGGCCTGCAGCAAAAAAATAAACTTTTAAATACTTTGACTGTCATTGCTAAGAAACTTGATGTATCACCATTTATCAAACAATTGAGGTTTATTATTCTCATTTATAAATTTATTGAACAAGTACAAGTGCTGAAGTCATCCATTAAATAAATTCAAGTGAAAAAAGCTTTTGTTAACTTATAGTTCACTAAGAGGTTAAGATTATTAGTAATTGAATTTAAATTTTGAGAAGAATTATTATTAATCCAAGAATTGTTTAGATTATTGAATTCGTAAGTGTTGCTTTTGTTCATAACACTGTATTTTAGCCAATCTCTTTTATGGGTGTAGAATCCATTAGAAAAGTGTGTAAATATTTTCTAGCAATAGAAGGCAACAAAAAAGAAAGGGTGGCAAATGAACTAATTGGCTCAGTCTATTCTCAGCAATACAACCTCCCAGGCAATTTACTTTTTAGCAACTTGTATAATACAAATGACTGCATACTTTTTATATGTAGGGATGCTTTCTATTTCTGTTCCTGTTGAGCAAAGAAATATACACTGGCCTAATATACAAACATATCCATGTCTGCTGCAACCTTCATTTTCTTCACTATGTTCCAAACTATCTCTTCTTCACCAGATATAGTTTATTTTATAATTTTAAGCTGTTTTTTAGGAAATAGTAACATAAAGAAAAAGTTTGATAAATTGAACTCTTGAAGTTATTGAAACTATTTTTATAATTAAATTGTATTTTCTGTGCCTTTTTCATTTATTGACCAATACAAAACCTTTTTTCAACTATGTTGCCATTAGAACTTCATAATTACACCAATAATGAATAAAACAAAAGAATAAATATCATCAAGTTAACAGTTACAAAAGAATAAGAAAAACTGTTTTTTTATTTGAAAGTCTTTCCTAATGTATAAGTGGCATAGTAGTTTATATTTTAGATTATATTTAATCAGTTAATAAAAAATTAAATAAGCCACCTTTTTAAAAATGGTAAGCTTACTTTTATCCTGACAATAACTTCTGTATCTGAGAATCTTTGTGACAATGGAGTCCATAACTGATGAACCATTGGGAGAAGATGATCTTGAAATAAAAGGAACAACACAAATTTAGAATTTGCTAAGAAAATTTTTTCAAAAACAATGCATCTGGTACATAAGATAATATGAACCTATATTGCCTTGCGTAAAAAAAAATCAAGATTAAATCAAGCACATGCCATGATTTTTATATTGATTACAAGATCAATATCTTAAATAACATTTCAAATGTTTTTGTCACTTTTAGGTGTCAAGAGTAAAAAAAAAATCATTTTAAATGAGATTGAATTATGTTTAAAGAACTTAATTTGCATTTATTAGATGATTGCTGGGGAGACTCCCATTATCTTACCACCATTTCTGACCAATACAATGTGTCAATGAACATTGTGACTTGGATTACATAAATGTTTGCTACTTTCTTTGGAAATATATTTAATATGTATATAAACATAGAAAAATAATTTTTTCATTAAATAATGATTGTCATTTACTTGAACCCCCCCCCCCCCACCAAGTCTACATTATAGTTGGGAGTGGCATTTACAATTTGTTCAAAGTAAGAGCTGATCTATTAGAACTAAAAGTTGTATATAATTTAACTTTCTTGAAACTTATTTCAAACTTGTGATTCATGTATTGTTCTTTAAACTTTCTACTACACAGCAGTGAAAACTGATGCATTGGGTGGGAACTAATTATCCCACTATCAAGAACATTTTTAAAAATTATGTCAAAGCTATAATAACTCTTTCAAAATGAAAAGAAAACCTCTAAATTCTTCTGGAACCTGCAAGGATCTCCTCAAAATAACCTTTTTTTTTTATAAGATTTATTCTAATGTTCTAGTTTTTATAAAGAATCCTGCAAAACAATAACATTTTTGGCAACTTGAGTCATTGAAATTTTCAGAGGAGATGATAATAAAATATGTTCTACTTGTATTAAACAAGGTGATGGAGCATTAGAAACCTTAAAGATCTCTAGTCACTAGAGAGCTCTCTTTGATACATTACTTTTTCTTTCTCACAACAAATGCTGAAGTATCAGGGAAAGGAAAAACTGAGCTGAAAAAAATCCAAATTACTAAGAATAACTAATTCAAACACCTGAAGTTGGGAGCTCAACAATGTTTATTAAATTGGCCTTACACCAAACATAACCAAACTTTCTACAATTTACTTTATCTTATCAGAAGGTTGGAAAGATAACACTGTCTTGTTTGTATAAATAAATGAAAATTTATTTACCGAACAGCATAATATCAATTTGTATGTATGAAATTATTAAACTGTGAAAATGTTCTGAGAAAGTGTAGTAAGAAGTTTAAAAAAGCTTATTTATTTTAGCAAAATTTGATTTGTACAGTAAAAGGTAAGTTCATGTTTTTGCTGAGTGTATCAACAAAGTAGTAGAAATGTCTCCTTCATCTCTTTCTGTTGTGGACATGAGTAGGTGAAGAAGAAGAAGGAGGAGGAGAGATAAAGAAAGAAGCAGGAGAGAGAAAGTGAGAGGTCGCTGGGGTGGTGGTGGTGGGGTGCTGACTATTTTCTTACATTGTGTCTTCTCTGTTCTCTGTTTCCTCACCTCTGACTGACCAACTGAAAAATGTGAAATATGTAGCCAACTCAATCAAGGGGTCATTTTTGGGCAAGAAGATATAACATGGGACATTGAAAGTTCAATTTGTTATTTTTTGTAAATCACTCTCTTTTTATTGGTTAATAAATATTTCACATTTGCTTGCAAAATTTTCCTTGAGCTTTTCCTCAGTTTGGAGGCAATCTTTTTTTTTTATTGGTTAAAAAATAGATTTTTGCACTGGCTCATGAATTTGAAAATAGTGAAGAAAGAAAGTTATTTTTATTTCGTATTCACCACACACCTACCACATCAACTGGGTATGAGAGCCAAAAAGAAAACAAAGAAACTGACTGAAAATGATTATACATATTATTATGGTTACAACAATTCAAACATACTTGTATTAAATGATACAAGTATGTTTGAATTGTTGTGTGAGAAAAAAAATTAAAGTTACTTATATACAGTGTTAACTGACAACTTTGTAATGACTATGATCATTAAACCTTTTGAATTTTAAATATGTAAAAGGTCATAGTGAAAGTACATTATGCAAACAAATTTTAATATGCAATAAATTTTTATTGTAATTCCTAGTGTTGGGAATGCATAAAAATTTTAAAGTAGTAGTAAAGAGAGCTAACCCTTTACTATTTAAAGATCAACCTTAAACTTGAAATGCTTACTAATCTGGGACTCTGATTGGTTAACTGCTGTTCAATCAGGATCCCCTCTTGGGGGCCACACAGTAAACTTAATCCTGAAATTTTCCTATTTTGCAGCTAAAAGCTATGGTGACCACACATTTATTGGAGCTGTCTTTTCCAACGTTATTAGAATATATAAGCTATGAAGCCACAAATTCCACTTGTTCTTTGGATGCTCTTCTAAAAGTTAAGTCTGCAAATATACATTATATTTGTAAGTCTTCTTTTTACCTATTGTGTCTACGCATTAAACCCACTGAATTTAATACTGTTACTGAGTTACTTCTCTTCTTCAAGTGTGTCCATTTTTGTAAAACATAGCTGTAATCGAGGAAAATCTTTGTAAACTTCTTGATAGATACATTATTGGATGTCCTTCTTGGAATAATATTCCAGATATTGAATGCTCATATAAATCTGCATCTACTGTAATTTCCTTTCTGAGGTCAAATATTTTTATTACTGGTTTATTTGCAAGGATTGACTTTAGCTCAAAAGTAATTTGCTTTTCTTTTGGCCATACAAAATCAACATTTTTTTTTTCTGCTTGGTGAGTGGTTCAGTTAAATCTGTATAACTGTATATTCACTAATGTCTCCAAAATTCCAGGTATTTTTTATTTGTGGATACTGTTAATTTAGTATTTTTTCTATTAACGCTTGATCTGGTGACACCCCTTCTTTTAAAATGGAATATCCCAAAAATTGATACTTTGTTAATATTATATGTGCATTTTTTTCATTTATTTTTATTCCTGCACATATCAACATATTTAAAAACAAGACTCATGTTCTATTTTAATTCTCTTTCATTGATAGCACCTATGCATATCAGTCAGTCAGTTAAGTGCTATATATGATTCATGCTTGGGCAATCATGTCTCAAAAAAGACATGACTGACTGGCAAAAGATTTTCCCACAGTAGGTTGCCATTACTTTCTGCAGTAGACTGATTGCTAACCAAGGCTACAGAACCCAATCTGTCCTGCTATTTAACTCATAACTGGAGGGAGAAGTGATGGATTCATACTTTTCTCAAGTTTATTTGTATGTATGTGAATGCAACAAATTCAATTGGAATTAGAACTCAGCTCTCCAATTTCTTGTTTGGGGCTCATATCTACTGCATCACAACACACATCTGTGCTTATGCATATATCGTTTTGATAACAACCCAAATTTTTATGTCATTTTCTATGACTTGTTCAATGGCCTTTTAAAAAAAAATAGTACATAGAGTCTTTAAAACATAAAGCATTCTTTTCTAGTGTAATAAACCTATCAGAAAATTTATTGTTATTTCTTTAAAATTTTTATCGATGTGTATCTGTTGATACAGTTTGTAAATCTTTTTTAATAAAACTCTAAGGCCACTTCTAAATTTAGTATAGGATATGAATCTGAGCTTACTTTATGACTCACACTTACTTTATAATTGCCACATATAAGTAAATATCTGACTGATTTGCTCAGAACTACAATTGGAGACACTTATTTGCTTCCATAAGGATGAACTTGTTCCAGTAGGTTGTGTTCAAACAATTTCCATACTTTTGCTATTACTTATGGTAACAAATGTACTGGTAGTTTTTGTACTTCATAGTAGAAGGGAGTAACATTTTCTTTTGAGTCTCACTTTGTAGATTTTTAACATGCCTGTTTCTTTCATTTTTACTGCATTAATTAATTTTGTGTAATTCATGTTAATTATATAATTTCCAATAAGTCTGTAATTCTTTTTGCAGTCTCCAACAATAATGGGTATTGAATTTGTTTTTCAATTCTATGGAACCTTCAAAATATTCCAATGTATTTATAGCTGAACCATCAAATTGGTGTAGCAGCATATGGCTCTTCTGAAGTTTTGGTTTGCCTAAACACTTGTTTAAGTTTTTATAGATCAACATCACTTTGCTACTAGTATTAATTTTGTACATCATTTATATGGGTTTTTTAATAAAACCTTTTTTCCTGGTGAAGAAGTTCTCATATTTGATTTTTTTTTTTAATCATATCACCCCGAGCAAGGTGGTAATGCCACTGATGTGCAGGGGGCTACGTAAGAATGAAAAGATTAGAAGAGAGAAAGCCGGAAACCACATCCTAAACAAGGAACAAGGGATGAGCCTCTACACCTGTTCAATAGACGTGGGTGGAGGGTGAACCGGGCGATAGTTTAGTCTATCTACTCCAATTTGATACAGTTCTTTGTGATTCTGTAGTATTAATCCACAAGGTTCAAAGAAGGTTGGTCT
Organism: Ascarosepion bandense; assembly: GCA_037127315.1. NCBI lineage: Eukaryota > Metazoa > Mollusca > Cephalopoda > Sepiida > Sepiidae > Ascarosepion > Ascarosepion bandense. Next base: position 7,627,476 of record JBBBDQ010000651.1, on the reverse strand, counting down.
TTGCAAGACCCACAGACTTCACTCATTTAAAACCATTTTTAATTACTGATCTTAGAAAGCACTTGCATACAACTGACAGTTTAGTTATTTCTGAATGAGTTTAGCACTGTGCATGACATTCATATAAAAGTCTCAATCTGATGAGGCTATTTAAGAATATAACTCAACATTTTCCTTTATGGTTTGTAGCAATTTGTGGTATTGGGTGAAACTACTTCTAGCAAACCCAATTCTATAGCCAATTTCCTTTTCTCCTATACTAAATTTGTTATAATTGGTCTATGGGCTGAGGTATTTGATGTGTTTAGTATTTATTAATTCTGCATCCTGAATTTTTATGATGAATAACTGCTTTCATTCCATTTCCAGACCATTGTTTCAGTTTTGGGAAGGTTTATCTTCAGTCCCATTTTATGGAACACTTGGTAGAGGATGTTGATTTTCTCTTCAATAGCCTTCTTATTCCAACTATGAATACCGATGTCATCAGCAAAACTCCCACATCATTGGTACATTAACCTTGGGCTAGAAACCAGGATTATCTTCTAAACTTGTTAATTAACTCCAGAGGATGGCCTCAAACTTATACCCTATCATATAGCTTCCATCAAATAACTTTACAGATATTTAATCACAGTCTGCTTCACTTCAGTTTTTTTTTTTCTTTGCCTAACCTAAATATTTCTGACAGTGGGCGAAAATATTTCATGATTAACACATTGAAAACTTACTGATGTTCTGTGAGAAATTATACACAATATATTAACTTCAGAGTCATGTCAACAGAGTGAAAAAATGCACATTTTTCTACTAAGTGCTATGTCCCATCATGACTTAGGGACATAGCACAATACAATGTTACTATCCTTCATAGCTCTTAACAATATTAAAAATTGTTTTTTTTAATATCCCTCCTTCTCAACCTTCTTTCTCTGTTGCTTCAAAATGTCCTCTGAGTTTCAAATTCTCCAAACACTCTTTCCTCATTATTTGGCCTTAGAAATTTCAATTGTCTGTTTCTGATTCAGTCATTTTTTTTTTCATGTTTACTTAAAATGTCTTCATTGCTTAGACACTCTGTGGTATTCTCAGCATCTTTCTGTAGGATCACATTGTCTTAAGGCTCCTTTTTATTTGTGAGGAAATTGTCCAGGATTCATTGCCATATAGGAGAATTAATATTACATATCAATTCAGCACTCTTTTTTTTTTTTTGTTTCTAATTAAATTTTCCTTTTACGCAATACTTTGTTCAGCTTTTGGAAAGCAAATACATTAAAGAGTATAAAAGAATCAAATCAGGGATCTTTACAATTTAATAAATGATTTAATTCCCACCTCACCTATTTAATATCTAATTTAACTTGCCAACCTATATAATATCTGATTGTTCCCTCCAACTTCCAAATTTTTTAAACTAAATGCATATACAGTAATTTGTTTTAATTCACAACTAATTATCAAAAATAAAAACTGCAGCATACTTCAATAAACAAAAAGTTCATTAAAAGGTCAGGGTATTTAAATTGACTTTATTATGATCAAGATAAGGTAGAGTAAAAGAAATGAGAAACTTATGAAAAAAATAAAATGTTACTCCCTCTCCAAAACTTTGAAATTTCCCCCATCCAGGCTGAGAACTCCTATTCTGCATGGCAGAATAGGAGTTCTTCAAATATGGATTGACACAAATGTGGTCTTACTGATGAACATGGACAATACCATGAACATGTAAATAATGAAGAAGTTTTAAGGAAAATAGAGACTTATACTTATAATCAGAAAGAGAAAATTTAAATTTCTTGGATACATAATGTCAGGTCACTCTCTACAAGTGCTACAGGTACTATGTAACCCATAACTGTTGCATACTCATGTCAGCAATGACTAAATTGGTTCTCCCAACAGGCTTTTCTGTTGTGGAGGATGGCTAGACACTCAGCAAGATTAAAGACAGGACATGAAAGACAAGAACAGATTTGTCTTTTTTGTTCAATTCTTTTCATATTTTTTTTAAAAATCTTCACATTGCTTGAAAATGCTTCATTTTTAAACAATTTTTACACACTTTCCCAAATGCAGGACATTTCTCTTTCTTCAGTTTGTGTTCATATCTACAGAATCTTCATTTTGTTATGGTTTTCTTCAACATGTGTCAGCAACCGCTACATAATCCAGTTTATTCTCTGACTTATTAAATTTTTGTATTAGTTCCTGCCGCTGAATAAATTCAATGCAGGCAGACAAAGACATGTTTTCTAGCAGCAATTGTTCTAACATTTTATTACAATGTGTTGCATTATGCAGTCTGTCAATTAACCTCATCTGAATTAATTATTCTTCAGTCATTTGGCTTTCTTTTTCCAGGTTTTCAAACTCACAATATTGAAACACATTTTTTAGACAAAGTAAACATTTTGTAACCATCTTATCAGCTTATTTGCCTCATAGTAAAAGATATTTATCAGATTAACATTTGCCAAACAATAGATGAAGATTAAAGTGATAAAATGTTATAAAAGCATTCCACTAAAAAAATCAATTTATATCAATCTTTAATAATTTTTATTTTGCATAAGACACAAATGGATCACCTGTATGCAAGAAATAGAATTTTTATTAGTTTTGTCACACTCATGTATATTTATAGTTGGTACTACTGTGGTCACATAATCAAAGCTTGAGTGCACTAGTTCTTTTGCTGCTGTTACAATGTAAACATGGCCACTCCATTAGCAGTGTGCACCAAGGAGGAACAAAAACCAGTGATATGATTTCTCTGGTTGATTTTCTCAAACAATTTTTTATAATATATATTTTTGATTATTAAAACAAATAAGTGTTGTTAAATTGTATTTTCTAGAAAATTGATATTGGATATATATTTAAGTATATTTCATACTGGATGTATTTGAAGCTAAAATGAATGTGATTTTTGAATATATCTCTCATTCATAAAATTTATGACATGGAAAAATATAAAATTTCATAAATTAAAGTCATCTTTTGTTTTTTATAAAACAAAAGAGCCTTGAAAGAATGCTCATCAAAGCAAAGTACACTAAACCCACTGGAGCAGTTAGTGCAATGACAAATAAAAGTATAAATTATTGTTTAATCAGACTCTCCAAGTTTAAACCAGAAAGCAAATGTTTCAAACATACATTGGTAATGTAGAATATACATCTTAGACTTCTCTAAGTAAAGAAAACAATTACTATCAACAAATTTAAAAACAACACTGCCGTATTTAGGTAGGAAAACAACTAATCAGTTTTTATGACAATCTCATTAAAAAAAATCTTTATTTCATCAGTAGAGTTTGTTAAGTAGCAGCTTCATTCTAAATATTCTAAAAATTAGTTATTTAGTAATCTCTGAGCAAGTTTATTGAAAGTTTTTGTTTTTTCAACATTCACTCTCCACAATCTAAGGAAAATTATTTACACTTAAAAATCCTTAAAACACTCTTTTGAAAATCTGATGCTAATTAATATTATAATGAATGTTTGACTGCAAAGGAAAGAAACAAAGATTAACATTTCAACAGTGTGTATTGGTCAAAATTCAGAATATGTACGTAGTTGTGTGAAAGGTGGCAAACATTCATATGTAGTTGATGTTGGTAAGGAAAGCAATTAGGTAATAGTGTTTTTGATAGGGTCAGGAGTTGACTGATTTCTTAGGTAGGTTGTTAAAAATATATTTTTAGCTTCTTGAGAAGTTTTTCAAATTGTGAAAATTTTAGTTATTTAAGTAATATAAACAATAGATTACAATGTCTTTTCTGGTACACTTAATATAATCCAAATATAAATTTAGCGCAGACAAATGTAGGTATTTTGTTTATATAAACTAACAAATTTTGCTATGACAGGTCACTCACACAACTGGTTTAGAACGCATACAAAATCAAATAGCCCTTAAAAAATTTGATGCATGTATGGAGGGTGTTGTATTTTTCTGATCAACAGATGATAAAATAAGATAAACCTGGAACCCATTTTGTCAAAAGGGAATAAAATAAACTATAAATAAACAAAATCTTTCAAGATCAAGTGGTATTTGGTTGGAAGATACAAATTTTCATTTGCAGACTTATATAAACAGTCACACTTAGTAGTTCTGAGCTGTTTTTTGGCAGTGTAGATTGTCCATCAAGAGATGAGCAAAGGAATGGTAGGAGAGAGTCAGAATTCTCATTGGTTTAAGAAAAAAGCTAATCTGTAGTCTGTCATGACAGAAGTAGCAGAAAAGATATCCCAAGTGTCACCTACCCCCCCTACTCAGACCATGTAAGTAAAGCGCTGAATAAACATCAAAATATAGTAGAAACAGGATTAGCAATTTTCTTTTCTCACTATAGCATTTATTTTCATCTTTTGTTTGCCATGTCAACAGTGGCATAGCTAGTGTTTTTGATACTCAGGGTGGCCCTCAATTTGCCACGCCTTCCAAGAAGGAATTATTAATCAACATGGAAATTTTATAGAGAATACATTATTTAAAACATTGCGGCATTTGATTTGCATGCATGAATCCTGAATATAAAAAGGCATGCTTCAGCTTGATTGCTGGCCCTCTATTCACAAGCCCCCAATTGTAAATTCTTACCAAAAAAGCTTAAGTTAATCCATGGGTAAAGTTAAAAATTTCATTTTTTATCTGATTCCAATGATAAGCATTTTTTGACTGCTTGCTGACATTTTGAAATATCTTGCCCTCTTTGAGAATGTAATGTAAACATTTGACAGGCCTACTTAATAAGGATTGCGTGGGTTTACTCCTAATTATCAATATAATGCACAGGCCTAATAACATAAAACTGACAACAGTGAGAAACTGATTAGCATCAGTTGTTAATTATATTTATGTCAATTATACAATAGACCTAAAAGTGCCAACTAGCAACCCCCACCCTCGTTAGCAACACCACTTCTTGTTAATCTTTCCAATTTTTTTGTGCAGACTGACACAGGCAAAAATACAAACACAATGTTAGGTTATTTTCCTAGCGGAGTAAAAATTGAGAGCCCACTGTATGCTTACAAAATAATGAAAAAAGACAAAAAGATAAATTTATAAAAATATATTTATTTCTTCATAATCTAGATTTACAATGAACCAGGGTACAAAATAAAAAAAATTGTAATGTCACAAAATGCTACAGCAGTAATTTCTGTCAAATTATTTTAATGTATTATTATTATTATTATTATTTTAATATTATATTTTTTAATATATTGTGTTATTTAAAATTTGATTAAAAAATAATCAATTTTATCAATTTAGGAGGTACATTCCTTGTCATTTCAAAGAAACATGATCATTTTTTGCCATCCACATCAATAGATCAGGAAGTTATTCATTGAATTGAATTGTTTGAATATTTCAGTTTTAACTACAAAACCCATATTTTCAACATGGATACATGTAATTTTCCTTGTTACTGTTTTTTTCTTTATAACAGAATTGATGTATTTCACAGGTGGTACTTATGTATCCTCCTTTGTTTGAAGCAATTTCAGTTTATGAGGAATGACATCATCCACTCAAAAAACAAATACTTACTTCCATGCTGATCATTCAGCAAAAGCCGAAATAGTTTGGACATCTAATAAGGAAGGAATTTAGTTATTGTGCAAAAGCTTGTGTGAAAACATTCCAAAGGCTGACCGAGACAGTGCGGCCAAAACACATTAACTAGAAACTGGGCCATACCAGCATGTGACTTTACCAAACCAAGCAGCAAGCAATAAACAAGGTCCAGTGGAGAAACATATAGTCACTAGGTTGGAGCCTCAGCAGTGATTTCATCATTGTCATCAGCATAATGATAAATACTTTGATCAGTTTATGGATGTTTATAGACATTTATTAGAGTGAAATTAGATAAATTAATGATTGAAAGAGAACACATCTGAAATTAAATCAAATCTATACAAGCTTGTTAGTATGTAATAAAAAATTCATTCATATTAATGCAGACAAAAATACCTGCAGGCTGAAATTACAACTTGTTTTGAAGAAGTTTTGGAATAGGTCCATCCCAGTTTTCATCTGAAATTAAAAATAAAAATAAAAGCAAATGTAAACCATAATTTTATGTTGTGATTATTGCAGTAAAGATGAGGACAGTCCAAATAGCATAAATAGTGCCAATAGTTTTTATTTTGTAAAAAAACACAAATGGATCACTTGTATATAATTAGTTTTATCATTTAATAAAAATACAACCGTCTACATGATATCTATGAATCATAGCTGTGATAAATGCTAATAATATATTTTCTTATCATATTTAAACTAATGATGATTGTTCAATGCCCGACTTAACTGATTCAGTGTTCAATGCCTGACTTAATAACTAATTTATTGTCCCTTTATATTTCATAAAGAATTACTGAGAATTACCAATTATTATTGATAATTCCTTGTCTCATAAAGACCAAATCATATTAACCATTATTCTTAGTTTCCTCATGACCAACAATGGATACAACTGATAAATGTTGTTTCAACTTCTATTTGTCAGGAATTTAGAGTAGCAATTACATTGCCTATGTATTTTCTCATAATTCCTTTTCTTTTCCTTGTCAATAGTTGCTACATTCCAAAACCAGGGCTATTGCATAAGGTTTAATAACATTAAAGTGATATCAGTGGTAACACTCAAAATCTGAATGTTCTACTTTTATTTTCTAAATTATTACTCTTACATTTTGTTTTTCTTGTTTATTTTCTTTCATCTGTTATACTTGAATAATAAAACTTTATATCTATCAAATATGGTAATATACTATAAAAATCTAAAAATGTTAATATTCAAATTAAAAACATTAAATCATCAGTAATTACATGTTTTACTAAAATAAAAAACTGATAACTGTTAATATCTATGAGAAATGAAGAGAATATTTCATAAGATAGCTCATATGATAACCATACTTTATAATTATGGAGCTTTAACTACTATAAATACTATAAAAATATGGAGTTTTACTTACCTAAAATCTTTGCAAGAATGGGAAATCGATCACAACCAAAAATCATTTCTTGTTTTCCATTTACATGAGCCACAATAGTTGGGACTCCAAAAGCCTAAAATAAGGAGAATAGTTTATGGCCAGTAAAAAATAATGAGTAATTTAAATGTATTCATTTTGTATAAATATTTTGGTACATAGAAATCATGTACAGCTGAAGAAACATAAAATTTGACTGCAAATTACAAAAAATTGCACAGACACATTCAATATTCATTTATATGTTTGTAGGGATACAGAAAGTGATTATCTCCTATCGATAGAGATGTCACATGGGTCACATGATGACTGCTTGGTGACATCACTTAATACAATAATGAAAGTGGCCAGTCATTCAGTCAGTAAGCTTACTGGTTTCAAGACACGTGTTTGTTCATCTCGTCCAAGCTTATTTATTCTATTGTAAAAAAAAATTGTCATCATCCTGATGGTTATGTTTTTTGCGGAGTGAGTAGCTTAAGTCAAAAGCAAAATAAGTAACAGACCTGCCCAACAAACAGAATTGGCAAAGTAAGCAATAACAAGAAAAAGAAAAGCAAAGAACAGGGCAAAAAATAATATAAAGCAAGCAAACAATATATGCAAGGCAAATTAACAGTAACATGGCAAAATGCTCACAAACTAAGAATTGGTAATGACGCACAAAAGCAAATTTGAACAAGCAAATGTAGTGTTCTGACTTCAAGAGAAGACAGACCGAGACTGAATCAGATGAAATCAAGAACTAGCCTATTGGCTAGGAATTAATCCCGGTATGTATTTTTTATGCTTCTGCCTATAAAATGGGGAGGGGTAACCACTGCAGATTGAAATCAATACTTTTTGATTATCATTACTAATATAGAAAGCATATTTAAATGTTCTGAAGTTCTTTATAAAAGCATACTTACCCCCATTTCCAATGCTTCTTCGGTGTAATCAGTTAGTCTTTTCTTAATGGCATCATCTGTAATTTGGGAAATGGCCTTTTCGATTACGTTTGGTTCCATTCCTGCCTGCTTTCCAACCTGCAATAAGAAGAGTTACAATTCACATTATGCAAAAATTGAACAGAAAAGAAAATAAAGAAAGGGCTAAGTTTTCTATGAAATATTAAACGGATTGCAGGATAGTTTTGTTTTTTTTTAATTAGATAAACAGTATAAAGAAATATGTGGGGTGTGAAAAAGTTTGATTTCTCCAAATCAGTATTTTAACACATCACACAATAAGTCCTGGGCCTAACTAATAAAATAACTTTTAGGCAAAATTTGACTTTATTAATCAACAACGTCTTCTTCTAGGATGATACACTGATCCCAATGCTTCTCTAACAATTCGATGCTTTTTTGTAGAACGATTAGTCTTTGGCCTCAAAATACACCTCAGTTTCTGATATCACTTCTTCACTAGAGCCAAATCTCTTTCCCTGGAGAATTCTTTTGAGGTTTGCAAACAGCTAGTAGTCACTGGGGGCCAGATCTAGAGAATAGGGTGGATGCAGAAGCAATTCAAAGTGCAATTCATGTAGTTTTGTCATTGATGCAATTGACTTGTGACACAGTGTGTTGTCTGGTGAAAGATTATTTTTTATTCTTCATTCAGTTTTTGGGATATTTTTCCTTCAAAACCACCAATAATGTTATATAATATTCACCATTGATAGTTCTTCTTTTCTTAAGGTAATCGATGACCAAAATATCTTGCATATCCCAAAATACATGCTGATGTTTGTGTCTTTGGTCACTTTGCATGACTTTCACCAGCTGCTGTCCATTCACTGACTGCTGATTTGACCCTGGAGTGAAGTTGTCGATCCATGTTTCATCCATTGTCACATATTTATGCAAAACCTTCTTTCTGTTGCATTGAAACAGTTGCAATGCTCTGAATCATCAACACATTGTTATTTTTGATCAACTGTGAGCAAATGTGGCACCCACTTTGAACACTGCTTTCTCACTGACAAATGTTCATGCAAAATGATGAATACACTGCCTTCTGATATGTCCAAATCCTCTGCAATTTCACTCAACTTCAATTTACGATTGGCTAAAATGATTTTTTGGATTTTTTTGGAGTGTTTTAAGACAACTGCCGATTTTTGGCAGCATCATTTGAATCTGTATGATTGCATTTAAAGTATGCATACCATCTCTTAACCATTGTTTCTGACAGAGCAGAGTCTGAATAACACTTATCAAACCATTGCTTTGCTTAAACACTATTTTTTCCCATCAGAAAGCAATGCTTTATCAACACACGAAATTCAGATTTTTCCATTGTTTAGAAAATTTGCAACAGTAGCTTCACTTAAATAACTGTAATTTGTAAACTAATAATCTGATTGGGCCCAAATTTTGTCACGTGCCATTTGAAGGTTAGAACTTCATAAAAATCACATTTTTTTATTAGTGGTGCCATCTATATGTCAGGCCCAGGACTTATTAAGTGATGTTTTTAATAATCAAATATCAGAATACTGATTTTTAGAAATGGGTTGAGCTGAGCGCTTTTCAGCACCTCATAATACTATATATGGTGAAGGTTACTTGTTTGTTAATACCAGAGTTTTAAAGTGTAATGAGTGTTATTAAAAAGAGACTAATGGTCAGTTAATTTCATCAAAAATATTTTATGGTTTCTAACATTTGTTTCATCATTGAAATGAGAAGAAAAGATACCACATACTAGCATCTTCTAAAAGCTTCTAAAAGATTAACAAACTGTACTGAATATAAATAAATAAAAGCATGCAATAAAAATAATTGTGGTTTAGGTAGTTTTAGTAGGATTTTCTTTATTGGAAACTTTGAACATAAAACAGATTGACTCAGTGGTTTAAAATAAATAATATTTTTATTTATTTTCTTTTGAGTTATAAGTGAGTCTTTTGATATTCAGTGGAGCAAAAAAGTTTGTTAAGGTAGATATTGGTAGCAATCTGGAGAAATGTTTGTGGTAGTTTGAAGTTAGACCATGATAAGATAGTAGTAAACTTAGAAATAGGTCAGTGTCAATCTACTGTTTTTCTTGGCCCTAAGCAGGACAAAAATATCATTAGCAGATGACTTCTTAACTACTTCTTTATTTGTTACACATGGCTGGTTTCTACATGGTAGTGTCTCCATTCATCCTCTCACTGTCTCTTCTGTTGTCCCCTCTCTGGTTTTAGTCCAGAGGCTTCAGCTTTTATACTTTTGATCAAGTTTTGAGTTTCTGGTGGGAACTTTGGTTTTGGCTAACTGCAAAAGTCTCTTTGTATCAATTTTTTGAATGGCACAAATTATTCTATTTTCCAGCATTGCTTTCTTTTTCATTTTTTTTATAACAGAAGTTATTTGTGGAGCCACCCTGATTTTTGCTATTTTTCAGTCACAAATAAGTAGGCTCTGATCCTGCAAACTGCTAGCATTTTTTGTTTGGGTTCAGTGTTTACTTCATTCTTTTTTTTATTGAAGAGTTGCCTTCTCATTAGTTGAGAAAAGTTTAGAAAAAGAAGTTTATATAGAGAAATAGAAAGAAAGAGATAAGAGTTTTAAAGAAAAATGCAAATGCCTTATTTTAATTTGAATTCTTTTTATTTTTGTTTATATATTTTATTTTTATTGGAACTCACTACATAATATTAATATATGAATAAAAATTCAAATTTCTTATTTTAACTTGTAAAATGTTTTATAGTGAAAATATGCACACACAAACATATATATATAGAGAGAGAGAAAGAGAGAGAGAAAAATATGAAATGTTATTATTGTGTACAGGCTAATAAATAAAAGAAACTGAATCTCTCATACCTAACATTACTGTTTATTTCACTCTGGATTTTATCAATCCCTTATTTACATTTGGACTAATGTCCTCATCTTTGTTGTTATCCCAATGATTCAGCTGTTGTACCCTTCAGTTTTCAACAGGTTTATATTAATCTATAGAGAATTCTGAGCTGAATTCAGTTTTCATCAAGTTTATATCAATCTGAGTAATCTATAGAGAATTCTGAGCTGAACCCTTTAAGAAAGAGACTATTTTACATGTCCTGGTAAATTTTGCCTTTAAATATTTTTATTATTATGAAGACAGGTAATGTTAAAAATCATAACACAGATTTAACATAAAAGTTTCTTTATTTGAACCTTCAATTGTTAAAACACAAGTTAAAATCATTTATTCATCATCAATTATTAAAAGAAATATAGAAATCTCTGAATATTTTAAGCACTTCAAGCATAACAGTTTCTGCAAATCCAAAACTTGGCCTTGAGCATGGTTATGCCAATACACTTCAGGTACACCCACTGAGGAGAACACAGAATTCATGTTGTTCAAGTTCTGCCTACACAGCTCAAATAACCACAGCACTTACGATCTCAAATATAATATATTCTTGTTCTAAAACACTATTTATATTTACTGACAAAATAGCCTTGTGTCTATTTTACCACAACCAGCAAAATAGATTATTTGTATATTTAATCTACAGGAGTAAACTATTCTCATCCCACTACCCATGTTTAGGAATATATTATAGTTGTAGCGGGAGTCCATTCTAGAGAAGGGTAGTTGTATATTGTTGCAGGTTAACGAAATTTGGCCTTGTTGTAGATAGCCCACTGTAAGTCATAAAATGATTATAAAATCAAGAAAAGTAAATTGAGTTGAAAATTACATTTTTATATAAACACATATCAATTAATGTTTTACAATCAAAGTAATACTTGAATATAGGTCCAATGGAGGTTAAAATGTTCATGGCAAATAAAATGCTGAAAGAGATTTAAGGCTTAGGAATGTGTGGAGCGTGTAATTGAGGAATGTCTTTGATGTAGTCGCTCCTTAAGTCAGTAAGTAGTTTTGAGACAGGGGAGAAGGAAAGAGGCAAGCGTAGTAGCCACTTGACTGAGGTCAAGGGGATACTGATTACACTCTTCTCCTCTAGGTCTGCCTGCTGAGGTCTGTCTGTATCTGCCTTTTATATCTGCTTTTTGGATCACAGCAGCTCGTTTGGGATTTCACACAATTTGATTCTGGGCTTCCCATTGGCTGGTAAATAAAATTTGCGTAGGAAAAATTTAATATTTGATTAATTTTTATTTTTCAACCGGAACATCTGAGCAAACCCGGATGCACAACAACAACTTTTGGTCATCAGCCTTTTTGTCGTGAGAGAGCAAACATCCGGTCCATTGCTTTTGCTCGGTCGGTATCACCACAGTATCATCTAGCTCATATTTTTAGTATTGCTCAGTTATTGCTTGCTCTGTTTCCAAGTACTTGTATGGTGGAAACAGGGTGAGCAATAACTGAGTAGTACAAATATAAGAACTAGACATGATCAAGTCATTTTTGCCAGGTATTATTCTGTAATAATAATCCATTGTCTTATATAATATAAATACCTTACTCAGTGATGAAACAGTTTTAAAAAGTTTGGCCATATTTTCAAGAAAATAAAAATACATATCTTGCAGTTGTTCACTATTTAATACTGAAAATTCTTTCTCAAAATATGATGCTATCTATGGTTTTAAGAAGTACCATAAGGCAAGGTATATCAATTATTAACAGTTGTTTCTGTAACTTTGAAATGTTAAAAGAATATGAGAACAGGAAGAAAGTACTCTTAGGTGTTTAAAACAAGGAGGTGTTTTAATAATAGGGAAGGGTGGATTTTTTTTCTCAATAAGCAATGAACAAGGTGTCTTGATAGAAGTGGGGTTGGAAAATCATTAAAAAAGTCAATAATTTAGAATCTAAGTAATGAAAATTTTTTTAGAACCTCTACCGTTGAATGTGCATTCTGGTGCAGTGAATATTGGCTTGGAATGAGAAATTAGAGAGTCGAGTTTGAATTCCAGTTGAATTCATTGTATTCACTTATGCAGAAATACCCTAGGGAAAGGTATCAGTCCGTCTTTTCCCTCCAATTAAGGGTTAAATAACAGGACAGATTGGGTTCTATAGCCTTGGTTGGCACGCAGTCTACCGCAAAAAGTAATGGTAATCTACTGCAGGAAAATCTTCTGTCCAGTCACTCATGTCTCTTTCGCGACATGATCGCCTAAGTGTGTATCGTGTATAGCACTTAACTGACTGACTGTAACACAAACTTCCTACGCTTGAACAGTAGCATGCAAAGAAACCCTGGCTCGACTTAATAATTATGCAAAAATGTCCAACCAAATTAAATATCAACTTGTATGGCTCACATAAAAATTGAAAATACATTCATGCACCATGATCTTATCAGAAAATGTAAGAAATTCTAGGGACATGGATCTTGTCAAACATAAAAATTAAAATAACTTGTTTATACAATTTATTCAGAATATCAAAAACTGTTGGAAAGCCTTCATCATATTTGCTTTCTGTTTCACCAAGTATCAGGTTTAAAAACATCAAGTTCATCAAAGAATGGAACCTGATATTTCTGGAAAGAAAAAAAAAGAACAATCGAACACTATTTCGTAAACAATGCAATGAAATAAATAATTTCTGTTCCTAGCTGTTTCTTCTTTCACACTTTTCACTTGTGAAACTTTTATCCAACAACTTGCTTTAAAGTCAACTGCTTTAAAGTGCTGTTTAAAAATTTAAATGCAATGTCAATTGTATCTTCTGTCTTTTTAATTATTGTTCTTTTATTATTCTCTCTTTAATGTTTTTTTCTCATATTTTATAACACTCAGTAACCCCTTGCGCCTTGATTGGCATGAAATGATTTAAAAATCTTTCAACATGCATCATATCATAAAAGTGTAAAGATAAAATTTTGAACTAATTACAATACTTGATGTTTTCTTTTTTTTAATTCTGGGGGGTGAAAATTAATAAACCGGAGTGGGGGGGGGGGTCTTAATAAGTTTGTTGGATTTTGGAAAATTCCCTCAGAAAAAACAAAACAAAAAATGCTTCTCCTTCTATTAGGCACCTAAGACTAAGTATTTATTGAAATTTTTAATACTTACCAACACAAAACTCTCAGGTTCTGTTATATCTTCATCCTTTTAGAAAAATGTTTTAAAAAATCAGTTATTCTTGTACATAAATACACTATATTAGTTTAAATCACTCTCTTGTGAACTACTTCAATAAAAACTAGTGTTAGTAAATTACAGATATAAAAATTTTATTTTGGACTAAAAATACACATCTTAGAAAAAATGATAAAGTCAATATGATAACTGTCCATGTTATATAAAGAATTAATATTCCAAATTCAGGATAGGTTCTTTTACTTTTGAAAACTTTTTACTTTTTGGAATGGCAAAATATATTCATATTAATAATTTAATGATTAAGAAGAGTATTTTTTAATATTCCATAGTATGGGATTCAATTAAAAGTATTTTATTGATGTAAACTGATATACATTACGATGTATCCTAGTCCATAAAATTCGGCTAACATTCTCTGTGAAACTTGAATTTATCATGTCAACAGCAGTGATAAATCGCTGAGCTTTCAGAGATCCTTTGTCAAACATTGTACCAAACGTATCCTGAAGAGAAAAAAAAAAACTGTGTTAGAATGACAAATAGCACATGAATGAACAAATGCAGCTGAAAACAAGAAATTAATAGCTTAGTATGCTTAATATATAAGAAATTAATTATTCACGGTTCTTCAAGCTTACTGTACACTATTTAAACAGTGTAGTACTTAGAAAATAAAGTTTTATATTATGAAAATGATGTTTGAATATACAATTTTAATAATGCTATAAAATTTCATTAACTGTAGACTGTAATTGTACAAGAAATCAAATTCAATTCTTGTCTGAATTTCTAAGATGAAGTATTACTATAATTCAATTAATAGGAATCAGATTCAAATTTTAGAAATTCCTCTTAAGTTAAGGACATCTTTTAATATTCCATGTTTCCATTTCTTCTGAAACTCTTCACTCTTCTATCTGCCTGTTGAGTCTGTCTTTGTTTCTTATATGTCCTTCATTTTTTATTTTCTTTGAGTTTATTGTCCCATGTAAAAATAGAATGGCTTAATAAAAGTATAGAAAGTCATTTTAGCAGATTAAAAAGGAAAGAAAAGGACTTGCAAACAAAGAATTCCTTTAAATACTAAAATAAAGATGATAACATAAGAAATATAGAAATACTTGCACATTGACATGTCAATGAATGAATAAAAATAAATATACTCACTGAAGGAAATTTAAAATCCACTTGCATATATTCACTCATTCTTTTTACATCTTTTGGCAGGTATATTGCTTTATTGGGACAAGTCATAACTGGTGGTTTATTACCTTAAAAATATTTTGTAAAAATTGAAAAAAATGTTTATATTATTTTCTGAATAAAGTTTGATGGGAACTTTTTTGTAATACCAAAAGAGATCCAGAAATAAGTCTGCATCAGTCTTTCTTTGTGATTACGAAGGCTTATTTCAATCAAAAATAGTAAAATCTAATTGATTTTAGGTATCTTATATAAAAAAGTCAAGCTAAATGAATTCCTTAGAATAATGAAAACAATATAAGTATTAATAAGTTAAAGACTCAGTCAGTTAAATGCCATACATGATACATGCTTGGGTGATCATGTCCCGAAAGAGACATGACTGACTGGGCAGAAGATTTTCCCACAGTAGGTTACCATTACTTTCTGTGGTAGACTGGTTGTCAACCAATACTATAGAACCCAATCTATCCTGCTATTTAACCCATAGCTGGAGTGAGAATTGACGAATTCGTACCTTTCCCAAGGGTATTAGTGTGTATATAGATACAACAAATTCAGCTGGAATTCAAACTCGGCTCTCTGATTTCTTGCTCCGACTAAACAACATAAGAATTAATTTTTTGAAAGTGTAAATATTTAGTTGGAAATGTAAACTAACATAATACTAGACTAAAGGTTAACAAATGAAATCAAAAAGAGAAGACAGAATTTCAAGTATAATAATAACACTTGGATTTAACTTGATCTTTTAAAGGATTTGTTGAGGAGAGGAAGAGAAGGAGAAGTAAGAACATCAAATCTCTTATACTGAGTATTATGAATGGCACAAACGACAAAACACAAGTCTCCTACTCTGATGTAAAAATTTCAAGAAAATTTACACGACAAGAAATAATAGCACAAAATAAAAAAATTGTAAAATAAGTTTGCACCAGATTTTCCTTTGTAAGCAAGATAAGTTCTAAATTACATAAAACTATAATAATTATCATTAACAAAATTTTTACTTCAATTTATTTGACTGTCAAAAGGAGTTGAGAAGGTTGACAATTCAGAGATCTCACTGGATTTCTGTTTTGATTTAGACAATAGTTCAATTTTATAAACTGAGATAAATCTTGTATGTTCATAAAAAGTTTGAAACCAAAGTTAATACATCTAATTTTGTGACAAACTTTTGCAAACAATTATAGAAAGATAATCATAACTCTCTAAATTTGTATAATTTTATGCTTTTCTGTTTTTATTTCTTTTTCTTCTGTTACTTTTCTTATTTTTTCAACTTCTTTTTTTACATTGTCATTATCATTGACTGTGATGGCTTTTAGTTTTTCTTTTGTTCAGATTCTAGAGCCAGATTACATCTTATTTGTGAATGCTGAAACCTTTCTACTCTCTGCTTTCTTTTTCTCCTAAATTCAGGTCCTAGTACCAACCAACATGTTCTTTGCGAATGCCAAAACCTTTCTACCCATCAGATAAACCAAACTTCTTAAACAGCCACAGATCGGCTTCAAATTAAATCAGAAATTCAATACCATGGTTTTGGGATTGTAACTTACTTTCCCCATTTGTTGAACTGTAAGAAAAACTTATACTTACATTTAAAAAAGAGATATTTGGGATTTCTGTGACAAATACTGAGGAAAGTGGGCCTGGAGAGTCTAACACTCATAAGATATGTTGAAAGAAAGAGATGCAGGAGGAAACCTACTTAATAAGCTAGTGTGAATAGATGGCAGAACATGGACATAATGAGGTCATAAAAAGTCAAAGTTACTCAAAGCAACAAAAAACAGGAAACTGTAGAAAGCTATGATAATCCAAACTCTCAAGGGACATGACATATAAAAGAAGCTTAGAGAATCACCTACAATAATGAAAAGTATAGAAAACTAAAGAGAAACTTAAAACAATTCAAGTAACAAAAAAAAGTAATTTGGGGGACTTTTTCATGATTATGTATCAATTCTTTTATTTCAAAAAATATTATTTATTATAACAAAACTTCTAATAAGTGTTAATAGTTATAACAAGTATCATAATAAAAGACCAGTTGAAAGAAGATTCTTAATACATCATGAAGAGTGATTATTCTGTCATCAGTATTCCCCAATTCCTCCAATATTTTTTAACTCTTAGATCAGATACATTCTTATAGTTTTTAAATATACTTTATTTTCATCAACACTTAATGCTGAAAGAATTACTAATAGTATAAATTAAACAGATTCATTTCTTAAATATTTAGAGCTAAAATATGAAGATAATCTAATTTTTTTTTATCTAAAAGTACTATTAAACAGGAAAGATCTAGAACAATGTTTTTAAATTTTTTTATCTCAATGCACACTTGGAGTTATACTTAACTTTCATGACACTGGCATAGGAGGGAGTTAACCATTAACCAACAAGGCATGGTTATTGCTCTTGTGTCGTAAGTGGAGATATACATAAGTATGTGTGTGATGCTTTCCACACTAAAACAATCTTGTATCACATTCAGCCTTAGTAGGGAGGCCAAGTAAATATATCTACCTAATGAATTTGTGTAAATGCTTGGCAAAACAGAGATTACAAGAGACAGCAAAAAGATAAACATTGCTAAGAGCTACTAAAAAAAAAGGAAATTGTGGAGAGCCATGATCAACCACATCCTAAACAGACAGTGTATAAGAAAGAAGACAATAAACAAATCTAAAAATTAGTTCAGGTGTATTCTTTTTGATTTTTACAGTAATGTTCATCCTGTAAAAAGCCTAGGAGCCACTCAAGGTAGAGGGTGACAGTAAGAGGCAGTTTATCTAGATGTGTGGGAGGAGATAATAGTTAATCCTAGACTGGAACAGGCTAAGATTGTAGTGATTGGGGAGTTGGTTCCACAAAGCAGAAAGATCCTCCTGCTCACCAATGGAATAATCTGTGCAGCAAGATGTCATTTATAGGTTAGATATTGATAGCAGTCTGGAGAAATTTCCATTTTGGCTCAGTAGTAGGTAGTTTTGAAGGTAGTCCTTGCTTGTAGCAATAGTCATCTTAAAAAAAGGTCATTGTCAATCTACTGTATTTTTCTTGGTCAAGAAATATCATTAGCAGATGATCCCTTAACTAATTTACATGTCACATATGACTAATTTCTCTAGCGGTCATGTGTCTTGTTCTGTGGTTTCTCTTTCCCTCTTTGTCTTGTCCAGATCTGTCAGTTTATATAATTATGACTAAGATTCAAGACACTGGCACAAACTTTGGTTTCCACTAACAACAAAAGTCTTAATGTTCATTTTTTTATTGTTTTTTTTTCTTTTTTTTTTATATAGTAAAAATATGTATGAAGCCTGCCTTACTTTGGTAGATGTACAGTCATAAACATGTAGGCTCTGGTCCCACAAACTACCAGCATTTTTCAGCTGGCTTCAGTCTTTTCTTCTTCCTCTTTTTGTTTGAGGGTTGCCTTCTCATTAGTTGAGAAGGCAACCCTCTATATATATTTATATATTTAGAGAGAAAAAGATAAGAGAAAAGATGATAGAAAGCACATGCTTTATTTTAATTTGAATTATTTTTATTATTCTTTTTGTTTATATATACTACTTTTATATTTTATATTATTTTAATTTTATCGGGACTTACTATTTATTTTTTGGTCGCTTGATGAACATTTATAAATTTATGTATTGAGTGAATATGTTATGACAAAGTTGCAAATAGAAAATATATTTTTGAATCACAGTTGAATCTGATATAAAGAATGTTCATCTCTGGAATTGGTTGCAATTGTTATATTTGGGAGTTAACATAGACTCAAAAAAAGGTGTTTCAAAATGGTTTTCAGTGATTCTTTTGAGAGATCAAAAACTGAATAACTGTAATTTGGTGCCAAATTTAGTGTGCCATTTTGAACCCATAA
The DNA here is from genome assembly GCA_037127315.1 of Ascarosepion bandense. NCBI lineage: Eukaryota > Metazoa > Mollusca > Cephalopoda > Sepiida > Sepiidae > Ascarosepion > Ascarosepion bandense. Next base: position 7,608,337 of record JBBBDQ010000651.1, on the reverse strand, counting down.
AAACAACATCTAGCCTTCATGATGTGAAGGCATTTATCGTAGGGAAAACAATGATTAGTTTAAGGACTAATGAAATTAGATGGATTCTATAGACTATCACAGTCTACCACAGAAAGAAATGGCAAACTACTGTGAGAAAATCTTTTACCTAGTCAGTCAGGGTTCAAAAGAGACATGATTGCCCAAGTGTGTATCAACATATGTCAATATATAAGTGACACTTACTGACTGACTGAAATTAGATGATCATACTAGTTTTCTCACTTTTGTATATAATAGTTTTTCTAGATTTAACAGAAAGTATTTTATTTTTTGAAACTTTTTCTAAATGTTTCATTATTAATTTCAAAATAACATAGTATCCTTATGAACATCTAATAATGTTGACTATTGGAGATGCCTTATGAGCAAAGGAGATTGTACTGACAACATAACTATTATTTTTAAAAATATTGCTTACCTGCTTTTTGCATGATGCCTCCAAGAAAGACTGGCTTCAAACTTAAATCAATAGCCCATTTATTCTTGTAACGGCAAAGCACCTGAAAAATCAATGTTGTAACAATTATTAATAGTTATTATTATTTGAAAAAAATCTCTTTTAACACCTGTCTATATTTCTTAGATGAGGTATTGTAACTACTTACATTATTTGGACTGTTGTCCTCATCTTTATTGTCATACTGACAACGTATTGGCCATTGTACACACCGGCCTTCTTCAGGTGATATACTTATACACTGATGTTCCTAAGTAAACATGGCTCAGTGTATAAAAGTGTTGATTGAAGTAATTCAGTGACTTGATCCAAAGATATTGTGCGTACAGCAGAGATAAACAAAAAAGAGTTGAGTTACTCAAGGGAAATAACTGAAACTGAGATATCCAGAAAAGGCATGACACATGGAACTAGAATCTACCCCAGTGGACAAAATAAAGGGTTCAGTTTGAAAATCCAATGTATATCATCTGAAGACGGTCAGCGCATACTATACCAGAAATATTGTGAATATGACAATAAAGATGAGAACAGCCCAAACAATATAAATAGTTTAAATATTTTTAATCAAATTTATTTATTTATAATTTGAAAAGAAAAAAATATCTTAATCAAAATTATGCTGTAATAATTTTAGTATTTTTTAAGTAATTTCAAATTTGTATAGCTTTTCATATTTTTCAGATAGAAATTAATATATCTGGTTTTATTACTGTTTTTATGCTGTAATTTTCTTTTTATTATATTTCCTCAAATGTTTGAAAAGTGAATGTATTTGACTGAAAATCCTCTACACGTATATTCTATTTATTATTGAAATTTAAAAAAAAAACAAAAGAAACATTTCGATTAATCTTGTCCTTACTTATTAATTTATTTCTTTAAATAAAATAATCATAATAAATGATAGTTCTTATTGTTAGTGATCCAATATCATCAGCTTTCTCTATCAACTTGTTAACACAGGTTTGCAAATTTTAAAGTGGAATCAATAAACAAAGTTCAAATTCATGCCTAGTCTTTTGCATTTATTTTGAAGTGATACATGAATCCATTTCTTCTTCCCCCAACCAACTTTTGGTTAAACAAAAGTAGACTGGGCTCTGTAGCTTTGGTTGGTAGGCAGTCTAGACTTTCAGTTCAATTCATGGATGGGAAACCATTGTACTATATTTCCAATAGAAGTCATAGCAATTCACTAATATTAAAATAGAAAGCTATGGTGAGGTATAATTGTCTATACCAGAACATCAAAAGATTTAGTAGTATCAGTACATTGACCTAGAAGATAAACTCATATCCAACAAATACAGATTTGGGTTTCAAAGATGTCAGTGACTGTGATGATATATATTAAGTTTATTTATATTCCATGTTATTAATAAAATATCGAAACTACCATATATAGGCTAAAGGAGAACATCTGCTGAATTTCTCTGGCCCAGGTGGAACACTCCAAGAACTATGGAAACAGAATAGAAAAACTTAAATCCTTATTATCTATGAAATGAAATGTTGGGAAAAGGACATAGAAGTACATTCAAATTTCCCCAATGCACCTACTTAGACTGGAGGTGCAACACACATGCAGTATGGTTGAATGGGCCATCAAATCAATAAAAATGACACCTTCCCCAATAATGGATATGGAACATTTAAGAAAACTGAAGCAATTTTGTTCAGGGCGAGTCCCAATTTGAGTTCATCTTTAACATATTCCTGGGATATTGGCTACTTTTTCAGTGATGGTACTATCAAGACTGAGATGGGCCAAGGGTTAATGGGAAAGGCTGTCAGTATCCTTACTTCATCTATATTCAATCCAGAATCTCAACTCTAATCAAGACTGACAATGGCTCTCTGGTTGGCAAGTGTGAATGCCCAGAGCCTGAGATTGAAGTCTTACAGGGTGAGGATCACTTGCAATCTTCAAGGTTTCGGGTTGGATATATGTTGTTTACAAGAGACCCGGTTTTCAACTGGCAACTATGAAGACATACAGTCTAAGAGGTTTGACAGCATGTTTTGATAGACACTCTAACGGTGTCTCCTGGCTGGTGAGCAAGTCTCTAAATGTGGCATGTGCACTTGTCTTCACAGATTTGGCGGGCAAGCTTTGCATGATGGATATTACCATAAAGGATAAGGCTTTTCGTCTTATTGGGGTTTATGTGTTCAATGTCCATATGAAGCGGAGTGTTTGGTTTCAGCAGATTGAGCTGTTCTTGAAGATTTTCTCATCAGGTAGTTTTAACAGAAGATTAGAATACTGACCTTGACCCCGATGTAGATCATATAGGGCAAATATTGGGTACTAAAAACCAGGGTGTGAATTCATTTCACTTCTTTTTCAATTAGAATGCTCTTATTGATAAGTATTAGAATGAACACCCTCGGGAGACAGTGTGGACTTGAATTAATAGGGGCAGCTCGGCTTAGGTGGTTTGTGCTAGCTACTGAGTCCTAGTTAAGAGAGCTGATGTAGGGCTTCTAGGTTGTTCAATTTTCCATTCAATATTTTACATGGATCACAGGCTTGTCCAGGTCCATGTAAACTTAGATAAGCCTAAGGTTAAATTGGTTGGTTACTGGATATTGAATGCATCATTGCTTGATGGGCAAGATTTCCAAGACCAGCTGTTAAAACCAAAAACTTAGATTATTTGCTGCTGATAGTTGTTGACAGATGGTGATGACATTTTGGTTCTTGTCTTGACAAAATCAGCAAAGAGATCAGAGGTTATAAGATGGTGACAAGAGCTTAGATCAACTGCGATAAGTCTGTTGGCATGTGGTTGGGTGTGTGGAAGGGAGTTTCTCTTGCTGGACATTTTCTCTGGACGAATGGGCCAGTCAAGATTCTTGGTGTCTGGTTCAGTCCCAATCTCCTGTTGGAAATGAATTGGTTGGAGGTGTGGGAAATGGCCAAGTTCGTAGTTTGTCTGTGGACTCTGAGGACGCTTTCCTTGAAGGGAAGTATGTGCTTTGAACATCTACCCTATTTTCCTTTACAAACTCTCTGTACTTCCACTTCCACGTGCCAATCAATTGGGTTTTTTTTTTACAGCTCTTGTTCTTCTTGTGGGGAGGAGGTTGGGAGATCTGTTACCTCTTCCCTTCTGAGGGTGATCTGAGTATGCATAATGTTGAGATTTGTTAACATACGCTTTGCATCACTTTCCTAGACCAGATATGTATACAATCAGATTAGAACTGCAGATTCTAGAAGGAAGACATCCATAAAAATTTTCCATCTTTGAAAAATATCCACTCGTCCAAGGAAGAGGTCAGCCATGCACCTTGGGGTGAGTGCTCCTTCTATCATGAGTGCTGGTTGGCTCTCAAGTTCCTCTTGAGATGGCCTCACTGACATCCAGGAATGTCCTGTAAGTCATTACATTGAGTGTTAGTGGGGCAACACTGGATGATCTGAGGGGCAAGCTCGATTTGATGAAGCAGGAGGCTCACTCCATATGGCTTTGGCACCTGGGTTGAAATGTCTCATTTCAACCCAGGTGCCAAAGTGAGTGATGAAGCATCACTCACTTGGCTGATTTGGAATGCCCTCTGGGTGGGCAAGAAAATTTGTACAATGGGCCTACAGAGATTTTCAATCTGCGTGTGTTGCGGGTTGTCGGCGAAAACCATAGGACATGCTTTCTTTCACTGCAGTGTTGTCACCCTGTTATGCAAGTTTGTTGAAGAATTCATGGTTCATATGTTATGCAAAGTTCTTTATCATCAAAGTAGCAATATTGAACTGCTGTTCTTTAGCTTACTAGGTGTTATGTGAGTCGTGATTTGGACGATGCAACAGAAAGAATTCTGTAGCAACAAGAAGTTTACTTCTTGTCCTTTAGGCATCAGCTAAAAGTCAAGCTCAGGACAAAAGGGAAACAACTCTCACCATCAAAATTTGGCAAAAAGTGGGTGAGTCTTGCTCGTATCTGCTGAGTAAAAAGTGCTGACCTAGAGTGGCTGTTTAATGCAGGTTAGACATCAGGATATTGAGTTTCTGAAATGAACATGGGCAGCAGTGATTGAATTAGGTTTGTTTAGGTTTATTTTTTTGACACCAAGTTAACTTAGCTTGGTGATGTATGTTTCATTAACCTCCCACCCTTTTTCTTTTTGTCCCCATTATTCTTTAGTTTAATTCTCCATCTTCTGTCAAATTAGGTGACCAGAAATGTCAGTTCTCTGGTGGATGCAGGATGGCTTTTGTTCTTTTAAGTGTGTTTTTTGTTTTTGTTGTTTTTTGATGTGTGAGTGATTGAGTGAGTGTTTGGATCAAATAATTGTTGAAAATATTTTTAAGTCCCACATTAATTTCATCCAGTTAATTTTATCCAGTTTCTGCCACAATTTAAGGATTAGAGGGGGCTTTATTATTAACCTGATGTTTTGTTTTGTTTCTTGTATATAATTTTTTTTCATTGTTGTTTCAAGTTGTTACAAGAGTTGTTACAATGGAAAACAATATATACTTTTTTTTCGGGTGACTAACACATTAATTTGGAAATTCTTGCAAAAATCCAATATTTGTCAGATTTTAATGAAATTTTCAGGACTTATTTGTGAATAAGTCCTGAAAATTTCATTAAAATGAATGAAATTATTTTTAAAATAAATGAAATTATTCTTAAAATCATCATTTTTAAAATATATTAGTATTTTTACATCTGTTACCCAGATGTAGGCAAGAATGGTTTTATTAGTTAAACTCATTGGGGAATGTAAATCATGTATTATGTTTTAAAACCATTTAGCACCTTTTACCAAAGGTGCTAAATGGTTTTTAAAACATAATACTAAATGGTTTTATTTGCTCCAAATAGTAAAATAAAAAATGCAATAATTATTTAATTAGATAAGCTTTTAATTGAAATGTCAGACATTATAGTCAGAAGGAAAAAATATTTTCGATTAATAATGAAATGTTAAAAGAATTGTTTTCATAATTATAATAATTGATAAAGTTTCAAAAATATTTTAAATACTTCCAAGACTTGTAGACATTAGGCTGGTAGGTTATAAAATGAAAACTATATTTACAAATCGAAAATTGAAAAGTTTAATACAAATCATCTAGCCATCGTATTTTTAAAATAATTTTTAAGTTTGTTTTTTTTGTGTGTATTTGAATTTTTTTTTTGTATGGTAATTTCTATGTCTACATTAAAAGGTCATGTGTTTCAGGGTTTCTTCCCCTTACAAGAAAAAAATTGTACAATTATGACACTTGTGATCTCCATATGTTTATCTTATCTCCCATCTGTTAACACATTTCAATTATGGTGGAAAGGTTAGGAAGGTCAACTCTATGATTAAAAATAGTTTTATTCTAAATTTCATGCTATAAATAAGTAATACTTGTGTAAATCTGATTAATTTAACATCAAATTTGCTAAATTTGCTAATTTTTCAAAAATGTGTCACAGATGTATACTTTTGTGAGATTTTTAAAACCGAGAATTAGCTTTTGTTTACAAATGTGTTAATCGCTCAAAAACGGCCGAAAATTTTAAAAATTAAAAAACAATGTAAAAATTTTATATTCCAAGCAATATAACTTATGTTTTAATTACACCACCAGAGTATTTTGCTTACTGGAAATAGTAAATTTCTAATTGAGAGCTAAATGATTAAATTTAAAATAAAATAAAGATTTCAAGAAAATGTTTTTTATTTTTAAAAATTCAATTTAAAAGTTAGTTATTGAAAATGAGAGGCGGTACCTAAAAGAATGATAAGAAAGAATGTAGCGTTTTTGGTGCAAGGGTTATTGTAGCGTGCTGGGGTCAATGAAATTAAGACAGATAATGAGCACTGGTATTGACCAGTTTTCCCCATCCTCTTTTAGACCTCCTGCCGTATTTGTACTTTCTACAATAAATATTGGGAGAATCCAGTTGTCTCCAAGTCCAGGAGACATGCATTTGACTTTCATTTTCAGTGCAATCATTAATTCTCTTTCTTCCCTTTTTTTTTACTCATTTACTGTTGGTAAAAAATGAAAGTCAAAGGCATCACTTTCGTTCTTTGTCTCACTCAGCAAATAACTTTTCGCTGACTACTAACACACCCACACACACAGCGAAACAGAGACAGGATCTTTATTTCACAATCACATCATTCAACTGACTTTAAAAAAAATGAACACACACTCAGGAAGAGAGACTTCATACAGACTTTCAAGTCAACACATATTTTAAAATTTAAATCCATACAAAAAAATTATATGTCAATTTCTCTTGTTAAATAAATTTTACATTGGTAAATTTTCGTTTTAGGTCCAGAAGATTTTATCCCTTCAAATTTTTCCAAAATAGTCTTATTTCTGTGCAAATGTATATGTGGAAGAAGTGTACCTTTTTTATTTTAATGACCAGAAAATAATCGAACTTCTTCTCGCTCTATTTGTCACCCACTACCAGCTTAGTGATAAGACATTCACTGCTGAATGATTTTAGGCATAGGAAGATAATTTCGGCCTATTTACTTCCTTTACTGAAAAGTCTTCGATGAAATTACTACGCAATTTATTTTTTTTCGGTACTCAATTTCAATTTTTTTTTTTGATAATTATTTTAAGAAAGTTGTGTGTACTTAATTTGAGAAGAAAGTTAACTTCTAAATATATGAAAATAAGTGATAATTGTAGTTTTAATTTTTTCTGACGAAAGTTAATTTTCAAATATATGAAAATAGGTGATATATTTGCGTGCTTTTTTTCCTATTTTTTTTAATTTTAGAAGAAAGTTAACTTTCAAATATATGAAAATATGTGATAAGTGTAGTTTAATTAACCTTCAAATATATTGCGTGTATTTGCATGTTTTTTTTTCCTTTTCTTTTTTTTTTGTACAGTATTTAATTTCAGAAGAAAGTTAACTTTCAAATATATGAAAATAAGTGATAAGTGTAGTTTTACTAAACCTTCAAATATATGAAAATATGAAAATACAACAAATAAAGCATTTGTTTATCCTGGAGCCTAAAACAACTGAATTTTTTTTTAAATTGTCAATGTCATTTTTTCCATTTTTTAACTTCCTTTAAAATTGATGTAATTATTGTTTTATTTTCAATGTTAAGTATTTAAAAAATGCTTTACTGTACTACTTATTTTGTTCTTTTTGTTATTTATAATTTATATGTATTTTTATATTTTCATATATTTGAAGGTTAAGTAAAACTGCACTTATTACTTATTTTCATATATTTGAAAGTTAACTTTCTGAAATTAAGTACAAAAATAAATGGAAAAAAACAAAACACGCAAATAGACGCAATATATTAGAAGGTTAATAAAACTACACTTGTCACTTATTTTCATATTTAGAAGTTAACTTTCTTCTTAAATTGGAAAAAAAAAGGTTAATTAAACTACACTTTTCACTTGTTTTCATATATTTGAAAGTTAACTTTCGTCTGAAAAAATTAAGTAAAACTACAATTTAATTATCGCTTATTTTCATATATTTGAAAGTTAACTTTCTTCTCAAATTAAGTACACACAACTTTCTTAAATTAATTACCAAAAAAAAAAAGAAAAAAACCCCCAAAAAACATGCAAATACATGCAACTTTCTGCTGAAATTGAGTACCGAAAAAAAAAAAAATCGCGTAGAGAGTAATTTCATCAAGAACTTTTCAGTAAAGGAAGTAAATAGCCTGAAATTATCTTCCTTTGCCTAAAATCATTCAGCAATGAATGTCTTATCACTAAGCTGGTAGTGGGTGACAAATAGAGCGAGAAGTTTATCGTGGGTTGCTTATCTATTCTTTTCTGCTAGTTAGTAGTGGAGATTTGGTTTTAGTGTATACTGTTGCTGGTTAACGGAATTTGGCCTTGTTGTAGATAGCCCACTATAAGTCATAAAGAAAGGTTATAAACCAAGAAAAGCAAATTGAGATGAAAGATAACATTTTATATATAACACACATCAATTAATGTTTTTACAATTGAAGAAATACATGAAGTAAAGGTCCAACGGACGTTAAAATGTTCATGGCAATAAAATGCTGAAAGAGAATTAATGCCTAGGAATTTGGGAGCGTGTAAGTAAGGAATGTCTCTGATGTATTCGCTCCTTAGGTCAGTAAGTAGTTTTTGAAGTAGTGAAGAAGGAAAGGAGAGGCGAAGGGAGACGAGCATAGTAGCCGCTTGACTTAAGTCAAGGGGATATTGATTACTCTCTTCTCCTCGAGTTGGTCTGCCTGTCGAAGCTTTCTGTATCCGCTTTTTATATCTTCTTTTGGATCACAGCAGATCACTTGGGATTTCACACTTGTATTTGATTCTGGGCTTCCCATTGGCTGATAAATAAAATTCGCGTAGGCTCGCGAACTGGAAATTTAATATTTAATTAATTTTTAGTTTTCAACCGGAACATCTGCGCGGCGACAACTTTTGCTTTTTGGTTGTGAAAGCGCAAACATCCGGTCCATCGCTTTTGCTCGGTATCACCACAAATTCGATTATTTTCTGGTCGTTAAAATAAAAAAAAAGGTAGGTTTCTTCAATATCTAATTAATTGTTGATTTGAGTTTAGCATATACATTTGCACGGAAATAAGGCTATTTAGGAAAAAATTGAAGGGATAAAAGCCTTCGGGACCTAAAACGAAAATTTATCAAAAACTTTTTTCATTCAGTAAAAGGTAGTAAATAGGCCGAAAGTTACCTTTAAACGAGACCTTTAATTTTATCTTCTTTTTTTTTTCATGCTTGTTCAACAAAATTTCTTTCAATGTCAGTGGGCTGGGTCAAGACCTCCTATATTACCATAATAATAGCGACGGTCTCGGCTCGGTTACGTTCGACACAAGGTTATCCACGAGCATAATCGATTTCTTTAATTAATTACAGTAGGTTGATTCAACAAATTTCAAATCCACTATACTATATATTTTCATTTTTGTTTCCATTTTCCTTAGAACTTAAATTTTATTCAAATGAAAAAAAAAAACAACTTTTAGACAGAACAATTATGCGTTTAAAAAAGAAATAAAATATAAATAATCGTTATAATTATAATTTTGCTGAAATGGGCTTGTTAAAAATCTGCATAAACATTTATTTTGAAATATTTTCAAGACAATGTGGATTTGTGGAGATTAACTTTTTAAGCGAACACCGTCTACATTACATAGGCACACGTGTGAATTACAAAAATCGTAACCATTTTTTATCTTAAACGTTTCCTCTTAGTCTTAACACTAGAATAGACTGCTGTCCCAGTTAACTATACTTTTTGAGTTTTACACATAAAAAAAGAGAAAGTAATTTTTAAAAATAAATATTTTTATAAACTTTTCATCGCTAACTATCTTCGATAGGTGTTAACTTTTCCAGTACATTTTTTTCAAGTTTTTTACATGACTTACACAAAACGTTTTTTTTCCAGTTAATTAAAAAACACATCTGTGTATTGGTAAAAATATACATTTTAAAAGCTTACCTCAAATGCAAACCATGAATACGGCGATACAACATCATAGTACAATTCAATGAGCTTTTTGGGGGCGTTGCTGGCCATTATTGAAGCCTAAGAAGTGTAATTATTTTTTTATCAACTTAAAAAAGAATAACAATTTCGAACACGGGGATTTATTCGGTTAATCGCGAATATAAGAATCGGAATTTCATGAAAAAGGGAATGAAATAAACTGAAACAATTTCGAATTATTTTCCATAAAGCTTTTATTTTTTATTCTAATTTAAAGTTTTTATTAGAAACTGTTGCGGGGCTATCGACAGAAAAGGTGCCGTTAACCCCGCTGTGAGTTAAAGCAATACGATCAAATCAAGGACAACGAAATCGAGGGTTTATACGTTTCAACCAAGTTTTTATTTGCCTAAGCCGGCAAAATAATGTTTTACAGAAACTTCGTTGGGTCGCCGGTGCTGATTGATGGGATCGCTAGGTTCCAAGACGGTAAGCCGGTAGCTGGCTGGGTAGTACTGGTGCGAAGTTGGTCGTTGCAAATTCCGCTCCGGCTGTCTTTAGACGTACGGTCGTGAGTGTAGCCGGGATCTGCCTGGTGCGCCCGCTGTGTCTACTGCTCCTGCTGCTCAAGTAGGTTAGCCCTGAAAAGGGCTATTGCATATGTAGATGAAGAGCCCTTAAAAGGACTTGTGCATATCAGTACGGAAAGCCCTTAAAAGGGCTATATCAATGTAACAGAGAGTCCTAAAAAGGACTATTGTAGAGTGTGGCTGCCGCTGCTGGAGTTGGCTGCACTTGCTGGCGGCTGCTTCTGCCTGATGTGTCTGCCTGGTGCGTCAGCTGCTTGGTGCGTCTGCTGCTTCTGCCTGCTTGGTGCGTCTGCTGCTTCTGCCCGGTACGTCAGCTGCTTCTGCCTGCTTGGTGCGTCTGCTGTTCTTGCCTGGTGCTTCAGCTGCTTCTGCCTGCTTGGTGCGTCTGCTGCTTGGGGGCAGGTTAGCCCTGAAAAGGGCTATCGCATATGTAATTGAAGAGCCCTTAAAAGGACTTGTGCATAACAGAAACGGGAAGCCCTTAAAAGGACTAGATCTATGTAAACAGAGAGTCCTAAAAAGGACTGTTAGAATGTGGCTGCTGCTGCTGCTGGAGTTGGCAGGTTGGGCTAGGGACGGCTGCTGCTACTGCGTGACTGCTCCTGCTGGCTTCTGGCGGCTGCTGCTGGGCTGCTGGAATTTGGTTGCGGCTGCTGCTATGGCGAGTGGCAAAGTCGGCTAGGCGCTGGTGGTAGGGGGAGCACGTCGCTCGACCCCGGGTCCTTCTCCCATTTTTGGTTGAGAAACATCGGCCATGTTCTGTCGGCTATGGTCTGCAACATTGCCGAGCTAGTAATCTCTTGTTTGGTTAGTAACAATTTCTCTCTCCACTTTCGAATGTACACATGGGTTTTGTTTGCACCCCATGTATATATAGATTAGTTTCAGAGTATTGTTTTTGTGTGCGAGCGCTTGTGTGTGTTTATACTTTGCTTTGTTGTTATTTTTCAGCGTTTTGGTCCCTGGAAATGCTGAGTCACCGGAAATTGATGGCCTCGCTTTCTTTTCCGGAGTGACGCGTTTTAGACATTTGAGCAGCCGGTCGTAGCTTCCGGCCGGGTGCGATAAGGCCCCCTTCCTAGAGGATTGATCATGATCAATTCACGAGAAAAAAAAACGTACGATTTTAATTTTGCTGGAAAGTGGACTCTCCTACCTGATTTTGTTCGTATCTCTGGTGTGGTTACATCTTCCGTCGTTATTGGCAAGTTTGCGTCGGCAGGCGTTTCCTCTAGCCGAGCTGGTTTGAGTCGGTCGATGGAGACTGTGTGTTTTTCCTTGCCGCGCATGATTGTGACAACTTTCTCCGAACGTTTCAACACTTTGAAGGGACCTTGGTAACTGGGCGTGAGAGGTTTTTTTACGGAGTCGTTTCTGACGAAGACGAAATCGCAGCTATCCAGTTCCGGTGGTATGTACGAACTTGTGGTTTGTTGTCGTGGGGGAGTGTATGTAAGCTTGGCCATTCTGTGGCATAGCTCCTGCGCAAAGGAGCTCGGTGAGGTTGTGCACAAGGTCTGCGGAGTGTGGAAATATTGTCCTGGTAAGGAGAGAGGCATGCCGAACACGAGCTCTGCTGTTGAACACCCTAAGTCGGTTTTGAGGGTATTCCTCAAAGAGAGCATGGTCATGGGGAGGTTGTCGACCCAGTTTTGTATGTCTAATTTGGTTGACAATGACGCCTTTAAGGATCGGTGAAACCTTTCCACTAGGCCGTTTGCGCAAGGATGGTAGGCGGTCGTTTTGATGTGCTTGACGCCCAGAAGTTGGGAGAATTCTCGAAAGAGCGACGACTGAAACTGTGGTCCCCGATCTGTAGTGAGAACTCGGGGTACGCCAAAGTTTGTGATCCAGTTGGCGAGGATAGCTTTGGAGACTGTGGTAGCGGAAATGTCCTTAATCGGTACCGCTACCGGCCACCTCGAGAAACGGTCTATGATTGTTAGCAGATATTGGTACCCCTGGCACATTGGTAAGGGTCCGACGAGGTCCACGTGGATGTGACTGAAACGTGCGTCGGGTGTAGCGAATGTTCCAACTGGGGATTTTGTGTGCCTGTGCGTTTTGCATTTTTGGCAAGGTATGCAGGTTGTGACCCAATTCCGGATGTCTTGCTTCATATTAGGCCACACGAATCGATCAGCGATAAGCCTGACGGTTGCTCGCTTGCTCGGGTGGGATATATTGTGGAAATGGAGAAATACTGTTTTCCTGAGAGGTGGTGGAATGTATGGTCTCGGAGTATTAAGTGTGGTGTCGCAGAAAAGGGTTTTACTGCTAAATGGACAAGGGAATTCCTGCAGTTTCAATGAAGTTTCCTTAATGAGGTCGGGTATTGTTGTATCACCCTTTTGTTCGTCGGCTATCAGCTCCTGGCTCAAGATAGTGTTATCCATGGAGTTGACATCAGTTCTGGACAATGTGTCTGCGACAGTATTGTATTTCCCTTTTACGTGTTGAATGTCCGTCGTAAACTGAGAAATGTAGTCCAGGTGACGTGTTTCCCTGGATGTGTATTTGTCTGCGTTGACATTCATTGCGTTGGTCAGCGGTTTGTGATCTGTGAAGATCGTAAAGTGTCTGCCCTCCAGGAGATGTCGGAAATGACGGATAGACAGGTAGATGGCCAGGAGTTCCCGTGAGAAGGTACTATATCTTCTCTGGGTTGCGGAAAGTTTAGCCGAGAAGAAAGCTATCGGCTTTCTTACCATGTTTACTTGCTGCTCTACTACTGCTCCTATTCCAACGTCGGAAGCGTCGGTTGTGAGAAAGATCCTAGTTTCCGGGTCATTTTCAATAAACGAGAGTCTAGTGAAATTTCTCAGTGCTGTCTTCGCCGTTTCGAAGGCCTGCAAGGATTCTCCTTCTAGTCTGACTTGCTTATTCTTTCGTTCTATGAGGTTCGTCAGAGGGGAAAGAATTGTCGAACAGTCGGGGATGAACCTACGGTAAAAATTTATCATCCCGACAAATCGCCTGATTTGTTTCGTGGATGTAGGCGTGGGAAAATTTTTGATTGTGTCGATCTTCTCAGGTAACGGCGTGATTCCGTATGCGTCGATGTGATGACCTAAGAAGTTTACCTCAGATGCTCCGAAAATGCATTTGTCAATGTTTAGCCGAAGTCCGTAGTGTTCTATCCTGTGGAAAACTTCGTTTAGATGTTGTTTGTGCACCTTCGCATCCGTACTGGCTATGAGGATGTCGTCAATGTAAGCATATGCATACGTGAGGCCGCGCAGTACCTCGTCAATAAAACGTTGGAACGTTTGTGCTGCATTCCTCAGGCCGAAAGGCATCTTGACGTATTCAAAGAGGCCGAAGGGAGTGGTTACTGCAGTCTTTGGGATGTCCTCCGGAGCTATGGGGATTTGGTGGTAGGCTTTCGTTAGGTCTATTTTAGAGAAGACGCGTGTGCCTTGTAATCCTGAGGCGAAATCGTGTATATGGGGGACTGGGTAGCGATCAGGTATGGTCGTGGCGTTTAATCTTCTGTAATCGACGCATACCCTAAAGTCCGTGCTTCCTGGTTTGGGTACGAGATGTAGGGGAGAGGCGTATGGGCTGTCGGAGGGTCGGATGAATCCGTCCTTTAACATCTCGTTGAATTCCTTTTTTGCGTATTCCAGTTTATGAGGAGGGAGGCGTCGTGGATGGGAAAATGTTGGCTGTCCGCTGGTCTTGATATGATGCTGTGTTTGGTGCTTCTCCGGACCGGTGCCCGCGAGTGGCTGAATGATGTCTGGATATCTGTTCAGGATTTCGCTGTATTCTCGTCCGTGGTAGGCTGTTACGCTGATTCCTGTGGTGTTTTGTCGAGAGGGGGTGCCTTTGACAGAAATGTTTGTGGTGTTATCTGCTAAGGTTCTCGTATTCATGTGTACAGCTAGGTCATAGTGAGCCAGGAAGTCTGCTCCAAGTATTGGCGTTTTTACGTTTGCTTGGGTGAAAGTCCAGGTAAAATCGCGCCGCATGCCAATATTGAGAGTCAGTGTCTTGGTGCCATACGTCTCAATCGCTGAACCGTTTGCTGCCTGGAGCTTATAGAGGGCCGCCTTTTGGTCATGTTTTCCTCTGTTGGGTATCACGCTGATGACTGCGCCTGTGTCCACTAAAAATTTAATGCGGTTTTTTTGGTCCCAAACGTAAAAAAGGCGGCTTTGTGTGTTTTCACCGGCGGGTTCTGCCGCTCCTACCTGCCGGTATTCTCGTTTCCCGAATTTGGCCTGGAACTGTGTTTGCAGGGTGCCGAGCAATGTTTTGCCCTATTACCAAATCTTTGGTGGTACCAGCATAATTCTGAGTCGGTTCGTCGATCCCTGCTGGTACTCCGTGTTCTCCGTCGCCAATTGTTGGCTATCGGCTTCGGGTCTCTTGGTTTGCTGTTGAGGAGTAGACGTATGTCCTGTAGCTGCTGTTGCATTTCAGTTACCGTTTTTCGTAGATCCTCATCTTTTGTCGGTGTGTCGTCTGGGTACCGCATGGCACACACTCCTTGGTCCAGTTTTGCTGCGATACGGTCGGCGGAGTCTGCTACCTGGTCCAGTGGCGTGTTTTCCGCGATCGGCGCTAATATCTGTGTTATAGTGGTGGGCAGCTTGTCCATCCACAGTTCACGCAGAATAG
Organism: Ascarosepion bandense; assembly: GCA_037127315.1. NCBI lineage: Eukaryota > Metazoa > Mollusca > Cephalopoda > Sepiida > Sepiidae > Ascarosepion > Ascarosepion bandense. Next base: position 7,593,168 of record JBBBDQ010000651.1, on the reverse strand, counting down.
ATTCGTCCATCGAATGTTTTCCCAGTCGGCTCCTCATAAAGCGTAGGAGTTGTGAGGGTGTTCTGTCACCCTTGGTAACGTTGGTGAAAAGTTCGCGGAGTAGCTCCTCGTCCGTACGGCCGGTACGTTTTAGAACTGCGTTCTTTAAACAGGTATATGGCTCCTGCTCGGGTACATTTTCCAAGATGTCTACCACTTCGTCGACCACTGAAGGTGGCAGGACTTGCACTACGTAGGCAAATTTTGTCTGTTGCGACGATATCCTCCGTATCGAGAAGATTGCTTCGAGTTGAAGAAACCAATTTCTTGTGTTTTGGTGGTTGTATGGGGGTAGGCTTGAGGGCGGCATCGCTACGTTTATGGGAGCGTGCTGGTTCCACTCGTCTGTTGCCATCTTGATCGATCGTAAATATCAAACGTCGGCGGTCACCACTTGTTGCGGGGCTATCGACAGAAAAGGTGCCGTTAACCCCGCTGTGAGTTAAAGCAATACGATCAAATCAAGGACAACGAAATCGAGGGTTTATACGTTTCAACCAAGTTTTTATTTGCCTAAGCCGGCAAAATAATGTTTTACAGAAACTTCGTTGGGTCGCCGGTGCTGATTGATGGGATCGCTAGGTTCCAAGACGGTAAGCCGGTAGCTGGCTGGGTAGTACTGGTGCGAAGTTGGTCGTTGCAAATTCCGCTCCGGCTGTCTTTAGACGTACGGTCGTGAGTGTAGCCGGGATCTGCCTGGTGCGCCCGCTGTGTCTACTGCTCCTGCTGCTCAAGTAGGTTAGCCCTGAAAAGGGCTATTGCATATGTAGATGAAGAGCCCTTAAAAGGACTTGTGCATATCAGTACGGAAAGCCCTTAAAAGGGCTATATCAATGTAACAGAGAGTCCTAAAAAGGACTATTGTAGAGTGTGGCTGCCGCTGCTGGAGTTGGCTGCACTTGCTGGCGGCTGCTTCTGCCTGATGTGTCTGCCTGGTGCGTCAGCTGCTTGGTGCGTCTGCTGCTTCTGCCTGCTTGGTGCGTCTGCTGCTTCTGCCCGGTACGTCAGCTGCTTCTGCCTGCTTGGTGCGTCTGCTGTTCTTGCCTGGTGCTTCAGCTGCTTCTGCCTGCTTGGTGCGTCTGCTGCTTGGGGGCAGGTTAGCCCTGAAAAGGGCTATCGCATATGTAATTGAAGAGCCCTTAAAAGGACTTGTGCATAACAGAAACGGGAAGCCCTTAAAAGGACTAGATCTATGTAAACAGAGAGTCCTAAAAAGGACTGTTAGAATGTGGCTGCTGCTGCTGCTGGAGTTGGCAGGTTGGGCTAGGGACGGCTGCTGCTACTGCGTGACTGCTCCTGCTGGCTTCTGGCGGCTGCTGCTGGGCTGCTGGAATTTGGTTGCGGCTGCTGCTATGGCGAGTGGCAAAGTCGGCTAGGCGCTGGTGGTAGGGGGAGCACGTCGCTCGACCCCGGGTCCTTCTCCCATTTTTGGTTGAGAAACATCGGCCATGTTCTGTCGGCTATGGTCTGCAACATTGCCGAGCTAGTAATCTCTTGTTTGGTTAGTAACAATTTCTCTCTCCACTTTCGAATGTACACATGGGTTTTGTTTGCACCCCATGTATATATAGATTAGTTTCAGAGTATTGTTTTTGTGTGCGAGCGCTTGTGTGTGTTTATACTTTGCTTTGTTGTTATTTTTCAGCGTTTTGGTCCCTGGAAATGCTGAGTCACCGGAAATTGATGGCCTCGCTTTCTTTTCCGGAGTGACGCGTTTTAGACATTTGAGCAGCCGGTCGTAGCTTCCGGCCGGGTGCGATAAAACGACTGTTGCTTATACAATTTTTCTATAAAAGAATTAAGTTATGTTTGTGAAGCATCTACATCACCTCAACCCTTATAGCAACGTTGTTCTTGCAATATTGTTTGAAACTTTGAATGAATGTATGAGCAGAAATAGAATATCACTGTCTTTTTGCTCGCTGTTTCGTTGTTATTGCTCATATCTCATCATAGCCATTACTTATTGTAACTGAAAATAAAATATCGTTAGATCCAGTAATTACTTACGTTTTTAATTTTTTTAACTACAGAAGAAATCAAGAATGTTTTTATGGGACAACGCTTAGGCTAAGCCGGTAAAGAGTGCTGGCAAATCCAAATAGGAATTAGCACGAACTACACTAAAGACGAAAAATATTTTTGTCGGACTCTCTGCCTTTGGGTAGAGGAACCCAAACAAGGCTACTGAAGGGCAGAGTCTCGTCTTAGGTAAATAGACGAAAACCAGACCCCACGTATGCGGTGTTATGGTATTCGTTAGTAGTATTAGAGAGCAGAGACAACGAGGAGACAAGTTAAGCTTACAAGGGAGACCTCCGTAATGATTATAGAAGCAACCTCTTTATTAAGGGAAGTAACCCCTATCCCAAGGGAAGGCAACTCATTCCATGACATCCCCCTTTCATTAAGAGGATTGTTCACTGAAATGAAAAGTAGTTCATTCAGAGCCTTTTTCTATAAGGTGTATTTTTGGGGAGGTTTTACGACACGACCAGATCTAGTGATTGTTTCTGTTGGTGTGTTACCACTAGGCTGCGTTTTATGTACAGGTCTGTGTGTTATTTCAGGTGGGGTGCAAATGTTGGTCTGTGTGTTTGGGTGTTTCTGCAGGAAGTGTGTTTGTGATGTGGGGGTGTACCATGGAGAGGCGTCAGTGCCTTGTTGTTAACATCTTCCCTGAGATGCCTGCGGTTCCTGCGAAGAACCTGTTGTTGGGGTTTCAATGATGTAGGATCGTGGTTCAGTGCAGACTTGCGTGACCACAGCTGGAGTCCAGTTCTTTGCATCATGATCTTGTACTCGCACCAGTTGTCCTGTACTAAGTCTGGCAAGATCCTTTGCATGCTGATCATGTTGCTTTTTCTGCAATAACTGTCTATTGAGTAGACGATCCTGAACTTCCTCTTTCTGGGCATTATTGTTAGTGCATTTTGTGGGGAGATTGCTGACCAGCTTCCGGTTGAAAAGTAGTTCTCCCGGAGATGGGATTACATGATCCATTGGAGTCGATCGGAGACACAAAAGGCTCATGTCCATGTCTCGGTTGCTCAGTATGGCCTTCTTCATGGCTCCCTTGATGTTCTGTATGCACCGTTCTGCCATGCCGTTCGATTGAGGGTATTTAGGAGAAGATGTGATGTGCTCAAAATCCCATGCCTTGGCAAATTCTTTAAACTGCTGAGAGCTAAAATGTGGTCCATTATCACTGATAAGCCTTTCCGGAACTCCTTGTTCAGCAAAGATTTGCTTGGTAAGGTGAATGACTTCCTTACTGGAGAAATCCCTCAGTTTGCAGATGAAGGGGTATTTTGAGTAGTAATTCCCATTCAGGTTGAAAATATCAGTAGCCACAATTTGCCATGGTTGTACTGGGATCTCATGTGGCATGAGGGACTCTGCAGTTTGGGACTTCTGGATTTCTGTGCATATGGCTTGTCGATGTCGCTATTTATACCACTCCAGAAAGCACAGGTTTTTGCCCTGTGCTTGCATTTGTCGCTTCCTTGGTGACCATAATGTATTTTTTCCAAGGTTTCGAGTTGCATTGATTTAGGGATCAGTATCCTGTCACCTTTGAGCAATATTCCATTCTCAATAGAGAGCTCATCTCTATAAGACCTGTATGGATGAAGGTCTTTATGTAGTTCTCTGCGAGATTCTGGCCAGCCTTGAAGGATCCGTACCCTTAATTCGCACAATATTGGGTCGGCATTAGTTGCTTGACGGATCTGAGTCAGTTTCTCAGTTGAGAATTGCACAAAGTCTACTTTGATGTCTAAGTCAATGACTTCTTTGCTTTTTTTGTTGGGAAGTCTGGATAGTCCATCTGCCAGTATCATCTCTTTGCCCGGTTGATATTTGATGATCATGTCATACTCTTGGAGTCTTAACAGCATTCGTTGAAGTCGGTGGTGCTGCAGTGAAGTTCTTAAGGCAAATCATTTCCAAGGGCTTGTGGTCACTTTCAACTTCAAATGAATGTCCGTAAACATAAGTCCGAAATCGTTCACAGCCGAATACAACAGCTACGAGCTCCCGCTCGATATTGGCGTAGCGCTGCTCTGTTTCATTCAGGGATTTTGACGCGAAAGCTATGGGTTTGCCTTCTTGGATTAGTGCTGCTCCCAGGCCTCTGGATGACGAGTCGACTTGTATTATGAACTTTTTGGAAGGGTCATAATAGTATAGCAACATTTCTCTGCATATCACGTCCTTTATTTCCTGCAGCAACTTCTGGTGAGTATTGCTCCAAACGTAGTCCGTATCCTTTTTCAGGAGTTCTCTGAGGTTTGCTGTGAGATCTGAAAGCCTAGGAATGAATGGTGCCATGTAGGTAATAATTCCCAGTACCTTTTGCAGCTCGGTAATATTGCTAGGACTGGGGAGTGATTTTATTTCCTCCACTTTCTGGGGGTCTGGGTGTATCCCATTCTTATCGAAGATGGCGCCGAAGAATTTCACCTGCTCCTGGTCGATTACACATTTGCTACTGTTAAATGTGAGGCCAGCAGTTCGTGCTGTCTCCATTAACTTCCGTAAGTTGAAGTCGTGCTCCTCTTTGGTTTCTCCATAGATGATAACGTCATCAATTAATGCCAAAGCTCCAGTGCACTTTTCTATGATCATGTCCATTCTTTGTTGGAAAACATCCTGAGACATTACCAGGCCAAAGGGCATTCTTTGAAAGCAGTATCTTCCAAAGGGAGAATTAAATGTGGTTAGCAATTGTGACTCCTTGTCGAGCACAGACCAGTAGCCATTTTTCGCATCCAGCTTGGAGAAGAATTTGGCGCCCGACAGTTTGTGTGAGAGCTCTTCCATGGTTGGGGTTTTGTGGTGGCAACGCATGATGACCTTGTTTAGATCTTTGGGATCTAAACATAGGCGGAGTTTGCCATTGCTCTTGCGCACATATACAATGCTGTTGACCCACTCTGTTGGTTCATCAACTTTGCGGATTATCCCTTGGGAAATCATTTCATCCAGTTCTGCCTTTATTTCATCTCTCATGTGGATGGGGCATTTTCTTGGTGCATGGACTATCGGATGGTTATTGTGTACAATGTGGTATTCTCCGGCGAAGTTACCAATTCGATCAAATTCATCAGGATACGCTTCAATCAGATCTTTCGTGGAGTTGATTGGTGCATTGTCTGATGAAGTAGCTGGGGTACCCGACGCATGAATGACTGGGACACACTTTTTTCTCTGAATGGAACAGTGTAGGGTAACCAGTTTTAAGTCCTGAAGGGAGGGTAATCCTAGTATGGTAGGTCCCTTGGAGGTCACTACGTAGAATTTCACGTACCTCCATTCGCCTTTGTATGCACATTGAATCTGTATGGATCCATGTTGCGGGATACTAGATCCGTTGTACGCCGTAAGTACTGCAGCTTCTTTCTGTGTTGTGCCAGGGAGCGGTTGTCCATTCCGGTCTACACACTCTGGAAACATTTGCTGGAATGTGCGTACAGGGAGTATATTTCCCTCCACACCTGTGTCTACCTTGATTTTTAACTTGTGTACGCCTTTCCTGTTTGGTAACACTATGTCCAATGTGGCGAATGCCTCAGTCTGAGGGTATTTTTTATCGTGGACTTTCACTGGATAGAAAGACATCCTCTCGAAGTTGTCCACTACCTGGTCCTGAACATTAATGGAGTTCTGACGGTTTTTATACGCGTGCTGTACAGGTGTGAAACTTCTGTGTTTGGTAGACCTGTTTGTCTGTGGCTGTCTGCCAGTTTTTTCCTTGACTTTTCTGTTGTGGTACATTCTAGCCCAGTGGTTCTTCCGTCCACATGCTGAGCAAGTACTGCCCCGAGCAGGGCAATTTTCATTTTGATGGTTAAGTCCACATTTGCCACAGTTGTCTGTGTCCTCAGATCCGTGCTTTATTGCACTTATTTGGCTGTCGCTTTTCCCTTGTAGCTTGCCCATTTGCCTCATGTAATTAATTGAAGCCTCGTAACTCCTACACATGTTGAGTACTTCTGACATTGTCTCATTTTTGCTAAGTAACTGCTTTTGTAATTCAGGGAATTTTGTTCCGGCAATGATCTGGTCGATTACTCGTTCTTCCATCTCACGCTCGTCCCTGAACTTGCATTTTTGTGCCTGAAGCCCACATCTTGCCAGAAAATCATCAATGTTCTCTGCTTCATTTTGTGAGTAATTTTGCAAGTAGAAGCGTGCAATCCGAAAGTTAGTTTGTGGCTCTATTTGCTCTAAGAACTTTCCCCAAACTGCCGCAGGGCTTCGTCTGTCGGCTTCATTTTCGAACGACCAGGAGTTGTAGCGTCTTAAACCTTCTTTTCCCGATAACAAAAGAATGTGGTCGACTTGTTTATTCTCTGGTTGCCTTTCACGGAGAAGAATAATTCACATTGCTGTTTGAAAAATTTCAGGGATTCCACCAAATTTGATGTTTCCCAGCACATAAGTGGTTCACTTGAATGGCTAGACATTATTATTATTATTTGGAATAAAACAAGGACTTGAAAAGAAGGGATGAGATAACTTACAGTTGCGGTTACAAACTTCCAATATGGCGTCTTTTTCCTTTGTTTTTTTTTAATAACTTACGTGTCTGCTTCTTGATTCGTAAAAGCCGGTATGAATGAGATCTTGCTAGACTTTACAGCCGCTTTCCTGTTTGTGTTCACTGTAATATTCACTGTAATGTTCCTCGTTCGTTTTTACCGCTGCCACCATGTTATGGTATTCGTTAGTATAAATATTATTAGAGAGCAGAGACAACGAGGAGACGAGTTAAGCTTACAAGGGAGACCTCCGTAATGATTACAGAAGCAACCTCTTTATTAAGGGAAGTAACCCCTATCCCAAGGGAAGGAAACGGGTTCTATGGGGAATTGTTTTTACCCCGAGCGTACGCGCTTGGAATGCCACAAAGGGGAGGCTCTAAGAGGCTATGCCTAAGCCTAAGAGTTGGAGGGGCCCCGGTGATGTTGTGCCAAGCCCAAATACAACCGAAGTACCCACAATTTGAAATATCTGAAGGTTGGATGATGGAACGTGGAAGAATAATAAAATACTTCATTTTTTTTGTATGTTAAAGTAAGTAAAATTTTATTAGCTACTAAGCAGAACAACAAATTTGTAAGAAGAAAATGTTCAAGGAGAAAAATTTACGTAGTTAAATGTTCCAGAGAAATAGTAGTAAGTGGCAGAATGTGTGTATGTAAAAAGATTAACAGGTTACTAATAAAATTTATTTAAAAAAAGTGTTCCATTCCTTTTTTATTGACCGGTGAGAGAGTGAAAAATAAAGGAAGGTGAAGTAAATTGTACTTAGTAACTTATCGGACTTTTTAGTTTTTAGGAGTCAGTTGCTTGTTGTTGTTGTCGTCATTGTCTTCTTTGTTGACTGCGAGAATGTAAGGATGGAGAAGAAGAGGTAAAAGTAATTAGCATGAGTGAAGAAGGAGAACGAATGTGTGATGCAATTTTACGTCCTAGTCAAACTTGAAGTTTCCTTTGTTACATTTTAGAGTGTCGTCACTATGCCCCCATCTGACTGATTGATTCTGACTTTTCTTCCCTGTTCCTTTAAACCGATTCACCTTTTCACACTGGATCGCTAACTTTTCTCTCAGGTTTGCAAATCGCTTCCCTTCATTGGTTAGAAAATAAATTTAACATCTGATCGTGAAATTTGGCTTTGTCTTTTTCTTTTAACACGGTGTCAATTCTTTTCCTATTTGGCAAAATTAAATTTCACACTTGATTGTGAATTTTTACTTTGATCTAGGTTTTTCCAAAATGTTTTCAGTCATTCTGATCCAATTTTGCGAGTGTGCAATTTTGCTTTTTGCGTTTTCATCCAACAAGGATGATATAGGATTTGTATCCTGTAGGTAGAGACTAGAGTCTCGTCTGGGGTAAATAGACGAGCCCCCATTCCCAGGTATGTGGATTCTACGGGAAATCTTTGCCCGAGCGTATGTGCTTGTAATGCCCCACAGTAAAATCAGCCTTGTTCTGCATCCTGCCTTTGTGGGGATGCTCGAGTAAATGCCGACTACTCTGAAGACGGATATGTCAACTCGAGTGTAGGTGACCATAGGCGATAATGAGCATGGGACATTCGTAGCAGCGGTACAGTAGTACACTAAGTCAGTGACAGATGAACAGCAAAAAAATAAAATAAAAAAAGGAAAAACATAACAGTACAAGAGAAAACTTTGTTACTGAATTTTAGAGCCCCTACAAAAACAAAACTCATTTTATCAATTTAATGAAATTTTCCTCTAATACATCTGGAACTTTTGCAGTGAAAACAAAATAAAAATAACTTTCTTTTGTTCACTATTTGCAAATTCACGAGACAGTGTGAACATCTGCTTTTGACCAGTAGGAAAAATGATTGCCTCTGTGCTGAGGAAAAGATCAAGGCAAATTTTTCGAGCAAGTATGAAAATATATATTAACCAATGAAAGGAAAGTGATTTGTAGAAAACAACACATTGAACTTTCATGTTTCTTCCCGTCCAAAAATGAGTTTGCATTGGGAGCTGACCACGTGACCGAGCCGGCCTACTTATTAACGTGCTCAGGCAGCCAGTCACAGTCGGAGTTAGAGAAAAACAGGAGAGAAAAGCCGAGTACCATGCACCTGAATAATGCCGTTGTCAAATTACACGCCGATATATTATGACAACTAGAAATTTCAAGGACTCTATTCAACGGTTAAAGCTAAGTACTTAAAAATATATCTTTTAGTTTGAATTAAACCGTATAACTTTTGTGTGAAAAACGAACGCTCTCTTTCTTTTTGGAAACCTTTGTTGCCAGATCAAATGGTAGCTTCCCTAATGTAGATAGGGGTCGCAGGTTCGAATCCTGCCAAATGGCACACATTTTCGAAATAAAAATTTATAGTAAATAATCAGGCCATTTTATTCATTCAGGATTTGAGTACCAATTTAAAGATAAACTTCCCTTTATTTATTATTTCTTTTTGAATTGTTGTGGATTCACTTTTGAATTTATGGAAAGATAAATTTTCATAAGTTTCCAATGAGAGACGTGCTCTCAATCCTTTGTGAAAATCTGGATAGAGCCTGGTGTGGACTTCCTTCTCGAATAAAAGAACTGTGGTTAGTGGGTGACTTCAAAAAGCAATATCACCCACATTTCAAGGCCAAAGATTTGTCCAGCAGAAGAGGTCATAAATCATCACAGGGAAAGAAAGTGTCGACAGTTTTGGACAAATTCAAGCCACAGGAAAGAGAATCCCTTTCAGCATCATCCAAAGGAGAATTTGAATGAAAGAAACATTCATGTTTAACTTTTCTTCAGAAAAGGACTACATAAACCCCTTTAGACAACAACTTCTTGAAAAAACAAAGCCTCCCTTCTATTGAGACATTCCTATCTAGCATTCACTTAAGAAGTTAAGTTGGTACGCTTTTGTATTTTCTGCATTGTGCAATTTTTTACTTCCTCAGAGTTTTCCCCCTTTTTTTTTCTATTTTTAAACAGTGTAATCATTTTGTCATTGAATCCTTGCCTCTTCCTAAAAAACTGTAACCCCCTGTTTTTAAGGTTAATACTTTTTTTAATTATACAAAATAAACCCTTTTAACCACGTTTTATTTGTTGTTTTTCATTTCTACTTTTTGTCATGTAACGCAGCCATTAATTCTTTTATTTCGTTATTTCATGATTGCATTCAAAACGATGGTGGCAACAGACTTAGTGAGCTTAAGAAAAGCTATTTTTTAAAGACTAATTTGATGCACATAGATAACGACTTTGGTTACAACAAGAATCTCACAATTTATATTTTTTCCCAGTCAGCCTTTCATGACCAAATTGAAGACTTTCTTACTGACCTAATGACTACTCTCTCTACACACAACCAGAGTAGACTGTTTTTTAATAACTAACAATATGTCACATATAGGAAAACTGGTACTCTTCATGATTTATTGAAGCTTAATACCTGACCTGATTAGTGTTTTCAACATGTCAATCTTGTGGGCTTGTCCCTGTCTACAAGTTAGACCTTTGATGAATCCGCTTGCACAAGAAAAGATAGTCAGACCAAATGCACTTTTAGCTTGTGTCTATGATTATTTGGAGGAAAAATGTCAAAAACATGTCCAAGAAAGATTTTTTTTAAATACAAAAGAATCATATATCAACTAGATTGGTTCATTCCAACACCATTTATCATCACACATAATTCAGGTAATTTTAATTTATAATCTTGATTGATTCCTTGCTAAGCTATAGATATATTTTACTCCTCTCATTGAGTTTTCTAATTTTATTATTCTTTCTTATTGCAATTAAATTGTACTTTTTAATTTTTGATTCATTAAAAAAAATTAGCCCATAGATAGCTAAATTTATTGTATTTGCAATCTTATTGATCATTTTAGTAACTAACAAATCTGTTAAAAAATTTCTTTTGTGTACTTACCTTTAAAAAGTGCCAGAAAATCTGTTGTGACAACTAATTTTCTATTCTATTTGTAATTGATAGGAGTTATCACAATTTATACTAAATTAAAACCTAATAGTTAATAATGCCCGAACAGCTACCTAAGCTCCATACCAAAGTACACATATTTAAAGTTAATCTCACACATCGAATACCCGTCATCCTCTCCTTATTCGTAATTTTATCTTACTTATTTTTCCTTTTATCTCTTACTAGCAGTATGGCCTGGCGTTGCTCGGGTGTAATGAAAGCTTTAAAACTAATCCATGGTCCTGGAGCTCAGACTCAGCCTAAAGAATATTTGTGTGAAGTTTGGTGAGAATCAGATAAAATTTGTGGATTGGTATAAAGGACATACAGACAGATAAACACACAAACATCTTGCCTTTTATATATATATATATATAATTGATTTTCTGCACTATTGTAAGAACTGCAATCTTGAAACTTCTCAATATCATTTCTTATGTCTTTGTCTATGAGTGTATCAAATTTGATTAAAATCAGACCACTCCTTCTATAACCCGATTTTTTCGATTATTGATTTTCAATATTTATTGGGGGTACCTTGGCACAAAACCTAGCTAAGAACACTCGCAGATGCTTATAGTACAACTGTGTAAATTTTCAAGAAAATCGGTTCAGCTGTTTCGGAGTCTATAGGTAACGGACACACACACACACACACAAAGTTCCATTTATAAATAAGTTTAGATATTCATCCCAACTGGTAGTAAAGAGCCCGAACTCTCTGATAGCGCTTAGTGGGGCTGCTCTGATCACTAGTTGCATAATGTCAGATTTTTGCAGTATCAGCATATGCATAGATCTGTGTCCCTGAAAGCACATTCAGAGGGTGACCCAGAGGCAGCATTGTACTGTAGTTTGCATCATCTTCTAGATGGTTTTTGTTGCCTTGGATGATCTGCAGCGACTATTATTCTTGGTTTTTTCCATCTTAAAATTTAATGATTAATACAAGATGAAATAAAACTAAACCAATTTTAGTAGAAGTTAAGTTTCAGATTCACACTCCTTTCCGGTCATTTGAACAGTAGAGGTTTATCCCTTATTTCTTGTTTAGAGTTGGGTTTCCAATTACTTCTAAAGTCTACTTCAACTCTATATTTCAAATATCTCCACTTAAACTCAGAAATTTTATTTGCTATTCCCCCACTCAATAGAAGAGAGTACATATGTTCGCCTATTGTCTGGTTCATACTCCTTCTTGGGCTTTTGAACAGAATTTTGTCCCTGGTTTCCTGATTAGGGTTGAATTTCTGATTTCCTCATCACCTTACTTTGGGTGGATTAAAAAAAAAGCTACACTGCTGACATCTATACTAGGTCTCTATACTAACACAATTAGTAGAGTGACTGTTGCGTGCTGTCTCTTAATTTTTTCACTCTGAAATGGAATTCTCTGAATCTAGTCTTTAATAGATTCAGAGAACTTACCAAGTTTTTCTACCTCACCTTTGAATATGTTCTTTGGGTCTATAAAGTGGCAGCTAATTTATTCTTTTTTCCACATGTTCATGGGATGTTAAAAATGCGATCTTTTTAAAGCATTTTTTCTGTAAGAGAAAGTCACAGAGAAGTCTTATTTAAAACCACCCTGTTGTAAATAAATATTGCACCTCTGATATATGGCAATTCTTCTATGGTTGGTGACTCTGCAGATCCTTATATTTTCTATCTTTAAATGAAATCTAGAGAAATCTTCTTTTGCCACCTAATGATTTATAGTCATAAATTTCCTAAACTGCCAATCCAATTGTTGTAACACCAAATATTTGGAACAACAAAATATAACAAACATAGATATATTTTGAAACACAAGAATATTAGTTTTTTTTATTCTCACTGACCAGGATACAACAGGATTGGGTGGGATAACAAATTACTGTTTACAGCAGCCATGTTGTTGTTCCTCCTTACCCCTTTTTTGTGAAGAGTCAATGAATTGTTAGTCTTTTTTTACGTATGACTTATTACGAGAATTTATTTGCAGTCGATAGGATTTTCTCTGAAGTACATGTTTTGGTGGAGTCCTAGGATTATCCTTGATATATCTTGGGAACTGTGGAGGCAGCTTAAAGGTGTCCAATAGGATATCTAGCGATAAGGTGAAGTTTAATTTGGTCTCTGAAAGGTGAGAAGATCGTAATTGATTTGCATGTCGAACCCAAACTGTAGACTATCTCTACATCATATATAACATTTTCAGAACGACGCAGAATGCATCGTTGAATCCATTTTTTTTTTTGCCCTTGCGGTAGTTTTTGGCAAGTACGGATTCACTGTTTCATAATATTGGCTAAATTCTTTCTACATCACCTTTTTCTTTTTTTGAGAATGACTTGGAGTAGGATGGATGACATCCATATGCAAATGAACTTTACTCAGTGCTTCTGCTGGTGAGTTACTATTAGATTTGGTGTAGCTCTGTAACTACTGAGGAATATTTTTAATATTTCTTGTGTGGTTCCCTCCCCTTTGTTTTTTATGAGTGCCCTCTTAAAAGTATCTACAAAGCACTGCACCTGTCCATTTGATTGTGGATGAAAAGGTGATGTTCTAATATGTTGAATGCCATTAAGTGCACAGAAATTTGAAAATGTAGCTGAAGTGAATGCAGTGCCATTATCAGAAACTAATATTTGTGGGATTCCAAAGCAACTGAAAATGTTTCAACTTTAGAATTGATTCATCTGCAGTGATGTGACTCATTTGAAAAATTTTCGGCCATTTGCAGTAAGCATCAACAAGTATAAAATAATACTGTCTATTGATAGATCCAGCAAAATCACTGTGAAGGCATGGGTGATTCAGGGATAGGCCAGGAGTTCAGTGTAATTTTCCTGGGAGATTTTGATGCTAGTTGGCAATTGGAACATGTACGTGCCAATTCCTCTAACCACTTATCTATGTTAGGTCAATAGATATAGATGCGTGCTAGGACTTTCATAAGGCTAATACCTTGATGACCATAATAAAGTTGCTTGATCACTCTGTCCTGTAATGAGGATGGGGCAATCATGTGCTCAGCAAAAAAAAAAAGAGTCATTGACTTCTGACAATGAAGCTTGATGCTAAAAGAAAGGTTAAATTCTTTTGTCTGTGCATACTGTTACAAGGATGCATTTATATATAAAAAAAATAATAAAAATGTCTAAACAGTTGTAGTAAGGGATTCTATTGAGTCCTACTTGTTATTCCAAAAATGTTTTAATTTATGAAGTAGTTGTAAAAATAAGGAAATTAGAAATAGAACATTTGGAAGGTACTAGAATGATTGAAAAAATTCCAGTAGATTCAAGAGAATTTGAAACGTTCTACAAAAATGCAAATTAGGTGTTAGCCCCTATAAAAATAGGTTTTAGGCAGAGAGTAGTTGGTTGTTACCAGGATTTGCTGACATTATCAACTCTGGCTTTGATTCAAGGTTTATATCCAGCCGAAAGAATCTCTAAGAATTTGCTGACCAACTAAAACCTGAAAGAGAACCTCATGAGACTATATAGGTAAATACATGTTTTTGACTCTTTCATTGATCAAACTAATAATTATTCTTTATATATACATTTGAGAATTTCCAAAAAGTTTAGTACTTAAACTTCTTTGCTATCTTAACTGGGTAAAGATACTTGACACTTTACCTTCACCTTCTAACACTCGCCAGTAGTAAACTCTGTTTCTTGTTTTGAATGCAACAAAAATTTATATATTTGTAAATATTTTATTTGGTCTATTTTGTAAACTAAATACTTGTATGTGATTTTTAACTCTGAGTTTTGGTCAATCATTTTTTTTTCTTGTTATACTAAACACATAATACTTTTGGCCATTTTGTAACAATGGAAGTGCATCACTTTTTGTAAAACTGGATTGAAAGCTGTGGCTTCATAGATCATTGTAGAAGTGACTGGTAATGCTCTTACAATAGATGCAAATACTGAAGTGATTTTTGGCTCCAAAAATACTGCTGCAATGACAGAGTCCTCTGTTATTTATTTGTTTTTTGTTATGAGCCTAGATAGTGCATCAGCATGACCAGTTGTATTAGTTCTGTTATACTTTATAGCAAAATTATAGTCACCCATTTTTTTGCAGACAGTTTGCTGTATACACAGGAATACCTTTTCTGGATTCAAAATTACTGAGAAGAGGCTTGTATTTTATGAAGCCTTTTAATGACAAATACTATTGCTAAGGCTTCCTTTTCAATTTGGCTACAGTTGCATTCAGCAGGTGTCAGAGATCTAGATGCATGAGCAATTACCTTTTGGCTGCTGTCAGGAAAAATATGAGAAATGGTAACTCCAACACCATAATTAGAAGCATCTGAGACTACAATATCCAGGGATGGGTCGTAGTGTGTCAGTAAAAGATTTGAAGAAAGTAAGGACTTTACCTTTGTAAAAGCTGACTGATATGCATCAGACTAGTTCCATGGAATATCTTTTTTCAAAAGATTGTTGAGAAGTGCACAAACTCCATGAATTTCAGGCAAAAAATCACTGTAGTGGCTAACCAAGACCAAATGTTTTTACATTTGTTGGTGCCGGCATATATTTTATTGCCGAGGTATTATCTGGGTCTGGTTTTCTACCATTTTTTCAAATATAAAACCAAGGTATTTGATTTTGTCCAGGAAAATTTCACACTTTTCAGCTTTAATGCAGAATCTGTATTGTTGGATTCAGCTAAAAACAGAAAATAAATGCTGCAAAAGTTAATCTTGTGATACAGCTGCAATGATATAATAAAAAATACTGCAACTCCAGTTAGCATGGCATCCATTGTTTGCTGGAAAATGGCTGGTGCTGGTTTGACTCCAAAGACAAGGCAGTTAAATCTGAACAAACCCTTGTGGGAGAAAAGCATTGGAAAGATCAATTTTTGCGAATAAATTTACGTCATTTAATTTAGTAGAAAGATCCTCTGGAATTGGCAGTGTATACTGATGTGCATCCAAAGAATTAATTAAACCAGTTGAGTAGTCAGCACAGATCCAAACTCTTCCATTTACTTTTTTACTACTACAATAGGAGCTTCCCATTTTTATCAGTTCAAATAGAAGCTGCTCTATTACACCTTCTTGCTGAAGACGCTGAAGTTCTTTTTCAACCATATCACATGTGACATAAGGCACAGGTTGTTTTGGTCTAAAAATTGGTTTAGATTTCTCTTTTAATTTCAAAATTCCCTAGTAGAGCAATCAAGGACCTCTTGAAAAATGTCACTGAACTTATTTTTAAGTTCATCTGTAAAATGATTTTCAATGTCTGAAACAGACATAAGACTAAATTTGTTGAACACAGACTAGAGAGGGATTTCAAAAAGACTAAGCTGTTCAATCCAGTTGAGACCAATTCAATTCAATTCCTAATTTTCAGCAAGATAGCATACACCTGAAAATGTGGTAGCTTGAAATGTAACATTACAAGTTAACTCACCAGTTAAATGAATTCAGTCCCCAGAAAAATATGCTAGAAATAGGGTACAAATAAATTACAAGAAACACAAATTTGTAGCTTTAATTTTATTTATTGGAAACTTAAACAAATACAAAACAAATTTTATAACTAATCATTATTTGAGAAACAATACCCCAAGTCTCAATTAGTTTACCCAATTCAATGAATACATTTCACAATATCTATTTGACAATTTATTAAAACTTTGTTCATTCATTATCTTATATAATTGCCATTTTAATACATTAGGTGCCCTTATATTTATATTTCCAGTTTTCAATATCAGATATGAATCACAGAGACTTAGTCAGATAAAATTTTGTAAAACACCGGGAAAAATCTACTTTGATACATTTTATTAGTTTTATGTATTAATTTTATGTGTATAGCATGTTTACTGGTATATAAAATATAGCAGTACCAGTAGTACCCCCCCCCCCACACACACACAAAAAAAAAAAAACGGTATTGAAAACAGAAAAATATATTACATTCATAAGATGGTAAGGTTTAAATTATGTTCACTGTACATAAATATTCTATGTTATCAATAGATTTATCAGGAGCACTAATAGTTAAGGCAAAGGAAAATGTTACTTAGCTCTTTGAGTATTCATGTCAGATAAATTGCTAAAGTAATTTAATGAAAGATTTTGTTCATTATAATGAAACTAAATACAATTTTTAAATTTGATTTTAAGAAACTTGAGGCAATAAATAAATACAAATAATGTTTACTTATTAGTACAATATAAATTTTATTATGTAGGTAACAATTAGAGACAAGGAGTGTTGTTTTTACAAACTATTTAAAAACAAGCAACTAGACCAGCCAAAATACATTTTTCCTCATAATTCAGATATGTTGAATGTTAACTAAATAATCTACAGAAATTCAAATTTTCACAGGTCAAAATATAATTTCTCAAGGGTAAATTAGAAAATGTGAATGTAAGTGACGAACAAATGAAATAAACTTACTGCAATTTCTCAATCCTTGTAAGGATTGAAATGGCAAGCAGACTGCTCAGAAAAGCAGTTACTTTCAAACTGCATAAATATTTATACAATGAAGAATACACATTCTATAAACAGATATAGCAGTAAGCACAGAGTAAGAAGGGTGTGTTCAAAATCTACAATGCAGAACTAGAGAAACTAGACGGTTGTTTAGAAATCAAATGAGTAATGAACAACAACCTTTCTTCAGCAGTTCAAGAATGCAAACAAAAAACCTTATTTAAGAGTGTGTGGTTTGTCATTGGAAGATTTTCATCATATCCTAAACATTTTATTTGTATCTATATGTAGTTCTCTGACTAAATGATCAAAGAGAATTTTTGAGGGGAAGAAGGTCTTTTTGGTTAAGTTGGGAGTTTGCAATGCCCTCTTGTGCCTGATTATATATATATATATATATATATATATATATATAATACAAATAAATTTTTTAATGGACTTTATTTCAAAAGTCAAAAACAACATTAATTATCTGACAACAGTTTATTTTTCCTGATTTACTTTTGTAAATTAATATATAAAGGACGAATGTAGAAACTGTGATTCATGAGAAATTACAACTAAACAAGAGTTCTAATATTCAGTTTTTATTATCAGACAACTTGTCTCAGAAATTTACACATACATTAGTCAGCCAAAAGGTTTGGGACAACCCACTGAATTTAATAATTAGTAAGTTTCATACCTTCTTTGGTTTGATTAACTCCTAAACTAGGATGCTGAAATCATTTAACACATTAGTGTATGAAATTCCTGTTTTTTTTATTATCTAAAATTTAGAATTTGCCAGTCCTAAGATTACCATTAGCCAGCAAAGTAGATTAGGCAAAAACAGTTAAAATTCCATGGAAATGCAGTAATAGGTTAATTTATTTATTATTATTGAATATATGATACCCTCCCCGCCTCACACCCAAAAAGAAAGTTCCTATGGTTGGAACTGAGCTGGTAAATTAATTTTGAAAAAGGTAGACAACCTTCAATTTTTAAGTGATCCTTCAAAATCCAGAGGGGGCTCCCAAACTTTTGGCTGAAATTATACATAACAAATTATTAAATGAACTTGTTACTGTTGATTAACTGTTTATGTAAATTTAATCTTACAAACCTTGTGATTATTTATGGTTTTTATTTCTTATATAATTGTCAAGAAATAAACAGATTGGCTTAACATAAAAAATTTGTAATAAAAAGAAGAAAAATGTATTTTATACATTTTAATCTGATTAGCTGGTGAATTGTTGAATACCCTCTAGAAGAGTTCACTTGTTTTAGGTGCTACATATTATTAAAACATTATCAAAACATGTCTCTTTTGTAAAGAGACAACAAAAAATAACTACTTACAGCAGTAAGAGACAATGAAATAAGAGAAAGAAAATGTTAAAAAAAAATTCCAATTTCTGTAAAGCTATTTGCAAGTATTGGAAATGTAAATCTTTTTTAAATGATGGCAGATCAGATAAATCAACAATAAAAATGATCCAAGTGGCAATAAAATGATCCAAATGGTAATAATATTAAAAATTATATTGGTCGGATAAATCTCTGTATCAAAATATATTAATCTGTTGTATAATCATCTCTTTGCATTCAATATAATAGGGTTAAGTTAACAAATATTGAGATCTGTTCAACATCACTGGCTGAGACAGATACCTGCTTGCAATGGCAATCAACGATTCTTAGATTACTCTGACACTGCTGCCACCTGGAGATAAACAGGATTACTTTTATTAAAAACATTACGAACGCTCTTATTATTATTATTATTATTACTACTACTGTTCTATTTATTACAGAAATGTTGATAATGTATTTCTAACAAATGTTCAGGCTTGTAAGCATTAACAGAAGGTTAATCGAAAAAAAAAAACCCCAAAAAAAACCCACTGGCTAATATTTATAAAAATCAATGATGCAGAAGATGTCTACAAAAACTATTTAAAGTAAATATGATTGTATCCTAAGTCAAGAGACCTGATATGCACCAAGTTTATATTTTTTTTAAGCCAAAGTTAATCTAACAGTGGCTAAAAGAACATTCTGAAATGAGATCTGTAAATATTAAATAAGTTTAGGCTGGTCTGGCATAGGAATGGAGACAGGGAAATTGTATTGTACATAATCATACTTCTTCAGTAATTTGTATATAAAATAAAATATGTATAAATAAAAATTTTCTGTCAGGTATTCTAGAAACAAACTGATTTTTACTATTTTTTGTTTTTAAATATTTCTAACTGTATATAAACAAATAGACTTCATATTTACTCAACATACCCTGATATTTCAAGGTAGCTTTCCAAAGCATACCAGTATTTACTTTCACTATATCCTTTATTCTCAAATGAATTCTGCCACAAGCATTGAATAAACACTTTTGTTGGGAGTTTCCACACAAGTTCAACATTAATCTCTATGAAAAGCTTATTTCTCCTTTCCTTTTGAAACTACTGATGGCTAATCTAGACTGGATTTTGTTTGATACATCTTAATATCCAGACAAGACTATACAAAATAAGTATTGTTGTTACAAGAAAAAGTATTCTATTTACATCTTGAATAATATGAAATTAATTATAACAATATTAAAATAGTAGGAGCTATATAAAAGGAAAATAAAAACATTTTTATATATGAGCTCAAATATAAAATCTATACATTCTCATCATTTTGAACATTTGATAAATTATTTCTGTTCTCTTGTGCAACAGTTTCTAAGCTAGTAAAATATTCTAGCTATAATTAAAAGAAACTTGTTTGAATATGAAAAAAACAAAAAACAAAAAAAAAAACTAATATTTCCAGGATAGCAGCACTTTAAAAGTACATTTAATTGCATGTCATCAAATTCTTTCATTGCTTACTGTACATTTAACAGATTAGAATATTAGTGAGTCCTCAAACTTTATATAAGTTGAATATTAGAAATGAGGAGGCCTTTTTTAGTATTAGAGAAACAAAATTTAGGCTTGAAATTTGAAATAAATAGACAACAATTTAAGATTAAAATCCAATCCTCCTTTGAGAGAGAACAAAATAAAATAGATTTTATGCTCAGTTTAGAAAATTAAAAAGGATTTTTTTTCTTTGTGCTCAGAAGACAGTAGACTCCAGTAAGGAAATCTCTTATTTCTTTATTATATTCTATAAACTGCTGTGTTAAATGTGACTTCAGCAAAAACAAACTAATAAGAAATTACTGATGGTCTTAAGTTATTTAACTTTTGTCTAATGAAAATAGAACTGTTGATAAAATGTACACATATAAGCAAGGAAGTAGTGACAAGCAATTAAACTGGTTCTTTTTGTTGAGGGGTTTTTTGTTATTTTTATCTTATGTTCTACACAGAGAATGATGATAGTGGGTTCCCGCTCAACTCACTGGCTGACGCTAGGATCGCCATGTCACAACAGGAATTTATCCATCGGCCAATACAAAAAAATTGGGCAATAACAAAATACATGTTATATACAAAAAGTAGAAGTTCCACATATTCCACGTACATCAAAAAAACAAAACAAAACAAAAAAAAAAAAACAATATATAAATCATACAGTGGTAAGTAAGCATTTTTACATGGAACAAATTCCAACAATTATAATCTTTTCAAAGTTATAGAAAATAAAACAAAAAGACAAATTTTTGGAAGAATGAAAAACATTGGAATTTTTTTTCAGTTAGAATACAATCTAGAATGTCATCATAAATTTTTCTATTTGATGATCACAAATATTTTTAAAATGTTCTCATTCTGAAAATTTATTAGTTCCTTTTAATATTTGTTTTCTACAACCTTTAAAAGATTACTGTTGCCAAAGTTAAAAACATATGCATACATACACATTATTTATATCAGGTATACATAATTGAACAAAATGTATACCATAAGAGGCTGACTCTCAAAAAATCCTGTAATAAAATCATAAACAGAAATTAGTTTATAATGAAAAGCCTACTTTAAATTGCCTACTTCATTTGAACAGCACTGAAAATAAATTTAATCTAATTTATAACCTACTTTTGAGAAAAGAAAAATGACAAGAATATTGTGGCTTGATTATATTGGGTTTGATTTTCTAGTAAGTACAATTTTAAGCATTTATAAGCACTCAAATAGTACACTTAAGAATAAAAATGAAATAACATTTAAATGTCAGGTTTTCTTGTCATTATTCAGATATAAAAAGAGCTAGAGAAATACAAAAAGATAATCAATAAGGAAAAAGTTGTACATATTACAAGTTTGACAAAAAATCTAAGTAGATGCAGAGGAAAGTGATTTATGAAAGATTGAAGAGCGTAGACAGCAATATGTAAAGATAAACTGAAGTTTACAATTATTCAAAGGCAGAACATTTTTATCTCAGATAAGTGTATCCATATTTCAATAGTACTACAATTATCTTTATCATATATCAACACTGAGTTTCAGAATATAGGACATATAGGAAAATAGGAATATAGTTTGTTCCCCCCCCTGCTCTATCGTTTTTTTACACTTAAACTTCATGTATTTATTCCCTATATACTGGATACATATCTAACACTTGGTTAATTACAAAGGCTAAGATTTTAAATATTTAAATAGAGATAAAAAGAGTATAGACATTTCTGTAATGATTGTGATAGGTATTTACAATAAGAATAAACTAGAAGGGTAATCTTTTAAATGTTTTTTTGATATAGAACTTTAAGAAGATATGTTTTTTTCAGGTTTCATAGAATATTGTTCCCTGAAGTTTCCCCCATCTTTGGAAGAGCTTCTGTTCATGAAAACTAAAATTTTATGCTACAAATTTACTTTTTATGTATATCTCTACTTTAAAAGCAAATTCCCATATTCTGTTGAATATAAGACCCTCTCCCTTTCATATTTAGCATGTACAAATTTTCCTTTGTGGGTTCTGGGACAGTCTCAAGAAATTTTAGTTAGTCTTTCCAACATATTATACATAAATTATATACATACTAAATTTTCAATGTATTTTATGTTGCAAAATATAATAAATAACTGTTGCATCTGTACTTTAAAAATAAAACTAAGTAACTTGTAAGATTCAAGTACATAGTCCAAATGCACTTATTCAGCTCTGCTTAAAATATTGATTCATTAAAAGATATTCTCTATTAGATAGTGTCCTGGGTATGATGATAAACTAAACTACATATGCCAACAAGACCTTTGGAAGATTAGAGATTTGAAGGACTGTGGAGCCACCTCTTAATTGCTGTTGTTCTCAGGTTCACTCTGACCTGGGGTGGTAGCACCTGTTAGGATCCCAGCTATAGGAAAACAGTTAACCCCCAAAGTGGGGTCATTTAAGAAAAAAAGAAAAAGTTAAGCTGGGTAAAAGTCTTTAGTCTGGATAGAAATTTATTCAAAAGGACATAAAATTTACTTTGTGTAGAATAGGGTAGGCTGAAATCTTTAACCTTGGTAAGTAATTTTCTTAGAGATGGTGACTTGATAAAAAACATTGTGTTTCCAGTCTCCTAAATTGGTTGGTAAGGGGATACAGCTGTAAAACTGGCTCCAATATTTCGTGATGGTTCGATTATGAAGCCATCAAGAAAACCCTGTCTAACCCATGCTAGCATGGAAATGAATGTTAAACAATGATGATAAGAGAGTCAGAGAATTTTGGTAACCAATATATAATTACAATCTATAGATGATGGTAACTCTGTATAGTTAATATTTTTGTATGTATTAAGTCTTCCAGTTGACATACAGCAATGATCAATCTTCTTTGAATATTTTTAGTCATTATAATCCTTAAATATACTTCTTAATTGAAGATTAAAACAATATCGTAAAAACATATACCTTTCAATAAATGAAGTGATGGTTACTGACTAAAAACACATGTTGCTTAACCAATTTCAATTCTAAACTCACTTTTTATTGAAAGAAAAAAAGCATATTTATTCTAAATAATTCAGTGAAGCTTGGAAGACAGTTTCTAATAGATAAGAAGTTTCTATTGAGGTGGTTATATGCTACTGTATACCAGGTATACAATTTTCTATTGGAGGGGTAAGAAATTTTCTGGAGGTTTTTGATACTATATATGCCATCATTATGCTTCTTACCAGAACAAAAAAGTAAATTAGGTTGGGAGGAGTTGACTTTCATAGAATGATGAGAGTCTAGTTAATACAATGTCTATTAGCAGATTCATTATAATAAATCCAAATGAGATACCTCTGTAAATATGAATGTCTTAAGGACAACATTTTTGTCTTCATAGTGCATTAATGCAAGAATAAACACTGCTTTGGAATAAAGCTTCTGATTCCAGATGTCATTTATGAGACTGAAAAACTTGTTTTAAAATTCAGGGAGAGGGTATGCTATTTTCAAAAATTGTCAAGAGGCAACCAGTCTAAGAGAAGGAAAACTCTGAATTCAAAACCATGGATAAGACAATGGGAAAACCACTATCATTCTCAAGAAGTTATACAAACTCAGATAAAAAGGAATCTGCAGAACCAAGATTTCCTATATCCTGAATATACACGCATATATATATATATATATATATATATATATATATATATATATATATAAACGAGTTATTCCACTACCCAGAGTGGTGTCTTCAGGCGATTTTAATAACTTAAGTTATTAAAAATTGCCTGAAAACACCACTCTGGGAATCAAAATAACTCATTTAAAAATGTAAAATATTCAAAAGTTCTACAATATAATTGTATCGAACACTTTTTAATACAAATGTGTACTGGTCTAACCCTATTAGGACCAAAAACTAAGTATTAAACAATATATATATATATATATATATATATATATATATATAACATAACTGAAGAGGTAAGCAAAACCAGAGAACTATGAATAGCTATAGATTGCAATTACTTAATTTAAAAATGTAACTCTCTTATTAATTTATTCAGTTTTGTTGAAAACTTCTATTTGTATTGACAGCTTGTACAAGGGGACATTGAAAAATTCTTGATCAGACCATGTTCCTAAAATCAGTATTTCACATTCTTCAGAATGTTTTTAGAAGGTTTAAAGAAACTGGAGAAGCATTGTTTCCAGATTGTTGCCCTGCAGAGTGAATATTTGAAATAACATGTAAATTTTTATAGTCTCATTATACTCTGCTTCAAATTAGATCTATTTCTGATTCAATGCACTTCAAAACATGTCAGCCAGCTGTGAATGACACAAAAAGTTAATAAATTAAATAAAATTTAAATAAATGTTATCCTCTGTACAGGAGCTCCAAGCATCACAAACAGCCCACAAAACAAATCCACTTCTACCAAAATATAAAATACAATTAAAAAGAAGCCACAAAAGCTAAAATATGACACCTCCTCCCAAAAGAAATGCTGTCCTATATCCACTCTGGCTGCTTAAAAGGACCTGTTCAAGACATTCAAGGCAGTCACAGGTGAATAGGCAGGCAGACAGCCATAGACACTACCAGTGGCCTTAGTCAACCAACTGGATATAAACCTACTACAAATAAACTTTAAGAAAACTGAGTGCATGGTCATCAGCAAAAGGTACAACCCAAAATGCCAAATACAGGTGGGAGATACCAGAATCAAGCAAGTACAAAAATTTAAATACCTAAGAAGTGTCCTAACCGAAGATGGAAAGTGCGACACGGAGATCTGAAGGCGAATTGGCATGGCAAAGGACGCGTTCCAGAAGCTGAGCAAAATACTAACACACAGGAAAATATCACTGGAAACAAAGAAAAGAGTGCTGGACTGCTATGTGATGTCAGTTCTTCAATACGGCAGCAAATGCTGGACAATATTATCGAAAATGAGGACAAAACTGGAAGCAGCTGAAATGTGGTTCTACAGAAGGATGCTGTGGATGTCATGAACTGAGCATGCAAGCAACGAGGAGGTGTTGGAAAGAATGTCAACAAAGAGAAAATTGATACTGAGCATCAGGAAGAGACAACTGAAGTTCCTGGGACACGCAATGAGGAAGGAAAGCCTGGAGAACCTGATACTGACTGGTCAGATAGAAGGAAAGAGAGACAGAGGAAGGCAGCGGATAATACATTTGCAGGGCCTGATCAGGTGGTTGATGGAACAGGGGTTGACAGGAGTAACGGGAGCAAAAATGCTAGGAGCCACAAGGGATAGGGAGACGTGGAGAACCATGATCGTTCTACGTCCTGAAAGGACAGGGCACATAGAAGAAGAAGCCTCTCCTCATCCCTCAGCTTGCTTCCTTTGCTCACAAAGTGACATTCTGCCTTGATTCCTTGTATCAACAATACAAAGAATGGTATTTCAATATATTTTCTTTTATTTCTACCTCACTGACAGTATTTTGTTGTTTTTGTTTGTTCTTGGTTATCATGTGTGATTTATAACTGTCTTAAATGTTATGAGCTAACACTTGAACCTTGTTTCAGAATTTGATATCTGGACGGAGAAACAAGGATGGTCAAGGTTTCTCATTATAAGGCTTTCTGGTTATTACAAATTAAGATATGTATATATATCAATCAAAATATTAAAGATTTACATAAGAAAATAAAAGAAGTGTAATTTTTTGCAAGATAATTTAGATTGGATGAGTAACTAAAAATATCCCTATAAAAAAAATAAAAGAAATGCAATTAAAAATAACCTTTTTTTTTATTAAAATGAGTAAATCACAAACAACTTATTCCTCAGTTTATACCTATTACTCCTATTAATATAAATAAAGAACTGAAAAACCAGACATCCCACGAATATGATTATATTCTTATATAAATTTTAGATAAATTTTGTCCTAAATATCACTTGTGTCAAATGTACTATTTATGCAGGAAATTAGATTAAAACAAACTTATCACAAGGAGCCTGGAGTGGATCAAATTTACATTCTCAGCTTGTTTTACATATTTTGTAAAAACTACTCTTAAAAAAAAGAAAAAGCATGTATTAACAAAAGAAATAAAGTAAATAATAATGGGACTTGGATATATAAAGAGTAATTGACTATTAGGTTGATGTAATTAGGTCTTTAACTTTTATTATTATCATTTTGTGTATATTTTTGGCATTCATACATATACAGAACTGTACACTACAAAATAATTCTGGATTATTACTTTAAGTAGTACAAAATAACATGAAAGAGAAAATATCAAAAAATTGCTTTAAATTTTGATTGCTAACCTTTTCGAAAGACAGTTAAACTTTCTGTCTCAAAATGAATTATCTTGACAGTCCTTGCAATTGTAGCACATAATAGAATAAGCATTCACTTATATGCAAATACACTTGGGAAAGGTATTAATCCATCTCTTCTCCCTCCAGCTATGGGTTGAATAGCAGGACAGATTGGATTGCCTTGGTTGGCAATCAGTCTACCACAGAAAGAAATGGCAACTTACTGCAGGAAAATCATCTGTCTAGTTAGTCATGGATTGAAAGAGACATGATCACCCAGACATGTATCATGCATGGCACTTAACTGACTAATAGGATGAAAGAAAAGAAAATATCAAGTCTCTCAATCTACAGATATGTTTAAACATAAATCCCTTAATGGAATTATTTCAAAAGTGATACCCAAATAAAACCAAAGCTTATTACTCTAAAATAATCTATGTACAACTATGAACAGCTCAAATAAAACTGAATTCCACATTTTTCTTGCTTTTGCATGAAATTAAAAATTAAATATGACCAAAATTCATTTTAGTGAACAATTATGAAAAATATTTGGAGTTATGTATATTGTCTTTAAGTAAACTATTGGTATAAATATTTGAAATATTATCATTTAAATACTTAAGAAAAAAAAATCATGAAATCTTTCAAATTGCCACGTTAATGAAAATTTAATTAACATTATAATGCTGAATAATGAAATAAAAAAAAGAATAATGTCTTGTTCCCAGGATGACATTTCTAAAAGAGGTTGTAAACTATTTTTGAGTTTTATTCATAAGGTTAACTTTATAAATGGTGTCAGTCAGTTAAGTGCCATACGTGATACACGCTTGGGCAATCATGTCTCAAAAGAGACATGACTGACTGGGCAGAAGATTATCCCGCAGTAGGTTGCCATTGCTTTCTGTGGTAGACTGGTTGCCGACCAAAGCTATAGAACCCAATCTGTCCTGCTATTTAACCCATAACTGGAAGGAAGAGATGGATTAATACCTTTCCCAAGGGTATTTGCGCATAAGTGAATACAATGGATTCAACTGGAATTCGAACTCGGCTCCCCGGTTTCTCGTTCCGAGCCGATATCTATTGTACCACAACACACATACATAGTTTGTTTTTATTATTCTATCTTCTTTAATGGATTCATTCATTTTTCTATGACTAATTAACCATTTGAAGGTTATATAAAGCCAGAAAATATTTTTTAGATGGTAAGATTATTTGTGAGGGAGGAAGATAATAATGGCTTTATGATATATATCTCACTAACTAACCCATAATTGGGAAGAGAAGCAGTGGATCAAAAAATGTAATTGAATATAATGAACTGAACAGGAATTGAAATTAGTATCCAATTAACAATTCTGAGCCATTATCCATTACACCAACTGCACATTTAAGCTTACAGCCATTGGTATTCTGAATTGGTCATACATCTAGCTACTGACCAAGTTTGACAAGTGCTTTCTGATTTTATTCTTAAATCTTTTTCAACTGAGAAACAATTAAGAGGCCAGATATTGTAGAAACATCTCAAGGTAAGAAATTAAGCTCACCTTTTAAAAAACTGATTTAATTTAAATCTGCAAATATCCAATAATTATCTTTACACATTTTTTGACAATCTGAAGATGTGAGTGAGAGAGAGAAAGATACATATATAAAATAACTTAGCATATAACGTCATTGTGTGATAGCCATGATGAAAAATATCCTGAGTGCTGGATTTGATATAACCCCCTTTATAATAATTTTACTTGTGTACTACTGTCAATTATATATAAGAGTTTAAATCTATTTATTCTACAGTCAAATATATAAAGAAAGAAGTGTAAGAGATTGAGACAATAAGCTTATGGTCAGAAACATTTATTAATGTTTGTTGACTGTCACAAGCTAAATGAGCAATAGTGAAGTAGGAGAATGTAAGTGGATTGAGATAAGAAAAGCTGAAACCTTGCAAAAATTTGCTAAATTATTCTAGGTCATGTAAACAACCCTGTACTATATACTTCCTGTCTGTCTAATAAATGTATTGAAATTTATAAGTGAAATGTAACTTAATAGTAAATATTGTTTAAAAAAAAAAAGAAAAGAAAAGTGAAACTATATTTTTCTATCAATATTTAAAATAAAAAAAATGGAGAGATTACAAATTGCACCACATAAAAAAGTGAAGAAATAAGATTTTAAATATCTTTTAAGGGCAGGATTTATGACAGTCAAGCCATCACATAAAATAAACAAACATGCTTCTTTATACAGCAAAGTACAATGTAAAATACATAAGACAATTTTTAAAACAATTGTTTTCCCAAAAGACCAATTTTTACAGAAATCTTATGGCATTTTTAATTATACTTTTTTTTATATTAATTTGCTTTGTGAAATACCATAAAGCACATAAAAATATTTTGAAATAGAATTTTACCATGAAAATATCAAGATATATAGTTTGTGTACTGCAATCAAGAATACAAATAAATCAGTTATGCATCCTGCTGTAGAAGAAAGTCTTTAAATGGTCACTTAAACTAGAATTGCTTTTGCAATAATTAAAATCCACAAAACAATTGAAACAAAGAAAAAGAAAAGGTTTGGGAACCTCACACCACAGATGTCATAATAGATGAGAGCTATTTATGTTTTTACTAAAAATTATATTTTCCTTTAAGATGTAATCAGTCAACAATAGGCTTGTGTATTATTAACAAGTACACTGAACCAATGTTTTACACTGTTTACTAAAAAAATGACCATAGCAGGAAATTTAAAAAAAAAAAAAATTGACACAGAAACTGCTCAAAAGCTGAACATTTGAGACAGAAAAAATAAACCTTATTAAAAGAAAAAGGCACCCAAATACTATTTCAAAAACCCCTTCCACAATAATTGATAAATTAAAAAAATAAGAAAATGGGAATAAATTATTTCATATCAAAATATATGTTGGCCAATTATTACTTTCTTTGTATAGAATAGACAGCAGTGAGCCCTGCTCAACATCACTGGCTGAGGACAGAACCGCCCCTGCTGCTTCTGATGGCAACTGGCAGTTGTTAGTGCCCCCTTATGGGAGAATTCACAACCATTTCCTGTCACACGGACACACACTTTCAGAGTAAATAAAGGCAACATAATAGTTAAGTTAAAATAATGAAAAACTTTTCCAAGTTTAAGCAAGGATTAGCAAATTCATATATTTACTATATCAAAGAGAAAAAAAGATTTGCATATAAATTAAGTCATCTACTATTCTTTATTGATGCTCTAATCAAAATTCAAAATAAAAAGAGATTCAATCTTATGATATATGCAAGATTTATAATGAAAATGTACTGACAACAAATTTAAACAATTAAAAAGAGAAAGTGTACATTCAGTTTTTATTAAAAAAAAAATGAGGTAAACACAAAGAGAACATTTCTTTAAAAGAATTATTTTTTTGAAAGAAAAACTTAAAACATTGATTTGTATATATACCCTTTAAAATATTCTGAGAATAATGAAATAAAGGATAATTTTACTCTAAAACTAAAAATAATTTGTTATACAATGAATATGTAATGTTTTCTTAATACTTTGAGAAGTTTTTAAAACAATATTAAAGATATGGATTATAAATATTATACTAAAGTAGTAGAAAAAAACTTTTCCTTATAAATTATTATCTTATGTTGCCTTTAAAGTTTTTCTGAATCAAAATTCTTGTGACTGAAAAAAGAAATCAGGACAAACTTCAAACATTTGTAGATACTACTGCAAGGGACTAAACTCAGATATTCTATCACTATATAAACATGCACAATAATTCAATGGAGCAACAATAATTTCTAGAAGTATAATCAATTTCCTGTTAATCTAAGCAGTTAACAAATCATATATTTTAAGGAAAATAAAGCTTCAAAAGGTTACAAAGAGAAAAACATGCTTTTATATACTAATATTTTCCATAAAGCATATGTTTTTAAAAGAGTTTGAGCCTGAAATCTTTTACATAACATAATCCCTTTTTTCAAAACATTTTTTTTTTAATAACTGCATGGGATACAAAATCCTATGAGAATGTCTTGGGATCTTTCCTGCCCAACAAAACACTGGTTGACGCCAGGATAGCCACCAAAAATATCAACACTTGGGGGAACCAATCCCTCTTTATCAAAATAAATATTTTTTGCAGGGGGAAAAAAAAAAAAAATTCAATAGTTTATAAAATTAAAACATTTACCAAAATAACTATATCATTAGGTATTACAAAATTCCTTTATGGACAATGTATAAGGAGGTGGGAATACTAAGACACAAAATATTTACTTGTAAATTCAAAAGTATTTGACCTAAGCTTTAATTGACTTATATATATAGATAAATAGGATATGTTTTAATTGGATTTTAAATATTTATGTATAATATTTAAAACAAAGAAATTTGATTCTAAAATTAATGTTTAGTAACATATGAAATTTTTTAAAAACACATTCCAAAGGTTGAAATTATAAGACACACTGTAAAAAATTATCTTCTGATTTTTTTCTAGGACTTTTTACTTTTATTCAAATTGATTCTTGATGTCAGTTGAACAATACTCATACAACATCATTCTTTAGGTTTTGCAGATGTCAAATGAACAAGTCTCACAGAAAAGCAAATTTTGGCTTATTATTATTATAAAAAACAAAAAAGATAGCAACATTAGCAAATCTAGAACAGCCATTAGCAAAGTTTTGAAGAATTTATAAAGATACAGCACTAAGAATTGTTGCTGCAGGCCATCATTATCTTCTTTGAGGGACATCAGAAAAGGTCATTTGTGCTTTAGTGATCTTTGAACTTAATCCTGTCATCACAAGAAGAGTCTGGCAAATTCTCAATGAACCAGACAACCTTTCGACTGATGCTCACAAGAAAAAGAATACTGCGTAAATTAAAGAAAAATTAACTTGGACCATGGGGTGGAGGAAAGTGCTTTTTAATGAAAATTTCAGTTTAGATGGTTTATAACAGAATGCAGTACTACAAGTATAATCTTCAGGAGGAGTAAAATTGTTTTCAAACATCAATTTTGGTGTGGGATCTGCAAGGGTGCATGGAGATTTTTCATTCAAATGTGAAGCTGAAATGGGGGTGGTGGTGATGGAAGGCAAGAAAAATAATTGGCTTTTAGAGAAGAGCCATATCCCATGAGGCAAACATTGTTATAGAAGAAAATTTATATTCCAGTAAAGCCTTCTAAAAAGCATACATCATCTATGATTGGTCAGAATGTAACACAGTTATGAACTAGCTTGAAAACTTACTCCAGATTGCAATCCTACTGAGAACTTGTAAAAGGTAGCCAAAAATAGAAACCGTTTAACATCTTGCATAAAGTGTTGCTGGGATGAAATTCTATTTGAAATCTTGCAGAATTGTGTTTTCACTGTAAAACATATATTCAGGTTTTACAATAAAAAGGAAAAACTGACAATGATTATCTGTTTCATGTTTAAAAAAAAAAACCATCTTGATGTCTTATTAACACCTTCAGAATGTGTGATTTTTTAAAATTTGCATAAACTGTGAGAACTAAGCTAAAAACTGATTTTAAAATCAAACTGCTTATCCATTTTTTTCATATATAATGAAGAAGACTGTTTCTACCAATATTTGAAACGTACAAATTAATATTTTTCCGGTGTTTTATAATTATTTGCTTCGCTATAAATGTATAAATGATATATATGTGTACAAATATGAATTCAAAAATATTATCAATTGTAATAGTTTCTTAATTGAAAAAATCTCAGAGAAACAAATCTAATCTATCAATTTAAAATTATTACAAATTTTATTTTGAACATAAAAATTGTTTAACAATTTAATAAGTATTTTTAATAATTTAATAAGTCAGAAATATAATATTTTTAGCTTAGTTTTGGCATAAAGCCACAAATATAGAATTGAACTTACAAGTTGATAGTAATGATTTGCAAGATGAACATGTTAACTATTGCACGACACTGAATATATATATATATATATATATATATATATATATATATATGCAGGCATTGTAGTTTAGTTTTCATTCATTTTTTTTTTTAACAATAAAGTTATAGTTCATTATTTTAAGCCAACATAAATGGCTGCCTTTGTAAATTATAGTAAACAATATAAGTATCACATGAGAGCTGCTCAGCACACTGGCTGTGGTCAGGCATCTTGACAATACTGTAATGTTAATGGAACAATTGTAGAAAGGAAAATCTGAAATGAGCCATGAACTTTGTATCATCCAAGACAGTTTAGAGGAGAGAGTTTTTGTGGGGGAAGAAAGAATAATATGAATATACATAATGGTAAAATAAATGAAAAATGTGAGTTATTTTGTATTTAAACAGCTCTAAACTTGCTCACTTAGACACATATGCACACATGACTGAAATTAATCAGCAGTAGTGCTCTAACAAAGCATTAGATGATGACCCTAGATTCAGGGTATGCATTTTGGATTGTAACATCATTACCACTAACCAAAGTAAATCTAGTAATCATCACAAAATCTCACCAGACTTGCACAATATCAAGACTTCTAACTTAAACTAGTCAGTTTAAGACTTAGTAGTCTTAAACTATTGTTAATTTAATTTTAATTACAGGATAGGGCAATAATTTTTTTTATTTTTTGAGTCTATCTATAAAATAAATTTAACACACATACACACTAGTATAAATAAAACAATCATTGTTTGGCATGTCACCTTGCAGGAGATAAAACAAGATCTGTCAAAAGGCAGTCGAACTTCTTACTTATAGGAGCCAACAGCTGATATATATATATATATATATAAGAGGCTAGGATAGGGTCTCAAACCTTCAATGACAATACTTCCGAGGGATAAAAACACTTCAATGTACTTAGACTACTGTGAGCATCTGAGTTGGGCATCAAGATCATCTGGCCATGTAAAAACATTATCCTAAATTATGAGGACAAGTCTCAGTATGTTGACAGATGTATGGAGTAGTAAATTGAATCCTCTGCCAGCCAGGACCGACCTTGCTTCGTGCAAGATTAATCTTGGTCCTCTCTCAACAAAAAATACAGCTATAATGATAATGATGAGTAAACTGCACAATTTGTTGTTTATGAAATGAATAACTAGGAAAAAAACTCTTTTTTCCCCCATAAAACTTAGATCAAGATGAACTTTACAGAGATGCTTATTGATTACTTGAATTACCATGAGTGTCTGAGATGGGCATCAGAAAGAGCATCCAGCCTTGTAAGTTCTTGCCTGAAATTATGAAAAATCTTTCTACATTGACAGGCATATGTGAAGAAGTAAACTGAGATCCCCTGTCAGGCAGGATCCATCTTGCTTTGTGTGAGATGAATCTAGGTTCAGCCTCAACAAAAAATACAGCTATGATGATAATGAGTTCTGCAGACTAAAGTTAATATTTTCTATAACACCTATGCCTACATATATTACCTGGAACCTTGCAGAGGTCTATCAGTTTTCTATCAGTTTTCTTATCCAAATATGATTTCATTATATTAGAGGTGTATCATTGTCATATTGAAAAGTAAAAGCTGTTCTCCACAATGATTTACTGAAAATTGTAAATAATCATGTAATAATACATATCAAATTGGAAGTTAGATAAATGTGGATGCTTGTTTGTAGAATTGTAGCTTGTATATAGGTTTTACATAAAAATATACATTAAAATTATAAACAAATAAAAATAAACTTAAGAATGATAATAAACAGTGAATCAAGGATCATAAAACTGAAGTGTTCACAAGTTAATGAGAGTATTCAAAAAAATATGGACGGAAGAAAAAAATAACATTATTGCAAGGATGATAAAAAATTGCTCAAGGCTAATTCCAATGATAAAAGTTCCACAACAGAGAAATTAAACACCATAGACCTCCATTTTTAGCATTAAGAAACATAGTAGCAAATTGCTTTACTGTTCTCTCACTTAGTTTGGCTAGAAGGTCCTGCTCAACTACCACTGGCTGACGTCAGGGGTCTTCTTTTTTAGATGCTAGTCACAGCCAGGGTTTTAGGCCAATCTTGTATTTTCTTTGTTGGCCAATAAAAAAAAAAATCTTCAAATATACAATGTAGACAGACAGACATAATTGATGATGACATTGAGAAATC
The DNA here is from genome assembly GCA_037127315.1 of Ascarosepion bandense. Taxonomy (NCBI): domain Eukaryota; kingdom Metazoa; phylum Mollusca; class Cephalopoda; order Sepiida; family Sepiidae; genus Ascarosepion; species Ascarosepion bandense. The sequence goes on along the minus strand of JBBBDQ010000651.1, from coordinate 7,558,818 downwards.
AATGCAATGTTTAATAAACAAATCAGATGAATATATAATCAAAAGATTTGCCTATAATCTAGACAGTTTATTTATTTATAATAAAACACTTGCCCATAATCTAGACAGCTACTCTAAAATTGGTAATGAAGTAAGAAGTAAGGTTATTTGTTAAATGTTAAAAAGAGTTGGTGGGAAAGTAAATAAATACAAATTGAATGACTGACATATTCAGTTAAATGACCAGTAAATCTAGCTATTGCACCAACAGGTTTTTTTCTTCTTGACCTAGGAAAGTTTGGATATACATACATAAAAAAAGACACAAACCTTTTTATATATGTTAATAACAACTGAAATGACAAAGGCTAACTCATATGATTATATGAGTGTTTTCTTTTGTATAAAACAAGGATAATGCTCACACTGATAAAATATTCTTGGTTATAAATTATATATTTCACGATATCATGATCTGATATTATATACTTTCTATTCACTCATCCTAATCATTCCTCATTTCAAAATTCAAAATAAATAATGGACTGGTTTACTGATACCAAATCAAGTCAAAGAAATAGAAAATAATTTATTATATATATATGTCTGTCTGTCTAATTAACATCAAATAATACAAGATTGTCTTTTTTTCTTTCCCTGGATTTAAAAAGAAAATAAATAAAATCACTTTTTTTTTTTTGTTGAGATCACAGATAAAATTTCCAGCTACCTGTACTGGGTGTTTACAGAAAAATTCATGGAAAATGATTCTTGTTCATTTTAAATTGCAAATAATTTGGCATAATAATAAAGATTCAAAGAAAAAATAATCACATGCATATATCACTTCTAAGTACAAAATGTTCATAATTTCTAAACATTAATTCAAGTTTTAAAATTCTTGTAAAATTTGTAATTACTAGTAAAAAAAAAAAAAAAAAAAAAGGTAGTAAATATTGTGTGAGAATGAAATACACAAAATCAGAAATAATGTGATGAAAATAACATTAGCATATAATTTTCTCAGTCATTTCACAAAGAAGGCAATCAATTAATCCAGGAACCATTTTTGTTTCCCAAAAGTTCTTTAAAATTTCTTTCTTATTAATCTTCATGTTATGTTGTTTGTTTGTATGCATTGAAGGTGATCAAGATATTTTATGTTACAATAGCTAATATGATAAACTGCATATCATTTTCTCCTGGGTTTAATATTTTTACAGATGACTCAACCATATATTTAAAACATAGGATAATATGTATACTTATTAATATATATATAATATCGCACAACAAGTGCTGATATTAATGAAAGAGTGCTCGATATAATATAACAGAGCTATATGTGTATATATATATATATATATTTGTCATCCACATACAAGCCAGTTTCGCTGTATCACAGTTCATCAGTGTGGCTAGACACTCACTTGCTTTTGGCTGAGATTGAAAGTTGACCGATTTGGTGTCAGTCGGAGTTGCTAACCCCTAAGCATGGAATCAGAGAAGGGAAATTTTAGCATGTTATGTAGAAGTGGTGTATACACACACCAGTCCCCGAAGGAACTCAATTCATTGCTGAAGAGTAATATATATATATATATATATATATATATATATATTACTCTTCAGCAATGAATTGAGTTTATATATATATATATATATATATATTATATATAATAGAATAGTGATTTTTCAATAATGTAAACCCTAACTAGCATTTGTCAAAATTACTAAATGTGATGTTGGATTGACGACTACTAAGCCGATTTATTCAGTGAATGTAAGAAAGATATTAATCTTTCTGACATTTACAAAATTCACAGAGATTAAATTTGTTACTTCTTTGAAAATGTTAAGAAATGTTGGCTTCATTTGCAAAAAAGCTATAACATTCTTACTATTTCATTCAACAGTGAAATCAAATAAGATTGTTTAAGTTGGAGACAGGGAGTAATTTGCTTCATTGCAATTAAAATAGATATAACAAAAAACTATAGAAACTACTAAGTAACATTAAAATTGATTCACTACATCAAATAATACTAATTTCTATTTGAACATTGAGATTTTTTGTAGCTTGAACTTACATATTTACTGTTATACTTTTGTCTCAGTTTCATTCAACCTGATTTCTCATAAGATTTCAGGTAACCCAATTTGCAGAAAAGAAAAAAAAAAGTTTTATGCTTTTAATTGTATATAAAATAAATAATAAGTAAATCAACTGTTATACTTTTATTAATTTAGCACCCAGATGTTTAAAAATTTACTTACATACAAATTTCCTAGAATGCTTATATGATTAGAAAGCTTAATCCTATAGAGGAATACAAAAGTGTAATGAGTTCAATCATCACATATGGTCTTATTACTTTGTTCTTTTGCTTGCAAAATCTAAGTTTAATAAACTTATATTAAATAAATTTCCTGTTAGTTATCATTCAATCAAATCAAATAGTCAAAGGGATATATTTATTTATTTATATTTATTTAGGAATTCTAGCTTTTATGACCAGCATGATTTGTATTTGATTTGAGATATACTGTTATTGGTTCTTTTGAATATGCGACCTTACTGCAATTTGATGATGGTTTCTTTGTGCAGGATCCCAAATTGAAAAGAATAGTTAATAGAAACAAATATTGAATTATGAATTCACATTAAGTAAATTTTCAGACTGTCTCAACTTATATTTTTAATGATCAGTTTTGCTCAAACCAAGAACACCACCAAACACTGGCAAAAAAATTAAAATAAAACAATTCAAATTTTATGTTTTTTTTTTCCTGCTTTGATGTAACAAGTGAAAAAGAGGCACTTTGGGGTTAAAGCACATATTCTTCAGATTTTCTAGATGATCCAATCATATTACAAAAAAAAAAAATCTATTTATAGAAATCTTTTAGAGATCATTTGAAAGATTTAAATTTTCAAATCATTCACACTTTATGATTAGAAATAATATATTAATTCTTTGTAATTAGGAAATCTTTTTGTAAGAGGCAGATTCTATGAATATACTTAACCAGATTAAAAAGTTCAACAAACACTAAATATATTCAGCTTTTAAAATAAAAAGATGTAATAGTGAAAGGAAAACTACTCTCAAGTAAAAAGTAAAAGTTCATTACTAAAAATCATATCAGTTAAATATTGATAAAAATTAATCAAGAAAACTCATGTACATCAAACTAGTAATAGGATGCAAATAATGCCTGTGATTAAATAGGAACATTACACAATAGTTAAGGTGTATGTAAACATTTAAGATATACATTTTAAATCAATATACTATGAAGATTTTCCAAGTAAAAAACTGATAATACAGTATAAGACAGAGTGAGAAAACAAACTTGTTTCAAAGTGAGATACTTGTACCTAGGTTGAAAGCAGTTGCTTAGTAAAATTAGTAGGTTTAACCTAAGAACTTATAGCATTCATCACTTGTACATATGAACTAAATATGAACTAAACTGAAAGCTAGCTCATAAATATTTAATAAATAAAAAAATAAAATAAAAAAGTGAAATAAAATTTATGAAAAGAGGAAGAACATTTATTCTTAAACTAAGTTAAAATTTTTAAATTAAAAGTAGCTTTAATTTTTAAATTTCTATTATTGCATGTTTACTATATAGATTATGTTGCTTTTTTGAGACTAAATCACCTATAAAAGAATAATGTAGTTTTCCAGCTTAGAATTAAATAATCAGACCATTGTAAATACTTATAGAGAAATCCATTTTTTTTCAATAAATCTTCAGCATAAAGTAAACAAGAGAATACATTACCCAGTAATTTCTAGTAATTTGTGGATAATAAGCAATAATTATGATTACTGAAATTATAATTTGATTTGAATTCTTAGAGGAAACATTGGAAGCTAATTTCATACAATGTTCAATGTGCATAGGAAAAAGGTTATGAAGAGCACAGACTAGTTTAAATATATTTGTAAAGACCTAATGCTGGTTTTGAGCTTTAAAGCAAACTGATTAAAGAGTTGATTTTATTGTTCATAGACTTAGGGGCAAAATTAGAAAATCTTTTTGTAAATTACTAGGAGTTAAAAAAAGTTTCAAAATAACAGCTCAGATTTAACTGTCAAAAAATATATTTAATAGTAAGCCCCGATTTTATCAACTGTTATGATTTATAACAAATTAAGCCTAAAAATATTACTTACAAGCTTGTTCATAAGTTTCACTGTTAAATTTAGCAAGAATGTTATGGTTTACATAATCTTTTAAAACATTGAAAGGACATAAACCAGAAAATTGTCTACCAAATGTCTTACAATAAAGTACATTAGTAGTGACATCTTTACCACCAAAGAGAAGTCGAAAGAAGGTAGAATTATGAATTTTATGGTTGTAAACCTCTAGTACAAAGCGTGAGGCTGCAGGGGGAATATGGTCAACTTTTATATCAAGGCTTATCAAGAGGTAAATCAGGAATGAATATTTTCCAGAATAGATGTGAAAAAATTCTGAATTATTTGTGTTTGTCATCTTCTCCATGACTTGCTTGAGTGCTGGGAATGTAGATAAAACAGAAATGTCCTTGAACATTGGATCTAAGGTTATTGATTGCATGTAGCTGTCAGCTATATTGAAAGCAGTATTTAGTCCTTCACTGGTTACATTAAGACATCTAGAACCCGGCATAGCATCAAAACAACTTGGTGATAATTTGTTGCAAAAATACAACAAAAGTGTAACCAACAACTCAAGAGCAGAAGATTTTGCTACATGATGAGATTTAAAAAGCTCTGCTAATTTTTTGGTAGAGGGATGTGCTCTCTTGTACATATAATGACCATTATTTACTGCATCTTCCACCAAAAAAGAATAACGATTCAGTTTGGGACAGTTGATTTTATTATTCATAGACTTAGGGGCAAAATTTGGGAGAGACTTTTCAACTCTTGAACGAGTAAATTCCTCTCTCTCTAAAAAGCCATGAGAAAATGCCAAAGCACTTTGGTAGTGTAATTCTTCTGGAATGCTTTGTATATTAAATATTGAACCTAAAGTTTTGCTACGTATTCTATTTATATGTTTACTGTAAACTTTACTAAGAAATTCTCCATTTCGTATAAGCTGAAGACTTCCAAAAGGTGTCAAATCTTTCTGGGTACAAACACGTTTTTTAGGATTTGGGGGAAAAACTTTAAAAGCATTGTGCCCCTGTTGAAGATTCTGGAACATATACATAGTTTCTTGGAAATTACGCACTTTAGGATGATCAGATAATAATTTGCTGAAGATACATGAAATGGATGGAAGTCGCAATGCTGGGATTTCCTTTTCTGGGATTGTCTGTCCTGGACTTACAAATACCTGTACCTGAACCAGCTCAAATTCATTAGAATTAGTAAGCAGATGACCTGTATGAAGTATTTTAAAAAACAGATATTAATTCATATATAAATAAAAAATAAAAATAAATATCATTTTAAAAAAAAAGTATAAATGCATTTAGTAACAAATAATGAAATTAAAAGATAGTAATTTACAAAGTTCTTCCTAAAAAAATATGATTTTAAGCCATTTGATCAGATTTTAGGAAATGGATCATGCCAAAATCTTTATAGCAGCATCTCATCATAATACATGTAAAAAGAATTTTACAATAAATTATTTTTAAACATCTGATTTTAAAACTAATAACAGATTTCAAAAAGGTTAATTAGAGAATAAATAATATGAACAATTAGCACAGAACAAAAGTTAATTTCAGATGTGTAATTTAAGGATAGAAAGAATCTTAAAAATTTATTGCTTGGTTTACAATTTGTATTGCACTATAAACTGGAAGTAAATCAAAATAGATCCATTGCAGAATGAATTTACTCAATTTAATAAACTAGATAACTAAACTATAAACAGTCACCTTGAAAAAAGAGAAATTAACAAGAGTAATTTTAAACTTTAGCACTCTGCATCATTAATATTACTTCACTTCCCACTGTATTCTTATTTAAGGCCTTTAAATTGCAGTAACCTTGTTAATTTCACTCAAAATTGTTTTCTATTGCCATAGTAGGCTACAACACAACTATGAAGTTCAAACATTGTTCAGGGATCAGAGTCACCTTTAATAAAAGGATTAATTTTTCACATATAGAGTGATAAAGGTAAAAAAGTAAACCATAAAAAACAAAAAACATACCTTCCTCTCCCTGCATTGGTTGTTGGAAATCAGCACACATTTCTGAGACTTTTGGGTGTTTCAGAAGCATTTGAAAGTATGCTGCTTCTTCTTGACCCTTTGACCATTCCAACTGCAATGTATTTGGTAGGCTCCTTTTGGAGCGGGAATGATAATTGTTATCAATTCCAGAGGAGTTATGAATTTGGTGTATTAGAAATATCTCTAAATAAAGAAAAAAAGAAAAATATTTTTCTTAAATATATTATTCGATCAAAAAGTAATATCTAAATCTAAATGTGGCAGATACTTGTATCCAAAGATGCCTAGCTTCTAGAGATGCTAGATAATCCTTGCTGCAGAAGTCTGCCCAGACACATTCATGTTTGTTCAATACCCACAGAACCCACCTGTGGTTAATATACTGCAACTATGCTAAGGAGACCTTAGTTACAGTTTCTGGGAGAGTGCACGTTTTCTAGCACGATCAATAGCTGAACAATAGTCACTATGACTTGTGGCTTTGTGCTTGCACAACCATTGACGACTCCCAAATGTTCTGTTTTACCCAATTTCACTCACAAGGCTTTAATCAATCTGGGACATGGTTTTCAGGCACTATTTAAAAGGTGCTGTGGGCTGAGATTGCCTCCTAACATCAAGAAGTCACCTTTCTGTCAAATTGGATGTGTTAAGATTAAAACCCAGGTCTCATGGTTAGAAAGCAAATGTTTTAACCATTTGGCCACATGTGCATAAAAAGGGTAATATAGAGACACATACAGTATACCAAAATGAATACAAAAGTCAAATCTTGTCTTCAACTCTTGTCTCCATCCTCTCAACTTTACTCCTTCATGATCTATCAAAATTCTGAGAACTCACTTTTTACAAACCATTGAGTAGTGAAGAGACTGCACAATACTACAGGCTCACCTAAACATTCCAGAATGTTTTGCACTACTATATCATTTTATAGCATCATCTTGGTATAATCGAGCTGGTAACATCACTACTCTTATTAAGTAAAACTCACAAATATTTCTGCAGTTAACTGAAGAGAAACCCACTCTATATCAGGTTTTCACAACATGCACACACAAACTTTTGTTATCTACAAAGCAGATATTTAGCTATAAATATGTGAATTCATTAATGTTATAGCAAAGAAAAGAAAAAAAATCTGCAATTCGCACGTGCAAAAAATTGTAATGAAGCAAGATTAACTTTCACAAGTAGGAAATTTATCTTAGAAATGATAACTTTGTAAAAAAGAAGAAATATAGGATTTACTTTGATTGCAGAAGATAAATGAAAAGGAATATTTTAATTGGTAATTAGACACTTGAGCAACAAAAAATTATTTTATAAGCATTTTGAATTAATTTAAGTCAGTTAAAAATTACATTATTGTGTGACAGAGTAGAGAGTGATTTGACAATGGACCCCATCATTTATACCATAAGGCAGAGGTACTCAGTTGTTGTTGTATGGTCAGAAACAAAACAGACAAAAGAGGAATGACATGGTTTTTCATACATAGGTAAGAATTAAGAAAATAAAGCAAGTTAACTGGTTGTTATAAATTGACCTAGTGAAAGGAGTTTGTGAGGATTGAACCCAAACTTAACTTGCATTTACCCAGGTAGATTCTGCATAAATTAAGCAAACTCCACCATTAGGATGAACTGATAAGATGACAAGCTAACACTGGCTGGATAGCATTAGATTAAACTAGCCTGAGAAAATCCCAGAATTTGTATAATTATATAAAATACTAATTAGCAAAATGCTCCCATTTTCATGGAATTGGGTTAAACAAAAGGCATCAGCTGATCTAAATCAGCTGACAATATTTGGTCATGTAAAAAAGCATCCTAGTGAAAATCTTATCTATCAAGTGAAGAATCAGAACCAACAAGGTTATCTTGGTCATCTGTTATGGCCCACAGGACAAAGGATAGATCTCCTATGTGTTCATCATGCTAAAAGCCATGTCAGAAGATCTGACAGAATTCCAAAAGAGAAGACAGATTTACAATGGTTATCTTCCAGAGTGTCAAAAAGCTCTTAAAGAGCATCACAAACAATCAACAGGCACTCATAGATAAGAAATTGAGGCCAAAACCGGTACATAAAGAGCAATTGTCAAGTGGAAAGCAGAAGGAAAATTTTTGTTGAAATCAAGGTAATAAAAGAAAGCTCTGCATACATCAACTTGAAGGAGAGGGAGGCAAACATCAGTGAGAATGGGTGAAATAGTTTAGCAGTCAGATTAAGATGAAAATAACTATTATTACTACCATCACCCTCAGAGGAATTGAGCAATAGTGATGTAACTCATTAGACTAATGACCAGCCTTTGAAATTTAAAAAAAGAAATCACTTGAGAGTGAGGAAAAATTTACCCCCCCCCCACTCCAAATCATTTTACTCAATCGACTCCATTTTTTTAATAGTCTCCTTATGTAAACATAGCGTGAATCGCTGACGGAAAACAAAAAATTAAATTTTAATTAAAACTTTGAACGTGTTAGAAAGGATTTTAAAATTTTGTAAAAATAATAACAACAAAATTTGATCTTTCCTCCTAATAATAGCATAAGCATTTTGATGATAAAACTTTGTTTTTATCATGATATGCTGTTTTTTTTTTTGGTAATTGAGTGAAGGTACCTATATTCGTAGTTTCTTTCTTCTGTTTGGCTACAACCTCCATCTCATAGATGATAAAAAAAATAACAAATCTGATTTTCGCAATGATTTTCTATAAAAAAATTACTTGTATAATTTGTTTTTCGGTGCGTGGTTGAAAGAAGTATGCATATTTTTTTTCTTTCTTTCAAATGTTCATTTTTACTTTTTGTAAGTGGGGAGGAAATATAGGATAATAGTTTTCGAAATGAAAATTTTCTAAAAATCTGTGAGTGTCTTTAATCTGGGTGACTGAGACATTTTGGCTTCACTATGGAAGTGTTAGTTAAATGAATGTTTACACTGACCGGGATGATAAAAGCCAAGAGTTCAATAATGTCATTGTAGGTTATTCTAAGTAACTTGTGAAACTTCAATGGCATACTTTTGAGTTGTAAAAGGAAGCAGATTTCCTTTTCCTTTAATCGACTGTGGGTGCATAACTTTAATCGCCCAATTAAGTTTTTAATCGACTCAGTTGATTGGCCGAGTGAAATCTCAAAGGCTGCTAATGACTACAGACACATCAATTAACTAGGCTATATCAATCAGAAGTTTAGTTGCTTGTCAAGCCAATAAACTGTAGAAAATGTATTAGAACAGAATAAAAGTTCATAGTGTTTCTTAAATGAATTTCAAAGACAATAATTAGATATATGTATATAGATTTATTCAACCATATTATGTGCCACTTTGTTCCACTATCTTTTACCATCTTTGAGATAGCTTAATGATTCCATTAAGCATCATTCTGGGTAACAAACTGAAGTAGTTTTTAAAAGCTTTCAGAGAACTGAACTTCATAAAATTAATAGAAATTTTATAAGTATTGAAAGAAGGGGTAAGTACAGTTGAATATGGCAGTTGTAGCAGGACATCCTAACCAAACTGTACCAATTTCTGCTTGGTTTGAAAAGATAGACTGGACATTGTTGCCCAACATTATTCTGATAAAAGTTAACATCTTTCTAAATAGTCAATTTCAGATGCTTTCCATTGATGTAATTGGTTACAGTACTTGTGCAAATTCAACACCTGGTATTGCAGAAGGAGTTTGTAATTCCAGTGTCACTAGATATACAACATCAGTCTTTAGATGCAGATTGTTTAACTGATTTTTAAGTGATTAAATGTGGCTCATTCAATTTTACCCAGTATCTTTTTTCACCCCATATTGTTGTAAACAATCCATTTTTCATTGCTTGTTATCATCCTTTTCATAAATGGATATTTTTTTGTGTTTAAACAGAGAATCACAGACCAAAATTGAGTTAATTAACTTTTTTTGTTACATGGTGAGGCACCCAAATACTATAGTGTTTTAAAATGCTTTGCAATACTCATATGAGATATGTGGAGTATTGCTGAGATTCTTCATGTCATGTGACCTGGATTATTTCTAAGCACCATTTTGAATTAGTTATCATCAATGACTGCAAGCCTACTGGAATATTATCAGTTTTCTAGATCAATATTTTCACTTCTGAAACTTGCAATTCATTTAAGAACAGCACTTTCTGCAGTGGCACCATCTCTAGAAATGACACATATATTTTTTGCCATTTGTACACTGTTTTGTCCTTTCAAGAAATAAAAGAGCATCTAATGGCAAAAATGCATCTCATTTTCCTCCACTTTCATTTTTAATGAAAAATATTAAAAATTCACACACTGAAGTGTCACCTTTCAGAATATGTATGTCATAAATTTCAATCACATGTGAAACAAAATCATCTGTTCAAATGCTATCTATTTGTACCAAACCAATATATACAATCATGAAAATATTATAACTTTGCTGAGTATATCCTGAAGTTATGGTGCTATTCAAAGTTAGTCATATTGTCTAGTGGATTGTGTTGTTTCCTGGCAAGAAAAAAATTATTTACTTTCTTCTGTTCTTGCTGAGCCAAGGCATTGTCTTATTCATATATATTGTAAATAATAAAACAGTATATTACTATAAATAATTGAGGCAGTATATTATTAGAATTAAGACAGTATATTATTGTAAATAATTAAAACTGTATATTATTTTAATTAAGACAGTATATTATACTAAAAAATGAATACAGTATATTATTACAACCGTGTCTTTATTATAATAAAGACTGTATATTATTGTAAATAATTCAGACAGTATATTATTGCAAATAATTAAGACAATATATTATTCTAAATGAGTGTACCTGTTGTCTAAAATGACGCCAAAATATTTGTGAGGATTATTTATATATATGTATATAAATGTGTTGTATACCCTGGAAACCAAGGTTGAAAATCCTCTTGAAATATAATGATGGACACAGATATAAAAATATACAATTATATCTTTATTCTTTGTTGGTTTTGATTGTGTGTAGAGGGTAGTTGTCAGAGGGAACATGCACACATGAGGCAGAGACAGGCTGGAATTGTTTTCCTTACATTCTCTTTGCATCCTCTACCTTTGTCTTCTTTTTCTCGACCCTGAAAAATCTGGTCTTATATATACGTCCGCGTCCATCAAGCTTCACCTAATTACATCCTCTTCAAGTAGGCACACCAATCATTACCTTTAGCCAGTTGCATTTTGATGTCATCACATTCCTGTCTTCCATTGTTTAATTTTTTCCAACTTTGACACAGCTGATGCAACACCTGTTTATTTGTCATTGTTTCTGACATCAGGTTGGCTTACTAAAATATAATTAAATTCCTTTCCTCATTGTTTTATATTTCTGGCCTTGAATGTTGTTTCAGCATTATTTTGCTTCTGATCAAAATAAGTTAATTTTAATTATATTCCGTCATTAAGACAATACACTTTTTATTGTTCTGCATTCCAGTTTCGATTGAAATCATTACTTGATTTTTTTTGGCTTTTGACAGAAATAATATTTTTTAATGTAAATTATATTCTGTGGGCCACAGTCCACGTTCTTTTCTTCATTGTTTTATATTTTGTGACTTTGAAAATTGACATTTTTGACACAAACATTTTTTGTATTCCAGTTTCAATTGAAATCATCACCTGATTTTTTTTCACCTTTGACAAAAATAATATTTATTTAAGATCAGTTATATTCTGTTGGTCCCCAAGAATATATAACAGACACAAAAACACTCAATATTATAAGAGAAAGGATAATTAAGACATATTGTAAATAATTAAAACCAATATTATTGTAAATATTTAAGGCAGTATATTATTATAATGAAGACTATATCATTGTTAATAATTAAGACATTCTATTATTCTCAAAAAATAGAGACAGTATATTATTATATTAAAACTGCATATGACTGTAGATAATTAAGAAAATATATTATTGTAAATGAGTGCACACCTGTGTTCCAAAATGACGGCAAAGTATTTTTGAGGACTATATATATATATATATATATATACACACACAAATGCACAATGGTCTTTATTCTTTGAGAAAGGATAATTAAGACAGAATATTTTTGTAAATATTAAGACAGTATATGTTATTGTAAATAATTAAGACAATACCTCATTATAAATAATATAGTATATTATTATCAATAATTAAGATAGTGTATTACAGTGAAACTGATCAAATGTAACTGCTTCTATTTCTACTCTATCAGCTTCTTTTCTTGCACTTCCCGCCAGTGAAATTTCCTTCCATATACTCGCTCCCCTGACAGCTACAATCTCCAAGAATTTAAATGTAATGTCAATTGCCATCTCTTGACTCACATCCTTTCCCTGACAACCTTTGTATCATCTTCTCCCTTTACACTCTACTCTCATGCAGCTTTCTTTACACTAATATTCTCATCCTTCTTTTATCCATTCTCTGACACCCACTGTAACTTGTTCCTCTTTCTCATCACTCATCTCTTATGTAACCCCCTGCATACCAGTGGCAGGCAGTACTGCCTTGCTTGGGGTGAAATGATTATAAAAAAAAATTTTATAATTAAAATTAAATTGTGGTAAATATCTAAGATAGCATATTATATTGCAAATATTTACAACTATATATTATTGCAAATATTTAAGACAGTATATTATTATAATTCAGACAGTAATTTTAATCATTATAATTAAGACAGTATATTATTGTAAATAATAAAGCCAGAATATCATTGTAAAACTTGACATTTATACTGATGATACAACTATTTACCCCATTTTGATACTAAGTCTGATCAGATTGATAATTTCAGTTTGGTTGCTGATCAAAAAAAAAAAAACAAACTACAGTCTGTTGTTAATTCAAGCAAAGGATGGCTAGTTAACTTTAATGTTTCCAAAACTAAACTGCTCCTAATCCTCTCAAAGACTCCTTTCTGTCTCCCATCAGAATGGCTGATGCTAACCTTTAGAAGATGGACTCGTTGTGTCTTCTTTGACTAACATTCTCAGCTGACATGAACTGAAAAAATTATATTGAATCCAATGCTAGGCTTGTTGCCAAGAAAGTAGGTTCACTATGTTTTGCTAAACAATTATGTCCTGAATCTATCTTATATATCAATAGTTATTTACCATTTGTTCATGCCTCAAATATTGCTGCTACATATGAAATGGTGCTTGTGCTTTATATTTAGAGATTCCTGATAAAATCTGAAGACGAATCAGCAATATTATTGGTCTTCACCTGGCATCTCATCTTCAGTCACTTTCCCAGTGGCATAAAGTTGCTTCCCTGCGTTTTTTTTTCTATAAATACTGTCAAGGTAACTGTTCGGATGAGCCTTTTGCTAGGATTCTAGATTTTACGAATTTAATCACAGTACTAGACTAGCAACAAAGTTCTATCATTTTAAAGATGAACTGGCTAGATGTAACTGTAACATCTATGCTAACAATTTTTTCTATCACTATTCCAGATTTGAGCTTTTTAACTGGTTCCCCAACTGCATGTACTTACCTGTGCTACAAGATTGGCATCTAAACCCCACCCTTTTACCATCAAAATAGTTAAATGCAACTTCCTCTTCTACTCTAACAGTTTCTTTTCTCAGTTTGTAGAACTCCTTTTCATGTGCTTGCTTCCATGACAGCTACAATCTCTAAAAGTTTAAATGCAATGTCAATGGCCATCTTTTAGCTATTTAAATCCTATCCATCTCTTATCTTTCTTCGGCACCCCCTGTACACACTCTCTCTCTCTCTCTCTCCCTTTGTGCACCATTGGCAGCCCTTGGGGTGAAATAAAAAAAAAATTTTTTTTTGAACTTCAAAAGTTTAAATACAATATCAATTGTTATCTACTGTCTTCTTGATTATTTTTCTATTGTTCTCATTCTGCAATACTGTCTTAGTGGTTTTGCTGCCTTACATCGATAGAATCCACTTAAAAAAAAATTACGCCAGTATATTATTATAAATAATTGAGGCAGTATATTATTTTAAATAATTAAAGTGATATATTAGAAATAAAGCAGTATATTATTGTAAATAATTAAGGTAGTATATGGTTTTGACATCTAAATTGTTTAAAGTTTGACAAAAAGATTGTCAAGACAAATTCAAGTTATTGAGGTTTACATGCTTCAGAGAGACTGAATATTATTATAATTAAGATAGTGTATTATTATAAATAAAGCTATTAATTTCTTGCTTTTATAATGGATAGATAAATTGATTAAATACTCACGGCAATAAAGGATCAAAAGAAAACAAATGATTGATTTTATTTTCTGTTGACGAAAGACTATGAACATTGTCTTTATGAAAGTCTTACTGATAGCACTGCAGGTTTTCTTTCTTGAGGCAATAAGTTGAGGAATGTCGCTAGAGAAATCCTGAAAAATTCAAATAAGACGGAAAAATTTAATGTTTTTAATATGAATGTCCAATTTTATTATTAAATATTTAGCATGCTTTAATAAATATTTGAACATAATTATATAAAAATTTGTTTTTACATTTTTTTTCATCAAATCTTCATAAACTTTACAACATTCTAAACATCTTGTAACTTTGTTTTATTATTTGTTAAACTTGAATGATTTAATTTTTGTCCCTACCAGTTCCAATTTCTTCACTAACACCCATTTCCGATTTGTTCATGCCCACTTTAGCAATATACTATGATCATTGGCTATGACACTACTTAGTGTTTTAGATACCACCACACATGGATTTATAAATGTATCATTTTTGCTATTGTAATAAATGTTAAAATTAAAAGAAAATCCTTTAATGACATTAACAATTATTTCTCAAAATATACTTTTTCATATTTTTTTAAAGATTTTTTTTTGCAAAATCTAAACCATTTGTGTAACATATGAATATGTAACTCAGCCAGGCCGGTCGTTGTTGGTTTCGATCCAGATAGCTGGTCGTAGGTTGACTGGTCGATGATCTCCCTTGCCCAATGTTGATTGATCACAGGCAGTCACCTGAGTTTTCCACTAGCTGTCTCTCTGCTAAGCCAAACTGAACTGGAAAGCGTGCACACAATTGGATAATAAAACAAAAAAAGAGGAATATGGCACCAAAAAAAAAAATGGACTGACGCCTGAATTGTTATAAAAGAAAGTCTTTATAGACAGAAAATAATTCACAGTAGTATAATGGTCATTCGGATATTTCCTAATCCCTGCTCCTATGAAGCTGGTAGTGGAACGGAAGTCTCTTAAGTAATTCAAAGTATAACGTTTCAAATGTCTATCCTTCTAAGTAATAATCAAGTAGTCTGGTTAGCCATGGCGCTTTGCTCTGAATGGAGTTCTAAGTTTGCAGCAAGTCTAGTTGACTTTGGTTCTTTCTTTCTGGAATTTTACGGGAATTGCTGAAGTGCTGGGTTGTGGGTAGTTTGGCATGGTTCGTTTTTGGTGTCGGAATTGAAGTGGATTTTTTGTTCCAGGCTGGATCACTACTCTTTCAACCCTTGGGACCCTGTATTTATGCCTATGCCATGGTGTGGGGCTGACGAACGCTGGGTGTCTAACCCCTCATTTCGGCAACCAATAGAATGCTGAGGTAGCTGCTGTTCGTTGTTGCCTTCGGTTTATCCAATGAGATTAGCCTTATTTCCATGGCATCAATTGCTGGTTATCTCCCCCTTTCAAGTGCTGGTTTGCAGGACCAATGGGATACCTCCCTGTCTTACGACATCATTTTCCTATATCCCTTTTTGGGCTGGACTTATCTGGTGAATTTTCTTTCTCCCTAAATAATTTTGGGTTCTAATTATTTTTCATCAATTACTATTAACCTTTGAACTTGTCAAAAGCCTGTATGACTAAAATTTTCCTTTCTTTCTTTGAAGCAAACAGACAGGTTACAGGTGGTTAATGTTTACATTGTCACCTAGTTAAGAATTTCCGCATATGTGTTCTCAATATCTCTACTTTCAGTAACAGATATTTCAAAGCTTTCTTTAATGACAGAAAGTTATTTTTGTTATCAATTCTACTGAGTCAAAGAAATTTTCATCCACCTAATTTCAGATACAATGCCTAAATGTCTCTTCGCTGAATCACTAATCCAGCCTTCGACTCTGAATTAAATATTTGTTATCTATTTCTCCGTACAATTTGCGCAAGCAAGACAATCCTTATTTTACTTGTTATCACTTCGTGTGTGGGCTGATTTCCTGAATATATAGTTTAACATTATGCCTTTGAGTACAATAATAAAAAATAAAATCTTTCGGGGTTTTGGACTTTGCTTCTCACTTCAACACTGTCTTGGGCCATCTGGCTTGTTTTATGTTTTAGATTACTAATGTCTATTGTCTTAGCATTTAATCTAACCTTGGAAATAAAAACAAATTTATTTCTCTTTCTCTCCTTTCTTTTCTTTATTTCTCAGGTTTAGAATAACTGAAAAACAAAACTTGTTACTTTTCATTTCTTTTACCTTCACTTATATTTGAAGAATTAAAAAATTCTTCTCAGTATGTTTCCTTCCGATCTATAATAATAATTTCTTCTGTTTAAATTTTTTTCAATTATAATTCAAATCCATCGTCATTGTTTTAAACAATCTATTTCTGATTACCTATCACAATTTGTTTAAAAAAAAAAAAAAGGTGAATTTTCAATGCATTTACACAGTAAGTCATAGAGAGAAATGCCATTCAAAAGATTCTTTATACTCAGATCATGTGGTACCCAAACATCATGGTGATTTAAGTATACAAGTTTCACTAAGTGCTCATTGACGGTGGATTTTCAATTAATAAAATTAATTACTTCTGTTCTGCTAAATATTGTTATAAATATAAAAAACACATTACCAAGATGGACAAATCTAGTGAATATGATGGTGAATCACAAAACTGGATCTGTTTCCAATATGCAAAATTTGTGCTCAAGGTAGAGGAAAACAATTTCCCAAGATAATGTATTTTGCAAATCCTGTCTCCACAGAAATATTCTTAGCTGACACAATCAAAGATCACAAAGCAAAATCAAAAAAGCAATTTTGTCAAAATAAATATAATTTACACTAAAACAGAGGAGTTAAAACTTTGGTGAAGTCTAAAGAAATGTAAGATGATTTATAGCAAGATCTTTGAAAATGTGCATTTGTCATATATCTCCCCAAAATAAAATTAACAAAATTCAGTCATTTATGGCACTAAAGAAGTTGGTGCTATTTCAGGTGCTACGTGTGTTAGGCAAATTCATTTATCCAAATGTTTGCATGTCAAAAAGCCAAGCTTGTTAATGGACTTGTCAGTATCATAGCAGAAGAAGCAACCAACTGCCATGACCACAGCATTTGAAATGGGATTGCAAGCCTTTGTGGAAGTCATTTCTTATTGATGATGTAACCATGATAAAATAAATCATCATACTTAAGTCAAGCATGCAGAGTTTGAGGATATGATTTTAGGAAGGGTACTGCTAATACCCTTGGCAAAGGTATGAATCTGCCGCTTCTCTCTCCAGCTATGGGTTAAATAGCAGGACAGATTGGGTTCTATAGCCTTGGTTGGCAACCAGTCTACTGAAGAAAGTAATAGCAACCTACTGCGGGAAAATCTTCTGCCCAGTCACTTATGTCTCTTTCAGGACATGATCACCCAAGTAAAATTGACATGATTTAAGTAATTTTAAACATTCTCTCTTAAGAGATAGTTTGAAGTGTGGTCTAATCAGAAATCCAAGCATATTATATCTGTTGATAAATTAGACATGTTCTAATGTGTTGGAACATGAATGACTAAAACTGACTACTAAAGCAAACAATTTGGTTGAGATACAGAGATGACACTTTCATCATCTAGGAGCATCAGGAAGCTGTACTATGTGAATTCAATAAGATTTTCAATCCAGTTTACAATAGAAGAAGAAAATAATAATCAGCTAGCCTTCCTGGATGTATTAACAACTTGCACAAAGAATGGGTTCAAAATATCCATATATCACAAGTCAACCATACCAGACAATATCTCAGATTCAATTTCCACCATTCTGTTGTATCATGGAATGAAGACATACACAGAGAAATGTAGATAAACTACTTTATTAATAGAATGGTACAACCAAGATGTATATACAATATTTAAAGTCTCTTGCAGTAGTCAGTGTTACTACTCAAAGTCTGTGATAATGACAACTCCTGTGCTAAGTGCACATTGTTTTTTTATACATCTGGGAGATCAGATGTCACATGGTATACAACACATTCATACAGTGTTAAAAAAAGGACTGTCCAGTACCTACAACACTAGACAAAATTCATAAGTGGCAATCCAGATACATGCCAACAAAAAATGATCAGTATCAAGCATACAATTGAGAATAACAAACATAACATAAGAATCTGCAGGTGGCGACAAAAAGACCAAAGTTAAGTTCAGAAAATTGTCATGGTATATCTACCTTAGATCAAAGGCTTATCAAAACAATTCAGAAGATCTGTGGTTCATACAACATCAGAACACTATTTGGAAACTGCTTCACTTTACAGAGAAATTTCCTAACACTGGGGAGAATGTGACCAAGAATTGTGTGTAATCCATTTGTTGCAGTTATGGCAAAGAATATAAAGGTGAAACAAGAAACCTAATAAAAAGCTGAAAGAACATTGAAAAGTCATAGGGAGGAATGAGACAATGAAATCGTGTATACCTAGTTATATATGGTGAAAAAGTGTGGAATGAAGTATTGGACAAGGAAAAACACTGGAGAGTTAGACATCTGAAAAAAAAAAAAATTTAGTGCGTATGCTAGGCTATGAGAATCTCCTTAGTAGGCCTAACATAGAAATAAATACAGTATGGGAGCCACGAACAAAAAAAGAGAAACAAATTCCAGCAGCAGTATTAATCAGCAGGTACTTTAGGTTTAAGGCTCCAAGTTCACCACAGAGAATTGAGAAAAAAAATAAAAAATAAAAATTATGCCATTAAATATCTATTCAAATAAATATGAACCATTTTGTCGCACAATCTTTCTCCATTTCTCATTTCCCAGAATTTTGGTGGTTTCTTAGCAAAGAACTCATTAAAGTTGGTTTTTATATGTCATCCAAAGAATTAAATTTTTACCATTGAGATTATTTTGCAAGGACCTGAATAAATGAAAATCCAAAGGAGCAATGTTTGGTGAATATGGCAGGTGGGGTAACACATCCCAGCTGAGCAGCAACAATTTTTGACAGGTTGCCAAAGAAACATGAGGTCTGGCATTATCCTGATAGAAAAACAACACCTTTTCTGTTCACCAATTCTGGGTGATGTTTTTAATTACTGCCTTTAATTCATCCAGTTACAAGAAGTACTTTTCAGAATCAATAGACTGGTTATTTGGCAGAAACTCATAGTACAGGATTCCTTTCTAATCTCACCAGATGCACAGCATAACTTTCTTAGGATGAAGACCTGCTTTTAGGTCAGCTAAAGTTGGCTCATGTCGCTTACCCCAGGATCTTTTTTGCTGAACATTGTTTTAAACAATCTATTTCTGATTACCTATCACAATTTGTTTAAAAAGAAAAAGGTGAATTTTCAATGCATTTATACAGTAAGTCATAGAGAGAAATGCCATTCAAAAGATTCTTTATACTTAGATCATGTGGTACCCAAACATCATGGTGATTTAAGTATATAAATTTCACTAAGTGCTCATTGACGGTGGATTTTGATAAATTTAGTGTTTCTGCCAATTCCCACATTGTGTAATGCTGGTTATTCTCAATCAATGTCTTCATTTGTTGTCATCTGTAGTTAGGGGGAGGGGTCTGCCTGAGCGTTATTTATCAATAAGATAATCACTAACTCTAAACTTAGAGAATCACTTCCATACAGTTCTGTCAGCTAAAGCACCTTCATTGTGCACAGCACATATCTTTTTTGTTGTTTGTGAGGCATTTTTGCCTTTATAGTAATAGAAAAGCATCAAGTATCTAAATGCACGTCTATATGGATGTAAAATTGACATGATTTATTCTCTCTTAAGAGATAGTTTGAAGTGTGGTCTAATCAGAAATAAAAGCATATTATATTTGTTGATAAATTAGACATGTGTTGGAACATGAATGACTAAAAATTGGCATAAACTTTCCAGAGAAACACACACACACACACACACAATTATTCTGCTGTATAAATGAAATCTCTAAAAAGTTAAGTCATCATATAATGCCTCAAAAAAAAAAAACAAAAAACACTGCTCAATCAAGTGAAAAACTTCTTTACATTAATTCTATTAACACTATGAGCACTTTATCAAAAAAAAAAAAAGAAGCCCTGCTCACCAAAAATGTCTCCCTATCAGTAAACTACTGAAAAAAACAGCAATTTGGCACTAAGCACTTTTACAATTTAATACTATATATACATATTTTCATGAAATAATAATTCTGGTTGCCATGCTAGTTGGTTAGAAGCATACAAAAGCACAAGCTGAAATAAATTTTAAAAACTGTTTAACTATGCTATTTTACTAAAATGCAGAAGGGAATTCAATAAAATTTATTAAAAAATTATGAAAAAGTACAAAAATAGTTTGATTCACTGGAATGTAGTTTGTGAGAGATGGCCTTGATCTCACTGAACCCATATCTTTGTAGATAATAACATAATAGCATTTATATGAAATCACTATAAAAAATTGATTCATCTCTAAGTACAAAAATGCAATAACCTAACATTTTTCCATTACTTTCAAGTATTAGCAATTATAACTTTAATTCAAGTTGAGGGTGAAAACAAAACTTATCAAAAAGTTTGCATTAATGGGGTATATTATACTCAAAATTTTTTACAATTTAAAAGAAATGCATTTTTGTAAAAAATTATAAAATCACTTATTTTATAGGACAATGTCTTGTATGATATTTGTGACTGTGAGGGATATTAATAAACTTAATAAAACAAATCTAAAGTGACTTAGAATATTCAAGTTTGAGTAGCAATTATTATGTTAAAATGATTATCTGGATATTAGAAGTCATTGCGTCTTCTATGGTCCATATATTACCCCTTATTGGTAAATATATCTGTTAAAATGAGATGTCAGTGTTATTTTAATTTTTGAGTAATTTAGATGACAATTTATATATATTTTACATTTGCACACACTAATAACAAATATACATTTGTCATAACTCAGTTTCATTCATGTGACAGTCATTAGGTATAAATTGAAAACTATCCACCATATCTATATATATATGTACTACCCTGCTGTCAATCATGTCAGCATGACAATTTGTTAACTATCTTAACAAATAAAAAAAATTTTCTTCACTTTAAAAAATGACTGTAAGGACTAAAAATGTGTTCTCTATTCATCCAATTTCATTTTGAATAACTGTTTTTGCCAGTTCTGTTGAAGTTTCTTTCTGTTTTGTTGAACACAATTGTGCTGATATCAGTCTTGTGTTTTCTGACCCCATAAGCTTTTGTTCACACACACACACACACACACACACACTGTTAAATGTTTTTGTTTGTACAAGTTTATTTTTGGCAATTTGAACATAGAGGATACCGTGGCAGACAATTTGTATTATTTTTGACATTTTGACAAAAAAGCCTGATATCAGATTCAGCATGAATTGAAAGATCTGTAAAAAGTCCACAAACTTAGGTGAAGGAAGATCAACTATTATTATTTTTACAGAGTAAAATTTTAAAAAAATTGTACTCAAAATATGAATATTTTTCAATGAAAAGTCATGTCATGGCTCCAATCTCATCGTATTATCTATCATCAAATCAAATTATCAATTTCTCAATCCTTAATTATTCTAAATTGAAGAGCTTCCACATGAAGATAGGAAAATGATTAATAGAAAATTCACTTTGAGATAATTTACTCTAATAATATTAATTTGACTAAGACCCAGGAGTCTTAGAATGCACCTATTTTTAAACACTGTTTACATTAAACACTCTTAAACATTTTAAGAGTCAAACAATTATATAGAATTATTTTAAAAAAAAAAGAAGCTGTTTTTAAACTTTAACTAGAAAATTGATATAAAATTACTATGAAAATAAAATTATTTCAATTTAGTTTAGCTGAAACTAACAAACTTAAGCTGATAAGAATTTAATAGTTAATAATTAAATGAAAATGCATGCTAAAATGTTCTCTTTCTAAAAGGTATGTTATTTTTGTCCTATTTGTTCAGTCTCACCAAATTTAAATCACACACTCACACAACAATGTTTATATAATTTATTGAATATATGATTAGGAGTTAAAGAAGAATAAAAAAATCCTGTGAAAAAATTAATATAGTTCAAAATTGTTTAAATGACTGAAAAGATAAAACCTTTCAATAGAAAATAATAAAATTCAATATTATAGAGCAGTGTTTCTCAAGCTTTTTTATGCCAGAACACTTGTAGAATAACTAAACTCTGGAGTTCACTTGAAATTTTAATAAAAAAAATTAGTTATGAAATTTGAAAATAGGAAAATAAAGGAATCTCCTGAAAGAAGCATTTATTTTTAAGACATTACATTTTATGTGCAAGTATGCTTGTGTGAAACCTGTGTTTGATTTGGCGATTTGATTAGGACTTGTATTTTATGACTAGATGAAGGCAAAAGGAAAAGGATTATTAAAGATGAGGAATTTTAGCATCCAATTTAAAATATCAAATGACAAAGACTTGACTTAGACATGGAAGCCATGTGCTTGGTGTCTTTTTAAAATAAAGATTTTTTAAAAATATATAATTGATAAATTATGCTTTGGTTAATTTGAGGTACACCTGTCTACCTTTCAAGACAGTTGAGAAACACTGGTGCAAAAACTGGAGACCAGTCAGTAAACAGGCAGATACTCCTACTTACAGAGGAAAGAACAAGTTATTGCAAATGTAGTTACATGCTAAGACTGTTAATGGTACTTATGATATGCAATGATACAGACATTCTAGTTTGTTTTTTGGCTTATTTGTCCTTTAGCAAATAGAGAATTATTTCTATTTAAACAATATTAGTACTTTTAGAATGTAAAAATAACACGGGTATTCACAACACAATGATATAATAGACTGAAAAGCTTTTCATTTATTTCTGTAAATACTGACTACATGAGACAAAGTTCTAAATATGTTTCCAATTTATATGCCTGAATTGCCAAATTAAATTAATATTACTAATATTATTGTCATCACATACAATTTCTCAAATAATATAGATGGAAAAATGTATAAAAGATGTTTTCCTCACTATAAGATCAACATCGACACAAGGGACACCTTTTATACTGTAGTTGTAAGCTTGGAAGCTAAAATCGAAGTCAATTGATTTTTAATAAATGAATTACAATATTCAACACTGGAATGCAAATATATTCAACAAAGTTGGAGATTTTATAATTACAAGACTGATCAAAGATAAAGTGTAAATTTCTGAAATGAAATTTGAAGTAAAATTGGATAAAATAAGATTTCAAAACAAGCTTGTTTATATATATATATTGGAAGCAAGAGAAATACATACAAGCAGCAGTCCAGACCTGTTAGTGATTATTTATCAGTTGAGTAGAAAGACTAGATAACTAGGTTACTAATTTACTGTTAAAATTCAAACTAAATTTGACATTCAGAAAAGGTTACAACCATAAACTACTGTAAAAAAAAAAAAAAACACACACAAAACAAAATCCAACAAAGATTATGATCCAATAAACTCAGAAAGACTGTAAGTATTATAATCAAAATGCAATTCATGACAAAATATGATCAAAAAGAACAAATAAAATATAAACATTTTAATATATATATAGCAGGCTGTTCTCATCTTTATCCTTGTGAGATCACAGGTTTTGAAAAAAAAATAAAAAAAAATTCACATAAATTTTACTTTGAGATCTGAAATTACATGTAGATACACACCTTCTAGTATTTTTATTTTATTAAAAACTTTTGTTTTATTATTATCTCTCCTGTAATCATCATTTTTTTCAATTTTAAAACCTATTTAAAAAAGCACCTTTGAATATGAGAAGACGGTGGAAAGTTTCTCAGCCTTGGCTAAAATCAGCTTGAAAACTTAAATAATTTCTAAGCTTGACTGCTATAAAAAAAGCAGAGGTGCTTCCCACCCTAGCTGGCTCTAGTCCTCTCGAAACTATAATTATTGCCTCACTGCTTCCTGTTTGTTGAAAGTCCTCCTCTGTAGTTCCTGTTTTTAAGAACTCTGTGGAGCCCTCTGACCTCTCTAATTATTGCCCTATTAGCCTCTTACTTCTTTTCGGTAAGATGTTTGAGGATATTATCAATGCTGAAATACTTGGGCATCTCACAACCCTCTCTGACAAACAGTATGGTTTCTGCTTCTCAAGGTCTACTACTAATATGCTAATAATCATCACTGAATATAGATACCAGGCTCTTGATAAGAACAGCAAAGCTTGAGCTGTTACGCTTGATATCTTGAAAGCATTTGACAGAGTTTGGCATGCTGGCCTTCTATGCAAGCTCCAGAGCTACAGTATTTTTGGACAATTGTTTGATTTAATCCAATCATTCTTATCAAATCATGAAATGAACATTGTTTTGAATGGCCAAACTTCAAAAGCCTTTTATATGAATGCAGGCATCCCTCAAGGCTCTCTTCTAGGTCCCACACTTTTTCTGATCTTCATCAATGATCTTCCTGACGTAATCAGTTTCCAAGTAGGCATCTATGCAAATGACATCACTATTTACTCCCATCTAAATAAGAAATTTACCAAGGCTGATAAAGTAAACCTGGCTGCTGCACTTCAAAAGGCCCTCCAGTCTGTGATTGAATGAAGTAGGAAATGGCTTGTAAATTTTAATGCCTCTCCTTTAACCACCATAAAGAAACTTTCCTGCCTACCATTAGAATGGATAATGCTAGTTTCCTAGAGAGCAACACACTTAAATGATCTCAAATGGAATGACAACATTGAATCCATAGCTGCCTCTACTGCTAAGAAGGTTGAGTCACTGTGTCAAACTAGAAAGTTTTTCTCATCAGAATCCATTTTGCACATTTATAAATCTACCATTCATTCGTGCATTGAATACTGTTGCCATATCTGGTCAGGTGCTCCTGGTATTCATCTTGAGGTTTTTGACAAAATCCAAAAGAGGATCTGCAATATAATCGATCATGACTTGGTGGCCTGCCTTTAGTCACTTTCTCACTAATGTGATGCGACTTCCCTGTCTTTTCTACAAATATTTTCATGGCAATTGCTCTGATGAGCTTTTTTTCTCTGATTCATTAATTTATTTGTGCTATTAGATTGGCATCAAGGTCCCACACTTTCACTATGGAAATAGATAATTGTAACCACCTCTTCTACTATGTTTCTTTTTCCATACTTCCTTTCATTTGCTTGCTTCCCTGATAGGTACAATCTCCAAAAGTTTAAATGCAATGTTAATTGCCATCTTCTTGATTCCTATCCACCTCTTATCCTTTCTTTGACATCACCTGTACCTTGTTTTTTTTCTTCTCCCACTGTAACCCCCTGTACAACAGTGGCATTCCTGCCTTGCTTGGGAGAATGAAATATATATATATATATATATATATATAAAGAGAGAGAGAGAGAGACAGATTTTTAAAGCACTTCTCAATTGTAAAATTCTTCTGGCTCCATGCTTTCCAACCAACTTTGATTTTCAAAAATTTAAATGCAATGTCAACTGCTATTAACTGTCTTCTTGATTCCTCTTCTTGTATTGCTCTTACCCCTTAATATCATTATTTTTATTTTACAGTCAGTATCCTCTTGTGTCTTAGTGGCTTTATTGCATTGCATGGAGTGAAATGACATAAAGAAAAGTCAATATAAAGACTTGTGGATAGATGCAAAATATTAAAAGTCTTTATACTGATATAATGACTTCATGATATTAAACTTGTTTCTACTTGTTTGTATAATGAAATATCCAATAAAATAATAATTAGACATCATGGGAGATAGCCAACAAAAATGATGACTGACTTTATTATTCTATTTAATTATTTAAATTAATCATAAACTGTAAATTAACCTTCAGTTTTAACATTCTATACATGAGATGAACAACGATGTATTTGACAAAAGTGGAGTATCAAAAAATTAGAGGTGGTGTATTACATTACAAATTTTTGCTAATCAGTTTATAATTTCTGAAAATGTTATTTATTCTTTATGAATATTTGCAGATTTGTACATATTCAAATATGTCATTGTTTGAAATTTTGATTACTGTTGTCCTCATCTTTATTGCTATATTCACAAGGTTTCAGCTGTTGTACAGCCTGGCCATCTTCAGGGGATCAGAATAATTTCTGATCACCTGAAGGCCAGACTGTACAACGGCTGAAACCTTGTGAATATAGCAATAAAGATGAGAACAGTCTAAATGTAAATAATGTAATTTTCTTAGTTTGGCTATTACTAATGGGACTAACTCAACCATCAACATCCTTGCTTAGTAGGAAGTGTGGGGGGAGAGGGAGGGCTTTTAATTTAACTTGAAACTTGCCTCATTATTTTTTAATATGCAAGTTTCTTCAGTATTTTCAGCATTTATTCATTTTGCGGAATTAAGTTTGAATACATCATTTCCAACAAGTCAGTGATTCTTATCACAGTCCACAACAGTCATGGGTAATATTTAAAATCTTTTTTTCTAATTCAAGGGATCCTTCAAAACATTTGTTTGTATGACTGAAGCATCAAATTCTTGAAGTTGTAGATAAACTATAATTTTGGCTTTCCTAATCATTTGCCAACATTTCCAGGAATAAGTGTTACTGTGCTGCCTGTATCCATTTACATATCAAAATTAGTGTTATTTTAACTTGTATTAAAAAGTTTTCTTTTCAATAAAAATATTTCTTTCATTTTTATATTGTTTCTGTCTGACACCCCCAATGTCTTTTTTTCTCTTGTCTACATATCCACAATATTGGCATTTGTCTTTTGTTCCTTTTAATGTATTGTCAACTTTCAGACTTGATGAATTTCTCAATTATTTTTCCAGCTGTTGTATAAATTCCATGGAAACATTCAACAATATGTTTCCTAATTGAAGTTGATCAAGCATTTTATATACTTTTCCTTATGTAATGCTTAGATAATTTTTCTCTGTATTAACTTGTCTTCTACAGTCTTCATTTCCAATTACCAGCTAGTCTCTCTTAGTATCTTTATTTAATGATTAGTCCACTGTGTTCTTGTTTCATGGATATAAATTTTGTTTGTTCTGTCATGACAAACCTCTTTTTTTTTTTTTTTTAGTCACAAGATCCTTAATATAATTTGGAGTTCAATATTTGTTTCTACTTCTAAGAGGAGGTAGTGTGATGAGTACAAAAGTCAAGAGAGAAAATCCTGAATATGTACATGCCCCAATGAGGGATACTTCTTACCCATGTGTGACTACATCTTAAAACCAGAGTTGAAAAGCTGTAAAAGAGACTAGGGAGAGAAATGCAGGCCTTTTTATAGGCTTAAAGAGCACCCCTTAGCAAAGTTGTTTTTTTTTTTTTCGCAAAGTCAAAGGGGATAACCCACAATACAAATAAACTTAAAAATTTTGATGAAGGGAATAGAAATTGTAGTGTTATAACTTTTAATGGAACTTTGTCTCTACCTCTAAAGAAAGAAAAAGCACCCGGTGAACTCGATTATTCAACTCTAGCATTTGCGAAGGAAAAGAACCACTTCAAATGACCTTCAGATACAAAGTACCAAGACCAATGTATTGTGTTATACTATTATGCCAACTTTTACATTGACCAAGTCAATTACATCTCTGTTCAATGTTGTAATCAAATTTTAGTACAAGCCAAAGGCAGAAATGATTATTTTTCATGGCCTTTGCTGGATGATATTGCACAAGTGGTGTCAGCAGTTGCCTTTAGATAGAAATTTAGTGAAATACCACTTTCAAGTTTTGATAGGAGATGGAGTATTCCAGGAATATTTGTTTATAACAAATTCAGATTGCAAATCACCATTAGAAGGGGAAATGTATTTTTATTCATTTCAGGTACTTTAATTTGAAAGTAAATAAGTTTAAACCTTTATAATAAGCATTTGTTTGAAGGATTCACCAATAATTCATTTCATGAAACAAATTTCTAAGTTTTATAGTTGTTACTGTTCCTTTTGACAAGTTAAAAATTGCATAATCTCACAAAATCAAATACATGTATGAGATATTACAGAGAAGATACTTTATTAAATTCCTCATCCCAAAATTAGTCAAGTTTTGAGCATGTAAATCCAATGAATACTTTTTATGGCAAATTCAGGATTATATACTTTTGACATGTTTGTGCTTTACTGTGAAATCGAGCTTATGGTTGTTTATGAGTTTGTTATTGATGTATTACTGAAAAAATTAGTTTCATCTTTATGCTATGAATCATATAAAAAATTTACAAAGCATTAGCTGTTGAAATAAAACTTATATAAACAGTCAAAAGTGTCCTTCTGTGTCCTGTTTTAACTATTTCCTTTTCGGGAATGCAATTTTTACCAATGTTTAGGCTGGTCTGATCTAATAATTATTTATTCAATTAGTATTACATTGCTTTTACTTCATGACTATATGACATTATATTTATAATGAGTTTAACTAATCTGAAACTAGTATCTTCTGTCATACACTGTTGATATTGGCTTCTGATCAAATATTACAAGATGAAAAACTGACAAACTTTGAATGGTCATATTTGTTGCTAATTGAATTACAAAGATAAATTTGCTACTATTTTTCTTAATGTTTTGTTGAGTTCTCTATGTATATATTAAAGATTTTTATATATGATATGTCCCAGAAAGGGATATATATATATATATATATATATTTTTGAAGTAGCTAAGTGGTTTTGGCAAATGTAACTGTTACATGGGGGACTGGGAAAAGACAGACACCGTCTTACGGTGAACATTTTTGATTGTCAAGACTGTGTGTGGAGTAGTTGAAATAAAGATGGCGTCGTAGAAGTTACACCTCATGTTTGTTGATTTCTAATTTAGCGGCATCCCATTAGAATACATGAAACATAGTGGCAGCGGTGGGATTAAAAAAAAAAAACCAGGACAGAGAGAGAAAAACATTTGACAAAAACGCAAGCAGATAAGTAAACAATTTTCTCGTTATCATTCATAGTTTGATTCGTCTGGAAGCACAAGTGTTAAAAAAAAAAAAAGAAAAGAAAAAATGTCGGATAGTGATATAGATATGGATAAACCAGTGAGTGGCATAAGGCCACCACAATCACTTTGTATCGAGGGTAATTTATCAGCGAATTGGAAGCTTTTTAAGCTGAAATGGCATAACTATTCCATTATTACTTATCTAATGAGACATACAATAAAATACCAAACAGCTCTTCTCTTGTACATGCTGGGAGATGAACCACTGCAAGTGTATTATGGGTTTCACTTCTCAACATCTGAAGACGAGAGAACCCCTAATGAAATCATTCAGGCATTTGAGGAATATGCCATAGGGGAGATGAATGAAATGTATGAGCGTTACATTTTTCACTGGGAGAATCAGAAACGGTAGAAGCATTTATTACCACTCTTTGAACATTGGCAAAAACTTGGAATTTTTGTGATAATTGCTTAAGTTCGAAAACTTTGGGACCAGATGGTCTTAGGGATACATGAGCCTCAGACCCAAGCAGAATTACTGAAAGTGAGATGGTTGGACTTAAAAAAATGTATAGACATCTGTAAATTGTCAGAAAATGCCACACAGCAAGCTCAAGCCCTGAGAGAGTGAACAGAGTTGATGTCAAATCCAGGGAAAAACTGTCAGCAAAAAACTGGGTAGGTGCAAACCGTGTATGTCACGACATGAACCAAAGAGAGAGTTGTGTCCTGCATTTGGGAAAATATGTTACAAGAACCACTTTGCCGTGAAATGCAAATCATTGAGAAAAAGAATGTTCAGACAGTTGAGACACATGAAAGCTACAGTGACAGCAGTAGTAGGAGTTCAGAAGGCGGATACATAAACAGTGTGACAATAAGGGAGAAAGTAAATGCCATAACACAGGAGAACATAAAAGCAGAAATGATGGTCGAAGACAAACCAATTGTTTTTCAGCTGGATAGCGAAGCTTCAGTAAACATATTGAATGCATAGTGGGTTATCCATTATAGTGAAGTGTATGTGCATTGAAACATTAGTTTGATTTGGCCTTGTTAGTAGATAGCCCACTATAAGAGGGGTACAAAACAAGAAAATCAAATTGTAGATAGAAACATTTTTATATATATATATATATATATATATATCAACTGAGGTTTTTACAAATAAAAGTAATGTCTTTTGGTTGGTACAAGGCCATTAAAAATGTTCATAGTAGTAATTGCTGAAAGAGTATATGAGTATGTATGTGTGAGCATTTGTTTGTTAGGAGTGTCTTTGAAGTCTTCGTTCAGTCTTTTGGGTACTGGTTAGTTAAGTGGATTGGTGAACAGTGAAGAAAAAGATGAGAGAAAGAGGCTATAATAATATGATCACTTGATGTTTGTCAAGAGACATGTTAATTATGCCCATATTTTCTCTACTGTGACCATCTTGTCTTGTCCTTTTATTTCATTTTCTGGGGCTCCAAACAGGTCATTTGGGAATTCACACCTGGATATAATTTTGGGCTTCCCACTGGACAACAAACTTCATGTCGGCTTGTGAAAATGGTCCGTAAAAGGAATTTTATATATATTTTAATAATTAAAGATTATTTGAATTTTTTTTTTTTTTTTTTTTTAGATGTTTCCTAGTTTGCTATTTGCTGAAAAACATTTCACAACGAGGTGTGAAATTTCACGAGTTTTGTGTGCAAAGTTTATACATTCCAGAAAATTCTTTTTTTTTTTAATTTGTTTTGTTCACTACAAATGCAAAGCATGTGAGAGGGAAAAAAACTTGAACCCTCAAAGAAGACTCTGGTGATGTGGAATGGGGCAGAAATGAAACCCTTAGGGGAATGTCGAGTGAAAATCAGGAACCCCAAAACGGGACAGAAGTATGCTGTCCAGTTTGTGGTAGTGCAATAGGAACTTCACCCCCCCCTACTTGGTGCAAATGCTATATAACAGTGGGCACTCATTACTGTTAATAATGACCAGTTCAAGAGAGTTGTTGGAGTATCTCAACTAGACCAGTTCAGGAACCAGAATCAGGACAAGATTCTAAGTGAATTCAAGGATGTATTTGAGGATGAGCTTGGACAACTACCTGGTGAAGTATATCTTGAAGTGGACATGAGCATAACACCACATGTGGCAGCATCACGAAGAGTACCTGTAGCCTTTAAGGAGAAATTGAAAGCCGAGTTAGAAAGACTGGTTGAAAAGAGGGTGATAGCGAAAGCCGAGTTAGAAAGACTGGTTGAAAAGAGGTGATAGCAAAGCCGAGTTAGAAAGACTGGTTGAAAAGAGGGTGATAAAGAAATGGAAGTTAGAAAGACTGGTTGAAAAGAGGGTGATAGCGAAAGCCGAGTTAGAAAGACTGGCTGAAAGAGGGTGATAGCCAAAAGCCGAGTTAGAAAGACTGGGCTGAAAGAGGGTGATGAGCGAAAGCCGAGTTAGAAAGAGACTGGTTGAAAAGAGGGTGATAGCGAAAGCCGAGTTAGAAAGACTAGTTTGAAAAGAGGAGGACAAGTTTCTGTTAGAAAGATCAAGGCTGAAAAGAGGAGAGCTGGTGCCGAGTTAGAAAGACTGGTTGAAAAGAGGGTGATAGCGAAAGCCGAGTTAGAAAGACTGGTTGAAAAGAGGGTGATAGCGAGTCGAAAGGAAAGACTGGTTGAAAAGAGGGTGATAGCGAAAGCCGAGTTAGAAAGACTGGTTGAAAAGAGGGTGATAGCGAAAGCCGAGTTAGAAAGACTGGTTGAAAAGAGGGTGATAGCGAAAGCCGAGTTAGAAAGACTGGTTGAAAAGAGGGTGATAGCGAAAAGCCAAGGTTAGAAAGACTGGTTGAAAAGAGGGTGATAGCGAAAGCCGAAAGGAAAGACTGGGTTGAAAAGAGGGTGATAGGCCAAAGCCGAGTTAGAAAGACTGGTTGAAAGAGGGTGAGGAAGGGAAAGCTCGAGTTAGAAAGACTGGTTGAAAAGAGGGTGATAGCGAAAGCCGAGTTAGAAAGACTGGTTGAAAAAGAGGTGATAGCGAAAGCCGAGTTAGAAAGACTGGTTGAAAAGAGGGTGATAGCGAAAGCCCAGTTAGAAAGATCAAGGAAAAGAGGCAGAAGAAACAGTTAGGAAAGACTGCTGAAAAGAGGTGACAGCGAAAGCCGAGTTAGAAAAGACTGGCTGAAAAGAGGGTGATAAAGTAAAGCCGAGTTAGAAAGACTGCTGAAAAGAGGGTGATAGCGAAAGCCGAGTTAGAAAGACTGGTTGAAAAGAGGGTGATAGCGAAAGCCGAAAGGAAAGACTGGTTGAAAAGAGAAGATAAAGGAAAGCCGTAGCCAGGAAAGACTGCTGCGAGGGTGATAGCGAAAGCCGAGTTAGAAAGAGACTGGTTGAAAAGGAGGGTGAGCAGCGAAAGCCGAGTTAGAAAGACTGGTTGAAAAGAGGGGAGGAGCTAAAGCCGAGTTAGAAAGACTGCTGAAAAGAGGGCATAGCGAAAGCCGAGTTAGAAAGACTGGTTGAAAAGAGGGTGATAGCGAAAGCCGAGTTAGAAAGACTGGTTGAAAAAGAGGGTGATAGCGAAAGCCAGTTAGAAAGACTGGCTGAAAAGAGGTGATACAAAGCCGAGTTAGAAAGATCTGGTTGAAAGAGGGGGTGATAGCCAGCCGAGTTAGAAAGACTGGTTGAAAAGAGGGCAAGAAAGGAAGCCGAGCAGAAAAGGTGATCTGTTGGAAAGAGGGTGATAGCGAAAGCCGAGTTAGAAAGACTGGTTGAAAAGAGGGTGATAGCAAAGCCGAGTTAGAAAGACTGAAGCTGAAAAGAGGGTGATAGCGAAAGCCGAGTTAGAAAGACTGGTTGAAAAGAGGGTGATAGCGAAAGCCGAGTTAGAAAGACTGGTTGAAAAGAGGGTGATAGCGAAAGCCGAGTTAGAAAGACTGGCTGAAAAGAGGGTGATAGCGAAAGCCGATGCCAGAAAGACTGGTTGAAAAGAGGGTGACAGCGAAAGCCGAGTTAGAAAGACTGGGTTGGGAAGAGGGGTATAGCGAAAGCCGAGTTAGAAAGACTGGCTGAAAAGAGGGTGATAGCGAAAGCCGAGTTAGAAAGACTGGTTGAAAAGAGGGTGATAGCGGGTGTTTCTAGTTAGGAAAGACACCAAGCTTGAAAGAAAAGTATAGCGAAAGCCGAGTTAGAAAGACTGGTTGAAAAGAGGGTATGAGGCTAAAGCCGAGTTAGAAAGACTGGCTGAAAAGAGGGTGATAGCGAAAAGCCAGTTAGAAAGACTGCTGGAAAGAGGGTGATAGGTTGAAAATGAAAGCTAGAAAGACTGGTTGAAAAGAGGGTGATAGCGGTAAAGCGAGTTAGAAAGACTGGTTGAAAAGATAAGGTGATAGCGAAAGCCTAGTTAGAGGACTGGTTGAAAAGAGGGTGATAGCGAAAGCCCAAGGAAAGACTGGTTGAAAAGAGGGTGAGAGGCGAAAGCCAGTTAGAAAAAGACTGGTTGAAAAGAGGGTGATAGCGAAAGCCGAGTTAGAAAGACTGGTTGAAAAGAGGGTGATAGCGAAAGCCGAGTTAGAAAGACTGGTTGAAAAGAGGGTGAGGAAAGCCAAAGCCGAGTTAGAAAGATCGGTTGAAAAGAGGGTGATAATGAAAGCCGAGTTAGAAAGCAAGACTGGCTGAAAAGAGGGTGATAGCGAAAGCCGAGTTAGAAAGACTGGTTGAAAGTAGGTGATAGCGAAAGCCGAGTTAGAAAAGACTGTTTGAAAAGAGGGTGGAGCAGCTAAAAGCCGAGTTAGAAAGACTGGTTGAAAAGAGGGTGATAGCGAAAGCCGAGTTAGAAAGTGACTTATTGAAAAAGAGGGTGATAGCTGAAGCCGAGTTAGAAAGACTTGCTGAAAAGAGGGTGATAGCTTAAAGCCAGTTAGAAAGACTGGTTGAAAAGAGGGTGATAAGCAAAGTTTCTGAAGTTAGAAAATATCTTGGTTGAAAAGAGGGTGATAAGGAAGCCGAGTTAGAAAGACTGGTTGAAAAGAGGGTGATACAGCCGAAGAAAGACTGGTTGAAAAGAGGGTGATAGCGAAAGCCGAGTTAGAAAGACTGGTTGAAAAGAGGGTGATAGAGAGCTAGTAAGCAAGCCAACTCAATGGGTGAGTGCATTAACACTGGTGGTTAAGAAAAATGGGAAATTGCGAGTTTGCATTGACCCAAGACCATTGAATAAGGCTTTAAAACGAGAGCATTTTCAATTAACTGTGCTGGAGGATTTACTGTCAGAACTGGTTGATAGTAAAGTATTCTCTACCCTGGACCTTTGAGATGGATTTTGGCAAGTGAAATTGGATGAAGCAACCAGCTCCCGAGATATTTCAGAAGGTTCTATACAATAATATCGCTGAGTTGGAAGGTGTAGTCAACAAAGCAGATGATCTTCTGGTATTTGGAAAGCGTAAGACAATTGAAGAACCCATGGTTGATAATGACAGGAAACTAAGAAATCTGTTACATATATGTCATGAATGTGGGATACAGTTGAACGCAGAAAAAAATGAAGTTATGGAAAATCTCTTTATCCCTCCTGGGACATAAGATAACCAGTGAAGGTCTATGCTCAGATCCAGAAAACATGGAAGCCATAAAAGAGATGCCATGCCCAACAGATGTAAAGGGAGTGCAACATCTAGGAGGTTTTGTAAACTACCTGGCAAAATTTATGCCACACATCTTAGACATGATGGCTCCTATCCACAATCTAACAAAGGCAGATATGCCATGGACCTGGTCACAGGTCCATGAAGATGCTTTTAGGAAAATAAAACAGTTGGTGAGTGAGACACCTGTGCTGAGGTACTATGATCACAACAAACCCCTAGTCATCTAATGCGATGCAAGTGAGAAGGGCACGGAAGCTGCACTGCTGCAAGAAGGTCAACCTTTAGCATACATCAGTCAGGCCCTTACAGACATGGAAACCTGGTATGCGCAGATTGAGAAAGAACTGCTAGCTGTCGTCTATGCGTGCAAACGTTTTCACCAATATATATTTGGACAACATATCACAGTGCTGAGTGATCATAGGCTGCTGGAAGCAATAATGAAAAAGGAATTAGGGAAGTGTCCAAAGCACCTACAGAATATGTTGATATGGTTGCAAAAATATAATGCCATAGTTCTATATCATCCAGGTAAAAAAATGTGCCTCGCAGATACACTGTTCAGAGCATACATCCATGGCATAAGCAGCAAATGTGATGATGATGATGATATATATCAGTATATATATCCCTGTGACAGAAAGAAGACTGTTTTAACTGCGAACAGCCATGAAGGAGGACAGAAGCATGCCGCAGTTACAGCAAGTAATAATGGAAGGATGGCCAGATGATAAATTATATCTTGAATCCAGAAGTGAGAGCATGTGGCATGAAATGACGGTGCAAGATGGACTAATTTTTAGAGGAAACCATGTGATATTTTCAGAGAGCCGGCAAGCAGTCTTTAAGGAAAAATTGCATTCAACATACCTGAAAGTAGAAGGATGTTGCAGAAGGGCCAGGGAATGCTTATACTGGCCAAACATGAACAGTGACATCAGGGACTATGTGGCAAATGTCCCACATGTAGAAAATAAGAAGTAGGCAATCCTGCAGAACCTTTAATGCACCACGAAATTTCCGAGAGACCCTGGGCAAAAACCAGAATGGATCTGTTTAGATTTGCAGATAGAGATTATCATGCACAGTAGATTACATGAGCAATTTCTGGAGATTGATCACCTTCCAAGTACAGAAACAAAAACAGTTCTCACTAAACTTAAGCACCGTTTTGCAAGATATAGAATACCAGATCAGGTTGTCACTGACAATGGACCTCAATTTAGTGATCAGGAATTTACCACCCTTGCGAGAAAGCGGTGTTTTATACACACACCAGTCAGTCTGTACAACAGCAAAGCAAATAGGAAAGTGGAATCAGCAGTAAAGATGGCAAAGAACCTATTCCAGAAAGCCAGGGAAGATAAAGCAGATCCATACCTAGTGATGTTGGATCATAGGAATACACCGGCTAAAGGTCTTTTGTCACCAGCACAGAAGCTGATGTCAAGGAGAACAAAAACACTTTTCCCAACCAGTGAAGATCTACTAAAACCAGAAATACACAAGAATCTGAAAAAGATGATGAAGCACAATGGCAAGAAACAAGAGCAGTACTTCAATCACAAGGTGAAATCTCTTCAATCATTACTTGCTGGAGATGTAGTGCATATTAAACCACATGTAAAAGGAGAAAAAGTGTGGAGAAAAGGGACTGTGGGGCAGAGATTAGATGCAAGATCATACCACACTGAAGTTGATGGAGAGCTGCGTTGATGAAATAGAGTGGACTTGAAAAAAAAAAAAAAAAAAAACCAGCAGAAGAAGCCCCATTATCATTATTGACACACCAGTCATACTAAGAGAATGTCGAAGTATCAGCAAGCAAAAGACCTTGTAGGGAGGTGAGTCCTACTCCACAAACACCTCAACCTGAAAATGTGGTGAGGGAAACTGAGTTCAGCATCAACCCCAGCAAGATCAAATCTGGGGACAGTGAGGACCCCAAAGACATCTCGAAACGAGGATATAGTGTTGAAAACACAGTTGGGGTGAATAGTTAAGACTCCTGTGAGACTTAAGGACTTCACTAGGTGAATTAAGTCCAGAGTGAAAGGGCAGAATAATTCCTGTTAGGCAAGAGGGTAGTCAGCCCAATGAATGCCTAGGTCATAGGATGAAGCATACATGGCTATGTATACATAGACAAAAATAAAGGAAGGTGTAAGATTTACATCTTTCTCCTAGTGAGCCTAAAAAATAAAAACAATTTTTATTTTATTTTTATTTTTTTTTAGAAGAGGAAAGATGTTACATGGGGGACTGCAAGACAGATTCCATTTTATGGTGAATGTTTTTGATTGGTCAAGACTGTGTGGAGTAGTTGAAATAAAGACGGCATCATATAAGTTACACCTAGTGATTGTTGACTTCTAATCCAGCGGCATCCCATTAGAATACATGAAACAGTAACCAGGTAGGGCAATCTAGCAAGTAGCTGTAATGGACTGGTACTCGTCGTATGCAGTATGCTGAGACATAGGCTTATGCAACAGATGTAGTCAATAGCTGACCTCACCTTAATCTGTATTTATAGCTGACACCAGCCAATCATATTACTGTGAGGGGAACCAAGGTGTATGCATATTAATTACATCAAGATATATCAAAAATAAAATTTTAGTTTGAGATACCTAATTACAAGACCTAATAGCCTAATTTCTAATTAT
Source organism: Ascarosepion bandense (assembly GCA_037127315.1). NCBI lineage: Eukaryota > Metazoa > Mollusca > Cephalopoda > Sepiida > Sepiidae > Ascarosepion > Ascarosepion bandense. The sequence continues at coordinate 7,521,157 of JBBBDQ010000651.1, read as the reverse complement.
TTAATGTTTTAAGATTTTATTTATTCATAAGGCCAGGTAACTTTTCCATAATACCCACTACATTTCAGCCAAGTTTCAAAATAAACTTTTCCTTCTTTTGAAATCAATAACCAAAATTAGTGATTATTTTTCAGACATTTTATAAGTAACAAACTTAAAGTTTATTGTAATTGTCTTCAATTATAATCAGAAGAAGTAACCAAGTAAGAATAACATTTGTGAGTAAAGCTTAGTGGAAACAAAAAAAACAAAAAAAAAAAACATTTTCAGTATTTATCTAATGTTTTATTGAATTTTAGTTACTTTAGCTTTATAAGGTGATTTCTGAAAAAATAAAATTTATTTTAAAAATTTAATAACAGATTACTATCCTTGCAATCCATAAAAAAAAAATGTAGAACTTTTTTAAAAATGGTCATTTAGGTAATTACCAAACAATAATTCTCCATATTTAATAAAAACAAAGTTGTATCGTGAAAATCTTTATGTTCAATTATGAAAGCTTTTACAATTTTTTAAAAACCTTAGATATCATGAATTAGTGAAAATACCTACATTTACAATTAATTTAAAAATGAGGACACTAGGAATTACAAAAATTAAACTTACTTTAAATTCTGAAGGGATGGTTTGCAAAAGCTGTTGAATTTTGAAACATTAATAAAACACTGGAGTGAAATGAAAAAACTGGAAACAGCTGAAAAAGTTAAGTTTTCTTTTTCAGTAATCCTAGAAACACATTAACCTTTTAATTGAGAAGGTCACATATAGAACATCATACTTCACAAAAAATGAAGATTTTTACACACATAAATTAAAAATTATTTTAAAAATCTTTTGGGTTGAAGTTGGTATTAAGCTTTACAATTTTCGATTAGTAAATATAGCCTTCATTTAATACCCTAACCGCAACAAGACTTTGAAGAATCTTTAAAATATTTTAAAACTTTATAAATTCCCTATAATTAAAAAAAAAATTTGTCAAATTTTATTATTCATTGAAAAAAACTTTTTTCTTCAAACTTTAATATTCCTATTAATATTTTTTTAAAGCAATTATAAAAATTATAAAATTATAATTATAAAAAGCTTATCTAAGTAAATAATAGCATAAATTTATTGCATCTTTTATTTTTCTATTTGGAACAGATTTTTAGAAAAAGGGCTGTTTGAAAAAAAATAAATAAATAAACAGATGATTTACATTTCCCAAGGAGTCCTGCATTTAACTAACAAAACAAATTTCTAAAACGAAATTTAATTTCTTGAAATTATATGAAGTGGGGCAGGGTAACATGAAAAAAAAACATTTTACTAAAAAAAAAAAAAAAAAAAAAAAAAAAAGTAATTTCAAAAATAATTTATTGATTTGTGAATAAGTCCTAAAAGTAAAGTTTAATTTAAAAACTGACAATTATTTGATTTTTTCAAGAAAATGTGTTTTTCACCTTTGTCTCATATTTACATTATACACAGTAAACACTGGTAACAGTTTGGTCAACTGCTGATGAAAAAGAAAACGATATTTTTTACCAAAATTTCAGTAAATTTTTGATTTAGTGCCCGAAAGCCTTTTCCCTTCAAATTTTTCCAAAACTTCCTTATTTCTGTGCAAATGTATATGCTGAACTCAAATCGATAATTATTTATTGAAGAAACCAACCTTTATTGATGATAACGACCAGAAAAAAAAGAAAGAAAAAAATCAAACTTCTTCTCGATCTTTATCTCACCCCTCAACCACCTTTGAAATATGTCATTCAGTGCTGAATGACATTAGGCGTAGTAAGCTAATTTTTGGCCTGTTTACTTCCTTTGTGTAATTACTACACGATTTGTTTTGTTTCAGAACTCAATTTCCACTGAAAGTTACGTGTATTTTGTTTATTTTTCTCCTTTTTTTTGGGGTATAGAATTTTTCTTTAAGAAAGTTAACTTTCAAATGTATGAAATTAAGTGTAGTTTAATTAACCTTCCAATGCATTGCGTGTATTTGCGTGTTTTTTTCCCTTTATTTTTTAATTTCAGAAGAAAGTTAACTTTTAAATCTATGAAAATAAGTGATAACTGTAGTTTTACTTAATCTTCAAATATATGAAAATATATTTGCGTGTTTTTCCTTTTTTTATGAAAAAAAAGTCACAATTGTAGTTTTACTTAATTTTTTCCGAAGAAAGTTAACTTTTAAATATATGAAAATACAGAATTCTTTTTAAGAAAGTAAACTTTCAAATATATGAAAATACAGAATTCTTTTTAAGAAAGTAAACTTTCAAATATATGAAAATAAGTGACGAGTGTAGTTTAATTAACTTTCAAATATATAAATAAACCAAAAAGAATAAAGGAAAAAATACGTGCAATAACCCTAACTGAATGTTAACTTCTCAAATTAAGTACACACAACTTTCTTAAATTCATTACCAAGAAAGAAAAAAAAAAAAAAACATGCAATAACCCTAACCCTAAATTTCTATTTGAAAGTTAACTTTCTAAAAAAGAATTTCTACAGCCCAATAAAAAAGGAGAAAAAAAAAACGAGAATACACGCAACTTTCAGCAGAAATTGAGTTCCGAAACAAAACAAATCGCGTAGTAATTGCACAAAGGAAGTAAATAGGTTGAAATAAGCATCCTACGCCTAAAGTCATTCAGCACTGAATTAGATATGAGAATGGTGGTTAGGGGGTGAGATAAAGAGCTAGAAGAAGTTTGATTTTTTTCTGGTCGTTAACATCAATAAAAGTAGGTTTCTTCAATAAACAATTATCGATTTGAGTTCAGCATATATATTTGCACAGAAATAAGGATATTTTGGAAAAATTTGAAGGGGTAAAGGCCTTCGGGAACTAAATCAAAAATTTTCCAAATTTCAAACATGTTCATTTTTTTTTAAATAATTAAAAAATTACCTTGATCCTTCCCCTTTAACACAAACATTTTGACGGAAAAACTTTGTTTTTATTAAGTTTGGGACCATTTTCTTTCATGCTATGCTGTTTTAGTGGAGGTACATAAAAGTGTGTGTTGTGGTGCAGTGGATGTGTGTTGTGGTGCAATGGATATCATCTCGGAACGACAAATTGGGGTGTAGAGTTCACATTCCAGTTGAAGTCCTTGCATTCACTTACGCACAAATACCCTTGGGAAAGGTAATCCGTCTCTTCCTTCCAGTTATGGGCTAAATAATAGGACAGATTCGGTTCTATATCCTTGGCTGGCAACCAGTCTACCGCAGACAGGAAGCAATGGCAACCTACTGCGTGATAATCTTCTGCCCAGCCAGTCAAGTTTCTTTCGAGACATGATCGCCCAAAGCGTGTATCACGTATGGCACTTCTGACATAAAAGTATTTTGCTTACTGGAAATAATTAAATTTAATCTATTAGAATGAAATTAAAACTTTCATTAAAAAAAAAAATAAAGTATCGCGAATCTGTGGAGGTACTTAAACAAAAAACAAACAAAAAACGCTCTTATACCGAGCTTTTTAAAAATTGAGTAAAAATATCAGGAAATATTAAACTGAATTAAATTTTCTGAACTTAACTCATTCATTATGTCAAAAAACTCAAAAAGGTCATTTTTCAGAAAATTGTGTGGAAATAATCGGGGTTTCGCTAAAAACATTTTACAATTACTTTTTCAAGAAAATCCAAAAAAAAAAAAAAAAAAAAAAAAAAGGTCAAATCGATATTTAAAATGATAAAGTTATCAAATATGAAAATAAAAAAATGTCACTTACGGAAAAAATAAAACGGCCCAACTCCAGCTACAGGCGGGAAATAAAAAAGTTTTTAAAAATGAAAGTGTTTTTTTTTTAACTTTCTATTTCCTAGTTTTAACAGAAAAAATTATTTCAGTTATTTAAATTAGAAAAAGGAAATCAAATACCCTTACAGTGTAAGGGTGTTTGATTTTTCTTTTCAAAAAGGGCCTTACTACTTTTTGCCGCCAAGCAATATGAGTTTTTCTACAATATTTTGAAAGAAATTCAAATAACTACGTTCCATTAGCGTTCCAGTATAAAAAAAAAATACTGACGTGATTTGATTTTAAATCTTAGAATTGAAAGGCTAAATGGAATATAGTCCATCCAAATATAGTCCGCTACTGTTTGGACTTTGGATGGAGTGTTATTTCCTACAAATTATTTTTAATTAGTACAGTACAGTCGATCAGTGATACGTAACATTTCATCATTGACTGAGCAGATTTTCCCGCAGTAGGTTGCAATTACTTTCTACGGTAGACTGGTTGCCAACCAAGGCTGTAGAACCCAATCTGTCCTGCTATTTAACCCATACCTGGAGGGCATTTGTGCGTAAGTGAATGCAACGAATTCAACTGGAATTCAAACTTTCATGTACCGAGCCGATATCTCTAGCATGACCACATATCCGTAACCCCGTAGTAAAGTTGACAAACAAAAATGATCAAAATTTGTGAAAAAATTCACCACTACTATGAACATTACTTTTAGTACTAAAAAAAAATGTACATTTAAAAATCTAAAAAAAAAAAAAAAATGTCTTCTTTGAAGCTAAGTTGTTTTTTTTTAATTTCATAACAACAATAACAAATTTAATTTTTTTTAACCCATAAAAAATTGTAAATTTTATAAAAAACGTACATCGATAAAAATTTTATCGATGTACGTTTTTTCATTATCAATTTTATCATAAAATTGATAATGAATGAGATGGTCACTCATCGAACCAACATAAACGAAAATAATTCTAGTATTGTCCTCGAGATTTGTTTCAAAGTAAATTGGTAAATTTAAAGATTAATTAATAATTGAATTTAGTGAAATTACTGTTTAAGTGTTGCTTGAAGCAACACTTAAAAAAACATAGCGAAAATAATATTTATTTTTACGCACGGTGGTCCGTGAGCTATCATCAAGGTCATAGGTCAAGAAAAGTCACCCTTGACTTTTAAGCGCGAAATAAAAAAAAATGCTAAGAATACAATACATTATCTTTAACCTTGCTTATATAACCAATAGTTTATAATGTTATATGGTTGTATGGAACTTTGTATAGAAAATGAATTTAATTCTACTAAGTCTTAAAAAAATTTAAAAACTACTTCCGAGTTTAATTTCTTTTTTTACCTGATTGATGTCATACTTTTACTATTTACAACCATTGAAGTCTTTTTGTAATTATTCTGATTTTAAAACTTATTAAAAGTAAATGCCACAAAAGCGGGGGGGGGGGGGGTAATTATTAATATATTTTATTGAATCGATACTGAGTGTTACTGAGTGAGAGTAGGTAGCTGTTTGATTGCAGCAGCAATAATATTATTTCCTTTTTGAACTTCCGTAAAAATATAATCTCTAACTTGCTAAAAATTATAATTTTTAAACATTCATATTCGAAAATGGCATTAATTTACATTTTTCGATTCTTTAACATTCTTTATTTAAAAACAAAATGTCACGAACAGCAAAAAAAGGATGACAATCGCATAGAAAAATTACAGGTAAAAAAAATTTTCTGAAATAATGAAATTAAATAAAAATGTAGTAACTAAGTGTGGGGGGAGATAGAAATCACATGTATTGAAGTCAATTTAAAAAGAATTGACAAAATACAGAAATGAATTTGAAAAGCCTAAGATCAATCAAACGATAAGTAATGAAACCTACTGAATGAATAGTGTTAGGTTTAAGTTATAAATGAATTACATAATTTCCCATTAAATACGTTTAAAAAGAGAAATCAATATCAAAGAATAATTTTTTTCTTTAAATTCAACTTTTTCAGTAATGCAAGCATTATTTGAGGGTTAAAAAAAAAAAAATGCCTTACTACACGTGAAAAATTTAAATTGCAATATTCGTTGATTCAGTCACGCGAATTTGCGCTTTTCATAAATTTAAGAGCGCAAGTTCGTCAAAAAATAAAGAATACGAGTAAATTTGACATCAATGACTAGTATTTATAATATTTATTGTCAATAAATACCAGTTTTAAAGAAACTAGAATTCTACCACATGTTTATGTAGATACCAACTAGTTTTTCAAGCGCTTTCCGGTTTTTTTTTTTACAGTTGTTTTTACACCAGATGGGGTAGGATAGTAAAAAAAAAAAAAAAAAAAAAAAAAAAAAAAATCGCTAACAGTTTTTTTAAACAAAGAGAATATTTTTATTTTATTTTTCTTTTTAAATCTGCCTCTATTTGAAATTAATTTGCTTGCCGTTTCGGTGTTTGTTTTTTTCAAGAGCTAATTAAATATTTTTGCGAAAAAATAAATAATAATACCCTGCTTCAACTAAGTCGAAGTAAGTAAGTATATTCTTTTTTCGCTCCAAGGTGTCCTCTCCTTTTTCTACAAGGTTAATTGCTGGAAAACTGTCCTCTAAAAATATTCATTTTTTTTTTGTCATTAAAAAAAAGTTTTGGTTTTAAGTTTACCAATATGAAATATTTTTAAAAAAAATTAAAAATCATGTTTCCTCTAAATAGTTGTTTTCACATCGCTTTTTTTAGGTTTAGGTAGAGACAGTTAGAGTCTCTCACTAGAGATTAAATTCTGATTAAAATTTTAAAATATAAAAATATTCATAAAGGAAAAAAGTGTTTTTTTTTCATTCAATTTTTAAATATTCATTTTTTTTACATGTTTCTAATATTCATTTTTTTTTTTACATGTTTCTAATATTTTAAAAAGTAGCATTTTTCGTTAGTGAGAACTCGTAAATTTGACTAAATTTCTTTTGTAAGATTTTAAAAAGATAGTTATATTTGCACAGTGAACAATTTGCGCTAGAGTTGCATGTTACCGGCTATACAGGCGCAAATTTTATGCACGTGTGTAACGAAAAAGAAAGAAAACATATTACACTTTTTTTTGTAAGTACAAATTTTAAAAAAACAGTAGATAAAAATTTTAAATGAGCAATAAGAATATATAATCAATTATAGCTCTAATTTGATTGAAAATCGTTTTAAAAGATAAGGGAACCGAAATATCTGAACTAAACCAGTTCTTTTCTATAACCTTGGAAAAAATCGGCCATTATTGAAATAAATCTACTGAAAATCAGACGAAATGTGAAAGTGAAAATTGTCAAACACATTTTGTCTAAATACAAACAGAAGACATAATGAAACTAAAATTGCAAAATATTTAAAAAATAATAATAAATTCATGTATAATCATTGGAATTACTAATTACCTTTTTTTGAGGAGACCGAAATGTATAGCATTAAGACATCCATCTTTCCATCAAAGCCCAGCGTGGTTACTCCCCTTAGATTATCAAACAAAAAGCACATAAGAAAATTATAGCGGGTATCTCTTGTCTTATTTCATTTGTAGTGAGGAGTATTCCGTAGGTTAACGGAATTTGGCCTTGTGGGAAGATAGCCCACTATAATTCATAAAAGATTATAAATTCAAGAAAGGCAATTTTGAGTGTAAAATAACATTTATACATATATACATTTCAATTAATGTTTTACAATTAAAACAATACTTGGAATAAAGAAAGGTCCAACGGAAGTTAGAAAGAGTTTATGGCAGATACTAATGAAATGAAGGAGATAAAAGAATGTTCATTGAAGATATAATGCTGAAAGGTTAAAGATGGTAGTCTGATTAATCAAGTAGCCGTTTCTCGGGTCAGTAGGTCAGCAAGTTGGTTTGTGGAATGTCTTAGAAAAGGTCAGTTAGTACTTTGAGACAGGTCATGAAGGAGACGAACATAGTAGCCGCTCGACATATATCAAGGAAGAAACTAATTATACTCTTCTCCTCTGTCTGTGCCTGTCTGTCTGGGTGCCTTTTGTCACGGCTTTTATATTTTTCCTTCTGGCTCAAAACGCTGGTCGTTTCGTATTTCATTTTTGTATTTGGTTCTGGGCTTCGCATTGGCGGATAAATAAAAAAAAATGGTAATTTGATATTTAATTAAGTTTTATTTTTCAACCGGAACATCTGCGCGAATCCACTTGCGTACGACGACTTTTTATTCATTAGCTTTCTGGTCAGCATAGAGCCAAAATCCGGTTTGCTCGCTTTTGCTCGGTTGGTGGTATCACCACATAACTTTCGCCCCAGAAAATGGAGTGATATTTTGGTATCTGTTGTCGCTTTTTTTCAATTAGTTTTTTTTTTGTATGTTCTGTTTTGTTAGAAATAAAAATATGTTTTCTTTCTTCCATTTAACCGTTCTACCGAACTTAGTTTTCATTTTTGGCTTGTTTTCGTTAGTTTCCTCGGTACAAGATGGGGAGTTATCGAAATCCCGTCTTGATTCGATGGAATCTTTTGGTTTTATATTTTCAGTAATGTACGCCGGTTTTAATCCGTCTATTGAGACTTTACTATGAACGTCGTCTGATTTTTTTTATAGTAAAATAGTTTTCGTGACGACTTATTACTTGATATGGACATGTGTATGGAGCTTCCAACGGTTTTCTTACTCTGTCAGTTCTTAGCCAAATACTTTTACATGTCTGTAAATCTTTTGAGATGTAGGAATTAGGTGTTGAATGTAGGTGTCCACTGGATAATTTGTCCATATCAAATTTCTGCATTTCGTCGGTTAAAGTTTTAACGTGCGAGTTGGTTATTTCTTTGTTTTCGTTCTTAGGGTCGATCAATAATCGGGGAATTTGTGCGTGAGTCCCTGTTACTGCAGTAAATGGAGAATTCATTGGGAGTTATTATTCCTAGAAGAACGATGGGGAGAGCTAATAATCATGATTCTTTCTTGGCTATTACAGCAGTTTTTAGAGTTCTGTGAGATCTCTCTACTAGTCCATTCGTTTGCGGATGATACGATGTTGTTCTTAATCGTTGGAAACCTATTATTTTTTATATTTCTGTGAATAGTTCGGATTCAAATTGGCTTCCTCTGTCCGTAACGACATGGGAGATTCACAGATTGACAAAAGCCATTGATACTGATTTCGCCGTAATTTCCGTTATTGGGCATGCTTCTATCCACCTTGTATTTCTGTCGATGCATGTCAATAAATATCGGTAAGGTGAAAAGTAAGAATCAGTTTGGTTCTTTACTGGTGGTAAGGGACCGACAATGTCAACATGTACAGTTCAAAACGGCTAGAAGGTAATTCAAATGGACTTACTTTGCTCTTCGTGTGTCTTATGATTTTTGCTTGTTGGCAATGCTGGCATTCTGTGCACCAAGCTTTTATTGATTTGTCCATATTCGGCCAATAATATCGGGATTTTATCATTTTTCTTGAAGCTGCTATTCCCGGGTGTGACAGGTTATGCAGACTGTCAAAAATCGATTTTCTGAGCTTCTCTGTCACAAAAGGTCGTGGGAAAGGTAATGACGTGTCGCATAATACGGTGTCATTTTAATATATTGTATATGTTTTCAGTTGGTCTTTGAATGTTTGGATTTCATTGTCAGTAGCTTGATGTTTCATTATTTCTTGTAAGTCACACACATCAATAGTTATAGCATTTACAGGTCTTGATAAACAGTCAGCTACTATGTTTTGTGATCCTCTTATGTGTGAAATCTCATTCACATATTCACTGATAAAACAGAGGTGACGTTGTTGTCTATCAGATTTTAGAGAAGATTTGCTTTTAAAAGCATTGCACAGTGGCTTGTGGTCCGTCAGCAACATTACATTTCTGCCTTCTATTAGATGTTTAAAGTGGAGTACTGCTAGATAGGCAGGAAGTAGTTCTCTGCCGAAAGTAGAATACTTCTGTTGGGTCTGGGATAATTTTTTTTTAAAAGAAGCCTATGGGGATAGGTTGATTGTCAATCATTTGGTGAAGTGCTGCACCCACCGCATAGTTTGAACTGTCTGTTACTAGTTGATAGTTGTTAGCTTTCGAATTGGAGAAAGCTAGAACGGTTATATTTGATAAAGTGTTTTTTATGCTTTTAAAAGATCCGATTTCTTCCTTTGTTAAAGTTAAAGATTTTGAACTTTGGTTTAGGCGTATTTTTCTGTTAGCGGTAATATAATGTTACTGAAATTCGGCACAAGTTTCCTATAAAAATTTGCCATTCCAAGGAATCGGCGTAGCGATTTGGAATCGTTTGGTTGAGGAAATTCACTTAATTCATTTAACTTTTTAGAACTGGGTCTGAGATCATTTGAAGAAATGTGGAATCCTAAAAAGTCTACCTGATCAGCATTAAATGTGAATTTGAAAAGACAAATTTTAAAATCGTACTCAGTTTTTGTAGTACTTGGTCGACATGTTTGGAATGTGTTTCTTTGTCTTCTGAGAAGATCAGGATATCGTCGATATACACAAAGGTATAATCGGTATTGCGGAAGATATTGTCCATCATTCTTTGAAAAATGCATGATGCGTTCCGTAGTCCGAAAGGCATGTAGTTATATTCAAATAACCCGAAAGGGGTAGAGATATCATCCGGGTGCACTGGTATCTGGTGATAAGCAGACGACAGGTCTATTTTTGAAAAGAATTTCTTGTTATGAAGCTTTCAAGCCAAGGAATTTAGGTTTGGCACTTGGTATCTATCGGCTTTTGTTATAGTGTTTAGGGGCTCTATAATCACCGACAGGTCTATATTCGGTACCATGTGTAAGGCATTCTGAGTTCGAAGGAGAAATTATTCCTGCTTTTAGGAGTTTCTTAAATTCCTCTTTCGCGATATCACATCTGAGCTGATAGCTGTCTGGCTCTGGAGAAGCTAGGAGGATTGCTACCAGTTTCTATCCTGTGATATATTTTTGGTTTCGACGCATTCGTGTCGCGATGAGGAGAAATTTTGGATATTTTTCCAGGATTGTTCGTACTGTTTTGTTGTCATTTTTGTTTGGTACTACATTTATATTCATAATAATAGATGATGGATGCACGTTCGATTGTCTGTTAGTCATTTTATCGACTAGTTTGTTATTTTTGCAATCCACCACTAATCCGAAATGGTTTAGTAAATCATATCCTAGGAGTGGCTGAGCAGTTTCGGCTATTATAAATGTCCAGGTGAAGTCCCGTCTTAGGTTCTGCAGCATCAGATTCAGTACCGTTTGTCCTGAGCATTCAATTTTTTTGTTGGCTGATACTAAAGAGATATTGGTTGGGTATATTACCGCTCCATTTAAGTATCTCTTTGGAAGTATAGATACAGCAGCTCCTGTATCCACAATAAAATATATTCTCTCAGCTCCTAAAGATGCGGCTACAAGAAGCGTCGAGGAAATGGAAGCTAACATCTCTCGCCTAGGCAGTTTTCCGCAATCTCACGAGGAATTGGTGAAGTTGGGCGAGAGCTGGGTTGCATTTGAACATTTCGTTTGTTAGGCCATCTGCCCCACGGCTTGCAAAATTTTGCACTTTCCGCAAAATATAAATGCGCTCGGCAAATTTGAGGTTTTTGGTCCTTGTTGAAAGAGCGAACGCTGGTGGGGAATTTTTTTTCATTGTGGGAACAGCCATGTGTCCTTTTAGTTTCATCTTTTCCTTCTATGAAATGTGTTGAATATGTGCGGTGTCTTGTGAATTAAAATATAGTAAGTCGTCCGCCATTTTCCCAAGACGATTAGTGTCTAAATCAGCCTGTGCTGCTACTACAGGTTTGATAGAGTGGGGTAGGGCTTGTATGAATTTGTGGCGTACGATATCGTCCCCTACGCCAATTTGACCTGCTAGTGACCTGAGTTCATCCAGGTACACTGAGGGACGGCCTGTTACTGTTGACGACGACATTAATTTGTCCAGCATCTCCGGTTTTGTTTTTTCGTAGGCTCCCATCACTGCTTCTTTCTGTGCGTCGTAGTCTTTTGACTTTAGTATAGTTGGTTGTATTTTTCCTACTATATCCACGGGGAGTGCTGCCAGGATGTTGAAAATTTCTTGATGGGGCTGTCTGATATTTGCAATATTAAATTGCGCCTCCATTATTGCAAACCAAGCCGTTACATTTGATTCGAGAAAGTTCGGCGGTTTTATCGTAACAGCTTGAACTGTTCGGTTTGATGTTTGTTCAGCGTCCGTTGCCATGTTGAGTTTGTGTTGCGGAGAAATATTCAAATTTCGCTGAAAGTCCAAATTCTTTTGTGTGTGTGTGTGTGTGTGTGTGTGTGTGTGTGTGTGTGTGTGTGTGTGTGTGTGTGTGTGTGTGTGTGCGTTAAAAATCCACGTGTTTGTCACTAGTGTATCTGCGGAACGTCAGGTTCGCCAGTTTATCTGGTGTAACTCCGGGTATACCAATTTATCTGATGGAAATGTCTTTGTGCGTGTTCATATCACGTCGGGTTAAACCAATTTATAGTGGGTTATTTATCTATTATTTTTCTAGTTGTAGTGGGAGTCCATTCTTGTGAATGGTAATTGTATACCGTTGCAGGTTAACGGAATTTGGCCTTGTTGTAGATAGCCCACTATAAGTTATAAAATGATTATAAATTCAAGAAAAGCAAATTGAGTTAAAAAAAATAACATTTATATATATATATATATATATATATAAACATATCAATTTTTACAATCAAAGTAATAACTTGAATATAAGTCCAACGTATTATGGCGAATAAAATGCTGAAATAGATTTAAGGCTTAGGAATGTGGGAGTGTCGTGAGTAAGGAATGTCTTTGATGTATTTGCTCCTTAGGTCAGTAAGTACTTTTGAGACAGGGAAGAAAGTAAGGAGAGGTGAAGGGAGGCAAACATAGTAGCCGCTTGACTGAAGTCAAGGGGATATTGATTACACTCTTCTCCTTGGTGTCTGTCTGCTGGGTGCTTTCTGTCTCGGCTTTTTATATCTGCTTTTTGGATCAAAAGCAGCTCATTTGGGATTTCACACTTGAATTTGATTCTGGGCTTCTCATTGGCTGATAAATAAAATTCGCGTAATCTCGCGAAATGGAAATTTGATGTTTGATTAATTTTTATTTTTCAACCGGAACATCTGCGCGAACCCGGATGCGCAATGACGACTTTTGGTCATTTGTTTTCTGGTCGTTATAGAGCAAACATCCGGTCCCTCGCTTTTGCTCGGTATCACCACACTTAAAACAAAAGAACATACTCTCGGAACGCAGATATTCGGTGATAACGAAAAAACAGAAGTCGCAGAATTGGGGGTTTGAAGCTAACGGTTTCACAACTTTTAGCTACTTTTTGGTATTTTCTAGCTATTTTTATAGCCATTTCAGTGCGTTTTGGCTCTCAATCTTCTACAAGTTTTTCCAAAGAATTTTAAAAACAATTTAAACCTAAATTTCGAAACTATTTTGCTACAGAAAGTTTGATATACTGTCCAAAATTAGACTTCAAGAGTTTATTTTAAAAATGGAGAGGGGTGTCAGAAAGTGTTGGTATAAGGGGAAAGAAAAAAACGAATTAAATCAAAACAACATTAAAAGTAACCAAGTCATTTTGAAATGTCACGATGTAGGAGAAAGTCATTAAGTGCTAAAAAAGGCCCCTACACCCCCACTAAGATGCGATAAATACAAACTTGATAACTTAAAGAAAATGCGTGAAGTTTTTTTATTTTAATAAAATTTATCTCATACTTTTACAGCAGAAATAAATCCCTGATTATTTGGTTAAAATATTTTACTTCAAAGATAATTAATGCACTGCAACCTTCTGTAACAGTTTCGTTGAAATGTGATTATTTCACAAATCCATTAACAATAAGAAACAAAAAAAAAACAAACAAAAAAAAAACAACAAATGTCTCGTTCTAAAGTTTCAGCGATGGGAAAGCAGAAGAAAAAAAAAACAAAAAAAAAACAAGAAAAAAAAAATGAAAACTATTCAAAACATATTTGTCGATTCAAATAAAGATAATTTCGCCCTTTTATTAATGGTAAACATGGAACTCACTTAGATGTTAAATAATGAAAAGACAAACACTAAACAGGTTTTTATAGGGACGTGTTCATTTGTATTCTCTTGGATAGTAAATAAAGAAGCAGATGAAAGTATTTTCATGTTAATTTGTACTTAAAGTCCGTGATGTAGAAACAGCCTTTCGATGAAAATTCCTTCAAAATGGTATTAAAACAGATTTTCAGTCACACAAAAAGTTTGTGCATGCTGAAGCAACAAATGCAGTCGGAAGAAAGCTTTGGTTGGTCAGAGTCGAAAAAATAAACAGTAAACAAGTTTTACCAAAATTGAAAATGGAATTAAAGAAAATTTGTGTTTCTGCCATCCTGATATTTAAAATTTCACCTTTCTGGCTTTCTCTGTGGCAAACTGTTGCACTAAATTCTCCGTGTCAATTTCTCGGTTTCATGTTCAATGCTTATAACAGATAAGCCAGCATGTCTTTCCTGAGACATTGAGTTTGTGCTGTTTCTTATTTTATTTTCCACACACACACACACACACAATAAAAATTAATTCACAAAAAAATACAATTGCGCGGGAATTCACTCCTTACCATACCCTGTGGGGTCAAAAACAAGTGAAGCTTCGGGGAGATTAAGAAATGTGTTTCTTATGTCGAGCCCTGATTGGTCAAAAAATCATATTTTTGACCACGTGGTGTGCTTTCCACTACGTCCAAACTTTTGGGTGCTCCGTCCTTGTTTTTGACCCCAAAAGTTCGGACGTAGTGGAAAGCACACCACGTGGTCAAAAATATGATTTTTTGACCAATCAGGGCTCGACATAAGAAACACATTTCTTAATCTCCCCGAAGCTTCACCATTCAAATAAAAGGAAGGTAGAAACTCTCAACAGACCAGAGAGAGAAGCAACTAGCTGACACCAAAAGGGCACACGGACAGCTCACAGCGCACACACAGAGAGAATTCAGCAGTTCACACGCCAGGCAGTGAACATTCTTTCACCCTCTCTTTCTCTCATCTCGCCTGCTACACATCGTCCTACCTTTCCCTCTCACATTCCCAGTTCCTTTCTCCCCCCCCCCCATTTTATTTTTTTTTACAGCTGTACAGACAATTTCATTTTTCTACAAAAAAATAATTCTTTTATTTTTTTTTTACGAAAATAAACAAAAGTTTATTTTACTTTATTTGTAGTGCATTTTTCTTTTTATTATTTGTTTGAGGGACTTCTTACCCCCTCTACAAATTGGTGATCGACGTGAGACACTACATTTAAAAAAACAAACAAAAACGAAAAGGAAGAAGAACATAATGGAACCACAAACAGACCAACAAAGAGACAGGGAATTTAACGACCTCAAGTCAACTGTAGAATGATTGTCTACACAATTACAAGACTATCTACAAACACGGTGACGGTACCCCCGCGATAAACGACCAGGCTACAGAAAGCGAAGTTTCAGCAGAGGTCGGACTGACAACTGCAATAGAAAAGATGAAATTTGTTACTACCACAAAAGGTTCGGTCCTGAGGCGAGACGCTGTACACGTCCTTGTTCTTTCAACAATGCGAATGCGGAAAACGGAAATTCCAGCCAGTAGAGACGACGGCTGTTACTGGATTTTTAACAAAAGGTTGTCTGTTTTATATCCGTCACAAAATTCATGGATATAACTTTTTAATAGACACCGGAGCTGAAATAAGCGTGATACCACCAACACAAAATCAGGAGACTGTGCCAAGTCTTATCATCTTCAAGCAGCTAACGGTACCAAAATACCAACTTACGGAGAGAAATCACTTAATATCAATCTCGGCATGCGACGGAATTTTTTCTGGAATTTTACCATAGTCAGTGTAACAACGCCTATATTGGGGACAGATTTTTTAGCCACATTCAACCTGTCTGTAGACATGACTAATCGCACACTTGTGGATAACCAAGATTTCAGTAAGAGGAATCACCTCGAAATACCAATCTACTGGAATCAGCTCTGCCTTACCCGAGGACCAGTACATCCGTCAGCAACTACAAAAATATCCACAACTCTCCCAGCCATTTAAAAAACACAGACACCATAAAACAATGCCAAGCACTACATCAAGACAACTGGACAACCTGTCTATGCCACCCCAAGACGATTGAAACCGGACAAATATAAGATTGGGAAAAAAGAGTTTCAACATTTATTACAGCAAGGGATCATCCGAAGCCTCGAAAAGTGCTTGGTCTTCACCGCTACACATGGTGCAAAAGTTTGACGCTACAACATGGCGTCCTTGTGGTGATTTTAGAAGATTGAATTCTAAAACGGTCCCGGATAGATACTCTATTCCACATATCTACGATTTCGCCATCGGTCTGCAAGGCGCCACCATATTTTCCAAATTGGATCTCGTAAAGGCGTACTACCAAGTTACTGTGGCAGAAGAAGACATTTATAAAACTGCACTGACCACACAATTTGGCCTTTACGAGATCGTAAGGATGCCTTTTGGGCTTAGGAACGCCTGTCAAACCTTCCAAAGCTTAATAGACGAAGTTTTTAGAGGTCTGCCATTTATATTTGCATATGTGGATGACGTTTTAATCGCAAGCAGAAACCTCGACGAGCACAGACAGCACTTAGAGCAAACTTTTGAAAGATTATCACATTACGGTCTGAAAATAAATACAGAGAAATGCATTTTCAGCCAACCAAAGGTTAGTTTCCTCGGACACTTAATTGACAAGGACGGAATATCTCCACTACCCGAGAAAGTAAGTGCAATTTCAAATTTCCCACAACCAACATCAGTCAGACAAGTACGCAGATTCATAGGCGTAATTAACTACTACAGACGATTTTTACCTAACTGTTCTACATTACTTGCACCGTTAACAGATTTGTTAAAAAACAAAACAAAGAACCAACAGTTAAAGTTAGAAGGGCCTACCTTAGAAGCCTTCGAACAAGCTAAAACTGCTTTGGCCAACTTTACAAAACTAAACTACATAACGGACAGTGAAGACACAAAACTCACGCTTACAACAGATGCATCTGAAATAGCTGTAGGAGCAGTCATACACCAACTTGCTAACAACACAATGGCTCCTATATCATTTTTTTCTGCTAAGCTAAGCAAGACAGATGAAATACAGCACCTTTTCAAGGGAGCTTCTAGCAATTTACCTTGCAATTAAACATTTTAAACACTTGCTGGAAGGAAGGAATTTTTGCATTTATACAGATCACAATCCATTAACATATGCACTACATACACATGTAGATAAATATAGTCCACGAGAAATCCGACATCTCGATTATATCGCCCAGTTCTCCACAGACATCCGATATATTAAGGGACAAGAGAACATTATAGCAGACGCATTATCTAGATTTACAATAGCCTCTTTAAATTCCAGTTCTTTAAGTATGGAATTAATCGCACAAGAGCAGAAAACAGATGAAGCACTTCCAGTTGTACAACGAAAAACATCCTTACAACTAAAAGAAATGCCCATACCATTTGGTACAACAAAATTTTATTGTGATGTATCACAAACACATCCGCGTCCATATATACCACCAAGCATCAGACGACAAGTTTTTCAACATTTTCACAATTTATCTCATCCAGGAAAAAGAGCCACTGTAAAATTAATAGCAGAACGCTTTGTTTGGCCCAATATGAACATGGACATTCGCAATTGGACTAAAACTTGTATACCTTGCCAAAAGTACAAAGCCCACAGACACACGAAATCACCACTTGGCACTTTTAGCGCACCTGAGGCTAGATTCACCAACATTCATGTCGACTTAGTAGACCTTTACCCACCTCAAACGGACATACACATTCTTACTATAGTTGACAGATTTAGCAGATGGCCTACAGCCATAGCAGTCAAAGACACTTCAGCCGCAACAATAGCCAGAGTTATACTGCAGGACTGGATAGCAATTTTTGGAGTACCTTCAGTAATCACAACAGACAGAGGTTCACAGTTCCAATCAACACTTTTTGTTGAATTTAACCAATTGTTAGGAACGAATCACATCAAAACAATTGCCTATCACCCTTGTGCAAATGGGATGGTTGAAAGATTCCACAGACAAAAGCTTCTCTAGCTATAACTTTAAATAATGCGAACTGGACAGACAATTTACCACTAATCCTTTTAGCAATAAGAAACACGGTGAAAGAAGATTTGCAAAGCACACCTGCAGAGGTAGTTTTCGGATCAGTATTAACCCTACCTGGACAGTATTTTAATCACAAGACAGACATTTCACCTACAACAACGTTTGTAACAGAATTAAAACAAAATGTCTCTTCTCAACTTTGCACCTACCAGGAAAGCAGAGAAACAAACTTACATGCCAAACGATCTTCACACCTGCAAATATATATTTATCAGAAATGACGTGGTTAAAAAACCACTGTCCAAATTATTCAAGACCATATCAAGTTCTGGACAGGCATGAAAAATATTTAACTATCATGAGGAAAGAAAAGAAAGATAATATCGCTATTGATCGCATTAAACCAGCGTACATCGAGGAACGACCTCATACAATACCTCCACAAAAACATATTCACACAGAAAATGAGGCAGCTGAAAAACAAAATACTGACATCACACCTACAACAAAAACCGGCAGAAAAGTCCACTGGCCGAAACATTTTCAAGAATATATCACATATTGAAAAACATATGTATCTTTCATATATTTTCCAATCTGGAGGGGGGGGGAGTAGTGTGCTGTTTTTTATTTTATTTTCCACACACACAGACACGAAAATAAACAAAAGTTTATTTTACTTTATTTGTAGTGCATTTTTCTTTTTGTTATTTGTTTGAGGGACTTCTCACTCCCTCTATAAGTTCCAAAGAAAGTTTTAAATTATTTTCAATTTAGAGAAACCGCGCTCACAAGATGCCACTGTAACTGGCAATATGGTTACAAATCTGAGGGCTACAGCTAGGTCAGTGTGTGTTTAATTATATAATTTATACATTTAATAGCGGAAAATGTAATACAATTCTTAGTGTCCATGAGGTTAACGAAATTGATAATTTCTCTTTCAAGTTTCTCACAGTCAATATCGCCTTCTCCAATACCTGCACGCCATGATTTTTCCACGCATGTTGCATCCGCTATCGTACCCCTGGCCGCGACAATCTTCTATGGCAATGCCATACTTGGACAAGAAGTTGATCATGCTGTCAAAAAGGCTTTTTTCGGTTGTATCACACGCATCAAGAAACTCAACGAAGTGTTCAAAAATTTCTGCTCCAAATCCTTCTGTAAATCTAACTCCCCGAAGAACAATACTTAGTCGGTCTGTGTGACTGATATCAGGTTTGCAATCTAGTATTATGCTATAATATTTTGATGCAAGAACTTTGTAAATGATTTTGTCCCGTATTGACTTAGCAAGAAGGTCGATAAGTTCGTTCTGAATGCAGTTGCTGAGATAATGATCACTCAGTTCATGACTCTTAGTGCGTCTGACATGTTCAGACAAGACAGGGTCAAATTTTGCTATTAGCTCCACTTCTCCAAGAAAATTTCCATTTCTGGTGTCACCAAGCTTTTCATTTGTGCCACGGAAGTCCAAATTTCTTTCAGTCAAAAACTGAATTATATTAATCAAACGAAATAAAACTGCCCTCCAGTATGTCTGCTCTTCCTGAATCAATTTACTTGATTGTAAGTCAACAGGGTTGCCTGACCGTTTGTCATGCACACCATCATACACTCTTTATGATGAGTTGATTGTTCATGTGTCTTCAGAGTTTTCGACAGACGGCTTCACTGGTTACCAAACCCTAGGAACGAAGACAGCCCCCACCACGACTTCTGCTTTCACTACTGAACAAACGGCAGGCAAAACAGAAAACTCGATTAGCAGACTTCGAGTAGACAAGCCAAGAACGACGAAGAGTTTCATTATTTTTCAGTGTCAAATGAGTTCTTTTCAGAAAATTTCCGCGGTGGGTTTTCCTGGTTTAATGAGAAATCATAGCTGAATCCAGCTGAACTGGACCCTTCGAAACCAAATCAATACGCTGTGTTTCACTTCATTCTTTCCAATCAGCAGGATCATCAGGGATACGACAAGGCAGAACATACCTTGGATCAGTATGCTCGAACGTTGACTGGGTTGGCCATTGCTCATCTGGCTCTGCACTTTCATGCTCAGAATCAGAAACGGATAGTATGTTAACGCCAGGGTTATCATGTACATTTAATTGCGAGCTGGTGGAAGAGAAAAATTCAGATATCCTGTGAGTCTTTTCAACAGCATTTGCTACTCTCTGTAATTTCAACTTCCTTTTCTAGGCCCCGCTGAATTCGTGAGCACGTTTCATTTTAGATTAGACTCACTGTTCAATAATTATTAAACAATTATTAAAATACAATCAAGCAAAACAAAATAACCCACTACCGGAAATGGAAACGAGTATTTGGTCCTTGATTAACGCTGTTAAATAAATGTTATTGATATCATAGATAAGAAAGTGTTTGACAAAAGTACCGTCACTAGTGTTACAAACCGAGAGTATAAGTGATGTAAATTCCAATCTATAGGTGACAAAAAAAAAACCAAAAAAAAAAAAAAACCAAACAAAAAACAGTAATAATGTGTGTAAAAAAAGTGTATGCAAGAACGGGACGTAAATTTGCAAACAGGGTTTCAAGCAGCAATGTATATGTGACTAAAGATTTTCATTGAGGATTCAAATAAACAGTTCAATAAAAAGAAAAAAAGCTTCGTATTGGCAAAAAGGACGTCTGCTTCCAATATTTAGTCTTTCATTTGTTTTTAAAACACATTTTAAAATAAATTTCTTTAAAATAGAGTTAATAAAAGGAAAATCCACTTACAATTATGTTAAAGTCAAATTTATTTTGTTTTTCAGTTTTTTAGTCTGAAAGAAGTTGACTCGACTAGAAAAAATGTAAAATGTAGACGGATCGTCTTATAATGACGGGTCGCGGGCCGAACGAAGGCCGTTAATGAAAAATTAAGTAAAATTACACATGCGCACCCCAGTCAGCCTAAATATTTAAAACCATGATGCAAAATAAATATTGAGAAATCAGAAAAACAAAAGAAAATGTAAAATAAAAAAACACCTAACAAAAATTCGATTTCCTCAAAGAACGTCAAAATACTTCAGAGTGAAAAAATAAACGGAAGTGAAATGGATGAAATTATGACGTCCTAGTCATAATTTCATCCCTTTCATTTTGAAAGATTCCAGCAAAAGACTAACTGGCAGGAATAAGCGATGGGAGGGGTCGCTGTTGGAGGAATTAAATAAAAAGCTGAGTGAGACAATATTGTCACTTTGAAGATGTCTACATCCAATGTCTGTCGCCGGTCGCTCGATCCAATCTGTTCTCAGTTTTTGTTTTATGTTAATTTTTTATTTTTGTTTTTTTACACAGAATAGGAGTTAATTGTGTTTTGATCGCCTAAGACTTTTCTCATGTTCGTACCGCTCGTTACCGTCTTTTATAAAGTAGAGCATTCTATTCTCGGGGATGGCAGGATGTTCCACTATAACACCTTCTCCCGAGCTAAATTCTTCCTAGAATTTCGCTCTTAATATTTTTTTCTCTTAGGATCTGGACATAGCCGTTTAGTCCTTTTCCTTTTTCTGTTACTTCTCCTGTCCATCCCTGTGTTTTTACTTTTAGGAGAATCAGTAGTTCTTTGTGTAGGTGTTACCTCAATAGGTACTTCAATGTTAGTGGGCGATTTTGTCTGGAATGTGTCATATTACCTCCATTGGTATCTCTTGGTCATTTGTAACGGTTTCGATGTATCGGTGTCTCAATTGGTTTATGTGCCTTTTACAGACAAACTTTTCTTTAATTATATAAATAACTCTCCCAATTCTTCTCATTACTAAACCGTTTTCCCAAAAGCACTTTCCAGTCCGATAGTTCTTAAAGAAGACCTTGTCTCCTTTGAAAGATTTAATATCAGAGTTTAGTTTTATAAAACTCTTCTTTTTCTTTGGTAACAACCTATCAAATATTGATCGAATCTTTCTCGCGTACAAGATCTCAGCAGGCGACAAATTTCCATTAATGTTTTGATTCGGCATAATTCTATAAACCATCAGAAATGTTTGGATATTCGGTGTCGATCCCATTAACTTTTCTCATAGCTCTTTTAAACGTATCGACAAACCTTCCTGCCTGACCATTCGATCTCGGATTATACGTAGGCGTGGTTATGTGCTCGATTGCTCACGAATCACAATAATGTTTAAATTCAGCTCCCGTAAACATAGTTCCGTTGTCACTCACAATTGTGTTTGGTACCCCCAGACGGCTAAATACTTCGTTTAACGCCTTTATTGTATTTCCTGCTGTCGGGTGTTTAAATCTGTAAACCTCAGGCCATTTAGAATAACTATCAACAATAATTAGGTGATAGTCTCCCTTTAATGGTCCTGCATAGTCAACATGTATCCATGACCACGGCACATCTGTTTTTGGCCATGGCCGAGTTTTTATAGGTGGTGATTTTGCTGCTGACAGCCTTTACAATGCTTCACCAAATCTTCAATGTCCTGGTCCATCCTAGGCCAGTATATATAGCTCCTCATTAATGATTTCATTCTGGATATACCCAGATGACCCAAATGAAATTCTTTAAATATCCTCTTACGTAGAACGCGTGGAATTACCACTCTTTGAGCCTACAGTAGTGTTTCATTGCAAATTGAAAATGGTGATACTTTATATCCTTTGTTTTTCTCATTCCCTTTCACTTGTTTAATCATCTTTGAAATGTAATCATCCGTTTTCGCCATTTTGTTAATTTCCTCCAGCGTTACCGGTAATTCACTAATGGTATTTACCAGTACATCCGCAAGTTCTTTCTTTTCTTTTAACGCTGCTATCACCGTTTCCTCCAACAACTCAGAGTTCTTCGGGATTAGTTTCGAAAGACAATCCGCGTGAGCGATTTCCTTAGATGGAATGAATTGCATTTTAAAATTGTAATTTAATAAAATTACACTCCATCTTTGCAACCTGTTTGCAGAATGAGTAGGTACTCCTTTTTTCGATCCAAAAATCGACAATAAGGGTTTATGGTTGGTTTGTAGCACGAACGATCTTCCATAAATGAATCTGAAATTTTTTTACAGCATAAATTATAGCTAGCGCTTCTTTCTCTATCTGACTATAGTTTCTCTCCGCTGGAAGCAACGCTCTCGAGGCATGAGCGATAGGTTTTGTTACGCCATCCTCGATTTTGTGTAAAAGAACAGCTCCTATGCCATATTCACTCGCATCCGTCGCTACAATTAATTCTTTATTTGGATCAAAGTGCACTAAAGCTAAATCCGACAATAAGCACCTTTTAATTTTTTTAAATGCTTCGTCGCATTCCATTGTCTAACACCACTTTTTAATTTTTCTCATAATTTGTTTAATGGTGCTCTTAAATCATGCATATCAGGAATATATAAATTGTAGTAATTTGCAAGGCCCAGAAATGACTGACTTAGTCACGTTATCCAGACTAGGCATATTTTTTATCGCTTCAATTCTGTTTGGGTTAGGTTTCCTTCCTTTATGATCAATTATTTGACCCAAATATTCGATCTTATCCATACAGAACTCGCACTTTTCAAGTCCTATCTTGAATCCATACTTCCTAATTCTTTTGAAAACTTCACGGACATGAATTTTATGTACTTCCACATTTTCACTTTTTATTAATGTGTCGTCCAAGTATGCCATTGCATAATCTAGGCCTGACAACATCGTATCCATAATTTGTTGAAATACGCTCGGTGCTACCTTCAAATCGAACGATAAACGTTTAAACTTATACAATCATCTATGAGTGTTGATGGTTAAATATTTTGAACATTCCTCCTCGACCTTGACTTGTAGATAAGCTTCTGACAAATCAATTTTCGAAAAGATTTTGCCCCCCATTCAACCTTGAAAATATCTCCTCCGGTGTGGGGAGTGGATAGTGTGATCCTTTAAACATTCATTCAGTCCGGTTGAGAAATCCGCGCAAACTCTGATTTTATTATTTCTCTTTTTTTACGTAGACTGTAGGTGATACCCACCCAGAGTAATCTACCTTCTTAATTACTCCGTTCTTTTCCAATCTCTGTAACTCTTTATCGTCTAACGATGCAAAGGGAACTTTTCTTTACGGTTTAAATACCGGTTTTATATTATCCTTTAGTTCAAATTTCACTTCTGTCCGAGTACAACAACCAAGTTCATCCGAAAAGACTTCAGTAAATTCATTCTTCAAATCTTTCACAATTTTTTCTGTCTGTTTAGACTTTCCTATATTCGACGCATTTCTTTTTCTACAAGACGTATTCATTAAATAATACAATTAAATCAATGCCAAATAAATTTGCATTTTTTCCCGAAATCACAGATTTATAATGGGGGGGGGGTCATTTGAAGGGTAGTTGTGTGTTGTTGCAGATTAACGGAATTTGGCCTCGTTGTAGATAGCCCACAATAAGTCATAAAAAGATTATAAATAAAGAAAAGCAAATTGAGCTGAGAAATAACATTTTATATATACACATATCAATTAAGGTTTTTACAATTAAAGTAATCCTTTAAATATGGGTCCAACGGACGTTAAAATGTTCATGGCAATAAAATGCTGAAAAGAGAATTAATGCTTAGGTAGGTGGGAGCGTTGTAAGTAAGGAAAAGAGAGGGAAGAGCGACAAGCATAGTAAGGTGAGGGGGATAATAATAACCCTCGTCTCTCTCGAGTCAGTCTGTCTGATAAATAAAATTCGTGTAGGCTCGCAAACTGGAATTTAATAATTAAATTTTTAGTTTTCAACCAGAACATCTGCGCGAACCGGATGCGCACCGACGAGATTTGGTCATTTGCTTTTTGGTCCTGAGAGTGCAAACATCCGGTCCCACGCTTTTGCTCGGTCGGATATCACCACAGACTTTAGTTTTGTGGATTTTGCCGTCGAATGCTACCTTCGCGAAAAATTCACCCTTGAATTTCAGTTTGTTACCCGAAATGACTCGCAATTTTCTTAGTGTTCTGCAACTCTGGTCGGCCTATTTTTCTTGAGGTATTTTCGTCAATTGCAGAAATGTCACTCCCGGTATCTAGCAAACAAGTGATATTTCGACCATTTAACTTAATGTCTAAGTATCTTTTTTGTACCGAAATCCTTCTTAACTTTTTTTTAGATAAAACAGTATTTATCCTTTTGGGTTTTCGATAATTTTTCTATTTACGCATTGCTGCCTTGTGCCTCGTTTGCGCACATTCAAAATATTTTATTTCTAAAATAGCACTTACTTGTATCATGGTTAGTATTGCCACATAATTTGCAGTATGGTCTTTCTTGTTTGTAGGTACGTTGTTTTATACTTTTCTTCAATACATAAATTATCCCGTTTAATATTAACCAATATTAGGCATTCCCCCCGATACTTTCTGTAAAGTTATGTCCGTATCATTGAACGAACTTCCTTGTCCTTAAGCGCCGTTAAATCTTGCACAAAAATTAGGCAGTTAAACATATCTTCTTTGATTTCTTTAACTTTGAAACGTTCACACTGGGAGTTAACTTTTCCAGCGTACGCAACCAAGTCTTCATCCTCTTCTTTCACGATATTTAAGCATTTATGAAACAAACTGTCGCGTTCGCCAAACATTTTCGATAATATTTCAACCGTTTCGTCAAACGAAATCTCTTCTGGTTTCTTTGGCAAAATGAAGTTCGTGTACTTTTCGTGTATTTTTTTCGTATATTTTCCTGAGCACCGATTTTTTATAACAAAAGCATATTTTTTTCATCGGTCCATGATTTGCACCTTTTTGAAAAAACTGTGTCGTACCTTTTAGAGTACGCAGGAAAAGTTATTCCTTCCTCAGGTTTGTACAAAAATTCTGAAAGAGAGTTGGCTATACCCTCCGCATAGAAAATTCTGGAACCTTCTTTTGGTTCGCCTTGCTTTAGTAATATTTTTTGCAAAACCTCTTGTTGACTTTGCTGTTAATGTTGTTAAACCGCTACACCTAGTGTCTTTGCAAATTCTGATAATTGTTCCATGTTCTGTACACACCAAAATATGTATATGGAAAAATAAAAATTCAACTATACAGTTGAGTTGACCAATAAGTTAAAACTTTGGAAAGAAAAAAAAAAACGTATTTTTTTTATGAGGGGGTACAAAAAACTACTTACCTTAACTTATATATATATATATATATATATGTATATATATATATATATGGTCGTCACTGTTGAAGGTTCATATTTTACGACTCCTCCGTTTAAATAGAGTTGTATTTCCTTAGGGGTCCAAATCCTTATTCAACAACTGAAATTTCCGTGTGAATTTGATTTTCCTGTCGCCAATTGATATCCGTTGGTAAATTTCCTAGTTCGCCAAAGTGGTATCAGGCGACAGTCATCCTCGTCGCCAAACTGATATATCCCGAAAAGGAATACAGTATAAAATGATCAGTTGAAGAATGGAACTCCACACCAGGAATAAGAAATACAGATTTATTGTACTAAGGTACAATTAACAATCATACACATATAGGCAAGCCACGGGTTGGAGCGGAATCGACTATTGAATAGTGAATGTCTTCGCTTAAGACTTTTCTCATGTTCGTACCGCTCGTTACCGTCTTTTATAAAGTAGAACATTCTATTCTCGGGGATGGCAGAATGTTCCACTATAACAATATATTTCAACATACAAACATGATAATAATTTTCAAATTAATCTTAATAATTATTATTTTTTCATTACAATAGATCTGCGGAGCCAAAAAGAGCTTTACGGCTTCCGGGGCCTTGCGGCTTCTAGGGATCTTGCCCCCCCCCGCAATTGCAGGGTCTGCGGGGGCTCTAAGCACGGCCTTGGTCTTGTGTTATACATAACCGGACTCTCTACAACTTACAAGTTTTATGCAGAGTTATCAGAAGGTTTTCATCAGAAGGTTGGTTTTCGGCAGGTTGGAATGTGTCGATGAATGGAATAGTCACTAAGTGGAGCAAAATATACATTTTTCATGTTAAAATGGAAATTTATTAATAGGAAAAAATAACATTGTAGAGGATTATCAGTCCTTTATGATTTATATTACGATTCGTCCAACATTGATTCAAGAAAAATAAAGACAACAACTCCAATTTTCAACCAATAAATTAAAATATATTCAATAAACAAACAAAACATATAATAGTAGTATAGATAGAGTAAGAGGAAAGAGTTATTCTCCTTTAACTGTTTTTGGACCAAAGTAAAATGAAGGAAGTTTTTTCTTGCGCTGAAAAGATTTGTTATAATTGTTAGAAGGATTTTCATGTAAGAACAAACAACATGAAAAATACAATTATTTTGAATGTAACTGTAAGTGATACAAATTTTGGTCAACAGTTCAAAATTCAAAGGTTCTTGATAAAAGAGGTTCAGACAGAAGACAAAGTTCTGTGTTTGTGTGTGCGTTAGGTATGAGTAGAAAGAGACTTACGTCGAGTCCTTTAGCCAGCCTGTTGGTCTATTGATTAACTTGCGAAAGGTTGCCGCTTATAAGGACAGAGAGTGACTCATCGAGCAAGCGCGGGAAAAACTTTGTTTACATAAAAAAATATGTGATTGGTTAAAAATTAACCAATCACCACACACTTGTGAGAGAGTTGCTTCAGAGCCGAAAGATTAAAGGCGACTGCGATTGCTAAATTGTCCTATACAAGAACAGTAGTGATTTATTACCCAATCACAGACGAGTAAATGACATGGACCGAATGTGGGTAAGAAAACATAGCAACCGCTATAACATGAATTATAGAAGCTAATGTTCAATGAGAAACACGTAATGAGTTAAGGGTATCAAGAGTTGAAGAAATGTTCGCAGTAATAATTTGTTGAAAAGAATTTATGCGTGCGAAGGTATGTATGTATGTATGTATGTATGAGCGTTTGATTAGTAGCAGTGTTTTTGAATGGGGAAGAAGAAGTAAAAGGTACCAGCACACGAGAAAGAAGGAGAAAGAGGACAATCTGCGACGCGACCTATGTCCGCGTCGTGGTTAAAGTTTCTCCCGTTACATTTTAGTTTATTGCACCCGACCGGAAGTTACTGCCGGCTACTCAAACGTCTAAAACAGAACGAAGCCATTAATTTCCGGTGACTCAATGTTGTCAAAAACACAAAAACAAACAAAAAACCCCCCCAAAAAACGAAACATAAACATACACAAGCACTCCTACCTAAGAACAAGAACCTGAAACTAATCTATATACACATAGTATTCAAATGAAACCCATGCGTACATGCAAAAGTGGAAGGAAAGTTTTAATCTACAACCAAACGACATTACTAACTAGGCAACGTTACTAACCACAGCTGACATAAACATTAATCGATTCCTTTCACCAAATAATCAAGGCTTCGGCCATCCGGCTGGGGTCCTAAATGACCAAATAAGAACGAATAAGACTAGTTTAAGACCAGTTTATACCGGTTTTGAACCTATCCATCGCAGTGGATAGGTAATGTTTTGACCATGATCTGGGCGTACGCGCTCATGTTCACCACATTAAAAAAGAACTTGTGTCACATCTCTCTCAAGTGAGGAAGAAAAGTAAATATCATCGAGGCACCGGCCATCCGGCTGGGGTCCTAAATGATCAATTAAGACAGCATAAGACCAGTTTAAAACCAGTTGAGACTGGTTTAAACATATCCACCGCTTACGCGGTGTATAGGTAATATTTGATTACGTCCTGGAAGTACGCTCTCCTGGTCACCATATTAAAAAAGATCTTGTGACACATCTCTCTCAAATGGGGGAGAAGAGTAAATATCAAGGCTCCGGTTAGGGTCATAAATGACCAATTAAGACAGAATAAGACCAGTTTAGACCGGTTTTGAACCCATCCACCGCGTTGGATAGGTAATGTTTTGACCACGACCTGGGCGTACGTGCTCATGTTCACCACATTAAAAAAAACATTGTATCACATCACTCTCAAGTGGGGGAGAAAAGTAAATAGCATCAAGTCTCCGGCCATCAGACTGGGGTCCTAAATGATCAATTAATATAGAATAAGACCAGTTTAAGATCAGTTTAAACCGGTTTTGACCCTATCCACCGTTGTGGATAGGTAATGTTTTGACCATGACCTGGGCGTACGCGCTCATGTTCCCCACATTAAAAAAGATCTAGTGTGTCACATCTCTCTCAGGCGGGGGAGAAGAGCAAATATCATCAAGGCTACGGTTATCCTTCTTGGGTCCTAAATGACCAATTAATATAGAATAAAACCCGTTTAAGATCAGTTTAGACCGGTTTTAACCCTATCCACCGCTGTGAATAGGTAATGTTTAGACCATGACCTATCGTACGCGTTCATGTTCCCCACATTAAAAAAGAAAGAAGATCTAGTGTGTCACATCTCTCTCAGGCGGGGGAGAAGAGCAAATATCATCATATGCGGCTGGGGTCTTATGTTACCAATTACGACAGAATTAAACCAGTTTCACAAGTTTTTAACCTATCCACCGCGGTGTATAGGTAATATTTAACCATGACCTGGGCGTACACACTCATGTTCCCCACATTAAAAAGAGCTTTTGTTACATCTCTCTCTGAAGTGGGAAAGTTAGTAAATATCATCAGTGCTTCAGCCATCCTGCTGGGGCCCTATATGACCAATTAAGACATAATAAAACAAGGTTAGACCGTTTTTTAACCTATCCACCGCTTACACAGTGTAAAGTTAATATTTTACCACGACCTGTGCGTACGCGCTCATGTTCACCACATTAAAAAAAAAAAACATTGTGTCACATCACTCTTAAGTGGAGGAGAAGAGTAAATATTATCAAAGCTCCGGCCATCCGGCTGGGGTCTTAAATGACCAATTAAAACAGAATAAGACCAGTTTAGACCGGTTTTGAACCAATCCACTGCAGTGGATAGGTAATGTTTGACGCTCATGTTCACCACATTAAAAAAGAACTTGTGTCAAATTTCTCTCAGGTGCGGGAGAAGAGTAAATGTCGTTAGGGCTCCGGCCATCCGGCTGGGATCCTAAAATGACCAATTAAGACAGAATAAGACTAGTTTAAGACCGGTTTTGAACCTATCCACCGCGGTGAATAGGTAATGTTTTGATTATGACCTGGGCGTACGCGCTCATGTTCCTCACGTTAAAAAAGACCACTGAACCACATACTCTTGGGTATTAATCCGTCTTCTCCCTCCAGTGATGGGTAAAATAACAGATTGGGTTCTATAGCTATGGCTGGCAACCAGTCTACCGCAGAAAGTAATGGCAACCTACTGTGGGATAATCTTCTGTCCAGTCAGTCATGTCTCGAGATATGATCGCCTAAGCGTGTATCACATATGGCACTTAACTGACTAACCGTTTACATAAGCGAAATTTCTTCTTAGGACTAAGCAACTCCAGCAGCAGGAGCAGCCACCAGTAGGAGCAGCCACCAGCAACAGTCCTTTTAAAGACTACCAAGCTGAACCAATAGTGACCATCATCCTAAGGACGAACAGGCTACCTCTGCACTAACACGACCGTCGCTATAACAACGTTATTATTATAGCAACTGTCATGGCACTACCCTGTCAGCCTCTGGTCTGTCATGGCACTACCCTGTCAGCCTCTGGTCTGTCATGGCACTACCCTGTCAGCCTCTGGTCTGTCATGGCACTACCCTGTCAGCCTCTGGTCTACTGCCCTGAAGCACTGCATAACTTCACAATCATACTGTACATACGTTTGCCAGATTTATAAATGAAATTTGGCTTAAATTTATAAATCCTCGTATTCGTTATCCTTGATTCGATCGTATTACTCTAACTCCTTGCGGATTTAACGGTATCTGCTTTGACGACTCCGCAACAAGTTGTTTCATTCCACTGCTCCCATCTGACTGGTACTGATCTGATCAAAGCCTTTATAGTCATTTAGATTTTCTGCACTGGATCACTAAATCCCCTTTAATCTTGTAAATCGTCAGAAAATCAATTTAACATCTACTCGCAAAATCAGTTTTGACTTTTTCTTTAAGCACATGGTCGATCCTTTTTCTATTTGAGAAAAACCAGGATTTCACACGTCATTGTGAATTTTTGTACAAGTGAAGAAAAAGGTTGCTTTTAATTCTTAATTTCCTATCCTCTACACCTACATAGAATAAAGACAAATATAGTATATCTGCTTTTTGATGCATCTATCAGGGAATGTCCATTACTTTATCTTGCAAGCAGTGGCATTTGTGGAACTCTGAAAGTAGGGGAGGACACTTGGGGACCAAGATTTTTCCGAGGAGGCGGGCAAACTCAAGCAGTGTCTTCATTTTCATACTACACCACTATAAACAACTTAGGAATGAATTTAGTGAATTTATATAATAAATTATAAATTTATTATATAAATTCACTAAATTAAACGGAATAACTTTTCATTCATAGTAATGAAGTTTTAATCTATTCTTGCCCTCTTTTCCACTCTCAAGCTGTTGGAACCTCAAGAGAGGTTAATTTCAAAACAAAATCAGAGTTAAAAAAAATACTAACGCAATACTAGCAGAATAGCGTAATTTGTCTCAGAGTCTTCTATCTTATTTTTTTCCTTTACAAATTTTTTTGAATCACAATTTGAGAGATAAAAATGCGAAAATAAAATAATGCAACAAAATCAATCAAAATGCTGTGCACCACAGCCGTACAAAAATCGTCAAAAAACTTAATGCTTTCAGCAAAGTCTGACCATGAGATCAAGAAGCTACTTTGAAATAAGGAAATAATTTAAATAATATTATTTCTCCATTCCCCTGAAACAAGATATCAAATGGGGCATTTAGATTGACACAAACTCAAATTAGCATACATGCTATATTGCTTCGACTTTACTTATTTCAACAAAAGTTATTGTAAATTATTTTACATCAACAGGGAGGATGGGGTAAAATGAACAGTGGGGTAAGATGAACCAATGCTTGTATACGAGTTAACAGAGATCCTGTGGTGATACCGAGCAAAAGCGAGGAACCGGATGTTTGCTCTCTCACGACAAGAAGGCAAATGACCAAAAGTCGTCGTTGCGCATCCGGGTTCGCGCAGATGTTCCGGTTGAAAAATAAAAATTAATCAAATATCAAATTTCCATTTCGCGAGCCTACGCGAATTTTATTTACCAGCCAATGGGAAGCCCAGAATCAAATTCATGTGTGAAATCCCAAACGAGCTGCTTTTGATCCAAAAAGCAGATATAAAAAGCCGAGACAGAAAAAAAACCCCTAAAAACAACTGAAAAAAAAAAGAAAAAAAAAGAGAAAAACAAAAAAAAAAAACAAAAACAAAAGAAAAACAGTCGAATAGTCACTTGAGAATTTAAAAAAAACAACAAACCCACCATAAATTAGTGACTACCCGGCGTGAGTTCAACACCTATGTATGTACACACAAAAACTTTTGTTTGGACTTTCAGCGAAATTCGAATATTTCTCTGTAACACAAACTCAAAATGGCAACGAACGCTGAAGAAACTTCAACAAATCAGAACTAACCAACTCATGGCTATTCCCACAAAAAAAAAAAAAAAAAAAAAAAAAAAAATTGGACTTTCAGCGAAATATGAATATTTTCCTGCAACACAAATTCAAAATGGCAACGGACGCGGGAGAAACTACAACAAACCAACCTAACCCATGGCTAGTCCCACAAAAAAAAAAAAAAAAAAAAAAAAATCACTACCAGTGTAAGTCCTTTCAACAAGAACCGAAAACCAAAACATTCCATCGAAGCAAGACGGGATTCGAATACCAAGGAAACTAAGTTCGGTAAAACGGTTAAATGGATGAAAGAAAACACATATTTTTATTTCAAACGAAAACGGAAAAAAGAAAAAAAAACCCAAACAAACAAAAAGAAAACGAAAAACTCTTCTTTGAAAAAAAAAAAAAAAAAAAAAAAAGCGACAACAGATACCAAAAAAAAAAAAACAAAAACAAAAACAAAAACAAAAACAAAAACAAAAAAAACAACAACTCCGTTTTCTGGGGCGAGAGTTATGTGGTGATACCAAGCAAAAGCGAGGGACCGGATGTTTGCTCTCTCACGACAAGAATGACCAAAAGTCGTCGTTGCGCATCCTGGTTCGCGCAGATGTTCCGGTTGAAAAATAAAAATTAATCAAATATCAAATTTCCATTTCGCGAGCCTAAGCGAATTTTATTTACCAGCCAATGGGAAGCCCAGAATCAAATTCAAGTGTGAAACCCCAAATGAGCTGCTTTTGATCCAAAAAGCAGATATAAAAAGCGGAGACAGAAAGCACCCAACAGACAGACCGAAGGAGACAGACCGACGGACAGACGTACGTGATTAGTACTTCCCTTGACCAAGTCAAGTGGCTACTATGTTCGCCTCCCTTCACCTATTGTTACTTTCTTCCCTGTCTCAAAAGTACTTACTGACCTAAGGCGCGAATACATCAAAGACATTCCTTACATACAAGACGCCCCCACACTACTCTAAGTATCGAATTCTCCTTGTCTGCCCTTCTATTGCCAAAATGAACAACATTCCTAAGCCTCAAATCTCTCTCAGCTTATTATTTGCCATGAACATTTTAACCTACGTTGGACCTATATTCAAGTATTACTTCAATTGTAAAAACATTAATTGATATTCGTATATATAAATGTTATTTTCAACTCAATTTGCTTTTCTTGATGTAATCATTTTATAACTTATAGTGGGCTATCTACCACATAGCCAAATTCTGTATACAACTACCCTTCCCTAGAACGGACTCCCACTACAAACGGGAAAAGAATAGATAAGATAATCCACTATAATCCCATAAACCTCTGACGTCACACACATTAAGCAACACATTACCACAGGTCTCTGAGCGATTGGCATCGATTTATAGCCAGTTTGAGAGTTTGGGGGCGAAAAAAAGTGTTTTGACGATCATCTAGTGAAAAGTGGGAATATCATCAAATACTCTGGTAAGTATAATTGTTTTCTTTTCATTGTTAATTACTAGAGGTTGAGTTGTTATTTGACTGTTCTTCTGTGCACGTTGTTAATGGTTACAAAGTGGATTACCTTGCTGCGAGATGATTTTTTCAAGATGGCTGCCGTGGGGTAAAATGAACCTTTGAGCTCAAGGTAAGATGATCCGATGGTTCATTGTATTTCAACATGTGTACCACATTATTTTCTCTTCTCCCCCTCACCATTCTTGTGGGGATGCCAGGGACTTATAGTGGGGGTTCGTTCTTTTGAAGGGTAGTTGTATGTTGTTGAAGATTAACGGAATTTGGCCTCGTTGTAGATAGCCCACTATAAGTCATAAAAAGATTATAAATCAAGAAAAGCAAATTGAGTTGAGAAATAACATTTTATATATACACATATCAATTAAGGTTTTACAATTAATGTAATCCTTTAAATATGGGTCCAACGGACGTTAAAATGTTCATGGAAATCAAATGCTGAAAAAGAGAATTAATACTTAGGTATGTGGGAGCGTTGTAAGTAAGGAATGTCTTTGACGTATCCGCTCCTTTGGTCAGTAAGTAGTTTTGAGACAGCAAAGAAGGAAAGAATAGGGTAGGGCGGCGAGCATAGTAAGCCGCTTAACTTGGTCAAGGGGGATACTAATTACCCTCGTCTCTCTCGAGTCAGTCTGTGTGTCTGTCTGGGTCTGTCTGCCTGGCGATGATTTCTGTATCGGCTTTTTATTTCGACTTTTTGGATCGCAGCAGATCATTTGGGAATTCACACTTGTTTTGGATTCTGAGCTTCCCATTGGCCGATAAATAAAATTCGCCTAGGCTCGCGAACTGGAATTTAATATTTAATTAATTTTTAGTTTTCAACCTGAACATCTGCGTCAATCCAGCTGCGCACCGACTAGTTTTGCTTTTGACTCGTGAGAGTGCAAACATCCGGTCCCTCGCTTTTGCTCGGTCGGTATCACCACATAACTTTCACTCCGGTAAACGGAGTTGTTTTTTTTTTTTTGGTATCTGTTGTCGTTTCTCTTTTCTTTTTTTTTTTCAAATAGTAGTTTTCGTTTTGTTTTGCTGCTTCCTTTTTGTTTTTCTGTTGTTTTTTTGTTTTTTGTTTTTTGTTTTCGTTTTTTTTTTTTGTGGTTGTTAGGAATAAAAATATGTATTTTCTTTCTTCCATTTAACCGTTCTACCGGACTTGGTTTTCATTTTTGGTTTGTTTTCATTAGTTTCTTCGGTACAAGATCGGGAGTTACCCAAATCCCGTCTTGATTCGATGGAATCGTTTGGTTTTTGATTCTTGTTGAAAGGGCGAACACTGGTAGTAAATGTTTTTTCCATTGTGGGAATAGCCATGGGTTGGTTGGTTTGGATTTGTTGAAGTTTCTTCCGCGTCCGTTTCCATGTTGAGTTCATGTTGCAGTGTGACACTATCTCCCAGGGTGATGCTTTCCCTTCTCCCGCGGGGATACTTTCTTTTGGTTGGCTTAAAACAAAGGAGAGAGAAATTTATATTGGTTGATATTATTAATGTTTTATTGTGTCACGCGATGTGAGCTTAGGAAAAAAATAATAATTTTAGTACCATCAAGTGCTTCTAAAAACACGGGAGCATAAAATTTGATTATTTTGGGAAAATAATCATTTCTCGTCTTTCATGATTGCATGAATTTCGAATCTTTTCATGTTCATATAGATTCCCTTAGATGTGAAATGTTGATACCGCTAATCTGAAAACGCGTAGACAAAACAAGTGTCAGAGTGATTTGATAAGGTCACCTGGGGGCCAAAGCCGCTGTTTAGCCCAACAGTCCGAAGTGACCCGAGCTGGATTCGGTTCGATGTGAGTTGGCATGATCTCATTGGTCGAACTAAGACATCCGCAAATCTAAGGGACGGAGACCGATTTTCACTGGCCGAAGACTTTGCTGTTTTAGAAATACATTTCAACGCTAACGAAACTTAGACAAAACATTTCGTTTAACGATTGGAAGCTATGATGCTTTTGGCGAACTTTCTCTCTCCGTTGTAAAAATCATTTTCGACGATTGTATATAATTTTCGACAACTGTATTCTTGGGAAAAGACAGACATTTTTTTTTTTTTTTATATATATAAAGACATTCTACGTAGCTCTCCAGGCGTGTTCGACTTCGTTCATTTATTTTATTAATTTTTTTTTTTTTTTTTTTGGTGCCGTGTTTATTTTTTCAACTCATAAGTGTACACCAGTGTCCGGACTGGCTAAAAGGGACGACTATTGAAATTGCACGACAAGACTTCTGGGATCTAATCACAACGTGGGACAGTGGTCCGTTGTTGCAAAAGACGTCCTGTAGTCCAGCTTTTGTGGCGACATCATCGGACGGGATCGTCGCGACCGGGTGGCAGTGTCACAACTGGGATCGTCACGACCGTCATCGAGAACGAGCGTCACATTAGACAGACGGCCAGCCAGGCTGAGGCGTCACACACAGAAATATTCAAATTTTGCTGAAAGTCCGAAATTTTTTTTTTTTTGTGTATATATATATATATATATATAGGTGTTGAAAACACGTGTTGGTCACCAGTTTATAGTGGGTTATCCGTTCTTTTAAATTCACAAGTGACTATCCAACTGTTTTGTTTATACGTGTATTCCTGCAGTATCATCGAATTCTTTTGATTTCTGTTGACTGACATTAGTGAATTGAAAATATTAAAAGTCAAGCTTCAGTTTTTCATTTTTTTTTCTCTCTTTTTTTCATTATTAGTTGTTTGCGCCGGGGCCAAATTACTCCTCGACCACGTGTCTGAAGCACATGGAGTTTATAGTGGTGAGACCGACGGACGTGAGGTTGTTCATTTTGGTAATAGGTACGGAAAGAGAATTTTTGTTCGTATGAATGCTTATATTGTGGGAGTGTTGGCCGGGAGGAATGACTTTGATGTATCCGCTCCTTAGGTCAGTAAGTAGTTTTAAGACAGCGAAGAAGGAAAGGATAGGGAAGGGCCACTTGACGTTCGGTCAAGGGGAGATACTAATTACACTCGTCTCTCTCGAGTATGTCTGGATCTGTCTGTCTGGCGATGCTTTCTGTATCGGCTTTTTATATCTTCTTTTTGGATCGCAGCAGATCATTTGGGAATTCATGTTTGTATTTGATTCTGGGCTTCCCATTGGCCGATAAATAAAATTTGCCCAGGCTCGCAAACTGGAATTTAATATTTAATTAATTTTTAGTTTTCAACCAGAACATCTGCGTCAATCCAGCTGCGCACAGACTAGTTTTGGTCATTTGCTTTTTGGTTGTGAGAGTGCAAACATCCGGTCCCTCGCTTTTGCTCGGTTGGTATCACCACAGGCTCATTCACTTCATTGTGAAGTTAAGGGATAAAGCAGATTAAATTTTTGCCCTGATGCCCCACATTAAAAAGGCCTTGTGCCACATTCCGCCTCGGTGGGGAGGTAGATAAATGTCATTGGCTAGGAAGCATATGCCAATTCACTTCCTCATGTAACAGCCAACGATCACCAAATTCATTTGTCATGCGGGACAAACTCGAATCCATTACAGGCCAAGCTTCACCTCAGCAATGCACCAATTCACTTATTAAGACTTCCAAGTTAAAGTACAAACTTTCCTCCCCATAGAATATACTATCACAATCATCTAAGACATTCACCCAACAAAATATAATTCAGTCAAACCTGGAACACTTAAAAAATAATATTTTTAAAACATTTTTTTCAGTGGAAAAACCGTTAGTCTAAGCTGGACAACTCCTTATCTTTGCAATTCACTAATATTAATCACACATTAACAATCACTGATCTTTTCTTTTTATTTTGTGTATCTTTGTTGAAATACTTTTTTTTAACTATTATCACATTTCGTTTGTTTCGTCGATTGCTTTTAATATACAAAATTACAAAAATGTTAAATTTGTCAGTTTCCACCACAACTTTATTTAATTAGATAAGCATTTAAATATTTATAATTAAATAAAACTCCTAATTCTACATACGTTGTATAGCTATTTAAAGGACATTATAGTCTGAAGAAATAATTTTTTCTGGGGATGAATGAAATTTTACAAGAATTGTTTTCATTTTTTAATCTATATTATGATAAGAGCCATGTGTGTCCGTCTTTCACAAGGCCTTTGAGACAAGAGAAATAGGTCAATCTTTCTTTCTTTCTTTAAATACAGTGGAACCTGCTGTATACGACCGTCTTTGTCATTGACCACCTGTATATGAGCTGGGTGGAGGAGGTTGGCTGATATTCGAAACTGCGGTTAAGTCCTTTGATATCCTGGGAGGGAGGAGAATGACCGTGTTTCATTTACACTGGAAATGTCTGTATGCATGTTCTTTTCTCACTGAAAAGTAGAGACTTTTCTCATAGATGTTGTAGAGACCTACTTTAGAAAAGGTACACAAAAGAATTATGAGTAAAAATGTTTGTGAACTGGTTAAAAGTTACAACAATTTTACCTCGTGGCCGGAATGACAATTTACCAATCGTGAGTGATAATTGCTAATGAAATATGACGAATTGAAAATAAACTAATTAAAAGTAAATCATGGCAATATATTTTCTATTTCTGCTAAAAATCTATTAAAAGTGGATCAATTGTCAAAACGTTTTCTGATTTGTCACTTTTCCTGTCAAGAGTGTGCCCTAAAAATTGTAATTGTAATGTCTAAACTCGGCTCGTGAGAAACAAAGAATATATGCATGTGGAGAAAGAGAACAAACACTGAGATGTGTCTACGTGGACACCTGAGATATAAAGATTTGTTTTTCCTGGGCCCTTCTTTTATTTCCGGATCTATTCTACTCATTTGGGTGTGTAACTGAAAAATGGGTCTATGTGTGTATATTTGTGTAGATTGGGACAATGAAATGTAATGTACAATCTATTAATTAACTTTTGTTTTTTCATTTTCTAATAAAATCTTTAAGTTTAGCAGGTGAGAGTCTTTTCCATAGTGGATCGTGTGGTGTTCATGCTTCAGAGGGCCTTTCTGGATGTGGGTGGTGGTCATATTCTGACTCCATCCCTTCTTCCCCAGGAATAGAGTTTATTTACTTGAAAAGGCGTTCTGCATGATTTGATAATCTCTTGTCTGTGCTGTCACCATGCTGCCCTTTTTCTTTATGATGGTAAAATGCTAAGAGTTGTAAAGTGGGGATAGCTCGTTTTATTTCTTCTGTCTAATAAGGACTTTATCCACCTTTTTATGTTGGCATAAATTTTTATTTTACCCTTCTCTCACACATCATTCTTTGCTATGCGCATTTAGGAGCATCAGGTATGCCGATGTTCATTTTCCTTTCAGTAAGGGATTCAAAGTGAGATATTTCTGCTATGCTGTCAGGGGTGGCTCTGTACTGTCTTAGAAAATGGGATAGCTGGGTTTTGCTGTTTAAGCCTTCCACAGTGGTGGTGTGGAAGCATTTCTTCAGAGTCTGCATGAATCTTTCAGCCTTTTTATTTGCCTCAGGCTACAAAGGTGTAATTTTCCTATGTCAAAAACCTGACTGCATGGCGAAATCCTTAAACTCCTGTTGTAATGTTTTATAGTGGGTTGAACATAAATTATTTAAGAAAGACATGAGGTTGAGATTTACTTTATTTATCCAGCCATATTGGATAAACACTAAAAGATAACTAATGCAAGGGAGTGAACTCTTATACATTGAAGAGCTCACCTTGTCACATCTCTCTTGTCAAATAAGATTTGTTTTCAAATTAATTTTGTTTAAGTTTTTGTATATGTGTATTAAATTTTCTTTCTTTTCTTTCTTTTTTCTTATTTTATTTATATATAATGAAATCTTTATATTTTGTTGGGGGTTTTCTTGTTCTCACAGGCCGGTTTGATGATGTTGGTGATTGTTCTTGTATATCACTAGGTTATGTCTGTAGTTGTATAGGCTGGGCGTGTTGTGCTGTCGTATTGGTGTTTATTTCTGTGGGATCATTGCTCTGTTGGGGTGGTGATGTTGGCTTATCTCGACTAATCCTCTGGGCTGGTAGATTGAAGGTGATTCTTCTCTGTGGTCTGATTGTTTCTTGTAGGTGCCTTCTGTTGTGTCTTAGTAGCTTTCCATCACTGTGCATTTTGCACGATGTAGCTACGTGGCTAAGTGCATTTATCTATCACCGTTGCTGGCTGCCATGTGTCATTTTCCTGGAGGACAGACACTTTGCTACCTATCATCAATTTGGGAAGGTCTTTTACATTTCTGTTGAAATATTGTTGTTGCTTCCTACTTTTGATGCTCATCCGTTCACGGATTAGGTTGTCTTTTACTGGGCTTGTATTCAACAAGGTTGGGATCTTTGTTCTTATTTTCCTGTTGTACAGGATTTCAGCTGGTGATGGCAATTGATTATCAAGCAGAATTGTTCTTAGGCATAGGAGAGCCATTTGGTAATCCATCTTTGACTGTTTTGCCTTTTTCAGTGTATTTTTTATTGTTTGGACCATTCGTTCAATGAATCCATTTGACTGTGGGTATCTCGGGCTTGATGTAATATGTGTGAATTCCCATTCTATCGAAAAAGTGTGGAACTTATTCAATACAAAATACTTGGCATTGTCTGTGTATAGGCATTCTGGTATGCCATGAACAGCGAAGATTGCTTTCAAGTATTCTATACAGTTTGTACTCGTGACACTTTTCATTGTCTTTACAAATGGCATTTTACTGTATTGGTCAGCGACGAGTAAAATTTGTTGACCATTAAACTCAAAAATGTCAGCTGCGATATTTTGAAATGGCCTGGTTGTGTGTTCTTTAATGATCATAGTCTCTTTGGTTTTCTTTCTTTGGTGTTCACTGCATATTTCACATGACCTTACCATCATTTCTATGTCTTTGTTTATTCCTCTCCAATAAACACTATTTCTTGCTTTTAGCTGATATTTTTCTATTCCTTGGTGCACATCATGAATTCTTTGGAGGACTGTGTTTTGCATACTTTTTGGTATGACTATGCATTCACCTTTAGTCACTACTCCATCTTGAACTGACAGACAATCTTTCATTGACCAGTAATTTCTTATAAGTTTGGGTGTATCCTTTACATCCTCTGGCTATCCATTTAATATCACTTGTTTTAATGTTCTTAATTCTTCATTTTCTTCTGTAGCTTCTTGTAATTCTATTTGTTTCTGGCCTGTTATGTCGACAATATGTATTGTTAAATCAAGTTCAATTTCTTCACCTTGTGTTGGCTCTGTTCTTGACAAATAATCTGGTATTCTCATCTCTTTGCCTGGTTTGTATATGATCTGAGCATCATTTGGTTGTAACCTTAATAAGCATTCTTTGCAGTCTTAGGGGTGCTTGTGTAATGTTTTTATTTTGTATGTTTTCTAGTGGTTTGTGATCTGATTCTACTTGGAATTCTTTTCTGTATACATATGTATAAAATCTCTCGCAACCAAATACTGCAAGTAGCTCTCTTTCAATATTTGCATACCGTGATTCGGTATCAGTCAATCTTTTGCTTGCGAATGCAACAATTTTGTTGTCATTGATTAAGGTTGCACCTAATCCTAACATGCTTGCATCTACCTGAATTGTTGTTTTCACGTTTGGCTTGAAATAAGCGAGGCAAAGATTTTCATGAATCTGGTCTTTCAAGTTTTGGAAAGCTTTACTGTGTGTTTCGTTCCATTGAAATTCAGTATCCTTCTTGAGTAATGATCTCAGTGGAGC
Organism: Ascarosepion bandense; assembly: GCA_037127315.1. Taxonomy (NCBI): domain Eukaryota; kingdom Metazoa; phylum Mollusca; class Cephalopoda; order Sepiida; family Sepiidae; genus Ascarosepion; species Ascarosepion bandense. Next base: position 7,479,586 of record JBBBDQ010000651.1, on the reverse strand, counting down.
TGTTTTGGAACTGAGGTCTGGTATGAAAGGGCTTAGGTATTGGATCATACCTAAAAATTGTTGGAGTTCTTCTCGGTTTGAGGGTGTAGGTTTTGATTTAATTTTGTAGCATTTTTCCGGGTCTGGATTTGAACCATTTTCATCCCAAATAAGACCATAGAATTTTATCTCTTTTTGTCTTATTTTGCATTTTTCTTTATTAAAAACAAGACCATATCTTTGGGCTGTATCCATTGTCTTCCTCATCTTCTGTCATGCTCTTCAACTGTTTTGCCATATACACATACATTATTAGATATTCCAATGGCTCCGTTGCAATCTTCCAGTATTTGGTCCATTTTTTGTTGGTATATGTCCTGTGATACTTTGAGGCCAAACAGACATCTCAAATATTTGTATCTGCCAAACGGAGTATTAAAACATGTGAGCAGACTTGATTCTTTATCAAGATGTATAGCCCAGTATCCATGTTTTGCATCTAGTATCGTAAAATGTTTAGCACCAACCAGTTTATGTGAAATTTCTTCCAGGGTTGGAGTTTTGTGGTGTGTTCGTTTGATGCATTTGTTCAGTGGTTTTGGGTCTAAACATATACGTAATGCACCATTTTTCTTCCTGCAACATGCAACTGCATTCACCCAGTCTGTTGGTTCATTTACCTTTTCTATCACTCCCAAGTCTTCCATTTTTTTCAGCTCTTGCTTTAATTCTTCTCTCATGTGTACAGGATATTTTCTTGGAGGTTAGACGACTGGTATTGCATTCTCATCAGTATGTATTTTTTGTCTCCTTGGGAAGCTTCCAATACCTTGGAATCTGTCTGGGTATTCATTTGCCAGGTCTTCTATATCTTGTACTTGTCTTTTCGAATCGACTGTTGTTATACTACAATTGACTTGTACCAACCCTAACTCTATGCATGGTCTTAAACCCAATATCATTGTGTCATTGTTGCACACAAAAAATTTAGCTGTTATAGTTTCTGAATTTTTATATTTAATTTTTAGAATTATCGAGCCATATTGTTGTATTTTAGTACTGTTTATTGCCCATAGGGTGGTTGTCTCCCTTTTTAGGTTACTCGGTATTTCTCTGTTATAGTCATTTTGGGGGTACATTTTTTTTATAAATCCTGTACGGTATTATATTACCATTTGCCCCAGTGTCCACTTTCATTCTTATTTTGTGTTTTCTTTTCTCAGAATTTTCACAATCTGTGTTGGCAAATATTTCCTCTCTGTTGTTGTCATTCTCTTTATTTATGGTGTACAGGTAAAAATCATCTTCTTGATCAGATCCATTGTCTGCTTTGTATGTTGCATTTACATTTTTCTTTACAATATTCCGCTTTATGTTTCTGTTGTGTCGACTTTGGCTTCTGGTTCCACACAAGCTTCCTTGTCTTATTTTGTTTGGACTCTGTTTTCTATTTTATCGTACGTGCATTTTCATAAGACAGTATTTTTCAAAATGATGCAGTCCATGGCATCTTCTGCATTCTTTGTTAAAAGCATTAGTCTTCTTTTCTATTTCTGTGATTTTTTCCACATCTTGTGTACGGTTTGGCTTTTCTTATCTCAACCTTGTGGTATAAACCCATTTTTCCTTCATTAGCATCCTTATAGTGTGTGTTACTTTGGGTTGTAGCTTCGTATGTTCTTATGCTTTCGATAGCTATTTTTAGTGTGAGGTTCGGTTTACTAATCAGATTTCTTCTTTCGTCTGAATATTTTAATCCTTTGATTATTTGTTCAAGGAGTCTTTCATCCTTATTAGTACCGAATTCACATCTATCTGCTTTTGTTTTTAGTCTGACTAAATATTCGTCTATTGTTTCTTCATTTTGCTGGAGTGAGGTAAATTCTAATCGTTCAACCCATTTATTTGGTTTTTGAATCATTTGTGTTTCAAAAACTTTGAATACGTTTTCCAAATCTTCTTTTTGTTTGGTTGTTAGCTGGGCATTTTTTATAACCTCTTGACCCTTTGGTCCTATGCTTATTAAAATATAGTTGTATTTTAATTTTTCTTCCACGTTGTTAATAACGAAATAGGATGACATAAAGTCAACCCATTTGCTGAAGGCTTCATGTTTATTTTCGTTCGTCCAGTCTAACATTGGCAATGGAATATTTGAAATCACCATTTTTTTTTTTTTTTTTGAGGGGGACAGTTTTTAAAAAAAATTTTTTTCGTGGTGTACTCACTTTTGTGATAGACTTATATCCATTCTTCTTCTTCTTGAAGTTGTAATCTTGCACATCATTCAGTCATCGCTACCACCATGTAATGTTTTATAGTGGGTTGAACATAAATTATTTAATAAAGACACGAGGTTGAGATTTACTTTGTTTATTCAGCCATATTGGATACACACTAAAAGATAACTAATGCAAGGGAGCGAACTCTTATACATTGAAGAGCTCACCTTGTCACACCTGTCCTAAAAAAAGCCCATTGTTAGACTTGACAATAGCAGGGTAGCCTTGTCGGGCAAAGATCATGTCCAGGCAAGAGATAACTACTCTTGCTGATAATGAGGGGAGTACCTCTACCTCAGGGAACCGGCAGTAGTCATCAATGACAACTAGTAAATAATCTGTAGCCGGGAAAGGACTAGTAAAGAAATAGAAACGTTGGCATGTGAGACAAAGTTTTCCCACTCAACTAAGTTGATCCATTTAGAGAGTATTTAAACCCTGTCTGTATCTCCCCAATCAGTTGGCCCAGAAGTGTATGCCAATTCACTTTGCCATGTAACAGACAATTGCCCACTACGTTCGCCATGCAACACAAACTCAAATCCATGACAGTCCAAGCTTCACAATATGCCAGTTTATTTACTGAGACTTCCAACTTAAACTACAGACTTTACATTCATTCACACACACAATATTCTTCATCAAATTTTCCTTCACATAGAATATTCTATTACAAACTCTTAATCATCTAAGACATTCCCTCAACAAAATAATTCAATCAAACGTGGAACACTTAACAAGAAATAATATTTTAAAAACATTTTCTTTTCAGTTGAAACCTTACAGTCTAAGCAAGACAAGGAAGAAAGAAAGAATAACCCTTCAGCATCACAACTACCATTACAGAAGGAAAGAGAGAACATCACAGAGCTACCGATTACCTACTCCACTCTTTGAGTGGCACATATTTGTTCACTTTCCTTCTCTCTCAACCTTTTGTCCACTTCTCACTAGGGACAACCACATTGGAAAACCATACGTATCCTTGTGAACATTACATACAGCTACAGATGGCCAAACTAAAACAAATTCATACACATCTAGACACCAACCAGCAAAAAATTAAGGACAATCAAATTCGTAAACCACTCATCTGTATTTATTTAATAAACCAGATAAATTTACATCTGCCTTTGTCAGTTCTTCTTGCAACCATACACTTGCTGATAACACTTGTGTCAGAAGTGGGATGCAAGAGAAACATGGATTACAGAAATTTCACTCACTTTAAACTTTTCACTCTCACTAAGGAACAGAAAATGCTAGTGTTTAACCTAAAAACTGAACCAACACAGCCATCTGATAACATGATAGAGGAGATTCAGACAGACATAAACAGTGTGTTGACTATCCTAAAATTGGCCACCACACCATCCGCAGCCCAATAATATCAGCGGCTACGGTTTAGTGATGCTCCAACAATCGCTTTGCGATGTTATGAAGCTAAAGGGAATGTTGAACCTAGGAAATGATGTGAACCAGTTCATAACAGTCCTAAACAAAGCCTACACAATTCATGTCATGCCTGAACTGGACACCTACCCCAGCTTGGAGGATGAATTCAAGTCCACCAAAGACTTACGTGATCAGATCATCTTTCAGCAGATGGTTGTTTCTAAGCAGAACACATCCATCTTTGAACAGCTGAAAACCTACCTCTTAGCAACCCATGACAGCCAGATGACCAACTTCCAACACCTTAGTCGAGCTTGGGATCTACAACGGCAAAGTGGTGAAAAGTTGAGACTTCGCTCGTTGGCTCGAAAACACCCATAGAGAGGTGGCCATCCACATAAAAAGCAAATACAAAAAGGACAAAAAATACAGAATTGGCCATAGATGGATTTGTTTCTATCATAAGCGCAATGCTGATGAATGAGAAGGTGAAGGTTTCAAGCTCAAACCTTTACCCCCACCTTGTCAAGACAATGGACAACCATTATACAGCGATTGGCATTGTCTGCGAATCCCAACAATACCTGGATCATGGTGTGAAATCTGATGACATGACCTCACATGACATGGTGTATTACATGCATAAACCACAGCGACCAAATCAAAGAAATGTCCCACCCAAACTGATATCACAACTTCGGTCGAATGGGCAATCACACTTACAACAGACAAGAACCACCAAACCACACAAATGATAAAGTGCTGATAAATTCATGGAGGAGCATATTGCTCACATGGAGCAAGTTTTTTGAAGACTTAAGCATTATGATTTAAAAATTAATACTGAGAAGTGCGAATTTTCAGTCTCCAAGTTAACATTTCTGGAACATGTGACAGATGACTTTGGAATAACTTCCTTAGATGACAAAGTAACAGCCATAAAAAATTTTTCCATCATGAGACACTTGAACAACTACAGAGATTACTTATAACAGGCAATTCATTCGGCATTTTTCACAGATTTTAATGCTGTTAACAAATCTCCTGCGTAACTGGCGTAAAAAAAATTAGTAAAATAACCCTTTGTAGTGAGGAGGTGACAGCATTTAGTAATGCGAAAGAAGCACGCATAAATTACACCAAGCTGGCATATATTTCGAAAGAAGAGAATATCAAGTTGACTCTCACTACAGACGCATCTGATGATTCAATTGGAGCGGTTCTGCATCAAATATACAAGAAGGGAAGACGACCTTTGTCATTTTTTTCAATAAAGCTGAAAAGGGCTCAAAGAAATATAGGGTGTTCTCGTGAGTTGTTAGCGATATCTGTCCATACATTATTACAGACACATACTGGAAGGAAGAGACTTTACGTTATATACTATACAGATCACAAGCCATTTATTTATGCATTACATTCCAAGTTAAATACAACCCAAGACATTTGTCAGTTAGATTATATAGCGCAGTTTACTTCAGATATCTGAAGAAAGGTGAGGTAGGGTATAATGACAAGGAAACATATGTGTATATTTTAATGACACAAAATAAGGAATTTATTTACAAATTTACACAGTTGTAATTTTCAGGATCTTGTTTCAAGACAGGTAATCACACATTAAATGTTCGTAGATTTGATGAATAGTCAGAAGAGAAAATATTCATATTAAATTATCAGACACAAAGAAAATTTCCAAAATGCTTAAAACAAATTGAGAGAGTTCGTTTTACACAAAAGTATTACATTTGAATTCTAAATAAAAGATATATTTTAGATACTCAGCTTTAACCATTGAACAGAGATCTTGAAGTTCTGAGTTCTCATTAGAGGCTGATAATGTATCATCGTGTAATTTGGCATCAACTTTATTCAGATACGTGCTCTCTGCTTTTCTCTCTCTCTCTCTCTCTTTTCTCTCTCTCTAACTGTCACTGATCAACCAGGCACATTAATAAATAGGCCAGTCTAGTCACATGATCGAATCAAACACAAACTCTTTTTGAGCGGGAAGAACCATGACAATTCACTCTCTTTTCATTGGTTAGAAAATTAATTTACACTTTTTCTTGATCTTTTCTTAGCACGGAGGTAGTCTTTTGTTTTTATTGGTCAAAATAGATTTACACAATTTGTGAATTTGCAAATCATGCTGAAAAGAAAGCTATTTTTGTTTCATATTCATCACATGTCCAACATTTTCAAGGAAAGGATAATATCAAAGCAGATACCCTATCAAAAGCTACTCTTAGCATGATTAATACAAATCAGTTCAACTTGGAACTTTTAGCCCGTGAGCAGAAGAAATATTTCACCATAACTGAAATAAAAAATAATAGATTATTACTGTTTGAGAAATATCCAGTGTCTTTCAGTATTGAAACTGTGCTAAAATGTGCATCCATATATACCTCCAAGCATGTACAAGAATTTTTCTGAATACTTTCATGCAATGTCACACCCTGGAGGTAAGGCATTGGTGAAAATTAATTTCTGATAGGTTAGTTTGGCCTAACATGGCCATGGATACTAAAACATGGATCCAGGCCTGCATAAAATGCCAACAATCCAAGATATAACGACATACTAAATTACCTCCTGGTCATTTCCCTGCACCTGATGGATGTTTTAAACATATTCATATTGATTTGGTTAGTTTCTTTAGAGGAAATCAATGGATATGAGTATTTGTTAAGAATAGTTGATAGATTTACCAGTTGTAGTACCTTTAAAAATCAACCAACGCCGAAACAATATCACATGTGATACTGTATAACTGGATATTAGTGTATGGTTGTCCCTTACATTGTGATGAATGATCGAGGATCACAGTTTCAGTCTGCATTGTTTGCAGAATTTACAAACTTATTAGGTGTTAAGCATATATCGATGACAGCATACTACTCTTGTGTGAATGGCATAGTCGAACGATTCTACTGTCAATTGAAGGCATCATTAACAGTAATGGCTGGATATACTACTACTGCTAGTTTTATGATCACTTCAAAATGTTGTGAAGGATGAATTGAAATGCACAACAGCAGAATTATTTTTGGGAAGTCTGTTGATATTTCCCGGTCAGATGATAGATACTGAAATATCTTCTACACCATTTACCCAGTTTGCACAGAATTTATGAGATAAGATGCCCAGTGTGTGCTATATGCCTATGTGTATCGTTAGAAAAATAATATTTCTACCTAAAAACCTGAATGATTGTAAATTTGTATTTTTGCAACGGGATGCAATAAAAAAAAAACATTAACGCCAAATTATTCTGTTCCACAGAGTTGTCTCCTGTGAACCAAAGTACTTTACCATCTTGAGTGGTAACAAACAAACTACTGTCAACATTGATAGACTTAAACCAGCCTTTCTGAACTACTTAAATCCTGCTTCCAATCCAGCAGATCAATTATCAATACTAGCAAAAGCAAATCAATCTGAAACAGTTTCAACAAAGCAAATCAATCTGAAACAGTCTCAGTGAAAACAAGAGCCAATAGGCATATACGTATTATACATATTGAACGTTTTTTGCAATACTTTTGAAATTTCCAATCTAGGAGGTTATTTGTAGAGACCTACTCTAGGATAGGTACACAAAAAATTATGACTAAATGTTTGTGAAATAGTTGAAGGTGTAAAACTAAAACGACCATTTTTACATTGCAGTCAGAATGACAATTTACCCATAGCGAGTGATAATTGCTAGGATATATGATGAATTGAAAATAAACCCATTAAAAGTGGATCATGGCAATATATTTTCTTTTTCTGCTAAACCTATTAAAAGGTGGATATCGTTTATCAAAACATTTTCTGATTTGTCATTTTTCCTTTCACGTGCAGTAGACGAGAGTTCACACTAAAAATTTGAATGTTCAAAGTAAGCTTGTCATATGACCAAGATCAAATATAAATTCTGTGGCATGAGATGAAGCCTTTAGCAAGAATTTCAAAAACAAAGAGCAGGCACCTTGAAACCTTATTGTACAACCTTTTGCATCTCACTCAGCAAAAATCGCCAAGATAATTTATTAGTTGATTAAAGCCAACACATTATCAAACTTCATTCTCAAGAAACAATGTTACAAAAATACACAGCAAAAACCTGTAGCAGAAGAATCTTCAATTTATAAAAACAAACAAGTATACTACTGACGAACACAAAAATAGAATCTAAGGTAAATAACTGCACACACACTTTTTTCTCTATTTCTTATTGTTAAAAATCCCAAAAGTATTTCAATAATCATAGTAAATCAAACTAATTAAGAACATTTAATTAAACAGAAAATTTTGAATTTTAAACTGTACTACTTCAATCCATTCTTCTGCATAATTATCCAACATTCACTTGGACTCAAAACTTCTAATCCTTTCAAAAATATTGTTGTAATATTTGTATTTATTTGTATATAAAATTGTTATTGTGATGAAGAGTTGTTGATTACTCAATGTTGACCTTGTGCTTTATACAAAAATAAAACTGTTGTTGGAATGCAGCTTACAAAAATACCTTTTGATATATCAAATTTAATTAGCAACCCCAACTCTATAACAGTACTTTTATATTCCCTTATTTCTTTCTTTTTAGCTAAATCCCTGTCTTATAAACATTTATTTTAATAATAATTAAAAAAACTAATTCTACAGACAATGTTAATTTATTTTATATATATATAAATATATATTGTAAAAGATTGCTCATGTTAAGGTTGCTCGAACTTTGTTCATAACTTGATATAAACATCTGCAACACGTTTTCCGTCAAAAGATTAAGCACAAAGCTGCATGGTTTCATCTGATATCCAAGCAAAGCAAACAACAGCTGAGAAAGTTTACAAGGACCACAAGTCAACCCTACAACATGAATTACGCAGGAAGAAAAATGATTAGTGGATGAACAGGACCTCTGATATTCAACAAGTCTTCAACTCTAAAGACTCCAAATAGTTTTATTCATTGATACGTCAAGTTTTTGGCCCACCAACATCCTCAGTTACCCCTCTGAAGTCAAAAGACAATGCTAATACCATCAAAGAACCAAAATAAATACTTCAGTGATGGGAAGAGCACTTCACAGACCTATTTGATAATCCTTGTTCTGTCATTTATAGTATTATAAAGAGTCTAACACACTGTGACATTGTGCACCATATGGATTGTCAATCTACTCTTGACGAAGTCAGACAGGCAATCAAACAAATGGACTCTTGTAAAGCACCTCGTCTAAATGGCATTCTGGTCAAATTATTGAAGATTGGAAGTCAAAACATGACAAAAAGTTATAACAAATCTCATTATTGATTGTTAGAAAGGGGCCCCGGTCCCACAAGAGTGGGTTGATGATATTCTGCTATATACATACAACTCTATTCTCTCTATATACAAAGAGAAAGGTGAAAATTGATGCGTGGCAACTATCAAGGTATCACTTCGTTGGAGGTTGTTAGGAAAGTTCTCACAATAACATTACTTAATAGACTGCAAGTGTCATATGCCTTCCTTGACTATAATCATGAATAAAATTACGCGCCGATTCAGGGATATCTACATTTTCCACATCTATGGACAGATACGAGTTATCTCTCCTAGGTCATGACAAATGGACAATAATAAACAAAGATAAAAATAAGATTACTGTTCAATTGATATAATCGAACTGTAATCTTCCCAGGTCCGCTTCTTTATCAACACATGCACTGACCAACAATTCAAGGATGAACAACAAGGCGAAATGATTTTTGGTATAAAAATTTTAATATGAGAACAAAATATTAAAATAAAAAAAATATAAGTATGAGTAAGAATGTCCAATGATCTGAAACTCAAAATTTATGTTCGGATACCAAATTAGTCGAAATGACAAATTACGATGAACATAAATGAATATGAATGAATATAACTGCAGAAGATTAACACATAATCACAATGGGGAGGATCTATAAAATATTATTATTTAAACATATGGCAAGGTGTTTGCAATAACATAATATTCATGAATGTGTGTGTATTTTCTAACACGGGTCCAAGAATATAATAACTTATCTTTATGTTCAGTTTCTTCTCTTACTGTTTTACTGTCTTTTCTTTTCTCTCCTCTTTCTTTTCTCTTCTCTTTCTTTTTTCTTCCTTATACAAACTCGGATTCAAACACTGCCTGGCTGTAATAAATATATCTGCAATCTTCTTTACTTCTTTCTTCAAATGAATGTTGTATTTTCAGCATCCTTCTTTCTTTCTTCTTCCTTATATAAACTCGGATTCAAACACTGCCTGGCTGTAATAAATATATCTGCAATCTTCTTTACTTCTTTCTTCAAATGAATGTTGTATTTTCAGCATCCTTTTTTCTTACTTCTTCCTTATACAAACTCGGATTCAAACACTGCCTGGCTGTAATAAATATATCTGCAATCTTCTTTACTTCTTTCTTCAAATGAATGTTGTATTTTCAGCATCCTTCTTTCTTACTTCTTCCTTATATAAACTCGGATTCAAACACTGCCTGGCTGTAATAAATATATCTGCAATCTTCTTTACTTCTTTCTTCAAATGAATGTTGTATTTTCAGCATCCTTCTTTCTTACTTCTTCCTTATATAAACTCGGATTCAAACACTGCCTGGCTGTAATAAATATATCTGCAATCTTCTTTACTTCTTTCTTCAAATGAATGTTGTATTTTCAGCATCCTTCTTTCTTACTTCTTCCTTATACAAACTCGGATTCAAACACTGCCTGGCTGTAATAAATATATCTGCAATCTTCTTTACTTCTTTCTTCAAATGAATGTTGTATTTTCAGCATCCTTCTTTCTTACTTCTTCCTTATATAAACTCGGATTCAAACACTGCCTGGCTGTAATAAATATATCTGCAATCTTCTTTACTTCTTTCTTCAAATGAATGTTGTATTTTCAGCATCCTTCTTTCTTTCTTCTTCCTTATATAAACTCGGATTCAAACACTGCCTGGCTGTAATAAATATATCTGCAATCTTCTTTACTTCTTTCTTCAAATGAATGTTGTATTTTCAGCATACAAATATCTTTGCAATTTCTTCTCTTTATTGGTTCTTTATCCAAACATTATCTTTTCTGCAACAATATCTTTCTTTCTTGATAAACAATTTGGCTTAGTCTTCTTATTATTATTTTAACGAATAAAAATATATACACTTATATTTCTTCTGAAGTTGCTTAAGATGAACTGGTCGAATTACGTCATTATCACAAATGCATCTCTACTTTTCCATTTATAAGTTATCAGCGTTTGGCAACCATGACTTGTCCATTCAAAATCTAGTCAGCAACTGATTCCAAATCTCTGGCTTCCTTGTGACTTGTATTTGGCTTGAACTTTATCTCCTGCTGCTTCATAACCTCATGTTTGGTCCCTGTCTAGTTCCTGTCTAGACACCTGTTACTAAGGGTATCTGGGTCAGTCAAATTTTGACCTGCTATCCCAAAACTGACTCTAGGCTCCCACGTGACTATTCCCTATTGCCATGCAAAGACCCATCTTAATATATGTGTGTGGTTATCTGCATTCGTAACACGAGAAGATATCCCAGAATTTTAGAGTAGTTTCAGGGGTGGAAGAGGGACAGTTGACATGATCTTCTCTGCTCAACAGATTCAAGAGAAATGTATTGAGGAAAACATACCCCTCTATCTGTTATTTGTTGATTTGATGAAAGTCTTCAACATTGTCAACTGGGATTCTCTCTGGATAGTACTCAGAAGGGTAGGATGTTCACCAGGGTTTGTGGAAATAGTCAAGCAGCTGCACAGGAATATGAAATTCTGGGTTACTTTCAATGGACAACTCTCAGATGAAATCCCTATTGACAATGGTGTAAAGCAGGGTGATATCTCTGCCTTCACACTTTTCTCTATTTTTTAATTTTTTTGGCTGTTCTACTTGCACATGTCTTCCAGAATTGTGACGAAAGTATCTATTCAGAACTACTGGAAGGGTTTTAGATCTGAGAAAGTTCAATGCCAAGTTGAAAACTTTCTAAACTTTGATTAGAAAGCTACTCTATGCAGACAACGCTGATTTTTTAGCTCATACAGAAGCTGAAATACAGCCTATTATGGGCCATTTCTCATCCTCATGCACAGCATTTGGTCTCACAACAAGCTTAACAAATCCAAGGCAATGTTTCTGTCTTCTCCTGAAGGGCCATATGTCGAGCCTAACATCTTTGTTCATGGAACAAGATTAAGAGTAGTTGAGAAGTTTGTGTACCTAGGGAGCACAATTATAAAAATGGCTCATTAGATGCTGAAATGTAACTATGCATCCAGAAGGCTTCTGTGGCCTTCGGAAAGCTGGAAACCAGAGTATGTGCAACGCATGAACTTACCAACCACACCAAGGTGTGTGTATAGAGCTTGCATTCTAACAGCTCTTTTGTATGCCTTAGAAATCTGGACACTACTTAGAAAACATAAAAATACTTGAGCATTTTCAGCAGAAATGCCTGAGATGCATATTGTTCATTTTTCAAAAATGATGTATCACAGATGTATATTTTATTTTTGCAAGATATTTAAAACTGAGAATTAACTTTTGTTCACAAACTTAAAAAAAGTTGGGATTCCAATCAATATAATTTTCATTTGAAATACACCAGAGTATTTTGCTTACTAGAAATAGTAAATTTAATCATTTAGCTTTCAATTAAAGCTAAAATGAAAGCTTCAAGAAAACTTATTTGTAAAAATTCAATTTAAATGTTAGGTATCAAGAATGAGTGGAGATACCTATTATAATAGAAAGAAAAGGAATTCATTAACTAATTTACATGCTTAAAGTCGTGCCTGTAGCTCATTTCAGGAAAATAAATCAGAAATTTTTAAAGCATGATTTCAGTGAATTGTCAGGAAGAGAAAATGATCATACACAGCAGATTAAATAATCTAACACAAAATAATGTTCAAAAATGTTTAAGACAAATGTAAGAGAGTTTGTTTATCACATAAGGGTTATATGGTTGCATACATTCAAAAAGATGAACAGTAATAGTTTGAAATAGGATTTCGCATAGGTTTGTTATTTTCTTTTCTTTTTCTATGTTCAACAGCTAATTCCTGTGATGACAAAGTTTTCATTAGTCCAAATAAAATTTCACATAGGTTTGAAAATTTATTTTTGTCTTTTCCTTCCTTAACACATTGTTCAATCTCTGTGAAGTCAAATTTTTCTTTGATCCAAAAAATTTCACACAGGCTCTTGAATTTCTGTCCATCTTTTTTTCCTCAGCTCATCTGAATTAGAAGAGAGTGGGTAAAAGAAATTATTATTTCATACTCACCACAAGTCAAAGTATGTTGCAGAAATGGATGGGATTATCATTTTATGCCTTCTGGTACATTTGCCACACAAACAATATCTGGTAGGTCTGATGGAGGTCTGGGTAAAAAAAAATATATATGGAATTCAAACAAACAACAATTAATTAAATATATTAAAAGACCTCACAGAAGGATAAAGAAAGAAACAAAGTTCTGAACAGTTCAATATAATCTTCCTTTTGTGTCTTTGAAATACTTACATGCCTCATGTCGAATGGAAGGAAAGGAAATGTGTTGTCACTCCAAAAGTCAAAGGAAAAAGAGGAATAGCCTTTTGAATATTGCATAGCTTGTGATTATTATTGGGGTGGGGATAATCCAACAGGTCTGAGTTGAAGTCGTAAGAGAGAAATCATGAAGAACTTTTCCTGTAGTTAGTCTCTTCCCTGTCATATGAAAACTGTCTTCATAAGAAGAAACTGGCCTAAAATAGAATTTTGTAAAAATTACTTATAGTATTTCTTGTTTATAAATATTTTGTATTTGCACTTCATCTGCTTCTTTTCCTTTCCTTTTCCTTTGTGGATAAGTTGACTATTTTGATAAAACTAAATTTTCAACCCTTCAAACTTTCACAGTTAAAATTCTAAAGCAGTCAAACACAATGGGACTGAGCTCCCTAGGCACAGTATACATTGAGTTAGAGAACTTTTCAGGTATAATTAGCAATTTTAATATTTGAAAAATATGATTAAGTTGAATATTTTATGTTATGATTATAATAAAATCTGTAATTTTAATGTTTGAATACTTAATACTTTAAATGTGAAAATCTCATTTCCAGAATGTGAACATGAGACCTGGTTAAATTGATACTATCTAAAATAATAATCAAAGTAGTCGCTAAAATAAAAACATTCTAAATATTGACAACATTTATGAATAGAAAATGTTTTCCATGACAGTTCAAATAAAGAATTAAATGACAAAAAATATAATGCATTATTGAAACCAGATAATATGATTGTAAGGATACAGAAGGCACTTATCTTCCTTTGGTGGAGATAGGTCATGTGGGTCACATGACAGTCATTTAATGATATCACTCCATACAGTGAAGAAAGTGCTGGTCATTTTTCAGTTTGTCTACAGCAACCCCATGGTAAGGTTGCTTTCTTTAGCTGGGGCTCACCATGGCCCGAGCAGAGGTTAAATCTGAGAATATATTTTTTGCAGATATAGAATGAAACTTCAGCTGGCAGTCCTCAATCTGAGGAAACCCAAGAATTGCTGTTTCCTGTTCATAGAATATGTCCTCGACTGGGACATAGGTGAATCCAGCTCATCTGAACGTAGAATCTTAAAAATTGCTTCTCCAGGTACAGGAATATCTTCATATATATAAGACCCTTCCTTTTTGTTTCTTCTTTCACTCTGCTTTTCTGTATAGATGTATGTGATATATTATTCTCTGCATGTGAGTTGCATATATATATGTACTAGCATCATAGCCCAGTGTTGCCCATGCAACTCATAACATTTAAGTAGTAGGAAAAGATGCAAGACAGCTTCCACCATTGCAGAGTCCCATTGATTGTCGTCTTCCAGTAAACTGCGCTTGAAGCAGGCTTCCCTTCAGTAATTATAACATTTACAATATTAAATGGATAAATTCATTTAAAACTCAGTTATATAAAAAAATGATGATATAAAAAATTGTTGTTTAAAAATTGTTAAAAAATTCCATTAAAAAAATCTATTTTCTTTTGTTTTGCATAAATGTGATTTAATGTTTTGTGTAACATTGTAAACAACATTGCGTTTGTTTTTGTTTCAAAATTACGGGGGAAAATATTTACATTTTTTGTTGACTAAATGAATTTAACAGAAAAATAAAAATTATTTATTTTATTTTACTGAAATTATAAAAACTATTACGCTCTCAGTTCAGAAATTTTCGAAGAATATTTAAAAATGTAGGCATTTAATTTTAGAGGAAAAAGTTACATTAATGCCACACAAATTAAAGACAGTTGATTTCCTGCATGAAATATTTAGCAAAAAAAAAAAAAAAGCTTTATTTTTTTGTTTAATTTTATTTTCTGAATTGTGAAGTATTAAATCTGAAAAAAAAAAAAGACCTAAATAATTAAATTAACCATTGGTACTTTTTGTTTACATATTTTGCTTTAGTTTGAAAAAACACTATTTTTTAAAATATTTCTTTTGTTTCAAAATTATCAGGAAAAATATTCACATTTTTTTGTTGACCAAGTGAATTTTTAAAACGTTGAAAAAAAAAAAATATAAAGGCTCATTTTTTTTTAATAAAAAATATTTTAGTCGCATTTGACATGTGCGATTTGATTTCTGTGACGTAATCTAGCAACCATCTTAGATCTTAGATGTTTTACAGAGCAAATGTAAACAAATGGCTCCATTGGCCAAAAAGTGTGAAAGGGAAAATTACTGAACTTAAACTCAAAAAGCATGTGTCGACCTGGCTTCCCTGTAGATATGTGTCCCTAGAAAGTTTGAATGGCATAGCTTAAAAAATGTAGGCATGTACAGGGAACAGTTACACACAGACTCACAGATTGCCTTTTATATATATATATATATATATATATATATATATATATATATATAGTTTTATGTATGTCTTAGTATTATAAAAGTCTCTCTGAAAACAGAGCATGTTTGTCATGCTTTCTCCTTTTAGTTATTTCATTTCATCCATGAAATTTTTTGTTTCTTATTATATCCATAATATAATAATAATATAATATAATATAATATAATAGAAGAAATATAAATGAATAAATCTTTCTTCTTAGCTCTCTCCCATTACATAATCAAAAGAATATAATTACTATAAAAAAAAGAGAATTAAATTTGAAATTATTGAAATTTATTAGATAAATATTTTCCGTATTATTTTTGACATTTTTTGTACTTTTTCTCTCATACCCAGGTTATTTTTACAGTTTATAATCAATTGCAAGATGAGATCTCCCTAGAAATAGAGAGTAGAATGAGAATAATTTACTGTTGTGGGATGCTAGTATTTCTTTGGTAAAAATTTAGTCACCATTATGTTTTGGGAATCAACACTTTGGATAGTAAATATTTATGGGATCCTGGAAAATTTATCCCCAAAAAATATACAACTAATTTCATGTATTGACAAAAGGAATTACAATAAAAGAAAACATTTAAACTAGAGAATGTGTTTTTTTTTCTGTGTGAAATTTGTTTAGGACTACTTGATAGATGTGTGTGAGGGAATACAAAACTTAAGAGAGAAAACCATGAAAATAAATGTGCCCCAGGTGAAGACACTTTTTTCCTCAAATGCAATCACATCTTATAGCCAGAGTTGTAAAAGAAGAAAGAGAATATAGAGAAAAATGTCAGTTTTTATATATAGGCTTAAGAAGCATCCCAAGAGGCATTTTTTTAGTAAAGTTAAGTGGGATAAAGTGACTAACTTTTCTTTTCTATGCAACAACCTCAAAATAAAAAGTGAGCTAAGAATTTAAATTTATTTATGTGCAGACTACTGTCGTCAAATTTGTTATTATTATCACAGTGTTTCAATTATTGTGTCTTCTGGACTTCCCCAGGGGTGTATCAATCTAAGTTACCTTCAGAGAATTCTGAACTGAACCTTTTATTTAATCTATAGGGGAAGACTTTTCAAATTCTACTGCTTATATCTAAGAATATTGTGTCTTGCACATATTTTTAGTACTGTTCATTTTTTGCTCACCCTGTTTCCTCTGAGTCCAAGTACACACTGTCTGGCCTAGGGATTGAACTCACAATTACTATGTGCTCAAATTCACAAACCAGTATTTAATCCTTTAGACTATTGTTCAGTAAGACACTTCTCTGTAGAGAATTTGAAGTCTCAAACATAACCTAATAGAAGAGGTCCTTATAGCTTAGTTTATGTGCTGATAATTTTAGATGTCTAACTATCTTCTTGTCTAGTATTTTCACTTAAATCCACAAAAGCTGATTTTTCCTTCATACATTATCAACCATGCCTGAATTTTGTTGTCTCACCCTCTCACTACAGCTTTTCAATGCTTCTCTAACCTTACATTTAGAGGGCAACTTGCTTCACTTTTATAATTTTTATCGCAACTGCACAGTACACACAGTTTTTTGGTTATGTTCTTCCCTTTACTCAATAGAGATTTCTCTGTAAAGTTGAACTGCTTCTGAATATTGTTCTAATGTTGTATTGACTGCAGATTTCCTGAATTTTGTCTAATAAGCACTGGAACCCATAGCCAAGCCATTCTCCTGTTGGTATCTGTAACTTACTAACAACAAGAGCTATACAAGATATGCTTAGACAAATAAAGGATTCAGTTTAGAGTTCCCTGTAGGTTATCCAGGTTGCTATACACCTGATGAAGGTTGGAGGTCATAATGCTCAGAATGTTATCAGAAAGAGCAATACAAATTCAGAAAGACATGTGCCTTTGCTTTATAGAATACAAAAAGTCATTAAACAAAGTACGCTACAAAGACTTGATAGAGATACTCCACAACCTTGGCATATTCGAGAAAGGCATTAGAATAATCAAGAATCTATACTGACAGCAAACTGCCTGTATACAGACAGGAAATGAGTTCAGCAGATTTACAAAAAAATAGACAGGGACATAAGACAAAGATGTGTCTTCTTACCGGATCTATTCAACAGGTACAGCAAGGCAATTCTGAGAGAACAAAGCCCTACCATCATCATAGGTGCCCACAATCTTAGCAATATTAGATACACAGATAGCATCATGCTGATAGCAGACATAGAAAGAAAACTACAAGACCTACAGAAGGCAGCAAGGGAAAGTGAGAATAAAGAACTAAACATAAACTACAAAATTGAATGCATAGTCATCAGCAAAAAGAGAAGCCCAAAATGCCAACTACAGGTCTTACATACTAAAATCAAGCAGATACAGAATTTAATTACCTGGAAAGTGTTCTAACAGAGAATGGAAAGTGTGACACTGAGATCCGAAGGTGTATTGACATGGCCAAGGATGCATTCTAAAAGCTAATTAAAGTACTAAGAGACAGAAAAATTTCATTGGAAACAAAGAAAAGAGTACTGGACTGTTAAGAATATTGGACTCCTATATGCTGGACAATTTCATCAAAGATGAGGGAAAGACTTGAAACAACCAAAATTGGTTCTACAGAAAGATGCTGAGAATACCAGGGACTAAACATGTGAACAACAATAAGGTTTTGAAGTGGATAAAAACGAAAAGGAAACTTATACTTAACATCTGGAAGAGAGAGCTGAAGTTTTTGGGACACACAATGAGAAAGGAAGGTTTGAAGAATCTAATACTAACAGGATGAAGAGAGAGAAAAGAGAGATAGGGAAAAGCAATGTGTGACATACTTGATGGGCTTGAGCAAGTGGATGGTAGAGCAGGGTTTGGGCGAGATACCAAGAGAAAAGGTATTAAGAGCTATAAGGGATAGGGAAATGTGGAGGGCCATGATCGCCTACATCCTAAAAGAAGAAGATATATATTACACTTTGGTTATTAAAATTCTTTAAATTTGCCATTATCTGATTAAATACAAAAATGACAATATTAAATAAAGATTTGTACCCTACCAGGTTTCACTTTACTTGTTGTTTACCCATGTATATTGATTGATTTGTTTTCTATGGTTTATCATCCTTTTGCAAATTATTTAAAGCCAGAAAATATTTTTAGATTCTAAGAATTTTTTATGGTGATATTAATGATTTACTGATAGAAGTCTTAGTAATTAACCCATAGCTAGGAAATAAGAGGTGGATTTATACCTTTTCCAAGGGTATTTGCACATAAGTGAATATAATGAACCCAATGGGAATTAGAATTTGGCTCTCTGTTTAATGATTCTGAGCCATTATTCATTACACCACTTGTGCATCCAGGATTACAGCACCTGGTATTCCCAAAAGGTCACCCATCTAGGTACTGACTAGGCTTGAAGTTGCTTAAATTCAGTGATCATATAGGAACCAATATTTCAACTTGATATGGCTATAAACCATTTATTCATGTATTTTAAGTATACAAATACAAATTTTATATTCTTTGTTATAACAAAGAATATAGAATTTGTATAATTGACTTTCAATATGATTGTGATTGCCCTGGAATAACAGCAAACAATTATGTTCATAGATAGAACTTCTAATTTTTTTTTTAAAATGAGTTTGACATAATGAGTCTCACTTAACAACTGGGATGAAAATTTAGTTTTGTAGCTATTTCATCTTGATTGAATCTTTTAATAGTTTTTGTATTAGATAATTTCTAAAAAACTAGCAATCTTTATATCATTATTCTTATGAGCATGCTGGATGAGTTTTTGCTTATAGATAATAGTGAATAGTTCTTCTTACCTGCAATCATTCTAGTCCCTATAAAATATGTAAAATGCATGTGAGAATTTTTTTCTGGTATTGTGAAAATGCAGTAAAGAAAACATTGTAATAATAGAATGAGTATAAAGTAAAAAAATGGAGAAGCAATTTTCCATGTCCTGATATAAAGAATAGTGTGAAAAAGAGACGTAAAAAGTGTTTGGATGATGTTGCTTACACCCCATGAGAATGTAAATAATGTTAAGATTTTTGTTTAGTCTAACTTTTTTATCTGACTGAGTCAAGGGTTAAACTATCACTCATGAGAAAGCAACCACAGCTTTTTTCTCATAACAATGCTTTTCTACTTTCAACCAGATCCAATCAGATGCCAATTACATGTCCTGAACTGAGACAGACTTAAATTTTGATATGATTTGATTTTTTATTAATTTGTAAGGTTGACATGTTGGAATATCAATCAACCACTCAAACATATTAAGATGAAGTATTGAATATTCTTATTTGAAAATAGATCATAGTTTATGGAAAATTATGAAGATGGGCTTATTTATTTATTTTTTATTTTTACAAGTGCAATTAGCAAAATTCACTGTTACAACTATAAATTTATAAATACAAAAAAATCTAGCATACATTCTGTACATATTCAACTGCAGTATGCCCAACTTTTTCATAATACAAACTCTTTCATTCTATAAAGCAGTGTTTTTCAACATTTTTTTTCCCCAAACACACTTTTTTTTCTTTTTTTTATAATCGTATCGCCCCAAGCAAGGCATTATACTGCCACTGTTATGCAGGGGGTTATATAAGAGGAAAGTTATGAGAATGAGTGACAGAACACAGGGAGTGTCATGAAGTGGGTATGAGAGAGATGAGAAGACTGCAGAAATGAGATGAGAGCATGAGAGAGAGGATGCAAGTTAGTGAGATAGGAAATGACTATTGACTTTACATTTAAATTCTTGGAAATTGTAGCTGTTGGGGAAGCAAGTAAATAGAAGGGAATTCCACAAGCAGGAAGTGCAAGAAAAGAAGCTGATGGAGTAGAATTTGCATTTACATATTTTTGGTTTCACAGTAAAAGAGTGGGACCTAGTTGCTAATCTTGTGGCTTGAGTAAATTCGTATTTAGGGGGTACCAGTGAGCTAAGTTTATCAGAGCAGAAGCCATGAAAGTACTTGTAGAAGAGACACAGGGAAGCCACACTATGCTAGTGAGAAAGTGACTGTATCCGAGCTGCCAAGTTGAGATAGATCACATTGCAGATTCTTTGTTGAATTTTGTCAAGGACCCCAAGGTAGATAGCAGGAGCACCCGACGAGACATGGCAGCAGTATTCAATGCACTGGTGGATGGTAGATTTGTATATGTGCAGGATTGTTTCAGACGTGAAAACTTCCTGGCTCTGCACAGAGAATTGACCTTCTTAGCAGCGGATTTAGCTATAGATTCTATGTAGACATTCCACCTGAGGTCTGTTGTGAGAGTTAACCTGAGGAGGCGCAGTGTTTTACTTTCAGGGAGACTAGCCTGATCCATGCTAATGGGGGCAAGAGTGACTGTCTGTAATGATTTATAGATAGCAGCTTCATTTTAGTAGCATTAAAATTCATGAGCCATTTCTTATCCTAGTCCAACATGGATTGGAGGTCCTTTTCAAGCTTGGCGGCGAGGTTTGCTTTGTCAGCCTCGGCAGATTTTTGATTGAGGCGAGAATAAACCATAGTGTTGTCAATGTATATGCCTACTTGGGATCTTATTACATTGGGGAGATCATTAATGTAGATAAGGAAAAGTGTAGGACCTACAATACAGCCTTGAGGGACACCCACATTACAGAATAACTAAAACTCTGAAGGACACTTTAAACTTTATTAAGGAAAATTAGTCTTGAAATTTGAAAATAGGAAATTTTGGTTTAACATTCCTAAAAATATGTTTTCATTTTATGTATATCACAAGCAAACCTTCACCAGATAATGCCTCAACTCCAATTCTCACCATTTTGGGGAAAATTATACAAAATCAAATAAATATAATAATAAATATGAAAAAAAAACATAAATGATGATTCCAATGTGATTCCACTTATGGCATTTCAGTTGTATTGTAGGTGTGTGCCTGAGTGTGTATGTGTTTTTGTGTTTGTGTGTGTGCATTTGTGTGCTTCCATATAAATAATGATTGTAGAATAAATATAAAAAACCTTGTTTCTACTATGGATTATTTATTCTTTTTTAATAGAAACTGTAAGGTAATCTATCTATCTATCGCCCGGTTCACACACCACCCACATCTATTGAACAGGTTAAGAGGCTCATCCCTTGTTCCCTGTTTAGGATGTGGTTTCTGGCTTTCTCTTTACCAATCTTTTCACTATTACGTAACCCCCTGCACATCAGTGGCATTACCGCCTTGCTTGGAGTGATACGATTAAAAAAAAAAAATATATATATATCCTATACATTTTTATATAATTGTGTGGTTTAGTGTATATATTCCATCTTTTTTGCATTTGTCTATTCCTTATGCGTTGTGGTGCAGTGGATATCGGCTCAGAACGAGAAATTGGAGAGCCGAGTTCGAATTCCAGCTGAATTCATTGCATTCACTTACGCGCAAATACCCTTGGGAAAGGTATTAATCCGTCTCTTCCTTCCAGTTATGGGTTAAATAACAGGACAGATTGGGTTCTATAGCCTTGGTCGGCAACCAGTCTACCGCAGAAAGCAATGGCAACCTACTGCGGGATAATCTTCTGCCCAGTCAGTCATGTCCTTTCGAGACATGATCGCCCAAGCGTGTATCATGTATGGCACTTAACTGACTGAAGGAAACAAATCCTTTAGTGACTCTTGGGTATGTCTGTTCTTTGCTTTTTCTGGTCCAGAAGTAAGTTACGGTAAATAATGATAAGCATCACTATAGTGGTTGAGCTCAAGTCACCTTTGTGTTGAGTTGAAACGACCAAAGTACTTACTTCATGAGTGAAGCTTTAATGTGGGAATGTTATGAATTGAAAATTGATAAGAGAGAGGTTTTGTCCCTTCTGGAAGTGGGGTCATAAAAATGGGCACATGACAAAAACCCTTTCCAGTTAATTTATTACTAGCATCAGATGAAAATGTCTTCTTTTTTTTTTATTTGTTATTATTGTCTTATTTGTTTGATTTTATTTCATTTTCCCACACATTCCATACAGTGTGAAGAAAGGGATCTACTAATGCCTAAGTCTAAAGGGATTTATGAAGAATCTTCTATATTTTTAGAAAAGCTGATAATGATAATTAAATATTTTGAGGAAGCCAAAATGAAAAGAATTATTCACTCCTTGAAAATTAAATAATTTAACATCCTGTTTGAAATATCAAATGATATAGACATGGAAGCTGTGTGCTTGATTTCTCTAGCTTTTTAAAAATAAATTTTTTAGATATAAAAATAATTCATAACCTACTCTACTATTAACTTGGTTGCACCTGCCTACCTTTCATGGTGCATTAGTTGAGAAATGCTGTTATAATGGATGCATCAGGTGAGAAATGCTGCTATTAAGTATTATTGCAAAATATAATAGATTAGAAATAGAATCTTAGTTTTTTTACATTTTGATGAAATAATCATTTAAACTTTTTGAAGAAAAATTGTCACCTCAACTCTGTTGTGCTTCAGTGCTTTAAGAATGCTATTAAAAAACTCATACATTACTGGCCTACATAGTTCACTATCTAAATTCAATTGTTTCAGTGCATTTCTAACTTTCATTAGCAATAATCTATCATATTAAATGTCATATATGACCCAACTTAATATTTTCCACTAAAAAGATGACATCATATACAAAGCTGAGGTATCTGATAGTCTAATACTTGTGTATTTGAGCAGCAGTCCTTCTTTAATACATCTCTTGTTAAATAAGACAGGCAAGGTACTTTAATTTGTTAATTATTTTATTATTTTTTACTTGTATGCAAGCAAGTGTTTTCTTTTTTTAACTTAATGAGTGGAGAAATTGTCCAAATATTTGTTGATTGGTTAAACTATTATCTATTTTGAAGGACTTTAGTTACACACCATTTATTATAGTAATACAAATGCTTTTGTAAACAGTTTAGAAGTTTCTGCTTGAATTTCTGAGTTGAAGAGTTATCATTATTTACACTATTTGCATGTGGACTATTTCCATGAGATAATAGCCAAGTGAATTAAAGTATTGGTTTGTAAATTTGGCAATATAGTAATTGTGAGTTCAATCCCTGGGTTGGGCTGTGTGTACTTAGGCTCAGTGGAAACAGGGCAAACAATATCTAAGCAGTGGTTAAAATATGAAGTAGGTGAGATATCCCTAGACGGGGACAGTAGAATGAAAATGGGTTACCCTCATAGATTAAATAAAGGGTTAATTCGGAATTTCCTCTAGGTTATGCAGATTGACATATACCTGATGAAGGCCAGAGAGCACAGCAGGCAAAACATTGTGATAACAACAACAAAGATGAAGACAATAGTCTAACATATAAATAGTGTAAAAGTTATTAAAAATAAACATATATTAATTCCTGGATACTTACCTCTAAAGGAAAGGAAATGAGCAGAAAATAAAAGTATGTCCTTTTTAAAAATTAAACTATGAATGGATTAGTTTGTACTCATTTATATAACAATTCTGACAGGTATACATTTTTATGTTTTTAATAATAATTTGATATCATATTTTTTAATAAACTTCATTGATTTAAATAGAAAAGAACAGCTTGACAGAGTGGTGTTTTATAATACTTTCTAAAAAAATGCTGATATGTATTGTGTTCCATTTTCTACCATAAATGTTTGGAAATATTACATTTAAGATGATCCACTTTTGTCTTGCATAAAATATACTTGTCTAATATATGTATACATAATGACAATTAATAACCCAGAAAAGTCCTAGTTGATACATAGATCTGATCTGGAGTGCATTTTTAATATCAGAAGATATTATCAAAGAAAATGGTAATTAAATCTTGACATCAAAAATATTTCAATGCAGTAGAAAAACCAAAATACAATGATTAAATAAATAAAAATTCACTGTCATGAATCTATGCAGGTAAAGATGGAATAAACTGCAAGACAGTCAAACATTAAATGACCCAAAAATGGTTTCTGAGTCGGAGGATTTATGCATCCTTCCAGTTAATATAAAGTAGAGAGAATATTGAATGTTTATTAAATTGGGCTTGTGTCAAACATAACTGAACTCCCTACAACTTAGAATTATTAGTATCATCAGAAGGTTGAAGGTTGGAAGAGTAAAAGTATTTTGTTTGTATGTTAAAATAGAATTTTATAAACAGAACAGAATAACATCAATTTGTAGGAGTTAAATGTTCAAAGAAAAAATGTAGTATGTAGTTAAGTGAATCCAGAGTTCTAGTTGTAAGTAGCAGATGTGTTTATGCAGAATTTACAGGGAACTAATAAAGTATGTGTCCTTTTCCTTTTTAATGGCCAGCAAGAAAGTGAAAAGGCAGGTAAAGCAATAAAGGAAAATGTTAATTTTTAGGAGTGAGTTGCAGTGTCATATTGTTAGGAGTCAGTTGCAGTGTCATGTTGTTGTTGTTGCTGTTGTTGTTGTCATTGTCTTCTTTGTTGATGGCAAGAACTGTGTGGATGAAGAGGAAGAGATAAAGAATAATAGCACACGAGAAGGAGAAGGAGAATGAATGTGTGTTGGGATGTTATGTTTGGGTCAGTGGCTTGAAGTTTCTTTTGTTACATCTTGGCTGTGTCTTGTCTTGCTTCCATCTCTCTGACTGACTCAACTTTCTGTTTTTATAGCAAAAAGACTTTTTTATATCAGCTTGTTAACTTCTCTCTCAGTTTTGCAAATTGCTTCCTTTCATTGGTTAGAAAATTAATTTAACATTGGATCATAAAATTTGGCTTCATCTTTTTCCTTCAGTATGGGGTCAATTCTTTTTTCTTATTGGTCAAAATTAAGATTTCACACAGGATTGTGAAATTTATAAAGGTGAAGAGAATAGAGCTACTTTTAATTCTGTATTCACCACAAATACATTAATCCTTTGTAAACGAATATTTAACATGTTTCAAAAAATAGGTCACATTTCTGCTGACAACAAAAACATGATCCCTTTGAAGAGTATTTAAGTAAAGCTACTAGACCAGACAAGTCAGTAAGAAATGACAACAAGCAGCAATACACTCCACTTAAAAGAGATTCCCTTACTCATTCATACATCTTTCTCACTGAGCTAAGTGATGTTTACACTCTTTTTTATCAAGCTACTTGACACATATGCTTTTCTCTTTACTTTTCCTCTTTTTTTCTCACACATACACACAAAGAAATCACATTAATTTTCATTTTAACAAACACCCACAAACAAGGAACTTTAACTCAAGAACTGAGAAAAGTTTAGTTGTAAGGACACAAAAATATTTTCTATTTTTATAATTTAAAACTTTTCTCTCCTTTTTCTTTGTTGTAGGCTGAGTCAAATTTGCAATAAACATTTGTTCAAAATTAATTTTTATTTAAAAACTGTTGCTATTATGGTTCCAATTGAGTTATAGGATACAAATCCTATATTTTGTAGCAAATAGCTGAAGCACAAAAAAGTAGAAAACACACACAAAATCAAATTAGAATCACTGAAAACATTTTGGTAAAAATTACTAAGAAAATAAGATCCAAAATAAATTTAGTAATCCTGGTTCCGGACTGGACAGAAATCAGATTGAACTTTCAATGACCCATGTTTATGATTCTTGGCTCAAAAAATGTTTATATTCAGAGCTGATCACATGATTGAATTAGTTATTCATGTTTTTGGTGTCAGAGTCAGTCAGTCCTCAGTCAGTCAGAGCTCCAGCAAGACACTAAAGAGAGAAAACAATGACAACAATGACAACAACAACACATTTCCACTGACTCCTCCAAAATTACAGTAGTTTTTTCTCTGATTCTTTATTTCTGTGTTTTTTCTAAAACAATCACATTTCACTCTCTTTTTCACCTTAAATTGATTGACTTTTCTTCCTCCTCACCGAAAACAAAAGAAGGAGAGGAACAAAGATTCAATATTCAGACGTTACTACTATTGTTCATAAGCATAGTGAAACATAGACTTATCTTAACTTCACAAATCATATTTTACTTAAACTCTTTGAACTTTTGAACTCTGAAGGTATTTTACTACTCTAACAAATAAGGCACTGAACATTGTCAGTTGTCTGTTTATGGTGTATATATTAAATATATTATTCTTCTTTCTATTTTTCTACAAAACACTTCTTTTTGTGTTGTCTTTCTTTAAATTTATGTTGTACTTTGTGGACATGATACTCAGCATTAAATTTTCCTTTTAATCCAAGTATTCTGCACCCACAAGTTTTAACTTTCAAAAATTCATTTTAAAACATA
Organism: Ascarosepion bandense; assembly: GCA_037127315.1. NCBI lineage: Eukaryota > Metazoa > Mollusca > Cephalopoda > Sepiida > Sepiidae > Ascarosepion > Ascarosepion bandense. The sequence continues at coordinate 7,452,767 of JBBBDQ010000651.1, read as the reverse complement.
TATTATGACCAAGAATATTACTATCAAAGTTAATAAATGGAAAATTCAAATGAAAATGGAATGAATCTTCTGCAAGTATCAAAGCTAGATGAAAGTCAATTGATACCATAAGATAATGATTTTCAAACCTCTTTTATCTTATTGGACACTTAAATCTATAGTTAAATATCTGCAGCACACTTAAATTATGATGATAAAAAAGAATAAAAAAGTATACTTTTTATGATTTATTCATTAATGCTAACAAAACAATTTATTGTAATTTGTAATAAAAATATAATAAAATTCTTTGAAAAACATATTTATTTACTTTTCTGTTTATTATAATTTAAAATTTAATGAGATGTCTGAGCTTAAAGTTTTTTTAGAACATCTTTGCTATAAGAAATTTAAGTTACATGAGCATACATCAAACATTCGAAGATAAAGCAGGTGCTTTCATAGGCTCTTACTTAAGTTTTAAATTTCAAACATATTTATGGTACATTCTGACTGGAGGTTAAACAGCTGTGTTTGTTTTACATCCTAACCAGTGAAAGGTTTTCTCTCTAAATTGCAAAGAATGTGTTTGCAGTCTACCTGTCTGTTATACAAGAGAGACCTTGGAATTGGTATTTCACAGTTGACATTAAACTTCTACAGGAATTCAGGCTGCCCGAGTCCAGAAGGAAAACAATGCAGAAGAATTTAGTCTACTCATTGGCACTGACAAAAATTGAAACAGCCATGTCACTCCCACCACAAAGAAAAATCTCTGGCTGGTGTGGTTAATCTAATTAAATATTTACTGTTACCACAAGAAAAACAAACTACAAATTTTCTTCATCCAAAAATGTGTCCCAAATTTCTCTTTGAAAAATATTCAGAGAAATATTTCTCTTCTTCTTTACTTAATGTAGTTTTCTCTTTGGATGATCTTTTTATGTGGTAATACAATTTAATTGTAAAAAGTCATATTAATTTTCATTGTTTATTTGTATGTTATTGGCGATCATTCTGACAGGTGTACATATTTATGATTTTAATAATAATTTTACATTATATTTTCTAGTAGTCTTCATTGATTTAAATAAAAATGAATAGCTTGATAGAGTGGTGTTTTATAACACTTTCTAAAAAAATGCTGATAAAAGTATCGTGTTCCATTTTCTTTCATAAACGTTTGGAAATATTACATTTAAAAAAATAACATATAAGCACAATTGTACAATTTTATTGTCTGTTAAAAGTAATTGTACAATTTTATTGTCTGTTAAAAGTCATGAAATAAAATTTTATCATTTCTTTTAAACTTGGCTTGTGTTGTCTGATGTGTGCTGATGTTGTCTGAAACAATTGTTTGAACTATTTTTTTTGTAGGATATTTTACAAGAAAAAAATCCTATATTACAAGGTCAATTATTAGATCGTAAAACTTCTTAATGCATATAAGATAAAATTAACATTTTTAGTTCAACTGGCATGCATATAAAAAAATTGTGTCTTATAAATCATGTGTACTCCCCCTCCTGGATCATGTGATAGCATGGTGATCTGACTGGATGTTCTCTAGACATTTAGATGACCTTGAACCCTCTAAAATACTAAGTTCAGTGACCTTATTTTGCCCACACAGATAAAAAAATACATATTTAGAAATAATGATTCATATGTTTAAACCTTGGGTTGAAAAATTTGGATATGTGAAATTATTCTTAATTCAGAATTCAAACTAAATGGATGGTGGGAGTGACATGGCTGTTTCAATTTTTGTTAGTGCCAATGGATAGACTAAATTCTTCTGCATTGTTTTCCTTTTGGACTGGGGCATCATGGACTGTGATGGTTTGCTATAATTAGTCCCATTCCAGCTTTCCAGCTGGATGGACAGTTTGTGATGGTCTTCTATAATTAATCTTATTTCAGAATTCAAACTGAACAGACAGATTGCTATATCTGTGATGGTCTGCCATGAATTTGCATGCATGAATCTTGTAGAAATCTAATGAGATTTTGGAGTTAAAAACTTGATTCAAAGAAATGAACTCCAGTACACTGAAAGAAATAAGCACAAAGAAAACATAATCTTGAAAGCCAAGAGGAAATAAGATCCAACTCATCCTCTAGATAAGACAAAAAGAAAAAAAAAGAAAAAAAGAAAACTAAAGCGTAATCTATTTTGCCAATAAAGCTTTTTACTCAACAAAGAGAAAAGAAAAGAAAAGAAAGAGAAAAAAACGAAGAAGGAAAAGAAAGGAAGAGGACCAAAGGAATCTGTTTTGCAGATAAAACTTTCTGTCTGGTGAGAAAAAGAAAATATAAAAGATAAAAAAAGAAAAAGAAAAGGAAGAAACATTAAAGAAATGAGAGACACAATGATACTAAAAGGAAAATAAAGAGAAAAATAAAAGAGAGACTTTTGTGAACCACAGATAAGTCTATTATATTTTGGACCTGTTTGATTCTTGTCTGAAAATTACATGCAAGTTGTTTTTTGTATTGTTTATCAAATATTGCTCACCTTTCTAATAAGAGCAACCCCCTTTGTCTCATCTTGAAATCCTTATTTTATTCTTATTGCTTGTTTCACTCTTTTTTTATTTCATATTCTAAAATACCCTAAGATATATTTTTCTTACTATCTGTACATATATGAAATAAAATATTTACTTATTACTCTTATATCATTGCCTTTGTTGCTTGTCTTTTGTTATCTTTGTTCAGTGAGCAATTCTGTTTAGCTTGGATGTATCTAGCCAATTCAGGAAAGAGACCTGGGGAAAATAATTATAACATTTTTTTTATATGTTATCATTCCTACCAGTATTGCTATAACAGTAAAATAGGCTGGTGCATAACAATAGATATACTCTTAAATCTTCCATGGATTTTAGCCATGATTAGTTTTTGTTTTTAACAAAGTTTTTCAGTTTCAGAGTTTAGTTCTTAAAGGGAAATAACTGCAACTGAAATATCCAAGAAAGGTATGGCATGTGCAATTAAAAAAGTGGACAAAATAAAGAGTTTGGTTAGAAATTCTAATGTATATCACCTGAAGAAAGCTGAAACATCATGAATATGACAATAAGGATGAGGACAACTGTTCAAACAATGTAAATAGTGTAACATTCAACAGACTCTTAAGTTTCATTAGCTTTGATTATTGAGATGATTCAAGACTTGAGCTTTCATTGCCAGGTTGTTGTATCAAGCAGTATGTTGTTTAGACACACTTAACGATGATTTGTTGGTCATGCTTTCAATTTAATCATTTGTCATTGTAAAAAGAAAATCAATTTTCACCTATTCATACAACACTTTAGCTACAATACCAGTTTTATCAGTCGATTGCAGAATTTTGCCTTTTGATTATAGATATCTATACAATTTTTATATTCCTAGATATCTTTTGATCATATGTAGATATAATGCACCTCTGCTTTCTATGCCTATGCTATTTTAATCAAAAACTTTTAATCAAAAGTTAAAATTATAAAGAAATAAGAAAAAAAGCTGCAGCTATTGATAATTAAAAGTTAAAATGTTTTTGCCCAGTAAATTTGAGTTGGTTGCCAAAAGCTGTGGTTGTGAATAGTGGGTTATGATTTTAGAAAGTTTGGCAACCCCAAATATTTACTTAAATATTAAGTAAAGTTTATATTGAGTTTCCAAAATTTCAATTGTTTCCTGGTTTAATGTGTATGCATTTCATTAATACTACAGGGAAATTGACTCTGAGTGATCTGTTGATTGGGAAGTAAAACTAATGTAAAAATACTGTTCAGGTATGATGATAAACTACATCTGGCAGTAAGGTCTTTAATCAGGAGGTTTTGAGGAGCATGTAATGACCTCTTAATTGCTATTCTTCCCAGGTTCATTCTGACCTGGAGTGGTAGTACAGGTCAGGGTCTCAGCTATGGGCAAATAAGGTAGACTGGAGTCAAAAAACTATGAAAGTATAAAAATACATTTTTGTAGTAGAAGTACCAGCAAAGCATTTTCATAGTCCAGGAATTTACCACGCATACAACCTGGCAGCTTGACTCCAGCCACTTTCTTACTGACGGGATGTGGCTTCCCTCTGTATCTTCTACAAATATTTTCATAGCTTTTGTTTTGATGAACTTAGGTCACTGGTGCCCCCTCCACAAGAATTTACTCATGCAATCAGAGTGGCAACAAGATACCACCCTTTTACAGTTAAATCAACTAAACGCAGGCAACAATTCTACTCCAGCAGCTTCTTTTTTCACATTTTCCACCTGTGGAACTCCCCTCCATATACTTGCTTTCCTGATGGCTAAAACCTCCAGGAATTTAAATGCAATGTCAATTCCCATCTCTTATCTACATGACTCTAATCATTTCTACATTATCCCATGTAACTTGTTCTTTTCCTTTTTATCTACCTTTGCAACTGTCTTCACATCCTTCTCTTGCCCTTTCTCTGCCATTCCCTGTAATTGGTTCGCCTTTTTCTTCACTCTCCTTCTGCCTAACTTTTTACTCTCTTATGCAGACCGCTGCGTATCAGTGGTGGTACCACCTTGCTTGGGGTGAAGCAATTAAAAAAAACAAAAAAAAATCTGTACCATTAATACATTTTATATAAAAATATAGTACTAGTATATCATGTGTCAAATTAAAAGTTTCACACTAATTAGGAGCATAATAAAATCTGTCTGTGCATTGAGAGAACTGATCATAAAATACTTAAAATAAAGTCAGTTCCATTATCCCATCAGTATTTGTACAAGTGAGTCTTGACTAGCATCCTTCTTTTTGTGAGGAGGAGGAGGAGGAGGAGGAGGAGGAGGATGGAATAGTTGCTGTTGACAAAATGCAAACATCTGCAAGATTATTTGTCAGGTTAAAATTAAATAAAATTGCCATTTGTAAATTGTTATTTTCTCAACCAGAAGTTGATTCATCTCCCAAAATTGTTTATATGCCTACATTTATGAATGAGTTCTTTTTTTTAGAGAAATCATTCTTACTCAGAATGCTATAATACAAATTTTTTCTTGCAAACCTAATCCACAAGATTTTAACATTTTCTTACAAGCTTATGTTGTCTTTAAAATCTTCCATTCAATAACAGATTTACCTGACTTGTTTTTTCTGTTCTCATATAAATTTGAACAGTTTCTGTTATTGAAAGAATATTTATGGTTGTAAAACCTTTCTTTCTAAAGATATTCATTTGTACCTGAATGAATTGTATAAGCCCTTACTGTGGCTTGGTAAGTAACATTTTCTATAGTTATCCACTTCTGATTAGACAATTCTGTTTGTAACAACAGTTGCAAGAGGGGGATTATTAAGACCGGTCTTGCACAGCACTTTGTGATAATGTTTTTTATCAAGTACATCATATTTTCAGTGCTACTATAACTCAGTTTCATTGAACTTCTGTTAAATACCTTATTTAGTACGTGTCCTTTCAGGAAGTATCTAATAAACAATCTTTCTGTTCTGGTTTTCACAGAATTATTAAATAGTGGGGACTGGACTAGATTACATCTCTTTTTCTTTTTTTTTTCTATTGGAATTCTCATTCTCCTCCATAAAGGATAGCTTGAAATGGTATTAGCTACTTTTTAGTGCCAGTTCATAATACACATTTAAATGATTGAAAATTATCTTATTATTAGTGTTTATAGATAATCTTTTGTGCATTTATTTTGGCACCACCTGCCTGAACACTGTTGGAGGATGATTGAAGGTTATCTTTATACAACATGGCACTTTTCATTGTTTATGTATATGATGATACTGTTCCTTTCAATAGACTATAGGTTACATCCAAGTTGTTAACTTTCTTTAGATCAATTACTACTTCAAACAAGAAGCTTAATTTTTCAGATAACCATTTCATTCTTTAGAGATCTTATATCATTAACAGACATCCCATCATTTTAGAAGAGGTCCTTCATTTCAATAAGCTATAACTTTCTTTGTTCAGTCTACCTAGTAAGTAAATGCTTGTCATCTTACTCACCTTGAGACTTCCTATAGTAATGCCAGTGTTTGGAAGTTCCTTTCTTTATCTAGTTCTTTTCATTGTTATGTAATATGGCTGTGTTTTAGAATTGGGATTTGTTTGTAAAATATTTTTGTATATTCTCTTGTCATATTCAAAACTTTGTTCAAAATTTCCTCTTTTATGGAGGAGTAAAAGTTCTTGATGTTAAATTGGACAAAAGTGCATTTTTCTTTGTTTACAATACCACTGAACTAGACTATTGATCCTTTTGTACTCTTCCTCAGTATATTTAACATATCAATAGCTTGTATTTAATTAGAATTACATTTTAATTAAGTAATTAATTATGTATTGTGTGTATTCAGTTTTACAATCAAGTCTCTTGGATGCAATGTTTAAAAAACTTAGAGTAGTAACAAGTGAACATTTAATTTTATTTATTATTATGATCTACAGGGTATGATGGATAAATTGTTGTCTAAATTACACAAAAATGAAAATAATACTGACATCTCATTTTAACAGATATATACCAAAATTAGACAAAAATTTCTTGAAATACTAAAGAGTAAATTTATTCAATAAAATCATCACTGGCTTCAACCTTAGGCTCTAGGTAACTTCACAATCTCCTCCATCTTTTCTGGACAGTCTCCTTACTTAAGTTGGTGAATGCTGCCATAATCCTTGGCTTCAGTTCATCTTTGGTGTTAAAAGGAGTTCTGATGTTCTCTCACTCAACTTCGTCCCAGACATAATAATCAAGAAAGGAGTTAAGTGGTCAGATGTAAGGGGTGATGTGGTCACAGAAATTTGTCTGACAGTCATGACTGGATCCTCCTGCTTATGTGGAATAGTGCAGAGTCCTGTTGCAAGACATAGGGTTTTCCAGTAGCCACCCACTTGACTACCTCTTCAGAGCACTTGAAGTTGGCTTCCATGTTAAGTCTGCATCTCTGTGGGAAGATGAATGGAGGCATAACATTGACATCACTAGTGACCACTTCAAACACATTTACCATTAGACTCATCCAACTCATTCCAAATCTTATACACTGTCCTCAGATTGAAACCAAAATACTCTGTAATGTTTCTATTGAATGCTAAGCAGTGCAGCATGCTGCTTCCAAATTTCTAATGGAGTGAATTGTGTCATAATAGTCTTTTTCTCACAGACAGTGCCCCACTAACCATACTGTACTGTGCAGTCAACAAAATAAAAAACAAACAATGTGCATGCACAAAATTAAAAATATAATATGGCGACAATTTACACATCATGCTCTCTCCCTCTCTCTCTCTCTCTCTCTCTCTATATATATATATATATATATATATATATATATATATACTTACTGTGTATATAGTGTGTGTGGTAGTGGTAGTAGAGAAATTTAGGTCACATATGGTTTATGTATATAACTATTGTAGGCTGATGAAAGAAATTCAAAAAAGTAGTTTTTATTGTGTGAAGATACTTGTTAAAGACAAATTTTTTTTTTAAATCCCATAATTGCTGATATCTTATAATTAGAGATGTCCTATCAATCTAATACTGTTCAGTAGTGGAAATGTCAAGTTAAGTGTTTTCTAAAAGTAGAAGTGGCTTTACATCAACCCAGCTGTGCATTCCATGAAAATCGTCACACAGTAAAAAGTACTATGTAGCACAAAACACAGAGAATAAACACTGAATATAATACTCTTGGGAATGGCTAAAGCACTGGCTGAAAGCAGTCAGAAGAATAAAAAACTATGGACAATTTTTATATTCTTTAACTCCTGATAAATGGAAAAATGTTAGAATGCTGAAAAATTCAATAAAAGATTGATTAAATCATCTTTGTCAGTCACATTCAATGAAATATATATATGTATATAATAATAATAATAATAATAATAATAATATGAATAATGGTTACTAATAAAAGTATATTTCACAGTTAGATATTTACTTTAAAAGTGCTCAATACAAAAGTAGAGCATAAATATATGGTAATCATTAATAGTGTTTTAACAATGAAATTTTATAGCTATCAAGTATGCCATTATTATTATAATAATAATAATTACCATATATATTAAGTGCCATACGTGATACACTCTTGGGCAATCATGTCTTGTAAGAGATATGACTGACTGGGCAGATTTTCTTGCAGTAGGTTACTATTATTTTCTGTGATAGACTGGTTGCCAACCAAGGCTACAGAATCCAATCTGTTCTGCTATATAACCTATAGCTAGAGGGAGAATAGACAGATTAATAATTTTCCCAAGGGTATTTGTGTGTAAGTGAATGCAACAAATTGAACTAAAATTTGAACTCGACTCTTCAATTTCTGGGTTGAGGAGTTTTCCTTATTTACATTATTTATCATTTTTTAGGTGTCGCTTGCAATCTTCCGAGAAATCAAATTTTTTTAAAAATGTATTCTGTGAAACTAGAAGACATAGTTCTCTGAAGGTGCAATTATCTTGTGAATATAGTGGATGAGTCAAAATTTCCCAATCAGACAGCAACAATTTTCAACTTAATATATGCGCTAGAATTATCCAGAAAGAATGCTATGCCTTTTCTCTTAACTAATTCAAGATACTTTACATTAGCTGCTGCCTTTAGTTAGTTTAATTAAGAGATTTTTAATCAGTTATTTGCTTTAATAGAAGGTGCTTATTATGGAGGACTCTTCGACCAATATGGACTGTTAGCTGGCACTGTTTAAGGACAATAAAAAAGGAATATAATTTTTCTCTTTCTCTCTTTTCTCTTTTCAACTTAAAATGTGCCAGGTAATAATGCCAACATGAGAGTCATCCCTACTGAGGATAATATCTTTGCCCTGGTGACTGAACTTTTATACAGGCATGCATGCATGCACATGCAAGCACACATATGCACACACACAAGCACACATGCATGCACATGCAGATACAAGCACACACACATATATCATACACAATTACAAATCTATCATTCATCTGTGCATCAAATATTGTTGCCATATCTGGACTGGCGCCCTTGCTATATATCTCAAGATATATAACCCTGCATTTAATTTTATTCTTTTCCTCCTTTTATCTTTACAAATGGTGACAACCTGTCACACATGAAAACTTTGGCTGTAAGAAGTAATGACTCCAACAATGTTGATGCTATATATCAAGGTGACTATTATACCACAGATATACACCAAAGACTCATACCAAAGAAGACTATCATACCAAAGCTTATACAAATGATTTCCAGTGGTTGGTCACATTGAATAGAATAACACTGGTTATTCTCAACTAATGTCTTAAATTGATTTCTTATTAATTTCTACTGGTCTACTTGACCAGGAAACAGCATCATCCAGCAATAAATGTCCAACCTGTCATCCTTTTTTATATGTTTGATTATTCACAGTACTTTTCTACACAATTAAAAATAAATGTGATTGAATTGAATTTTTACTTTTCTTAAAATAAAAAATATACCAAAATTGTTACTCAGTTTTCTTTCATTTTTCAATGTTAAAATCAATAAAGAAAACATGCCAATTTTACCCCACCAAATTATGTATTCTGATATGACAGCTGTCACAGTACATTGAAAGAATGATCCTTTTTAATTAAATAAATGAAACGCTCTTAATAACTGATGACGAAACGGAACAAAATGTTCTTTTGGCCAACCTAACACAATTATTCTGTTTTGAATGGAGCTGTTATAGAAACGAAAAATGAAATAAGTCAGGGGAGACTACTTATGCTTTTAGACATCAGATTTTTGTATTTCTACCCGTTTAATTTTAAGTGGTTGATTTTAATTTTATTCTGTAGCTTAATTACGTAGCATTTTGAAACGATTACAAATAAATGAATAAATATGTATGGCAATACTGAGATTGTTCAATACTTGAACAAGAGATAATTTCATATACTTAAAGTAGAATAAATTTAACAAACTTTTTATAATATTACATGATTTCCGTTTCTTTATTGAATTAAAATATCAATAAAAATATACAGCGAATATTTTTAGAATCTCATTAATTAGGGCAATTATGTGGATACAATATTTTATTGTTGATACTGTTACTAATACATGTATAATAAAAAATTGTATTAAGGCTAAAACAGACAGAACACAGAAGAATAGTAAATATCAGTTGTACTAAGAAGAGATGAAGTCATCGATCATTTTATAAACACATGCAGAAAAATTAGCTCAAAAGAATTTCAGTGACGATTTTGGGGCGAGGGTTCATTAGTAATATTGCATCAGAATAAATCTTTAAAGGATTAATGAATGATTTTCCTTATTGATAAATATTTTATGCTTTTTCTTATCATTTCACCCAAATAAGGGCAATAATGCCACTAAGATGGAGAGGGTTATTGGGAGTGAAAGATAATGAAAAATAGAAAAAACAGAAGGAAGCCACATCACAGCAGTGGGAAAGTGGCTGAAGTTGAGATGCCAAGTTAGGATCAATAAAAATATAGACTGTTCTTTTGGATTTTATTGAGAACCTTCAGATACATAGCAGGAGCATCTGTTGAGATATATTGCAGCAATATTCAAGACAAGGATAAATGGTAGAATTATAGATGTTTAAGATGGGTTCTGACAAGAAAATTGTTTAGCATGACACAAGGAACCAACTTTTCTAGCACCTAACCTAGCAACTGATTCAATATAATGGCTCCACTTTATATTAGTGAAAAATGTGAGACCAAGAAGGTGCAATGAGTTGATCTTTTACTGATGAAAGGCATGAAAGATTGTGTATGGTAATTAAATGATAGCAGTTTTATTTTGAAGGACTTAAAATCAACAGGCCATTCAATGCCCCAGTTAACAACTGATTAGAAGTCATTTTTGAAAGCATCTGCTAGTTTTTCTTTGTAAGATCTCCAAGGATTGAGCATTGGTGCCTCGCCCAACATACATTAATGTGAAATGATTTAGAAGCATGGCCATTCAATATGATCTTCATCACATAATTTGTTGGGAGAGATTGGATTAAGCCAAATATTCAGTCAGAGACACTATAGCCTTTGAATTTGTGGAGAAGGCCATAATTTCAAACCTCTTCAATTGACTGCAAGATATCTATAGCCAGAATCCAAGCTTTGACATTCATATTTAAAGCCTAACAAACAAATGTACTAATAACCATTAACACATCAGTGGTATAGCTGGAGAAATGAAAGCCATATTATTTATCCAAAAAAAAGGCCATATGATGTAAGATGTTTAACCAATTCAACATTGATTAGAACCTTTACTGCTTGTCTCCAAAAGGTAAAAACTAATACGGCAATAATTTAGGGGATCAGAAGTTTCATCGGAGTTCTTAAAGACAGAAATCTCAGAGGAGGATTTCGAACAAGATGGAAAGCAAAAAGCAATAAGACATTTATTATAGAGTTTGGAGTGAACAGAAGCCAGTTCAGGAATACATTTTCTTAATACTATTGCAGGGATACGATCAAGATTTCATCCTTGTGGGGATCTAGTTTAAAGATTATGGCAGAAACTATAAACAGAGTTATATGTATATTACTCAATAGAGATTCTGCTCTTGGGGAAAATCAGACAAAAATACTCTTGAAGAGTTGAGAGTGGAGTTAGAAGAGAATTTCCAAGCAAAGCAATCTGCTTTATCTGCAGTAGATGACAATACTTTAAACTGATTGAACAGAGGATTTACTTGTTCAACATACACTTACAGAACCACCAGTAATCTATGAGAGGCTTCTTTTTTTTTTTAATCATATCAAGGCAGTGAAGCCACTAAGACACAAGGGATTACTAGGTGTGTAAGAACAAGAAAAAAATAGAAACATTAAGGAGTGAGAAAATAGAAAACTAATCAAGACAGTAGATAGCAATTGACATTGCATTTTATTTTTTGAAGGTCAAAGTTACTTAAAACGTATGAAGTTGAAAGAGAGTTTCACAAACAAGAAGTTCAAGAAAAAAATTGTTAGCACAGAACTTACAGTTATACTTAACCAATTCAATTGCAAATTGATGAGACCTTGCCGCCTAAATTCATAAAGTCTAGATACCATAGGGAAGAGTTCATTTGAACAATAACCATGAAAGTATTTATAGAAAAAGCACAGGAGATCAACTTCATAACAGTTAGAAAGTGACTGAAACCTAGACACCAGATCAGGACTAACAATATTGCAGATTTTTCTTTGGCTTTTATCAAGAATCTGTACATATACAGCAGGAGCATTAGAACATATGTGACAGCAATATTCAAAGCATAAATGAATAATAGACTTTCTGGAAAGAAAAATTGTCTAACACAACACAATGCTCTGACTTTCTTATCAGCAAATTAGTTACCAACTAAGGCTATAGAACCCAGTCTACCACAGAAAGTAATGGCGGGAAAAATCTTCTGCCCAGTCAGTCTTTCAAGACAGAATCGCCCAAAGTGTATATCACGTATGGCACTGACTGACTGAGTATAAAAATGATGATGATTTTATTTTGTGTTTCGTTATTTTATTAAGGAAAGTGGATCGTTTTAATGTTAACAGAATCTGGTTAAATCTGGTTTTAACAGAATCTGGTTAAAGCTTGTCCCATTGTAAGTAAACGTTACAAACAAAAGCGTCACAGAAATCCGTATTTTGTCGGATGAACTGATTATGATCCATGGGAGACTACTCTTCATTTTTGGTTATCGCTTTAAATGTCCTAAAGAGCTGAGTACAAAAGTTCAGTAATACTAGCTCACATTTTACATAAAGATTTTTCAAAAATCAAAAATGAGGAAAGAAATTAAATGAGAATGTTTTAGTTATACAATGTATTTCACGGGTATAAGGCGTACAACTGCAACAAGCATTTCAATGAGTCAAGTTTTTAGCGAAGAAGATAAAGCTGGAACTTTCATGTATAATTTATTTTTGATAAGAAAACAAAGAAGTGAATTTTTGATAATATTGCAATGAATTTTCTTTTCTTACATGCTAATTAAATATTAATTATATTCATTTTATTTTAAATTCCATTTTTAATACTAAATGATTTTTTTAAAGGAAGAAACAAAAGAAGGATAATGGAGATATAAATTCAGTGATTTAATGATTTCTACTAGTAAATTTTCACTTTAAAATTTATTTAAAAAACAATAATAATGGAAAAAAAATTTGCTAAAATCTGAATACTATAAAATAACAGTAAAACAATAGACTGTAAATATTCAGCCATGTAGTTGTAGAATCATAAATTCAGTGAATCAGATGGATTCATCAATTTTTAGTCTGTAGCAATGAGTCAAGATAGCATGAAATCAGAAGTAATAAGTTACCACCAATGTCAGCAGAACTACAAGGGACAGATTTTAAATTATAGGCAGGGAAAATTAAATAATAAAAAAGATAAACAAAGGGATAGTGTACCTACATGTTATTCAATTAATGCTATCATCAACTATCAGATACTATTCAAGTATTGATCTAAAATTCAATTGTTATTAAAAAAAAAATTCAATATCACTTACCTGTAGTGTAGTACCATATTAAAAATAGAGAGACACGTATGTTTGATTCTTTCATAGATCTAGAATTATTTTATACTGATAAAATCAACAAGTTATTAAAGCAAAAATAAATAGTTGATACGCCCCATTCATATACGTAACGTATTGTAATGAATGAGAATGAGATTATTTATAGAATTTTACATTACTTGCCATCAAAACCAATAAAAATTACTGACTACGTCTGAATTTGTTTTACATTTTTTTGACATTGTTTAGAAATAAATTATGATGTGACCTTGCTCTTTATTATTCTTTAACTTTATGTTTCCATTTCTCCTCTTCTCTTCTCTTTCATTCTCTAATTTGCTGAAAAAACAATATGAAGAAAAAAAAAGGCCCTAAATTTAATAACAAACTTTTTCCATCAAAATGTTTATGTTATTATTAAGAGGAAAGATCAAAGTAAGTATTCTTTAATTATTTTATTTTTTTAATCTACGTTCAAAATTTTGGTAAAAGTTTTTTGATTTTTCTTAGCGAGTAACCAAATCGAGAGTTTAAAATGAATACTGTGAGTGTAATAATTACGTAACTCAGTTTTTTTCAGCTGAAAAACACATTTATTTGGAAATTCTTAAAAAAATCAAATAATTGTCAGAGTTTAATGAAACTTTTAGGAATTATTCACAAATGAATGAAATTATTTTTTAAAATTGTTATTTTTATTAATAAAATAAAAAAATATTTTTTTACATTTGTTACACCCTCCCTCCACATTAATATTTGTCACTAATTTTTACCACAAAGGAATTGATGAATAAAACAAGCAGTGAAAAGGCAAGAAGCAAGAGTGTCTTACTTGTAAATAATATTTCCCAAATCCCAACTCTGACATGATGTGAATTAATGGTGATTTTAAACGGCTGATAAAGCATTCTTTTCAAATTATCATTGGTTTCTGTTCTTCTGATTCAGTGGAAAATTAACCTTAGGATGAATTTTCTTCTCAATCTTATTTCTTCTGGAGCATTGCTTTTTTTATTACTCTGAGTCAAACACAGTCACCATAACCAGGTTAAAAAAAGTTGCATTCAAACACCTCGTTAGTTGATAATGTTTGCTCAGAGGGTTGCATATTTTTCACATAATTTTTTTATATCTGATAGATAACTCAGTGTTCTTTCCTTAACGCGATAAGATCCAAAAAATTCAGAAAAAAGTGGATCTTCACGAGTATGGCCCAAACTTAGGAGTAATTTTCAAGTATCTAAAGATATCACATTCCTCTATCTGTACAAAAAATACTGTGTAACTGTAAACAACATTGGCTCATGCAACTATTACAAAAATCAACGTATTTGAAAGGAGAACAATGTAGAATCTATCGCAGAACAATATCCTAGGACCTTATAAATATTTTTGATGAAGCAGTTACAAATGTATCTATATCTATACTAGAACAAATAGAATCTATATTAACATTACCAGAAATGCTAACTCAACAAAGCCACAATGACAAAAGTCATAAAACACAATAAAGCCTCTACAACAAAAATCATAAAAAGTCATGAAAACGTCATCAAAAATGTCATAAAAAACCAGACTGTGGCTTGCAGCTGCATGTAGGGATAAAAACAGTGACCCGAATCATACTTCTAAAGTTTGGTAAAATATCTTAAGGACACTGAATCTATGGCCATCATTAAATAATGATCACAGTCCAATAAAAACGTATATGGACAGAACTGAAAAAGTATGTGCAAATACGGAGATATATAAACCTCAGTTACAACAGATCAGTCAAGATTAATCCATAAGTAGTAGCATATTGTAAGGAGCTTGTGGAAAGCTACCCGAACCCATTTGACCCAAGTTATGGGATACATATTTTTTTTGCTGCTGTTGACACTGTCAGCACTCTGCCTTCGGTAGAGGGCGCTCTCTGCTTCCGAGCAGAGAGCACAAACCCAGTCGTGGTTCCGCCGGAGGACAGAACCACGACTCGGTAAAAATAGACAGACATATTTTTTTTTATTAAAGACTTGCTTCTGCTGCTGTTGACACTGTCAGCACTCTGCCTTCGGTAGAGGGCGCTCTCTGCTTCCGAGCAGAGAGCACAAACCCAGTCGTGGTTCCGCCGGAGGGCAGAACCACGACTCGGTAAAAATAGACAGACATATTTTTGGCCCGGCTATATGGCCGGGAACTCCCACTTTAAAATGACCATGTGTCACATCCGGCCTTTTGTGGGGAGGCTAGTGAATATAGTCACCAAGCAGTCATCAAGCAGTCACCCAGCAGGCCATTAAGTCCGCATGACACCGTATACTTTGCCGTTTATTTGGGTTTACGCCGACCTTTTCCGTGGATCTTCACAATAGCCCAAGTAAAAACACCGATTCTTGGAGCTGATTTTTTGTCCCATTTCAACGTTTCAGTGAACATGGCTAGGCAATCTCTCGTCGATGGCAACACAGACCTAACAGCAAAGGGAATCACCTCAATCTACAAGTCAACAGGAATCTGTGCGGCACTACCAGATGCGAATGGACTACAAGAGTTGATTACAAAATTTCCAACTCTTACTACGCCCTTTAAACATTCTGATGAAGTTCGTCACACAGCCAAACATTATATCACAACCTCTGGACCACCCACACATGCATCACCACGCAGATTGCATCCAGAGAAATATAAAGTAGCAAAAGACGAATTTCAGCACATGTTACAATTAGGCATTATACGTCCTTCTAGTAGTCCATACTCCTCACCGCTACATATGGTCCAGAAGCCAGAAACAGGTGCATGGCGACCTTGTGGGGATTTCAGGAACCTCAACGCAAAAACAGTTCCTGATAGGTATCCAATCCCACATCTGTACGATTTCGCCATGGGCTTGCAAGGAACCAGAATCTTCACAAAACTAGATTTGGTTAAAGCTTACTACCAAATTCCAGTAGCCGAAGAAGACATAGAAAAAACATCAATTACAACTCCTTTTGGACTTTTCGAATTCACCAGAATGCCATTTGGACTACGTAATGCTGCCCAAACTTTCCAGAGACTCATTGACGAGGTATTGAGAGGGTTACCATTTGCTTTTGCTTATATCGACGATGTCCTCATTGCTAGCAATGACATCAATGAACATAAAGACCATGTATTACAAGTTTTCGAGAGACTAGCACATTTCGGCTTGAAAATCAACATAAGCAAATGTGATTTTGCTGTCTCGAAATTGAACTTTTTAGGCCACATGATAGACGAACAGGGAATCACACCTATCCCAGAAAAAGTCACAGCCATACAAAATTTCCCACAACCAACATCACTGCGACAACTTCGAAGATTTCTCGGTTTGATAAATTACTACCGTAGATTTATTCCACGTTGTTCCAGAATATTAACCCCGCTAACAAACATGTTGCAACAACAAAAAAATAAAAATGCAAAAATTCAAATTGAAGGAGAAGCTTTAACTGCTTTTCACAATGCTAAAAAAGCATTAGCAGATTTTACCAAGCTCTCCTACATCTCTAATGACAACACTACAACACTTTCACTAACAACAGACGCGGTCAGGAGACTCAATTGGAGCAGTCCTACAACAAAAACAAAATGGCTTGGAAAAACCAATATCCTTTTTCTCAGTGAAATTGAACACTGCACAACAAAAATACTGCACCTTCTCAAGGGAGTTACTGGCAATTTACTTGTCCATAAGGCACTTTCGTCACTTACTCGAAGGACGAGATTTCACCGTTTTCACTGACCACAAACCACTTACTTACGCCTTACATGTAAATACCGAGAAATATACGCCCAGAGATACTCGACAACTGGACTATATATCACAATTTACCTCGGATATCCGATACATAAAAGGTTCAGACAATATTGTGGCAGATACACTTTCACGCTCTACAATACAATCTATTGAGTCGGTAGACCTCACCTTCGAGCTCATTGCAGATGAACAAAAAAAAGATGCCACATTAGACAAACTAAACGACACTTCCCTACAGCTGAAGGAACAGCCTGTTCCATTTGGAACAAAAACAATACTTTGCGATGTCAAAACTGGTCACTCTAGACCGTATATACCACCATCACTAAGAAAAAGGTTATTTACACATTTCCACAACCTTTCACACCCTGGACGCCGAGCAACCGCAAAATTAATCAGCAACCGTTTTGTTTGGCCTAATATGCACACTGACATAAAAAACTGGACTCAAACATGCTTGAATTGTCAGAAGAGCAAAACAAACAGACACACAAAGTCTCCTCCAGGACAATTCAAAAAACCAGACGGTAGGTTCACAAACCTACACATCGATATTGTCGGGCCATTGCCAATAGCAAATGACTGTCAATATATACTTACTATCATTGACAGATTTACAAGATGGCCTGTGGCCGTCCCACTTAGAGATATATCAGCAGAGACTATATCTAAAACCATATTACGAGAGTGGATCCCAGTCTTTGGTTGTCCTTCAGTAGTAACAACAGACAGAGGCTCCCAATTTCAATCAACGCTTTTCGATGAATTTACAAAGTTATTGGGAGTCAAACATATAAAAACAACAGCATATCACCCCTGCGCAAATGGATTAATCGAAAGATTCCATAGACAACTTAAAACAGCTTTAACAGCTAACAACAACTCCAGAACATGGTTTGAAAATTTGCCTCTTGTTTTATTGTCAATAAGGAATGTTATCAAAGAAGACTTGGGATGTACAGCTTCCGAAATGGTTTTTGGAACATCTTTAACACTTCCAGGTCAATTTTGTGAAAAAAACACTTCCTTACAACCAACTACAACTTTTGTAAAAGATTTTAAACACAAAATGAACGATTTAGTTTACACACCCATAAGAACACAAACTAAAGAACTTTACACACCAAAAGACCTTCACGACTGCAAATACGTTTTTATTCGAAATGATGCAGTCAAAAAACCTTTGTGTCCTACCTACTCCGGACCTTTCCAGGTAGTTGAAAGACACCACAAATATTTTAAACTCGCCATGAAAGGCAAATTTGATACTGTCTCCATAGACAGACTAAAACCAGCGTACTTAGACTTACCAGTAAATGAAAGTACGACTGAACACTCTACAAATACACAAAATACCACATTGTCCAAACCAACCTCCACGCCAACAAATACACCGACAAACACCACCACAAAAGCTGGAAGAAAGGTACATTGGCCGAAACATTTTAAAACTTATATTACATATTAATAAATACTTCCATATTTATCAATCTGCGGGGGGGGGGGGGGGTATATGGGCTACATATTTTTTTTATTAAAATAAGCAACAGAAACACAATAGAACATTCTAGATAAATTGGATCAAAACAGCAGTAGAATTTAGATTACATTTTTATATTTCTCAACCAATCAGCTAAAAACTTAGAATAAGAACATTCTAGAAAAATAGGCTTGGAAGTAAATTTACACAAAAATATTTAGGCCCCAAAACAAAATAGTAAAATAATAAATCTGATTGGTCAGTAAATGTTTTCACACCCTAACGTTAGGAAGATTAGTTGATCCCCTATTAATGTATATAATACACACAGTTAGAAGAAAGGTCAGTCACCAAGCAGTCATCAAGCAGTCACCCAGCAGACCATTAAGTCCGCATGACACCGTATACTTTGCCGGCCATGTCATTTCTTCCATGCCAAAAGTTCGTGACCTCGCTCCAAGGACCTTAAAAAGAATAAGCCGACAAACTTTCTTTGAGCAACGCGACACGTTGTCGCCAACTGTAACGCACCAAAATGTAAGTAGGAAAGGCTTATTTACAGACTCTGATAATGCAAACATATACACGTTTTTGGACAAAAATTAACTTCTTGCCAAGTTTATATTTCTCAAAAAGGCAATTTTCGAATCATGTGTTTTGTTGGTTTCTACATACCATTTTATTTGTCACAAAATAAATTGTTTGTTGTTGAATGTCCGTTGTAAATTATTCCTTCACTTTGCGCGATTGCAAAATAGAGTGTTGTATTTGTGGGGGAAATAATCAACATACAACCCAGCAAATACCAAATCCCCCACAAAATTAAACAAGTAAAATATTCATCAAACTCATCGAGAAACTGCAAAATTGCAAAATATTTAATACAAATACTCTAAAACTTATTTATAGCTGTATCAAAAAATGTTACGAATCATAAAAATAACAGAAAAATGATCAGCACACCCATTGGCCCCACTTGTAACTGAAGTACAAATGCTCACTAAACGGTAACTGTATACAAATTAACGTAATATATCAGACTTTTATAATATTCAAAGGAAGTCTAGACAAAACATAATTTCTCGGAATAAGAGATGGCCCTTGGATACACCGAAGCGAAAAAAAAAAAAAATGAAAATAGTACAACCCTTTAAAAATATATATAGAAAGTCAAAAACACGGACCAAAAACGCCACCAAAAATTCCATGCAAAATAAGAAAAACAGAACCAGATTGTAACAACGTCTCAAAGCAATGCAACATTTTCCTAAAGAAGAGAATAATAATAATCACTTTGTCAGAGCTGAATAAACTTCTACACAAAAGATTAGAGTTCATTTTCAGAGAAATTTGACGTGTTATAGTTTAAAAAATTGTTGTGATGTCATGGTTATCCCAGTATCAACGGAGATTGTAAAAGAAGGATTTAATTTTTATATTATGTTTTTAAAAATTAGACTGACTGTATAGTTATATTTTAAGACTTTGATTAAAACTCTCCACTTATAAAGAAATTTCAGTCCATACATTGTAAATCGCCAATACTGTTATGGCTTTACATTATCGCAATGAATGAATGAATGAATGAATGAATGAATAATAATAATAATAATAATAATAATAATAATAATAATAATAATGCACTGGACAATAGATATGTTAGCTGTTTTTTCGATTTGGAAAAGACTGATCAGCTGCATAGTCACTTAGCTTCTTTTTCTCCTTTGACAAACCTTGTTGACATGAATGGGAACAAAAAAAAAATCAAATAGTATTAAGTGTGTGCATTTCCCATAAGTAAAATCTGAAAATGATTTTTTTTTGAGGCACTAAAAGCAAAACCAGTTCCCACAGTAACACAACTAAAATAATAATAATAATAATAATAATAATCTATATTATAAAAGAAGAGCTGATATTCTGTCCCTCACATACTGTTTGCATATGACATTGAATGTGCGTATTGTGATGTATATTGCATATATCTGAGTGAGTGACTTATATATACTTGAGTCATTTGACAGACACTAAAGCACACACAGAAAATTTGACCGAGTTTGAAATAAGACATTAGAATATTCCCCTCCCACTTAATCTGGAAAACCCCTACTCTGGGCTGAGAAATAAAATCATATTTGCAGAAAACCCTTTTGACACTTCCGTTCCGTTATTCCATTTCCCGTCGGTATATGCGAGCATTGGAATCGTAAATGCATGTCTCATCCTTTGACAAAGGCCCGGAACTCCCTGTTGCGGAACGCGGTGTTATTGTCTGTGAATAGCTCACGTAGTGGTCTCCTCTCACGGAACACCGACACAATGAGTGGTGCTGTAACGGCCGCCACACAGAAGGACGGGACAGGTCACAATCTGCTAGTGTCAGGTAATGGCTTCCGCAATAGTGCGTGATGTCCATGCGGAACCGGTGCTAAGTACTGTTCATTTCCAGTCTACCCTTTTGCCAAGATCTAGTGTTGTCCACTCCACACAGGTCCGAATGGCCGACTTTACCATGGCCTTTGTTATAAAAGGACAAACTCTCTTCACAAAACATGTGGTACGCTGCACTTCTGGATGCCCACTGCTTCTATTATCTAATTGAAACTCATGGTATCAAGGGGAGCAGCACACCTACTGCACTGGTTCAGTCCCCATTTGGCCATGTCGAGTCACCTTTGAGGTACGCGGGTAATCTTGTCTACAAAGTTTTGGTTTGACGCGACTAGCACCTCGTTGACAGACAACTTGCATTCTTGGACCAGGTCCTTCATTGTACTCAACCTTCTTCGCACCAGCATCTCGCTCTCTGCTTTGATACATACCCTACGTTTGCCCGTAGCGAGGTGGTGGTGGAGGGCGGTGTCAGATAGCCAGTGGTACACATACAAGGAATCGGTTTTTATGTGCAAACTATCTGCCACTGGAGAGCCAAATTTGATTGCAGAACCCAGTTCAGCCAAGTTGATATGTTGGTTTGTTGGCAGAAGCTACCAACGTGCTTCATTTTTCCAGCACCACTCCTGTTGTTAAGAAGCTTGCATCCACTTATACGTTGATTTCAGGTCATTCATACACCAGTCACTCCGGGCAGGATCTTATTGTCGCACTCTGCCCAAAGTTTCTTTCACCGTATACTAGAGTGGGATGTAGTCAACATGGTCATTCCATACGTTGTGACTGCGTTCGCCCGCCGCTTGATGAACCCAGTCGTCACACGCACCCATCTATACATAGGGAGATGTTCCACTAGCTTCTGCACAATGAGAATACATCCGCCGAGTCATGACATCAAGGACATCTAGGATCACGCTTCCCCGTGTCCATCGCAGAGTGTTTTCACTGCTTCAGACTTCCAGTACGAGCCCACGAGCACCATTCTTCTTGGGTCTTTGCATATATTTTATATTCGACCAATTTTGCTTTGACATGTTCTGCAAACATGATGCTCTCATTAACATGCATCAATGTATGCCGACGTCGCTCTCCCATCTAACTCCTCCTGCGTCAATAATGGATTCATGATTAGAGGTACCACGTTGAGACCAAATCTCAACCACTTTAGACAAAAATGCTTCCTCTTGATACTCACCTTTTGATATGGCCACAGTTTCATGTACGTGTACTTGAAGATACACTTTTCGCAAGTCAAGTATGGCCACATTCGCTCCTTGTGGCGCCCCTCTAGCGATAGACCATCACTTGGCGCATCTTTCCTTTGTGTGCTGCACGACAGTCATTAAGATTTTTGGTAGCCCCAATTTCTTTTTAGGGGATAGTATTAGCAAACCATTGCTGATCCATATATGGAGTTCTTGTTCATAAACATCCGTAACATTCTTGAAAATGGGGTACTCCAACACCCTGTTGTGTTGAAAAATTGTACGCTTGCAAGATAATTAACAGAAATAAATAAGTGACAAATTATTTCCTTTGAACGTTACATGCTATTTTAGATGTAGAAGGTGTATAGACCGTGTTAAGGTTTCTTTCCTTTTTATGTTCAGTTCCTGTAAGTCAGCCATGCTGAATAATAGTTTTTGTTACTGTGTCTTTTATACCTTAAAGATGTCTCGTTTGTTTATGAATGTTGTTTGAATCTTATTTGCTTTGTCACCAGTCAAGTGATTAAGGGAGGACGTATTCATTCTTTTATTCTACACGTGGTGTTCCCACTCAGTATTTTATTTTAACATGTTGGACCAGTGCCAGGCATATTGTTCATTTTGCAGACCAGAGAGCCTTTGCTGGTGGTTGAATTCCACTGAAAATTCAGTTTGACCAATATAGATCTCCTCACATGTTGGTGTTTCTTTGTTGTAGAACCGTACAGTTCTAGTCTGCTTAAGTTGATGCCACTTAATGCAGTTATTACATCGATTCCAGCAAGTAAGTCAAAGCCTAGCAGTTTGTCACGCACCATGAAGACTTCAACCTGGTCTGAGATGCCACTTTCCGTGCAAATATTAACGGTCCCGATACCACAGCACACCCGTATTCTGACATTGTTAGTCTCCACATCCACGTGCTTTCCGGTCTACGACCGGCATCGTTCTGCACTAACGATCGATCATAAACAGCCAGAGTCAAAGATTGAAATCTGAATACCATTTCCCGTCAACCAAAACATTAACTACAGCAGCGCTGCATTTACATCTCGATGGGCAATGATATTGGTGTTGATGTCTGTTCCCTTTATCCCTTTCCCCTAAGATTTGTTTATCCGCGATATATGGCCCAGTTTGTTACAGCGATACGGCTTTATCTCGTCGTCAGCTCCCACTTTGCCTACTTCGTTGCCTCAAACAATATCTAACAAAATGATTAGCATCACCATGTTTGTGACACTGGCAGAAGTACTCAATTGCTCAGGCTTCACAGCTGCCACAGTCAATTCCGCCACCGGAATTCATTATGGTTTTAATCCGTTCTGACAGCTGGTTGACATCCAGTGCATCCATTCGAGAGGAAGCACAAAGCAGCTTCCTGACGTGCAGAGGTAACTCTGCTACAAATGCACACGCAAGTTCACGGTCAGACACCCTTCAGTACAGGGTTGATAGCCTGCAGAGGTCTCTGCCAAGTAGACATCCACAGATTCGTTTGAATTCAAACGCCTAGCTACGAATTGGTCGTATGTCATGAATGGATCTGTGAGAAAGGCAACACACAGACTATTTCTGATAAGGCCTACATTTTTCTTTCTTCCTTGCTGGAACGCAGCAAACGCGCCTCAATCAGTGTGGCAGAACGCTAGCAATATTCTTCATGCCGCACAGATTACAGACTAGTTCAGTTTTTCCAAACCATTCAACGATGGAAAGAACCATCAAATTCGGGGATTGAACTCGTCGTGTCCCGAAATAGCTTGTTGTAATGTACAGTAGGAGTGTGTTGTGGTCAGGGGAAAAACCTAAAGAATTGCTCTCCCAGCAACTACGGTGGTAATAGGCAGAGGGTGGAAATCGACAGAAGGTAACAAAAATATCACTGTCTCGGAAACCATAGCAACCTTCAAAACAAAATTCCCACGAGACCGACGTCTCAAGACACCGTGTCTTGCCGACTGTTGGCTTTTCCCGTGGCTTTTATTAGCTCAAGGCATTTTACAAAGACGCGGATTTTGACTAGTTGTAGAGAGGCCCGTAATTTGAGATGCCAAGCTGTACTGCTGCTAACGTAAAAACAAACAAACAAAAAACAAAGAAAAAAACGAAACAATAAAACAAAAAAAAAACAACAGATATATCTGTTATTGACAAACATGTCTGCACGCGATCCGAGGCCTGTGTTTCGTCTCTACCGACGCGCGTTCGCCACATGTCTATATTCTCTTTGAATTGGTCTAATCTATTTTTGGTTTATTAGTTTCATCTGTTGTTGGTATCGCTTGTTTGTTGTTTAAACTATTGATGTTGAATCTATTTCATTATGATTTGTATAAATAAATAGCCATTGTTAGGATTTTACTTATCTCTTGACCAATACCAATAAGAAAGTTTAGCTGCTTGAGCGTGTATCGTCCACTTTTTTAAGATAAAGCAGACACTGCGTTAGTCTCTTGCATAATTGTTTAATTTCAAAATATTTTGATACTTTCCGATAAGTTGAAAAATAGCTGTGTTTTTTATTTTTTATTTTTCCAGAACAAATCAAAACTTTTCCCTCCAAATTCTGAGAAGTGGATTTAGAGTCTATCTGTAGTTCATAAAGAAGTGGCCTTGGGGTTAATTCAAAGAGTTGACGAACATCTGTTGCTGAAACCCAAGTTCAGAAAGAAAAACAATACAGAAAAAATTTGACAACCACCAGACGAGAATTGAAAGGAACATCAAAGTCGCTTCCACATCATGGTTGGTGTGATTGTTCTATTCTTCACTGTTACTACGCACTTTGTTCAGAAAATTGTACCAATTCTTTGAAAACTATTACATTGATAGTTTATATACTTGTTATTGGCCATCATTTGGCACACAATGCACTTAATTTGTGCAATTTATTCATTATTTTTTCTGTTAACAATAAATTTATCGTTTGTTCTTAAATTCGGCTCGTGTCGTCTATCTTTGTTGTGTGCCCATATAAATTAAATGCTACCCCAAACATTTGTTTGAACTATTTTTTCGTAATGTTTTTTACCAAATAAAAACTTTTTTACTTTGTAGAAATTAAATTGTTGTATGTATTACACTTTTAACACAGTTCAATTGTTTGGAAATCGGATCTGTGGCTGTTTACTTTGGTAATTAAAATAAGTGCACCGTTTTTCAAAAGGCACCCCACACAAGTCTCAAATGGCTAATAACTGCAGAATAATAATAAGCCTGTTTACTTAAAAATATATATATATATATTATATAAAAAATGTGTGAATTTAGCTCCTTGGCTCTAACACGGAGTCAAATTAAATTCAAAATTCATACATATTTGGACGGCTTAATAAAGATTGAGCAGAGTCCTAGTAAGGATAATTTTTTCGTAATGTTTTGACAACATAGAAAACATAAGCAATTAGATAGTAAGCCTGTATAACGATAAAATAAACTAGATGAAATTCTGTACTGGAAAAATTTTCTGAAGGAAGCAAAATTTGAAAGAGGTGTATTCATGGATCTCACTCATGTGAAAAAGGGAAGTTAATAATGAGAAAAGGGTCGGTTCTGCAGGCTTTCCTGATGCATTGGGCCCCAAACTCAAGTGCACCTTTTTTAGTAAAAGTATTGCGAAAAGGATAAATTCGCATTGAACAATTTCATGGCCTAATTCGGGAACTATAAAATTCTATTTTTATTATTTAAAAAAATGTTAGCCTTGTTTAAATGTATATTTTTTAATGTATGTTCTTTTGAGAGTAGTGTATTTTTATGTAGGTCAGACGCTTTGTGTAAAAATTGATACAAATGTATATCTTTTTCAGCTCAGCGTTTAAAGCCCGTCAAATTTGTGAAGGATCTATTTCCAGTTTATAGAAAATTATTTTTTCGTATATATTGACCAATGAGAGACGTGGTTTCAAACTCTAATGACATCCCGAATGGTGGGGGAAAACAGAAGCCTAATTTTTTTTAATAAATGAAGCCCAGGTCAGTAGATAAGAAAAGAAAACATTTTTGACAGCAAGGGAAGAAAGCAGGTCAACACCAAAGACATCAAGAGAATATCAAAAATGTTTCAAAAATATTATCAGCCAGCCAGCCAGCCAGCCAGCCAGCCAGCCAGCCAGCCAGCCAGCCAGCCAGCCAGCCACAAGAGAAATTTGAATTTGAAATTCTTCTGCAAAAACGAAAGGATTTCTGAGAAATTTTCTCAATAACAAATTGTGTAAAACGGGACTTTAAAAAAATGTGTCCCAGAAGCGTTGTAAGTAGATTTTTCGTTTTTTTTCTTTTTTTTCCCCAAAGGTGGTTGCTCCTTTGTTTTTACTACCTTTTTATTTTCTCTTTTTGTCATCTTAAAAAACCCTTGTCTTTTCCCAAGTTGTAATTTTTTCCCATTTTTTGCTGGTGATCCTTTATTGTGCATTGTTATCCTATTTTAATAGGAGCACAAAACGAAATTCTTGTGCAAATATTCTTCGTACCATTTTTTCGTGATTGTCTTGTATTTTATAATTTTGCGCCTATTAATACGTCTAGTTCTCTAGTAAATTAGTTTTTGATTCTTGTACAGGAGCTTGGATTTGGTAGAAATACAGTTTATACTATGTAATTAACATAGATTTGAATCGAATAAAGTTACAACTCTTAAAAACATATTTAACGGGCAACATCGCACAAATAATTCAGCATCTTACAATTGATGAGAATTATGATGTAGCAATTTCTTAAATGAAGAATTTTTAGACAGACAATACATTATTAACGAAATATTCAAGTAGATCAATGAGCGTGTGGTGATACCAGGAACCGGATGTTTGCCCTCAGAGGTCCAGATAGCAAATGACCAAAACTGGTCTTTGCGCATCTGGGCTCCACCCAGATGTTTCGGTGGAAAACCAAAAATAAATAAATATCAAATTCCTTTTACGGACCCTTTTCGTTCAATGAGAAGCCCAGAATTAAACCCGAGTGTTAATTCCCGAATGACTTGTTCGGGGCCCCAAAGACGAAATAAAAGGCCGACACAGGAAGTATCGCCAGTTGAGAAAATACGAGCATAATTAACACGTCCCTTGACATACGTCAAGCGATCGCATTATGCTTTCCCCTCCTTTCTCTCTCATCTTCTTCTTCACTGTTCACTGAGCCACTTACCCGATGGACTGAGAGGAGACATCAAAGACACTCCTAACAAACGAACGCATACACATACATACGCACAAACTCTTTTCGGCATTTACTGCTATGACCATTTTTAACGACCTCTGTACCAACCAAAAGACATTACTTTGATTTGTAAAAAAAACTTAATTGTTATATATAAATGTTGTTTGTATGCACAATCTGATTTTCTTGTTTTATACCCCTCTTATAGTGGGCTATCTACTAACAAGGCCAAATTCAGTTAATCTGTTTCAACACACAAATACACTTCACTATAACGGATAACCACTATAAGCGAACCCCTGCGTATGATGCCGACTTGTAAACAAGGTACTTCCACTAAATCGAAATAGTATGAAGAAAAAGGCTCCCAAATGAATAAAAACGAAATGTTTATGTTATTATTAAGAGGAAACACCAGGGCCGTGCTTAGGGCCCACGCAAACTCCGCAATTGCGGGGGGAAGTGCAAGTTTCTTAGGGGCCGCAAGGTCCCGGGAAGCCGCAAAGCTCTTTTTGGCTCCACAGATCTATTGTAATGAAAAAAAAAATTATTAGGATTAACTTGAAAATCATTATCATATTTTTGAATGTTGAAATCGATCTATCTATCAACCTGTCTTTCTCTCTCTCTCTATCATATATATATATATTTGATAGAAGCCTTCCGGGCCCCAAAGATGCCGCAAAGCATTTGTCATTTTTTTAAAAAAATGAACTTCAGAGAGAAATAGATTATAGGTATCTGTTTCAACATACAAGAACGTAACTGGTATATTCAAACTTTCAGGATGTCACAAAACGTTTAAGAAAATTTAGCGACAGCGTAGTTTATAAACAACAGAATATGAATACTATGACCGCAAAAACTCGATCAAAACACAATTAACTCCTATTCTGCGTAAAAAAAAAAAAGATAAAACAAAAACTGATAACAAATTGGATCGAGCGACCGGCGACAGACATTGGATGTAGACATCTTCAAAGGGACAATATTGTCTCACTCGACTTTTTATTTCATTCCTCCAACAGTGACCCCCTCCCATCGTTTATTCTTGCCAGTTAGTCTGTGTAATTTGCTGGAATCTTTCAAAATGAAATGGATGAAATTATGACGAGTACGTCATAATTTCATCCAGTTCACTTCCGTTTATTTTTTCACTCTGAATTATTTTGAGGTTCTTTGAGGAAATCGAATTTTTGTTAGGTGTTTTTTTTATTTTAGATTTTCTTTTCTTTTTCTGATTTCTCAATATTTATTTTGCATCATGGTTTTAAATATTTAGGCTGACTGGGGTGTGCATGTGTAATTTTACTTAATTTTTCATTAACGGCCTTCGTTCGGTCCGCGACCCGTCATTCTAAGACGATCCGTCTACATTTTACATTTTTTCTAGTCGAGTCAACTTCTTTCAGACTAAAAAACTGAAAAACAAAATAAATTTGACTTTAACATAATCGTAAGTGGATTTTTCTTTTCTTAACTCTATTTTAAAGAAATTTATTTTAAAATGTGTTTTAAAAACAAATGAAAGACTAAATATTGGAAGCAGACGTCCTTTTTGCCACTACGAAGCTTTTTTTTCTTTTTATTGAATGTTTATTTGAATCTGCTTGATTGTATTTTAATAATTATTGAATACTGAGTCTAATCTAAAACGAAACGTGCTCACTAATTAAGCGGAGCCCAGAAAAGGAAGTTGAAATTACAGAGAGTAGCAAATGCTGTTGGAAAGACTCACAGGATATCTGAAATTTTCTCTTCCACCAGCTCACAGTTAATTGTACATGATAACCCTGGCGTTAACATACTATCCATTTCTGATTCTGAGCATGAAAGTGCAGTGCCAGATGAGCAATGGCCAACCCAGTGAACGTTCGAGCATACTGATCCAAGGTATGTTTTGCCTTGTCGTATCTCTGATGATCCTGTTGATTGGAAAGAATGAAGTGAAACACAGCGTATTGATTTGGTTTCGAAGTGTCCAGTTCAGCTCACGTACTATGATTTCCCATTAAACCAGGAAAACCTACCGCGGACATTTTCTGAAAAGAACTATCATTTGACACTGAAAAATAATGAAACTGTTCGTCGTTCTTGGCTTGTCTACTCGAAGTCTGCTGATCGAGTTTTCTGTTTTGCCTTCCGTTTGTTCAGTAGTGAAAGCAGAAGTCGTGGGGGGTCTGTCTTCGTTCCTAGGATTTGGTAACCAGTGGAGCCGTCTGTCGAAAATTCTGAAGACACATGAACAATCAACTCATCATAAGGAGTGTATGATGGTGTGGCATGATAAACGGTCAGGCAACCCTGTTGACTTAGAATCAAGTAAACTGATTCGGGAAGAGCAGACATACTGGAGGGCAGTTTTATTTCGTTTGATTAATATAATTCAGTTTTTGGCTGAGAGAAATTTGGCCTTCCGGGGCACAAATAAAAAGCTTGGTGACACTGGAAATGGGAATTTTCTTGGAGAAGTGGAGCTAATAGCAAAATTTGACCCTGTCTTGTCTGAACATGTCAGACGCACTATGAACTGAGTGATCATTATCCCAACAACTGCATTCAGAACGAACTTATCGACCTTCTTGCTAAGTCAATACGGGACAAAATCATTTACAAAGTTCTTGCATCAAAATATTATAGCATAATACTAGATTGCAAACCTGATATCAGTCACACAGACCGACTAAGTATTGTTCTTCGGGGAGTTGAATTTACAGAAGGATTTGGAGCAGAAATTTTTTAACACTTCGTTGAGTTTCTTGATGCGTGTGATACAACCGGAAAAGCCCTTTTTGACACCATGATCAACTTCATAAGACTGTCGCGGCCAGGGGTACGATAGCGGATCCAACATGCGAGGAAAAATCATGGCGTGCAGGCGCGTTTCTTGGAAATAAATAAAAAAGCTGCATACATGGCAAGTGCCAGTCATCGACTTAATCTGGTAATTGCTGATGCTGCAAGGTCGTCTGTTACTTCCATTTCTTTCTTTGGCTATCTGCAACGTATGTACAATTTATTTGCCGCGTCAACGAAGCGATGGCCTATTCCGAAGAAGCACGTGACCCACCTTACAGTTAAAAGACTTCCTGACACAAGATGGGAAGCAAAGGTAGAAGCTGTAAAATCATTACGTTTTCAGAGAACAGAAATTTTGGAAGGATCGAAGAATTAGAACGAGTGTGTCTGGATAGTCGACATGGATTTATCAGCACGGAATGTCGATCTTTAGCCACTGAAATCATGAGCTGGCGTTTCCTTGTTTGTTTGATTACCTGGTATGACTTGCTGTTTCAGATAAGCATTATAAGTAAAGCCCTACAGAGTCTTTCAATATGCATCGATGACCAAATTTCTCACATCGAGGCTGGCATGTCATTTGTTTCCCAATACAGGCAGGGAGGACTTGCAGTAGTCGAAGTTAAAGCAAGAGAATTAGCTGATGAACTTGAAGTGGATCGTGCTTATCCAGAACCAAGGAGAAGAAAGAAAACGTCTCTTTAGATACGAATCGGCAGATGAGTCAGATCATCAGACTGGTGGAGAAGCGTTTCGCCGAAAGTTTTTCTGTCCACTCATGGATACAATTTCACAAAGTCTTCAGGAACGGTTTGAAAACATGAATGATTTTAAATCAAAGTACGGGTTTTTGTGTGGTGCAAGTAACATGAAATCTGCAATAACCTCAGATATGTTGCCGTCCTGCTACGCTGCTTTGGCAAAAAAAAGGTATTGGAAAAGGCGATATTGACTGTGAGAAGCTTGAAAGAGAAATTATCAATTTCGTCAACCTCATGGACACTATTGAATGTATAAACTACATAATGAAACACCCACTTATCGATTTATATCCCAACCTAACTGTTGCACTCAGAATTGTAACCATATTGCCAGTTACAGTGGCATGTTGTGAGCGCAGTTTCTCTAAATTGAAACTAATTAAAAACTTTTGTTATGGTTTATAAAATGGCGAGTATTCTAAAAATAGAAAAAGGTAGACACACTGACGCCAAGAATTCAAAATTGGGCGGCAAAATAAGGAACCGTTTCTTTTGGTAGGAGTAGGATTAAGAGTAGGAGTAAGAAGTAGGAGTTAAGGGCAGTAGTTTTGTGTAGGAGATTTGAAAAGAGGAAGACGCTAGTCAGTTGACCACTAGAGTCCAGTAGGGATAGGCTCGTTTACTACTAGCATCCCACAGTGAAGAGAATTTAGCTAGTCTGCTCCTGTATCCACACAAAATTTAAAGGTTGTAACTTGATGTAAAAACTTAAAGTTTTATAACAAAAATAAACATCATTAATTCAAGTTTGTGTTATCTTCTAATTATACTAAAACGAAGCAACACAACAGTGGTGGCCACGACATACGAACAGAAAGCAACCTCATATACAAAATATATATATATATACATATAAAAGGATAAATGGAGCAGACAGGAGAGGAAACGACTCATCAAGTCAATATCAAGGCACCGGAATTCATGGAAACTGCTGTAAATGGATGGTTTACGATATTAGAAGCCCAGTTTCACTTGCGAAATGTGACAGCATCGCAAACAAAGTTTTATACAGTAATATCGTCTTTACCAGCCGAAGAAGTGGGTAAACTACCAAATGCTACAATCGCATCACAAGACTACAAGGAATTAAAACTGACTCTGATAGAAGCTCACGAACAAACAAAACCGGAGCTTTTAGAAAAATTAATGTCGGCTACGACTATTTCAGGACGACCGTCGACATATTTGCACGAAATGCTATCCGTAGCTAAACGGATTGGTATTAGCGACGACATTGTGAGACACAAATTCCTGCAGGCATTACCGTCAACAATAGCTCCAGTAATAGCCTCGCAAAAAGATTTAAACCATACTCAACTTGGCAGGTTAGCAGATGAACTGATGCCATTATTGAATCACGATAAGGCATTTGTTATTCAGCGACCCTTATCTACTAAGAATAACCCACAAACAAATTATAAAGGAAAATACAGCCATGACACTTCAGTGCCACTAAATGTCAGGCCGTATCGGAATAACCAACGGACAAAAATTTGCAGATCACATATTTATTTCGCCAATGAAGCAAGAACATGTAAACCTTGGTGTAAATGGCCCAAAAAGAGCAATCTACAAATGTTACCTAGTTCCCGACCAGCAACACCTACGGGAAGTGATTCGGAAAACTAATAGGGCGAACAAGTTCAGTCCCACGAGGTTCGCCGCTATTAGAAATTACCGCAAAATTAGGGGCTACCAAATTACAATTTATTGTAATTACCAACTTCTGCAGTAAATGGTATTACATTAAAACCGACTCCCATATCACTATTCACTGCAAATGGGGAGAAAATAAAATGCTACGGACAAGCGAGTTTGGAAATTGGAATACCCAGTTTAAGGAGATCTTTTACTTGGACATTCGTGATCGCTGATATCACCAACCCACTCCTTGGACTGGATTTCCTCAACAAGTTTGGTCTAATAGTAGACTGCAGTAACAAAACCATTTACGATCCTACAACAACCCAGAGAAAGAGGTTAAAAATATCTGCATCAGTGGTGAATCTAGTCGTTAATGAAACGGAGCTCCCGTCATTCATACGGAATATGATTAAAGAAAAATATCCGAACCTAATCACACCACATACGAACAGTAACAAAAAACACTGCGGCGTCTACCACAGAATTGACACAGGAAGCCATACGCCAGTATTTGCAAAACCCAGGCAGCTTAATGTAGAAAAAATGGAAGCCACGCGTAGCGAATTTAAAACCCTACAAAAAGACGGAGTGATCTCCCTTTCCAAAAGCGAGTGGTCTAGCCCACTACATATAGTATCTACACAAAGCGGAGGATTTAGATGTTGTGGAGACTATGGTTCTCTCAATAGCATAACCAAGACTGACAGTTACCCTATACCAAATATAAACTCTTTTTCAGCCAAACTTACGAACAAACGACGATTCTCCAAAATCGATTTGATTTCAGCCTACCACCAAATTAAAATGCATCCGGACGATATAGCAAGAACTGCTCTCACCACCCCATTTGGTCTTTATGAATATAATTATATGCCGTTTGAATTAAAAAATGCGTCAGCTACATTTCAACGGTATATGGACAAAATTTTTGAAGACATTGATTGTGTTTTTATATATATTGATGACATTTTAATTTTCAGCAATGATGAGATTTCTCATAAAAAAGACATTGAAACTGTTTTTAATATATTAAATGAACACAATTTAAAAATTTCAGCCACAAAATGTTTTCAATGTGACTTCCCTAGATTTCTTAGGCTTTCATAGTAGCGTAGATGGCATTAAACCTACAACTAGTAAAATAGAAGAATTCAAATCTTTTCCTTACCATAACGACACAAAAGGGCTACGCAGATTTCTTTGAATTGTAGGATTTTATAGAAAATTAATACCAAAATTTTCAGAGATAGTCTTACCCCTATCTGAGAGACAGAGGTTATTCCTTAAAGGCTCGATCACATTAGATGAATCTGAACGACAATCTTTCAATTCTGTAATTAAGGAATTTAATGATACATCCTCATTAGCTCACCCTGAACCTAACTGTACAAATTATCAATTAGTCACTGACAGTAGTGATTATGCTGTTGGTGTGACATTGCACCAAATGGTGGAAGGAAATCCAATACCGATCGGATTTTTCTCTAAAAACTTAACACAAACACAAATGAGATATTCTACATTTGATCGCGAACTTTTAGCAGCTTAATTGTTAGTGCTGCACTTCCGTCACCTCATAGAAGGTCGCCAAGTGCTACTTTTAACTAACCATAAGCCATTGTGTGGTGCATTTTATAGTTTAAACCCCGCTAAATCAGACAGACAACAACGACAATTAGCTATCCTGACAGAATTTATTTCAGATATTGAACATGTAGTAGTAGGTAGTCAGAATACAGTTGCTGATTGTCTATCCCGGCCAACTCTTGCTGTACAAATAGATGCGTGTGATTTACCTGCACTTGCAGAAGCACAGGCATCTGATACAGAAATTCAATCTTTTCAGGACTGAAAAAAATTCACCATACCTGGAGATAACCAATTTATATGGTGTGACTTATCAACGTCTTACCCCAGACCTTTTGTTCCATCTAAATTGCGTGAGTCCATATTCTATAGTATCCATTCCATAAATCACTCTGGCATTAAATCATCCATTAAGATGATTAAAGCTAGATATTACTGGCCAAACATGGATAAATCAAAGACTTTTGTGCATCATGCACAGCCTGCCAACAAGCAAAGGTCTACAAACATACAAAATCGCCTATACAGACATTAGAAATACCATCAACTAGATTTCACACAGTCCACATAGATATAGTAGGATCACTCCCACCAGCAAAAAGCCCAAATAGCAGTTACATCAGCCCGTATAGATATATCCTCACATATATTGACCGCACAACTCGTTGGGTAGAAGCACAACCCATCAGCGAAATCACTGCAGCTAGTGTAGCTGAGGCTTTTATGAACACGTGAGTCACACGTTGGGGTGTCCCGCTGCATGTTATAACCGACAGAGGCCGACAATTTGAAAGTGAGTTGTTTAGTGAAGTAGAAAAAATAATTGGTTTTTATAGACTACGTACGACAGCTGATCATCCTCAATGCAATGGTTTGATTGAGAGAATGCACAGGACCATTAAAACTGCTATTATAGCACGAAAAGAGTCCTGGTTCTCAGCTCTTCCAATAGTACTTCTTGGGATTCACAGGATGCCCATCAGCTCTGATTTTTACTCCTTTTTATGCCGTTACAGGCACACAATGTTTGCTACCACAGCTACTAATAGATAGCACAAGTGAAGAGGCTATAACTCAAAAGTTCACAAGAGATTTGCATGAAACCATGTCACAAATTGATGTGAGAGACTTCACCAAAAGAGTTAATAAATCCGCAAAATCTTATGTCCCAGAAAAACTTCAAACTTGTGATAAAGTTTGGATGAGAGTAGATCGTGTACGAAGACCATTGAAGGCACCCTATTCAGGTCCCTACACAGTCCTTCAGCGAACGCCTAAATATTTTCTGGTTAAAATAAATAATGATATAGATACTCAAGTTTCTGTGGACAGGTTGAAACCATATATAGAAGTACAAAAACAAATAGTGGAGAAACAAGTAGAAGAAAAGGTGAATAAAAACAAAACGCTTAGTGATTCAGAACAAGAAATAAATACAAGAAATAAAAAAGAAGATTCTCCCATGATAAATACAAAATCTCGTTCAGGTCGAAAAGTTTCCTGGAAGAAATATAACGAGTACTATTATTATTAGTATGCTCCCTTCTAAAGGGGGAACTTCCGTTATGGTTTATAAAATGGCGAGTGTTCTAAAAATAGAAAAAGGTAGACACACTGACGCCAAAAATTCAAAATTGGGCGGCAAAATAAGGAACCGTTTCTTTTGGTAGGAGTGGGATAAAGAGTAGGAGTAAGAAGTAGGAGTTAAGGGCAGTAGTTTTGTGTAGGAGATTTGAAAAGAGGAAGACGCTAGTCAGTTGACCACTAGTAGAGTCCAGCAGGGATAGGCTCGTTTACTACTAGCATCCCACAGTGAAGAGAATTTAGCTAGTTTACTCCTGTATCCACACAAAATTTAAAGGTTGTAATGCTGACAAGAGGCCTACCGTCGTTATAGAGAGATTTATTTCGTAAATTTCCAGGCAGTAAGCACTTAATATCTATTTGAAATCAGATAAAGGTAAGTTTCAATTATAAAATCGACTTAAATAACGTGTCAAGGAGGTATATATTTTTTGCAAGATTTTTAAAACAGAAATTTGGCTACTGTTTACATATGTGTCGATCAGTCAATAATGGCGGTAAATTTAAAAAGTTTTTTGTCAGCAGTTAAATTTTTGATTCCGATCAATATAATTTCGGTTTGAACTAAACCAGGGTATTTTGCTTATTGTAATTAGTAAATTTAATCTCTTGGCTTTCAATTAAAGCTAAAATTAAAGCTTCAAGAAAACATTTTTGTTTTTAAAAATTAAATTTAAATTGAGGTATCGAAAATGAGCAGTGATTTTTTTTAGGTACCTATATGTAACTTGATGTAAAAATCTAAAGTTTTATACCAAAAATAAACATCATTAATTCAAGTTTGTGTTATCTTCTATACCAAAACGAAGCAACATAACACTTTCTTCGGAACTCAATGTCTCTCAGGCTCAGGAAAGACTGACTGACTTATCTGTTATAAGCACTGAACATGAAGTAAGCCGAAAAACTGACAAGGAGAATTTTGTGCAGCAATTTTCCACAGAGAAAGCCAGAAAAGTGAAATTTTAAGGATGGCCGGGACTCAAGTTTTCTTCAATTTCATTTTCAATTTTGGTAAAGCCTGTTTACTGTTTTTTTTTTTTTCAACTCTGACCAAAGCTTTCTTCCGACTGCATTTGTTGCTTCAGCATGCACAAACTTTTTGTGTGACTGAAAACCTGTTTTAATACCATTTTGAAGGAATTTTCATTGAAAGGCTGTTTTTTACATCTCGGATTTTTTTTTTAACATGAAAATACTTTTATCTGCTTCTTTATTTACTATCCAAGAGAATTCAAAGTTTACAAACTAACACATCCTTATAACAACCTGTTTAGTGTTTGTCTTTTCATTATTTAACATCTAAGTGAGTTCCATGTTTACCATTAATAAAAGGGCGAAATTATCTTTACAAATATGGTTTTTGAATAGTTTTCATTTCTGTTTTTTTTTCTTCCTTTTTCTGCTTTCCCATCGCTGATACGTTAGAACGGGACATTTTTTGTTTTTGTTTCTTATTGTTAATGGATTTTTGAAATAATCACATTATTTCAACGAACCTGTTACAGAAGGTTGCAGTGCATTATCTTTGAAGTAAAATATTTTAACCAGATAATCAGGGATTTATTTCCGCTGTAAAAGTATGAGATAAATTTTATTAAAATAAAAAAAAACTTCACGCATTTTCTTAATAAGTTATCAAGTTTGTATTTATCGCATCTTAGTGGGGGTGTAGGGGCCTTTTTTAGCACTTAATGACTTTCTCCTACATCGTGACATTTCAAAATGACTTGGTTACTTTTTTGTTGTTTTGATTTAATTCGTTTTTTTCTTTCCCCCTATACCAACACTTTCTGACACCCCTCTCCATTTTTAAAATAAACTCTTGAAGTCTAATTTTGGACAGTATATCAAACTTTAAAATAGTTTTGAAATTTAGGTTTAAATTGTTTTTAAAATTCTTTGGAAAAACTTGTAGAAGATTGAGAGCCAAAACGCACTGAAATGGCTATAAAAATAGCTAGAAAATACCAAAAAGCAGCTAAAAGTTGTGAAACCGTTAGCTTCAAAACCCCAATTCTACGATTTCTTCTGTTTTTTCGTTATCACCGAATATCTGCGTTCCGAGAGTATGTTATTTTGTTTAAAGTACCATTTATTGTGGGTTCAGTATGTTGAAGGGGTGGGGGCGCAAGTTGAATTTGGGGGGGGGGGGGGCGATGCAAGGCACTGGGAAAGACCAAAGTATTTAAATTATTTTTTAAATTTCTTAATCCTTTCTTACACGTTCGAAATTTTGGTAAAAAATCTTGTTTTGATTTTCGTTTGCGGGTAACCAAATCGCTATGAAGTTTTAAAATGAATAATGTATTGTAATAACTCAATTTTTTCCTGTGAAAAACATTAATTTGGAAATTCTTAAAAAAATCAAATAATTGTCGGATTTTAATGAAACCTTCAGGACTTATTCAGAAATGAATTAAATTATTTTTGAAATGATTATTTTTATAAATCTTGGTAAAAAAATATTTTTTACTACATCTGTTACACCCCCTCTACGTAAATATTTGTCACTAATTTTTACCACCCAGAGAAATTGATGAATTTAAGGTTATTATTTTTTTTACATCTGTCACGCCCCCTCTACGTGAATTCATGAAATTTTAAGAAATTAAATTTTCTTGGGGAAATTGGTTAAAAGGACTCATTGGGGAATGTAAATCATCTATTATTTTTCTTTAAACACTTTACCTTTATTTCCGAAAATCCGCTTCTAATAGTAAAATAAAAACTGCAATAAAACTATGACATTATTTAATTTGATAAGCTTTTAATAATATATATTAAGGACATTATAGTCAGAAGGAAAAAAAATTCGATTAATAATGAAATTTTAAAAGATTTGCTTTAATTTTTTTAATTATAATAATTTATAAAGTTTCAAAAATAATTTTAAAATACTTCAAAGATTTGTTGGCGTTAGGTTATTAATTTATCAAATGAAGACTATATTTACTAATCGAAAAGTATTCAAATCGTCGTGACTTCGTAGTTTTAAAATATTTTTTTTTGTATGGTAATTTCTATGTGTACATTAAAAGGTCATATGTTTCACGGTTTCTTCCCCTTACAGAAAAAAAAATGTACACTTATGTCACTTGTGATTATCATACACTTATCTTATCTCGTATCTGTCTGGCTGTCATCACATGTCAAATATATGGGGAAAAGGTCAGAAATATCAACACACTGTGTTTAAGAAATAGTTTTATTCTAAATTTCATGCTATAAATAAGTAATACTTTTAAAAATCAAATAAATTTAACTTTAAATTTGTTAATTTTCCAAAAATTACGTGTCACAGGTGTATATTTTATTTTTGCAAGATTCTTAAAACCAAGAATTAACTTTTGTTTATAAATGTATCGATCGCTCAAAAATTGGCCGAAATATTGAAAAAAAATTTTTTTTAATTTAAAAATTTTAGATTCCATTCAGTATTATTTCTGTTTGAAATACCCCACAGTATTTTGCTTACTGGAAATAGTAAATTTAATCATTTAGTTTTCAATTAAACCTGAAATAAAAAAAATTCAAGAAAATTGTTTATTTAAAAAAAAATCAGTTTAAAAGTTAGGTATCGAAAATAAGTGGAGGTAAGCATGTAGTGGGCCTACCAATTTGTAGTGGTGACAAATACACTTAAACTGACCCTCTACTATTTTTCTGACTCAAATGCACCAAAGGAAACAAACAACAAATATAAAATGGTATAGTGAAGTTATTTATAATACTTTTTTAAAGATTTTGGTTGTGTGTTCTAAAATATTATTGAAAATGTTATGTTAAAGATCTGGTATTTAATTTGAAGACGTATTTGTATGCTTGTTAAGAAATTAAAAAAACAGTTTGTGGAAAAATTGTTTGTAATAGTTTGCTCGACTTGCAGTTTGAGTTAAGTTGTCTCGCTTTGACGGTATATGTAGCGTTTTCCTCAATGTAGTTAATAATGATGTTGAGTGAGTTTAGGAATCTCGTCTTGATTGAATTCGTCACTTGATGAGTTTATGTCGAAAAGTGAATTTAACAACCTGTCTTATGTTAAAGAACTTTCAGCTTGTAAGTTGAGTTTCATAGATGTTGAGCTGTCAAAATTGTTAGAGTCACTGAAGAAATTGAATTTCAAAAGCCGCCATGATGTTAATAAAAATTAACTTTTAGCCAGGAAGTTGAGTTTCATAGATTCGTGTGACGAGTAAGAAGAACCTACTGAATAAATCGAGTTGAAGTTTCATATTTACGAGTTTTCTTGATCATGTGGGAAGCTCCAAATCGGTTGGCGCAGACTATTGTCTACTAATATTACGCATGCATGTGCAAGTTTAAGGATGAATGGAAATATAATTTTTGATATTTACTATCCAATCAGAAAGCGTTCTTTTGTAACTGAACCCTGGAGCCGATTTTAATGAGTTTCGTTCAAACTGAGAATACTTAGCTGTGATCCACTTAGGTTCTAAACAGAGTACCTAGAAATCTAATTCTACAAACATTACATCACCAAAGTAAAGACAAACATATATGAATTAAAGAATGCATTTAACCTTGAGTGTTTAGAAGAACATTCACGTGGCACAGACATTTATGTTTTTTCATAATAACTAAATTGCCAGGTATTTAATAAAAGAAATCTGTCATGAAACAGTTACAAAATAACCTTCACTACAGAAAATTTTTGATAAATATAAATATTACAGTTAACAAAAGAAAATAGTGATAGTAGTAATAGTAATATAAAAAGGAAAACAAAAGGGTTTATTATTGTTCGGACTGTTGTCTTCATTTTTGAAATTTTATTTCTCGATTCCAGTAGGAAGCTTTTGCAGCAAACAAACCTTAAATGTTACTAATTCCTAGAAAACATTACCAGTTTCAATCAATAATGAATTTGAAATAAATTTTAATTTATTATCTGCGAAGAATGATAAATAATTTGAAAGGTCTCTACTACATACTAGCTGGCGACTTTTATAATATGAACAGTAATTGTTAGAAGATTATTATTTGTTGATATTGTAGCAGCCACAGATCTATTTCCTTTCGCGAATCAGTGCCCCCGACGGGAGATTCGGTCACTCACTAACCAATCAACTGTCAGAGCGCATTAATTCCTTCTTCCTCTCTAGAACTATTTTCCTAGTCCATTTTGGTAGAACGGACAAAAGGCAGAGAGCCATGAGCCAGCAAGAGAAACAGACGTCTCTCTCACATCGCTGCCACTGATTCCCCTTGGAACCCTTTCGCTGAAGAAGACGCTGCCGCTAGCTTCGCACACTCTTCTTACAAACCAAGTACCAGCCTACCGACCAGCGAACCAAATGGACACTTACATACTATCACTCTTGTACGTCTACTAAGAGAATAAACCGTTCTTTGTTGTTGTTTTAAAAGGAAGTTTCGTTATTCATTTGTGTGCCTAAAAATATAGTGTTGGAGAAATTAATCATTTCCCTTAACCCTATAATATTATTCAGCACATCAAGTCAATACAGTTAGTAAAATGCAAGAAGGTGATCAGCATGGGTAATTCCAACTGGTATAATTCCTTTACGAAATCTGTCTAATTTCTTGCTTCCAGAGCGAAACCGTGAAATGAAAGCAGAGAAGAATGACTGTGATAACAATTATGCCATCATATCGCGGCATCCTTCCTGTCCAATCACTTGGATTATTTCGACTCTATTTGTGACAAGTTTGAAGATTGTATGGTCGAAAGAAATCTGGATAAAATGTTTCGTCAAGAATCTTCAGGATTAGAAGACGAATATGTCTTATGTGATTCAGAAAAAGAACAAACAACAATTCAAAATTAGTTTTAAAAATTAAACTTACTATATAGAGCTTCCGTGGAATAAGGGTGAATTAAAATTAGTTTCTTCTAATTATGCTGTTGCTTTGAAGGTTTTAGATAGGGTAATCAAAAGTTTAGTAAAGAAAGAATTACTTCACGATTATTATTTAACTGTTCTTCATGAGCAGGAAAAGAGGGAATCGTGGAACGTATAACCGTTTCCCATAAAGATTATCGGAAATATATTTGGATACTTTATAGGCCTGTCGACATGTTTAAATGTTTAATCTTCGTCCAGGACTTACAACGGTGAATGAAAAAAACATCAGATCAAGGATTCTGACAATTATGGAGCAAGACCCTCAAATTACGTTACGGAAAGTGAATGAGGAATGCAAGAGGCTGATAAATGTAAAAAGAGACAATACGCGGATCAAAGAAAAGAACATTTCTCGAGTGTAAGCGATAAAACAACCGACAGTTGCAAAATATAAACCGAAAACACCCTTGGGGGTCGCATTTAAAAAATGGCTGTTTTTAAAGGATAAGGTTTGCTTCGAGTGTGGTTATGTCGGTCACAAAAGCTCTCACTGTTGGTACAAACAGCAAAGAAAGAAGCAAAAATTTAAATCAAAAGTAAATGTTGTTTTATCCAAGAACGATATTGAAAAGAGTGAAAAAAAGGAAATACATAAATATGAAAACAAATGGTTATCCAGTAAAGTTATTGTCGGATACTGGAAGTGACATTTCTATTGTGAATGAACAAACATGGAAGAAAATAGGTTGTCTATCATTGACAAGTACCAAAAAAATAACTAGAGGACTATTTAGGGAAAAGCTAAACTTCAGTGGCAAATTTAACTGCAATGTATCATTTAGGGAGAGGACTTTCAAATCAAATATTTATGTTCTTCCAGGTATGATGAATTTATTTGATATGGATTGGATTGTGCTTTTCAATTTATGGGAATTACGTCTAAATTCATTTTGCAACAAAGTGGACGTGTCAGTAAAGGAAAAATCTGAAAAAATGAAAAATTTATTTCTGATCTGAAAAACGAATTTCCATGTGTGTTTTCTGAAGGTTTCGGACAATGCACGAAAACCGAGGTCAGGTTCGAACTTAAGGACAGCATAAGACCAGTATTCAACCCGAAAAGGAATGTACCATTTTCAGCTTTAGATTCAGTAAATCGAACTGGAACGGTTAGAGAAAATGGGTGTAATTTCTAAAGTTGACTAATCAGACTGGGCTGCGCAAATAGTGTACATATGGAAAAAGAACAAAAAGATCCGAGTTTGTGCAGATTTTTCAACTGGATTAAATGACTGCCTGAAAGACCACATATACTCGTTACCTTCACCTTCATTTTTCTAAGCTGAATGGTGGCAAAGTGTTTTCTAAAATAGATCTGTCTGACGCATATCTGCAAATGAAAGTGGAGGAACAGTGCTCAAAGTTATTAGCAATTAATACACACAAGAGACTCTACAAGCTAAATCGTCTCCCGTTTGGGTTAAAGGCACCTTCCAGTTTGTTTCAACAAATAATGGACACCATGTTAACTGGGCTAAAATTTGCCATAGTGTACCTTGACGACATCCTGCTAAAGAGCGAAAACAACGAATAGCCCCCAAAACATATCAAGGCAGTGTTCCAGAAGATTGATGAATATGGCTTCAAGCTAAGTTCAGATAAATGCAAATTCTTCATGAAGCAGATCAAATATTTGGGGCAAATAATCGACGAGAACGGAAGAAGACCGGACCCGGAAAAGGCCGAAGCTATTAAAAATATGCCACTATCAAACAACGTCACTAATCTTCAGGCGTTTTTAGGCTTAGCCAACTATTACAATATCTACATTCCTAAAATGTACGATCTCAGCGTCCCGCTGAACGACATATTGAAAAAGTGTGAAAAATGAATTTGGTTTAAAGAATGCGAAGATGCTTTCCAGAAATTAAAAAGCTGTTTGGTATCAGATTTATTGTTAACGCACTTTGACCCTAAAAAAGTAGCATCTAACGTCGGTAAATATGGGATCGGAGCAGTAATTCTACATAAGTTTGAAGATGGGACTACAAAGCCCATAGCCAATGCTTCCAGAACCCTGCTTCCTGCAGAAAGAAGTTATAGCCAGATCGAGAACGAAAGCTTGGACATAATTTATGCGGTTAAAAAATTTCACAGGTTCATCCATAGAAGGAAATTTGCACTACAGACGGATCATAGGCCGTTGTTAACAATTTTGGATCAAGAAAGAGTATACCCACCCACACTGCTAACAGGTTACAGTGCTGGGGAATAATATTGTTAAACTACGACTTTAAGATGGAATACCTACCCTCGAAAAAACTAGCACAAGCTGATGGTTTGTCTAGGTTGATTCCAAAATTTGCAGAACCATTAGAAGATACGGTGATAGCTGCTTTAACGGATGAAAAAGAATTATCAGTACTACTATACAATAGAATTCTG
This sequence comes from Ascarosepion bandense, assembly GCA_037127315.1. Taxonomy (NCBI): domain Eukaryota; kingdom Metazoa; phylum Mollusca; class Cephalopoda; order Sepiida; family Sepiidae; genus Ascarosepion; species Ascarosepion bandense. The sequence continues at coordinate 7,408,623 of JBBBDQ010000651.1, read as the reverse complement.
GAGTTACCCGTGGCTCTAGAAGATATAAAAAAAATCAGCCGAGAAGGACGAATACATTAAAGAAATGAAGAACCTGGTATGGCTGAAAGAAAAACTTAAAAAATAACCTAAAATATCACCTTTCTCAATCTGCAAGCAAGTGCTATTATATACAGATAGAGTGGTAATACCATATACACTGCAAAAGAAAATCTTGCCTTCACTGGAATTGTTATCAGTATACTTAGCCGTAAAACGCATAAAGAACATCTTGAAATATTTATCAAATCTTTGTAGCAAAGATGTAATGATTGCTATTGATGCTCAGATAGTGTTATCTTGGTTATTGTCCAATAACATAAAAACCGTAGACCATTCTGTCAAGAATAGATTAAAAAAACATTAAAGTAACCCCAGAAGAGTTAGATTCTAAACATTGGTTATCAGTAAAATTCAAATATGTACCTTTCTCAGAAAACCCCGAAGATTTAATTACTCGGGAATTGTTTCTGGAAATGCTTAGACAAAACTTTAAATTTTGGACTTCTAGTCCGTCTTGGTCAAATAAGGCTCCAGCAGCTTGGCCCGAAAGTGGTCTACGTTGCTTGAGTGATTGCAATAAAGATGTTATTCAAAACCAAGTATATCACAACGATAGCTCTGCTAGTTCTTTAGAACCAATCATATCTTTTGAGAAACATTCAGAGTTATCTATCTAGATTATTAAGAATATTAATATTAGTGTTCAAATTCACTGTTAAAACATTCTAACACAGCTTCTAAGCAATATGTATCTGCTCAAATTGATGCAGAACCAATCGTTTGTTAAAGAAATTCAATGTCTACAAAATCATCAAATGGAACAGGTCCCTAAATTAGTAACAGATTCAAACCTGTTTTTAGATGAAAATGGTCTAATAAATTCTAGTGGAAGAATACCCAAGACTAAAATCTATCAGTTTAACATTGTTTACCCAGTATTGTTGTCTCTGAAGCATGATTCAACAAGACTAATCCTAATGGACACACGCGAAAGATGCAAGCATCTGGGAATTTCTGCTATCCTTAATAAACAGGGGCTCTCAGAGTTTTGGATTCCTAAATATAGAGGGACTATTAAAAATTACTTTACCAGCTGTTATCTTTGCAGAAAATATAATGCACTTTCATTTAAATTTCCAAAATTAACATATCTTCCTAAACATAAAGTGGCAAACCATTTTCTCATGTAGGAATAGATTACACAAGACATCTAATGATTAAAAATTAAAAAGGTGGAAATAAAATGTATATTTTAATCTTCACCTGTATAGATGTAAGAGTAATTTACAAGGAATAAGTGCTTGAGAGTTTGTGCTAGTCTTTATAAGATTCTCTAACATTTATGGGATTCCAAGTCACATTTATAATGATAATGCTAAGTTATTTATTATTGGATGTAAGTTTATTAAATCTCTTGACTCTAAAGAGATTTTAGACAAATTTTCTAACTAACATTAAGCACCTTACAATACTTTTATATTTAGCTTGGATGGACAGTACATGAGAACACATGATTAGAACTGTCAAACAATGAATTTATGAAACCATAAGACGATCTCAGGTGGAGTATTTTGAACTACTCACTATTCTTTCGGATATAAAAAAGGCAATAAATCCCTGGCCTCATCGTTGTTCTGGTTCAGGTTGGGAAATAATTATCCCCAATTGTTCTTTATATCATCTTTCTAAAGAAAACTTGCTGTTAAACATGGGGTTGTAGCGGAACTCTGGATCCTGATTGGTCATCAAATCGCAAAATTCAAAATACGTCAGAGAAACGGTTTTTCCACAGCTAAACAAAAAATCGTTATTTGAGCCACCATGACTTGATGGCCATATTTAAGGATGGTCTCTAACCGGTCACGGTGGTCAGTCAGGGGAGGCATTTTGGTGACACACATCTAAAATGTTACTCTCAACTTCAAGTGACCCGGACATTGTCCTCTTTCTCTTTCTCCTTATCTCTCTCAACAATTACTACTACAAACATTTTGTACGAACTCTTGATACACTTAACTTTCTCAATGAACATTAATTTCTACAACTCTTGTTATTCTTTCTTTTAATAAATTACTATTTTAAAATGAAAAATGTATATTTTATTATTTCATTCTTAATCCACACATTCCAACTGACAACCAACCTTCTGATGATGAAAACCTTCTGATAATAATTCTGATGATAATAATTCTGCATAAAATCCTGTAAGCTGTGGGGGAGTCTGGTTAAGTCAGACCCAAGGCCGAATCAAAGAAACATTAACCAGTTCCCTACGCTTCAGAGTAACTGAGAGACAACACAGGAAATCTCAAAGGAATTACTTCTCTAGATAAAGGATTATTTAGTAAACAAATTTAAAAATATGTTGTATAATGAATAATGAATATTTTCTAAGTTTAAGAGAACAATGTAAGGATCTGCGTGGAAACAAATATGAAAATATTATTAAGGTGAACAATGTTGTACCCTGCTAAACCCAAGTACCCTGCTAAACCTTACTACTATTGGCAATTACGAAGAGTTATTGAGCTTATATTAGGTGATGACAAAAAGGTTGGTTCAGTTATAGTTAAAAGAGGGGATGGTTTAACTCATTGTTTGAACGATCTTCATCTTTTAGGATTATCTTTAACACATAACTTTAATTCGGTCCATTCCGGTATCTGGATATTTCCCACCACTCACTAAGAGGCACTGATTCAGTAAGAAAATCTATAAGGTCAGCTAAGATGGAAAATAAAAAAAAATCTGCTCCTAAAGATCCTTATTATATTTGGTATTAGGCTCTTCATATTACATATTTGTGAATTAATGCAAAAATGAACGGTCTTCTTCAAACCAGAATTATTGGTTAAAAATTAATTAAAATGAAAATATATTCAGCGTTCAAATATTGTGCCACTAGCACAGGAAAAAAATTGAATATTCTAACTCTGTAAATGAATATGCCTTTCAAGTTGAACAATTGTAAAATGTTTTCATATTGAAGTTTTATCGGCATTGTGGAAATAAAATTTTATGTAAATGATCAAAATAACGAAATACAATTTGTTCTTTGTACAAAACTAAATGGTTCAAACATTGTAAAAAAGTACTTGTATGTAATAGTAATATTGTATATTGTAAAAAATATTGCACAATTACATTTTATACTTATTGTAAAAAAAAATCATTCTGAATTGTTCAAAGATTTATTACAATTTTGCTTGTATAAGAAATATCTATCTTTCAATATAAATTTTACATGCACAAAGCTGTTAGTTTTTGGCATCTTTATCCGAATGGAACATATAAGAAATATAAGCTACTTGAGCGGGTATTGTCTGCTTTTCTGAGAGAAAGCAGACGCTGCGTTATGTTCTTGCTTAATTTTTGACAACATAAAAATAACAAGAAAAAAAAAAAAGAAAGAAAACTGGTAAAATTAACTACACTAAAGCCGTTTGACTTAACAAATCTGGGAATTTGGCAGAAATAGTCGTACAGATATCAATGCTTTCAAGGAGCATTGAAACTATGGAAAGAAGATAATAATAAGTCAGTATGTTGATATATTGCATGAGAAACAAAGCCAAAAATATATTCCAGACGTTCTTTTTCTCACGATGAAAAACGCAAATGAATATCACTCAGTTTTGGAAAAAATGCAATGCCTTGTAAAGATACAAAAAGCGATATTCTCTCTTTTGTCGTGATAGTCACGTGGTGGCCGCTTAGTGACGTTTCTTCATGCAGTGACGAAAGTGGTCATTGATATTGATTTCGTCAGTAAGTTTATTGCTGTCAAAACGCGCATGTTTCTCGTCCTGCACTTTTTATGAGTTTTAAAGTCTTCCCTGCATTTTCAGCTTGTCAATTTAAATATGGGAATGACGGGCTTGATGTGATGTAGCGAAATTCCCAATTTTTTAAAATTTTGCAGATGTCAGTTGTGCATTACCTGAGATGTGGATGTTAGAGATTACCTGTCTAGAAATACCGATTTTAACTTATTTTTTATAGCAGAGCTGGTTTACTTCCTCAATTGTGTCACTTCTGTATATTTTGAATAATAGTCTACGATGAGTATACATTAATCAATCTCTCTGTACTGTCGATATCAACCTTTGATCAAAAGCGTTCTGGTATTTTATATGGCAGAAAGTGTTCTTTGGTGTTGTCTGTTTTATATTAGGCGCACATCGAACACTCTTCAACTACCTCCTTAATTTGAGAATTCATACCAGGCCACAATAATTTAACTCCAGCTCTCCGCTTGATTTTAACCGCTCATTGAAGAGATTCAACGGTTCTATTCACTGTTTCTCTCCTGAGTGTTTCCGGAACAATCACTTGGTCACTTTTAAAAGTAATCAATCATGATATGTGATCTCGTCTCGGAAATTTCAGTATTGTTTTAGAGATGGCTGATAGCACTTTCTTGTATATGGTCAGCTATTCATCAATACAACATTGCGTAAAGTTAACAGAGTAGTACTTTGCTGAGTTGCTGTCTGAAATTGTCTTAGTTTCTCTGGCGTCATTACTAGTGAGCTGATGACGTTCACATCATTTTACCTCCAGGCTTTTCAGCAATCCTAAATCTACACATACATCTTTTCCCAGAATGCTTGAAACCTTCAGGTTAATAACTTGATATAGTAGGTGTTGATAGAGCATTTCAATATTACCTGTCCTTAGGTTTGGATGATGTAACTCTTTAGTTGGATGTTGGTTGTCTGTAAAATGTACGCAGTGGGTATTATGTTGGCCTGTGCTGAAGTGTCCAGCTTGAATTCAATAATTGTAATATCGTTTACCTTGATCTATTGTGTCCAGTCGATTGTCATTGCGTTTGTCTTTAACGTGATGCTGTCGAAAAATAAGTAGACAGTTAGTGTGTAGAGTTGATTGTGCCGCTCACAGATTTTGAATGTCGGTGAAGCACAATAAACAAAACAAAACAAAAACTTAAGTCGAAAATGAATCGCCAATATTTATTGACACAGATGGGTACTAAGATACAAATGGTTGACTTCGTCAGTCTGACGTTGAGTGAGGGTGGCCACATCTGCCTTCCGTTGGGAGGGCTACAAAACACATCCAAACTCAATGGTTAGAAAGTGAGAAGTGAATGATCATATTTCCGGAAGTGAGGTCATAGATGTCACAAGTGACCAGAAACCCTTTTTGGTTTACTTTTGCATTATGGGAAAATGAAATTCGTTATTTTTATTATTATTTTATTTTCATTCTCTCGTAATAGGTTCTCACCTAGAAGTGGTGCTGTATAAATACATTATTTACTAGAAATATATAAACTCATTCTTTTTAGAAAATGTTACCCGTCTTCTTGAGCGCGTTCTATGTTGAGTTTGAGATTATTGAGTTTTTCACAGCTGATAGTTCATCTGTGTGTGTGCCAATATCAGTTGTTGCCATTCCGTTTGATTTGGTATCTGTCAGAGGTATTTTTGATTGTGTTACAGGATTCAGTCTTTCCAAGGAAACATTTTGATGATTTCTAGAGTGGAGCTTTATAAAAACATATTTTTCATGTCTTTCTAAGACTTTAAACGGTCCAGCGTAAAGGGAGCCTTACTCTGTCGACCTGTAACCAGACATTTATTTACTTGTTAGGAAATAAAAGGACTTGGAATAGTGTGTAGGCGTCCTTCAGAGAGGAATTCCGTTTCGAGTCGTATTATCTCTTGTGCTAATTGCTGAATCTTTTAATTGATAAACCCCAGAAAGTTCTTTTCAACCACAGGCTTGGGTAGTAGCACTGAAGTCTCTGTTACTGCAACAGCTGTTGAGTAACCTTAGTCTGTTGGTAGGTTTCGTAAACTAAGTAACACTATTGGCAAGGCATCTATCCATTGTTTCATTGCCATTATGGTAGTTTTAATTGTCCTATGTTGTCTCTCAGTTACTCCGTTGGATTGTAGATGGTATACCGTGGTTCTTAGTCTGTGGAATTCTATCAGTTTCGATAATTCACCAAAGAGCTTACTTTCAAATTAACTTTCTTTGTCATACAGAGGAACACCAAATCTAGATATCCACACCGTTAGAAACGTTGTAGGTGAAGTGCCTTGCATGGCTGTAACTACAACCAAACGAGTAGCTCTGTCTAGGATGTCCATTGCTAGCGATGAATATGTGCTGTAGTGGTCGATAGTAATGACCGTACAATATCAATATCAATGACCGTTTCGAATCGTGTAGAGGGTAGAAAGAAAAGAGTTATAGCTGATTTTGTGTGGTGAGTAGCCTTACTTTGTTGACAATTGAGGAACTCTTTGGTACATGAGCGTATGTTCTTATCCATTTCAGGCCAAAAGGATAAAGATTTTACTGTGACTGTGGAAGATATAGCTTGCGTGAAACGATACCTAAGTTTTTTCTTACCCTTTCGGCTGTTGCCATTAATTATCTTAGGTAGTGAGAGAACCTGCCTATCATCCTCGTTTCATTTATCAATTTTTTAAAAAGTTCAAATTTTGTTTTTTCGTAACTTTTGATGACGACTTCTTTCAGGTACTCAAAATTATTTTTGTTAAAATGGAGGCCTGGATTTCCGTTACCAGTTAAGGAGGCAGGGACAAAAGCACATTGTAAAACTCTGTTTCCATTTTTGTTATTTTTCGTAGGCAGAACTGGGTATCGATAAAAGCGAACCAGCCAGCTGCGGCCGTCTCCATAAACGTTGGTATTATTTTGATAGCGGCCATTGGGTACAATCATCCATTTTGTGGCGAGGTTGTCCGTTTTATGTTTTTTTAAAGTAAATTCATAATTGTTTGAATAAAGTAAATATAGTTTTTTTTAAACACACATGACGAGGCAAATTAATTTTTTTTTTAGATATATATACAATTAAAATCGTTTTTGGCTGGATTTTAAAAATATTTTTTGGTTGTTTTTTTTTTTATTGGCTCAGGGTTGTGTGTGTGTGAACTTTGAGGTTTCAATCTTATTTTCCGAAATTTTCCATGTGGTCGTTAGCTGTTTTCCGTTGTCGAATTATGTTAAAGCGACTCTAATGTAGGAACGTTGGGAGCATTAATTCTGTTGTTTTTTAGCGGGTAAAAAATTGTGTTACTGAAATGTTACATTTCCAGAATGGCCCATTAGTTTCGGTGATGAAGGGTTAAAGTAGCAGTAGAGATGAAAAGAGTGTTGCTCGCCTGATGATCGTAAGAAGTAGTAGTTGTAATAGCATTTCAATTAGGGATTTTTTTGGAACGTGTTGAAAAAGATTTTTGCTGACATGAAGACAATCTTGTCTAGATAGTTGTACGACGTGTAAAGGTTTTAAATTTACAATTTTTAGCTCTTTACATCGTATTTCATAAATTTGCCAGAATAAATTATTATTTTTGTTGATAATTGCTTTTTTTTGTCCGCATGCATGGTACGGTAGGTAAAGAAGTTGGTTAACTTAACTTTTCAACGGCTCTCGGTAAGAAACTATCTATAGTTGAGTTTTAATTCTGCGTGTTCATATCGCGTCGGGGTTATTAACCATGGAGGGTTGTATTTGACTTTATGCCACCAACAGATTTGGAATAACGGTGGACAAAAAAAATAAAAAAAAAATAAAAAATAAAAAAATAAAACGAAGGAAAAAAATATGAGTAGAAAATGAATCGCCAATGTTTATTCACGCGTGTGGGTAGTAAGATGTGAAGGTATAGACTAATGGTCGATCTCAAGTCAGCTTAACGTTGAGTGAGGGTGGCCGTATCTCTCTTTCGTTTGGGACGGCCAACAAACACATCCAAACTCAATGGTTGGAAAGTGAGAAGAGAACGATCATATTTTCAGAAGTGGTCATAGATTTCACAAGTAACCGGAAACCTTTTTTGGCTTCCTTTTGTATTATGGAAATATGAAATTCTTTAAAAATTTTATCTTCATTCTCCCACAAAAATACTTATTCCCGATACGCTTTGTTTAGAACGGCCATCCGTACCGTATGTAGCTCCCCCGGGCAAGTGGGCATCTGTATTTGTATAATGTATACCTAATTTGCTTGTAATGAAAAACTGATGAAAAGTCCACTACTAAAATTAGACCAGTATTTAATTATTCACTTAAAACTGGCAGTGCACCATCGTTAAACGAAACCACTTACTTCGGTGTTAAATCTGATATCATTATCAAATAAATATACATTCTTGACCGATATTAGAAAAGCCTTTATGATCAAGTTAAAAAAAACTGAAAATGATAGAAATGTTTTTTTTTTTGAAAGGTGAAAATTTAGTTTCCTAGATATACAACTTTGATCTTTCGTTTTTATAGCAAGTCCCTTTATATTGAATTTTGTTATCCAACACCATGTTAAGAAATAACCTTATGACTTAAAAATTATATCTTAACATAACAGTTATGTTGAAAATTTGATTAAAACAAGTGATTCTTCTGAAGAAGTGATAATTTACATAAAGAATCCGTGAAAAGAGTGGCAGGTAAGGGATAAGTTGCGTTCGTGTAATTGAAATTGCAGAGAATTAGTGTCTGATAGACGATATGAAAGTTATAGAGTATAGTAGCGACTTAGAGGGGAGAAACAAAAAAAAAAAAAAAAAAAAAAAAGAGGGGGGGGGGGAGAAACAAATATCAACCCTGATTTTTAACCTCGGCTTCCTTATGGTCATGTTCTAACACAGAAAAAGCTATGGAAGTAAATCTAAACACAAAACCTGGAGTGAGGCCCCAAAAGGCAGTTAGCTATCAAAACTGACAAATTTCTTCAGCAAAGCAGTCCCCAAAATGTAATACCTTGTATTCCTTTGGATCTTGTCGGTACAGCCGAGAGGGGTGGGTGGTGTGTAGTCTAGCCAGTGCACAGCCTCCATATACCATCACCCAAGAGAGGTTATTCCAGTTTCACCACAAAAGGACTGAACTTCAAACAGGTGCTGCATTTTATCTTGAGATCCACTAGTATAGTAGGCATCCGTTTATTTCAATTGTATGAGAGATAGACATTAACTTCCATCATTCATTATAATAGGATTATATCATCTACAAATTTTCAGATCTTACATTAAATTTCATGAGTATCAGTGATATAAAGTAAAAAAGTGTGTATGGCAGGTATTTATTGTATGTTATTTATTAATATTGCTTCTAAATATTTTCTTTGTAGAATTTTCAAAATCAAAATGACCTGTTGTTACTGTGATACAAAAGAATTTAAGATTATTCCAAAGGCAGTCTACATTTTTTAGTCTTTAATTAGATAATTGGAATATTTAATATGTAATGGGTTGATAGTACCTGTGAAACTGTTACTACTGTTAACTTATGGGAAAAATTCTCCCTGGTATATTAGGTTAGTATTAAGCTGTATAGTATGGGTATTATTCAATTAGTTTTGTTTATACTGGTCAGTAAGTTTCTAAAATTTGCCTAAATTTACTATGCATTAATATTGTCAGCTTTCAGGAGGGATTCTAAATTTTAGTATATTGTAGGTGTCTATGAACAGCAATATAGCCTTAACTATAGCCAATAAAAGTGGTACTCTTTATTTTTTTTTTCATAAATTATCTGGGTAATGTTTTTTGTTTTAAGTGTAGAGGCTTTGATATCTCATACAAATCCTTTTTCAAAATGTGTAGTCTTATCTTGGTTGGTCGTTTTTTTTTTTGTTTTTTTTTATCTACCAGGGAATTGAAAGTATTCAACTGGAATAATTCTAGTTTAAAATTTTTATCAATTTTAATGCTTCCAATTCCCTAGTGTATATGTATGTATATATATATATATATAAAAAACACACACACCAAGGTTACCAACTTTCTTCATATGCAGTGTTATAGAGCTGGCATTATAGATTGTTTTTGTTAGAAATGACCCACCTTAAGTCTTTGGCTCTAAATTATAATGGGACGTTTTCTACATGTGAAGTTTGTAACCTTGAATGTGATTTTTTTTTTCTTAATGTCTAAATTCTACATATAGAAAGAGGTAGTTGCATATACGTTTTGTGAAAATGTTCATTTTTAATGGATTTTGTATGCACGCCTCAGGTTAATATTTTTTCTGAATAGTTTTGTTTCAATTTTCAGAGAATATCAGCCTTTACAACTTGTCAAAGTTTGTTTTGAGTGCAACTGTAAATTAAATTATTAATTTGGATGATTACCTTTCAGATGTTAATTTGCTATATACTGATTTAAAATATGACTAAGCAATTGTTTTCAAAGTGTAGCAAAAAAAGAAAAAAAATGCCTTAAATTTAAAGATATTCACCCAGAGAATATGTAGGTGCAAACAATGCACTTACATATAGTTTGCTTCTGCCTTTTCAAATTACTATCAATATAACCAGCAATGAAATGGAAACTCTACAATCCCGATTGTTACATAATTTTTTCAGAAATAGTGTCAGATTTTTGCTGGGCAATCTAATTAGATCTTTATTTTTAGTACAAAACTTAAACTTATCAAATTTCTAGGTTGTTTCATCCAAATATTTGTTCAAAGTTTTTCCTTTAGTGTGCAGTTAAAACATTGTGCTTCCATCTTTTTCCAGACATTTTGCATTTGTTCATGCCCTATCTCAAGTTTTTGCTCAGATCTTTATTGTAGGGTTAACTTTTCTATTTTTATTAATCACAATCAATCAACCACTCAATAACAGGTATACTTATGTACTACCTGCTTTTTATCCATATTCACAACCAAAACCCTCCCACCACACTTATGAATTATTTATAACTACTTTTTTTTCCTTTTTGTTTTCACTGCAGCTCCCAGTTATTCCCTAACTCCTGTTTCTTATATATTCCATGTCTCTCCATGGTGATCCAAAATCTCAATGCAAAAGTAAAAATCAGTAGAGAATCAGACTGACACTCCACACAGGACAGTGAATCAATGGAGTACTGAACTGCTCCTCAGCAACATTAGTTCACTGAAAACAAATTTTGATGATTCATAATTTAGTGCATGTGCATTGGTAACAATATATTATTGAATTCTAATGCATTATAAAAATACACATCCTGAATTTTGTTTTAAGACAAATTTTATATTTTCTGGTTCAACATTTTTCATTAGTCTTTTGTTTGAATTAAAAATAATATGTGCAAGCACAATGCTTATTCTATTTTTCATAACTATCACATAAATTTAAAAATTAATTTCAAGCATTTAGATTCGTTTGTTACACTGAGTTAATTGATTTTTAATGAAAACTTAATAGCTATAATGAATGGACAAACTTAATGACATTTTAAAGCATCATATATTTCTAAATAAACAGTGTGTGTGTGTGTGTGTGTGTGTGTGTATTTTAATAATGCCAACATCACAAATTTGAACCTTTATCAATATTATGAAATGATAAAAGCACAGCATTGCACCTATTTTTGTCATAGCTGGCCAAGTGTTAAATGTTTTTGCTTCTGCTAAAAAGATTGGAATAAAAATGACATCCTATAAACACTAAAAATTACTATAAACAGTGAAGTGGGAAATACAGCATTCTAAATGCTGTATTTCTAGTCCCCCCTCCAAATGGACTTAAGAAGGTCCAAGAATTAACAAAGGAAGAAATTTGCATCATTCAGAAGTTTGCAAGGGAGTAGATTTAGGCCTCTGAACAGAATTATGAAAGTGGAATGTGTTTGGGTGTCAGAGAGAAAATATAGATTGTCTGTCATGGAACACCACCTTGAATACTATCTAGCCTTTACTTGTGGGTTTAAAAGAAACGATTAGTAAACCTGAACTATCAGTCCATCTCAGGTTATTCAACAAGGGTCGAGAAATTAACGCTGTGTTAATTGAAGAGAGTTGAAGTCAATAGTTGTATTGTCACAAGCAAAAAAAAAAAAAAAAAAAAAAAAAAAAAAAAAAAAAAAAAAAAAAAAAAGCACCAGGAACTTATGATTGGGGTCAAGCCTAACAAAGTCATCGGTTGATCAATGAATTAAAATTTCAGCTGCTATATTCTGAGAATACTGAAGTCCATTAAGGACAAAAATAACTGGAAACTACCAAACATGTTCATTCAGTTTGATAAATCTGAAAGCAGAAATAAACTATTTAAAGACTAGTTTTTCCCCTCAGTATATATAAAAAAAAACTGCCTTTTTATTTTACAGAGTGGAAAGAGTAATGGTATTAAAATCTTGGTTCTAATGCTGATCAATGACAAATATGCAGATAAGTCATATTTGCCACTGATCAGCATTAGAACCAAGAAACAAAGCAGACAGATTGATATTCCATACAATACCAATTTAAAAATTAATTTCAAGCATTTAGATTTGTTACACTGAGTTAATTGATTATTAATGAAAACTTAATAGCTATAATGAATGGACAAACTTAATGATATTTTAAAGCATCATATATTTCAAATGTCTAACATTTTTAAACACTATTTTAATAATGCCAATAAAATCTGTATTTGAAGCATCATGTCACAATAACATTTTCTTCAGTAAATTTAGATGAATGTATATGAAAAACAATGTATAGTAAGTATATAACCTAATAAATCAAATAATTATGCGTTGTTTAACGAAAAACTGAAAATAGAGAGGAAAGCAAATGGTAGGTATTGATTGGACATAGTAAGCTCTAACCCTCTTATAGTACAATATTTATAAAAAAAATAAAAAATTATGACCCGTCTTAAGTTATATCTTGACATTTTATTACAAGGCAAAGAAAGTTTATGGAATATTTTACAGAAAGAATTTTGATTCAATGTAAAAATGCTTAATTTTGGTGAAATATCTGGGTTCAGAGTATTTTATATTTTAAAACCCACTTCTGCACTAAGAAGTCTGCTAACAGCCAAATTTTAATGGCTGCTACAAATCTATCCCGATTTATTAAAGCTAATGGGAACAATCTTTTTACGATTGAAACTAATACACTTCATCCTTCATTTTACTGCAAAAAAAATTTATATTTAGAAATCAATACATTAAGTATCTGCTTAATTCCTGAGGATTCACATCCACATAGTACCAATACCATTAGAGTAGATGTAGATAAATACTTGCAAAAATTGGTGGGACAAGACAATCTTTGAATATGCACACTTACACATGAAGCCTGCACAGTAAACAGTTTTTTTTTTTTATTATTATTATATATGCATGAAGACAAAAATTTTGTAACTAAAGAAATTCACTTTGGTAACAGCATTGCACATCGGATGTGTCTGTCAATATTGTTACAAAGAATTATCATTTTGGCATCATACATACTTAAGATTTCTTATATAAAGTTTGAGTACTTTTTTTTTAAAGGTGATAAACTTCAGTTTAAAAATAGTTTTCTTGTAAAATAAACATTTAATGAAACAGTTAATTTTTCAAAATTTGTGAAATTAGTATCATGACAAGCTCTTATGAAATATGGAGTCAAGTAAGACATGCCCAAACTGCTGCTTAAACCACACTTTGCATGACATACATGAAGAAAAAAAAAGTTCATGAATTATGGATCAAATAAATTGGAGGAGGGAGGGAGAAGAAGAGCTTTACTTTAAGGAAATAAACGACCTATCATGAGAAAAAAAGCTTTTAATTAATTTTGAAATTTGTCCAATTCAGGTGCTAAGAATTAAATCCACTCATGTATTTGAAAGTGGGTCAGCTAGTGAGCTGTTAAGAGAAAAAGTAAAGTTATTCTAGTACCACCATGGTTTAAACAAAAAAAAAAAAAAAATTAATTAAGAATGGTGTTTTCAGTTTATTACAGTAATGGATTCTTCATCTCACCACTGTGCATATACAATTAACCCATTGTAGCAGAGTTGGTGAATGACTTTTTTTTTTCAAAGTGGCCAGTCATTTCAAATCTAGAAATTTTACACTTCATTTAAGAAACAGCGGCAGACCATGCACAAACCTTAGAGTAGATTAATGTTTTATGAGAATTAAATGATTAATCAATTCATAATAAACCTCTTCAATTGTACTACACAGATGTACTTTTTAGCTTACTTGTGTCACTGATTATGTTCTAATATATCACAGTAAACCAACATTAAGACAGTATCTATTTGCCAACACACTTGTGTGTGGAGAAAGATGGAGAAAATCCTAACTTGGACCTAAGTTATGGAGAGCAATTCCCTAAAACCTTCATATAGAAAACAGTAAATTGGAGAGAAATAATGTAAATTTTAGCAATGGATTAAGACAATTTCAGATGCATTGTTAAAAATTGTAACTACAAGTATTTTTAACATTAGTTTTGTTCATAACACACAAACATATTATTAAATATAAGAGACAATGTTTAATCATGAGCTGTTCTAAACATATTTTGGCTTTAATTTCTGGTGGAAATAAAGACAAAAATTGTCCAACATGTCGGCTTTTGACTTACATGAACCATCTCCAGAGTGGTTGCAGGGATGTTAACATAATACAGCCACATCAAAGATTATATTTTTTTGTGTTGGCATAAAACATTGCTATGGGTTGATAAGTCACCGAATAGCAGATGCAGGTTGTAAATTAGTAATGTGGTTCTATGACGGCAACCACTCTGAAGATGGTTCATGTGAGCCGAGAGCTTAGAACTAGCCTAATAAACAAATACTTAAATGTTAGACAAGTTTTGTTTAAAGCCAAAATTTGGCTGTTATATTTAATAATGTTTAGATAATTATCTGTTGCCTCAATTCAAGGCCTAAGTTTATTTTAGAACTATTTTAAAATCAGATATGCTTACCAGAACTATATTTCTTTAAGTTGGCTAACATCCATTTGTGACAAGAACTTTTACTTTAATATATATATATATATAAAAACCTCTTCATGCATGTGTGCACACCTAATACCATGACACTTGGTGTGCTAGTGTATATCATTTACATTCCAAGATTATATTCTAGAAATGCTACATGCAGAAAATGGGTTTTCAATTAAAGTATGTAAATAGATATTCCATTTAAGCAAAAGTGAAAATATAAGATTACTACAAGTTGATATGGTTCAAATTTGAAAAACAGAACAAAATTAAAATATATCTTCAGTAACAATAGAAAAAAAACAAAACCCAACCCCAGGTAAAGATTAAATTTGATATTTTCAAATTGTGAAAAATTGGTAAAAAACCAATTCCTAAGCAGATAAGAATTCTGCCAAGTTTAAACCAAACCCCCTGCCTGTTTAGTCTTCCCTACCATTGTAAAAAAAAAAAAAGTTGAATTACCAATTGTATCTCCTAGTTGGGACAGTTTAAAGAATTCCAGCAGCAATAGCCAAGATGACAATTCCCAAAGAAATATCTTTAACCAAATTATGGTTCTTTTATTGTTTTCAATTTAATACAGTTTCATTTTTGACAACCAAAAGAGGAAAAAAAAAAGAAAAAGAAAAAGAGAGAGAGAGGGTCATATTCAGTGAATTGATAAGCTTAACATTGTTTTTCTATTAGAATATTTATTACAAGAGGAAAGGCACTTGACTGCATAAGAAACTAAAACCCATTTAAAGAGAATGCCCATTAAAGAGTGCCTTTCAAAGGACTGGAGTTGGCACCAGATTTACTCAGTGCTACAATTCCCTATACACAAGCAGTGGGTAAATAAAACAAGGCCAGTTGAAATAAAATAGCCTGAAATAGATAAATAAAAAATATTCAAAATCTGAACTTATGCAAAAACAAAATTTATTTTAGAAGACTATTACTAAGGTGGACTATAGAATTATCAAGAGCTGGCCAATACTCTTCAAATGACTGCTTATGTATAGAGAGCTTGAATGACCAAAAGCCCCATGAAAGTTGTGATGATTTATTATGCTCTCAAAAAGCAGTTATCTTAATTTAAAAAATGCTGTATAGGAATCAAGATGAAAATTCATCCTGAACAGAGTTTAACATAGGCCAGTTTTCTTAAAAATTCCAATTCTGAACTCTCAAAGTTTGACAAATCTATGGCGGTCCACATGAAAGTGTCAAAATGTAAAGGCACTTTACTAAAGAAGGAAGAAAAAAATGTAAACAAGAAATGGTGCACAAGAAATCTTAAAATCTGGCAACTTTTTATAATTTGTTTTGTTTGGGAGGAGGGGCTATTTTTATTCTGGAATGGAATCAAGTAATTGTTTACAATAACCTAAGATGAAGTGATTTGGAAAACCAGTTGATTGTCACAATAACTGCATATTTTCCTCAAACAGCAAAATGTGACAGAAAAAAAGAAAAAAAAAAAAGAAAAAAGCTGAGCAGAACAGCAGCAGGCATGAATGATGAAGAAAAAAAAGAAAAAGAAAAAAAAAAAAAAAGAAAAGAAAAGTACCCCCCCACCCCATCCTCAAGAGTCTTGGCTGCCAAACCCAAATATAGGCTTGATGTGGTTATAAATTAAAAAAATAATGATGCAACAAAGGCATATAATTCCATATTTCTTTAGCAATAACTTTGCCAACAGTACAATAAATGTCAGGTGAAAGGAGAAAAAATTTTAAAATAAAATAAAAATAGGGTGAAGAGAGAAGTGGGCACTTTGTACTACAAACCTATTTAGCAGCAGCATTGCCCAAAATAATATGCAAATACTAGACAGAAATGACTGCAGTGGTTAGTTTTTTTTTTGTTTTTTTTTTTTTAATGAGCATTCTTCCACTGCTTGATTCATACAGCCATAGTCTGCCAACAGGCACAAGGAAGAGAGCGCCCCACGTCAGAAGACATTGAAATACAACATAGTGGAGTAATAGCAGAATAGTGTCCCAACAGACCAGTTGTGAAGGGCACAATTTATTAAATCAATAAGTCAGATGCTTTTTTTAAAAAAAAAAAAGAAATATTTTGATATTTTAAAGGATGGATGTAAAGAGATTGCAAGAAATCAAAAACTGTAGTGAAGAAAGTGGAGAGTGAAGAAAGGTTTGTAAATCTAATGTACTAAAAAGAAAAACAAAATGAAACAAAACAAAAATGCTTTTTTCCTTTGTTTAATTATGATGTGAGTGTTTGATGAGAACTAAGACATGAATCATGGCAGCTACATGGCTTTGGCGGCGCGGAGGAGAACATGACATGAAGTAAAATGCCTGAGTGAGGAGTTCTCTTTCTTCCATTCATTTCATCTGATTCTAGACATTTTATCATCAGTAAAAGGACAGACAAACAAACAAATAGACACAGATGTGGGTAAGAATGCAACTCTTCAGCTGTAGTTGGCTGCCTAAGAGAAGGCCACTGCACCAGGCTAACCCATGATGGGTGTCTGGGAGAAGCACAATTTGAACACAAATGGGTTCTTCCCATCTGAAAAGAAAAAGAAAAAATAGCAAAAGTTACTTTGTCAAAATTAATAAAATTATTTTAAACTAACACATCCTATTAATGCAAAATAATGCACAAGCAAAATGGAGCATCTTTAATATCTCACTGCCCAACATAGAAACAAACAGGAAATTAAAATAAATATTACAAAGATTAGTTTTAAAATGTTAGTAAATACTTCAAAAATTACTTTTACTGAGCAAAAATTTGAAAGAAATAATCTTGAATACTCACTAGGATTGGGGATACTCTGGTGGTTGCATGCTATAAGTCCTTCAATAGCATCAGCTTTAGTGTCAAACTCGACCAATCCGGTAGAACTCCTTTCAGCTGCAAAAGTGTGATGTTTCTCTAGAGCAATTTAATATAGTAGGTTATAAAAATATCATGCAGTTAAAAAGTAACTAAACCTTGAAAAAAAAAAAAAAATTATCTACTGCAAGATTTAACAAAATGATTGAAAACAAAAACATTGATTGGCTCCCCTCCATTCCTTGTAAAAAAGCTGAAAAACTTTGAAATTTAAATACTGGACTGACAAACATTTTTTAATTTTACATCATTAGATGTATATTAATCATAAAAAAAAAAAAAAAAAAAAAAAATTGAATAAGTCAATAATACTTAATGACAAAACAATTAAAATTTGTTATCTGAAATAACCAAACATGGGGGAGGGATATGAGAGAGAGAGAGAGAGAGAGAGAGAGAGAGAGATATCAAATCAAATATTTTAACACTACATACTGTGGATCCAATTAAAAAAGCTTTATTGAATAAATTTTTACTCACTGCGTGAAGGAAATTGCTTAATTCTAACCGGGCTCTTTGCACCTGCATCTGTGAATACCTATACAAGAAAATATTAGGTTTAAAGTAGGATAGTTTTTGATTTCCCTATAAGTTTGTAAATTGGCCTTTGTATTAATTTCATTGTTACAAAATATGATTAATTAAAAAAAAAAATAAAAAAAATCTCAATTATTTAAATGGCTATTACGAATTTATATATTTCTGAGGATTTGTTCTTGCAAACATCACAATTTCATATACAATAATAAAATGTGTGTGTGCATATATATATATATATATATATAGTGTATCAAGGCAGCAAATAATTTTCTAAACATATACTGTTAAATATAAGAGACAATGAATGTCTATTATGTTTAATCATGAGCTGTTCTAAACGCTGTATTTTGGCTTTAATTTCAGTTGAAAATGAAGAGAAAAATTCTCCAACATTTGGATAATTTTTTTATTAATTTGGTTCTAAGCTTTTGGCTCACATGAGCCATCTTCAGAGAGGTTATTAAGACGTTAACACAATCTTTTGTGTTGACAAAACTCCACGAGGCAACGGCAATAGTTATCAAAATAACAAATGCAGTTTGCAAATTTGCAATGCGGTTCCATGATGTCACACTGTGTGATAGTGCGAAATGACAACAGAACCACATATTCAAATGCAATGTAATGTGTTATGACCAGATTTAAAAGTGATTTTATTAAGTGTGGGTTGTTTGGATTGAATGTAGATGGCCTCCAATATCTGAAGGTTCTTTTTACTGTGTCTTAACCTCTCTGAAGATGGCTCATGTAAGCCGAAAGCTTAGAACCAAATCAATAAGAAATTATCCAAATGTTGGAGAATTTTAGTCTTTATTTACAACTTAAAGTCAAAATACGATGTTTAGAACGGGTCATGATTAAACATAAGACATTCATTGTCTCTTATATTTAACAGTATGTTTAGAATATATGTGTATGCGTGCACACACACACAAACTCTTATATTCTAAATATTAATATTGTTGTCATGAAACTGAAAAGATTATACTTATAAGATGAAGATGTTATTGCCATTGAAATTAATATAGATCTCACAATTCAGTTCATCTATATGGCCCCTAAATTTACTATCTTGTATTTGAAAATGCTTAACCCAAAGTATAATCGTTTAACCCTTTTTAATCCAAGGTCATCTCATCGCCTGGTTTGTAAATGCAACATTCTAAATTTGACATCTGTGTTTCAAAATTGTAAATCCGACCCCCTCTCCCAACAATAAAATGTTTTCTTTCTCCTCCTTCCCCGCCACTATTCCCTTCATCTGGATAAATCTAATTCATTTATTTTTGCAAAAGAAATCTTGGTTTGAGATATATATATATATATATATGAGTATAGGGTATGTATGGATGGAATAATATACAAATGCATAAATTAATACTTGTACAACCATTGACATGAGCAGAGAGACGCAACTAGACAACTGGGGCTCACATGGGCATAACTTCATATATGAATGTTGTGGGGCTTAGCATATATATGTATATGTGAGACATTTTGCACATGTATTTGCGTAAGTATCTATCTAATTCTGTTTATATGTTCATGCATTGAAATATGGTTATGTCTGTCCCGACCTCGTTCATTCAAGCCTGGTCACATGAATTTGCCTGGACTGTATCCAATATGTAGCAATTTAGTCTGTGTACAAATAGAGCTTTAAAATTTAACAGACAAATTGACAAGGTGATAAAAGCTAAGTTTTGTAATTTGTGTATGTATATATGCATGGGTATATTAATCTGTATATGTGTGTATTTGCCGGTATTTGTGAATATACTTGTCTATTTTTCCATGTGTGGATGTTTGTAGGTTTATTTATGTATGCGTTCTTTCTTTCTCGTTTAATATATGAATAACTTTCTAAATCTAATGAATTGTTAAACTTACAAAATTTTCTCAATTTAATCAAGTATTAATACTAATGCCCCCTAAGATTATTTTTAAGTCTACCTACATATTTTCCAAATTAGAAGTTGCTTTACTCTGATTGGTCCACATTGTACATACAACAATGCCTCCCTGATTAAAGGAGTTTTGCTTGTTTTTAACCTTTTAAAACCATTCAATTTAAAATAAATCACATCACTTGACAAGACAAGTGTTGGAACAAAATAGCTGCTTTTGTAGTGATATAACATATCCATGCTATAATTTCTGAAATGATATATCATCTGCAGTGGATTTATAAATTTGTCCAATTTATTTTTATTATAATAATTTGTTAAGCCCTAACTGAGTTCTCATCAGATTACGATCCTCCGTGGAATTAACCTTACAAATTATCAAGGATACTACTACTATATATATATATATATATATATATATATATATATATAGTAGTGTGTGTGTGAGTGTGACATCTTAAATTGGATATAAAACAAATACTATACCTGGCATATTTCTTCTTCAGTAATATTAGGTGGGGCATTGAAATAGTGAAGTACTTTAGCAGGACCTTGAATACGTAAGAAAAGTTAAGAAAATATTCCATATTTTTAAATAAGAAAATAGCATGTAAAGATTTAAACATAGCAGATATAGTAAACAATATAAAATTTATTTTAATTTTTAATGTTTTTGACATTGCATCATACTGTATTCTTTAAAAAACATTTCATAATGGTTATAAATAGAAATGTCAAAGGCTTTAAACCCAATATTTCATTGTATTACTACAAATTGAATATTTGACAAACAAATTGTAAAATCATCTTTATTTACTTCTATTTCAAATAAAACTACATACATAGAAGCTAAATCCTAAAACTTACCACATTAGACAGTTTTAACAGCTTTATTTTTGTCACGTTAGATGCAAATTTCCTCTAAAATGCCCCCAAATTATCCCTATTTAGAGGGAGTTTCACATTGGGAATGGCTTGAATATTTCCCAAAGAACAGATGTGAGTAAGAATGCAACTTGAATAATGACTAAAAACAAAAACATTGACCCCCCACCACCCAAAATGTAAAAAAAAAAAAAAAAAAAAAAAAAAAAAAAAAAAAAAAGGATATGATTCTTGCTTGCAGCCTCTGGATTTGTGAAACGGTTGTTTCTGCTACCCATGAAGTCTTTAAAAGAGGGGGAGATCCATCAGGAAGGGTGTGAGGGTTAGGAACATCCTGGAGAAAGGCTTGCTTAGAGTGACTATGAATAAGAAAAAGAACAGTCATGTAAACTGAGGAAAATAGTTCATTTTCTTCATACAGTTAGCACTACATAAAGTTATAGGTTATTAAGGAAATAATTAGTTACATCAATGACATTAAATTTAAGTAACAAAATAATTTAAAGTAACCACTATAAAATGTGGTCAAAAACCCAATAGTAAAATTAAACTATTTACCCAAGTTGCATTTTTCGGCCCATGAAATAGCAGCTGCTGAGATTTTGAATGGCTCTCTCTACAGCAAGTCCATCACCCATCTGAATCATGGCCGAACCTTCTTTGCTTTTTAAGAATTTGATCTGGAAATAAACATTTTATATTATTGTTTTGACATTTTAGACAAAATTAAATTTGAACATAAATTTTGTAAATTATTGCTTAACTGATTTACTTAGATAATCTAAGTTGTATACATTTGTTTTAAATTTTACAAGTTAGTAATAACGAAATTATAAATGGCTCTTTAGAGAAGCCACAATATACAAAAGAATTATTTTTAGTCAGTTGCAGAGAAACTAAGCTAAGTTCAGTGCTCATATCTGATTAGCTAGTTCAATGCTTATTGCCTATGTAAACATTTTGAGGATCAAACAGCTTTAGAAAAAGAAAAACTTTTTTTTTTTCATTGAAGATTATCAGTCACTGACACTTGCCTTGGCAAATCTTAGTTTCTGAATAAGCTTTCCTACATAAGTCTTATATTCATACCTGAATAAAAATACTAGAATGTGCTAATAAAATAAAATAAAATCTGTTGCTTACCCGCACCACATTACCATAAAGGCAGAACAAGTTGAAAAGTGAATCACAGTTAATTTTCTCCATGTTGAGCCCATAAACCATTAGAACAGCTCCTTGTTGAGGCCCACCAGCAGGATTATGACCGATCATACGAGAGTTAGGATCTTCATAAGGTGGCATAGGTGGGCCCCCATAACGATCCTGAGAAGGAGAAAAAGAGAAAAAAAATTATCAGTAAAAAAGATTCAGGCAAAATTATATTTATATTGAAAAACAATGGCACAAACAGGCTTAACATTATTGATTTTCTATAGTAATGATTTTTTTTTGAGAGAGAGATCATTCAAGATTAGTAAAGCTAACTGCTTTTTCCAAGTGTGTGAGTGTGTATATACCTACATGCATGCATGCGCACACACACACACACACACACACACACACACACACATATATATATATATTTTTCAATAAAATAGCCATTGGCTTCACTATGCTCTCCAGATGACTTCGGAATCTCCTGGAACTCTTCTGGATGATCTTGTTAAAGTTAGTGACTGCTGCCATAATCATTGCCCGTTCCTTGGTGCTACAAGGAGTTTTGTTGGCTCTTTGCTTAACTGCACACTACACATAGTAATCAAGGTGGTTGCAGTCTGAAGAGTTAGGTGACCAGATGTAAAGGGTGATGTAGTCACAAAACTTGTTTGACAGCCATGACTACCAGCAGCCACCCTCTTGACCCAAGGCAGCACTACCTTGTCAAGGCACTTAGTATAGATTCTGTGTTGAGTCTGAGGCCCTCACCAACAAATTTGGGTGTTTCTTATCAGAATGATTAAAGTGAGTTTTCCAAGATCCTGTACCTTTATAATAGTCATTAGACTCAACTCTTTCCAAATTATCTGAACTATCCTCAGATTGGCATCTAAACATTCTGATGTTCATATTGGAGTTTCTGTTGCAAATACCAAACACAGTATTTTCTGGAAGAGTGAATTGTGTCATGAAGCTCTTTCTCACAAATGGTGCCCAACTGACCCTACTGTAGAGTCAACAAAAAAAACAAAAACAAAACTTTTAAATGAACTACAATTGGTATTCTAAACTTTGTTCAGACAATTGGACAGCTTTACTTTTGGATAAATCATTCTTCAGGTTTTTAAAACTTAAAAAAGAAAAATTTTAGTGAGTTACAAAAAGTTCCTGTCATGCTGAGAAGATTCCAAACAGAAAACACATTTCTTTTAGAAACAGAGTATAGAAAATTGGTAAAACTTAAAAAGGACACCATAGGTGAGGTAGAAGTAAATTATAGCTTAAAGAATGCCTCAAAAAACTTTTTTTCAATATGCTGTCAAATAAAATTTTGTTTCAATTACATGAGAAAACATTTAGCATTAAACAATCATTAACTGCAGAAACACAACCCTACTTGAGCATCAATAAATAGGGTTAGACGATTTAATAAAGTGCTCATCACTCATAAATTGGCAAACAAGCATTTGCTTAGAATATTGTGTGTACTGGTGACATTTTCTGTTTAGGCTATACAAGTAGAAATTAGCCATCCCCATACAATTAATTACATTCAAGAAAATTCTTAAAAAGAAAGCATAAAAATCTAGTATGGCCAATATGTCGGGAAAAAACGTTCTGATAGTAGATAGAAACCCCCTGAAGAGTCGAAAGCAGGAGCATACTGTTTGTTGATTAATTGGGCAGGTTTGAATTTTAGCACTGTAGTTTTTTTTTTTTTTTTTTGCTCAGCAGAAAAGGGGTCAAGTAATTTTGTGGAAAGATAATTAAGTCAAAACTGTATTCAAGAACTTAAAGAAACAAAAATAAATTACTTGCAGTAAAATTAGAACTGGAAGCATAACTGTTGAAGTACTAATATGATTAACAGAATAGATAAATGCAAATGAAAAACAGGAATTTTTTTTTAAATTATAGTTTACATACAATTATCTTATTTTAAAGAAAAAACATTTTCAAATGACCAAATCTTTGAGATTCATTTTTAAGGGTAAGGTTATATATAGAGAGAGAGAAGTTTTTATGAAGTGTCTCAGGATAACATTTTGAAATTTTTACAGTAAATAAACACTGACCAAATATGTTGTATTTGGGTTATGTCTATCTTAATGGGAATTAATTGTTTGTAAACATTATAAAATAGACAACTTTAACAGTCGGTGACTGCTGCTTGTATTACATTTCTGTCAGATAATTTGTTTAATACAACATGAAAAGAAAGTCATAAATTCAATTTCTTTTTTGAGCAGTACAAAACTTTATAGTATAAGATTATTTCAACTACAGAATTTGACAGAATAAAAGATATACACATTAGATGCAGCTGCATTTTTTCTGTGCAAGGAATGTTCCTTGTGATCCTCTAAAGTTCTGAATCTTTCAATTTTTTGCTATCTCCTGGCATTATTGATCATTTTGGTAAAAACACTTCTGAAATTTCTCATTTAGCAGCAACACTTTCTTTTTTTACAATAATGTTCACCACGTACAAAGCCACAAAACCACTGGAAGTAGAGGGTTACAGAGTAAAAGGCACAGTTTATAAAGATATGTGGAAAATAACAATTAACCTTAGACTTAAACAAGATTGTAGAACAGACTCTCTGATCACTACAAAGTGGTAGTTCATGGGAACAAGCTGCTTAAGTGGTACTTGCACCTCAGGAATGAAATATGAAGGAATTGAGGATGATTTGCTACAATGTGCATGGCATGGAGGATCTTAAGTTGAAGGTTAGAACTGGTGGAACTAAGAAATGTAGTGTCTGTGACCAGACGGAAATGAGATTGACATCAAAAGCAGTGATGATATAAAAGGCAGCCGGCTTGAAAAGCAATAACTGACAAAGAGGATTGACAGATGTGCCTGACCATAGATGACAATTAAGCAAAAAACCTGAGAAAGCAAAAATGTGTGGAAATTTCAAGTTTTTTTTTTGCTGAAATTAGGACACTGAGAAGACAATTCCAGCTAGTCAACAACTCCTGACCACATCCTCCTCCCCACAACTGTAATGAGGAAGAATAAAAAATTTAAGTTTATATTTTTATATATATATATATGTTTATGTTTGTCAAAGTCTGTCAGGGCGATTGACATTGTTGGATTAGACATCAGTAGTTTGAATACTTTTTATGGAAATCGCAATATATAAGCAAGAGGCTTATAGGAGGATTCGGATACTTCCTTGAGTGCTACAGGGAACTACCCATTTCCCCCAACATCTTTAGCAATGGACCATATGCACAAGTTATATTTCAGATACCAATAGGAGCCTCCTTGAGAGAACACCTGTTCATCACAACAGGCAAAAACTGTGATAATGAACATCACTAGTTTGGTTTTCAATATTCTCAAGTTCAGGTAAATGTGAGTCTGGTTATATCTTTGTGCCCTTAATCTAGTTTTTCCTAAATTATCATTACTATATCTTTACTGTAGTTTCTAGCTGGTAAACTACAATAGTGTGTTGGAAACATATTTAGGTATGATGGTTCAGCTGGTACTGGTAAATGCTACAGCTATTTTGTTATTTCTTTTACAGTAGAGACAGCCATAAATAACATAATAAAATTAGGTGAGGTAAAATTAGTCTGTGGTAGTGAGTATGTGACTATTTAAGGGAAATTTCAACTTTGCATGTAAGAAGAAAAGTTATTTTTTTTCTTTTAAAGCATGCCATATGCTGTAAAATAAAATTTTGTTTCAATTACAAGGCCATTCATTATAGTTCTACAGAGTAAGAGCTTAAAGCTGTTAAATACTGAAAATAAAATCTACATATTAGAAAAATAAGTATTAAATATAGAAATGTATCCGTCATTAAAAATATTAGAAAGTAGAATGAACCTATGAAATTAGAAGCATTTACTCATTCTAGTTAAGTAACTGATTGTGAAATTATTTTAAATGCTCACCAAGATCCCAGTGCTAACAGGTCCTGGTCCATAACGGTCTGGCTGCATACCATAGCCCCTTCCACCACCACCCCCACCACAGTAATTATCATAACCATCACCCTCGTACATTGG